>JAQPPZ010016604.1:3385163-4787826 GCA_028583015.1 Wollemia nobilis
ATTAAACTAAACAAGAAAAGAAAAGCTAAAAAGTGAAACACTCTGTTTTTGGGTTTTTGTTCTTTTCATTTTTTTTGTAACATTTTTTTTATTCACCTTCAATAGGGATTGTACATTTTGAGATGTTGGCCATTAATGGGAATAGCCATAATTTCACCCTGTAAGGTCTACAACTTGTATGTATTCTAACTGATAACATGAGCTATTTGTTATGGAACAATCCATTTGGGTTCAAATTTACCTTTTTCACCATGTTTATCATTTTTAGGATCCCAATAGATGACTATATCTCCCTGAGAAAAAAGAGCACCCTTAGCTTTATTATTAAACAATTTCATGGTTTTCTGAGTTTGTTCCATTATTCTATTAAGGGTCTCTCTTCTTTGTTCTTCCAATAGGACAATTTGGTCAAGCCTTCTCTATATGGGGTTGGGGTTTTCATGGTCTTGTAATAAGAGGGAAAGTGCCAATTTTTCTATTTTTTGGAGGTAATAGGGCTTTCTCTCCATAAACCATCTCATAGGGGGTTCTTTCTGTGTTTCTTTTAACAGAAAACCTATCAGCCCATAAAGCAAATTTAAGTTCACTATCCCATCCCCTTTTATTTTTGCCAAATGACCTTTTTATTATCATTACTACATTCTTGTTTAATGACTCAACTAGGCTATTTCCTTGGGGGTAATAATTAGCATAATGAGATAATTCAATTTCATATTCAGCATAAAATTCTACCATTTCAGATGAAACAAAATATTATGCATTATCTGTAACTAGCTTTTGAGGAACCCCAAACCTGGTCAGAATGTTTTCTTCTAAGAATTTGATGACTATGGTAGTTGTAGATGTTCTCAAAGGTGCAGCTTCCACCCACTTTGTGAAGTAATATGTTGTAGTTATGATCCACTTGTGTTGGTCGGATGAATTAGGCTTGATTTTTCCAATTAGGTCAATACCCCATTGTGTGAATGGTGCCTCAATGATTACTGGCTTGAGGGGCATGGTTGCCAAATGCTTCTTTCCTGTAAAAACCTGGCAGTTATGATAGTTTCTAACATATTTATATACATATTTAAAAATGGAAGGCCAATAATATCCTGCTCTCATTATTTTATTAGTTGTAGCTCTTGGAGAAAAATGTCCTCTGCAGAAACCATCATGAAATTCATTAATTATTTTTGGGACTTCACTTTCATATAAAAAGACTAATAATATTCCATCAGGGTGTTTCGAGTATAGAATTCCATCCTGTATGTAATATTTCTGAGCTTGAAGTTTGACTGACCTCATTCTGTTTATTGACATATCTCTGGGAAAAGACAACATTTGTAAGTATGACAAAATTTCTTCATACCATTTACATTATTTATTTTTTATTCTCCTGTCATCATATGTCTGATCTATGGTGAGAACATCTTCAGATCCTGCTTCTTCTTTATTAGCCAATAGTTTAGCTAAACCTTACCCTTTGACAGTTTTAACTATTTTGAATTCAACATCATATTGCAGAAGCTTTACCATCCACCTTGTTGGTCTTCCTAATGGCTCTTATTGGGAAAAAATATATTTTATTGGTATAAAAGGAATACAACAATAAACCTTATTCAAGCCAAATATACCTTTGAAGTGTTCTAAAGATTGTATGACTGCATAAACATGTTTTTCTAACAAGGTGTATTTAATATGTGATCCTTTTAGTCTTGAGTTCATGAAGGCTATTTGCCTTTCATTATTTTCATCATCTTTCTATGAAATAACTGCAGCTATAGAATGTTTAGATGCATAAGAATAGATGTTAAAATCTTTGGCATAATCTGGGTAGCTTAGAGCTGGAGTGGTTGATATGGCTTCTTTTATTTTGTTGAATGCTTCCATATTTTCCACTGTCCATTTTATATCTCCAGTTTTCTTAACCATGTCATTTATAGGTTTGGTCATCTCTTCAAAATTTGGGACAAATATTCTAATGAAATTTATCTTTCCAAAGAATGACCTAACTCCTTTTAAATTTCTAGGAGGAAGAATTTTGGAAATGGCTTCAATTCTGTCTGGATCAATGCTTATTCCTTTTTCTGAAACTATATGTCCTAATAACTTTCCTTGTGCAGTCCCAAATATGCATTTCTTGGGATTCAGAGAAATTCCAAATTATTTGCACTGAGCAAAAACTACAGTTAAATGTTCTAGATGGTCTTATGGATTTTTAGAAAATATTGTGATATCATCTAGGTATACAAATACAATTTTAAACATCAATCCTTTAAAGGCAAAGTTCATTGCTCTTTGAAAAGTAGCACCTGCATTCATTAGTCCGAAAGGTATTCTTAAATATTCAAATGTGCCCCCAGGTGTAGTGAATGTTGCCTTATGTCTATCTTCTGGATTTATCTAAATTTGATTGTACCCTAAAAATACATCTAACAAATACAATCTTGTTGAGCCAACTGCTGCTTGCAATAATTCTTCCATGTGGGGTAATGGGTAATAGTCTTTTAATGAACTCTTATTTAAATTTCTAAAATCTACATAGAGTCTAATATCCCCATTCTTTTTTTTGACTGGTACTAAATTGGATATCTAGGAAGAAAATCTTACCTTTCTGATTATTTTAGAATCCAATAACTTTTGTACCTCCTTTTGCATTATTGGGTGCAGAGTTGGATTGTATTTCCTTTGTTTCTGTTTGAATGGTTTGGAATCTTCTTTCAAGGGTATAATGTGTGTCATTACATATGTTTTGAATGTTTTCAGATCTTACTAAGTCATGGCAAAATGTTCTTTGTTCTTTTTCAAGAAACTGATATATCCAGCCTTTTCTTTAGCAGATAATGTCATGTCTATCTTCACTATTCTAGGTTCTTTCCTTGAGCCAATGTTTATATCTACAGATATCACTTCCCTGCGTATAGGTTTATAGGCTTTGTCAAAATCATCAAATAGAATTTCTAAAGAAACTAATCCTTTGGGTATCTTATTAGTCTTCAACTAGATTACTTCTACTGGCTCACCTATTTGGTCTTTTAGATCTTCTTTATCTTTTTCATCACAGATTACATCTGCATATTGATTTTGCAGAGTCATAAAATCTTTAATATCTATGTCATCCTGAAAGACCTATAGATATACTATGTTATCTAGCATAGAAGGTTTATAAACTGAAATAGTTAGGAATCTATCCATAAATTATGTAGTTATCTCTGGGTGATCTAGACCTGAGGCATTTATAGCTAAAAGAACTGCAACATGATTTTGTTCTCTAGGAAAATATGAGATATTGAAAACCAAAAATTTATCAATTTCTTCCAACACTGCATTTCTATATTGCTTAAGCCTAGGATGTTTAGTCTGATATTTACCTTTGATCTGTAGTATAATAAGCTCTACATCCCCTGTTATAGTTAAGTAGTTAATGCCTAGCTCTTTTGATTTCCTTAGCCCTATTAGTAAATCTTCGTACTTAGCTACATTGTTTGTGCAAGGAAATTGCAATCTGTAAGGAATACTAAGGTAGTTCCCTTTAATATCAGTTAAATTTACACCTGCACCTGCTCCAGATTGGGATTTAACTCCATAAAAAGACATGGTCCACATTTATTAAGTCAAAACTCTATCTGATTCCTCATCTACTATTTTTATATCTTTTGGATCCATGTTCTTTGCTTCTGATACTTCTACCAGGAATGGGTTGTGCCATATTGAATAAACTCCCATCCCTTTTTCTTCTATAGAATTTACTAAGTTAATCATAGTTTCATCTATTTGAATTGACTCTACAAAGTATTTTTTGAATGGTTCCCTTCTCAAAATTATATTCTCTTTATCTGATATTGGGATTGTAGCATAGGACTAGTCCAATTGAATCTAACCTCCTAGTTGTTATGCCCAATGTCTACTGAGTAATAATGAGAAAAATGGGTCAACATCAACTATTGCGAAATCCATGACAATGCCCTTTTTAGGATGTTGGTCTAGGTAAACTAATAATCCAATTATCACCCCTACATAGGTAATTTATCTATTGTCCATTACAGAAACAGGGGCAGAATATCTAGTACAAATTAATCCCATTTAGTCAACAATTACCTTAAGCATGATATTATGTGAAGCTCCACTGTCTAGCATGTAATTATGAATCACATATCTTTTCCCTTTATTTGAATTATATCTTAATGATACATAGAAGGGTCTGACAGAGGATGGTGATATTGTATCATGTTGATTTTGTCTAGCAGCATGGCAAGTTAGGTCTTCTTTTAGTTCTACTAATCCAAATGCTCTACAGACTTGTTCTCTATACTATTGAACTTTCATAAGTTCTTCAAACGTGATATTAACCTTTTGCTTACTGATTCTGACCCAACATCAAATTCTATCTTCTTTATATCCAATGGTTTATTACTTTCTTCTTTGGGAATCTCTTCCACTGATTCTATTACTTCAGGAGTAATCTTGTTAGGGTTCTTATCAGTTTTCTCTTTACTGATATCTTTATTGGTGAAATTTTATTTTCTTGTTTCACTTGTAGATGTTTTCTCTGTATTTTCAGGGACTGTTTTGTTCCTTAAATTTAAAACATGGGTTACCTCTAATTCTTCAACCTCTTAAGAAGTGGCGATCAACTTCCCTTGCTTCATCTTATCATATCTTGACTCATGTGATTTCTGTAAGATTTTAGTTCTTTCGGTTACTAAGATTTGAGGATGATGATTTGAAGCATATTTATCCATATCTTCTTCAAACAACCTTTCTCTAGATTCATCTTCAATAGACCAATATGCATTGATTCTTATATCTTCCTCTAATTCTGCATGCATGTCTACATTACGCTGATCACTTAGGTGAATTCCACATGCATCAGGGTTATGGGGTGCATCACAAGTGGAGCAAAAATAGGGAAACCCTTCTTCTTAGGGAGGTATTTGTGAGCTTTACTGGGTAAGGCATTTAAATTTACTGGTAATGCAAAAGGCCTATATCTGTTAGTTCTCCATAAATGAACATTAACCTAGGCCATTGCTACTGTAGGATTCAATTTCACAACAACACTTACAATGGTATGGATATGGGCAGCTTGAATATTAACTGATAGGTTATCTACCTTTGTGTTACTATTTATTGAACAATGAGAATTTTGACACGTATCTTCTACAGTAGAAATTAAATTTCTCTCTACAGCATAATTTAAATTTTCTTCTAGAGTAATATCAGCATTGATAGAATTTAGATTTTTCTTTATGTACTTTTTATTGCTAGAAATTGATCTACTATTATACACAGTACTCTTGAAAATTGGAGTTTTCTGGGTATGTATCAATACCTCTGGATTATCGAGTTCTGAAAACAACTCCTTACCGCTTCTCCTAGTGTTCGCCAGCATGTTCTGTTCTCTCTCTTTTTTATATTTTTCTTCTGGTTTTGTCTAGCAGAGTCGCCAGCACTGAGATGTAGAAAGAACAACGTGCACTTTTACCAAGAATGCTTGATATTACCACTCATCCTCATAGAAGTTGGTTTTTGGGAAAATTCAATAACATAAAAAAAAAGAATTTTAAAGAAAATCAAGAAGTGGAAATTCAAGAAAATACAAGGACGTAAAATACTCACAATTAAAAACTACGGGAAAAAATAAAATAAAGAACGTTAGAAGTCATGGAAATTAAAATGCAAGCTCTTTATTTTAACTTGGCTACTCACTGATTGATATATGTTGTGAACTCCAGGCTTAGAATGTAAAAATTCTCCCCGACAATGGTGCCAAAAAACTATTGGAACCGATTCTTACATCCGTAGGATTTCAATTTTCATGCTACAAGAACCCGTTTGAAACCAATGAGCTATTACAGGCTCTGGTCGACCTGCCTCATGTTCTGCTAAACATGAATATTTCTAAAGAAGACTGCAAAATGGGTAAGGAAAGCCCAACGGTAATTCTTTGATTATACTTCTAATTACACACTATAGATTTATATTAAGCTATAAGTATTCTTTTTAAAATGACCAAGCATGAAAAACAACCAACTGTTATACCTTATGTAGACCGATGCCTAGATTCATTGGGTTGCTATAGCAATTTAACAATAATTTTAATATGAAACAGACAGAAGGGGAGAAGAAAAATTGGTGTTCTTAATCTCATTCAAATACCACAATAAAATCAAGAGTTAACCAACGAAAGAAATGTATATAATGTGTTCAAATAATGTAACCCATTACACAGTGACACACAATACTGAGACAAAGATATGACAGGAATAAGATCCAGAATTGTATTGATTTCATAAAATATTACAAGCAGAGTGGGCGAAATGCCTTTTAACTCTATTTTTCTTAAAGAAAATACATCAATATAATGAAGAGGACTCTGTTCAAATAATGTAACAGGTCTCTCCAACTCTCCTTGTTCCAATTTGGTAATAGTAGAGTCTTTGAATCCTAGGCCCAAAAAGGTGGGAAATGATCTCAGCTTCTTGAACACTTTCCTATCACAATCCTGCAAAACAAAGGGAAGAATAAGAAATGAGAAAGGAATAAAGAAACAGAAGGGGATACAACAATGCAACTAACAGGGCACTCAAGTATACCTCTTAGCAAAAATGGTATTCTCTAATTTATTGATGTAGAATCTGGACCTGCCTGCTTCCTTTTGTAGCTGTTGGTTCTTGATTTTGTTATTCTTGGTTCATATCTGGCCTTACACCTGTCAGAATCTAGTTAGACTTAAAAAAATGGTGCAGCTGGATTCCACCGCCCTTATTGTCTTTGTTATGTTCTTTTCTTTATTTATTTTTATAACAAAGATTCAATTCAACCGGTGATGGTTGTGTTAGGTGAACCCACTTCTTCTTCTTCGATTGTTTTCTCTTCAAATATTTCTTTTTGGGCCTCTTTCTCTTAAATAGATTCTTCTATTGTCTCAGGAATTATTTTTGTAGGTGTAGGTTTATGTTGTGATGAACCTGTTTCCTGATGTAGACTTTAGGTATTAACCTTTTTCCCCTTTTGGCTTTGCTGCAGCCATTTAATATGTTCATCAATTAATATCCAAATTCCTATATCAAATGTGGCTGCAATCCTCAAGCATGTTCATTTCTTGCAAAATTATGTTCTTTTGTACAACAATATCAAGTATGTTCCTTTCATACTAAAAAAGTAACATCTCCACTATGTTGACCATAGATGTAGTTTGCCTAATCATTTCTTCTTCATCACCCGGTTCACACTCAAATCTGTCAATGGTATATTTGAATACCTCTTATATGTCTGAGGCCTCTAAGAATTGATCTAAGGATAGGCCAATGTCTGCCAACTTCCTTGTAGCATATTTTATCAAGTTATTCATTTCAGTCACCAAATCGATCCATCTTCGTCTATTTGCTCCAAACAGGGCTGCTTTGAAGAACTCAAAATTAATTTGAATCTTGATACCATTAGGTGTTATTATTTCTTATCCTTGTAACTCTTCAAAATGGTCTCCTATAAAATCCAGGGTAGGGTGAATGATTTCAAAATCCTCTTCTCTTTCTTGCATCAAGGCCAAAATATCTTGAGCAGTTATTTGAATCACCCTTATTTGCCTGAACATCTAAGCCCCTGGCATGAGCTCTTATCTTCATTGACATATTTTTCTTCATAGCATTAAGATAATATACATGATCTTGAATATTTACTATTGGAGTGGGCTGTGCACTTGAAATATCTCTTCTGGCCAGTTCTTCCTATTGTTTATTTATCAATGCTTTCAATTTTATTTTTTCCTTCTCCTCCTTTTCCAATTGTTTCCTTAGGTTTTCAATTTTCTCAATGAATTGATCTATGGCTTGATTTTGCATTTCTTTGACAACTTTGGCCACTTATTTTTCTTTTCCTAGTACTGATGAACCCCCTGTTTCCTCATTGACTCTAAAGATCAATGGGTCTTGTAGAGTAGGAGGAATTATTTCTATAATATCTGATACATGTGCCTCTTATCTATATTCTTCTGTAATTTGTTCTTCCGTATTCCTCATTCCTGCTACTAATTGTAATTCTCTTTCATCTCCAGCTGTGAAGGTAGTATGCTCATCTATTCTTTCCAAAACAACTTTTGTAGTGGGTAAAGACAATCTGGCTCTTTTCTTCTCCATAGGAGTTATCTCTTTTTGCTTCTTCACTAGGTGACTTCGAAAAAGGCCACCTAATCCACCAGTTCTCCTTCGATTCATTTGTATTACTGATGGGAGTTTAATTTCTTGTCCTTTTATGTTTATAGAGGCAAGGACAACCAAGGGTGCCAACTTGTTTACACTAGTTACAACTGTATCGTTCCAAATTTTTCGCACCCTTACCTTCAGACTAAAGGATCCGTGCCCAGAAGGGGGATGCGAGAAGGATGGGACGGTACCTCGGACTGAGAGGCCCTTTGAAGGTTTCGCCTCTCGGGGGAGGGGTATTAAGGTGATTTTTTGACGGATGGTGGGGTTCACCAGGAAAGGTTTAGTGGCAGTCTCCACGCCTAGGTTGGGAATGTGTTTGATGTGTTCAGTTTTACCTTTAATCATTCAAATCCTAGGTTTGGCCAAATGAATATAAGTTGTTCTATTATGAAATACAAATTTAAATGAAGACAAAAAATAGATTTAAGCAGGAAACACAGAGAATAAATTAAGTGAAGAAATCCATACCTGATCCGGATGTCTAATGGAGGTTCTAATTTTTGAAGCAGTCAAGATCGTCTTGAATTTGATAGGATCGTCTTCGATCTGACAGGATCGTCTGAGATCTAACGAATTCGTCAGACGAATTCGTCATAGACCTGCAATCAGAGAAATGGACACATAATACAGAAAATACAGCTATGCTGATAAAGGAAAATGATCTGAAATGACAAAATGATGTTAATAAGATAATCCCAAATAGAAATGCAAGTAAATTATCATGCTTTAATAGCTAATTATGATTTTATTATGTACTTAAACTACATGGGTGAACTCCAAGATGTAGGATAACAGGAAATAATGATAAAACTAAATAGATGCAGAATAAAATAGCAGACGAGAAGAGAAAAATGCACTCTGGGCAGTAATTGCCCCCAATGTTGACTGCAGTCAAAATCGTCTCGAATTGGGACGTGATCGTCCGAGATTGTACAAGATTATCTGCGACGATCTGAGCTTGCTCCGGCTGAAGAATAATAGAGTTCCTGCAAGAAAATTTGAAAAGCACAAATACAGATGATAATCCAGGGTATTATAATGCACGCAAAGATCAAATTATAGGAAAATTCAGCCAGGGGAATGTCAAGGGGGGTCCTAAGGTTTAAATAGGCTTAGGAGGGTGGTTAGGAGGTTGGGGATCATCCCAATTTGGGATATCTCCAATGGGGAGGGTCTCTAACGGCACAGACACGCTTTTGCCTAGATTAGAGACACCATTGAAACAAAGGCTAATTATAAAAAATTAGTTTAGGGACGAAATCGTCTGGACGTTCTGCTCCAGACGAATTCGTCCGATCTAATACGATATCGTCTGATCAGCGACGATATCGTCCAACGGTAAAAAAAAAATCTAAAAATGAGGTGGAAAACAGGGAAAGCGGTTTAACAGGCGGTTAACGGGCAGTTCGGGGTTAAAACTTGAATTTGAATTATTACTAAAGTAATTTTAATTATTTGCTAAGTTTTACTGTGCCAATTTTAGGGTGCTACATTTTGCCCCCTCTTTAGTGAATTTTTTGAAGAAAATGCGTTAAAGATGAGTTCTTCTCGATCTACGAGAAAGCAAAAATTATTCCCATTTTTAGGTGACGATTCTTTGTCGAATCGTACGACAGCTTACTATGGTGCCCCCTCGTTTTTACCCAAATTGAATGTTTGAGGTAAAAACGCGAAAAAGCAAAATTTAAAATGTTTTAAATTTGTTTTTAGATAAAATTAAGAAAAATAGGGAAAAACCCTAATTCATTGTTACTGTTCATTTTCCTGGTTTCTAGAGCTCTGCAGACAAGATGGTCGAGACAGCGCACAGATCGACAGAGGTCCGGCGCGGGCTACGGGTAAGGGTCCAAACTTAATTTAGAATGCTTTAATTTTGAAATTCATGCTTTTTTAGATTAATTTTGAATGATTTTTGAGCATTGCGGCCATTTTTGGGCCGTCAACGTCGTCGGGACGAAATCGTCTCAATTTCGTCGAAATTGTCTCGATATCGTCGATTTCATCCAAGGGCGAAATTAGCAATATGGAGACGATTTCGTCCAATAAGGGACGATTCCCTCTTATGAAATCAGAGACGAGTTTTCTCAAATTGGACGATATCGTCCAACAATGGACGATATCATCATTTGTATGAAATTGAACTTGTTTTACTTGCATTTTTAATCACTGTTTTATTAATGATTTTTATTGTTTTGTTGTTTATGTTGCAGAGGAGATTATTAAAGAGCAGGGAATGGAAATACGGTGGGCTAAGGGATGACTTGGCCGCTCTATCTCAGGCAGAGCAAGATCAATTGGCTCAAGTCGGCTTGCAGCATGTGGCAAATATGCCACAAGTTTCTATAGATATGGGGCTATTGATAGCCCTAGTAGAGAGGTGGTATCCGGGTTCTTCTTGTTTCTGGTTACCAACAGGGGAGATGACTCCCACATTGGAGGATGTATGGAGGATTTTGAGGATCCCCATACAAGGATGACTAATAACTCCTGCGGCCAATCAGGGCCACGCGATGATGCGACTGTGCGGAGATCCGAGCTTCGCCCTAGAGAAGGGCGAAGTGAACATCGAGTCACTATGCTAGATGCCTGGGGCATCTAGACTGACACAAGTTTTGGTTGGGGTGGTAGGTGGTCTGTTGTTATGCCATCAGAGTGGATGCAGAGTACCATGGCTACTGACAGATGTGGTCTACGATATGAGAGACCACGGGTACAGGTTTGCTTGGGGGAGCTTTGTACTATATCGATTGTATAGGATCCTACATGGGGTCGTATACAAGGGCGATCGATGTCTGGTCATGACATCACTACTGTAGGTTTGGTGCTGGGAGCACATCGCGATGCGGAGGCCGATAGGGCTCCCACTGATAGGGATTGACGGGGAGAGGCCTCAAGCTTTCTACTGGTGGCTTTGGAGAGGGTCACAGTGGCGGATAGATCTGCCAATGTCCCAAAGACTACTTAACGACCTTGTCTCCGACCAGATCACCTGGAGGCCTTAGAGAGATCATCCAGGGTGGGCCGAGGACGGACAAGAGCTAGCTCGTGTTAGGCGAACCTGTTGGCTGAGGATGGAGAGGGGAGAGGTGGAGCTCCATCGCTATGACCGAGTTTTGAGGTAGTTCGGTCTATAGTAGGGGATCCCATCTCTCAGAGACTACGAGTTTTCCCAGACCGTCCGGGATAACACTATATTCAGTAGGGATCCAAATATGCAGTGCTTCTAGAGTGAGGACGCAAACGATGCCCCCATTCAGCTAGTGGATGGGGACGACGTAGGGGTTGCTGATGACTATGATGCCTGGTACTCAGGCATCCGCCCTCCTCGAATGACGAGGGCTTAGGGTCCGATTCATGTAGTTGTGCGTCGAATGGGGATGCGGTGCCAGGTGGCCATTGAGGCGACACAGGGTCACAGCGGGAGAGCAGAGGAGGCCATAGGCTCAACAGAGGCCACGATAGTGGGAGAGGAGGGAGGAGAGACCCCCTTCTCCATGGAGAGAGAGGCCACCATCGCCCGATAAGGGTAAGGGTGTGGAGGTAGGAGAGAGTAGCGAGATGGCTACTCTTCGATCAGAGACTGTTCGTCTCCAGGCTTAGGTGTAGTCCTTACAGGATGAGGCTGCACGACATCGAGAGGAGGCTACATAGCTCAGATATGAGGTCGTGTGCCTCAGAGCACAGAGCGGAGGGGTGAGCACTCAGGACCTAGCACAGGCTATTGCCTAGATCACATTCTATTAGACACTATACCACCATATGGTGTAAGAGGGGCAGAGGTTACCACTATCGACCCATATTACAGAGCCTGTCGTGATGAGGTCATCAAGGACATCATCATGATTAGAGTCCAGGACTCATAGCACCACACGAACTGCGATGGGGCCACCTCATCCACCTTAGGGCAGGGGAGGAGATGAGGCTGAGAGCTCGAGAGGTTATCGAGGCTAGCTGCTACAGATTGCACTATATAGATTGATACATAGTGTTTATTATTTTTGATAGAGGATTGAGTATGTTGAGGTACAGATTGTGGCATACCGAACAGAGCAATGCAAAACCGGTGATGGTTGTGTTAGGTGAACCCACTTCTTCTTCTTCGATTGTTTTCTCTTCAAATATTTCTTTTTGGGCCTCTTTCTCTTAAATAGATTCTTCTATTGTCTTAGGAATTCTTTTTGTAGGTGTAGGTTTCTGTTGTGATGAACCTGCTTCCTGATGTAGACTGTAGGTATTAACCTTTTTCCCATTTTGGCTTTGCTACAGCCATTTAATATGTTCATCAATTAATATCCAAATTCCTATATCAAATGTGGCTGCAATCCTCAGCATGTTCATTTCTTGCAAAATTCTATTCTTTTGAACAACAATATCAAGTATGTTCCTTTCATACTAAAAAAGTAACATCTCCACTATGTTGACCATAGATGTAGTTTGCCTAATCATTTCTTCTTCATCACCCGGTTCACACTCAAATCTGTCAATGGTATATTTGAATACCTCTTATATGTCTGAGGCCTCTAAGAATTGATCTAAGGATAGGCCAATGTCTGCCAACTTCCTTGTAGCATATTTTATCAAGTTATTCATTTCAGTCACCAAATCGATCCATCTTCGTCTATTTGCTCCAAACAGGGCTGCTTTGAAGAACTCAAAATTAATTTGAATCTTGATACCATTAGGTGTTATTATTTCTTATCCTTGTAACTCTTCAAAATGGTCTCCTATAAAATCCAGGGTAGGGTGAATGATTTCAAAATCCTCTTCTCTTTCTTGCATCAAGGCCAAAATATCTTGAGCAGTTATTTGAATCACCCTTATTTGCCTGAACATCTAAGCCCCTGGCATGAGCTCTTATCTTCATTGACATATTTTTCTTAATAGCATTAAGATAATATACATGATCTTGAATTTTTACTATTGGAGTGGGTTGTGCACTTGAAATATCTATTATGTCCAGTTCTTCCTATTGTTTATTTATCAATGCTTTCAATTTTATTTTTTCCTTCTCCTCCTTTTCCAATTGTTTCCTTAGGTTTTCAATTTTCTCAATGAATTGATCTATGGCTTGATTCTGCATTTCTTTTACAACTTTGAACACTTGTTTTTCTTTTCCTAGTACTGATGAACCCCCTGTTTCCTCATTGACTCTAAAGATCAATGGGTCTTGTAGAGTAGGAGGAATTATTTCTATAATATCTGATACATGTGCCTCTTATCTATATTCTTCTGTAATTTGTTCTTCTGTATTCCCCATTCCTGCTACTAATTGTAATTCTCTTTCATCTCCAGCTGTGAAGGTAGTATGCTCATCTGTTCTTTCCAAAACAACTTTTGTAGTGGGTAAAGACAATCTGGCTCTTTTCTTCTCCACAGGAGTTATCTCTTTTTGCTTCTTCACTAGGTGACTTCGAAAAAGGCCACCTAATCCACTAGTTCTCCTTCGATTCATTTGTATTACTGATGGGAGTTTAATTTCTTGTCCTTTTATGTTTATAGAGGCAGGGACAACCAAGGGTGCCAACTTGTTTACACTAGTTACAACTGTATCGTTCCAAATTTTTCGCACCCTTACCTTCTGGCTAAAGGATCCACGCCCGGAAGGGGGATGCGAGAAGGATGGGACTGGTACCTCGGACTGAGAGGCCCTTTGAAGGTCCCGCCTCTCGGGGGAGGGGTATTAAGGTGATTTTTTGACGGATGGTGGGGTTCACCAGGAAACGTTTAGTGGCAGTCTCCACGCCTAGGTTGGGAATGTGTTTGATGTGTTCAATTTTACCTTTAATCATTCAAATCCTAGGTTTGGCCAAATGAATCTAAGTTGTTCTATATGAAATGCAGATTTAAATGAAGACAAAAAATAGATTTAAGCAGAAAACACAGAGAATAAATTAAGTGAAGAAATCCATACCTGATCCGGATGTCTGATGGAGGTTCTGATTTTTGAAGCAGTCAAGATCGTCTTGAATTTGACAGGATCGTCTCCGATCTGACAGGATCGTCTGAGATCTGACGAATTCGTCAGACGAATTTGTCAGAGACCTGCAATCAGAGAAATGGACACAGAATACGAGAAAATGCAGCTATGCTGATAAAGGAAAATGATGTGAAATGACAAAATGATGTTAATAAGATAATCCCAAATAGAAAAGCAAATAAATTATCATGCTTTAATAGCTAATCATGATTTTATTATGTACTTAAGCTACATGGGTGAACTCCAAGATGCAGGATAAGAGAAAATAATAATAAAACTAACTAGATGCAGAATAAAATAGCAGAAGAGAAGAGAAAAATGCAAACTCTGGGCAGTGATTGCCCCCAATGTAGACTGCAGTCGAAATCATCTCGAATTGGGGCGTGATCGTCTAAGATTGTACAAGATCGTCTACGATCCGACCCCCCAAAAAAAAAAAAAATCCCAAAAAAAAAAAAAAAAAAAAAAATCCGAGCCAAAAAAAAAAAAATGATAATCCAGGGTATTATAATGCACGCAAAGATCAAATTACAGGAAAATTCAGCCAGGGGAATGTCAAGGGGGGTCCTAAGGTTTAAATAGGCTTAGGAGGGAGGTTAGGAGGTTGGGGATCATCCTAATTTGGGAGATCTCCAATGGGGAGGGTCTCTAACGGCACAGACACGCTTCTGCCCAAGTTAGAGAAGTCGTTGAAACAGAGGCTAATTTTGAAAAATTAGTTTTGGGACGAGATCGTCTAGACGTTCTTCTCCAGACGAATTCGTCCGATCTGAGGCGATATCGTCTGATCGGCGACGATATCGTCCAACGGTCAAAACAAACTCTAAAAATGACATGGAAAACGGGGAAAGCGGTTTAACAGGCGGTTAAGGGCGATTCGGGGTTAAAATTTGAATTTGAATTATTACTAAGGTAATTTTAATTATTTGCTAAGGTTTACTGCGCCAATTTTAGGGTGCTACATTTTGCCCCCTCTTTAGCGAATTTTTCGAAGAAAATGCGTTAAAGATGAGTTCTTCTCGATCTACGAGAAAGCAAAAATTATTCCCATTTTTAGGCGACGATTCTAGGTCGAATCGTACGACGACTTACTATGGTGCCCCCTCTGTGTTTTTACCCAAATCGAACGTTTGAGGTAAAAATGCGGAAAAGCAAAATTTAAAATGTTTTTAATTTGTTTTTTGAATAAAATTAAAAAAATAGGGAAAAACCCTAATTCATTGTTACTGTTCATTTTCCTGATTTCTAGAGCTCTGCAGACAAGATGGTCGAGACAACGCACAGATCGACAGAGGTCCGACGCGGGCTACGGGTAAGGGTCCAAACTTAGTTTAGAATGCTTTAATTTTGAATTTCATGCTTTTTAGATTAATTTTGAATGATTTTTGAGCATCGCGGCCATTTTTGGGCCGTCGACGTCGTCGGGACGAAATCGTCTCGATATCGCCGATTTCGTCCAAGGGCGAAATCGGCGATATGGGGACGATTTCGTTCAATAAGGGATGATTCCCTCTTGTGAAATCGGAGACGAATTTGCTCAAATTGGACGATATCGTCCAATAGTGGACGATATCATCATTTGTATGAAATTGAACTTGTTTTACTTGCATTTTTAATCACTGTTTTATTAATGATTTTTATTGTTTTGTTGTTTATGTTGCAGAGAGGATTACTAAAGAGCAGAGAATGGAAATACGGTGGGCTGAGGGATGACTTGGCCGCTCTATCTCAGGCAGAGCGAGATCAGTTGGCTCAAGTCGGCTTGCAGCATGTGGCAGATATGCCACAGGTTTCTATAGATATGGGGCTATTGACAGCCCTAGCAGAGAGGTGGTATCCGGGTTCTTCTTGTTTCCGGTTACCGACAGGGGAGATGACTCCCACATTGGAGGATGTATGGAGGATTTTGAGGATCCCCATACAAGGATGGCTAATAACTCCCACGGCCAATCAGGGCCACGTGATGATGCGACTGTGCGGAGATCCGAGCTTCGCCCTGGAGAAGGGCGGAGTGAACATCGAGTCGCTACGCCAGATGCCTGGGGCATCTAGACTGACACAAGTTTTGGCTGGGGTGGTAGGTGGTCTGTTGCTATGCCATCAGAGTGGATGCAGAGTACCATGGCTACTAACAGATGTGGTCTACGACATGAGAGACCATGGGTACAGGTTTGCTTGGGGGAGCTTTGTACTATGCCGATTGTATAGGATCCTGCATGGGGTCGTATACAAGGGCGGTCGATGTCTGGTCATGACATCACTACTGCAAGTTTGGTGCTGGGAGCACATCATGATGCGAAGGTCGATAGGGCTCCCACTGATAGGGATTGATGGGGAGAGGCCTCGAGTTTTCTACTGGTGGCTCCGGAGAGGGTCACAGCGGTGGATAGATCTGCCAATGTCTCGAAGACTACTTGATGACCTTGTCTCCGACCAGATCACCTAGAGGCCTTGGAGAGATCATCCAGGGTGGGCCGAGGATGGACAGGAGCTGGCTCATGTTAGGCGAACCTATTGGCTGAGGATGGAGAGGGGAGAGGTGGAGCTCCACCGCTATGACCGAGTTTTGAGGTAGTTCGGTCTACAGCAGGGGATCCCATCTCTTAGAGACTACGAGTTTTCCTGGACCGTCCAGGATAACACTACAGTCAGTGGGGCTCCAGATATGCAGTGCTTCTAGAGTGAGGACGTGGACGATGCCCCCATTCAGCTAGTGGATGGGGATGATGTAGGGGTTGTCGATGGCTATGATGCCTAGTACGTAGGCATCCGCCCTCCTCGGATGATGAGGGCTCAGGGTCCGATTCATGTAGTTGTGCGTCGGATGGGGAGGCGGTGCCAAGCGGCCATTGAGGTGGCACAAGGTCACGGCGGGAGAGAGCAGAGGAGGCCACAGGCTCAGTAGAGGCCACGACAGTGGGAGAGGAGGGAGGAGAGACCCCCTTCTCCATGGAGAGAGAGGCCACCATCGCCTGATAAGGGCAAGGGTGTCGAGGTAGGAGAGAGTAGCGAGATGGCTACTCTTTAAGCGAGAGACTGTTCGTATCTAGGCTCAGGTGCAGTCCTTGCAGGATGAGGCTGCACGACATCGAGAGGAGGCCACACAGCTCAGAGATGAGGTCACATGCCTCAGAGCATGGAGCGGAGGGGTGAGCACTCGGGACTTAGCACGGGCTATTGCCTAGATCACATTCTATCAGACGCTATACCACCATATGGTGCCAGAGGGGCAGAGGTTACCACTATCGGCCCACATTGTGGAGCCTGTCATGATGAGGTCATCGAGGACATCATCATGATCAGAGTCCAGGACTCATAGCACCACATGGACTACGATGGGGCCACCTCATCCACCTCAGGGCGGGGGAGGAGATGAGGCTGAGAGCTCGAGGGGTTCTCGAGGCTAGTTGCTATAGATTGCACTATATAGATTGATACATAGTGTTTATTATTTTTGATAGAGGATTGAGTATGCCGAGGTACAGATTGTGGCATACCGATCCAGTTTGAGATGATGTATATATTGTTGAATATATATATAGATGAGATATTTTTGATCATATGACTTGTCTTATGTGTTTGTATGATGCTTTAATGTTTTGATGTGATTGATTTGATGATTCATGTAATTATGTCATTTGGAAATATTATGGTTTGAATGTCATGCTTTTAAAATTTAAATGAAATAATCTGATGTAAACAAATTGGTTGTTTGTGGTGTAATTTGATAAAAAATAAAAGGGACTTTTAACAATAATTTCAAAGGACATTGTCGCTATTATAGACCATTTCATGGAGTCGCCGCTCACTCGGTCATCAAGCTAATCCTGGTATAGAAATATTGCTAAAAGTAAAAGAGTGCTTAAGAGACTGTCTTAAGACTTTGTTGTGATGATGCAAATGATGATGATGATGGTGATTTGTTTTCAGATTTCCATGAAAATATTATGCATGAAACATATTAGAAAATGATTTTTGCTAGGCATAAATTCCTAAGTGTGATAAATTTTTTGAATAATTCCCTAGGAATTATACCATCATTGCAAAATTGAAGTTTGACATAATGACATGAAATAGAATAAGTGTTTGTTTGTTTGTAAAGCATAATTGTGTAACATAATGATTCAAGTCACATGTTTTGATGAATTTTGTTTTAAAATAAATGGGAAAGAAAATTAGAACGATGGTTTGCGCTAGGCATAGAATTATAGATATAGACTTATACCATCATCGCGAAATCCAAAGAAGAAAATAGATTGTTGGTTTTATTGCAAGATGCATTTTTTATTTTTGATAAACAGAAAAATAATAATATGAAAACTTTTGTTTGAAATTATTTTTGAGATTTTGTGAGAAGATGTATGTAATTGCTTTGATACAAAACAAAAATTCTGAAATAAAAGGATAAAATTACTCCGAAAAGAGTTACAAAAATATTTTAAATTATCTCAAAGAGAAATGTAGATTTATAAGGAATCCTCATGTGCAAATGTGAATTCATTACCGATCTTGATTTATCATAATGATACAAAATCTCTCAAATACAAATGTGTGTGCGATTGTATTGTTCATTTACCAGTTTTGAGCAAGATAACTTGATACAAGTGATTTGAATTAACCAAATAAGTGTTCATTAACCATGATTTAGATGCATATAACCGTACTCAGACTACTATGTAAGTCGGGTTATCAAGAGCTAGCTAATCCATAAGCAGACATAGGTCTATACAAAAGAAGGTCGCTAATGTGACAGACATATCACCACGCTAGGAGTTACCCAAGGCCAAGCGGGTTGGGCACAAACCACCTGTTATGGGGCTTACCTCACGGTTTTTGAATAATTGAGAATTCCAGGGATTCAAGCTCATCAACCCTTCTTTTCTTTTCAATGGGTAGGGAAAGGGATTTTATTGCTTTTGCTTTTGCTTTTTTTTGTACTTTTTTTTTTTTTGTATTTTTGCTTGATATTTGAGATAATGCTGAAATATTGTTGTGATGATTCACATAACCTTTTTCTTTTTCTCTTTTTCTTGAAATTTTCTTTTTCTTCCTATGCTAGGGATACTTGCTCGGATTAGCTGTAGAGCAAGGGATTTTTATTCTGGGTAGGGGTGAGCTTGTCCTTTTGTCAATTCTCAAAGATTCTAGACCATGTGCATGATAGGATAGCAGGGGAAACTTTTCGCTCAAGAAACCACTTCTACAATGTAGCATAGCATGGACATTACAAATATAATCATTTTATTGTGAAAGGATATGCTTGGTTTAAGTAAATAACAAGATCAATTCTCTGTGCTCAAACTTTATTTAATTGAATTTGTGGACTTTGATATAAGAGAGATTAATAATCATACCAAATAAAATCAAGATATTTATTTTTGTGAGTGTGAAAGTGCGGGATTCCAAATAAATGCTAATTTATCCAAAATAACTGAAAATAGAACTGCAATACTTCACAATTTGAGAGGTATGAAATAAAAGATGTTTTTTGAATATTTTGATAATTTTGATGAATTGAAAGAAATACAATGTGATTGTTTTTTTGAAATTTTTATATGAATTTACTAAAATGAGACAAGATGTACAATATATACAATGACGAAATTACCAGAATTATGCATAATATCGCTTAAGATGCATAATATTCATAGGTTCTTTTAAATATTTACCATCTAAGGTAGCTAATTTGTATGCTCCCGATTCAAATTTAGCAGTGATAATATATGGTCCAAGCCAGCTTGGGTTCAAATTTACCTTTAAGGTCTTTAGTTGCATTAGTATTTTTTTGATTTTCTTTTAAAACAAGGTCGTCGACCTCAAAGGATCGATGACGAACTTTCTTAGCATATGATCTTTTAAGCTTGTTTTGGTAGGCACGAAGATGCTCCAAAGCATTGATGCACTTTTCATCTAGGAGTTCCAACTGACTGAGTCTGCCAGCTCGATATTCATCTCCTACTTCGGTATCTTGAAGTAGTAGAGCCAAAGAAGGAACTTCTAATTCAAAGGGAAAAATGGCTTCAGCGCCATAAACCAAGACAAAAGGTGAAGTACCTGTGGGAGTACGAACGCTAGTGCGATATGCCCACAAAGCTGGATATAATTGAATGTGCCAGTTGCGGCCAGATTTATTGACCAATATTTTGAGAATTTTAATTAAGGTTTTATTGGATGCTTCTGCTTGGCCATTACCCTGAGGATAATAGGGAGTGGACCAGCGATGTTGAATCTTATATTTTTGGCATAATTTCTTAACATCTTTATTTTTGAAACAAGTTCCATTGTCTGAGATGAGATTTGCAAGAATTTCGAACCTACAAATGATTTGATTAAAAATAAATTTAGAGACTTGTGTTCCAGTGCAGGAAGCTAAAGGCATAGCTTCAACCCACTTCGTAAAATACTCAGTGGCGGTTATGATGAATTTGTGTCCATCAGATGACACAGGATTAATTTTGCCAATAATGTCTAAGCCCCATTTTGAAAAGGGCCAAGGAGATGAAATAGCCTGCAGTTCTTGTGCAGGGGCATGGACAAGGTCAGCATGTTTTTGGCACTTGTCACAATGGCGCACATAATCATGTGCATCATTTTCCATGGTAGGCCAAAAGTAGCCTATCCTAAGGAGCTTTTTAGCAATGACACTACCACTGAAGTGTCCTCCACAAGATCCATCATGGGCTTCACTCAAAGCTGATTTAGATTCTTCTAGATTCAAACATCTCAATAGGATACCTTCAAAAGATCTCCTATATAAAGTATTGCCAATTATTACAAATCGACTTGCTCGTCTACATAATAACCGATGCTGGTTCCTATTAGAACTGGCAGGGAAAGTCCCATTGTAAAGAAAATTAAATATATCCATATACCAAGGTTCAGGAGTAGTTTCATT
This sequence comes from Wollemia nobilis, assembly GCA_028583015.1. Lineage (NCBI taxonomy): Eukaryota > Viridiplantae > Streptophyta > Pinopsida > Araucariales > Araucariaceae > Wollemia > Wollemia nobilis. The sequence goes on from JAQPPZ010016604.1 coordinate 3,406,225, forward strand.
GATTAGAAACACATCCAAAGGTTCTAAGCATGACTTATTTGAAGCGGGTTCCTGGAGTCGACGAATAATGATGGTGGCATATTCGTCATCTAACTCCAAGGGCAGAAGAGAGGCAGCTACGGCCATAGCATCAGCCGCACGGTTGCTAGTTCGAGGAATAGCTTCCAAGGTAACTTTATCAAATAAGGATATTAATTGTAAAACATATGCTTTATATGGGCGTAATTTATCATCTCTCAGTCTGATAAACTTCATTAATTTGGTTTATAATAAGTTGAGAATCACCAAAAACTAGCAGATGTTTAATTTTTAGTGCCAAGGCAGCTCGTAATCCAAGGATTAGAGCTTCATATTTAACAGTATTATTGGTGCAAGCAAATGTTAATTTGAAGGACAAAGGTATAATGTGTTTTTGCGGAGATATTAAAATAATACCCGCACTAGCCCCACTCATGCATCGGGCTCCATCAAAGTATAAGGACCATTGTTCAACATGGTCTACCTCTAATTGAAGGCATTCATCAAGAAACTCAATGATGAGGGGATGGGTAGACTCTAAGGGTGCAACAACTAATTGATCTGCTATGATTTGACCCTTAACAGACTTTTATCCTATAAACGTGAGTTCAAACTCGCTTAGAGCAAGAACCCACTTTGTTGTGCGACCCGATAAATAAGGTCGACTCATGAGATACCGCAAGGGATCATATTTGGCAATGACATACGTTTTTTGACTGAGCATATAATGTCATAGTTTCTGTGTAGAAAATATGACTGCTAGACATAACTTCTCTAATGAGGTATAACGAGTTTCATAACTGATGAGGGTTCTGCTAATGTAATAATTAGCACGTTCTTTCTTCTCATCATCAAGTTGAGCTAACATAGCTCCTAAGGCAGAATCAGAAGCAAAAATGTACAAGATAAAAGGACGATCAGATCTAGGTGGTGAAAGCACAGGTGGATTAAGGAGATATTGTTTGAGAAGTTCAAAAGCTTCCTTACATTCGTCGTCCCAATTAAAAGGGACATCCTTCTTAAGGAGCTTAAGAAAGGGACCGGTTTTGTCCGCCAGCTTATCGATGAAGCGACGGATGGCTTGAAGCTTACCTTGTAAACTTCGTAACTCAGATATATTGGTAGGTGCGGGCATATCAGTGATAGCCGCAATCTTGAGAGGGTCAATTTCGATACCACGTAAAGAAACTAAAACCCCTAATAGTTTACCGGACTTGACTTCGAATATGCATTTAGCTGGATTTAATCGAATAAGATATTCTCTTAACCGATCAAATACTTTTCTCAAATCATCTAAATGATCATCTTCATTAATAGAGCGAGCTATAATATCATCTACATAATCATGTAGGATATCATGCATCATGTCATGAAAAATATAAGTCATAGCTCGTTGATAGGTTGCACCTGCATTCTTTAAACCAAATGGCATCACTTTCCAACAAAAGGTACCCCAGGGGGTAATAAAGGTTGTTTTAGCCTGATCTTCAAGAGCTATCCTGATCTGATTATAACTAGAAAATCCATCCATTAGGGACATCATTCCACTTCCGGCAGTAAAGTCAATGATTTGATCCATGTTGGGAAGAGGAAAATCATCTTTAGGGCATGCAACATTAATGTCTCTAAAATCGGTGCAAACCCTAACTTTGGTGGCTTCTTTCTTGGTGACTGGAACTACATTCGAGATCCATTCAGCATAATCAATAGCTTGTATAAAAATGACTTTCAGGAGTTTTTCTAACTCTCCTTTGACTAGCAAGGCCACTTTGGGATGCATTTTTCTAAGTTTTTGTTTAACAGGTTTAGCATCCGGATGGACTACTAGGTGATGCATGACTACAGAAGGGTCTAAACCTGGCATATCTTCATATGTCCAAGCGAAGACATCTTCATATTCTTTAAGGAATGCAATGTATTGCTCTTGTTTTTCTTGACTTAATTCTGATCCAATACCGATTATGTGAGGATTATCCTCGGTTCCAATGTTAACCTTAATGACGTTTTCTACTTCCATGTGTAGATCTCTTTCAAAATTAGGTGGGGCAGGTGAAACGCCCAATTCTTGTAATTCCTTTAAGGTTAACTTGGATAATTCATCTTGAGGAGTCGTGGCCTCAAGTAGGGCTATAGTAGGTATAGAACCATCAAAATAAAAATCATTGTGTAACAACTCTTCAACGGAGACATCATGGAAAATATCTCCTTCCAACTCATCGTCGGATTCAACAATCATTTTAGGGTAAGCTATGGATAGCATATTACATGTAAATGGCTGATTTTTTAGAGGCAAATCATCACGCCTATCCAAATAATCTTGATAACATATGAGTTGATCATCATCTTCAAAAGGGAAGGGTTGACCCTTACTAGGAAATAGGCCCACACCACATCGGGCGGGCCATGGCTCTACCTCAAAGGGTTCTTTCATACCATCTTGGAAAGGTCCCAAGCCTTTCCCTTTATAGCCCATTTTAAGCATTATGGGTTTAGCTTTAATATATTCATTAGCAAAATAGCATCGAGCATATCCATCACAATGCGTCTTGATATTTCGGGGTATTCTTCCCCAATCATATCCTTTATAAACAAAAGCACAACTCCCGACTTGATAAGTACTTCCCATAGGTTGTGGGAGGCCCAAAGTATGAGGAGATGGTGGCAAATTACTTAAGATAATGGAATCTTGCATAGAAGCATTTGTTTTTTCTGATATAAGAATTTTAGATAAATCAGGTAAGAGTTCATCAGAAAGAGCATAAGATGTAGAAGGATCATTCCCTATATCTTTAGATGTGGAAGGTATGATAGATGTAGATGATGTGGAGGTGTTAATAAATGGGTCTATAGGTTTTGAAATTATAGGGATGGAACATGAAGGATTGGTTGTGGATTTAAGATCTTTTTGGGGTTCTAGTGTGGTTTGTTTAGAAGATGGTTGAGTTAAATGTATAGGTGTAGTTGATGGGGTAGATGATGTTATGGGTGTGTGTTTCACACGTTTGGATGGATGATAAGAACTAGGATGTGTGGATGACAGGGCAGGGCAAAATTGCACTCCAACGGGTTCTGCCAAAGCACACATATCAAAGGGTCTAGGATCACCATGAATAGTGACCAACTGATTTTTAAATTCAAATTTAACACACTGATGTAGAGTAGAGGGAACCGCTCGCATCGCATTGATCCAAGGGTGACCCAAAAGTATATTGTACGATGCAGGGCAATGTACAATAAACACGATCGTATCTAGGGTTCTAGGACCAACTTGCAAGGGTATAGTAATGACTCCACACGTTTCTTGTGTCTCGTCATTGAAGGCTTTGATAATCATATCCGTTCTTTTCATCTCGTCACTTCTAAACCCAAATCATTGGTAGAAGTCAAAAGTGCATATGTTTAAAGATGAACCATTATCAATCAAGACTCGTTTAATAACTACATCTCCAATTAGGGCAGTAATATATAAGGGGTTATCCTTATGTAAACTATGTTGTGGGATATCTTTATCTCGAAAGTCAATACAATCGACTTCTCGAGTGATGATAGTATTGGACATGGCTTCAGGTTGAATATTTTGAGGTACCATCATTTGGCTTAATGTAAGCATTAACTCATCCCTATGGGTAGGAGAAGATCTTAACAAGTCCAAAAGGGAAATTTTGGCTGTAGTATTGGATAATTGTTCATTAATATTGTAAGGAGGCTTAGGTTGAACATTAGACATATGATTCCCTTTATTGGGATTTTTCAAAACAAATGGAGCTGATCCATCATTTTGAGTTTGATCCTCTGTTGAGAGTTTTGAGCCTGTTGTCTGGTAACGACTCCGATGGTACCTACAATGTTATATTGAAGACGCTGAACTGGTCTTGGTTGAGCGTTTATGGCTTGTTCATTAGGAAGGAACTGATTAGAAGAGGGTCGAGTAGTAACTCTTCTAGGAAATGGTTCTTTCGGAACCATAGCATCTGTGATAGGTTGAATAGGATCTGATTCATTTTCAGAACTATTCGATTGATTTGAGGTGATGTCTACTTCACTTTCAGTATCCGATTCTACATCACTAGGATCCGGTGTTTGAGTATTATATAGGGGTCTGGACGTGACCATGGATAAAGTTGTGCCAAATATTTGAGGATCCTGAATAGGTAATTGTCCGCTAATAGTCCCTACATATCGGGTAGGAGGGGGAACATTATGATGTTCGATTTGATTAGCCACCTCTTTGCCATGTTGTGGTAAAGGATGTTGAAATATGTCCAATGATTGATTAGCATTTTGATTTTGATTTTGGGGAATGTTCTTTTGAGCGTTATTAGAAGCATTTTGTTTAGGTTGGAAGGCTTGCACCTCCATTTCATTATTATCAATCAAGTCTTGTATTTTATGTTTTAATATTTTGCAAGAGTTTGTAGCATGTCCAGGTCCTCTATGAAAATCACAATGTAAATCAGCTCTGTATCCGGGTATAGTTGGATCAGGTTCCCGGATAGCTGGTAATTGAATCAAGCCTCGTGCTAGTAATTGAGGAAGAATGGTTGATAAAGGTTGATTCAATCTTGTAAATTCTCGGGGTGGTTTATCAGGAGGTTTTAATATAAACTTCTCCGTTGTTTTCATAGTATTAACATTAGCAATGTTTCTACTATCAGTGACTCCGTCACCTACAACTTGTTTGTTTTTGTACTGATTTCTAGATGTTTTCTCATCATCTTTCTTTTTGAGCTGACCTCTTCTAATGAGAGCATCTTCCACCCTTCGAGCTAAGTCTATAGCTTGATCGAAGGTGGTTAAGGTAGCAATTGATAACTCATAAGATATTTGTTCTTGCAAATTATTAATAAAAATGTCCAACATTTCCCTATAAGGTAGCACAAAGTGCAGTTTTCCTGTCAATTGCCTCCATCTAGCTAAGAAATCAGCAAAACATTCATCTTTGTCTTGTTTTAAGTTGTATAAATATTTAATGGTTACATGCCTTTCGATGTAGGCACTAAATTGATGGACAAAAGATTCAGCTGTTTCTTCAAAATTTCTCAAAGAATGAGTGGGTAGTTGATAATACCACTCTAATGCCATTCCTCCTAAACTTTTTGGGAACATTTTTAGTAATAGCAAGTCATCATGTGATATATCATGACATGCTATCCTAAACATACGAAGATGCTCTATGGGATCTTCAGTTCCTTTATATATAGGCAGGACGGGCATGGGAAAGTGTTTAGGGTATGGTTGTGCTACAACTATGGGATCCAAAGGCTGACTACACATCTCTCGATAATTGTACGAGGGACGGTAGGGATCTATCTGGTCCATGCGGGAAGCTAACTGTTTCACCATGGCTTCCAGATTATTGGTTTGCCCACCATATTGGTTCGGTAGGGTATTAATATGGGATTTGTGAGCATATGATGGAGGGACATGAAGATTAGATGCTATATTGCTATTGTGTAAATTGTTGGTAGGAAGGGTGTTATGAAGAAGTTTTGAAGTTGTATTATGTTGTATCCCAGATTGTTGAAAATTGGTGTTTGGCTTCATTTTAGGTTTTTGTCGATTTGAAGCATATTGATCAATAGTTTGGCAAAATAAAGCAGTGAATGAAGGTCTCTTTTGTGTGGGAATGATTTTAGGCTCAATAACAAGTTCCTTAGGGGGTTGGGTAACCTGTTGTTTTTGCATGTTCTGAATCATAGTGACCATATCTCTATTGGATGGTCCAACTTTATCACTTTCTTGATCAACAAAGGACAAGGGATTAGTGTGTATGTTAAACATATCTTCCATGGCTGCTTGAGTGTCACTAATTTGTCCTCTATCAATACGAACTGCCATATTAAGAGCACCAATGTTATTATTGAAAAATTTCTAGAAATGATCTAAGTTATCAAAAGCAATAGTTCCATCTGGAGCCATTCTAGGGGATGAGGATCCTTCCTCTTTAAGATTTTCTTCTTGTTCATCTACAACCAGCTCATCTTCTGGCTGTTCTAGAGTTTCTCCTTCCGGAATTGGATCCTCAGGAAGGGCATTTGGGTTTTTTGTTTTCTTTCCTAACCAATCTTCTTCTTCTTCTTCTTCAGTTTGTTTACCATTCCTAAGTCTAGGCATTGTGCTTAAGTTTAGATTTCAGCAAATATATATATATATATATATATATATATATATATATATATATATATATATATATATATATATATATATGCAACAAGCTTAAGAGGTATATATTTTAATTATATACCTACTATAGTATTTAAAATAAAATGTTTTGGTTTTGTTATGTTTTTGGTTTTTCCTTTTTTTTTGTTTTTGTAACAATATTATAAAGATAACAAACAACACACTAAATGCAAGAAATAATAATGAAAGCAATGATCTAGTTTTCTATAAACAATTTATAAATATCATTAACGGGCTCAAGTTCTTCAGGAGTCATGAAATGTTCTTCTTCAAATTGAAAATTTTCTTTCAAGAATTTGACAAAAAGTGCTATAGTGATATTATCTGTCTCAGACTACGGTTGGTAGAAATAAAGTTCGTGGCAATACTCTCGATATAACACAGCTCTAGGAACTCTCCTCCACCTTTCCCTATCCATAAGAACGACCTCTTGATCTTCTACACGACCTAGGAATTGGTGTATAACAGCTGCGTTCTCGAGGTATTCCTCGAAGGTGAACAATTTTGAAGACACAAGAGCTCTCCTATAAGCTAACCACCTATGGCAAGCTCTCTGAAGTTCATGATAAAAAATGAGTTGATCGGGATCCAGGATTCTATCTAGGACAAACCTCTTGATTTGCCTAAGTTCAGTTGACCTAGATGAAATGATACCTAGTCTCCTATTAAGTTCGTCCCACAAAGGTGGGACTCTGTATGTTTGAGATGTTCTAAACAAAGAATCAACCTCTATGGCTATTAATTGATTTTCAACATTTATAGTAACTGCTAGTCTTTTCTTAGGAGCTACCATCTAAACATGATATGCAACTTAGTAGTTTTCTAATGATTTTAAATGCATCTATGTTTTTTGTTTTTTTTGTTTTGTTTGTTTTCAAAAGGTTTTAGTTTCACGTCGGGTTCACCAAAATGTATCGTTCCAAATTTTTTGCACCCTTACCTTCAGGCTAAAGGATCCATGCCCGAAAGGGGGATGCGAGAAGGATGGGATGGTACCTCGGACTGAGAGGCCCTTTGAAGGTCCCGCCTCTCGGGGGAGGGGTATTAAGGTGATTTTTCGATGGATGGTGGGGTTCACCAGGAAACGTTTAGTGGCAGTCTCCACGCCTAGGTTGGGAATGTGTTTGATGTGTTCAGTTTTACCTTTAATCATTCAAATCCTAGGTTTGGCCAAATGAATCTAAGTTGTTCTATATGAAATGCAGATTTAAATGAAGATAGAAAACATATTTAAGCAAAAAACACAGAGAATAAATTAAGTGAAGAAATCCATACCTGATCCGGATGTCTGATGGAGGTTCTGATTTTTGAAGCAGTCAAGATCGTCTTGAATTTGACAGGATCGTCTCCGATCTGACAAGATCGTCCGAGATCTGACGAATTCGTCGATGAATTTCGGAGACCCGCAATCGGAGAAATGGACACGAGAATACTAGAAAATGCAGCTATGCTGATAAAGGAAAATGATGTGAAATGACAAAATGATGTTAATAAGATAATCCCAAATAGAAATGCAAGTAAATTATCATGCTTTAATAGCTAATCATGATTTTATTATGTACTTAAGCTACATGGGTGAACTCCAAGATGCAGGATAAGAGGAAATAATAATAAAACTAACTAGATGCAGAATAAAATAGCAGAAAGGTATAGGAAAAGTGCAAACTCTGGGCACTGATTGCCCCCAATGTAGACTGTAGTCGAAATCATCTCGAATTGGGGCGTGATCATCCGAGATTGTACAAGATCGTCTGCGATGATCTGAGCTTGCTTCGGCTGAAGAATAACAGAGTTCCTGCAAGAAAATTCGAAAAGCACAAATGCAGATGATAATCCAGGGTATTATAATGCACGCAAAGATCAAATTACAGGAAAATTCAGCCAGGGGAATGTCAAGGGGGGTCCTAAGGTTTAAATAGGCTTAGGAGGGAGGTTAGGAGGTTGGGGATCATCCCAATTTGGGAGATCTCCAATGGGGAGGGTCTCTAACGACGTAGACACGCTTCTGCCCAGATTAGAGACGTTGTTGAAATAGAGGCTAATTTTGAAAAATTAGTTTTGGGACGAAATCGTCTGGACGTTCTGCTCCAGACGAATTCGTCCGATCTGAGGCGATATCGTCTGATCGGCGATGATATCGTCCAACGGTCAAAACAAACTCTAAAAATGGCACAAAAAATGGGGAAAGCGGTTTAACAGGCGGTTAACGGGTGGTTCGAGGTTAAAATTTGAATTTGAATTATTACTAAGGTAATTTTAATTATTTGCTAAGGTTTACTGCGCCAATTTTAGGGTGCTACAACAACTAATACATTGTTAGAAATGGGGACTATAGCTTGCTCTGTGGGTGAAGCCTTTTGAGCAGATGTGGTCATAATTTCTTTTCCTTTCTCTGTAATGGGTTTTTGAGAAACCATTTCTTTTCCCTTAACTTTTGGAGATATGCTTGGTGCTGATTCTATTTTGAGCTGAGCACTCTCAAGGGGCCTGACTTGTTGTTCTACCATATCTGTAGTTTTAACAGTGACCTCCAGTAGATCGATGCCCTGTTCTTCTATTAATTCCAACAAGGGGTCTTCCTTGATTATCGGGTATGTCCTAGGTAAAATAGGTGCAACATCATCTACTAAAATTTCTTGAAGCCTTCTTAGTTTCATGGGGTAATCATAGGCTTCATAAACTTATGTGCTACCTCTTTTTTCTAGGGGAAATTGGTTCCACACTACCTGCAAATTTATTCATTTTTCCATAGATTCTAACAAGATTTCTTCAAAAGCATCTTCCCTATGTTGTATCCGAGCATATTCTCTCTTTTCCATCATTTTGTTGTATGTTCCTTTGGGGTCATAGAATCTCCAAGATATTTCATCTAACCCCATGTTGTCCAATTCAAACATTCCCTTGAGCAGGGAAGGGTAACCAACAAATACAAAATCCCCAAAGCGGCAAGGAACATCGAGCCAAGGGACCTTCCCATGCTTTTTTACCAGTCTCATATTGGCCTCTTTCGCCACCTGTCTGCATAATTCCAAGGCCGCTAGGGATAATGGGTAGTATTGTGGTAGCATTTTATGAGGAATTTTAGCCCCATATAATCTGATATAAGTAAAAATTTTTGTGAGGAATAAATCCCCAATTTATTTCTCTTTGATAAAGGTTTTTACCCCTGGCCCTAACCTCTCAGGAACTAGTCCAGTTAAAACCCAATGAATTTCTACCAAGAAATGATCACAGAACTAGTTCATGTGAGTTCGTCCTTCGTGTATTCTCCAGAAGATATTTTGGACATTGGGGATATCAACGGCCCATACTCTTTTACGAGATTCTTCTTCCAATTGTCCCACTATCAGATGGATAAAATTGAGTATTGTGAAAAGTGGGGCATCTCTTGCCTTTGTTTGAAAACTGCTTTCCTCAATTCTACCATTTCATTATGCATCTGGGTACTCAATTCTAATTCCCAAACATAAATTGGGGTGTTATATGCCCTATTACTTTGTGTAGCCAAATACAAAACCCTTTTGGTTATCCTACTGAGATCCTGTACTCCCAAGACTATGTTTATCATATCGTAAAAATCTTGTACCCATGGCTTAAATGCATTTTTATTAATTGGGAATTATTTACTTATATTTGCATGCGTATCAAACAAAGATTTAAAAAATTTTGTATCTGTAAACATTCGAGATTGGTGTTCGAGTACCTTGTCCACTAGGAATGTGGTGTAGTTCATCAAATTGAAGACCTTCTAGATATGCTCGATTTTTATTTTGAACATCGGTCGATTCTTGTTGTTTCAAAAGGTCTTCATTCTTTTGTCATATGCTACTGCTAGCCATACCATTAAATCTGAGGAGAACTGTAATTTTGGACATACCAATTTCCCATGGTTACTATTCTATATATTATGTCTGGGGAAGCCTTTGTATTGTAACCTATGAGCTTTATGAAATAAATCTGCCATTATCCATGGTGTCCTATTATCGCCTTCCATCACTCGAGCGAAGCTCTTGATGCAGGTGTTGTCAATCTCATACTGTTGAGTTGGGTTTGGTTTTTTATCTTCTCCACATCTCTGAGCAAACTCATATATGGTGCTACCAAGAACAGGTGGCCTAGAGATCATAGAGTAGGGTTACCTATCTGTGATGATGGCTTCTCTTGTATCTTCTGGCACGAAAATGTCTCCCCATGACGCCATTGTTCTTGTGATTTGTTGATCAGGTCCTTCTTGAGTTTGCAAAGTTTGAATGACCTTTTTTTTTTGTACTTTGAATGTATCAAATTTTCATTCTTATATTACCAGGGTAGTAGCCTCAACTAGTTTTGTGATTTCATATACAGGGTGGTGGAGTGAGCTCAATAAATTCACACGTTTTGTCATCAACCCGATGCCACCAACTTCTGTTCAAAATCGGCAAATGAAATTATGCCAATACATCTTTTTTTAGAATTTAGTATTTATGATGGGTAATGTCCTTCATCTTACGTGTCTTGGGACCCTTTGATTTGTGTACCTGTAATCATTTAAGACTTCCGTTTATTTGTCACTGGGAACCTTTTAATCTGACGTGGAACTGGTATGTGCAGCGAGGATAGTGTCCTTTTTGAACCTCATGCCACCTCAGATCTGAATGATAACTAAATATTCGAGATTGATTATGTTTCATTTAGGTAGTGATCACCCTCGAGATTTTTACAATATCCGGTCCTTGGTGTGAGTGTCGGCCTTTATTACCTTGAATGTCTCCTTTTTCCTAAGTCAACTATGATTGAGCGCAACCGTTGGATTGATCTGAGGTGGAGCGCATCCTTCAGATTTAGGTGGTTGATTTTATTCTTGGATCTTTGATTTGTGCACTATTGTTCGATCTCAGAAAGGTATTAGCGTGACCGTTGATGTCCTGGGACCTGCATAAAAGTTAGTATACCTGTTCGCATATAAACCTTTGAAATAACATGGCTTATTAATCCTTATTTAATCATGATTATCCAATGTTTATCCCTATGATTTTTGACCTTAACAACTCGTATTAAGTGAAGGTATCATATAATACATTCACTTCCTTTTGCGATCACCGTTAGATCTTACTATGGTGGGGCATGACCATAGATCTTTCGACCATGTGCTCGATTTAGCATAAGATAGAAGGGGAAGATTATAAAGTATTTAATTAACCAAAAGAAAACCTTTAGATTAAACCTTGATCACTTTTATCGATGCGCACCATCAGATTTGAGCGATGATGAGCATAGCCGTCGGATCTCCTGTACCTGCACACTTTAATAACCAGGGGGTGCATCTTTTAATTTTTATAAATTTTGATTAAGCCGAAAGGGGGAGATTAGCCGACGTGTTAAAACCTTACTAAAACATAATTAGTTTTTTCTTTACCTTTGCATTTCTCGAGATGCCACCGTTCATCTTATCAGATTTGTATTTTGGAACGACCGTTGGATATTCGATAGCTATTGGCATGATCGTAGATATTAATCAACCTACAAGTTATTTTACAAGGGGTACATAATATTAACCTTGATTAATCCAAAAGGGGGGAGGTTTAGCAATGTGCTCAGACCCTTGTTAATCCCATTTAAAATTTGAATTAATCACTTAGGGATTTTATTATTTTAATGCTTCTTGCATGGACGCGCCACCATTGGATTAGAATTGGATTGAACGCTACCATCCGATTTTCCAAATTAGCTTGATGGTTATTCCAAAGGGGGCACATACCTTGAAACATTTTACCATAGCATTTTAACACATGATTAAATTAAAACAAGCGCAACCGTCAATTTTTAGCTTGCTCGAGCGCTATCGTTCGATTCGTTGGATTAGCCCACTGCTTAAATAGAATCTTTGACCCGCAATTACTTGTTTAAAGTTTTGACTCCTCAGAGATTTGCGCAACCATTGTATTTAGCCAGGATCAAGCGCATCCATTCAGATCCTCGGAGTTGCATGGATTTTAATTGATTCTATCCTTAGGTTATAATATTTTTAGACCTTTTGACTTATCATTTGGGTATCATTCGGGTTTCTTCATGAGAGCGCATCCGTCAAATCGGTTTAGATGATGCGCTATCGTCCAATTAAGCCTAAGATGTAACCTTTTTACTTTGAACATGGCTTTGACTTGTTTGACTTATCTCTTGATTGATTTATTAACGCATCGTCATCCGATTAGAATTGAGTCAAGCACGGACATTGGATTAAATCTGAGGTGTTCATATTTTAGTTAAATGGTATGGATGCCCTCATGATTTATTTAATATTTACTTATGATCTAAACTTTTTGGATCTTTAGACCATGATGAATAATTAACCAACTTAGGATTTAAGGATTTTATTGGTCGGTTTAGGCTCAAGGGAACTATTTTAATTGAATGTTGGATTTCGGATTTAAAGATTTAATTAAGATAACCTTGCCCTAACCACTTTGAGATACTCGATTAATAAAATGAGACATACATTATTAAAATCCAAGGTTTAGACTTCATCAAACCAATCAACAAAAGCTCAGACAACTCACACCACCTGAAGAAATAACTAGCATTATTAACAATTTTGATTGAAACAAAAAATTTAAATTTGAGGGTTTCAAATTTGAGTCAAATTTGGCTCCAACATTAACCTCTGTCAAGGAGTTGCAACAATGCATAAAACTAAGCTAAAACCATACCCATAAAACACACATACATCAAGATTCTAATATAGAGCATCAATCATCATTGCCAGGATCGTACACAATGTTCAATGGCGTAGTTCCATTCCATTATAGCATAAATGTCATTACAACAAGGTTATTCTATCAATCTCTTGCAATAACTCAGATATAATCTAGCAATTACAACCAACAATTACTCTATTCTACCTCTTAGCAACCATACCTACAATATTGAAAATGAGGCCTTATATAACGTTGCCCAGGCCGTTCCAAAGTGATTCCTAAGGCAATTAGTTATTTACAACTGCCCATGTACAATTGAATTCATTAATTCAGCCTTTTACTAAGTCTAACACCTTAGTTAGCAAATCTATGCGTCATTTTACCATGAAATTACATTTCCCATAAATTTGGATGAATTTCAGTGCACCTTGTATGATTTGCCACTGCCCTATATAGTTTTTCAGTCCAGTTGTACGGTTTGGTTCCCAGGCTATACGGTTTGCCCCTCTTGTACAGTTTACAAAACTTGGCAAATTATCAAAATTGAGCAAATCCTCTTTGATCACTTCTTCTTTTGGGAGGTGGATTTGTTGCCTACATCTGCCCTCCCCTTTACTTTGGTCGGTGTCCTCACCGACTTGTTCTGATTCTTCCACTATGTTTCGTATTCTGCCACTACAGCCTCTAAGCCCTTGACTTGTGACTTATACATTTCTTGTTCATTTCTCAATTTGGTTGCGTAGCTTCCCATCTCTACTACTTTTTCCCCGTGGAAATTAGCCTTTTCCTTGGTAGTCTTCAAGAACTCCATCATTTGTTTTTCACATTTTGAGTCACTCTTTTTTAGCTTCTCCTTCCAGTGAGCTTCTGCTCGAGCCTTCGCCTGTATTTCTTCATTCTTTTTAGTAATGGTTTGCAGGTGATGATTGATATCAACCTCTATAGCTCAAACACTATCTTCCTTAATTTTCAACTAAGCTTATATCATTCAATCTCTTATTGTCCTTTGTCAGCTCCTTTATTTGCCTGGCTTGTTTTGCCATTTTCTCACTCTTCTCAGCAAAATGAGTTGTCATCTATTATTCTTTTGCTTTGAGTTGTACCTCCAAATCCTTAATCATGTCTTCTACCTTCTGTTATATCTGTCGATTTTCCTCTTCAAGCGTGTTAAGTCTACCTTTAGACTCAATTTTTATGCCAGATAGATCTCCCTCTAGTTTCTTTATTTTCTCTTCTGCCATCGTTCTGCTTTTCTACAGTTCTTCTATTGCATCCAATTCCTTTTGAGTGCTTGTAGTCTCCTCCTGATGGGCCTCCTTGAGCTGGTAGATTTGTTCCAAACCTATGATCAACAACTCTATCTAGTGTGTTAGGAAGTTAAACTTCCTTAGGGTGATGGCCACTCCAGTAGAAACCCTCTTGTACTCCAACTCTACTGTATTTGTGGGGCAGGTCGGATGATTAACCCTATCCAAGTACATCCTTGGGTCTTTCCTGTAAGTTGTTATCACCCCCTCAGGCAAGTCCTCTCTTCCCAAAATTGTTGTTACCTCTTCCCTGGGTAACTTCCATGGATTTTGTGCTTGAATATATGTAATTATACTTGTATGCTTTGCACTACTCACCCATTTTGTTATCTTTTTCAACTCGAGGGAAACTTATTCTTCTCACAACTTCAATTCTCCCATGTGGTCAATTCAAATATGACGCTAATAATAACATGGCCTAACTGAGAAAAGAAGTGTTCCACCTTATTATCTATTCCACGTGCCTCCTCCTCAGTTGCAATTTTGTCTTACTAAGGTACTTCCAGTAGATAACTAGATTGCATCCCATGCCATTCTTCCTCTATAGGAGTATGTACATATTATTCCTCCATATGGTGGCTAGAGATTCCCCCAAGCTCCTGAAGTGCCCTCACCGTATCTATCTTTTCTCGAGGTGGAGACTGTTTTACGATTTTATCCTTCTCACTATCTTCTATATTCATAATCTCCTCTTGAAATTGATATTGCTCAACTTGTTCTTGGGCTTTTTTTGGTTCAACAGAGCCCACCTATTGTTCTTCTTTATTTTCTTGGTATTTCAATCAACAACCATTTCATTGATGTCATTGGGTATATGAAGTACATTGTGAAAGTAGTTGAGTTCGGTATGAACCAACTCAACGGACTCAACCTCCCCAACCATACAATGCATATCCGATGCAATATAAAAATAATGTAATATTACTATAACCTATAGTTTATAGTCTATAGTCTAACATCCCCCCTTATTACATTATTTGGATATACAAAGTTGTTGGCGAAACAAGTCAAACTTGACACGTGCAAGTGCCTTGGTGAGAATATCTGCAACTTGTTCACTAGTAGGAATGTACTGAAGCTGAATATGGTGCTTTGGAACCTCATCGCGAATGAAATGACATTGGGTGTCAATGTGCTTGGTTATTTCATGAAACACAAGATTCTTGACCAATTTCAAAACACTGATTGTCACAAAACAAGTGAATTGAGTGATTCTTTGGAAGGCCCATACTTTTTAGAATGCAACATAACCACATGACATCATAGACTGCATCATGATCTATGTGGTATTATGCCTTTGTAGAAGATAAAGCAACCACCTGCTGCTTCTTACTATGCCAAGAGATATGTCTAGATCCAAGGTGAAAAATGTATCCAAAAGTGGATTTTTGATCATCAATGGATCCAGTATAGTCTGAGTCTGTGTATCCCTGTAAGAAGAATTTTTCATTCTTCTTGTATTCCAGGCCATAGTCTTAACTACCACGGATATAATGTAGAACACGTTTTGCTGCTTTCCAGTGACTCACTTTAAGCTTTTGCATGAACCTTGAAAGATATCCTACAACAAAACTAAGAGCAGGCCTGGTATTTGTTAGATATATGAGACTCCCAATTAGTTGACGATAGACAGTTCCATCTACATGAGGTGAAGTATCATATCACAATAACTGAAGCCCTGGTTCCATTGGTGTTGCTTTTGAATTACAATCAGTCATGCGATACTTTTCTATCAATGTCTTGGTATACTTCTTTTGTGTTATTCTGATATGATTCTTCATTTGTTCCACTTCAAGACCAAGACAATAGTGAAGAAGTCCTAGATCTGTCATCTCAAAAGATTTCTTCAAATCATCTTTCACTGTATCAATCATGCTCTTTGAACTGCCCGTGATGATCATATCATCCACATAGAGTACTAAAATCACTATGTCAGAACCATTGTTCTTGATATAGAGATTAGCATCTGAAGGACTTCTTTGGAATCCATGTTGTAGGAGGTGACTATCCATTTTTATATACCAAGCTCATGGAGCTTGTTTTAACCCATACAAAGATTTGATCAACTTGCAAACATTTTATTCTTTGCCTTCAACCTCAAATCCTTCTGGTTGAGTCATATACTCTTCTTCCTGTAAGTCACCATTCAAGAAGGCACTCTTAACATCCATCTGATGTAATTACCACCCAAACTGAGCTGCCATAGCATAATGTACTCTGATGGTAGTCATTCTTATTATGGGTGCAAAATCTTCCTCATAATATATGCCTTCTTTCTGTACATAGCCCTTTGTAACAAGTCAGACCTTATGCTTATCAATAGATCCATATGCCTTATATTTCACTTTGAACACCCGTTTGCAGCCTATGGGCTTCTTTCTTGTTGGTAGATCAACTAGATTCCAAGTTATATTTTTCATGAGATATTGATGTTATGCATCCATGGAAGCCTTCCACTATGGCTCACCAAGTACATCTTGAACTGTTGTAGGTTCATTCTCATCCAATATGGACATATAAACCCTTTCATCATCCATATCTTCTTCTATGTCATTCTCTATATCGACTGATAAATCATCAAACTATTGGTAAGTTCATCAACCTCTGAAGTAGACGTCTCTGCTCTCATCTGCTGAGTCATACTATGAGTACATGGCCTATCTAGAGATAGATCTGGAAGTGAATTCAACTTGGAATCTCTCAAAGTGCTAGTATACCACTTTGGAACTTTCTTCTTTTGCTGTGGAAGTTGAACCTCTTTCTATTTCTTAGGTTATTCTTCATCTATCTATACTATTGTAGATGTGTCATCTGATGTGAAAGCCTCATCAAATACAACATATCTACTTAAGTGTGTCTTCTTGGTCTTAGGATCAATCAGACGATATCCTTTTGAATACTCATCATAGCTAAGAAAGATACACTGCTGGGTTTTCTCATTCAACTTCTTCCTCTTTTCCTTAGGTATATGCATGAATGCCTTACATCCAAAAATATTGAGATGAGAAATGGAGGGTTTCCTACCGCTCCAAGCTTCTTGAGGAGTCTTTCCTTGTAGAGCCTTTGTGGGTGCTCTATTAAAAAGGTATGTAGTTGTACTCACTACTTATGCCCAATATTGTTGCTCAAGATGAGCTCCTTTAAGCATACAACGAACCATTTCCATGATAGAACGGTTCCTTATCTCAGCTACTCCATTTTGTTATGGAGTATAAGCAGTTGTCAACTATTTCTTAATCCCATGTGTATTCAAAAATGATGAAAAATATTTGGAGGTATATTTCCCCCCTCAATTTGAGTGGAGGGTCTTAATGAAACATCCTGATGCCTTCTCAACCTGCTTCTTGAACTGTTGAAAGTACATCAAGGCCTCTGACTTCAACTAAAGGAAGAAAACCCACATATTTCGTGAGTGATCATCAACAAACAATTGAAAATACCTCTTTCCACCATAGCTGTTGGGCATAGGACTGCATAGATCAGTGTGCACCAACTCTAAAAATTTTATAGCTCTTGAAGAGCTATCCTTAAAGGGTACCCAGTGTTGCTTCCCTGCTAAGAAATCTGAGAAAACTAAAAATGGGGATGAAAGGGTGGGAATTCCTTTCATAATTTCATATCTTCTCAATTCGAGCAAATATCCTGAACTTCGATGCCCATATCTCTTGTGCCAAAGATATGTAGCCTCCTTCATGTTAGCCACCATCACAACATGAGGCATTGAAATGACATCTAAAATGAATAAGCCATGCTTGTATGATCCTATTGCTACATGCTTTCCTCTTTTGGTGATGAAACATCTCTTCTTTCCATCTGCAATCTTGAAAGAAACATCCATGTTCTTATCCAAAATCTGAGGTATTGACAACAAATTATTGGCCAGTCCTAGGACATAGAGAACCTTCTCAATCTGGAAATGTCCATCTGGAAGAGTGACAGGAACATCCCCTTTGCCTTGAACTCGGTAGGTCTTATCATCAACAATTATCACTAGTTTACCTTTCTATTCCTCAAATGTCTCAAACCATGATCTATCACCAGTAATATGTTTGTTGGCATCGAAATAAATATACCACACTAAATCCTTCTACTACGAAGATGTGTGGGTCATGAGCACATTTTGTGCTCTCTCAGAATCTGAGTCTGACTCCTCATTATCATAATCAGAGTCTGATTCCTCATAAGCAATATTGCTCTTGGGTTGTTTATTCTTCTTCTTCTGTGGTTTATGTTGTCCCTTGCCCCTATTCTTTTGATTTTTGTCATTGGATTGCTTGTTCTTGAACCAACACCTGTTGGTGTCATGGTTATTCATATCACAGATTTTACAATATTTCTTCTCCTTATGTTATTTCCCTTTGCCTTTAGAGGAAGAACCTCCCTTCTAAAAATTTCCTTGTTTCTTTCCCCCTTGTTTTGAGTAAAGTGCATTATCTTGCACTTCATCTCTTTGTAGCTGATTTGCCTCCTTAGTTTGAAGCAAATTGACTAACTCCACAAAAGAAACCTGTTTGTTTGACACTTGAAGAGATGTGATCAACATCCTATAGGAATCTGGCAAAGCTCTTAAAATCACTGAAGTCAAAGTCTTATCTTCCACTGCTTCACCCATAGCATTCAGTTTGGCTTTCAATTTTGCCACTTTGCATAGAAACAACTCAACAATCTCACCAGATTTCATACTGAGAGTATGCAACTGAGATTGAAGGTTAAGAATTATTGACTGATTCTTCCCTTCATAAATAGTAACCAAAGCATCCCAAGCTTCCTTACTATTCTTAGCATCACAAATATGAGGTTGGACCTCATCTGTAGTAGCAAGCAAAATGAACATGAGAGCTTTTATGTCTATCTTATCAAAGGCATCTTGATCTGTCCCAGCTATTTGAGGATGTTTGGTAGTGCCAGTGACTACATCCCACAAATCCTCCACCTGAAGGATAGCTCTCATATTTGTTTTCCATGGTGCAAAATTTGAACCTTTCAGCAACTATGAATCTGACAGATATTTGTGAACAGTGGCCATTGTGAAGGTTCCTTATAACACCATTTGGTCTCTCTTTCTATATACCAGCCAGGCCGTGATACCAAACTTTTCTCAAGATACCCGCCCTTACGTGAGGGAGACTATAGGTATATTGAAATCAGAATAGTACGTGGAACTTAGGTGGTACTGAAAAAGAATTCAATTAGATTGATGGCACCTACCTCAAAACCCTCAGGAAAAGGATAATGAGTTGGAGGAGTTTAAGCAAAACAATCATAAAGAATTGGGGTATAAAATAGAATGAATATTAAAATTGGTTTACCTTATTTCTCCCGGATGATTGATAGAGAACAAGCTCAAAAGTCGTTGTTACAGCTATGTTAGGCAGTGGATGCAGTAGCCCAAAGCATGACAAAATTACCTGTAAGTGTGGGCCAGAGGCATCGCAGATATCAAACACTGCCGTGCAAATGAATTGCACAAATAAGTAAAAATTTGGGGTCTTTTCTTTTCTTGCTTGTTAATTTTACTTTATGATTGAAATGCACAAAAACAAGAAATTTAAATGCAAAAAACAATCACAAGAACCCATAAATTTAAACACTTAGGTTTTGGTTACCATCGAAAATGCACCTATACCAATTTTAAAAGATGTCGGCTACCACTGAAAATGCATCTTTGTTTCAATGATTTTTGCAAAAAAAAAAATTGATTTTTTTTTTTTTTACTTTGCAAAAATAATGATATTCAAACTCTCAATTTTGCTTTAAAATCTACAATTTTCTTCCCCCCTTGTCTTAGAATTTTTTAAAAGAAAATGCTTTTGAGCCCCTTTTTTTTATAAAATAATCTGGAAGAAAAAACTGTGATTTACACCCTTTCCAAAATGCAAAAGAATCTAATTTTCCTTATGACTCCAAAATAGGTTCTTAGCAAAAGTGTTTCTTGTTCTTGGAAGAAAACAACACAAAAGATGAAGCCCTTATCCCTCCAAAAGAAAAACTTGTGTACTAACAACAAATTCTTGTGAACAAAAAAAATTGCTCATTTCTTGCTTTTTCTTACTGACAATATTTGAAAAATGTTCCTCATTTTTGGCTTTTCGTGCTGAAAATATTTGAAAAATGTTGCTCACAAAAAAAAACTTGCTAGTTCTTGCTAACAAGAAAAAAAAAATACCTCTTTCGCACTAGAAGAGGTTTGAACCCGGAACACCCCGGTGCAAGCAAGCAACTTTACAACTACCGCACAACCAGTCCCGCCACTTTGGTGGATGAAAGTACAAAGGCACCTAGTGCCTATTATTTCGCCTTGCAGCGTGTTGTTGGATAAAAAAAAGGAAGTGCGCCTAGTCCACCACGTCAACACTCCAAAATTTTTATATGAAATGTTTAATATCAACATTGCGTAAATGATGAAAATTCCAAACACAGCAGTACCTTTTTCGGCTCAGGCACAGCAAGGTGACGAAATATCCACCTCCCAGTTTTCTACCATCTCATGCACGTACCAGTGGCGAATCGTCCCTCCAATCACGGTGAAGTTATAATGTTTACTTTATGAGCAAAATTTTAGCAAATAACAAGTATTCCATGTCCATGTCAATGCAAAATAACAGTGTAATTTACTGTAGTGGAAAACCTTAGGTTACCCCAAATTACGATAAGCGTCTCACATTCTGCATGGCTTACAGTTCGTTGCCTTGTGGACAACTCTGCGACTTCAAGCTTTCGACGATATTATCATATTGAAACAACACCAAAAACAGATTTGTATATATTTTTTAAAATAGCACAAAACACAGATCGTGTTAGGTGCCTTAGAGACTATGACGTTCTTAAAGTTAATAAAAAAACTGTAACGTTTCTTCTACCTGGGCTGGTGTTACGCGTTTGCATAATTGAAAAGAAAATTTTGATTTATCTCCCTCCAATCACGATCCGACACCGTTGTTGAAATGCTCCCTCCAAATTTGATTTCATTGATGTAGTTGGGTATATAAAGTACATTGTAAAAGTCGTTGAGTTCGGTATGAATCAACTCAACGGACTCAACATCCCCAACCATACAATGCATATCTTGCAATATAAAAATAATGTAATATTACTATAACCTATAGTTTATAGTCTATAGTCTAACACATGGGCCACTTTTTGTTCTATCTTGCCCACTTGTTGTTCTTTCGTCACCTATTCCTCTTTATCCTGCTGTATATCTATTTATGTGACCCGTTCAACAACAAGTTCTTCTTTTTCCTAGGATGCCTTCGTATTTTCCAGTGCATCCTTCTTACTTGAGCCTCCTCTCACAAACATGTAATGAGGCCTCTTCTTGGACTGAACCATACTCTCATTTGTAATTAATACTTGGAATTTATCCTAGGTCAAAGTATTGATATATAGTTCTAAAGACTTTGCTACTTTGATCAATAAAGTTATATGTGCTACCTAAATCTATAAACACATTAATGTGCCGATGTTAGATGAATCCTTGGACCTTGATGGTATGGTGAGCTTGGATTCTCATTAGGGAAAATTTGAAGAAAGCAATGGTATGATCTTTGTGCTCAAAATCTACTACTTTGGCTAGTATCGTTTGCTGTAAATAATATTTTTCTTCATCTTCAGACATTGTTGCTTCCTTAGTTTCCATGAGGAAGTTACACCATTCTTCATAAACCTAATCAAGGGGATGACATGAAATAAAGTAATAACAAAAGAGCCCTTGGGGACACTCATCATTGCAATTATTGAATTAAGGTTATTAGGAGTTGAAATCCTATCATGATTAGGGATGGGAAAAATAAAGCTTCTTTTCTACTACTAGAGCCACACGTTTAGCATCCTCGAGGGTGTACTATAACACCCATCCTTGGCAGAACTCATTATGAACATTGAGCTATGTGTTGATGTGTTTATATGAAAGTATAGCTTAATTTTATGATGTCATTTGATAAGATGATTTCATTTGTTTGAGTTTGAAACATGGTATTGCTGACGTATTTATGGGTGCAGGACTAGGTGCTCTCTTTGGTGGGACCATATAGGTGAACCACCTACAAAGAGATATTTAGGAAAATGATGATGATGAATTGTTCATTGGTAGCTCAAGGTAATACGGAAAAATACCTTTCATGTAGATGCCTTTCATTTGGGCATGTTGAATATTCACACCATTGGCCCAGGAAACTGCTTGAGCATGAGCCTCCTTGATATGATCGACGATAGCTTTGGACTACCTTAAATGAGGATAACCACCTACGTAAGGATTAAATAATGGTGTGTAATATTATTCTTTGTTTTGCATGCTTATGAGTGATTAACATAGTACCAATATAAAATTATTGTTTATTTGGTTATGTTGATGTTAACTAGCTTGGCAAAGAGCCTTTGATTGTTGTTTGGTATCGATGCTAATAATTAATATTAGCACTCGATAGTATCCATTTGATGGATAATTTACTTTCATAATTATTATGCCAAGTAACTTGTGAAAGGAAGGATAAAGGTTAGTTTAATAATTCATGAGCGCTAGATGAATTACTTTGTGTAATCAAGAAGTGCCAAATAAATTAACTTTAAGCATGCTTCATAAGCTAATGGCTTTAATTAACGTTCTTGAATGAAACGTTCTCTTGAGGAGTAATGTATTTCATGGAGGCTCGAAGCCTTGGTTTTGGTATTTATATTTTGGAAATCCTTGGTGTGTGGGAAGTTTTTAGGAGGGGTTTAGCGTTGGAAGAGGAGGACAAGACAAAAAGTAGAGTACGATGGATGTTAGATGTCACCTAGATCATGGTAACATTTACCTCTCACTCCATTATTTTATTTTAAAGAAAATATTGCTTGATTGCTTAAGGTTTTATGTAATCATGCTTTTGGTTTTCTAGACTTTCTTTGTGAGTGTTGTCATGAATGTGTGTTGCACTACCTATAGCTTCGATTGCCTTTGTTTTGCTTTGTGAGGTGATTCGAATGTGTATTGTGCTACTTGTAGCTTTGATCACCTCCATTTTGCTTTGTGATGTGTTTTGAGTGAGTTTTGGATTCTACCTATAGTTGGAGGTTGTATTTGACTACCTTGGATACACATTGATCATGTGTAGTGGATCGTTTTTGTTTTTATTTTTTATCGGCGTTGAATCATGCTTCTTGTTGTCTACTTTGGGAAGGCTTGTTCTTTGGCTCTGCATAGCTAAGTCTAGTCACATTTAATATCATGCCATATACGTTATATCCAAGTGCTTGGAAATATGGGACTTAGGGTAGGCATGCATTCTAGGATGACGTGAATCAACCATGCTAAGCGAACGTCTATAATGCTCTTTATCTTTTCAGGTTTGGCTTTGGTTTCTATGAACTCCTTTTTGTTGGTTGTTTGCTTTATGGCTTCGTTTTAAGGTTATTATTGTGTTGTTTCCAAAGCCTTCCTTTGGTTTAGTTAGCACGTTTGATTTATATATTGATCACTTTGATTTATATGTTGTTTAATCAAGTGCATTTGATATATATGTTGAGCACTTTGATTTATATATTGATCACTTTGATTTATATGTTGTTTAATCGAGTGCATTTGATATATATGTTGAGCATTTTGATTTATTGTTGAGGGTGATGTCAAAACTCACCCATAATTATTAAATTAATATGTGAGTTGTAACTAAAATAAAACACATGCAAAAATATCTTAATTTTGATGCTCTATTCACGCCAATTAAGAATTTTAATTAATTTAAGAATAAATAAATAAAACAACATGAAAAGTGGCATAATATAAGCTATTTTTTTTAAAAGCTAGTTTTTAGTTTTTTTGCATGATCAAGGTTGATTGATCATTATATATTTTGTAATTGGAATATTTTTGAAATATAGAAGAATCATTTTTTTTTAGAGTGTGCACTATTGTGTAGCTTTTATGTGGAGTTTTTTTAAAGTTTATATTTGTGCACTTTTTTCAATTCTAGATCTAATTTTCTGGTTTGGACCAACAACATAGTTTGTTGAAATTGGAGCTTTTGGCTGAGGATATTTCATCGTTTGGTATTCATAATTGGTTTAGCTTAATAAATAAACACTCTTGGACCATTTTTGGGTGATATACATGCTCCATTAATGTTCTTTTTGTCTTAGATCACAATTGCTTTATTGTTGTTTTTTTCTTTCCACCTCAAGAACTTTCATTTGGTATCAAAGTAGAGTATTTTGTGTGGTTTCATAATTTGCAAGTGAAGCTACAACAAGAGAGGTGATTATTTATAATTTCCAACATCCTTTACAAGAGTTTGGATAAAAAATACTTATGGTTCTTCATTTTATATCATGGAAACAAATAGTACATCCTTAAATATTCTTATATTTAAAGGAGATAACTTTGAGTACTGGAGAGATCAAATGAGGAGGATATTTGTATAGAAGGAAGTTTAGAAAAATATAGTTTAGTCATAAACTCCTCCTAATTATTGGATTTCTCTTCCTCAAGATCAAAAGAAGTCATTGAAAAAAGAAGAAAAGAATGATGCTCAAGCTTTCTTCTACTTGTAAAGTGTAACAAATCCAAGCATCTATTTAAGGATAGTTGGTTGTAAGAATTCCCATGAGGTATGGACAACATTGGAGACATCATATCAAGGCTAAAAAAGTAATATCAACAAAGCTTTCTATATTAAGAATCAATTTTGAAAATATGAGAATGCATGATTGTGATAATGTTGGAGACTATTGTATTAGAGTAAATGACATAGTGCACAAAATGAGAGTGTATGGTGAAGTCATGGAAGATAAAGTAGTAGTAAGAAATATTTTGAGATCCCTAACTCCAAAGTGGATATATATTGTCATTACACTTGAAGAGTGTAGAGATATGGACCAAATTAAGGTTGAAGAGTTAGTGGGTTTGTTGGAGATTTTTTTTGCATCCTTATGATTTGTTTGTCATGCTACAAGAAAAACTTACCACCAAGCAATAATTACAGGCTCTGGTAGACCTATCTCTTTATTTAAGGAAAATAATTGTCTTACAAACTCTTGAAAAACCAAAATGGGTAAGGATACCCTTGAGGTGAACGTAAATATTAATAGTTTATGTTCATGCTCTTCCAAATTTATAATAAAAAGTAAAAGTTTTGACCAAGTTTTAAACAATTCCAGCCTAAGCTTCAAGAAAGTGGAACAATGCCTTATCTATTTGGTAGTTATAGCAAAAATTAAGATTTGTTATGAAAGAGACTAAAAAATAAAGAACTGGTTCATTTATATTCATTCAAATAATGTAATAAGTACAAGTGATTAAACCAATGAAATAAAGAAACACGTAAATGGGCAACATACACATAAATAAATCTTTAAGCTCACCTCAAGGATATCCTTACCCATTTTGGTCTGTCAAGAGTCTGTAAGATAAATATTTTTCCAAAATAAAGAGGCAAGTCTACTAGAGCTTGTAATTGTTGATGGTAGCAAGTTTTTCTTGTAGTGTGACAAACAAATCCTAAGGATGCAAGAAAAATATCCAACAGGATTCTTTACTGTCCCATGAGGATAAAATGAAAATTTACTCAAATGAATTGAATCATACACTAGAAAGTATGGGTTTTGAAACCAAATACAAAGCCCTCAAATCAAAATATATTTTTTTCTCAAAGTTTAGATCAAAAAGAAAAAAAAAAACCAATCAAATTGAAAAAGGAAGGGTAAGAAGGTCATCATTTGTCATTGTTGTAAGAAACTAGGTCACATGATAAAAGATTGTAGGAAACTAGCAACCAAAAATTAAGCAAACCAATATGGGGGTGAGAAAAATGCTTACCAAACTGAGAATAATGATGATCAAATTAATTATTCTCTTTCATATAATTTAGTTTTGGATGATAAAAAGAATATGTGATTTCTTGATTTAGGATGTTCTAACCATATGTCATGTTTTAAAGATTGTTTTGACAAGCTAGATGGTTCATTCAAGATCCAAGTTCACATAGGAGATGAGAAGGCGATTCATGTAGAAGGGAAAGGGAATATGGCTATCACCACAAACCATGGAAATTGTGATATCAAAAAAATTTATTTATCTCCAAATACGAAGCACAATCTCATGAGTGTTAGACAACTAGTAGAGAAAGGATTCAAGATGCTTTTTGACAATGTATAATGTTTGATATATGAAAAAGCAAGGTAACAAATTGATTGAAAAGTCTATTATGTCAAAAATATAATGTTTCCATTGAGAATAAGTAATTTAAATTAGAATTCTTGCTTTTCCACCATTGAGGAATCAAGCATGTTGTGGCACTCTAGATATTATCATTTAAATTTTAGAAGTTTGCATGTCCTTTTTAAGAATAAGATGGTTGATGGTATTCCAAGGATTGAATCCAATTTTAAGGAAGTATGCAAGGCATGTATACTTAGAAAATACCATAGAGAAAGTTTTCCAAGCAACAAATGAAGAGCTATCAAGAAATTGGAATTGATACATTCTGATTTGTGTGGGCCCATGTCTTGTCCTAGCATAGACAAAACTTTGAATTTTATTTCTTTTATTGATGATGCTACCAAACTAATGTGGGTTTTCTTCTTGAAGACCAGAGGTGGGGCATTCTCATACTTCAATATCTTCAAGGCATTGGCTAAAAAGGAATCGGGTTGTTCTATCAAGGTGTTAAGAATTGATAGAGGTGGGGAATTATGTTCACAGGAATTTCTAAATTTTTGCTCTTTGCATGGAATAAAAATGCATTTTACTGCTCTCTACACACCACAACAAAATGGTGTTGTGGAGAGAAAGAATAGGACAATAATGGAGTCAACAAGAACCATGTTGAATAGGAATTTTTGGGCTAAATTAGTACAAAAAACAACCTACATCCTAAATAGAAGTCCCACAATGGTGGTGAAAAACAAGGCACCCCATGAAGCGTGGTATGGTAAGAAGCCCATGGTGGCTCATATTAGAGTATTTGGTTGTTTAACATTTGTTCACATTGATGATGCTAAAAGTAAAAATTTAGACCCTAAGAGTGAGCCTCACATTTTTAAAGGTTATAGCGATGGTAGTAAGGCTTACAAGTTTTTCAATCCTGTTAGTAAGAAAACTATTTTTTCTAGGGATTGTAATTTTTTTGAGAATTGATATAATCATCCATATTGAGAGCTATTAACATTCTTAAAGAATTATTCCAAACATCTAAAGTATTAATAATCCAAATTAATAGAATTATATTAGCACCTTGACTAACATAAATATAATTTCCATAAGTATACATGCAAGCATGAATCATTCCAATGTTAGCAATCCAAATTAACATAATAAACTAACCATAGTAGTAGTAGCATAAATG
The DNA here is from genome assembly GCA_028583015.1 of Wollemia nobilis. Classification (NCBI taxonomy): domain Eukaryota; kingdom Viridiplantae; phylum Streptophyta; class Pinopsida; order Araucariales; family Araucariaceae; genus Wollemia; species Wollemia nobilis. Next base: position 3,433,726 of record JAQPPZ010016604.1, read on the forward strand.
ACTTCACAAAATTATGATCAACAAGCAACATAGATGCAAGTTTGAGGTAAACATCCCTAGTAATGCTCTTTTCATTAATTGCAGAGAATGTACAATAGTAGCGCAAGCAAACACTTTAGAGTCGACCTTTTGAAATGAGGGTTTGACCTCTATTTATAAATTTACAATATTTTCATTTTGAGCATTACAAGGAAATTTTAGAGTTCTTGATCTTCTTGCAACTTGCTATCAATGGTGCTACCCAACTGTATCTTCTTGAAATAGTTATAGAAAATCTTGCACAGGTTCAACCTTCGTCATTCCTTGTTCTTGATATGCCTTCATGGTCGTAAATCTACAACTGAATCTATTGGGAAATAGGTTCTAGAAGTTTATAGACCATGATGTTTTACCTTCCCACCAGTTTGATTTCCCTGGTATTTGGTTTGACCTTTGAATTTATCTCTACTATGCAACTCAGTGAGAATCATGCTTAAAATTTAAAATTCAAAGTGAAGTCAACCTACACCGTCGATCTGAGAATGAGCGTCTATGCTCATTTGGTAAATATCTAGATTGTAATTGCATTTCATCTTTATATTTATTGAAATTATGCAAACATTTTGCACTTTCTTACTTTTGGCAGATTTGGGTGTAGAACCGAGTAAAATTGCGGTCTTGAACTTTGTCCTGGTTACCCCAAGATCATTAGAATTCATCTTCATTCGCTCGCTTTTCCTTAAAGACTCATGAAGCTTTGAAAGGTGAGACTCTTTTATTTATCTTATCCATGAAAATGCACGAGTTTGTGGTATTGGGGTCTTCTTTGTTGTTGAAGTTATTCTGCAATCGTGCATTTGTCACATTATGTGCATGATCTCTTGATTTTTGTGCCATCACCAAAGGGAATTGCTTAGCTATGTATAATTTTTTAATTTCATTGACTTTGCATATTCTGATCATGATAAGGTGGATATGCACAATTTTGTGCCTTGACTTTGTTCTTTTCCCTCGACTGCGCCCTATACAAAGAAAGTCATCAAATCACGTGCCATGATGAAATTTGATCACACTTGATCATATCAGTTGCAGATTTGTGAAAATCAACATATTCAAGCTTACACTTATTCTTTGCTCCTGGTCACGCTGCTAACAAAATATTCTAGCAATCACTCTTCCTTTTGCACTTGAGCCTATTTTGATAAATATTTCCATGGATTCGCATCTTTTAGCAGTTTTGAGCTGCTTGATCATCGCGCTTCTGCTTTCGTGCACTCTTTTCATTTTCATGTTGCTAACAAAGACATATAGCAGCCATGCTTAAAAATTATCTTCTATCCACTTTCAAATTTTTAATCGTAAAATCATGTTTTTGGTGGATTCTATCCTCCCCTATGTGCTTTTTTATTTCCACACGATTACCAAAGAATAATAGTTGGCAATGGAGCAAAATGATTTTTGCGTCACTTGGGCCATATTTACCGTGGATTTGAGAAAATCAACGGATTTGAGCAAATTTATTGAACACTTAGCCAAATTTTGCAAATTTTTGGTCATCTTCTGAGATGTAGCCATTTTTGCCTACATTATTGGCGCCTCCTAAGGAATCTTGCTCATAAGATTTAAGAACTCAGAGCCTTATTTATTGGGTTCATGGAGTCTTAAAATTAAAAAAACATAAATGAAAAGAAGATGAAAGAAAGTATGAAATTCATATGGATGGAGGGAAGAAAAACAAATGAGTGAATGAGTGGAAGTGGAAAGAATGACAAATGTGGGAAGGGAAAGGAAGGCACTTGCTGATTGTTTCCAATATCAGTTCCATAGAACAACTACCCATTCCCAAAAATTATTGACTATTTAGTAAAGCGTAACCATTCATATAGAGATAAGATAAGAATCAATAATATCTTCTTTACTCAATGACATGGCCAACCCTTGACTATATAGCAAAAAGGATCATGCCTTCTTTATGATTTTTGGAGGTTATGTAATGTTTGCTCTTTATAGGAACTTGTCAGAACTTGAGTCATGCAAAAAGCGTTACTCCTTTCCTATTGATTCTTTTTATGCTTGTCTTATTGGTCCTACTCCTCCTCTTGTTGTTGGATTTCCTCTTCAAATTTTCCCTCTTTAATGTGGATCACTTATTCAGTTGCAGGTAAACACATGGTGATGAATAGTAGAATTGAAGAACGGTTAAACAATGGTAGAGCACTTATTAAAGTGAGGCTTTATAGACAATATGAGATATATCAAAAGATACAATACTTTGGATTGTATAGCTGGAAAGGAATTGAAGAATATGTTTAGCCATAGAGGAGTCTAAACCAATCCTATCAACTAACCTAGGCCCTAATCTAGAAGCAAAGAGCCTTGATAAATGGATTCAAGTCATTAAGTGGAATTATGATGTTGGGTAGAAGAGAAGCAAAAATAAGGCAAAGAATATAAAGTGGAAACCACTAGACATCCACAGGAAATCGAGGACTAACCGGAGGAGGAGGAATAATTAGAAATAATGGAGGAGAGATTTTGTCTCATTATGCTTTCAATAGTGGATTTAAGACAAATAATGACACTGAAACTTGGGCGACTTTAGAAGGGTTAAAAATATGCAAACAAATGAAATGGAATAGAGTATGGATGGAAGGTGACTCGCTCGTAGTAATAAATACAATTTTAAAGAAGCAAAGACTCCATGGAACATACAAGAGATAATTGTGGAATTTCAAATCTTGTTAGTGTTTGAAGAAATCAAGTTTACACATACATTAAGGGAAAGAAACAAATGTGCAGATAGACTAAACAATAGAGGGGTTTTGATTGAGGATCGTGAAGTTAAATGCTCATTTCCATGGTTAGAGGAAGTAGTAAGTTTAGCTGAAGCTCACAAAAAAATGTTAACTACGTGAATCAAATAATGATTAAGATTTATTTTAATGTTTTCCATTGGTAATAAATACTTTATTTTATAACATTAATGTGTTTCCATATAAACTATTTATTATAATTTTTGTGGTTGCACTTGTGTTTCAGGAAGGAAACTAACAGTCTAGATTTGATAAAGCGGACTATGATAGTGCAATGTTTTGGAAATATTACTTTACTAAGATGCAATGCATAGATAGTAGATGTGAAATTTTAGTATTGTAAAGGTTGCTATAGAAAAATATCAAGAAGGATGTTGAATTCTGAAATATTTGTATTCACACAAAAATTTGAAAAAATAAAAAAATAAAAAATAAAAAATAAAAATAAAAAATAAAAAATTCAAACATTTTATATAAAATGATGTAGATTTCTAATATAATATCTCGAAAAATATATCTATTTATAAACTCCCAAACTCGAAAAAAAAAAAATTATAATTTATTAGAAAACCTAAATACAACCCCTTATTATCTTTCTATATAAATATCACTTTTCAATAAAAAATATATATAACTTTTTTAAAACAATAAATTATAAAAAATTCATCAATCACTTCTCTTTACCAATGTCAAAATAAAACCATAAATAACCGTCCTTTTAGAATTTATGTTTAACGGATGTCTAGCCAATCAATTTGCTACCGAACTTTTTCACCGTCCTTTAATGGTTTAAATAATTTACCAATTTTGTATTACAGGCTACGAACTAAATGCGTGGTATTTAAAGTTTTAGTCTTCAACCTTTTCTTTTTGCTTTTTTTTTAATTGAACATCGTTTACAAATATCAGCGCTCGATCGAGCAAACACAAAAGGAATCGACCTCACAACCATATGGATGATAATAATCACGCAACTGCCATTATACGAAATGCTATTCGGTTTCTTTTTGCCTCTTTAAAAGATTTAAAAAAAAAAAAAAAAAAATTAATTAGTGTGATAAACTTTTACCAACAATACATAAGTTTGAGTAGTTTTTTCTTAACCATGATTTTTATAAAGCTATAACAAATTTTAAATATTTATAAATTAATATATTAAAAAAATATTTAATGATTAATATTTTGATATTGATATCAAATGGTATTAGTTCAATAGTTAGATTCCTCAATATTCAAGGTAGAGATCCAAGTTTAGATCTTAGCAAATAGATAATATCTTAGTTTTGTTATAATACTATTATATATGGTAATGATGTAATATAGTGATGATGTAATATAGATGTGTCAGTATCAATACCCATATAACCAATTAAAATAATAATAATAATATGACTTTTAATGCAAATTAAAGGAACAACGAAGAAATTTTAAGATATAGTCCTTGTGGGGCAACCTAGTGGCTAGAGTTTTGGGCTCTCTTTGTTGGAGATCCAAGTTCAAACCGCAATGTGGCATTTGTACGTATGTACCCAAAAAAAAAAAAATCTTTCTTGCAAGTAGAGTTGTATATGCTGATTATAACAAGGAAGAAAACTCTTTAGATACTTTTTCAAGTATTTCTAAATGATTTATTGGATCTTTCAATTTAATGTCTTCCTTTTTATTTGGGTTTAATGTTGTAAAGACTATAAATGTAAAAAGTATTTCTAAATGATTTATTGGATCTTTCAATTTAATGTCTTCCTTTTTATTTGGGTTTAATATTGTAAAGACTATAAATGTCTTTCAATTTGATGTCTTCCTTTTTATTTTAGTTTAATGTTGTAAAGACTACATTTCAAGATTTTCTAAATGATTTGATGGATCTTTCGATTTAATGTCTTCCTTTTTATTTTGATTTAATGTTGTAAAGGCTATAAATGTCTTTGCAATCTAAGCATATAATGTTTTGACTAAATTTAAGAAATGAAATCGAACTTATAAAAAAGTATTTCTAAATGATTTATTGGATCTTTCAATTTAATGTCTTTCTTTTTATTTTGGTTTAATGTTGTAAAGACTATAAATGTCTTTCAATTTGATGTCTTCCTTTTTATTTTAGTTTAAGTTGTAAAGACTATATTTAAAGATTTTCTAAATGATTTGTTGGATCTTTCAATTTAATGTCTTCGTTTTTATTTTGATTTAACGTTGGAAAGACTATAAATGTATTTGCAAATGTGAGCATATAATGTTTTGACTAAATATAAGAAATGAAATCAAACTTATAATTAATCTTAAACTAAAGGTTGATTTTAATGATTATAATAAGGAAGAAAACTTTCTAAATATTTTTTCATGTTTTTCTAAATGACTTGTTGGACATTTCAATTTAATGTCTTCCTTTTTATTTTGGTTTAATGTTTTTTATTTTGTGGAAAACATCCCAGAAGGGATGCCACTTTCGGGTAAGACCCAAGGAGGCAGGGGTATCTATTTCCGACTTATCACTTCATTCTTTTAGCTTCCAGAGGCCACGACCTAGAAGCGTCGGGGTGATCACAGAGATACAACAAGATCAACTTGTCATCGACTCCAACAAAGAACATCTACGATGACATCTAACTCTTATATCACTCACTTCTCTTCAGCAGTGAATGTTGAGAGCAATCCTTGATCCATAAATCTTGTATATCATATGTCATTTTGTTTACTGTTTTTCTTACTTTATTTTCTCTGGAGCTGCATTAGGCACTCTCGTTGCTTTGTATATGTCTTACTTTACAGTCCTATTGACCTCTTTTGATCACCGATGGACATTAATACAAATTCAAATATTTCACCAAAATCGCCCAGGGCTCGCACTTAGCCTACCACCTTTGACATACTCAAGGATCAAACAAACACACAATAAGATTTAATAAATAAATAAATAATAATAATAATAATAGAATAAAATAAAAAACATGCTCCTTGAGTGTGTCGAAAAGATTATTTTGGTTTAATGTTGTAAAGATTATAAATAATTTATTGGATCTTTCAATTTAATGTCTTCCTTTTTATTTTGGTTTAATGTTGTAAAAACTATAAATGTCTTATTTCAAGATTTTCTAGATGATTTGTTGGATCTTTCAATTTGATGTTTTTCTTTTTATTTTGATTTAATGTTGTAAAGACTACAAATGTCAATGTGAGCATATAATGTTTTGACTAAATATAAGAAATGAAATCAAACCTATAATTAATATCAAACTAAATGTTGATTTTAATGATTATAATAAGGAAGAAAACTCTATAAATAATTTTTCAAGATTTTAAATGATTTGTTGGACCTTTCAATTTAATGTCTTCCTTTTTATTTTGGTTTAATGTTGTAAAGACTACAAATGTCTTTGCAACGTGAGCCTATAATGTTTTGACTAAATATAAGAAATGAAATCAAACTTATAATTAATCTCAGACTAAACGAGAATTTAATATTTATGTTTAATAGGTATAATATATTCATCTTCAAATTAAATATATCTATAATAATGATATATCATTGAAAAATATAGTGTTTTACTCAAAGGTATTTATTAAAAGAAAAAAAAAAAGTTTATAGAATTATATAAATATATAAAAAGATTTATGTTAGCAAAATGTCACTATGCTTCAAAGATTAAGCAATTCCTAGAATCAATAAATATCAAATATTTTTTTTACAAGACAACAAATCGTAATTTTATTTCAAGAGTGAAAGAAGATTACACTTCTTAGGTGCCTTAGCACAAACAGAAACCCAGATAAAAGCAGATTACTAGGACTCGAAATATAATTACAGTTGGACACATCAAAGAGGAAAAAAACCCATATTCAAAATAGCATGGGGATAATAAGGATAAATATCCTTATATATCAATACTTAATCATCCAAACAATCTCCATGACCAAAACTTGGATATAAATCAGTGAAAAAGAAACCAACATAATAGAAAAGAAACAGTTAGAAATTGCCACAAAACTCTAATAAAATGAAAAATACCCATAGTAAAAAACCCAGAGCTAGCATAGAAACTAGGGATATGATATGTGGGTGAAAGAAGAAACTTCGTCCTTGTTCTCTTCCATTTGCAAGAAACCTTATGGAACATGTTGACCTTCTTTTGATAACCTATTTGCTTCTTGATTTTATTCCCTATAAACATGTGTAAAAGAGATATTTTCAAAAAGAGAAATCACCTCCAGTAGTTCATCTCCTAGTGATCTAAGCAGATTAGTTTTTTAATTGAGTAGATCTATTCATCCAATTGATGACTAGAGTGGAATCTCCAAAAATTTGTAATTTTTTCACATTTCTCTCCACAACACAATTCATTAGCAATCTCAACGCCTGAAACTCAACAAAATTGTTGGAACCTGTCCCAAGACCTGCTTTAAATTTGATATAGTGGATATCCGAGAAGTACAAAATGCCTCTCACGCTACTAAAATATGATTGTCTCTAACTAGCCCCATCAAAAAAACCCCATGGTTGAGACTTTTCAATGAACAAATTATCTACTTGTCAAGGTTTCTTATGTTTGTCAGGCCCTTTGTTGATTGAGACCAAAGTCCTCACCTAAAATATGACTTGAAATGGGGGAATTAACTTCCCTTCAAAAATAGCTACATTTCATGCCAACCATATACCCCAACATATAAGATATGGTAAAGAAAAAAACTGTTTCAACTATTTTTTCAAAAACCACTGTCTTAAGCATACCTCCACTGTTTCTCCTTCCCAAATATTTTTACTCCAGTTTTCAGTTCAACTTCTAACAAAACCTAGTGAGAAAGGGGCATTTAATTAACAAATGTGTGATGTTTTCCTCCTCTGACTAACACAACATACAAATACTTGGACCTTATCTACTTCTTCTCTGTAAAACTTCCCAAGTCAAAGCCTCAATTCTCAAAGCTAACCACATAAAAATAATTGTCTTTTTTGGGCAGATAATTTCCAAATCTGCTTCCACCACCAAGTAGGTCCTTAAGGATGAGGGTCAAAACTTGCTTTGTAATCAAGTCTACCCGTATATTGAATCCCATTTTTATTGTATTCCCAAGAAATAGTATCTGGTTCAACTCTCAACTTGATATGACTCTTATTTAGATTATCAGTATAAGCCTGCTTCCAACCTTGGGTCCAAAGACTAGAAGAATTTGATTCCCCAACCTGATGAAGAAAGTAAAAACCCTTGTCTTGTAAGGAACTTATCATAGCTTCCGACAACAAAATGTTTTCTCCACAACCCAAAATAGAATCAACCCCTATTCCAACTTGTTTACTGTTGCCCACTTTTCAAGCCAAATATTTTCCAATCATAGTAAGGGCATGTACTAGTGCCTTCCATTGAATGGAAACATTTTTGATGCTTTTCTATGGACTTATGATCCAATTCATAAAGGTCCTTGGACAAATATACTTCAGTTCAATATCTTCTTCCATAATCCTTCTTTGGTCAAAATCCTCCATAGACTTTTTGTTACCAAAGAAGAACCAAAAATATGGATATTTTTAAGGCCCCAATCACCTTCCTCCTTTGGCCTAGCAATACTCTGCCACTTAACTAAAGGAATGCCTTCATATTCCTTGCATCCAGTCCAAAGAAATTTGAAGTAGAGTTTTCTTATTTTCTATAGAACTCCTTTGGGAATGAAGGCCAAGGAGTACCAAAACATAGGAATTGCCTCAACAACCGACTTTACCAGTGTTAATCTTCCACCAATAGACAACCATCTATTACACCAATGGTTAATCCTAAACTCAATCTTCTCTAAAAGACATCCCCAATCTCTCTTCATGTAAGTGTTTGGCTTCAATACAAACCCCAAATACTTAAAGCCTTCCTAAAAATCTAAGAGATTAAAATATTTTTTTTTATTAGATCTTGTTTAGTCTCCTTCTCTAGACCATTAAAGCAAATAGAGAATTTTTGAAAACTTATTTCCATGCCAGTAGCAATATTGTAAGTGTTCAAGATTTCCTTCAACTTTCTAGCTTCCCTTAAACTTCTATTTGTGAACAACAATACATCGTCAACAAATAATAAATGAGATAAAAAAAGGACCCCAACTTTGATCTCGAACAAGGATCCTACCTTCTTTACATCCAAAACAACTCTACTCAATCCTTCAACAACTAGAAAAAAAAGTAAAGGAGATAAAGGACATCCCTGTATCAGTCTTCTCAAGGGTCTAAAGAATTTGGAAGTTGATCCATTGATAAGAATATTAAAAGATATAGAAGAAATACATCCCATAATCCACTTTACTATAGAATAGCTAAAACCCACATGTAAGAGCATCAATATGAGATACAACCAACTAGTTCTATCATAAGCTTTAGATATATCTAGTTTAAGGACCATTACAAGAAGATTTTTGGTTTTAATAGAGTGAAGGCCCTCTTGTATAGCTCCTATGGCTTCAAAAATCTATCTACTTTCTAAAAACCCAAACTGCTTATGGGAAATAACTTCAGAGAAAATCTTCTTCAATCTAACAACTAGAATCTTTGCAATAATTTTATAGATACAGTTACACAACAAAATAGGTCTAAATTCATCAAACATTTTAAGCTTCTCCTTTTTTGGAATCAAAGCTAAAAAAGTGGAGTTTTAAGCCCCCAAAACCTAACCATTCAACCTAACTTCCTCCATTACTCTACGAAGATCCTCCTCAACCCAACCATAGAAAACGAGGAAAAACTCCACAAGCCATCCATCAAGCCTTGGAATTTTATCCTTTTTGAAATAATTTATGACAACTTTTAGTTCTTCCTTTGTGACCTCCTTCATAAGTAACTGATTGTCCTCCTCTATCACAAAATAAGGGAAGAAAGTAGTTAACTTTAAAAAATTTCCAATATTAACTCTATCAGATTTTTTATTGATAAATAGAAAATGTTTTACCCCCAAATCTGCTAACTCATAAAAACTCTTAACAAGCACCCCTTCTTCATTCTACATCTCCCAAATAGTGTTAACCTTCTTTCTATGATTAGTAAAATTATGAAAAAATTAGTATTTTCATCCTTTTTTTAACCATACAACTCTACTTTTTATTCTCCATTCAACTTCCCTCCACTCCAAGAATTTGTTCTTCTGAATTTTTAGTTCAACCGGTCTTGTTTTCTCCTCCTCTTTAAATAAACTAGCCTCATTCTTTTTATGAATTTCTAAAATTTCCTTCTCAACCAACTTAAGATCTCTATTCATACTCTCCTTTTTAACTACAATCCAAGATGACACAACTCCTTTTAATTTTTTTAGTGCAGCAGCAAATTGAAAATCCGTTGATGACTTGGAACTTTGGTCATAACTAATCCATTATTTTTTAATAAGTTGTTGAAAATCTTCTTCCTCCAACCAAATTATAGTGAGCTTAAAATAACTGGCAAGTTTTGCCTCTTGAATTTCTAATTTAAGAAAAATGGGAGAATTATTTGAGCAACCTCCAATCTCAAACCATGACCATTTTCTATCTATTTCATTGTATAATGTCTCTAAGATAAAAAATTTGTTCAACCTCTTTGAGATCTTAGCTTCCCCAACTCTATTTTTTCTCCACATAGGCATTAATTTTATTGGTTCCAAATCAACAAAACCAACTTCTTCAATCTTATGCTTGAAGTAATCTGCAATTCTATCAAGTCTTGGAGATTCTCCCCACACCTCACTTCTATTTATAGTAAAATTTAAGTCCCCACCAATGATAACTCTTTCATCCCTAACACACATTTGGAAGAAAACATCATCCCAGAAGACTTGCCTATCTTCATAGGGACCATAACAATTAATAACCGATAACCTCAAACCCAAGTCTTTAAAAAAGAATTATCTCTGCAAGCCTGAAACCATAAAGAAAGAATTAATTAAGGATGAGAAGTTCTTCCAGCCAATCAGAACATCCCCTGAATTTTTGGTAGCATCTAGAGCCAAGAACTCTTAGTCCCTAAGCAATTTACTTACCCTTCAATGACTTTTCTACTTGCTCCCATGGTTTCTTGTAGAAGGATAACATCTAGATTATGAATTTTCACCAACCTGGATAAGGAAATTCTTTGAGAGGGACTACCAAGACCTCAGATATTAAAGGATAACAAAATTATTTAAACTTCTTAGAGGGGCTTTGTCCCGCTCTAAGGACTCCTTTGATAGATTTTTGTTTACCCTGTTGAATTTCCCTCAAAGCCTTCTCCGGTGCATGAAATAAAAATAATTTCCTACCTACTGAAGTAGTGGAAGATTCCTTTATATGGTCCATACCTAACCCTAACATTCCAACAACTACGCAAGTTCTCAGCTCGGATTACCTTTTCCTAGAATGTAACAAATAACTGCAAGAGAAAATTGTCTCCAAACCATCCCCTAAAATAGATACCTCCCTAGAAGATTCACTTGATAGGTCACAAAGACTTCCCCCAATAGTAGAAATATTTGGATCATAATCCCTATTCAATGCATTTGAGGTTGCCAACCCATTGTCCAAAATCTTAGAAAATTTCTTGTCCCTGGGACTTCTCTTCGAACATTCATAAGGAAGTGAACAAAGTTCTTTATTACCTAAGTCCACATTATTCTCATGTATTGGACAATAATTTTCATAAGTCTTAGATGTTTGATCAACAAACTTAATAGTATAGAGTTCCAATCATTTTATAGTTTTCTTTATGACTCTGTATCCTTCTCTAACAACTTGTGAATAGTGAAATGAAGATAAAACTAGGCCCAATATTTCTTCCTCCTTCTCCAGAGTTTTGGTTCTAGGTTCAACAACATTATTTTTGCTTTTATGTGCCAAATCAGGGAGCACTATTGAGCTCTAAAAAATAGATATCTCTTAATTGTTTTTAGTTGACTTGAAATTCCCACTAGTCATTTGTTTTCTCCTCCATACTTTCTGTGTGAAAGCTTGAGATCATTCCTTAGCAATATGTCCATAAACATGACAACGAACACATCTAAAAGGAATCTTCAAATAATACAATATTTGAGTATGAAATGTATTCCGCACAACTATAGCCATATACAGTCTGGTAAGCCTTCACTGATATCTATCTCAACCAAAACTTGAGCTACAGATAAAAAAACACTAGATTTGAAAGAAATATCTATATTTAAGGTTTTACCTAATGAATCTCCAATCACTTTCAAAGATCTTTCTGACCATAACTCCATTGGTAGACCTGGAAATTTTACCTAGATCTAGATTCTCCTAGCAACTTCGATCCTAGGATCAAAGCAAGCCGTCCAAGACTTCAAAGCCAAAAAATAAGACCCCCAATACCAATGAAATCCCAAAATTTTGTGTGCATCTTCCTCAGACTGAAAAAGGAAACCTATCCATCCTCTAGCAAGTAAGTGAAAATTTGGTCCATATCCTAAGATTAGGACCCATACCTTCTATAACCACTCATTTAGTGTATTATCAGCTATTTGAACTCCATGAAACTTTTTAATAAGGGCCTTACCCAAAAACTCTAAAACTTATTCCATCCTCAAGTCATACCCAAGTACCATTCTGATCTTCGACCTTCTCTTTTTAACCACTTTATGTGCCTTACGCACTTTAGTAACCGGAGTTGTAGACTATGTTGATTGTAAGTTTGGACCCACTCAAGTTAGGACCTCTAAATTTTACCAATAAAACTAGAACCAAACAAAGGAAACTCTATCATAAAAAGTGAGTTTGGATTTTTTGGAGCCTGCTCAAGTTTTTCTTCCTCACAATGAAATACTTTCTCATTCATTAGACACATCACTTGAGTAGAGTGTTCTGAGACACTTGAGAGTGAGAAGTCAATAGGACAACCAAATTGATCTTAACATTTTTATATAGACTCTCCTATGTCTACTAAAGTCTGATAACCTATAATATTATTTTGGTCACTCAAAAAACCCAAGGACCCCCAATTCTCAACTTCTAAATCTTGTCTAGAAATGGAACCCTTGGCCCTTGAAGTTGAAAATATGTGTTGGCCCTCAAAGGGGTCCTTTGAGAAGTCCAAATGTTCCTCTTCATTCTCCATAAAAAATAAGAAATCAATTTTTAAAATTATACTACCATTTTAAAAATACCAAATAAAAATATTTGGTATTTTTACTTTGCTGCCCTAGCACTGTTGGAATTGCCTTCGTTGCCCTAACACTATTGTGGCATTGTTAAAATATTTTTACTTCACTGTCTTAGCACTGCTACACTTACCTTCGATGCCCTAGCACTACTGTGGCATTGTTAATTTTGTTTACTTCACTGCCCTAACACTGTTGTACTCGCCTTTGCTGCCCTAGCACTGCTACACTCACATTTGCTGGTCTAACACTACTACGACACTATTAAAATATTTTTACTTTGCTTCCTTAGCATTGCTACACTCGCCTTCGCTGCCCTAACACTATTATGGCATTGTAAAAATATTTTTACTTCATTGTCCTAACACTGCTACACTCGCCTTCGCTGCCCTAGCATTATTGTGGCACTATTAAAATATTTTTACTTCCCTGCCCTAGCACTGCTGCACTCACCTTCACTGCCCTCAATGGAGAATATTTGCATATCAAATAATACCATTTCATGTATTTTTCTCTTTAAGTAAAGTGATATTTTGTTTCCACTAAAATATATACACATAACATGCACTAGAAGCTACTCAACATCATCCAAATAACTAAAAGGTATTCAAAATGAGTCTACCTATAAATTTTGTCAACTCAAAATATTTTTTTTCCAACTAATCTAGCGCATGCTCACTCTCCAGAATTCTTCCTGTTCTCTTCTCTCTTCACTTAAAAGCTCGAGTTCTCTGTCCAGTCCTAGCTCAAGCTCTCTATCCAACCTCCATCTAAGTTAATGTCCTAGCTCGAGCTCTATGTCCAACCTCTATCTGAGTGAATACCCTAAATCAATGGATCCCTTGCTAGATACTTTGAATCATCTCATCGAATTTGCCAAGGTCATCCATTATCTCCTTATCTCTTTCAAATAAATATCAAGTATATATCAAATGAACATCAATTTTACATAGATCACACAAAAAGTTTTATTGATAAATCTCAAGCAATGCATAGAGCAAAGCTTATTTGATTTACATTTTATATGGCTTTGTCTTCAATAACCTAACTCTTTATATTCTTCTCTTACATAATAAATCTCATATATTACATAAAGACAAAGTCTCTCATGATTGCACATAACTCCCTACTTCTAAATTTGATACTTCACACTCATAACTCTTCACTTGCTAACTAGACACCTCACACACTTAATTACATGACATATGATCACACCTACTAACTTGACATATATTATATATACAAATATCAAACTCACACCCTAATCTAAATATTTATAATGGGACTAAATAATGTAATACCTCCAACACCCCCATTACATTATTAGGTATGAAGGCTTCTTGCCTTCAATCTCTAATTCTAGTCTTCTTACTTTTGCTTTGGACTTTATATTATTTAATATTTTGACGTTGTTTCAGTAACCTATCCCTTTCAATGTTTGTTAGACTTACTTTCTTCTCGTAATAATATTCGAACATATCCATGATTTTGTTCTATTTTAATTTATTAATCCATCCATAATGTATTTTGATTTTCTTTTTCTGGCATATATTTGGTTTGATATTTTCACATATCTTACAATTCTGAACCATTTTTCATTTTGTTTCATGCTTTTTATTTTTTTCTTTTGTCCTTTTTTAACAACTACTTTATTATCAAAAACATCAATGGCATTAAAAAATTTTGAATGGTTTGTATTATCATGTTTCTCAATTTGGTCCATACCTTTATTGTCTATAATTCATCCCATAAGGGCTCTTATTTCATTCTCTTCCTCATTTTCTATTTCTTGAATTTCTTGAACCAAGTTTCCTTTTTTTCTCCTTTTGAATGTTGTTGTTGCTTTGATGGATATCGAGATTGATATTGTCTCAACTAGAATATTTGAAAATATTTATTCATTTGATTACATTGGTTCAAATAATTGTATCTACAATAGTTTGTAGTATGTCCTTCTTTATTGCATGTGACAATATTTTTTCCTCCATTCAGGTTGAGACTAAGGTGATGCACCATCATTATTTGATACTTGTTTCTTTGACCATAGAGCATTATTTTTCATTTCATCTTAGGCTAAATTTTCTATTTCATACTCTTGGAGTATGTTGATTAATTCATCAAAGGATATGGTTATGTTTTTTTTTTTTTGGTAATTATTAATTTTAATTAATAATGGGTTTTTATAGAGGATCCCAAAACCTTATATACAAAAATAGCCTAGCCAGATGATGTTTCATGCCAAACGACTATGAACGTAAATCATAATGAGGAGAAAACAGGGAGTTGCTACTAGCCCGAAGGCTCCGGACAAAGCAAACCGCCATGAAAATTCAAAATCCACCACCCCACGTCGTCTCGAATCTGTCGTCGTCGAACCGGGGCCAAAAAAAAGAAGGTGGCCCATAAGTCACAAACACGTTTGGGCAAAGCCTGAAGGTGCCACGTAGCCAAATCACAGTCCAAGATGAGCAGCTACGATCCCCCTTCCCAACGCGAGCTGGGACAAACCAACAAATACCAAAGAAATTGAAGGACTGGAGCTAGTTCCAAGGCCAAGAAGTGGCACGAATCACACTCAAACATTCCCAAGAATTATCGAGCTTCCCACACTGCAACGACTCGGTAGGGTAGAGATACTTGGAATTTCCACCTTTGGACAAAGGAGAGGAGTGCAAGGAGCATGGGGAAACAACTACCTCATCATGGAGGAGAAGGGAGCGTCGATAACCACTGTTGCACCAAATCAGACGAGCCTTGAAAAGGTGGGAATCACCATCTTTGAAAAACAGAGTGTGAACGACGAGGTTGAGAGGGCCCACCTCCCGACCTTTAGAAATTTCGAAAAAAAATAACTAACACAAATCAATCATCATGGGGTAATTTTTGTCTTGGACAAGCTATCCAGCTCGGATGGGAAACGAGACCACCAGATCATCGGACACATGGTCGCAAGGCCCTTGTTGGCCAAGTGGTCCGCCACCCGGTTGCCTTCTCTGAAAATGTGCCTTGCCTCCCACCTGGCATGCCGAGAAAGGAGCATTATAGCTTCGAGGATGATGTTGCAAACCCACAAAGACGGGTCTTTGGAGCCACGAAGATAGTTAATGATGTTTAACGAGTCGCCTTCAATAATGAGAGGCCTGGGATCATTCGATAGGACCTACAAGCCTTTCAAAACACCTCGGGCTTTGGCAAAATGATTCGTTTGAAGCCCCAAATCTTTGCAATAAGCCAAAATCAGCTTACCATCATGATCTCACACAATGCCTTCGAAACCCATGGGCCTTGGGTCGCCTTTGGCTGCCCCGTCGAAATTGAGTTTGATCCACCCCACGGGAGGTTTGGACCAAACGACATCCCTCCGTCCAGACACAAAACTAACCTCGAAAGGTGGGCAGATATTCAACCTCTTGAGAATAAACTCTTCCCCAGGGAGGTGAGGGCAGGAGCTGGGAATAATTCTCGAATTCTCAATAGCAAAGGATAAAGCTCTTTGGGCAACAGAGAGCGCTACCCTGGGGGGCTTGTCAAAGATACGCCCATTTCTCTCAAGCCAAATCTGCCAAATGGAGTGGTGGAAAGTGGCTTCAACCAGAAATCGAAGCTTAGGGTTCTTGAAAGTGCTGGGCCATTGGAGGAAGGCGTCTTTGAGGGATCGAGGAGAACAACACAGGATTTGGAAGGATGACAACACAAAGCTGAGAATCGATTGGGAAAAGGGGCAGTGTAAGAATAGGTGATCCAACGATTCACAATCAGCCAAGCAAAGATAGCACCTATTGGGAATTTCAAAGCCTCTCTCATGAAGATTATCAATGGTTAGGGATTTATTATGAAAGGAAATCCAGGAAAAAAAATTCACCTTAGGAATAATCCCTTTCCGCCAAACCGCCTTCCACCGGATATCCATAGCATTTCCAAACGTAAGAAGGTCATAGGCGGACTTAACAAAAAAAATACCATCCTGAGTGCTACGCCAAATAATTCTATCCTCCCTGATAACCGAAGGAATTAAAACATATTGAAGAATTCTAGATAAAAAAGCCAACTCGTTGTTGAAGTCATCTACATCCAGAAGCTTCCATCGAGGGGGAAGAGAGCTCCGATCGATGAATTTCGCTATCTTGAGCTGACAGTTTGGATCGATCAGGGTCCGCAAATTGGCCAGGTCTGCTTTCGACTCAAAGGCTTCATCACCAGCCCATTTGTCTCTCCAAAAGAGGATGGAGGATCCATCGCCCAAGATTCACTAGGTGCCCCTGATGATTAATGAACGGGCCTGAAGCACTATTTTCCAAAAGGCCGAGGCTTCGACCGGAGGCCCAGCTTCAAGGAAAGAATTTTGCCCAAGGTACTTCCTCTTAACCAGCTTGACCCATTCCATCGGTTCGTTAGTGAGGATCCTCCAAGCATGTTTTGCAATCAATGCCATGTTCATGAGTCTGGATCTTCTCATTCCCATACCACCTTGGTATTTTCGAAGGCAGACCTTCTCCCAGGCCACCAAAGGAATTCTGGATCTGTCTTCACTATCGGACCACAAAAAATTCCTCTGTAACTTCTCAATATTGGAATGAATAGTCACATGAATCATGAGAACAAACATGAAATAAGTGGGAATTCCTTGCAGACATGCTTTGGTGAGAGTGGCCTTCTTGGCTTGAGACAACAATTTACCTTTCCACATGCTAAGTTTCTTATGGAGTCGTTCCAAGATCATGTTCCACATGTTTGCACCGGCATGCCCATTGCAAGCCAAGGGTAATCCCAAATATGTTGCAGGCAGGGAATCAATGGTGCATTCCAGAATCCTAGCAATGCGAATCTACCTGCGTAAAGGAGTATTGATAAAGTAAATTTTGCTTTTGATATAATTCACCTTTTGGCCAGTAGCCTTCTCATACCAGGATAGGATGCGCTTAATAGACTTGGCCTGGATGACAGACGCTCCAGTGGAAATAAGTGTGTCATCTACAAACTGTTGGTGAGTGACAGGATCAACTCTGGACATAGGCAAAATGCCAGAGATCTTGTTTCGCTGGAGAGCATCATTCAAGGACCAGCTTAGGACCTCCGCCAGAAGAATGAACAAAATAGGGGACAGAGGATCACCTTGTCTGAGACCTCTAGCACTTCGGAAGAAGCCAGCCGGGGACCCGTTGATCAGAACTAAAAATGAAGGAGAGGAAATGCAACTGCTCACCAGGTCAATCCAGAGAGGGTGGAAGCCAAATTTGAGGAGGACAGCACAGAGAAACCTCCTATCGACCCTGTCAAAAGCTTTATTCATGTCTAGCTTAAGGAAAAGCACAACATTTTTGGAACATTGGGCAGAGTGGAGGGTCTCATGGATTGTGATGACACCGTCTAGGATGTTTCTACCCTTAACGGTGCTACCCTGCGTAGGACCAACCAAGGAGGGGAGGAGGGATCTCAGACGGTTGGCAATGGTCTTAGAAAGAATTTTGTAGAAGACATTGCACAAACTTATGGGCCGATAGTCAGAAAAGCTTTTACAGGCGGGAGTCTTGGGAATGAGAGCCAGGAAGGTAGAGTTGAGTTTTGGGTGGATGGATCTAGCGGCTTGAATTTCCAGAATAGCTTCACAAACATCAGACCCCACAATATCCCACATAGCTTGAAAAAAATAGGGGGGAAAACCATCGGGCCCGGGGGCCTTATCCGGCTGCATGGAAAAAAGAGCATCCTTAATCTCGAAATGGGAAAACGGTTCCAGGAGCTTAATACTCACCTCATGGGGAACCTTGGTGGGGAAATTAGCTAGCAAGGATCTTTGAACATGGAGGTCGCTGTCAGGAGGAGCACCTAGAAAATCTTGAAAGAAATTGATAGCTTCACTACGAATTTCATCAATCTCCCTAGTAGTATGACCATCCTTGCACACCACCTCCCTGATCTTATTGGCCCCCCTGTGCCTCATGGTGGACGCATGAAATTTTTTTGAATTTGAGTCACCATTCTTCAGCCAGAGTTCCCTGGATTTCTGATGCCAGAAAACTTCCTCTCTAGCCAGGATGGAATGGTAATCAATTAAGAGGTATCGTTCCTCCTCTCTGAGAGCTACTGAGTACCCTTCGACTTCCATCTTCTCCTCTAGAGCCTTTAATTTCTGAGAAATGGACTTTTTAGACTCGAAAATGTTGCCAAAAACCTCCTTGTTCCAAACCTTCAAATTCTTTTTAATCAGATTGAGTTTTAGAGCCAGTATTTTGGACGCTGAACCTGCCAGCTTCACCTTCCACCAAGCCGAAACCTTCTCTTTGAAATCCTCATGGGAAATCCACATGGATTCGAATCTGAAAGGGGTCTTATAACCAGGCCCGTCAGTGACCTCCATAATAATAGGATTATGGTTAGATCCGATCCTAGGAAGGGCAGAGAGAGTTGCATCACTGAAGAGGGGGATAGCTTCATGAGAAATGAAGAAACGGTCCAGCTTGACCTGGATGAGATTACTCCCAATCCTCCTGTTGCTCCAGGTGAAGGATGCCCCTTTAAGGTCAATATCCAAGCAAATTATTAGTAGATAAAAAATCTCTAAACTCCTCCAAGCCGCGACTAAGAAGTTCAGCGCCTCCCTTTTTTTTTTGAAGGATGAAGAGGGCAATTGAAATCTCCACCTACAACCCACGGGAGGTTGCTAAAATTGTCTCTCATCTGAGAAATGGCTTTCCACATCTTTGCTCTCTCCACAACAGAGTTCGAAGCGTAAACATTAGTCAAAATCCATGAGGAATTATCTACCTTGGAATGAAATAGAACATTCATAATCCTGCTAGAGACTGATAAGAGGTTGCCTTCAACAAAATCAAGGTCCCACATTACCATGAGGCCACCTGCAGAACCTATTGCAGGACTGGAGAGGAAATGGCCCTTGGCCTAGATGGACTTAGCAGCCTTAGCGAAAATGGAAGCATCGGACTTAGTTTCTTGCAAAATGAGGATGGAGGGATTAGACTTCTTCCGGAGATCGGCCACAACCCTGCGTTTGGCCACTCCATTAAGGCCTCTCACATTCCATGAGAGGACTTTCATCTGGAAAATTTAAGGAATTTCTTACCCCCCTTTCCCTGCTGGATGGGAGGTTTTGGGACAAGAGAGTCACCCATCAGGGAATCAGAATCCTCTTGAAAAAGCAAACGTTGAGAACCATTTGCAACATCTGCTGTCGTCTCCTTATCCCTCCTTTCTTTGTTAGGAGGATGACCCTGCTTTCTTTCACTGCCGAAATCTACCCCTTGCTTTCGGCTCCTAGTGTTTCGAGGGCTGATATTGCTAGACTGCTCGCCCCTCCTACCTGTCAGGTAATCTTCCAGTAGGTTCTGGGCCTCGAGAAGGTTCTGATTATGGAGATTTAGTAGGCCAACCTACGCGAGAACAGGGGGTGGGGGCTGTTCTTTTTCCATTTGAGGTTCTGGCTGGGGGCTCGCATCGCCATGAGTGGCACTCGAATGGGAGATGATACCCTTATCAGGGGTGGAAGATACAGGAAGTTCCCCCGAAAGGATTGACGGTGCAGCCTCTATCACCACAAGGTGTTCGAGTTGCCCTTCACCATGGTCCAGGGGGTTGCAAGATTCCCCCCTTTTTTTCCTCGACTTTTGAAGAGGACATCTAGACTGAAGATGCCCCTGAGAATTACAATGAGGGCAGTAAGAAGGCCTATTCTCGTAGAAAATGGCTTGCTTATGAAGAAAAGACCCTCCAAACCTCAGGGTAATGGAGTCCGGGAGGTTTGCCTCTAAATTCGCCAAAACACAGAAGCGAGCCTAAACAAATCTGGTTCGAGCTCGGGTAGGAGGGTCGATGGTAACCAGCTCCCCAATGGAGCGTGCAATACCTCTGATGACATTTTCATGCCAACAAAAGAGGGGAAGGTTCGGAAGCCTAACCCATATTGGGGCAATATTGATGTTTTGTGTTTCGGGATTGAAATCCATCCCCCACTTCCTGAGAAAGAGACTCCTTCGTCCCAGAAACCAAGAACCCCCAGCCAAAATTTTACAATAATCCTCTGTGTTATTCAGTCTTATTGTGAAAAAACCCCTGGACAGGGCAGCCAACTCCATGTGGCCCGACGTTCGCCATTTTGCAGCTGCCCACCTGCGGATGGTCTCCATATCAGGGCGTCCCCCAACGAACTTACCCACTAAGGTGAATTTTTTGAACTCTACAAAACTTGAGAGGACTTCCTTCAGGATATTCAGTTCATCTCCGGACAGAAACAGGTCCTATGTGAAAAAACCACCAGGGGTTTTCGAAGCCGTTGCTTGAGCATACGTTTTTTGTTGGCCCAACCTCCGTTTATCAGGCGGATCCTTCCCGCGGTTAACGTCATCTTTAGACAACTCTGCAAAACCTCCATCCTCAGACTGGCCTCCCTCCGTCTTGTTGTGTCCTTTCGCTTTGCTGAGGTCTTGGTTCGTAATGCTGGCGTGCCCGCTACCAGCCCCTCCTGACACGACCTTCCCGCTCTGAGACATCTCCTCACCACCCGTCCAAAATGTAATAATGGTCGATCCAGGATATGGTTATGTTTAGCACTTGAAGAGAAGTGACTAAATTTTTGAATGTATCTAGAAGTGCTCTTAATGCCACTTGAACAAGAAATTTTTCTTCTACTTTTTCTTCCATAGTTTGTAATTTGGCTTTTAACTATGCTACTCTTTGAAGAAAGTGTTCTACACAATCTCCATCATGAAATTTTATAGAATACTATTGTGTTTGCAAGTGTAATATGGTTGCTTCATTCCTTCCCTCAAATATTGTGTATAATTTTTTCATACATTTTTTGAAGTTTATGTTTCACTTATGCATGCTCGCATTTCGTTAAAAATGTCAAATGTAACTAACATAAGAGTTTTTGCATCATCATCTTTAAATTTTTGTTTCCAAGTTTTATCATCTTTTGGAATCTCTCTTTTTCATTTTAGCACATCCTAGAGTTTTTCAACAATAAGTATTGATTTCAATTTTTTTCCATGGAGTAAAATTTGGTCCCTTTTGAAGTTGTGATTTAGAAAGAAACTTTTTAGTATTTTTCATAATTCTTCAACTTCAAATGAATTTCAATTCTTTCTATAACTCCATTTAATTTCAATTTTATCAATTCAATTTCAATTTCAAATATCAACTTCTTTCTTCTTATCTCTCAATTAATCAATCAATTTCACAGTAGTTCAATTCAATCAAATCAATTTTCTTCAATTATTTGATTCATTAATTTTTTTCCTTCATTCATAAATTCAATAACTATTTTTTCTTCTTATATCTCCCTTTCAATAATTTAATTCCTCAAATCAATTCAATTCAATTTTATCAAATCAATCAATCTCTTTATTATTTAAATTAATTTCTTCAATCATTAATTTAACTCTCTAATCATTTAATTAAATTCCTTTTACTTATAACTCCCAATCATTCATTAAAAAACTTATTCTTCTTATCATTCTATGTTATTCAATTAATCAATGTCTTATATCTCCCAATAATCAAAAAATGAATTCATCCTCTTAAAAATAAATTAATTCTTCTCCAAACAAGTCTGTATAGAATAAATCATCAATTAAATGTTTACCTTCAATAATGGTGCTTCCTTTGGATGTTTTGTGAAGGTGCCTCTCTTTCCATAATTATCATTGTTGTAAATGTTACACACACGATTTAATGTGTTATGTCAAGGCATAACAACTTTTTGCATACTCCTCGAAACGTCTCTAGTTCTTCCCTTCATGTGCATGAATCATTATCTCTCAAGTAATTTAAAATTCAAGCATTTTCCTCTTTAATTCTCTCAGGTCTTCGATGTTATTTCATTTTCAACAATGCTTCAATATGCTCTCAGACCGATGATGCTTTCAGGCATACACTTCACTTCTCTTGTGAACGTATGTCCACTCTCATCTTGACTTTGAGCAGAGCCTTATCTATTATATAATCTTGATTTACCACTCCACACATGTATTTCTCCGATCATCGTCCTTCAACTCTCTTCCAAACTCCTCGTCAAAGCTTACTACAATTCACACCATATTTTGTGGTAGTCATCTTCCACTCGTTCTCCAATAATCCTTTCACAATATTCTCCTTTCTTAGTTATAACATAATTTAAATAAGAGCTTTCACATCATCATATTTAAATTTGTGTTTCCCAATTTCATCATCTTTTAGAATATATTTTTTTTCATTTACTACATCCCAAAGTTTTTCAACAATGAGTATTAATTTCATTTTGTTTTTCCATGGAGTAAAATTTGGTCCTTTTAAAATTTGTGATTCAAAAAGAAATTTTTTAGTATTTGTCATAATTCTTCAACTTTAAATGAATTTCAAAGTCTTCCTTCTTATAACTACCTTCAATTTTTTTGAGGATTTAGCCTATGAAGAAAAAGTAGATCAAAAATTTGAGGACACAGTACAATAGGTTCAACATATTAACAAGGACTCATCTATTCAGTATGATTTTGCTTTAAGGAAGAACATTCTCAATGAACATAAGGAATGCATCTTATCATATTTTGAAGACTCTCTTGAAGTACCATGCACTATTTAGGAGAAAATAATTGGTAAAGAAAATGTAGTTTTAGAAGTTAATACCTCTGCCATTAATAAGGAAATACCAAAAAATGAGCAAGACAAGTCAAAAGCCTCTATGGTAGATCCATAAGAGGATAAATAAGATGAAAAACAAAATTGTGAAAGAATATTGAGGAATAGAATAATAAGACCTACTCTTGATATTATCGAGGCAAAAAGAGGAAAACCCCCAAATTATCAAGCAAGATCCAAGGAAGCAAGATCAAACATAGATAAAGGAACACATACTAAGTTGGTTGAACTTATATTTACCATAAAACAAAATTATATTGGTAATATGCGGGCGGGGCCAATAACCCCTAATGAGACATGATTATCATCTCATGAAATATAAGGGATGCTAATGCCCCCTCAAAGCAGAGGTGTAGCAAGGACCTATGTTTAAGTAATAAGCATGATATTCTTTGTATTCGGGAAACTAAAATGACAAAAGAAGAGGTTTCAAAAACTATGAAAGTAGTATGAGTAAGATGTGAATGGGATGCTATGGATTCTGAAGGAGTGACAAGGGGAATTCTAATTTTTTGGAATATTTCTAGAACCTCCTATGTAACCATTCATAATTTTGGGTATTGGATAACCTCTTTAGTCACTTGCTACTTTGCAAATATTCGTTTATCCTTGTCAATGTTTATGGACCTACAACTTAGTTAGGTAGATTAAAAGTTTAGACTGTGATTGAAGCCTTTATGAGAAGTAAATATCAAAAAAACTTATTCATGATCATAGGAGACTTTAATGATGTAACCAAGTTGATGAAAAATTTAGGGAATGAGGAAATTAACTCAAAGAATGAGAGGTTTCTCAACTTTTATTCAAAAAAATAATCTATGGGAGGTTGAGTTTGAAGAGACAACTATACATGGACCAACAACAGAAGAGACCAGAACCTAATAACAAAAAAATTAGACATATGCATACTCTCAGATCATTGACTAGATGAAGGAACTTGTGCTATAATTAATACCTTGATAAGGATTGGTTCAAATCACTGGTCAATAAGAGTTAAAATGGTGGTAAGTGAATTCAAAAAATATCATATTTTAAATATGAGTAGATATGGGAAGACCATCCTCAATTTGTTGATATGATAGCACAAGCATGGAATTCTTCAAGAAATGGTGGGTTGTATGCTCTTCTAAAAAAAATTAAATCTATGACATCTAGATTAAAAGAATGGAACAATAACACTTTTGGAAACATTTTAAGAAGAAAGAAGAACTAAAAGATAAACTTTCAAAATTCTAAAAAGGTGATCATGATAATCCAAGCTCAGAGGAAAGGGAGTTGCTTAGTACATATCATAATATTTTGAGTAAGGAAGAAAACTTCTCGAGATTAAAATCAAGATAGACTTGGTTAAAAGGAAATAAAAATACAAAGTTTTTCATAGGATGACTATAGTACAAAGATCAACATCTAGAATTTGTAGAATTAAATCAATAGAAAGGGTTTGGATTGAAGATCATAGTGCAATTAGAAAAGAGGTAAAGTCTTTTTATCAAAATATTATAGGATTATAGGAGATTGAAGTTCTTAATGATAAATTTCTTCAAGATGTACCTTCAATTATAATGAATGAAGACAATAGGAAAATTCAGTTATTACTCTAGAAGAAGTTCATTTAGCTCTTTTCTATTTTAATAAGGATAAATCCCCAGGTCCAAATGAGCTCTCTACAACTTTTTACCAACATAATTGGGATATAGTGAAGAATTCTTTATTGGTGGCAGTGGAACAGTCTAGGGTAAAACAATACATACCTTATAAAATAAATGCAATATATCTTAACCTAATTCCAAAAAAGAAGGATGATGATTTGTTTGATTATTTTAGAACCATAAGGCTATATAATATGGCATATAATATTATCTCCAAAGTGATGGTGAATTGATTAAGGTAATTTTTATACAAAATTATTTCAGAAGAGCAAGGAGGATTTATGAATGGGAGATAAATTTTGGATAGGATCCCAGTAGCTCATGAAGTTATACATTCAACAACTTCAAGAAAAGAGAAAGCAATGATCTTAAAACTTGATATGAGTGAAGCCTATGATAGGGTTAAATGGGATTTTTTTTTTGCAATTTTAGAAAAGTTTAAATTTGGGAAGAAATAGGTTAGAAGGATTAAATCTTGTGTGTTGTAAAGTTTCTTACTCAATATTGCCCAATGAATTAGTAACAAAATATTTTAAAGCCATGAGAGGCCTCACACAAGGAGATTCTTTATCTCCTTATTTTTTCATTAGTATGGCAGAGGTTTTGAGCAGGAACTTAAAGAAGGCTTACAAATATGGACTTATAAATGGACTTAAGGTTAGTAATAACATCGACAACATCACCCATCAACAATTTGTAGATGATACAACCCATTTTGGAAGGGCAATGATAAATGAGGCTAGATCTTTAAATAAATTTTTAAAGGAATACAAAAGAGCATTAGGGCAAAAAGTTAATAGGACAAATCTAAAATTTACTTCCTTAACACTCTAGCTAATATCAAAGCAAGAATTTATAGGTTGCTCCAAATGGAGGAGGTAAATTTACCAATAATTTATATAGGGATGCCTTTATTTGAGGGGGAAATGAGGATAGACTTATGGAATCCAATTATTAGTAAATTTTAAAATAAACTACTAGCTTGGAAAGGTAGATAGTTATCATTAGCAGGAAGAGTGTAGTTAATTAATTCAGTCTTACAAGCCAATATGACATATTATGTCATTGTATACTATGCCAAAATCAGTTGAAAAAGTTTAATCTATATTATGCGATCCTTTTTATGGTCAGGTTTGATAGAAGGAAATTTCCTTTGGTGAAATGGAGCAAGGTGTGTGATGATAAAACTAGGGGAGGTCTTGGTTTAAGAGTTCTTACAAATGCAAACTTAGCTCTTAGGGGAAAAGTAACCTGGAGACTGTACAAAGAGAGTCAAATACAATGGAAAAGAATTCTTCTAAGTAAGTATGTTGAGTCCAATAACCCAAGTTTAATATTTACTGCATTCTCTCTACCAAATGGTTCTACTATTTGGAATGGTTAAAAAAATATATTGATCTAATAATTAAAGATTTAAGATGGGTGGTGGGTACTGGAGAAAAACTTCTATTTGGGTGGATACTTAGTGTGATAAAAAACACTCAATTTAGATCCAATTTTGAAACCTTAGATGAGATTGCTTCAAGATAAATTTGGTGATAGGGTTTCAAACATTTTGTACAAGGATCGAGAAGGAAGATACAAATAGAAAGAATATTTTTTTACAAGTATACAAGACATTGATGCTAGGAGGCAATTGAGTAGAAAGATAACAATTGTGATTATTCTAAGGGGAGCCAAGGATAAATTGATTTAGGAGTTGAATAGCTTAGGAGAATACACAACAAGAAGTGGATATAATGTAAAGCACCAACAAAATAGTAACATCACTAGAATATGAAGAGATATTTGGGATAGCCCAAGCACTCCTAAAGTCAAAATATTTGTTTGGCTAGTAGGTCATAGAAGAATTTTATCTTGGGATAACCTTATGAAAAGGGGTTTTCATGGCCCCTCTCAATGTGTTCTTTGTAAAAAGGAGGAGAGTATAGACCATCTCTTGGGGCATTGTTTAATAGTTTGGAAACTATGGCAATGAATTCTTAATATGTTTGGTAAATGCATGAAGATGAATAGAAAAATTGAAGAATGACGAAAGCAATGGTAGAGCACTTATAAAAGTGAGGCTTTATAGACAGTATGGAATTTATTAAAAGATATAATACTTTGGATTGTATGGCTAGAAAGGAATAGAATAATATGTAAAGGAAAGAAAAGCAATTTAAAGATAATAAAAATTAAGATATGTTTAACCATAGAGGAGTCTAAACCAACCCTATTAATTCACCTAATTCCTAATCTGGAAGCAAAGATCCTTGATAGATGGATTCAAGTCATCAAATGGAATTATAATGTTGGGTAGAAGAGAAGCAAAAAGAAGGCAAAAAATATAAAGTGGAAACCACTATATGTGGAGTTGGTTAAATTGAATTTTGATAAAGCATCTAAAAGAAATCTAGGACCAGCAAGAGGAGGGATAATTAGAAATAATAGAGGAGAGATTTTGTCTCATTACGCTTTCAATAGTGGATTTAAGACAAATAATGAAGTTGAAGCTTGGGCGGCTTTAGAAGGGTTAAAAATATGTAAACAAATGAAATGGAACAAAGTATGGATGGAAGATGATTCACTCATAGTAATAAATGCAATTTTGAGGAAAGCAAAGGCTCCATGGAACATACAAGAGATAATTGTGGAAATTCAAATCTTGTTAAAGAGTTTGAAGAAATCAAGTCTACACATACATTAAGGGAAGGAAACAAATGTGCAGATAGACTAGCCAATAGAGGGGTTTTGATTGAGGATCGTGAAGTTAAATTCTCCTTTCCATGGTTAGAGGAAGTAGTAAGCTTAGCGTTAACTGGTTGAATAAAATAATGATTAAGATTTACTTTGATGTTTTCCATTGGTAATATTTGCTTTATTTTATAGCATTGATGTGTTTTCATATAAATTATTTATTATAATTTTTATGGTTGCACTTGTGTTCCATGGAGGAAACTAGCAATCCAGATTTGATAAAGAGGATTATGATAGTGCGATGTTTTGGAAATATTACTCTACTAAGATGCAATGCAGAGATAGTAGAGGTGAAATTTTGGTATTGGAAAGGTTGCTATAAAAAATGTCAAGAAGGATGTTGAATTCCAAAATATTTATATTCATATAAAATTTTGAAAAAATCCAAAAAAAATGAAAATCAAGAATTTGGATATTTTATGTAAAATAATGTAGATTTCTAGCTATAACATCTCAATTAAAATGAAAAGTGTATCTATTTACAAACTCTCAAACTTAAAAAAAAAAAAATTTATAATTTGTGGAAAATAAAAGACCCAAATACAATAATCCTTTATTATATTACTTTTCAATAAAAACATACATAACTTATTAAAAACCAAAAGTTAAAAAAAAAAATTGTTAATCACTTTTCTTTACCACCTGTCAAAGAAGGCCATAAATGACCGTCCTTTTAGAATTATGTTAACGGATGTCTAGCCAATAATTTTGCTACCTAACTCTTTCGCGTCCTTTAATGGTCTAAATAACTCACCGATTTTGTTTTAGAGGCTACGAACTAAATGCGTGGTATTTAAAGTTTTAGTCTTCAACCTTTAAACTTTAAAGAGCAAGGGGAACGTGTTTAATTAACAAATTTGAATATGCCAAATTAGTCACATTTTAAGTATTATTTGGAATAAGCCAGGTTAGGCAGTATAGCAAAATACCTTCTCTTTTATCATAAATTAAAATTTAGGGAGTAATTATTAAAAAATAATAATTAAAATTTTAAATATTTAAAAAATAATAATAATAATTTGAATATATATATTTTATATAATTATATATATATATATATATATCTAAGTCTTAAACCTGGTTTTCCCGTGTTGAACACATGGTTAATACGTATATAATGCGCCTTATTCAATCCTTTGCAGACATCTAGAGACATCTTTAAGCATTCAAGACATCTAGAAATGGTGAGGAGGCTTTTATTTTAAAACAGTTCCTTTTCCGAGAAATAACCCTTATGCAAGATTTCGCTTTCCTTTTCCGATAGAAACCTTGCCTGATTCCGACAAAACCTAAATTTTGAATATAAATTAAAGTAAATACAAATTTTAAATATTTAATATATTAAAAAAATATTTAATGGTTTCAGAGGGACAACATAAGGGTTCGGATTTTGGGAGCGGCTCCAATATCGTATGATTGTGTGAGGGGGTGGGTGGGTGTATCGTACATAACCTTAATATATATATATATATATATATATATATATATATATATATATATATATATTTTTTTTTTTTATTTTTTTTTTTTTGATATTAAATGGTATTAGTTCAATAGTTAAATTCTTCAACATTTAAGGTAGAGAAGTTTAAATCTTGGCAAACTGATAATATCTTAGTTTTTTTAAGATACGATTTGTTGATGATGTAATATAAATGGACCAATTTTAGTCCCATATAATCAACTAGCTTAGATATAAAGGATACATATCTAAAAACGCCAAAAGTTATCAATCCCGAGGCGCTTTTGATATATTGCAATTGATGTTCATGTATTTATACAATATTTTATTAAACAATTGCAACGGTTGGTTAGTTGGTTGTTTTAGTTTAAATTTTTTAAATGTTTGCAACGGTTGGTTAGTCGGTTGTTTTAGTTTAAATATTTTAAATGTTTTTGTTAATGTCGGTATTTTTAATAAAAAATAATAATGTTTATAGCGTGACATGTATGACCTCTTTGCCTCCCACCCAGGGGTCTGCCATTGTAGGAACGCCTCTCGACATAATTAAAAAAATAATAATTTAATATTAAACATGAAAGGGTGAGTGAGTAATTGAGTTGGTGTGAGGCAATCAGTTGAAGAACGTGATCGATATAGTAAAGATCCACTCAACTCCGATTCAAATCACATTGGTTTAGTATAAACCCTTTTGTTTTGATAGGGACATCGCAATGACAAAAGATATTGGGCTTTCTTAACAAAAATCCAAGTTCAATTCATGGAAAGGGTGACCCCTATATGTCTCCAACTTTTCAACCTATTCAAAAAAATAAATAATATTTACAATGATATGACTTTTAATGTAAACTAAAAGAGCAATGAAAATTTTATTAAGATATAGTACATGCGGAGTAGTTAGAGCTTTGGGCTCTCTTTCAAGGACCCAGGTTCAAACCATGATGTGTTGTGCAAGAACATAAAAAAACTTTTTTTTAAGTAGAATTGTATGATTATAACAAGGAAGAAAACTTTATAAATAAATTTTTGAGTTTTTCTAAATGATTTGTTGGACCTTTCTCTAAATGAGTTTTTCTAAATGATTTGTTGGACCTTTCTCTAAATTAGTTTTTCAAGTTTCTCTTAAAATATATATATATTTTTTCTGTAAGTTGTATATGTTGATTATAATAAGGAAGAAAACTCTATAAATAAATTTTTGGACCTTTTAAATTAATGTCTTTCTTTTTATTTTGGTTTAATGTTGTAAAGATTATAAATGTCTTTGCAACGTGAGCGTATAATGTTTTGTATATGTCGATTATAATAAGGAAGAAAACTCTATAAATAATTTTTAGAGTTTTTCTAAATGATTTGTTGGACCTTTCAATTTAATGTTTTTCATTTTATTTTATTTTTTGATTGAGAGAGGGGTTTTGAAAGGACCTAAAACCTTTTACAGAGAGAAACAAGTGTGAATCCAACTGGGATGAACACTGAAAGCCAAACAAAACAAAAAAGCATTTAAGAAAACCCAATCAAACCATCCAAAAAGACAAAAAGGGAACCTAATAGTTCCCAACAAACCCAAAGCAAACCCAAAAAATAAACAGGAAAAACTATCAAAACAAGTAAACCATGAACAGGAAACCATAATTGTCATTTGAGCTGACATTGACCTACATCTCAAAATTCTCATGAGGAATCAAATACCATGCGTGAAGTGAGTACTCCCAAGCTAGAGGCAAGGGAGTCTCATTTGGTGTCCAATAGGCTTACCTCGACCACCATACTTGCTAAAGTAAACAAATTCCATCACCATGGTTTACCTCCACGAGTCCCACTGAGAAGTTAAACCACAAAATGCAAAGGGATTCTTCCAAAACTCCTTTGTTTACAAGTAAATATGTTGCTTTATTTCCTTCAACACGTGCTGAATAATGATATTTGTGTATCTGCCCAGTAAGCTTTTGCATTCATTAATCATATTGTGAACACTCCATGACGAGACTTGATTTCATTTGAACCAATTGATAGCAAGCATGGAATCACCTTCAACAATGATGTGGTCACAATCAAACTTCTGCATAATTATCAGACCTTGGTACATGGCTCTCACTTCTGCAAGGTTGTTGGACTGAATCCCAATATTATCCACATAAGCAAAGATTATTTGACCCCTATCATTTATGGTAATGCCCCCAACGCCAACCATCCCAGGATTCCCTTTTGTCACACCATCAAAATTTAGTTTTAACCAACCAAATGGTGGAGTCCACTTAATAATAGATCTATCAATGTGGGTTTGGGAGGCCTAAAAAGGATTGCACTTAAACTTGAACATATTAAACAAGTGAGTTTCGAGGTCAGGTTTAGGGACTTCAGATATAGAAACAAGTTGGGAATTCTCTAAGGCAAGAGTGATGACACAGTGGAAGATAGACCAAGGATTTTTGCTCATACTATTAAACACTCTATTATTACGCTCCAACCATACTTGCCATAGGTAATGATGCAGACAAGTGGACTAAAGGAACTTTAGTTGGGGATTGAAAAAAGGATTTGGCCATTGTTCTAACAATTGACAAAGGGATGATGGTTGAACCCACACAATGCTAAAGAGATCAAAGAGGGAGTTCAATATGCCAACGGAGAATGAACATTCCAAGAACAAATGAAAGGTTGAATCCCAATTAGACTTACAAAGAACACAACAATTGGTGATGTACATGCCTATTTTAATGAGATTATAAATAGTTAAAATTTTATTCTGAGAGGCAAGCCAAGAAAAAAAACTCACGTTTGGAATTAAGTGTTTGATCTAGACAAGCTTTGCACAGACCCATGACACTGTTGGAGTATCTTGAATGTGATATGCAGTTTTGATAGTGAATTGACCATCCTTGCAAAGTTTCCAGACATGAGCATCTCTGGAATGGATGCTTGAAATGACATAGACCCTTAGCAGTTTTGATATTTCTATTGCAACATTTTTAAGTTCATTGCTAAGGTTATTGGTAGAAATAATTTTCCATTACCTGCAGTTGGATGTTTGAGAAATAAAATTAGCCACTTTGTCTCCAAACAGTTGGTCTGTGACAGGTTTCAGAATGGAAAGACTTGGCTCGTTGATTAGCAGATGGTCCTTCAGCGAGGAGTCTTCCCAAAATTTAATATTCCTACCAGATCTAAGCCACCACCTTTGGCATTTTTTTTATAATTTCTCTATTATGGATGACCGAGTTCCTGAAGTGAGATACATTAGGAATGGGAAATTCTTCCAAGAAGGAATTATGCTAGAGATATTTACCTCTGATTATATCCATCCATGAGGCTTGATCTTCTTTGGCAATTTTACATCCTTGTTTGGCTAAGAGCGCCAGGTTCATTTGGTGAACTTTCTTGAAGCCTAGTCCGTCTTTATCTTTCTTAGAGTAAACTATATCCCATGCTACCAGCAGTAGTCTGTTGCGGTTTTTATTCTCGAACCAAAGGATTTTTCTTTGAATATGCTCAATTTTTTGATATATTGAGGTCAGGACTTTGAATATGAACATGAATAAGACCGAAATGCTCAGGAGGCTTGCTTGGACAAGAGTTGCTTTGGCAACTTGACTCAACAGGATTTTTCTAGCTATCTCATTTCTTGAGAATTCTATCAATAACATTGTTCCACATCACATTTGGCATATTGCCATGAAATAGGGGTATGCCAAGATATATAGAAGGAATATTTGAAATGTTGCATCCCAATATTCTAACTATGTTTTGTTGCCTACGAACAAGGGTGTTTAGGAAAAATATTTTGCTCTTTTCAAAATTGACCTTCTGGCCAACAACTTCTTCATAAAAGTTTAAGATAGTTTTGATTATTTTTGCTTCAGTAACAAAAGAAACGGTGGTCAAAATTGTATCATCTACAAATTGCTGGTGAGTAACAGCCCTGGACCTTGAATATGGCTTGATGTCAGAGAGTAGACCAAGAGAGCTCGCTTGTTTGAGGGATCTCCCAAGGGCTTCGTCCATAATGATGAAGATGAATGGAGAGAGCTCTTGAAAATACATTTGGAGCTCTTGAAAATACCTACAACAGAACCATTAACAAGGATAGAAAACTAGGCAAAAGTTAAAAATTCTTTAATTAGGGCAATCCACTCATCATGGAATCCAAATCTGGCAAGGACAACAAAGAGAAATTTACAGGATACCCAATCAAAAGCTTTGTTCATATCAAGTTTTAAGAAAATACCAGGTTTCTTGCTCTTGGCAATTGAATGGATGAGTTTATTGATTGTTATTATGCCATCAGTGATATATCTCCCGATATATCTCCCTCGGACAGAGCTCCCTTGGCAATGATCTATAATGGTTGGGAGTGCTTCTTTGAGCCTATTAGCAATGACCTTTGATATGAGCTTATAGAAGACATTGCAAAGACTTATTAGTCTAAAATCAAACATGGATTTGCTATTATGGGATTTGGGAATGAGCGCTAATAAATTCGAGTTAACATCCTTGGGTAACAATTTGTTCCATTGGAAATATAGAACATCTACATAAATATCTTGACCCATTATATTCTAGTAGTGCTGGAAGAACCTAGGAGGAAAGCCAACAGGTCCAGGAGCTTTATTGGGTTGCACAAAAAATATTGCATCTCTGATTTTATCATTGGTGAAAGATTTTAGGAGGTTGTCATTGAAATATTGGGATATGAGAGTTGGAATATTTTGTAGAAGATAAATTCGAGCTTGAGGTTGATAAGGAGGGCAAGGCCCTAAAATATTTTCAAAGTGTGACATAGCCTCTTCCTTGATCTCATAAATATTAGAGGTTATTGTCCCATCACTTCTAGATAATTGTCTGATTTTGTTATTGCTTCTGTGTATGAGTGTGGACACATGGAAGAATTTGGTGTTGGAATAACCTTTCTTTAGCCATAGGGCATACAATATTTACCACTAGAAAACCACTTCCCTGGAAAGGATGTTGTGATACTCTAACAAAAGTTTTTTTTCTCTTTACCTCTGATCAGGTTCCAAACTTTCATTTTGAATATTGATTTCGACGATATTCAACTGATCAACAATCTCTTGTTTGGCTTGGAAAATATTCCCAAAGACTTTAGTGTTCCATACCTAGTTATTTTTTATAAAGTGCAGTTTTTTCCAATTTGAGCTATGGGTGATCCTGAAAAAGACTTACTCCACCATTCAAAAATGTAGTTCCTAAGACCCTCATGTTGTAACCACATTGATTCAAATATGAAGGATGTTTTGAAGGTTGAGCCTTGCCTATTTTTTTTAGGACTAAAGGATTGTGATTTGATCCAATTTTTGGAAGAGAGTGGAGGGTGGCATCACCAAAAATTTGGATTGCTTCCTTGGACACCAAGAATCTATCAAGCCTCATTTGGATGAGCTGGTTTCTTGTTCTTCGGTTACTCCAAGTATATTTTACCCCTTTTAATTGAATGTCCATGAGTTCATTCTGTTCCACAAACTCTGCAAATTCTTCAAAGCACCTGGATGTGATGGGGTTCCCTCCTTTCTTATCTGAAGGATAGAGTGGGTTGTTGAAATCACCTATGAGCATCCAAGGATGGTTCTGGAAATTGCTTCTCATTTGGCTTAAAGTGTCCCATAAGGCCCTACGACCTCTCAAATCATTGGGAGCGTAGATGTTTGACATGATCCATTGAGCTTGGGTATCTTTGTTATAAAATAGAATATTGATTATTCTTTCTGAATTGGAGATGAGTTTACCTTCTACAATATCTGGGTTCCACAAACACATGAGGCCACCAAAGAATCCACGGGTTGGACTATAAATGAAAGCACTATCTTTCCACATAGACTTAGCAATTTTATCACTATTATCCATATCAGTTTTAGTTTCTTGCAGTAAAATGATATTGGGTTTATTTTATTTCCTCATGGACCTGATCAATATTTTTTTGGATTACCAGTTGATACCTCTCACATTCCATGAGAGTATCTTCATCTATGGTTCGTTGAAGAAGATTTTTCCCCTCTCCCCTACAGAGGTTGGAGGAGGTTTGAATCGTTTTCCATCATCTACCAAGACTTTAGTCTTTGACTGTTTTTTAAGAGATGATATGATAGTAGGCTGGACACCATTAGCGATATCATTCTCAGTTTCCTTACACCTTATTTCTTGACTAGTTGGCATTCCTTTATTTTTTCACTGCCTACATCAACAACCAATTTCTTTTAACTCCTTGGCAACCGGTTTCTTCCTTTTTATTTTGGTTTAATGTTGTAAAGACTATAAATATCTTTGCAATGTGAGCATATAATGTTTTGACTAAATATAAGAATGATGAAATCAAACTTAAAATTAATCTAAAATAAAATCTCAAACGAGAATTTAATATTTATGTTTAATAGGCATAATATATTCTTCTTCAAATTAAATATATTTATAATAATGATATATCATTGAAAAATATAGTGTTTTATTCAAAGATATTTATTATAAGAAATAAAAGGTTTTATTTTGGTTTAATGTTGTAAATATTATAAATGACTTTGCAATGTGAGCATATAATGTTTTGACTAAATATAAGAATGATGAAATCAAACTTAAAATTGATCTAAAATAAAATATCAAACTAAACTAGAATTTAATATTTATGTTTAATAGACATAAGATATTCATCTTCAAATTAACTGTATTTATAATAATGATATATCATTGAAAAATTAAGTTTTTTTTATCTGGTTAGTATGAGAAACCCCTATGACCAATGCACAGGGCAAGCAGTCTCCTCCAGCCATGATCCCTCATAAAGCCGAGAGCTATGCTTATCAATAGGGAATTTAACACACACCTACCACACACCCACCCCATCGCACACTCACCCACGTCGCGGTTTGAACCTTGAAAATATAGTTTTTTACTTAAAGATATATATTATAAGAAATAAAAGGTTTTATGGAATTATATAAATATATAAAAATATTTATGTTAACAAAATATCACTATGCTTCAAATATTAAGCAATTCCTAGAATCAATAAATATCACATCAATATCAAGTATATATCGAATGAACATTAATTTTACATAAATCACACAAAAATATTTATTGATAAAACTCAAGCAATGCATAAAGCAAAGCAAAGATACATGAGACTCTTCACATTACATGACTCTTGACTTTTACTCTCCTCAAAACTCAGTGGATAACTTAACTCTTCATATTCCTATATTACATAATAAATCTCATATATTACATAAAGATAAAGTCTCTCATGATTGCACATAACTCCCTACTTTTAAACTTGATACTTCACACTCATAACTCTTCACTTGCTAACTAGACACCTCATACACTTAATTACATGACACATGCTCACACCTACTAACTTGACACATATTATATATACAAATATCAAACTCACACCCTAATCTAAATATTTACAATGGGATCAAATAATGTAATACCTCCAACACCCCCTATTACATTATTTGGTATGAAGGCTTCTTGCCTTCACTCTCTAATTCTAGTCTTCGTTCTTTTGCTCTAGCTTTTATATTGTTTAATATTTTGACGTTGTTTCATCAACCTCATCCTTGCAATGCTTGTCAGACTTTCTTTCTTCTCGTAAAAACATTTGAACATGTCCATGATCTTGTTCCATTCTTTTTTTTAATCCATCCATAATATATTCTGATTTTTTTCTAGCACATATTTGGTTTGATCTTTTCACAAATCTTATAATTTTGAAGCATTCTTCATTTTGTTTCATACTTTTCATTTTTTTCTTGTCATTTTTTAACAACTCCTACTTTGTTATCAAAAACATCGATGACATTAAAGTTTTTTGAATGGTTTGTATTATCATGTTTCTCAATTTGGTCCATACATTTATTGTCTATAATTCATCCCATAAGGGCTCTTATTTCATTCTCTTCCTCATTTTCTATTTCTTGAATTTCTTGAACCAAGTTTCCTTTTTTATTTTCTCCTTTTAAATTTTGTTGTTGCACTGATGGCTATCGAGATTAATATTGTCTCAACTATAATCTTTGAAAAGGTTTATTCATTTGATTACATCGGTTTAAAGAATTATATCTATAATAGTTTTTGGTATGTCCTTTTTTATTCCATATGTGACAACATATTTTCCTCTATTTAGGTTGAGACTAAGATGATGCATCGGTATTATTTGATACTTGTTTCTTTGACCATAGAGCATTATTTGTCATTTCATCTCAAACTAAATTTTCTATTTCATACTCTTGGAGTATGTTGACCAATTCATCAAAGGATATGGTTTTGTTTAGCACTTGAAGAGAAGTGACTAAAGTTTTGAATGTATCTAGAAGTGCTCTTAATGTTACTTGAACAAGAAACTTTTCTTTTACTTTTTATCCCATAGTTTGTACTTTGGCTTTTAACTATGCTACTCTTTGAAGAGAGCGTTCTACACAATCTCCATCATGAACTTTTAAAGAATGCAATTGTGATTGCCAGTGTAAGATGGTTTCTTCATTCCTTCCCTCAAATATTGTGTATAATTTTTTCCATGCATTTTTTGAAGTTTATGTTTCACTTATGCATGCGAGAATTTCATCAAATATGTCAAACGTAACTAACATAAGAGCTTTTGCATCATCATCCTTAAATTTTTGTTTTCCAATTTCATCATCTTTTGGAATCTCTCTTTTTTCATTTATCACATCCTAGAGTTTTTCAACAATGAGTATTGATTTCATTTTGTTTTTCCATGGAGTAAAATTTGGTCCTTTTAGAAGTTGTGATTTAGAAAGGTTCAAATGAATTTCAAATTCTTCTTCTTATAACTCCCTTCAATTTCAATTTTATCAATTCAATTTCAATTTCAAATATCAAGTTCTTTCTTCTTATATCTCTTAATTAATAAATTAATTTTACAATAATTCAATTCAATCAAATCATTTTTCTTTAATTCTTCAATTCATTAATTTATTTCCTTCATTCATCAATTCAATAATTATTTTTTCTTCTTATATCTCCCTTTCAATAATTTAATTCCTCAAATCAATTCAATTCAATTTCATTAATCAATTCATCAAATCAATCAATCTCTTTATTCTTCAAATAAAAAATTTCAATCATTAATTTAACCCTCCAATCAATTAATTAAATTCCTTTTACTTATAACTCCCAATAATTTATTAAAAAAAACTTATTCTTCTTGTCACTCCACGTTATTCAATTAATCAATATCTTATATCTCCCAATAATCAAAAAATGAATTCATCCTCTTAAAAAATAAATTAATTCTTCTCCAAACAAGTATGTATAGAAGAAATCACCGATTAAATATTTTACCTTCAATAATGACACTTCCTTTGGACATTTTATCAAGGTGCCTCTCTTTCCATAATTATCTTTGTTGCAAATATTACATATAGGATTCAATGTGTTATATCAAGGCATCATAAAATTTTTGCATCCTCCTTGAAATATCTCTAGTGCTTCCCTTCCTAAGCACAAATCATTCTCTCTGAGGTAACTTTGTGTTCAGGAAATTTTCTCTTCAATGCACTTAGGTCTTCAATGTTCTTTGCTTTCCAACAATTTTTTAATATGCTCTTAGACCTATGATGCTTTCAGGCATATACTTCACTTCTCTTGTGAACATGCATCCACTCTCGTCTTGAATTTTGAATAGAGCCTTCTTTGTTGCAAATTCTTGGTTTAGCGCTCCACACATGTATTTCTCCAATTGTTGTCCTTCTTTAACTCTCCTCCAAAATCCTCATCAAATCTTACTATGTTTCACTCTAGATTTGGTGCTAGTCATCTTCCACTTGTTCTCCAATACTCCTTTCACAATATTCTTCTTTCTTAGCTATACCAAATTTAATTAAAATAAGAGCTTTCGCATCATCGTATTTAAATTTTTGTTTTCCAATTTCTTCATCTTTTGGAATATATCCTTTTCCATTTACCATATCCTAGAGTTTTTCAACAATGAGTATTAATTTCATTTTGTTTTTCCATGGAGTAAAATTTAGTCCTTTTAGAAAAATTTCATCATAATTCTTCAACTTCAAATGAATTTCAAATTATTTCTTCTTATAAATCCCATTAATTTCAATTTTAAATATCAAATTATTTCTTCTTATATCTCTCAATTAATCAATCAATTTCACAATTATTCAATTCAATCAAACCAATTTTCTTCAATTCTTCAATTTATTAGTTCATTTTCTTCATTCATTAATTCAATAATTATTTTTTCTTCTTATATCTTCCTTTCAATAATTTAATTCCTCAAATCAATTCAATTCAATTTCATTAAATTAATTCATCTCTTTATTCTTCAAATCAAAATTTTCGTTCATTAATTTAACCCCCCAATCAATTAATTAGATTTATTTTACTTATAACTTCTAGTCATTCATTAAAAAACTTCTTCTTATCACACCACGTTATTAAATTAATTAATGTCATTATCTACCAATAATCAAAAAATAAATTCAAAAGTTGTAAGCTTACTGCAATGGTGAGGGCTTTGGCCTCTCTTTGAGAGGTCCAAGGTTCAAACCCCACTTACTATGA
This sequence comes from Wollemia nobilis, assembly GCA_028583015.1. Classification (NCBI taxonomy): domain Eukaryota; kingdom Viridiplantae; phylum Streptophyta; class Pinopsida; order Araucariales; family Araucariaceae; genus Wollemia; species Wollemia nobilis. Next base: position 3,473,630 of record JAQPPZ010016604.1, read on the forward strand.
GGGGACCAGGACCCCTCATAAAAACATGTGTAAACTCATTAAAAATAATAATAATAAAATGAATTCACCCTCTTAAAAAACAAATTAATTTTGCTTCAAATAAGTGTGCATTGAATAAATTAGAGATTAAATATTTTACCTTCAATAATGACACTTCCTTTGGACATTTTGTTAGGGCACCTCTCTTTCCATAATTATTTTTGTTAGTATTATGCACAATATTCAATGTGTTATGTCAGGGCATGATAAAATTTCTCTAGTGCTTCCCTTCCTACTCCTTGAAACGTCTCTAGTGCTTTCCTTCCTATGCATGAATCATTTTCTCTAAGGTAACTTTACACTTAGCCATTTTCCTCTTTGATGCTCTTACGTCTTCGATGTTCTTTTATTTCTAATAGTACTTCAATATTCTCTCAGACCTATGATGCTTTCAGGCCTACACTTCACTTCTCTTATGAACATACATCCACTATCATCTTGACTTTGAATAGAGCCTTCTTTGTTGTAGAATCTCGGTTTGGCGCTCCACACATGTATTTCTCCAATCATAGTCCTTCTTCAACTCTCCTCTAAACTCCTTGTCAAATCTTACTAAAATTCACACTAGACTTGGTGCTAGTTGTCTTCCACTCGTTCTCCAATATCCATTCACAATATTCTCCTTCTATATTCTTCTTCCAAACTCAACAATCTTTCTCCTCCAATCTTGTAATTGTTCCTCCTCTAATCTTTGTAATTGTCTCTTCCTATAGCAATTTTACTCAAGGTGGTTATCATAGAGTCCACTCAATATGGCTTTGATACCACTGTTAGAAAAATATCACTATGCTTCACAAGTTAAGAAATTCCTAAAATCAATAAATATCACATCAACATCAAGCATATATTTAATGAACATAAATCACATGGAGATTTTTATTGATAAAACTCAAGCAATGCATAAAATAAATTTTACATGGGTTTATCTTTAATATAAAGATACTTGAGACTCTTCACATTACATGACTCTTGACCTTTGCTCTTATCAAAACTCATAAGAGAACTTAACTCTTTGTATTCATCTCTTACATAATAAATCTCACATATTACATAAAGATAAAGTCTCTCATGATTGCACATAACTCCCTACTTCTAAACTTGATACTTCACACTCATAACTCTTCACTTGCTAACTAGACACCTCACACACTTAATTACATGACACATGCTCACACCTACTAACTTGACACATACTATATACACAAATATCAAACTCACACCCTAATATAAATATTTACAATGGGATCAAATAATGTAATACCTCCAACAATATAATAGATGGTTATTAACTTTTTGACTTTTAATTATAATTTTAAAACGCCCATAAAACATGTGCAAAAAGTGATGTTAGTAATGAATAAAAGATAAGTTGTAAGCTTACAATGGCAAGGGCTTTGGCCTCTCTTTAGGAGGTCCAAGGTTCAAACCCCACTTAGTATGAGGGGACCGAGACCCCTCATAAAAACCTATGTAAACTCATTGAAAAATAATAAATAAAAGATAGATGCTAAATTATTATATTAAAAAAATAAAAGGATTATATGAGATTGAAACAGGTTCATCCTATATTACATCATTGACACAGGGATACTTCCTCTCACCCTTATTATTCTTACTTGTGGCTAAAGGGACGAGCATAATTATTAAGGACAAAAATAGATTTGGCATGATCAAAGGTATTAAATTGAAAAACTCTTTGGTTGGGACTCACTATTTATAGATGATATATTCCTATTTGGAAATGGCACCTTAAGAGAAGCATTGAAATATAAAGAGTTGTTAGATCTATATTGTGTTGCTATAGGAATGGAAATAAACCTCCAGAAGATAGATATAGCTTTTAACATACTACAACCAAGACAAGAAGAAGCAAGTGGTAAGAATTTTTGGCTTCAATCTAATTGATTTTGGCAAAGGTCTAAAATATTTTGGGTTTATACTAAAGCAAAATAAATATTGATACTAGGATTGGATTTGGTTATACAATAAAGTGAAAAAATAGATGGTTATTATGGTACAATAGATTGTTATTATTGGGATGTTGTTTAACACTGATGAAATAGATTCTAGAATCCATTCTAGTATATTGGCACTCCATCGCTTATATTCCTATTAAAATAGTAGAAAAAATAAGGAATAAATGCTTCCATTTCCTTTGGACAAGAAGAAGGGGGAAAGATGCAATGCCTTTGGTTAAATGAAGTAAGATAGCTAAACCTAAATCACCAAGAGGATGGGAGCTTAAGAATATACATTACTTCAATAAAGCACTAGCTACTAAGAGTGGATTATGACATGAGGTTATCAAGGAGAAATATTTAGGTTTCATGTCCTTTGAAGAATGGATTAGACTTCTTATCAAGCCAGTGACCAATGCAACTATCATTTGAAAAGAATTAGTGAAGGCTTTTTTATTAGTGGGCAATTTTTTTGTTTGGAAAATAGGAAATAGAAAGAAATTAAGGCTAGGAAAATACCCTTGGCTAGACAATGGAGGAGATTATAGCTAACATAAAATTTAATAGAATATCGGTAAATAATAGGATAATGGCACCTGTAAACTCTATGGGTCCTTTCCTATCCATGGAAGAGTTTTCGTTAGTGGGCAAGTTCCTCGGTGGAAGGCCGGATATAGAGACCATATGGTCTTGGGCACTATCTAAGTGGAGAACGGTGGGGAGTATGGAGGTTGTTGCCCTATCCAGGGTTTTCTTCATTATAATATTCAATAACAAGGAGGATGTGAATCGTGTTCTAACTGGAGGACCCTGGTTTTTAGGAAAACATAGCCTTTTCCTCAGACAGTGGGTGGAGGATTTCGACCCTGAAAAATAAAATATCAATATAGCCCCTATTTGGGTTCGCCTTCCTAACCTACCATATCAGTATTTCAACGAGTATTGTTTGCAAGGTATAGCCAGAGCTATTGGGGAGCTAGTAACCATAGATCATGCAACCTTGGCTAGGACAAGGATGACACATGCAAGAATATGTGTCAATGCTGATTTAGAATCTGAGCTGTCAAATTTTGTTGAACTAGGGTACAGTGACTACTTGAGAAAACAGGTGGTGGAGTATGAAAACAAGCCAGTATTTTGCTTAGAATTTAAAACCCAAGGCCATCTATGAAGTCAGTGCCCTAATCTAGAAGCTAGTAGAGAAAACCAGAGGATAGAAGGTAAACGACCAAATGATAAAGGTTACCCTAGGAATTTCCCTCCGAGAGGGACCCCAACTGGCAAAGGAGGGTTCAGTCCAAGTAAAAATAACTATGCCTATCAGGAGAAATCAAAGGAGGGTGAAGGGTAACCTCAGAATAAAGGCAAGCAACAAATCATCGATGGATAGGAAAATCAGGTAAGCCCTAAAATTTTGAACTTAAATCATTTTAAAATTTTAGCTAATCTAGAGGTAGGAGAGATTGAGGTTTTAGAATAAGGAAACCTTCAAGTCGAGCTACCTGAAATCCTAGAATCCTTGTCGAAGTCGGGTCCTAATCCCATAATCAAGAGTTCCTCAAACTACCAGGTAGGCATAAATTAAAACCCTAAAGAATATAGGAAATGTGTGGAGGGGTTAGAATCAAAGGAAATAGTCATTCCCAACATCAAAACCGAAAGCCTGTAAAATCATCCAGAAGACTCAGTGCAAAAACTAGGAGAGTACAGGAAAAATATGGAGGAGTTAGAATCAAGGATTTATGTGGTAGAAACGAATGATATTGAGGAATGTTTTAGTCTGATTCTTCAGCAGATCGTTCCTCCACATTTTAGTCCCAAGCAGACCAGGAGCACTACCAAGTCACCTGACTACAGTGGTGAGAAAAATAGGGGGAGGATGTCAAATAATGAACACAACAAAATGAGGACTGACAACGAAATTTCCAGCGATAAACATAAAACACTGATACAACAAGTTATCCCAGGACAGGAAGATAAAAAATCAGGGAAACCTCCTCAAGGGAGGGGGAAAGCAAAAAACTCTAAACAATCTAAATGAAGGTTCTCTCATGGAATGTGAGAGGCATCAATGGCCTACCCAAACAGAGGGTAGTTAGTTCAATAAGAATATAATATAACCCAACAATTTTGATGTTGCAAGAAACAAAAATAGACGAAGCTCAATAAATAATAATAGCAAAAAAATGTGGAGTTAAGGGGATATGGTATGCAAAATAGAAAGAGGAGCTTCAGGGGGGCTTATGGTTCTTTGGTATCCCCGGGTGGTGGAAGGAAACATTATCCAACATGATAATATGGTGTTGAGTATTTTTTTCCATGACATTGACAACAATAGATCATGGATTTTCTCAAATGTTTATGCCTCCAATTCAGTTCAAGGGAGAGCGTCTTTGTGGGAGTACCTAGGAAAATTGGGTGATGTTTTCAATGACATTCCATGGTGGTGGTAGGTGACTTCAACACTCCCTTATACCCCTCAGACAAAATGGGTGGAGCAGGGATCCCAACCAAAAGTATGGAAGAGTTTAATAATTTTGTAAACTCAATCAATTAATGAATGTGAGGCTAAGAGGAGCAAAGTAAACTTGGAGTAATACGAAAATAGGAAATCAACTTATCCAGGAAAGACTTGACAGGTTTTTCTTATCAAAGGAGGCTATTGCGGAATTTGGAGATTCTATTCTGCAAAATCTTTTCAAAATTGCATTAGATCATAATCCCATTCTTCTGGAGGTCCCCAAATCAAACTCATTCTAAAAACCTTTTTACTTCCAGTCAATGTGGACTAGGCACCCGAAATTAAAGGAAAACATCTCCAGATGGTGGCAACAACCTTTTTAGGGAAGTTCGGCTTTCAAAATTTCTCAAAAATTGAAATTATTCAAGGAAAACCTTAGAATATGGAACAAGGAAGTTATTGGGAACCTGTTTGAGAACAAGAAACAAGTGGGGGATAGGCTGAAGGCCATTGACAACATGATTCAAAATGGTACCTACGACGAAGCTACCAGGAAGGAGGAGCAAATAAAGCTCTCAAAATATCATAATATCCTGGCTTGTGAAGAGACTTACTCAAGACAAAAATCTAGGACTTTATGGTTAAAGGATGGTGACTCGAATTCAAATTTCTTCCACATCACAACATTGAGGAACAAAAGCAATAACAAGATTAAATATTTAACCAAAGATGACAGGTCCAAAACCCAGGATCTGATTGAGATCATAGAAGAAGCGGTTGCTTATTTCAGGTTCCTCCTCGAGGAAGAATCACAGTGTAAAGAGGAATCTAAGGACTCTCTCCTTCAGTTCATTCCTAATATGGTCGATGAGGCCATTAATGGCAGGCTTTTTGCTCCTTTTACTGATGAGGAAATAAAAAATACTTTATTTAGCATGGAACCCGATAAGGTTTTTGGCCCTGACGGGTTTCCTCCTTGGTTCTATCAGACTTTCTAGGATATAGTGGGAGGGGATGTCATTTCAGCCATCAAGGAGTTTCAGGCTTCAAAACATATCCCAAGAGGGTTTAAATCCACATTTATTGCCATGATTCCTAAGGGCCCAACCCTAAGACAATGACAAATTTTAGACCTGTGAGTTTATGTAACGTGTCCTAGAAGATATTGACAAAAGCCATTGCTAATAGGATGAAAGAAATCTTGCCCTTCATTATTGACCAGTGTCATGGGAGATCAGTTTAGGGGAGATCAATCCTATATGGGGTGATCATGGTCCATGAAGCTCTGCACTCTGCTAGGTAAACCAAAAATGTAGTCTTCACCCTAAAGCTTGACATGAAAAAGCGTTCGATCACATTAACTAGGACTTTCTATTAGCTGTCCTTCTAAATTTTGGCTTTCATCCTCAATGGGTCATACTAATAAAATATTACATATCCAATACCTGGTTCTCAATCCTGGTCAATGACACAACAACTAGGTATTTACAAATTCACATAGGACTCAGGCAAGGAGATCTGATCAGCCCAATGTTGTTCATTATAGTGGTAGAGGCTCTAGGCAGAACTTTAAAAGCAACATGCAATGCAGGATTAATCTCGAGGATCAAAGCCACCTCCCTCACCAACCCAATAAGTCATCAAAAAATTGTCAATGACACTCTAATGTCGACCCAGTCGTCAATGGTTGAAGCCAGAAGGATCAAACATATTCAAAGTAAATTTTAACAAGAGTAAGCTTTACTTCCTTAACACCCCAATCCAGAGACAAGTCAGAATAGGGGATTTTGGGATGTTCTGTAGCGACTCTTCCTACCTCCTATTTAGGCCTTACCCTTTTCTCTGGATCTCCGGGTGATTCTACGTGGGATAGAGTGGTAGAAAGAATCCAAAAAAAATTGGCTAGCTGGAAAGGACACTTTTTTTCTTAGGCAGGGAAACTTACTCTTACTATGGCATCGTTACAGAGTATTCCGGTGTATTTCTTATCCGTTTTTAAGGCCCCAACCAAGGTATACCAAAAAATTGAAAAGCTCCAAAAGAATTTTCTATGGTCCAGGTCGAAGAAAAAATAGAGGATCCGCCTGGTGGGATGGAGCAAGGTGTGCAGGCCGAAAGAAAATGGGGGGCTAGGATTGCGAAGAATTTCTCACTTGAATACAATATTAATAGCCAAACAATCTTGGAGTCTCATAAAAAATGAGGAGAATGAATGGACCACCATCATTAAAATAAAATATCTCAAAGGCATTGGTTTCCTAAATGACAGTATTCAAAGCAGAGGATCGATTTTCTGGAAAGCAATATTGACCAGAAGGGAGGTCATAAAGAAAGAGATGAGATGGGTTATTGAGAATGGGCAAAAGATTAGGCTTTGGTATGATAGGTGGGCTAAGGAGGAGGCTCTATCTCAGGTGCCTAACTTATTTAGGATCAAAAGAACCACATATGAACTCATCGGAAGGAGAGTAGCTGATTTTATGAGACAGGACAGAGGAAGAATTAAATGGAAATATATAATTATTCAAGGATTTGAAGCCGAATCAAAAGAGATCCAAAGCATTATGCATCAAAAATTCATACCTATGAGACCAGGACATGATCAAGTAAGTTGGGCAGCCACATAAAATGGGCAGTTCTCAGTCAAATCTGCATACAAACTAATGTTAGATCCTGAGGAGCCCATACTTTAGACTTAGTTGGTGTGGATCAAAAAACTAATTCCTAAAGTTGTAATGTTCTCGTGTCTAGTAATCCAAGGAAGGATACTTACGATGGACAACATGATAAGGAAATGTATGATAGTTGCTAACCATTGTTTTTTGTGCAGGGCAAATTGGGAGTCTACCCGTCATATTTTCCTTGAATGCCCTTTTTCCTTGAATATTCTCAATGGGGTATTCCAAGCATTTAGAATTTCCTAGGTCAATCCAACCACCACCATTGATCTGTTCCACCAATGGCTAAATCTCTTTGTCAGCCTTAGGCTTAGGTTTATGTGGAAAATATGTCTTCATCATTTTATGTGGCAGGTCTAACTAGAAAGAAATCATAGAGCGTTCCATGAGTCAAGCCATGATGTCACGTCCATCACCACTAAGATTCTTGCCTTTGCTCGTGAAAACATCAGCCTTATCCCTCATGATAGCCAGAATCCTTCCCCTATGGAAAAACATATCACTCGTTCCTTAAACATTACCTTGGTAGAGGATCCTGGGTCTATTAAGGCCAATCCCATAATAGGTGTCAGGTGGATCCCGCCCCAGATTGGATGGCTCAATCTCAAATTTGATGGGGCTACTAAAGATAATCCTAGAAGAGCAGGGGCTGGAGGAATAGTGAGAGACCATGAAGGAAACCTGGTGATGGCCTTTTTTGAGCATTTGGGAATAAGGACAAATAATGAGGCAGAAGTAAGAGCATTATGGAGAGGTCTTCAGATGGCTCAGGAGATTGAAGGTAAATAAATAATTGAAGGAGATTCACTACATATCATAAATCTCCTCAGTAACTAGAAAAATCCTCCATGGAGGGTTAAGATAGTCATTGAAGAGGCAAGGATCCTATTCCAGTATAGGAATGACCGGCTAGCCCAACATGTATTTCGGGAAGCCAATAAAATAGCTAATAGATTGGCCAATATAGGGGTGGAAGCGGATGGGCTTGTCACTTGGGAAAATGGGGTCCCAAGTGACGTGGACAAAATTATTCGAAATGAAATCAAGGACAAAGACAAAGAAGAATAGGGTCCTCATTGGAGGCTCCCAGTATAGAAGAATTCTGATTTTTCAGCTCTACTCTACTCCATCTAGTGACAATTTTTATTTTTCTATGTACTGGGGAAGGGGTTTCCTTTTGGGCATAGGTCTTGAATAGCTATGTCGTTGTTATATATATGGTATGGGAGATATGCAGTTTAGTATGTTTTTACTGTCAGTGGATTTTTGTGTATGTAAATATTGGTAAGGGGCGGTGTGCTCCCTCGGATGTATGTTCTAAGAAGGCTACTAGTAGTGCTGGACAAACTATCCCTAATAAGGCTTTTATCCGTAACAACATAATGCTGATTTTTGTAATATGTTTTGGGTTAACCTGTAAAACCTGATATTAATGATAATTTATATTAACTACCAAAAAAAAATTAATAGAATATCTAAATAGATAAAGGCTCAAGGTATTGGTAGATGTAGCCTCTATGGACAAAACCAAATTTGTGGAATCAGGGGTGGCTTTCAGTAGAAGAATTACTTTAGGAAGGAAATGAAGTTGTGTAATGAAGCAAGTACACAAGGGGTTTGACAAGTATTTTTATAATACTGGGATAAGAAAAAGGCTCTTTTGTTTGGTCAAAGAACCTAGCTAGTGGACAATTTATATCTAAGAAAGGATACAAGGTAATGTTCGAAGATAATAATGAAGGTCCTTTGATGGTGGAGTAGGATTTGGAAGGTGAAAGCACCCTTGAAAATAAAATAAAGTAAATCTTGATTATCTTTAGCTAAGAAGGCATTGACATGGGATGTTCTACAAAGAGGTCCTAGTAGGGTCCAAGTCAATGCAACTTGTGTAAAAATAAAGAAGAAACAATGGATCATCTACTAGTTCATTGTGATTTCTTGAGAGAAGTGTGGAGGTTTATTCTACCCATGACTAAGGAAAAGGAACAATGACCAATAAGGAATATGTTGGAGAATATGCAAAAATGTTTCAAAGACAAAGGCTTAAAGGAATACAAATGCATTCCATTAATAGTGGCATGGGGTTTGTGGTTGGCAAAAAATTCTATGTTGTTTGAGAGTAATAAAATTCTACCTATACAAGTTCAAGCTCAGATCAAATATACTTATGAAGGTATAAAAAAGCCCCAAAATAAAAGGCTATAAGGTAAGTTGAAAATTTACTAATGGATATTACAAAGTCTTGGTATTTTTTGATGGATCTTGTCAAGACAATTCAAATAGATGTGGGGTAGGAGGAGTGTTATATTAGGATAAAAATCATAAATTTACTTTTAAAGCAGGTGTTGGTGAAGGCACCAATAATGTGGCAGAGTGGAATACTTTGATTATTTTATTAATAATTGCAATAAAAGAAGGAATACCAAAACTTTAAGTTTTTGGTGACTCAAAACTGGTGGTGGATTGGGATTCAATATTAGTGGGGATGCAAAATTTGATACTTAGGATTTATTATAAGCAAGTAAAATTCCTAGAAGCATCATTTACAAAGATCTCTTATAAACATATCTATAGAGAACTAAATGAGGAACCAAATGGTCTATCAAAATTTATCTCGGATATTCAAGTTGGTACTTGGTTAAAGGAAGAAGTAATGTGTGGGACTATGATTCCACCATAGTCTACCATTTTGATGTTTTCTTCTTTTGATATAAGTCATTGTTTATGACACCTTTTATGTTTTTTTTTGTCTTTTGATAATTAAGGTCATATTTGTAAGACGACTGATGGCTACAGGGTTGAAGTACCAAACTCACACTCTATAAGATAATTGAAGGCTTGCAATAGGCTATTTTTATCATAACAGGTCTGATAAATGTTTTAGAGAAATTTGAGTCATTGTTAGGAGATTCTAGAATAGCTCTAAATTGGGCATTTTAATAAGGCCTATATGAGGGTATAAAAGACCCATATTGCATGTATCTTGGTAAGATTTCAACTCGGGTCTTAAGAGATGGTTTTTTTAAGCAAGAATATTTGTGATTAACTTGCAACAACCCTTATAAAGTTTTAAATGACTATAAAAACATTCATTCAAAAATTTATTTTATAAAAATGTTACATAAAAGTTTCATGTAATTTTGTTTCCAATAAATATTTATACATATAAAATTTTTCTTCAACATTATACTCAAGTACATTGTTTTACATTAATAATGAACGTGAGATATGTGGTAAATATTTAAGACATTCAACAAACTAATAGCTTTATTAATTCAAAATTAAGTACTAAACATATTGCTAAGAGCATTGTTAATTTAAAAGCAAGTAGTAGGTACTAGGTTAAAAGTCTCTTAATTTGAGCACATTCTCTTGATTTCTCAATCCGATTAGGTATAATATGTGTACCCTAGATCAAGGTCAATATTGGATGAACTAGAATTACTTCTAAGTCAACCTCTAGAGAAGATTGGTTCCTTACCTAAATTCTACTGTGTAAAATACTAAAGATAAAAAAGGGATAGGGTTGAGAGAAGAACATGGATAGAGAGAATGATTAGTGCAGTCGAAGATTAGCTAACATTATTTTTAGTTGAATAAGAATAGACCATATACTACAAGCAATACCTAACAAACCATTCAATTAAAGCTATGTAGAAAATACATGAAACTCAAATGTTATAGCATTCAACATTCCAAGCACTCTAGTAAAAATAAGCCAAGTGGTGTTGGAATATATTACATTATTTGGTACATTCTAATGTACCACCTTGAGTACATCTTTATATTAGGAGTGTGTCTTAGATTAGGGTGTGAGTATTTACTTTATGCAATGTAATAAATGCACAAGTATTGTTAGAATGTGCAAAGTATTCAATAATGTAAATGTGCATAATAGTCCATGTGCACATGAGTCCATAGAATAGGAAAGTGAAGAGTCACAGGAAGATAGAAGGCCAAGAGTCACATCCCATTATATATTGGTCTTTGTGTGAGCATATTAGATATACAATGTAGAGAAGAAGTAGAGGATAAGTTAGATACAATGTAGAGCATGTATGAAGTATGGAGTTATTGAGATCTCCATTCTATATCAAATTACTATTTTTGTGAGCTTTTGTTAATGGTAGTTTTATGAGTTATTTCAGAAGTTTCTTATGATTTTTACATGCTTAGTATATTGCCATTATCTTATATTTGATATAACATGCTTATTTTTTTTTTTATAAGTAACGATATATTTACAGTGGGTTTTTTAGAGAAGGATCCCAAAACCTTAGTTACATAAAAAGCCGAGGCTGAAAATACGAATAAAAATTGGGGCTGCGCCCATGGGCAATGATCCGGGGCCCGGGGCCCTGGTGCCTACAAAAAGGACCGACTAGGAAACATAACATCAAAACTTGGCCTGAGGCCACCATAACTAGTAAAATCCGAAACACGCCAACCGTCAAAATCGTAGAAATTGCACGCCATTGCTTCGGTGGGCCCTGCGGCCAGGTCTGCCCTGAACGGGGCCCAACCTGGTTTACTCCCTACTGGGGCCATCACCCAGCCTGTGCCGGAGCTCGGCCAAGTCATTGGCTACAGAGGAGGCCTCTTGGGCAGATAGACGCAGTCAGGGATCCAATTGCCGTGTTGAGAAGGGCCCTCATAGCCAAATTCTGTAGCCTATTGCCAGAGTCGAAATTGACTTCAGTGGGCTCCAGGGCCTCCACCTTGGCCTCCACTAGGAGTCGGGGTCCCGCCTGGGCCCTAGGCTAGAGTCCTACACATCTGAGTGGGTCTACGCTGCTTTGGGGTAGGGGAGCCTTCGGGGGAGGGGGTCTCATTGGAATTAGAAACTGTAGGGGAGGCACCGAGAGAGTTAGCCACTTTGGGAGGGGTGACAGAGGACAGGGGAGGAATGCGGTGGAGCTACGACTAATTAGCAAGGGCATGCCTATACAAGCTGACCATGAGGCCTTGGTGCGAGGGCCGAGAGTGGCTTCTACGAGCATGATCGATGGAAAGGCCCAGGGAGTACAGTAGGAATCGAGGGGTGCTGACAAACATGGCCCCTCGAAGGTGGTTGAAGTAGCTGAGGTGAAAACTGAATAACCACTAGTTTGGATCATCATAGGTGATGTATTGCATCACCAGGATGATGGCCTCATCGAAGGGGGTCGAGAGGTTGGAGCAAAATATATTAGCCTTGTCCCACTACTGCTTCGGGAAGCGGGACAACTCCTCCCAATTATGCTTATCCCATATAACGACTCTGCCTTTATCCTCATGATGCAGGCCTATAACTTTCGTTAAGAACTCTTTGGTCACTTTTAAGTGGAGACCCTTCACCGTGACCTCGCCATAATTCCAAGAATCCAAAAAGCTATGGGTAATTTCATCGTCGGCTCCTGCAAATTTGTTAAAGAACAGGGTAAATTTTTTGGCATTGGAAAAATGCCTGGCCAACTCACTTAATTTGAGCATGGAAGGCTGGAGGAAGACAATTTTGGCAGCCATGAGGGTCGAACTGACAGCTCAGGGATAGGGGAAACAAGGGATACCTGACCAGAGACGTGGGGACACGGGAAGGGGGAAGCAAACTGAGAGGGGGATCACCTTGAGGGTACCTCATGGGATAGAGCCATGGGCGAGCTGATGTAGCAAGGGGATCCGATGATGCGATGTCCAAGGTAGGAAGGTCGAAGAGGGCCGATGTGCACATCGTCTTGGAACTGCTAGAACTGCCAACAGAGCAACACAAAACTAGGTCAGGATGAGCCGATCACTTGATGTGGTTGGTGACACTTGGCACCGTGAGGGGGATCGAGATGACCAACTCACGGGTAGGAGAAGGATAGGGTCCAGTCGACGTGGCGACACAGATGGGGGAATCCCTTGGCCACTGGAAGCCGTGATAGTGAAAATTTGGGGCCCCGACTTAGGGCATGCTATGCACCAGGGTCTTCATCATTGCTGGAATAATATTGCGAAGTAATTTGGATCAAAGCTTCAAAAAATTTCGCTATCCAAGTGGTGAAGTCTTCAGCTAAGATGGCTTGGTTTGCCATGAAATCAACCGCCCTGTTACCTTCTCTATACACATGCCAAAAGGCGTGGCCAGGGAGACCCTAGAGAATGGAGAGGGCTTCCTTGATGGTGTTATGAATGCACCAAAAGCAGTTTCTCAAGCTACGGGCGGCTCTGATAATAACTTGGAAATCACCCTTGATGATGAATTTTGAGGGTGACTCCCTGAGGGTGGTCAGCTCGCTAAGCAAAGCTGCTGCTTCGGAAATATTGTTAGTCTGGTTGCTGAGCGGGGTAGCAAACGCCACGATCAAGACCCTGTGGCAGTCTCAGATGACCCCGCCTGCACCAAAGGACCTGGGATTTTCTTTAGAAGCATCGTCGAAGTTAATCTTGACCCATCTGGGGGGTGGGGCAGTCCACCTTATCAACGATCGATGGGAGGGGGCAGGGGGGGACCGGGGGGGAAGCAAAAATATAAGGGAGGATAGGAGGGTGGCCTCGCCCAGTCGTCGGGGTGCCTCGATCAAGGGGATGGAGCAGGAATTCTCAAGGGCGAAGGTCATCGCCTTGGTCGCTATCCACTAGGGTGAATGGGTCGGGGAGGAGAAGGTTCTGTTGTTGCGCTCGAGCCATATTTTCCAAAGCATATGAGGAAGGTAGGAGTCTCAGAGGAAGTAGATGAAAGGATGGGAAAAGGGGTTGGGCCACTATGATAGGAGGTTAGAGATGGAGTTGGGGATCACCCACTGGATAGAGAATTGGGAAAGGATGAGGCCTAGGACTTTAGAAGAGAAGGTACAACTGATAAAGAGGTGATTAGTGGAATCCTAGGCAGCATAGCAAAGGAAGCATCTATTCAGGATCTGAAAGCCTCTCCTGATCAGATTCTCAATCATTAAGATCTTGTTTTGGACGGTCGCCCATACGAAGTGGCTAATTTTGGGGATCAGCTTCTTGGCCCACACCTGTCGGGTTGGAAAGGGAGCCTCATCAGGGACTCTTTGAAGGTTGTAGGTAGATTTGACAGAAAATATGCCACTAGGAGTGCCATGCCAAACGCATCTGTTGTTTCCTTTGGAGGACGGGATAATAGTCACCTTAAGGAGGCACTGGAGCCTGGCAGATTGGAGCGGGTGCCTGGGATTCAGGATGGGTTTCCAGGTAGCCCACCCCTAGTTTTGGGAAAGATAGGCTGACACTCTGGGCCCTCTTTCTACTAGCATTGGTTTGAGGATGAGGAGATATCTGTCAGCAGTTAGGGCCTCGTCGTGAATCCATTTGTCTTTCCAGAAGTCAATCATGGCTCCGTCCTTGAGGATCCATATAGTCCCTTTTCGGATAATGTCTTTGGTTGAGATCATGGAATTCCAAAAGGCTGATCCATCTTGAGGCTGAGATTCATTAAGGGGTGATGATAACAGTATTTCTTGTGCACGATGCTGACCCACTCATCAGGGGTATTGGTGAACACCTTCCAGGCGTGTTTGGATAAGAGGGCCTTGTTCATGAGGGTCACCTTCCTGAGCCCGATCCCTCCCTCACCTTTGGGGCGACAGACCAGGGACTAGGAGACTAGGGGAATCCTCTTCTTATCTTCGCTGCCCGACCAAAGTAAGTGTTTCTAAATTTTCTCGATGTGAGCTGCAATGGAGGCCAGGATTCTGAAGACCGACATAAAATATATCGGTATGCTTTGCAGGACTACCGCCAGGGGGTGGCTCTACCAGCCTGCAAGATGAGGTGACCTTTCCAAGGGGCTAGCTTCCTCTAGATCCGCTCGATCATCCTACCCTAGAGGGCCTTGGAGGATGCACCCGTGAATAGGGAATCCCGAGGTAGAAGGAGGGAAGGGAGCCAAGGGTGTAGCCCAAGATCTACCCAATTCTGATTTGCCTAGCCAAGGGAGTATGGATGAAAAAAATCTTGCTTTTTCAAAGGTTGATTTTCTATCCGGTCGCCTCCTTGTACAGGGTCAAGATATGCTTGAGGGCCTTGGCTTGAGGGATCGAGGCTGAGGTGGCGAGGATGGTGTCATCCACGAACTACTGATGGGACACGGGGGGTAGGCCCGACGTAGGCCTGATGCCCAAAATGAGACCGCAAGAAATGATGCTCGAGATGGTACGCCCCAGGGACTCATCCAGGATAATGAAGAGGATTGAGGATAGGGGGTCACCTTGGCAGAGGCCTCTAGAACTGGGGAAGAACCCAACATGGGATCCATTGATGAGAATAGAGAACCAGGGCGAGGACACGCAGTTGCTAATGAGCTTGACCTAGGAGGGGTGGAACCCAAACTTAAGGAGGACCTTGGAAAGAAAATCCTAGTAAACTCTGTCAAAGGCCTTGTTCATATCCAGCTTGAGTAGAAAGGAGGCCTTTTTGGAGAGGATGACCGAGTGGATGGCCTCGTGCATGATTATGACACCATCTGTGAGCAATCTGCCTTTGACCGAGCTTCCCTGATAGGGGGCAATGATCAGGGGAAGGATATCCTTGAGGCAAGAGGCCATGGATTTGGTCAAGATTTTGTACAGGACATTGCACAAGGTAATGGGGCAAAAATCTGAGAGGGATCTGGCTGCCTGGGTCTTGGGGATCAGGGCTATGAAGGTGGAGTTGATACCTCTGGGGATGGAGCTATCAGTCTGAAGGTCCCGAATGGCAGCACGGACTTCTTTCCTGACGAGGTCCCAGAAGGATTGAAAAAATTAAGGGGGAAACCTATCTGGGCCCGGGGCTGCCTTAGCCTTCGTGGAAAAGGTGGCAGCATGGATTTCAGAGTCAGACAAGGGCTGCACAAGCATCTCATTTGCCCTGGCTGAGACAAAATAAGGGATATGTTCTAGAAGGTATTTTTTTGCTTTTGAGGACATGGGGGTGCTATTTCCCAGGAGCTCCTAGAAGAAGTGGGTGGCTTCAACCCGAATGTCCTCTTCTTCCTTGATAATTATGCCGTCGCTGCCCACCAGCTCAACAATTCTGTTGGACCCCCTGTTCCTGAGCATCGATGTATGGAAGAACTTTGTGTTTGCATCACCCTCTTGGAGCCATAGGGCTCTCGAATTTTTCCTCCAAAAGGTTTCTTCCCTGGCCAAGATGTTATGGTACTCACTGAGAGCGAGGTGTTCCTCTTCCCTGAGCCTAGGGTCTTGGGAGCCTGCTTGAAATTTGGATTCAAGGACTTCAAGTTTTTCCTTAACTGTCACTTTGCTTTCAAAGATGTTATCGAACACCTCTTTATTCCATACCTTGAGTTGCTCTTTGAGGTGTCTAAGCTTGTGAAAGATTTGTTCAACGGGGCATCCAGGGACTGGGGGAGCCCACCAGCGACCAACCTGGACCCAAAAGTCGGGATGATGCTACCGCATGGACTCGAACTGAAAGGGCCACTTGGGGGAAGGGGTGATGATCAGTTTCGAGGAGGAGGGGGCTGTGATCAGACCCAATTTTGGGGAGGGCCAACAAGGTGGCATCGATAAACATGAGAAGGGCTCTTGGATAAGAAAACTCTATCCAACCTGGCCTGGATATGGCTTGTTGCCGCTCTTCTATTATTCCAAGTGAACCTGGCTCCTTTTAGGCTAACGTCCATGAGCTCGTTGAGGGTGGTGAAGGCTCCAAAGTCCTCCATGCTTTTTCTCAAAACCGTTGAGCCCCCGCTTTTATTAGAGAGGAACAGGGTACTGTTGAAGTCCCCTACCAGGATCCAGGGCAGGGGGGCAAAGGCTTCTCTCATCTAGCTAATTTCCTTGTATAAGGCCACTTTCTCGACGAGGCTATTAGGAGCGTAGATGTTGGACAGAATCCACGAGTGCCTTGACTTCACGTAATGGACCAGAATGTTGATTATTCTAGGAGACGAAGATATGAGTCTCCCCTCAAAATATCGAGGATCCCACATGCACAAAAAACCCCTGGCTGAGCCAGTCGCAGGGGTGGACAGGGACTCGCAATTATGCCAGGTAGCTTGGGCTATGCACTAGGCAGCAGCGTCATCTATTTTGGTCTCCTGGAGTAGGAGGAAGGACGGGCGATGATCCCTGTAGAGTTGCTCGAGGATCCTTTTCTTGGGGGCCCCATTGAGCCCCTTGATATTCCAGGTGATGAGATTCATTTGACACCCTTGTGGGGTCGCTTGCCCCCATTCTCGGCCTTAATGGGGGGTTTGGGTTGGAGGGCATCCGTCTTGGAGAAACTCACGCCAACGTCAGAGAGAGTTGCCTAGGAGCCATTGACTATGTCATCTTCAGTGATCCTTGTCCACTGGTCACCGAGGGTGGGCTGCCCTCTTTTGGGTTTGTTGCCAAAGTCTGTGGCAAAAGTTCTACTTCGGGTCATCTTGGGGCTGACTTCATTGGGTCCGGATGGAGAAATACCTTCAACCTCTTCATCTGACCTCTCGGATCTGCACTCCAAGGGAGGAAGCCCAGTAGGGGCCACCGGGAGGGGTGAAAGGGGGTCGAGAGGGGGATAACAAGAGTGAGGGGGGGAGAATGGAACCCCAATAGATGTGGGAGCCGACGGGAAAGGAGCCCAAGCGATTCGCAGGCCTGGGGGGGCACAAGTCGGGGCCTACGGGGAGGGTTTCAAAATGGGGGGGAGGGAGAACCTGGGATTGGGGCCCCAAAAGATGACCCAGTGGAGGGAGTAGCGGAAGGAGAAACCTGAGGAAGACCAACCTCCAGACCAGGGTCCATATGAGAGTCCTTTGGGGTAGAAATGGGGGCCTCCTTGTTGGTCCAGGCCTGGGATTTATGGTCATCACGAGGGGGCCCTCGAGACGGGGCCCGATCTGATCGAGAAGGGAGTTTGGGGATAGGGCCATCAGCCTTTCTAGATACTAGGAATTGGTGGGAAAGGTGACCCTGAGTGCAGCAGGTGGGACAAAAAGCAGGTTTGTTTTTGTAGATCAGGGACTGGCACCAAAAGAAGGACCTAGAAGAGATGGTCATCGAAGAGGGGAGTTCAGATTCAAGATTTACGTTGACACAAAATTTGGCATGCACCATTCGGGATCCTACCTTGGTAGCGGGGTTGAAGGCCACCAGGTCCCCGATCGACTGAGCAATGAGTCTTAGGACGTCTTCATGCCACATGTGGAAGGGAAGGTCTGGGAGACGGACCCAAACCAGGGCAAAGTTGATGCTTTAGGTGCTGGGGTGGAAGTCAGCTCCATAATGCCTGAGGAAGAGGATTTTGCATCCTATAAACTAGGGCTCACCTGACAGGATATTTTTGGTGTCCTCATTTTTATTTAGTTTGATGATGAAGAAGGCCTTGGTAAGGGCAACCAGCTGAATATGCCCAAAAACCTTCCATTTGGAATCTGACCATCTACGAACGGTTTCCATGTCTGGACGCCCTCCTAGGAATTTTCCTACCAGGGAGGTAGAGGATCCAGTGACCAAGGAGGAGTAGACCTCCTCCTAGATAGAAGTGTGGGTGCCCTCGAGGGAAATTCCTAGACCCAGGGCCCGAGAAGGGGCCTTGGAGCCTACCAAGATCTATTGATAGGAGGGTTTGGGCCTGCCAGGGACAGAACCCTGCCCAATATCAGGAGGCTTTTTCCTGAGGTCTATGCTCACATCGAGGCTGGGCTAGGGGCCTAGGCCCAAGATGTCATCCCCATCATGGCCACCATTTAGCTCAGGCGCAGAGCCATCCTCTGGGCCCACTGAGGGCCTTGTTGGCTCGGGCCCAGGCCCAGACGTGCCCGATATTGATCTCGCCCAGAAACTTGCACCAATATCTAAACCTGGTCCCAGTCCTACTCCCTCTCCTGCTCCTGCTCCTGCTTCTGCTCTCGCTCCTACCATCCTTCCAATTTTCCTTCATAACATGCTTATTTTAGATATTGTAGTTGTTTTACATTAAATATATAACATCAAAATCTAATAGTGGTATCACAACCACAAGGAAGATTGATAGGAGATAGGGAGAGCCACAAGAGAGATTGAGAGGAGATAGGGAGATCTCATTTTCAAAAAAATTAAAGTTTCTATTTGGCTAGAGTCTTTCAGGAAAACTCGTGAAGACTAGGACTCAACAAAGATTGCTTTGCACCAAATTAAAGGATAAGTAGTGAAGTTTATTGATTTTTATAGATCTAGAGATTTAGATGTATTTTTATGCTATTTTTTAAGATTTTTTGCAAAAAATTAGTTCTCAAAATTTGGGAATCTTCCTACAATATATAGAGAATAATTTCATCTTCTATTTCTTAAAAGTCTATGTGGTTTTCTCATGCAAGGATTAGTTTTTGAGTTGTAGCAAAAGAATAGACATTGAAGATAAAGGAGGTCCAACACAAAGACCTCATAGAATATTGAGGAGACCTAAGAAAGAGGTCCCCATAGAATATTAAATATTGAATATTGAGGAGACCCAAGAAAGAGGTCCCCATTGAATATTGAAGGCTCCAAATTGAAGGAAGGAGAAAGAAGCCAGAGAAGCTCTATTGAATATTGAGAAAGAGGAGACCCGAGAGAAGAGGTCCCCATTGTAGATTTGAGAAAGAAGATAGAGGAGGACTAAGAAAAGGTCAAACTGAAGAGTTGCAAAATTGGAATACCTAAGAGAAGAGGTCTCAAGCAAGCTTGGAAGGAGAAATAAGAAGGCTAGAGAAGCCCTATTGAAGAAGTTGAAGAAGTGGCCATTGGAGAAGATTTGAAGAAAGCTCAAGATCAAATATTGCAAGTAGATGAAGCTCCTAAAAAAATTTAGGACAATTATCGCTATCTGACAACAAGCCCATGAAGAAGGATTTGGCAAGAAGTGTGCAAAATTTTGGAAAGCATTTTTGAAGACCTCAAGACATTCAGATTCTTGAGGAAAATGCCAGCGAAAGAGGCTAGATTTGAAGTTAGATTTCAACAAGATATAGGAGGAGAAAGAAGAATTGAAGAGGCCATAAATTTGAGAAGTTTGAGGACAGCCATTAAGATATTGAATGCTGATTTGCAAAGAAGGAGATTGCTGATTTTTGCAGCAAAAGTTGAAAGGTCACAAGACAACAAATTGAAGGTGACATAGAGCTACAAATTGAAAAATATTTGGGTAGTTTTTGAAGTACCCTTGGACAACAAGATAAAGGAGGAAAATTTAGAAAATTTGGGCAGCATTAGAATGAGAAAAGAGAGTTGTCTTTTGGAGAATTTTGGGGTATATTTGAAAGCATTCTTGGACCGCATAGAAGTTGATTCTTGGACAACATTGAAAGCTGTACATTAAAGGATTCTTGGATGGCAAGATGTAGGCTAAAAGGCAAAAAAAAATGGCAGCAATTAGATCTACAAAATTGATAGTTTGAGGTAGTAAATAAAAGGAAGTAGAGCTGCAAATTTTACAAATTTAGGCCAACAAAAAGGTGAATCAAATAACCAAGGAGATTAGCTACAAAAGTAGGCCCAAAAGGTGTGTAATAGTGGTGCTATAAAAGTCCATTAGTTAGCATTAAAACTAGTTTATTATAAGGTTTTTAAAAGAACCATATTAGAGTTATTAAATCCAACAAAATATAGTCTAAGTTGAGTGTCTCCAAGCCAAAGAATAAGGCATCATTATCATCCTAAAATCTATAGAACACAACAACAAAGATTAGAGTTAAAGTATTGCTTGACAAGAAATGATAAGAAGTAGCATATGTTGTTTTTATTAAATAAGTACAAATTTTTCATATGCCCTATTAAATAAGAGAAGGTTGAATAGTGATCAAAGACAATGTAGATTTAAGGTGTCTAAAGACACAAAAAGGAGCACTAAGAAGTGCAAAACATATTGGTGAAGAAAAGTCACCAAAGGAGTGGTAGAACCACCAAGCATAAGTGAAGGCACCATCATATTGAAGGAAGAGCCACCGGAAAACAAAGTTTGAGTGCTATAGGAGAGAAGCCTAGGTGTCATTAGAACGAAGACAAATTGTCATAGCATAGGGGGGCAAGCATCCAAGAGTTACCTAGGAAGAGCCACCATGTAAAGGAGAGAATCCACCATAAGCATTGATAGAAGAAGCATAATCATCAATTACATGAGATTGAGTGCTAGAAGCCAAAGAGACATCGTGGAGATTCAAAGGACACATTGAGAACAACTTTGAAAAAAGTAAAGTCACTTGAGCACATAAATTTTGTGAGGAATATGAAAGTGCTAATATTTGTAACTGCCATTGGAGAAAGAAAACACTACCATTAGAAAGAAAAGTGCCAAATAAGAACATAGAAGTTTAACAACCATTGAAGGAGAAGTTGAAGATTCGTTATGTAGAAGGAGAATCATCATAAAATAGTATTTGCATAGGTCATCAAAAGTTACAAAGGGAATATATAGTGTTAAGTAAAAGAGGAATCAAAATTGTAATGCTTGAACGTTGAGTGCTACTTGATAAAGTGTTATGAGGAAGTGAAGAGATTGTTTGCCACATGCTACATAGGAGAAGGGATGCCGACCACCTTCTTGGAAGAAGAAAATATTTCCTGCACAACATTAATGTATGAGAGCCAAGTTTAGTGAGGATAAATTTCATAGTCCTTGAGGGGCTCGGGAAGAGTTTAAGAAGCTCTTGAAGAACGTGGAGCGTGTCATAAAATATAGAATACTAAGGATAGAAAGATCAGTGCATATGCATAAGGAGATCAAATAATTGAAGACACAATACTAAGGATAGAGAGGCCAGTGAATACGCATAATGAGGTCAAAATATTGAAGACCCAAGTTTAGAGCGCCATATACAAGGAGGTGCACAATATTTGAATTGATTTAAATATTTGCAAAGATTAAGGAGGTATAAGGTATAATATTATTGAGATTAAGTTTAATTAATCCATTATACTTAAGGTTAATTGAATGAATGGAGAAATAAGGTAATGAATTATAACCTTAGAAGAATTATTGAATGCCTTGGAAGATCTTTGAAGTAAGAAGTATTTTTGAAATATTTTGAAATTACTTTGTTCTATTTTGAAATTCAAATTGCATAGAAATATTTGCAAATAGTCTAACTTGGAGGAATAAGGATTTACATTGAAATAGGAATATTAAATTTGCAAATACCTTGCTTTCTAAATTTCTAATTGGGGAGTTATAAGGAGTTCAACACCAACTTAGTTTTTTGAAATTTAGAAACCATATTATTGAAAATTGAGAGATTAAAAAGTTGGAAAATTACATTGGTATTAGTCTCTTGCTCAAATTAACGAGACATTAGGAATCCAACTTAAATTTCTTGAAAGTATAGAATTTTATCAAACTTGAAATTACATTAAAATTATCTTTAGTTTTCTATTCATTATTAGGGAGATAAAAGGAATTCAACTCAAAGAAAAACTTAGAAAGCTAAGTATTTTATCAAAGCCATATTATATTCAAAACACTTGGGAGATACAAGGTATTCTACAAAATTTAAGAATTGAAAATATCTTATCAAATTTGATCTCAAATTCAACTTAAAATTTAGAAGTTGAAGAGATAGGGAGACATAAGGAATACAACAATAAAACTATTTTTTGAAGATAATAATGGATAAGTTAGAAAGAGGAACATATCATCACAAGATATACTATGAAAGGATTCAATATCAAAATTCATACAATATTCCATATCAAAAATACAAAATTACTTCAAGCACAAATAATTCTACAAGTCAAAATGGAAAAGAAACTTGATTTATTGATTCTAGTGCAAGTCATCACATGACAGGAAATTTACAATGATTTGATTGCCTTGAAGTCTCTAGCAATCTTAGGTTGAAAATTGTAGATGGCAAAACCTATCTTATACATAGATATGGGTGTGTAATACCTAGTACCTCATTTAAAAATATTTTGTTACATGATGTAATGTATATTCCTATATTAACATCAAATCTTATTTCAGTAGCCAAATTGGTACAAAGTAAAAGGATGGTTGATTTTAGATATATAAATGGAGTCAGTAAGTGTCTCGTTATAAATAAAAATGAGATAGAAGCTACAAGATCAATTCACAATGATATATATATGCTCTAGACTCAATTGGGATTTCACGATATATTTTTGTACCTCAAAACAACAATAATGAATTTTTTAAGGAACAGATTGCAGGAAATAAAAAATCTATTTATCATAAAAGTCGATGGAAAAATCAAATATTTACAATGATAAAGATGAGAGGACAACAATACTTTGGATTACTTGGCCATATATAGATTAAAGAAGAAGAATAGGAACCTGATCAAGTTGAAGAACATATAAAATATGAAGACCATATTGAAGACTAAAGTCTTCAATAACCAAATAATGTAATATAATGGGGTGTTGGAATATGTTACATTATTTGGTACATGCTAATGTACCACCTTGGGTACATAATTAGATTATGAGTGTGTCATAGATTAGGGTGTGAGTATTTATTTTTTGCAATATAATAAATGCACAAGTATTGTTAGAATGTGCAAAGTATTCAATAATGTAAATGTGCATAATAGTCCATGTGCACATGAGTCCATAGAATAGGAAAGTGAAGAGTCACAGGAAGATAGAAGGCCAAGAGTCACATCCCATTATATATTGGTCTTTGTGTGAGCATATTAGATATGAAATGTAGAGGAGAAGTAGAGGATAAGTTAGATACAATGTAGAGCATGTATGAAGTATGGAGTTATTGAGATCTCCATTCTATATCAAATTACTATTTTCATGAGATTTTGTTAATGGCAATTTTATGTGTTATTTCAAAAGTTTCTTATGAGTTTTACATGCTTAGTATATTACCATTATCTTATATTTTATATAACCTGCTTATTTTAGATCTTGTGGTTGTTTTACATTAAATATATAACATCAAAAGCTAACAAACAACTTCAAGCCTAACATAAACTACTTCAACTATCAATTGAAATAAGCCAAACAGATTCAAGCCTAACAAAAATTACTTTCACTAAAGCATAAATGAAAATGTTGAAAGTGCAAATATTAATGTAATAAATAATTCTCCACACTTCAATTAAGGTAGGTCAAACAACCCTTGTTTGAATTAGAATAGTATAAACATACAACTTTTGATAAGCAAACAGTAAAACACATAACCCTTTACAATAAGGAGAACTCCTCAATTTATAGCTTGTTGAGCTAAAATAAAACTAACTAATATGTATGCTCATATGCAAAACTAATATCGCATGATCTAGAATGAGTTGACACCACTCAATATTTTCAGCACATTCTCTATCAGCCCTCAAGCAGTTATGATTTGTAGAATGCTTTCATGAGGTGGTTGTCGCTTTCCTACTCTAAAACTATCATATTGGCTTAACTACTTTAGTCTAGGGGTGTTGGGAACTTTCTTCTTAAAGTGATTCTTGTTTGTAAGAATGTCAAACCTTTTAGATGTTGATGTCATCATTCTTGCTAAAAATATATAGTTTAATATGTTGCTCCCTTTGGCTCGTGCTCTAGGCAACTCTTTATGCTCTTTGTAGGCTTTTCATTAGACTAAAAAATTTTAGAGCCTAGTCGATGTCATCGTTTAGAAAGTTTCATCTTGCTTGATTCTTTTCTTTGTCTTGCCTTTTGGGTTGTTTTTCTTGCTTAATGCAAACCTTTTCATCAAGCTGAAAATTTGTAGAGATTGAGTTGACATCATTTCTTAGAAAGTTTTGGCTTACTTGCTTTCGAAATTAAGACTATCTGCTTTGCAAGCTTGTGCATCGTGTCGAATATTTAGAGGGCATTTCTAAAATCATTGTCAAAAAAATATTCGGCTTGCCTCCTTTGCAAGCCCGACTTTAAAGAATACAAAGCTAGTCTGAAAATTTTTTTTTGGCTTCAATGAATGAGCAATTTTACGCCCAAAATTGCTTCCTTATGCTTCAGAAGAAAGAATTTGAAAGAATGATGAGTCCAAAAAATCTTTTGATGCTTAAAAAATCAAAAAATTTGTAAGTCTCGATGTTGACAAAGAATTTGGCTACATATTCCTTCTTTTAATATTAATATTTTTTAAGGTATTTGAGTGGAGATATTTTTCTATCAATCTAAGTCAGTGTGCCTAGACTGACTAGTACAAGGTGCTTGTCAAGTCGGCTTTGTATGTGTATAATGTGTTGACCTCAATAGGTTAAAAATTATAAAAATTTAAAAATATTAGTTATAAAATATTAATAGTATTAAAGACAAATAGTCAAGAAATAATTAATACTTAATATAATGAAAAAAATTATTTACTCATAAAAATTAAAAGACTACTTTATCTTAAATATAATTTGTTATAAAATATTTTAATAATAAAATTTAAATATATATATATATATATATATATATATAGTAATTAATTATATAAAACTAAAACTTAAAACATTTATACAAAAATAAATTAAATAACAATAATTATTTTACTTACAAAATATCTATCACCTTAAGAATATTTAAACTTTAAACTTAAATTATATCCATATAATTACAAATTTTATTTCTAAACTAATCATTTTTACATTTTTATAAAATTTAACCACTATTTGAATTTGATTCTTGCATTTTGTGTGAACTTTGAAGAGTTTTGAAATGAGTGGTCACATGAAATAATTCAAGTAATATTGAGGGAGATATGACCATGTGAAGACAACTTTAAAATGAGTCTAGAACAAGGGCAGCATTAGCAATTTTTTTTAGAAAAATATTTCATCTTTTAAAAGCCATATCTTTGAAGGGTTGTCTAATTCAGATGATTCTTGGACATAATTTTTGCATATTTTAAAGAGCTTTAAAATGAGTGGTCATATGAGGGAATCTGAATAGTTTTGAGGGAGATACAACCCTATGAAGTTAGCCATCTAAAATAAGGGCAATGATAATTTTTCAAGTCGAGAAATAAAATTTTAGATATTTGTCAACTAGAGTTTGGATTCTAGGAGGAGCAATGGAGGGCTTGTACATCAATGAGGTGAGATATTCTATTTGGGCATAGAATATTTTAGCAAAATATTTATCTCTTCATTATCTTAGAAATTTTCCATGTAGATTATTGTAGGTTTGTTTTCAATTAGTATAATCGCTATAGGATACATTGGTATATTTTAGTAGATATCAAGTTATAGTGTCCTTTATATGGAATGAGTTATAGTTAAATACTTATAATCATCCCTAGTAGTAGAAGTTAGGGAGGACCTCATAGAGTAGTGATCCTCATTGTTCAAAGATAAGGAAGTTATTGGTAAATTTAGTGGGTTTTGGCAAGGGGCTTCAACTATGAGAAAATGGATTGATAGGAGATGGAAGTCTCAAAAATTGGGTCTATCCTTTATTC
Source organism: Wollemia nobilis (assembly GCA_028583015.1). Classification (NCBI taxonomy): domain Eukaryota; kingdom Viridiplantae; phylum Streptophyta; class Pinopsida; order Araucariales; family Araucariaceae; genus Wollemia; species Wollemia nobilis. Next base: position 3,500,062 of record JAQPPZ010016604.1, read on the forward strand.
CCAAAGGTTTCTTTCTAGACATTTTTTGTTAGTGAGGAAAGAGATAGAATCCTTAAGAGGGGTTATTGGTTTATGGAAAGAGCAAGACTCTTCCTTACCCATTGTATGAAAGTTGTACACTTGGAAACGTAAATCTATCCCTAGAACCAATCTAGGTTAGGATGTATGGATTTCCCATTAAGTTCTAGGAAATGGATGCCTTCAAGACAAAAGCAACACTTTGGGATGATTCCTTGAGATTTTATAAACTACAAAAAATAGATTCTTAGCAATTTATACCCAAATATTGGTCATAAATGATATCAGTAAACTTTTACTAGAATCAATCATTCTTAAGTATAGGAATAAGTTGTGGATCCAAACCATAGATTATGAAAACATATATTTTATATGTAGAAGATGTTATGAGGTGGGGCATATTGAGAGATCATGCCTTACAAAGAGTCCAACAAAAACATACGTAGAAAACCATAAGAGAAATTTACAAATGGATATGGATGAGGATGGTTTTTGACTTCCAAAAAATTAGTCCAAACAGATAAAAGTAAATAAACAGTGGAGACCAGTAAATAAGGATATTAAAAAAATATCAATTATTTTGAGGTTACATTTGAAGAAAAAACATATCAGATCTTAGTGGACATGGTACAACAAGATCAAAATATTAACAAGGGACCATCTACTTAGTATAAATTTGATTTAGGGATAAACATTCCCATTAAACCTAAGGAATGTGTCTCATCATATTCAGAAGACTCTTAAAGTACCATGCACTATTTAGGAGAAGAAAAGTGGTGGAGAAAATATAGTGTTAGATGTTAATATCTCTACCATTAACAAGGAAACACCAAAAAATGAGTAGGATAAATCAAAAGTTTCCTTAGCAAAGCCAAGAGAGGATAATGATGTTGGAGCATCCATCAAGTTAGAGTAAAAAACCAATACTAGTTGGAAAATTGTCCAACTACCAAGAGATGAAGAAGAAATGACAAGATGAAGTGTTGAGAAGGAAAGGAAACAGGAAGCAAAAATAATAATAGCGAACATTTGAAGACCAACCGTCCTAGGGTGGTTAGGTAACTATTATTAAAAACATAAAGCAGAGAGTTTGTATCCAAGAAGGGGAGAGAGAGTAGATAAAGTGAAGAGAGATAATGGCTAAGGGAAAGGTTGAGTTGGAGGAATACTCTCCATTGTGATTGTATAAGCTAATCTGCAATAAAATAGAATTATGTTACTTTAATCCATGAGACCCTATTGATGAATTTTTGAAGTCCATTTGTGCAATTATTTGTTGTGGATTTTCCATGTCTATGTGTGCAAGTTGCATTTATGGAGGGAAGGGAAAATTGGAGCAATGGTTCAAGAAAGGGTGCCAAACCAAGGTGTCAAAGATTGTACAACCTAACTGCTATTTGAAGAAGAAAACCCAACAAAAGTTTGAGCAAAGGGATGTTGAGAAATATTGCATTATTTGGTACATGCAAATATACCCCATGTTACCTTTATGGTACAAATGTAAATATGTAATAGATTAGGCTTGAGTCCATATTGTAGATGAGTGATTTATATTTCCCCTTTTATGTAAGTGCCAATGTGCATAAAATGCACAAGTGTCATATAAGTTAGAGTGCAAGTGTGTATTAAGAGAATGTGCACAAGTGTCATGTATATAAGTGTACAATTATATAAAGTGAGGATGTGCACAAGTATATTATATTATGATTGCATGTAGGAAAGTAAGAGTCGTGTAGAAGTGTGCAAGTGTCATAGAGTCAAGTATGCATGTAAGAAGAAATTGAAGAGTCTAGTATGAAAGTGGCAAGATGATAAGCCAAAGGTCATAGGACTTGTCATATGGAGAGCAATAGTCAAGTACATGAAGATTCATATTCTATGTCTATATTATGAAGACAAAGCTCCATTCAGTATGTATGAAAAGAACAGAGACAATAAGAAAAAATGAGTAATAGTTGATATTAAAGCTTGTATATAGATTTTGAGCAATTAATATTTTAAGTTTTCTTAATGTTTGTACATGAATAATTTTGGCCATTTACTTTCATATTTGATACTATAAGTGAATTTTATTTCATTATTATATTGGCCTTGATATTATAAGTGAATGTTATATCATTATTATATTGGCCTTGATATTATAAGTGAATGTTATTTCATTATTATATTATAAGTGAATGTTATTTCATATATAATTCCACTCTTCAATATTGATATTTTGACCTTTAATATTGTGGCTTATTTATGACAAGGCCTGTGATATATTGTGGTAGTAAGGCTTAAAATACAACAGTGGTATCAAAGCTACCACTTAACTCTATCTATTTTTTATAGAGTTATTTTATTAGTCGCCCGTTAACTCTATCCATTATTGATAGAATTATATTAAAGCTTGTCCACTTTGAAGATAGTGAATACTTGGACTCTATTTTATAAATGTTTGATTGAGTATAGATGGAGGGGACAGGTAAAAGTCACCCTCATTTGGATGCTAGGGTCTTTCCACCTGGTTGAAGGAAAACTAGTGAAGACTACGACCCAGCTAATATTGATTAGAATCCAACTCAGAAAAAAGTTGGAAGTTTGAGGACATTCAAAGTCACCTTGATAATATTCTAGATTTTCTAGAGAAGAGAAGAATTACTATTGAATATTGGTTGAAAGTCAACTTAGGAGAAAGTTGGACATAGATTGAGTGAGCCAACTTAGAAGGTAGTTGGACATACATGGATATTGATAAACACCCTGATATTGATATTGGATTATTTAGAAAATAGGAGAATCATATTTTGTTCTTAGGTATGACCTAAGACATTGGAGATAAATTCCAAAAATTGAGAAGCATCTAAGCTTCTTGAATATAGATATAGGTACAAATATTGAGAAGCATCTAATCTTCTTGAATACAAATATAGGTACAGAGATTGAGAAGCATCTAATATTCTTGAATACAAAGACAGGGATGGAGTACAAAGAAGAAGCCTCCAAGAAAAAGTATATAGATGCATAGAAGATAATTCCGGTTATTAATTAGAAAGATAATACTAGATAGAATACTATAGTTACTTCAGTCTAGGCCTTGGATAAGTTCTTCTGAAGAAGTATTTCTTGAAGAACCATTTCTACATAAGGAAGGAAGAAGATATAACATACCATCAAGAGCACTACCCTATAGAGGGAATCATATAGAAGTCACTATACAAAAGCTTGGAATAGAGCTATAAGCTTGGCTACTTGAGAACTATAAACTAAGTATCTAATAGCTTTAAGTGTAATTACATGAAAATCTATAGCAACAAGTATCGAAGTTCTTAGAGTGCAACTACCTAAGAAGTTGAAAGTGTTATACAATAGTTACCTGAGGTGTTGTAATAAAAAAATAGAATCACTAACAGGGTTCTAGCATAGTGAAATAATAAAAAAGAAAGAAGCACTAATAGAGCACTTGCATATGAGGAATATAGAAGCATTAAAAGTGCTCCAAAATATTACTAGCAGAGAGAGAGAGAGAAATAGTAGAAGTGCTTCTAGAATATTGCCAATAGAGGAAGGTAGAAGTTCTAAACGCACTACAAGAGCACTAACAATTGAGAAGAGACCAATGTGCTACCAAAGCACCACCATACAAACAAATAGAAGCACTGGACATCCAAGAAGAGATTGAAGTGCTAGATGGAGTACTACCATACAAGGAAAACAAAAGCACTAGATGGATTTCTACCTGCCAAGGTAGATAGAAGTGATAAAAGCACTATCAGAGCACTACCCATATAAGGATGACATCTGAGCATCATTCTACACCAATGATGAATTGTTGAAGACACTTGGACTAGATATATATGTTGAATTTGAGATAGAGGCATTTGGAACCAGAGCGTTATCGCCTAAGATGTTTTCACCAGAGATGAAGGAACTAAAGAGTTACCACCTAACACATATCCACCCGAGACAAAGAAGCGATAAATTTATCGCCTAAGATGTCTCCACTAGAGACGAAGAAGCTTGAGCATTTCCATTTGAGATAAATAAACCTAAGATTCCAAAAATGTCGAACAAGTAACAACAAAAAAGAACATGAAATATTGTCACCATTTCGACGAGCAAGTAACAGCAAAGGAGAACATGGAATATTACCTCCATTCAAATGATGTTAAATTTACACGTAATTCAACAACAGTGCAAATCAAGCTAACTTTGGATAGGTAATGTCTTAAGCATTACGTTTTTATGTGACATTCACCTTTTGGATGGAAAAGAACCTTTGAATTGATATGTTAGTATATTAAATAGAGTTATAAGGTTTCTTTATGATTTTTTAAAATTTGAATTTGCTTTTAAGTTATAGAGTGATAAGGAGTGCTATTAGGGTTTCAAAGTTTATAAGGTTTAAAGCTTATTACGTATTTGAAGACTTAGATATTTGAGTTTTAAGATTTGAGGATTTAAGCTATAGAGTGTTTTTAATTTTTGAAAGATGTAAAGATTTGAAAGTAGTGGAGTTAAAAGGTTTAAAGGTTTTAAGATTTTTGAAATGTGAAGTTTTTTTATTTTAGTAAATTAAAAAAATTTGAAAATTTGCAAATTTAATGTATTAGGGAGTTAAAAGGATTTCTACTTCAAAATTTTAGAAAATTTAAAATTTCCAAATATCATATTTAGAGTGCATATTATTTAAAATTTGGGAGATATAAGGTTTACTACTTTAAAGAAATTGGATCGTTGAACTACATATTATGGAATAAATTATTAAAAATGCATTAAGTGAAGATAGTGAAGAAATGGTGAACAAGTTAAAAGTTTATTCTCAAAAATTCTTAGATGGGAAGAAGAAAAAACCAAAATGGCTTAGAGATACTTTTAAAAACTCAAAATCACAAAATGGTAGTTTGACAAGAATAAATTATATAACAAAATTCACAACTATTTTGAGTACCATGACTTGTTTACAAAGAAAATAAGTTGTCTTGATCCCTAAGTGTTCCTCAAGTTTATGGGTAATTCCTTGCATGAAGAAGATCGTGGAAGATAAATGGTGTAGGGACCACTTAAGCGGAATGGCTTTGTTGTTTCTTATAATGAAAAGTGGATATGTAAATGAGAATTTGTTTTATATTGCTTAGATAAAACTTCCATGGAATTTTAGAGGAATGGTAGTTTGTAAAATGGAGATAACTTGATTTTGAGCAATAGCAAAAGAGGTTTTGGAATTATGATATTTTACCATTTGTTCTTATTATTTTTCGTAAAACAAATGTTATCTTGTGATCTACTTTTGATGGATTGTTTCATATGATCTTTAAGTGGTTTGAATGGCATTATGATTATTAGGTTTTGCTTTCCAAATAAATAATTCTTTCTTTTAAGATTTATGATAGCACTTAAATAAATTTAGCTTTAGATATGATAGCTTTATGTTGAAGCTTAAGATTAATTGGTTGTGTAATGTATCAAACTTTTATTTAAGTTTGATATGGTGTTATAGCTTAAGCTTGTTAATTTTAAATTGAAGCATTTATATCTAAAGAGAGTTATTTTGTATTGTGTTAATGCTATCTTGGGTTAGGGAAGGAGTTCTTGGGATGGATCTAGAAATTTTTAAGGATCTAATTCAAAGAATTAATCCAATACTAGGAGGAGTTGCGGTGATGCAATAACCAAGTGGAAGTGAGCCATATGCGAGAATGCAATAACTAGGTACTCACAGACTGGGAAGGAGTTGTGATGATGCAATAGATAGATTCTTGTGAGTTGATACACCTTGAACAATGAGGATAAAGTGTTCCATAACTAGGGAGTTATTGGAATCATTCACAAGACAATAGTGGTGGTCCCTTGAACGTGTAGGTTCGGGTGATCATGTTCATTACCAAATGAGAGGTAATGATCTTAGTTAACCCATAGACGTATGGTAACTAAGCACCAAGGCTTTACGTCTGATTAACCTACCTAGATGGACTTAGGATAAGGTTAGGGAATAGGCGTTCCCCTTTGTAGACACCAAAACAACATCATTTCGATTAAGTGATTACAAGCATTGATCACATTGATATCACAGCTTTTAGGGCAGCCCTTAGAGGTCAAATAGTGGTCTTAACCACTCGCACAGCAGTTTAAAAGATCAAAAAATGAGCAGAGCAAAGTCGGTCGTTCTAGAGCCTTTAACAAACTTCTTAGCCTTCTTCAAAGCCTTCTTTAAGCCAAGCCTTTTGTCAAAAACCAAGCCCTGGCCGAAGTGTCGCGATATTGCGACACTTTGGGCCCCGACCCAAAGCGGGCCCAAAGCGTTGCGATATCGCGACACTTTGGGCCTCAAGCCGACACGTCACCAAAGTCAAAAGCATGCATTCAACCATCCAAGGAACGACCGCCACGTGGCACCTCTACGTGTCCCTTCTTGAAGAAACCCCGCGGGTCTGTAAAACGGCGGATTTTACAACGGACATTAATGAGACAAGCGATTTTAAAAAATATCCGATCCGAGGCCACGCCTCATAACTACGATCTGTCAGTGCGAGCCATGTCCCATAATGGCCCGATAAGGATCAAATTTGAGCGGCGCCTGCGGACTTAGGGTTTGGCATTAATGTTCCCAGAGGCCGAACCCTCTATAAAAAGTCGGCTCGATACGTAATAAAAGGACTGCGAAGCATTTTGTTAAGACAACGAAGTGCTGCTCATTTGGATATCCGACTGTATCAATCTAAGTTCACCTTCTTTACATCTGGAATCTCTCACAAATAGAGGTTGTTGGGTGATTCTTAGAAGAGTGAACCGGACTTTCACACCCGACAGTGGATCATTGCATTCCACTAATTCGACGACAACACACAACCTTAGATCTCGAGCCCATTCCTAGTGGATTGGCGTCGAGACTAAGTGTAAACCAGGGGTGGCCCGCTTGGGCAGCCCATGAACGTTTCTAATTAATGCAATATATGCTGTTCTCTTTTGAAATATATTGCGAAAACTAACAGTATCGAAATAGATTATTCTTTACGCTGTTCAAGTAAACTTTACGTTAGAATATATCGTGTCATACGTTATATGCTCGAATGCGTCTTGCAATACGTTTTATCGAATATTGTCATGCAACACAATGAAGTGCTAACTTGCAGGCAACAACATTAGAATCGGTTGATTATTTTAATGACTGTCCATGTCTCATGTATTGTGCTGTCTTCAAGTAGAATAAAAATAATAGTTTACGTTTTACATCCTCGGATATATGCCATTTCGAATGTATACTGTTCTCTGTTCTCGGCAAAAGTTGTAGTTTCACGAAGAGTTGTTTTATTCATGCATCTGATTTATCTTCATATGTATGCTAAAGTCAGAAGGTTCTGCCCTCTTGTTACAGGTGCTACTAACGTTCTTCTCGTGTTTCTGAATGCAGGGTAAGCGGCTGAACGCAAGATAAGCAACGGCTAACAAGACTCATTAAACATCAAGCGGCGGCAACACTACAGCCCGCCCATTTTACATGTGGGCATGCGGAAAGAAATTACTGTTCACCTGTTGTAATAAAAAAATCAGATTATTGTAACCGAGTTGGAATTAATATAAAAAGGCGGTGCTCTTACCTTTTGATATGATTACATCCGTGTTATTACATGCATTAAACTAGTTCTGTTTTTATTGCATCTCAGTGTTTTATTTTCGGAATCTCATGCTTTCACCCTTTAAGTGTTATGGGTCTCAAACGATAATATCTATGTTGTGGTCAAATTATCCTATATTTATGAGGGCATAGGAAAGGTGAGGGGACCACTTTGGCATCCTAAATGATGAGGTTTAGTAAGGTGAACCCTAAAAACTATGAGATGTTGGCCACTCCTATCTATTGAGTGTCGTATGTAGTGACGATGAAATCAAACATGGTGAATCCTTGAGAATGCTGAAAGAAATGTATTGGGACTATTGAGAACCTTGCTTGTGTTTTGGTTATATATATATATATATATATATATATATATATATATATATATATATCAGGTTGGTAGTTTTGGGTTTGTTACAATACATTTGAACAAAGATAAAGTTTATCAGATGGTAAAATTGGTCGTACAAAGATTTGCATCATATGATAGAGGAGATTGTATAAGGAAGAACTTGGTCATACAATAAGAAACATTAGCATCATACAAGAGGATATTTAACGTCATACAATAGAGAAGAGTTGTGTCGTTCAATAGGTAAAGTATTCATCATACAAGAGAAGGATTTATGGTATGATTGTTTGCACCAAATAAATATAATGAAAAGAAAAGTTGTGAAAAACTATTAAGAAATAGAATAATAAGACCTACTTCCGATACTAGCAAGGCAAAAATAATAAAAACTTTAGATTATCAAGCAAGAGCCAAAGAAGCAAGAGCAAACATAGAGAAATGAACACAATTTGAGTTGGTTGAACTTCTCTTTACCAAATAGCAAAATGATATTTGTAAATCATAGGAGGGGCTAGTAACCCCTAATGATACATGATTACCATCTCATGGAACATAAGGAGTGCTAATGCCCCCTTAACATAGAGGTGTATTATGAACCTCTGTTTATGTAATAAAACCGATATTCTTTGTATCCAAGAAACTAAAATGACAAAGGAAGAAGTTTCCAAAACTATGAAAGCAATATAAGCAAGATGTGAATGGGATGTTGTGGATTTAGAAGGAGCAAGTAGGTGGAATTCTAACATATTGAATTACAATTATAACCTCATGTGAAACCATTCATAGAAATAGGTATTTGATAGCCTCATTAGTCATATGCTACTTTATAGATCTTTATTTCATCCTTATTAATATTTATGGACCTACAGCTTAGTTAGACAAGTCAGAAAAAGAGTAGGATTGAAGCCTTTATAAGAATTAAAGACCAAGAAACTCGATTCATGATCATAAGAGGTTTTAATGCCCTAACAAAGCTAGATGAAAAATTTGGGAGAATAGAAAAATAACCCAAAGTATGAGATTTTTTTAGCTTTTATTCAAAACAATAATCTATGGGAGGTTGAGTTTGAAGAAGATAACTATACATGGCCTAACAACAAGACAAGCCACAACCTGATAGCAAAAAAATAGACAAATGCATACTCTCAGATCATTGGCTAGATTATGGGACTTGTGCTAACATTAATACCTTGACGAGGATTGGTTTAGATAACTAGCTAATAAGAGTTAAAATGGTGGTAAATGAATTCAAAGAAAAATCATATTTTAAATATGGGTAGATGTGGGAAGACCATCCTCAATTTTTTGATATGATAATGTGCACATGGAATTAATTAGGAAATAGTGGGTTGTATACACTTGCAAAACTAATTAAATCAATGCCATCTAGATTAAAAGAATAGACCAAGAACACTTTCAAAAACATTTCTGAGAAGAAAGAAGAACTAAAAGATAAACTTTCAAAATAAAAAGGTGAGCACAATAATCCAAGCTCAAAGGAAAGGGAGTTTCTTAGTGAATATCATAATATTTTGATCAAGGAAGAGAAATTTTGGAGATTAAAATTGATATAGACTTGGTTAAAGGAGATAAAAACATAATTTTTTTCATAGGATGGCAATAGTATAGAGGTAAACATTCAAAATTAGTAGAATTAAACTAGTAGAAATTTGGATTGAAGGTTCAATCAAAATATGAAAAGGAGGAAGGCTTTTTTACCATGATATTCTTGGATTGGATGAAATTGAAGTTCTTAATGATAAACTATTACAAGAGTCAACTTTAATTATAATAGATAAAGGCAATGGAAAATTTATAGAGCCCATTGCTTTGAAAGAAGTTCATTCAACTATTTTCTCTTTTGATAAGGATAAATCCCTAGGTCTGGAGGGACTTTCGACAACATTCTATGAACATAATTTGAAAATAGTGAACGATTATTTATTGGTGGTAGTGGAACAATATAGGGTAAAATAGTATATACCTTATAAAATAAATGTAACATATCTTACCTTGATTCCAAAAAAAAAAGTTGCAGAATTGTTCGATTCATTCAGGTCCTTAAGCCTATATAATATGGCATATAAGATAATCTCCAAAGCGATGGAAAATTAGTTAAGACCACCATTAGACAAAATTATTTCAAAAGAGCAAGGAGGATTTGTGAAATGGAAACATATTCTAAACATGATCATAGTATCTCATGAAGTAATGCATTCATTAGCTTCTAGAAAAAAGAGCAACGATCTTAAAACATGATATGAATAAATCCTATTATAGGGTTAAATAGAATTTTCTTTTTTGCAACATTAGAAAGGTTTGGATTTGGGAAGAAATGAGTCAATGGATTAAATCTTGTCTCTATAGTATCATATTCAGTGTTGGTCAATGGGTTGGTAACATAATCATTTAAAGCCAAGAGGGGTCTTAGACAAGGAGATCCTTTATCACTATATCTGTTTATTACTATGGCAAATTTATTGGGAAGGAACTTGAAGAAGACATGTAAATATGGGCTAATGAGCAAACTTAAGGCTAGTAACAACATCACCCATCAACAATTTGTAGATGATACAACCCTTTTTGGGAGGGAATGGAAAAATAAAGCTAGATACTTGAATAACTTATTAAAGGAATATGAAAGAGCATCAAGGTAGAAAGTTAATAGGACAAAATCCAAAATGTACTTCCTAAACACTCTAGCTAGAATCCGAGTAGGGATATGCAAGTTACTTCAAATGGAAGCAAATTTAGTAGCAATTAATCTAGAAATTCCCTTATTTTAGGGGAGAATGAAGATATAATTGTGGAATCCCATTATAAGTAAAGTTTAAAATAAACCACCAACATGGAAAGGTAGATGGTTAGTGTTAATAAGAAGAGTGCATCTAATTAAATCAGTCTTACATACCATTCCAACATAATATATGTCCTTGTATATTATGCTAAAATCAAAAGAAAAATGTTTAATCTTATATTGTGTGGTCATTTTTATGGTTAGAATTACATGATAAAAAGAAATATCCTTTGATGAAATGGAATAAGGTGTGTGATGATAAATTAAGGGGAGGTCTCGATTTAAAAGTTCTTACGGATGCAAACTTAGCTCCAAGGAGAAAATTAATTTGGAGATTATAAAAAGAAATTCAAAGACAATGGGCAAGGATTCTTCTAATTAAGTACATTGAGCCCAATGACCCAAGCTTAATTACTGTATTCTCACTACCAAATGGTTCTACACTATGAAATGGTTTTAAAAAAAAAATCATCTAGTGATTAAATGTTTAAGATGGGTGGTGGGAACTGGGGGAATTTTTTTTAATTTGGATGGATACTTGGTGTGATAAAAAACCACTTAATCTAGATCCAATTTTGAAACCACGGATGAGATTACTTCAAGAGAATTATGATGATAAGGTTTCAAACATTATATATAAGGATTAGGAAGGAAGATACAAGTGAAAATAATTTTTTTACAAGTATACCAAACATTGCTACTAAGAGGTAGTTGAGCAGAAAGATAACAATAATGATTATTCCGAGGGAAGCTGAGGATAAGCTAATTTGGGAGTTAAATAGCTCAGGAGAATACATAGTAAGAATTCATTATAATATAAATCACCAACAAGATAGGAATATTGCAAGAATATGGAGAGATATTCGGGATAGCCCAAACATTCCAAATGTTTGTATATTTAGTAGGTCATAGGAAAATTTTATCTTGGAATAACCTAATGAAAAGGGGTTTTCATGGTCCCTCACAATGCATTCTATTTAAAAATAAAGAGAGTATAGACCATCTCTTGGGACATTGCTCAATAGTCTAGGAACTAAGACAATGGATTCTTAATATGTTTGGTAAATGCATGACAATGCATGACAAAACTGAATAATGGTTAAAACAATGGTAGAACACTTTTAAAAGTGACACGTTACAAACAATCTGGGATACATCAAAAGATACAATACTTTGTATTGTATGGATGAAAAGGAACAAAAGAATATTTAAAAGAAAGGAAAAAAAATTAGAGGTAATGAAAATAAAGATTTGTTTAGCAATAGAGGAGTCTGAACCAACCATATCAACTGACCCATTCCCTAATCTTGAAGTAAAGAGCCTTGATAGATGAAGTCAAGTCATCAAATAAAATTATGATGTTGGATATAGGAGAAACAAAAGGAAGACAAAGAATATAAAGTGAAAACCATCGAAAGTGGAGTTGGTCAAATTGAATTTTGATGGAGCATCTAAAGAAAATTTAGGACCAACAAGAGGAGGAATAATTAGAAATAATAGAGGTAAGATTTTGTCACATTGCCCTTTCAATAGTGAATTTAAGACAATAATGAAGCTAAAGCTTGGGTGACTTTGAAAGGGTTAGAAATATGTAAACAAATGAAATAGAATAGAGTATGGATAGAAGATGATTCACTAATAGTAATAAATACAATTTTGAGGAAAGCAAAGGCTCCTAGAATATACAAGAGATCATTGTGGAAATACAAGACATTGTTACAAAGTTTAAAGAAATTGGTTTATGCATACGTTAAGGGAAAGGAACAAATATGCAGATAGGATGGACAATATAAGGGTTTTGATAGAGGATCATGAAGTTAAATTATCTTCTCCATGGTTAGAGGAAGTAGTAAGTATAGATGAAGCTAACAAGAGAAATTTAGAAGGAGCAAATCCAAAATAATGTTCTTGAGGACTATAAAATGTTTTAGGGGAACCATTTATGCATACGTTAAGGGAAAGGAACAAATATGCAAATAGGCTAGACAATATAGAGGTTTTTATAGAGGATCATGAAGTTAAATTATTTTCTTCATGGTTAGAGGAAGTAGTAAGTATAGATGAAGCTAACAAGAGAAATTTGGAAGGAGCAAATCCAAAATAATGTTCTTGAGGACTATAAAATGTTTTAGGGGAACCATTTATAGATCAATGCATTGGAGAAAACTAACAATCCAAATTTTATTAAGCAAACTATGATTTTAAGAAGCGAGCATAAGTTTTGCATGCTAAAGGAGAAGATGTCATTGGATGGACTTCATGGCTGAGTGGACTAATTGAGTTGTTGGTTGTTGGTGGGATTATAGGATATAGTATGGATTAGAACTTTCAACTTTTTGAGACTACTAAACTATTTATTACAATTCTTGTGGTTACACTTATGCTTCAGGAAGGAAACTAACAATCTAAATCTAGTAAAGCAGACTATGATAACATGAAGTTTTGGAAGTATTACTCTACTAAGATGTAGTGCATAGATAGTAGAGGTGGAATTTTGGTATTATGAAGGCTCTTGTGAGAAAATATAAAAAAAAAAATACTATATTTTGGAATATTTGTATTTACAAAGAAAATAAAAAAAATGAAAAAAATAAAAATAAAAAATTCAAACTTTTTATGAAAAAAATGTAGGTATCTAGCTATAACAAATCAATTGAGGTACCCGTGAGGGATACCGTAGTGGTAAGTCATTGGGTTTTCTTCTAAGAGGCTCATGTTCAAACCCTGATAAGAAGGGACAAAGACCCCTCATAAAAACCCATGTAAATTTTTTTAATCTTTTAATTTTTATCAAATGCCATTAGCTCAATCAGTTAGATTCCTCAACATTCAAGAAAAAGACCCATGTTCGAATCTTGTCGAGCGATACATGAATAATATCCAATCTTTGTTGAAATACCACTATGTGGTGATGATGTCAATTGAAAAAAAAAAAAAACTCAATTGAGATAAGAATTGAATCTCTTTGTAAATTCTCAAACTCTACAAGGAAAAGTTGTAATTTGTTGAAGGGTACCCAAGTACAACCCTTTTTTCTTCAACAAAAATGACCACTATTTCAACTTTCTTATTATAAGTTTCTAGCTATATCAAGTCAATTGAGATTAAAATTAAGTATGTTTATAAACTCTTAAAATCTAAAAGAAAGAGTTTTAATTTGTCAAAGAGTGTTTTTCAGCTTATTATAAGTTTATAGCTATAACAACTCAATTGAGATTAGAATTGAGTATGTTTATAAACTCTTAAAATCTAAAAGAGAGAGTTGTAATTTGTCAAAGGGTGGGAGACCCAATTATAATTTTTTTTTTTCAAAATAAAACCACTATTTCAACTTTCTTATTATAGACATTTAGCTATAACAACTCAATTAAGATGAAAATTGAATATATTTGTAAACTCTCAAACTTTAAAAAATAAAGTTGTGATTTATCAAAGGTAAAGACTCAAGTACACTTTCCTTTTCTCTTAAATACCGCTTATTTCAACTTTCTTATTTATTTGTTAATTTTTGATGCATAAAAAACCTCTATGATCCCTAATCCCTAACCCCCAAATAAAATCAACAAAACATATACAAACTTTTGACAACTACGAACCAACCTATATTTTTTCAATATACAACTTTTATTTTATTATTAAAAATAACTTATAAACTATAATCCTTTCACAAAGATACCACCATTAGTGATCCATATCCGTAGTCACCACCGACCACTAACCGCCCCCCATATTAGCTTTATAACTTACTAACTCCTCTAGTCTTCCCACGTGCGTATGTAATGCAAAGAGCGAGAATCACGCATTGTATTAAAATTCCTTTAGAAGTATCTCTCATACGTTCAACATTGTTTTTTTTTAATATTATAATTTAATTTTTTTTATTAAAATTTTAAAGTTTTTTTAAGGTTATTATTATTTTTACACAATTTCCATTCATCATGTAGTAGAATTAATGATTTATAAATTATATTGAAACACATACGATAAAGTTTGAACCTTAAATCTTCTAAAAAAATCAAAATTAAAATACATCAAAGACCACCATTCCTCTTTTACATTTAATTAATTTAACCTATATAATCTAAAATAATTATTAAAAATAAATAAATTTTTGTTTAATTTGGGAAGTTCCAAAGTTCAAACGGCTGTGGTAAGTGTATAAGGGGTGGGTGTGTGTTAAATTTCTTATTAATAAGTATAGCTCTCGGTTTTACGAAGGATCATGGTTGGGAGGAGATTGCTCAGCACACTAATCTAATAAAAAAAATTATTTAATTAATTTTTTTTAAAGATAGATGAAAGAGTTGAGAGAGTTGGTTACAACCACACTATCTTTAGTAACTGTCAAAAAAAAATAAAAATAAAGTTCAAACTACATGAACTACTCTCAACATGGTGACCTTGTTGATGTAAAGGCACCCAACACTTGGTATTGGTGTAATCATCGATGCCCCAAAATTTGAACCTAAATCTCTTCTTCATAATTACCTAGGAAATAAGCAATTGCCAATCCAATTAACCTTAAAATATCCTTTGCTCTAATCAGATTCCTGTCTTGTTGTGGGACATGTCCTTATTTTTAAGGGTGTCGGTGTGTCGGATATTTAAATTACCTAGGAAATAAGCAATTACCAATCCAATTAACCTTAAAATATCCTTTGCTCTAATCAGATTCCTGTCTTGTTGTGGGACATGTCCTTATTTTTAGGGGTGTGTCGGATATTTATTTGCTTAATTCCGAAGGTAGCTATCACAAACCAATCGTCTGCTCTCGGCCGCCCTCGTGGGCCCCGCCAATAATTTACGCCTTTAAATTCAAAGAGGAGACGACGCCACGTATGCGTAATACGTCCCTTACGTACTAACTTTCGAAAACCTTGCCTCGGTTCGGTCGTGCTTGCGAAACAAGTTGATTAAAACCACGTCTAAATACGAATGCGGGAAATTCCACGTCATCGTAACATGCAAGCTAGTTAACCGCGAAGAATTTTTGATATGAATGGTCTACCGCAAAAAAATTCTTCGCCGACCCTGGCTGGAAGTGTAAAGATGGATCGAGCATAGGAATTTGGCAAACGGAGCTGGAGCGTTTTTTTCGTCAAGCTACATGAGTTTCAACCTTTTTCCGAGCGGAAATGTCGAAGACTACATCGGGTATGTGAAATTTGAGGGTTTAGGTTAAATTTGCAATTGGTAATAGGTTAAAATCATTTGGCAGATAGGAATTTTGAGGGTCTTTGGATATTTTGCGATGGAAATTTGATTTGGTGCGTTTTCTTGGGGGAGAGGTTAAGGTTTTCCTGGGTTTTTTAGGTCATTTTGAGTCGAACATGCAGGAGATTTGAGGGTTTGGCGGAGGAAATGTTTGTTTATTAGATGTTGGGGTAAATTTTTGAAGGAATTCGGGTAAATTTTAAGCCGGTTTAAGCATATTGAATGAATATTTTAACTTATAATTCTTTTTTATTTTTTGTTTTTTTCCGGTATTTTTTGTTTTGATTTTCCGTCTCTGTGATTAAGTTTGAAGGTCGGGTTATTTTAGCCAGCGAGCTGCCGAGAGTGGGAGAATTTGAAGGTTTCTGGGGTAGAATTTGTTTTCTTTTTTCTTTTCTCTTTTTGTCTCCTCAAAAATAAGGGTTAAAGCAAAGGGGATTGACAGTGAACGGTAAATTTGAAGGTATGTCTCTGTTCGAACTTGGTTGCGGGTGCGCTCTTCTTTGGTTTGCTTAGGGTTTCGTTGACTTTGTGAGGGCAGGGTTCGGATCTTTTTGAGAATTGCGCGTAGTTTATTTGGCGGAAATAACGAATTTGGGGGCTTTGGTTGAATTTTCCGGAAATTATGTAGTTTGGAATAGGTAAGATTTGCTTGATCTGTAATTTTGACTTGTGCATGTTTGACGCGATTTTATGAGGTTAGTTTAAAATTGGGGTAATTTTATCTGTTTGTGTTTGTTGAGGAACACCAAGTTTTGAAAAAAATTATTTTAGCATTTGATCTGCAAGCATTTAAATGTAATGCTTCAATTTCTTTTGTGAACAGGCTCCTGATGACACACAGGTTAGTTACAGTTGTGGACATTTCTGGTACATAATAATACGGCGCGTGATGCAAATTGTTTCTCCTTGCAAAGCTTTGATCCAATCTTGATTTTCTCCTCATTCAGTGGATCATTGTTTTGGACTGTATATAGGTTTGCAAGGGTTTTGCTTCAAACCGTGTATCTGCAGGGATTGTCTTACTTGACAAGAGATTTGATTTCTCCTAGGACATTTTTAAAGAACTCTGTGATTGCATTGTATTTGATCTCTAACTTCTTTTAATGTAATCAACCAATCAAATTCAAGAAGGTAAGGGACATGGAGAATAATAGCTTGTCATGTTCTCCTTCTCACCTGGTCAGATAGTTTGGCTGCATACTTGTAGAATTGAGGCTTCTTTTTACCGATCCAGTTGGTCAAGTTTCAAGATGCATTGGTCTCTGGGTCTCTCTTAATGGTAAGGTCAGCCACATTTTACACGGTGGTTTGAGTGGGTATAGTAAAGCAATCGGTCAAGGTTTTAACTAATCTGCTGAGGTTATTCTGGTTCGAAGTAAAGGTTGTTCACTCGCTATGGGAGCCGTTTGTAGTATAGCTAGAAATCAGAGCTTGGGGGACCAATCAAGTCCCCAGGTTGAATGTAGTAAAAGACAGAGACTATCAACATTTGATATAGATGAGAGGCCTAGGATATTTTCATGCCTTCCTGATGAGCTATCCATGCAAATCCTGGGCAGGGTACCTCGTGGATGCTATTCCAATTTAAGGATGGTCTCCAAAACATGGAATTATGTTCTAAGGGACTCTGAGATTTTCAAACTAAGAAAAGAGCTTGGGTTGACTGAGGAATGGTTATACATTTTGTTGAAAGACGAAGAAGAAAAGCTTCAATGGCATGCTTTAGACCCTTTATCAGGCAGATGGAACAGCTTGCCTCCAATGCCCGACATTGTGCATGAGGAAGAATGTAGTCAGGCAGTTTCTGGATGGAGTTTGTGGAATGCAATGGGAAACACAACTATTAGGCTGTTATCAAGCATTGTAAAGGGCTGGTTTGGACGAAAGGATTCTTTGGATAGAACTCCATTTTGTGGCTGTGCAGTAGGATCGCTTGATGGATGCTTGTATGTTTTGGGAGGATTTTCTAAAGCCTGTGCTATGAGGTGTGTGTGGCGATATGATCCTCAAATAAATGTGTGGACAGAAGTGGCATCTATGACAACTGCAAGAGCTTACTGCAAAACAGCTAGCTTGAACAACAGGCTTTATGCAGTGGGTGGAGTGAACAGGGGCCGAGGTGGTCTGGCTCCGCTAAAGTCAGCAGAAGCTTATGATCCAGTGACAAACACATGGACACAAATTTCTAGCATGCCATTTGCACGATCTCATATTCCACCTACAGCTTTTTTGGCAGATATGCTAAAACCAATTGCAACTGGTATGACGACACTCGGAGGGAAACTGTACGTACCACAGAGCCTGTATTCATGGCCTTTCTTTGTAGATGTTGGTGGTGAAGTGTATGATCCTGCTGTTGATTCTTGGACAGATATGCCAAATGGCATGGGAGAGGGTTGGCCTGCCAGGCAAGCTGGAACTAAATTAAGTGTTGTAGTGAATGGTAACTTGTATGCATTGGATCCTTCTAGTTCATTAGGCAGTGGTAAAATAAAGATGTATGATCCCCTTGAAGATGCATGGAAAGTTGTTTTGAGGAAAGTACCTGTTTTGGGTTTCACAGATTCGGAGTCTCCTTACCTACTAGCTGGGTTCTTGGGAAAGCTTCATGTAATTACCAAGGACAATAGTGATGACATAGCTGTTCTGCAGGCTGACACAAGCAAACCTGCCAGCACATCTTCATCATTGTCGTCGTCATCATCCAGTTCAGCTGATAGTTCTGATTCTGAGGGTGATTGCTGGAAGAGCATTGCCAATAAGAGTTTTGGCTATGTTGAACTAGTTAGCTGTCAGGTCCTTGATATCTAAGGCTATAAATTTGTTTGACATTTTTCTTTCATGATGGAGGTAGTTGTAAACAAGCAAGAAGAGCTTGAGAGGATAGCATGGTTGGTTGTTGCTATGAAGAGTAATTTGTATCTTGTTAGATGCTCATTGATTAGTTTCTCTAAGAGCTAAAAGCTCTTGATCTGAAAAGTTGATAATGTCAATTCTTGCTGCCCCTGCATAGGAACGGTTTAATGTATTATTGGGTGCAGCCTTTTGATCCAGATAACATTATTAGATATTATGACTGGTATAAGTAGTCTATGCAACCATGGCATATTGACAATAGAAAGGTTTGGAATCTGAATCTCTCTGATATGGACACCCTGGTAATTACTTGTACAAAAATTTATTTGAATCTTTTAACAATTGGTACACTTGATACTTTACTCCATAAACCTATTTGGTTAGGGAACAAGTAGTTTCTAATTGTTTTTTTTTTTACCTTTCTTTTCTTGTATTGTCTCATTTACTAAAATATGGCCGTTGGAATGCATGCCCAGTGAGTTACTTGCATTCAAAGATTGGGAGTTAAGCAGATATAAACAAGAATGATATGCTGCTTTCAAAACTTACTGGCAAAAGACGGCTACTAGAAAAGTGAACTTAGTTTTTTTTCCTTAATAGTTTGGTAGACATTTATCAGATGCGATCTTTGCTTGCTATATATGTTATCCAACTTTGAACCTTGAATTAAACCTCTTATTACATTATTGTTTTCCCATTTCCACGTTTTTCATTGCTATGGGTTAGATTCATTGCTATGGGTTAGATTCTTATTTGCTTCAGTTCTCTTCTGCTATTGCACTGTTTGATGAATTATTGGGTTTTCATTTTCTAAAATATGGCCCTTGGAATGCATGCCCATAGAGTTACTAGAATTCAAAGATTGAGAACTAAGCAGACATAAACAAGAAAAATATGGTGCTTTCAAATTTAATGGCAAAAGATGGCTACTAGAAATGTAAAGCTAAGTTGTTTTTCCCATATTAGTTTGCCGGACATTTATCAGATGTGATCTTTGCTTGTTACATTTCCACGCTCTTTACTGCTATGAGTCACAGGTTCTCATTGCTTCGGTTCTGCTCTGCTCTGCTGTTGCTCTGTTTAATGAGTTGATGGGTTTCTCACTGGTTTTCTTCTGTTGCAGTTTTGTTCCATGATGACCCTATATTTACTACACTTAGGGATGCAAGAAAATGAATGGGAAGTATCTTTCAGGTGGTTGCTGTTCCTCATTGTGCAAAAAAACACTAAAAAAGAAGTTACATCACACAAAAACAGTAGCAGGCTCGATTAGGTTAGAAAAATAATAGAATATTTCATTGAGATTTTTAAATCAACCTGAAAGGTGAAAATGATTATAAATGTTATTTTTTTTTTTCTATTGTTTTCCTTGTTTATTTCATCATATTAAAAAAAATCCCCTGGTTATCATTTAAAATCAATATGAACTAATATCTATAAAACATTAATAGTATATTAATGGAAATTAAGGTCTTAATTTATGCTCTCATATTTAGCCATAATAATCCCCTTACTATTGAGGAGCTTCAGCATGAGGCGCTTCAAATAGCCAATGCCAAGACCTTGGGTAGATGATTAGCATCTATTTTAAGATGCGTTACTATTTTTATATTTGTTATCAGTTATAAGGTCTTAATTTTTGTTGATTGAACTTATAATCTTTTAGTCAAACAATATTAATGAAATTATATATGCTGCTAGGTTTAATGGAAATGGTAACTGAATTTGCAAAATAATTTTTTAGATGAAATTATATCTTTTTGATCTTTCTCTTGATTTTGTAAATCCAAATACGTGGCTTCTTTCTTCCCACTATCTTCTCTAACATTTTTTTCGTTAACATTTTTCTCTTATTTCTTGTGTAATATTATTTCTTTTTCAGTCTTCTTTATGTTTCTTGAAAAATTTCCACTCTTCTTTTATTTCTCACATCTTGAACCCTTTGTAGTTTTTTTTAAAGTTATTAGTGACATCCATTAAGCTACATATCCCTTTATCTTTTCTCTCAAGCTTTTTCATGCAAATATATTTTCATGCAAATATCAAACTCTTCACATGCTTAGGTTCCCATCTCCTCAAGAATGCTTGATATTTACCATAGTAAAACTTTTTGCCCACTGTAAAAATTACCCATGTAAATCACTATAAAAGGCATATCACATTAAAGCGGTTTCATCAAATCTAGATTTTAACAACTTCAACCACTCTATCATCAATATTCTTTCTTCTAATAAAAGGTATCAACTCCATGAGATGACACCAAAAAATAATAATGCAAACTATAATAAAACTAAGGTTTCATAAAAATTACATATCCTGATTGTTATGAAGCTATAACTATACTAAAATATGTAGACCTGCAAATTTTGCTTAAATTGTAGCCATGGTAAATGACTTGCCTATCTAAATTGAAAGATATCTCAAATTCAATTTTTTGAAAAAAAAATTGTATTTAAACAAATACCACTACCAGCTCTAGACAACTGGCTTTATAGGGTTGTATCTCGCTTAAAATTGCTTGGATTCTTTCATATGTCCACTAGTTTTGAAGCTCTTCAAATTCCAAACAAAATGGAGCAAGAATCATTTGAATAAGAAAAATCTAAATCTATGTGAAGTTGTCCCCCAAAAGATGAGACATTTTTTGGAAAAAAAAATTGTCCAAAACTTAGCAATCCACAAAAAAAAAAAAAAAAAATTCCACTTTGCCGAAATCATTGCTTTGATATTGCTAGTTATCCAACTTTCTCATGAGCATAGTCATTCATTAATACGAGCAGTCATTTAATAATATCCAGAAATATCAAATGAATCAACCACAAAGAAATATCCTACAATAACAATCCACACATTGAGATAGAGATAAATAATACACTTATAGTAGGACAACACCAATAATACTCTTCCAGAAGGAATAATTCCACAAGATCTTCCCAAGGCTACTCCATGGGCAAATATGATTACAAGAGAATAATCAATGTGACTAATGATAATTCTTACAATGACAATATTCCTTTATATACCTATCCTCTAATGCTATTTTGAGGACAATATAAACTTAACTTTAGTTGATTCTTAAACCCTTATCCAACTTATCATTATGATATAATATTATAAGCCCATGTTAACTATCAATAACACCCATATATAATATAATATTCTTACATACCATAGCTTTCCATAAAAGGAATTTTATGTGATATTGACTGGTAGGAAGATCCAACACTTAGAGATATTGGATGGATGATTTTTGTATTAAATGGTGTGTTGGAACCCCTTTAAGATTTCTAAGGTAGGAGGACCATTTAGATTATGATTAAGGAATCGAAAGGTTTATTAATACCCACTTATAATGTTGGAGCAACAATGTTTGCCTCCACCTAGAAAGATGAAAATAGGTCTTGAAGAGAAGGAATGGACATTTGGGGTATGATCCTAACCTATGAAGAGGTTTGACTTGTCTCCCCTCTTCTAGTTACAATTGAAGTAGATTTTACTATAAAATTAGTTGAAGTATTATGATCAAGTATTGACATGGTTACATTTGGCACAATGGCATTCACAGATCCAAGAGATGGTTCATGAGTGCCATTAAGATCTTGAAGAAACCAGGTTGAAATTGACATAGTTGAGATTAGAACTTGGTGAACAAGGAATACCATACCTTGAGATGATTTAGGAGGGGATAGAGTCTCTTTCCATAACTTCTCTATGAACTCCTTATTTTTAGGAAGAAAATGGGTCATGGCTTTTGATGATTGGAAGGTTATCCTTCCTTCATCATCGTGAATAGGACTAGTTAGGGTTGAGCTATCAGATACTTCCTCATTATCAAAAATGGGATTTGCATACCTAAGATAAGGTTCTTTCACCCCTTTACAAAGTGTAGGGGGTTGGAATGCTACATTGTTTGTATAATATCTCTTAACAACCATTACAATGAAGGCCTAAGGATATTATTAACAAAGATAATTGTAGGTTTTTATTATTCTTTAAATTTATAGATTTTTAGTTTTAGAATCAAACCTTGCTTAGCACCTATAAATATCTAGAGATCCCGGTGGTGTTCATGGGAATTTCAACAAAATATGTTGACATGCAAATGGGATTGCGGTTCAACAACTTTCAATCCCAAATGGTTGAGATCACCTCAAATGGATAGGGATAAGAGATACAATTTTTGGCATAAATAGGGATTTAGCGTATGTTTTATAGCTATAAAGAATATTGAGGCTTTGTAGGTCTTTATATTTAAGTCTAATTCTACCAAATATCTAAAGAATGAGAAAGTTCTAAAAAAGATAAAACAAACAAATTCTTTTAAGAAAAAGAAAGCATAATGAGGGAGGTTTGAAAAGCTTATTTTTATCATAACACATTTAAGCTTATGTTTGTTAAGTTTTTTCCTTCTATTTCTTTTTGCAGGTTATAGGTCCAAACCACATCAAATGGACCTCTCTTAAACCATATCAAAGCATTTTATTTTTCTTCAATTTTTATAAAGAAAATCATTTTCTTTATAAAGACTTTAAAAAATAGAGGGTTTGTACGTATAACCTGCAAAAAGAAATAGAAGAAAGGAAAAAAAAGAGATGAAGGTTTTGAGGCTTATCTTAGTTAAGCTTTTGCTTCATTTAAGTTTTTACGATAGAAGTCTAAAATGATGAAATAGAAGGCTAATAAAATAACCAAAATAGAAGGCAATACCTTTGTTCTACCTGTCCTTCTCCTAGATTGGTTGATTTGGGTTGCCTAGCAAGAGTCTAGCTACTAATGTGTTAGCACCACTATTTGGTCATGCTATTGGTTGCTTGGTTGTGTTGTCAAATAGGGATAAGCAAAGATGAGTATGATGATTTGGCCACATTTGTAGATGCAAAGGTCAATTGTTTATGGGGTCAATCTTGCTACTGAAATTGTAAACCTACACATAGAGTAAAAAAGACATAATAAGGTGAAATATTTAGGGCTTCTGATTCACTCAAGTTTATGCAATAGAAATATAAGAGGATGAATTAAAAGGTAAGAAAGCACACAAACTAGAGAATTATACCTCTACTTTGCCTATATTGTTTCCATAATGACTTTTATTGGCTATGTCAAAAGCATAACCACTAATGCATTAACATGGTTATCTAGTCACACTATCGACTACATGGTCATGTTATTGATTAGGGATGATGAATGTTGAATACGATGATTTGGCCACCTTGAACCACTTACAAGAACCAAGATGAAATATGACAACCCTTGATTTAAAGAGTTATACAAAAATGTCTTGAGATGGACACACGATAGAAGTTTCAAACTTGTCAACCAATAGTTGCTTCTTGACTACTCCTTTCCTCTCAATTGCTATTTTTTTGGTTGCATAGGGAACCTCTACAATCCCTAGCCTGCTAGGTAAAGACAAAGTCAATGAGACCCTAGATCCAACAAGGAATTGAACTGAGGCAACCCATCGGAAAGCACTCAATCACTACCAACCGATCTATCCCTTTTTGGGCTCCTCTCAATTGCTAATTACTTATCACAAATTTGTGAATTGTAGAATATAGATTGTGGATTTCTTCTTTTAACTACTACAAGAGGAACATAATCATTTTATGATGTGCATGATTAAAAATAATTCAAATAAGTGGTTAACGTTGTAGATGTGTCCTCCAAGTCAAAGGTAGGATGTTGAGGTGTTGAAGACTCTTCTAGGCGTGGCATGATTTGTTATAGATGGGGTAGGACCTATAGTAGACAAAAATCCCAATTTTAGATTTCAGGCCGCTCGTTAGAGGAGGCTTGGCACCAAGTAATGTGGCTAAAACAAGTGGTTAGCTACTTGTTTTAGCCTTTATTTTATTTTTTATATATTTTTTAAATTCTACTCAATAACACCACTAACATTCAATTGTATTGTTGGTGCTAATGACAAGAATAGTCAAATGATTTTTTTTATCAAGTTAACTTAAGACATAGTTGATAAACTTATCTTTAAAAAAATTGTTGAGGTTTGAGGGTTTTCTTGGGATTTCAAGTTGTTTTGGTGTTGCCCTTTGATTTGTATCTTAGACAACACTTACCTTGGGTTTGCCTTTGGATTTTTTATTTGATTTGATGCAATATGATTAGATCTTCATGATTTTTTATGCTTTGTTGAGATTTATTTGGTTCCAATTTAAATGTCTACATAAAGAAATCTATGAATTTTGAAAGAGGAGATGGTTTTCTACAACCTAATGCACTTCCAATAGTTTTCACTATACCTCATAGTCAATGCAATGTTTAATAAAATCCTTTAGATTTCAATCTTTTTAATAGCTCCTACCTCCTATTTGACATAGAAAAACATATCATGTTATGAAATACCCATGCAACTAATCTCTTTAAATAAACAACGATCCCAAACAACTTTATAGCAACCTAAAAGATCCTGTAAATTTGCTTAAAAAAAAAATTCTTAGCAAGCTTCTCATAACATAGGATATAATAAGCATAAATAACTTGAAAACCCACAAAACGTATTTCAAATTTAACAGCCAAAGACACTAGATTTTGAATTTATTTTGAATTTTTATTTTAACCCTATAATAAATAATACCAAAGTCTAAAAGTTCATGTAAAAAATATTACCCAAAGCTTGAAATCTAAGGCTTTGTGAAGAGCTCAAGGGCTGTATTCACTTATTTTGGTCTTGCACATCAACCAAGGAGAAGAACGATGCTTTGTTGGCGGCGTTGGGTTTTCTACCAATACACACTGAACCTAATGCTTTGTTGGCAACATTGGTTTCCTACCAATACACACTCGCACCTAAGCTTCTTCTCTTCTTCTATGTTGGAAAATTAATTAAAAAAAACTTTTAAGATGAGAACTCGGAAGGGTTTAAAAGCTAGAAGATACCTAAGAGTTTCAAACATTTAAATCACAGTTCAATGAAGTTTTCAAGCTGCTGTGCCTAATCAACCAAAGAAGACCTAAATTATCAAACTTATAACTGATAATGGTGTTGCAGGAATCCATAGCCTCAAACATCATCAAAATAAAAAACTCTTTAATAAGTCATAGGCCTTTTCAAAATCAAACTTAATATTATTATTATTAATTATTAACTACCAGAATCCCCAGCCATTTCATGTTTCCACAAATATTTATGAGTTTATCAAAATTTTATGTATTTTTGATTAAATGGATTTATTTTAATCTGCATTTGCAGGAAGCAGGTCAGAAACATGCAAGGTGAAGGCTTTGAATATTATTTTGTAAGAATCATCAATTAACTTAATAGGCTGTTCATTGATTATCAACTCATAATTGCAGGCCTGAGATATAAATTTAATATATTTCCTTGTCTATTGTAGTTCCAAACAATTTACATTTTTAAAAGCTTCCCACTAGTATAAACAAATGGAAACCTCTTGCCCCACAAAATCATAGCAATTTTTAATAGAATTTAGATGAAAACTATAAAACACTAGTATAAACAAATGGAAACCTCTTGCCCCACAAAATCCTAGCAATTTTTAATAGAATTTAGATGAAAACTATAAAACCCAAGGACTTGGCACTGGCAATTTGAAGCGCCTCATGCTGAAGCTCCTCAATTGGAAGGGGTTTATTGCGGATCATTGTACAGGCATATATTAAGACCTTAATTTCCATTAATATATTATTAATGTTTTTGAGATATTTTGAAAATGATCTGCTTTCAAAGTTCATTTTGATTGTAAATGATAACCAGGGTTTTTTTATTTTTATTTTTAATATGAGGTTATAAATAAGGAAAACAATAGATAAACAAACTAACATTCATAATCCTTTTCAGCTTTCTGATTGATTTGAAAATCTCAATGGAATATTCAATAATTTTTCTAACCTACTCCAGCCTGCTACTATTTTTGTGTGATGTAACTTCTTTTTCCCTTTTTTTTTTGCACAATGGAGAACATCAACCACCATGAAGGATACTTCCCACTCATTTTCTTGCAGCCCTAACTGTAGCAAATATAGGGTCATCGTGGAACAAAACTGCAACAGAAGAAAACCAGTGAGAAACCCTTTAACTCATCAAACAGAGCAACAGCAGAGCAGAACCGAAGCAATGAGAACCTGACTCATAGCAGAGAAAAATGTGGAAATGTAACAAGCAAAGATCACATCTGATAAATGTCCACCAAGCTAATAGGAGAAAGACAACTTAGGTTTACATTTCTATAGCCATCTTTTGCCATTAAGTTTGAAAGCACCATATTTTTCTTGTTTATGTCTACTTAGTTCCCGATCTTTGAATGCAAGTAACTCACTTGCATGCATTCCAAGGGCCTTATGTTAGAAAACGAAAACCCAATTATTCATCAAACAGTGCAATAGCAGAACAGAACTGAAGCAATGAGAATCTGAATATGACCC
Organism: Wollemia nobilis; assembly: GCA_028583015.1. Taxonomy (NCBI): domain Eukaryota; kingdom Viridiplantae; phylum Streptophyta; class Pinopsida; order Araucariales; family Araucariaceae; genus Wollemia; species Wollemia nobilis. The sequence continues at coordinate 3,527,299 of JAQPPZ010016604.1, forward strand.
ATAGCAGTGAAAAACGTGGAAATGGGAAAACAATAATTGAATAAGAGGTTTAATTCAAGGTTCAAAGTTGAATTTTATAAATAGCAAGCAAAGATCACAATCTGATAAATGGCTACCAGCTATTAAGGAAAAAAAGCCAAAGTTCACTTTTCTACTAGCCATCTTTTGCCGGTAAGTTTTGAATGCGGCATATCATTCTTGTTTATATCTGCTTAACTCCCAATCTTTGAATGCAAGTAACTCACTGGGCATGCATTCCAACGGCCATATTTTAGTAAATGAGACAATACAAGAAAAGAAAGGAAAAAAAAAACAATTAGAAACTATTAGTTCCCTAACCAAATAGGTTTATGGAGTAAAGTATAAGCGTTTGTTAAAAGTTTCAAATAAATTTTTGTACAAGTAGGTACCAGTGTCAGAGAGATTCAGATTCAAAACCTTTCTACTGTCAACATGCCATGGTTGCATTGACTACTTATACCAGTCATAATATCTAATAATGTTATCTGCATCAAAAGGCTGCACCCATCAATACATTAAACCGTCCATAACCAGGGGCAGCAAGAACTGCACAATATCAACTTTTCAGTTCAAGAGCTTTTAGCTCTTAGAGAAACTAATCAATGAGCATCTAACAAGATGCAAATTACTCTTCATAGCAACAGCCAGCCATGCTATCCTCTCAAGCTCTTCTTGCTTGTTTACAACTACCACCATCATGAAAGAAAAATGTCAAACAAATTTATAGCCTTAGATATCAAGGACCTGACAGCTAACTAGTTCAACGAAGCCAAAACTCTTACTGGCAATGCTCTTCCAGCAATCACCCTCAGAATCAGAGCTATCAACTGAACTGGATGATGACTACGACAATGATGAAGATGTGCTAGCAGGTTTGCTTGTGTCGGCCTGCAGAACAGCTATGGCATCCTTATTGTCTTTGGTAATTAAATGAAGCTTTCCCAAAAACCCAGCTAGTAGGTAAGGAGACTCTGTATCTGTGAAACCCAAAACAGGTACTTTCCTCAAAACAACTTTCCATGCATCTTCAAGGGGTTCATACATTTGTATTTTACCACTGCCTAATGAACTAGAAGGATCCAATGCATACAAGTTACCATTCACTACAACACTTAATTTAGTTCCAGCTTGCCTGGCAGGCCAACCCTCTCCCATGCCATTTGACATATCTGTCCAAGAATCAACAGCAGGATCATACACTTCACCACCAACATCTACAAAGAAAGCTCATGAATACAGGCTCTGTGGTACATACAGTTTCCCTCGGAGTGTTGTCATACCAGTTGCAATTGGTTTTAGCATATCTATCAAAAAAGCTGTAGGTGGAATATGAGATCGTGCAAATAGCATGCTAGAAATTTGTGTCCATGTGTTTGTCACTGGATCATAAGCTTCTGCTGACTTTAGGGGAGCCAGACCACCTTGGCCCCTATCACTCCACGCACTGCATAAAGCCTGTTTTTCAAGGTAGCTGTTTTGCAATAAGCCCTTGCAGTTGTCATATATGCAACTTCTGTCCACACACTTATTTGAGGATCATATCACCTCACACACCTCATAGCACAGGCTTTAGAGAATCCTACCAAAACATACAAGCACCCATCAAGCGACCCTAGTGCACACCCACAAAAAAATGGTGTTCTATCTAAAGAATCCTTTCGTCCAAACCAGCCCTTTACAATGCTTGATAGCAGCCTAATAGTTGTGTTTTCCATTGCATTCCACAACCTCCATGCAGAACCTGCTTGACTACATTCTTCCTCACAATATGGGACATTGGAGGCAAGCCTCGAAAATATGCCTGTTTTCTCAAGCCTCGAAAATACGGCGAGCGCATCTACATTGGCTTCCCCATGTATCACTCGTCGGAGTACTGTTGCCAAACCTGGGGTTGGTTGGTGTCCCATAAGGTTTGAAGATTATCATGCATAGTTCTTGGTTATCCTTGCTTAGATTTTTGAGGAATTTTTAAGTAGAAGTATGTGAAAAGGAAATATTATATGATAATTTTTAGGTTAAAAAGAAAGGATTCAAGAAGAAGCAAGAAGTAATTATGGTAAAAATAAGTTAAACAAGCAACAAAAGAATCAAAAGTAGAATTTATAATAAAGACAGTAGTAATAATTCAAAGAATAAGCAATTTCAAAGATTAAGGAAACTCTATTAGAAGAGCACACGGATACATTAAAGAACACAGGAGACAAGAATATAATGAAGAATTTGAAATAAAGGAACAAAATGCTTAAAGCCAAATAAAGTAATACCTTAGATTAAGGTTGAACCATATTGCCACATACACTACCATGAGTGACAACAATTATGGAGGCATGACATAAGGCATCAATATTACTATGGACCTATATGGAATAAAAAAGATATTAAGTATACCAGTTTTTCATAGAAATTGTAGTAATCTTATATTTTAGAATTGTGTAGTTGTAACATTGAACCATAGGATCAGTCTTTTTGAATAGCAGAGTAGAGAACTAGAAGCATGGATCCAATGTAGTAGTTATGGATATTCAAGTGACAAAATGAAAGCTTGGCATCATCAAAGAACACCATTATGGATAGGTAAGGTTTTTAGAGTCAACTACGGTTAGGGTTATACCCTCCCCAAAATAGCATTAGAAGATGGGTTTATAAAGAAGGGATATTGTAATTGTAAGAATAATCATCATTCATATTGACTATTCTCTTGTAATCATCTTTGCTCATGGAGTGGCCTCTCTTCATAGGAGATTTTGTGGAGTTATTTATTCCTTAAGTAGTATTATTGACGTTTCCTACTCTAAGGATATTATCTATCTTTGTCTTAGTGTGTAGATTGTTATCATGGAATATTACTTTGTGGGTAATTCATTTGATATTTCTACATATTAGTGAATGATTATGCTCATGAGAATAAAGTTGCGTAACATGGAAGACCTCAATTTCAAAACCCTCCTATATAATCCTATTCTATCAATGTTAACAAAGCCTCAACCTCTCATAACCCTAATGGAAAAGCTAAGATCACAAGTGACCATCATCCAAAACCCTTATTCAATTCAAAGATACTTTTATGAAGATCTTTGCAATCAACCCCTATATTCATCCATCATTTCCATATAATTTTGAAACACCTAAGTTTCAACTATATAAGGGAAAGGAGGACCTTCTGAATCATCTCAAGTTATTGTGCATAAGTTTTGATATTCTATATGATGAGGGTTACTTTTCAAGCTTTTTCCTAAGATTTTAATAAGTCTAGCCTTAGAGTGGTATTATTAGATACCGTGTCATTTTATTAAAAGCTTTAAATCCTTAGTTAAGATGTTTGTATAATAGTTTTTTATACACATAAAGAACAAGGTCATCATTAATGACCTATATTAGCTAAAGTAAGAAAAAATCCTAGAAATATTCTTAGGAAAATGGATAGCTTTAGTGGGGAGGGTGCAATATGTTCCTCCACAAAAAAACCTTTTAGACATCTTCATATCCAATCTCCATGATCAACTAGAATTTTACCTTGATAGCACTAATGTATCAACATTTGAAGAAGCCATATCCTATAGGAGGGTAGACATTGTCCTTGTACAAAAATGTTAGTTAAAAACTAAGAATGGGAAAGAAGATGGTAATAAGAGTGCTTTTTCCAATAATAGTCATAGTAATAATATGAAAAACCAATATAAGCATAAACATGCTATTGGTGATAGAGTGACTAATTCTTGCAACACCAACAATGTAAAGGTTGTACAAAACCTTCAAAGAATAATATTAGGAAGACCTAATAACCAAATTCCATCCCAATATAGGAGGAGGTTTACCAAATTAGATGAATCCCTAGATGTTGTTGTAGACCAACTCTTGAAAGTCAAAATGATAAAGTTGCTAGCTATTTAGCCCGTTGAACCTAAAAGAGAAAATGCTTTATGGTTCAAATTTGATGAGTATTATGCCTTTCATGGGATCAATGGTCATTAATACAATAGGTGTATAAACCTTAAGAATATAGATCTAGACCTTATTTCTAATGATCAAGTTGTTATCAATGCTAGCTCTGCTTTAACACCTTCATCTTAACCAAGATTTAGGTATCCTTAAGAATGGTTTATCTAACCATAAATGTGAATCCCAAAAGGACAAAAATAATAATGTTATTAAATAATTTATAACAATTTACCTCCTCATTAATGGGTCATTCACTATACCAATCAACCTAAACACATTAACTACAATAATGTTCTCTATTAACAAGAAAACAAAGAAATTCAAAATCCCATACAATCATCCTCCATCTAATCAAACACTTCAACCTCCTTTAGTAATTCAATTCTAATATAGAACCAAATAAAAAGGAATTTATGATTTACTTAAACTTATTTAGAAAAAAAATTAAAATTGTAATCTTAGTTCTAAAAAAATCTATTATCATTAGGGATATCGTAGTCAAAGTCCTGAGTGAACAAACAATATTTTAGGAAGTTGACCCAAATGAGTTTGTCTAAATAATTGGAACAATAGAGGGACACATACAAAAATATAAAATTACGATTATGATATAAAAATCCCATGAAATTTGATAGGAGATCCTCCTCTTTACATCACAAAACAAACTTGCAAAAAATATATCAAAAAAATCCTAGTAAACTATGGCTTAGGACTCAATATTTGTAGCTTAACATTCCTTAGCCAATTCAGAATCACAAAAGATGAACTAGAGAAGTCTAATATAAAAATTATGTTTTTTTATAGTGGAGAGCATGAGGCTAGTGAAAATATATTCTTACCTCTCAAATTGGGACCTATAACCCTTAGCAATTTATTCTATGTCATGCCTTCTAACCTATCCTATAAAATCCTCATAGATAGACCTTGGATACATGCGATGTGAGTGGTTCCACCAATTTTGTATCAATGTCTCAAGTGTAAGTATAAAGGTTAAACCTATAACATATAAACCAATCCCAAACACTTTAAATAATATAAAGTAATTCCTAATATATATCATCATCTCACAAAATATAAAGTCACAATCATAGTTCTAAATAAAAAATACCTAGTAGCATAGAAAGTACATTTCACATAGATAAGTATAGCAAGCATCTATTGAAACCTAATTGCAATAAGCCATGAATTCACTTAACCTATAAAAAACAAACCCTATGCTAACATTAAAAGCAATAAGGATAAAAAAGTATTTAGATTGGATTATTTATGTGGTCCTACTTGACCAAGAAAATAGAAAGCATTATAATTTGTATCGACTTTTGATACATCAACAAAGCTTAACCTAAAAATAAATTTCGTCTTCCTAGGATTAGTATGACAATGAATGTCACTACTAGATCTGGAATTATTTTTTTAATGGATGGTTTTTCTAGATATAACCAAGTCAAGATAGCTCCAAAAGAGAACATAAAACTATTTTTACCATTACATGAGGAACCTTTTGCTATCAAGTGATGTATTTTGGGCTCAAAAACATAAGATCTACCTATCAAAGAGCCATACTATATATATTTCATGATCGCATGCATGGCATCATGGAAGATTTTATTGATGATATTTTTGCTCATTCTATTAAAAGAGAAGACTATCCTTGTCCTATGGTGTATCTTGGAAAATTTGAGAGCCTATAAAATTCTCTTAAAGACTCAAAGTTCACATTTGGCATGGCTTCCTGAAAACTCTTAGGGTTAATAATATTTTGGTAAGGTATAGAGGTAGATCCTAAGAAAAAAAATCCATTATTAAATACCACCACCCAAGAAACTCATCCAACTTAAAAGCATGGAAGGTAAGGCCCAAGTAGTCTAAAGGTTCACATTCCAACTAGCAGGTGAATGTAACCCTTACACCGATTTATTAAAGAAAAATGTATGTTAAAACACATTTGAAGACATTGATAAGTACTTGATATCAACTCCTTTCCTTATCCTTCCAAACCCTAGTAAACATTTCCTTTTGTATGTAGCTATGACTAAATATGCCATGGGTGATTTATTGGCCCTATATGATGATAAGGAAAAGAAATTTCTATTTATTATGATAGCCAAACTCTAGTTAGCTACAAAATTTGTTATACCCTTTTAGAGAATTTTTTCCTATCTATAGTGTTTACTTCCCAAAAGTTAATACATTACACGCTTAGCCATAATTTTTTGTGATTACAAGTGTTGATCCTTTTTGAAACCTTCTGTAAATCCCATCTATCTGAGAAAATTGGTAAATGTACCATGCTTCTAAACGAGTTTGGTCTAGAATTAATAAGGAAATATTTAGTTAAAGGTCAAGAAAAAACCAACTAAATAGAAAATGAGCCTTTATATTCATCAACCCTTGAGGATCAAGTTTCCTAATAAGTCAATCTTTTGTGTACAGGCTGAACCTAAGGATCATTGTTGGTCTCTTTTCTATGATGGTTCTAGGCCTATAAAAGGTGTTTGGGTAGGGATTATACATAGTACCCTTCAATATCATCCAATTCCTTTGTCCTTCAATCCTTGATTCACTTGTACTAACAACATAGTAGAGTATGAAGCTCTCATTCTTGATTTTTGAACTACTTAAGATTTGAAGATCAAAGTCCTTGAATTCTTCAGTGAATTTTAATTAATTTTCAATTAGAATAAAAAATATTATTAAATAAAATATTAAAATATTCTTATAAAGAGACTATTGATCAATCATTTACAAAAGTCAATAAGATCATTAATTGAGTGTATCCAAATAATTATTTACTGCCATGTAGATGCTGTGGCTTTTGTGATATTGATAATTTCTTTAGAACTCAAATTTGAGCAAGCAACTTTAGTCATTAGGCAACTTGGAAGCCATCAAGCTTAGAATCTAATCTTTCCCCTATAGAGGTCTTTGTTTTAGGAGGTGATCTTACAACTAACCCTTAATATTAGGATATTAACAATTATGTAATGAATGCTACTTTACTCAATGGGTAGACTAGGAATGAATGGAAAAACTAAGAGAAAAGCATGTCAACATGCCATAATTAGAGATGTATTGTATATACATGGTCTTGATAGAACTTTACTAATGTGCCTAGATCAAAATGAAACTTGGAAGATTATCAAGGAAGTCTATGATGGGTCTTGTGATAGTCACTTTAGTGGCATAGTTATTGTTAAAAATTTGCTTAGTATGGGTCATTATTGGATCACTATGAAAAATGATTCTTGTGACTATGTTAATCAATGCAACAAGTGTCAAAAACATGATAATCTTATTCATGTATTGTCTCAATATTTATATTTTATTACATCTCCTCAATGTTTATTTGCTTGGGGGATGGGTATCATTGAGAAAATAAATCCCGCATCCTATGATGAACATAAGTTCATTATTCAAGTGGTTTAAATATATTCTTTACTCCTCCACTATCAGATTTTAGATATTCAAGTTTATAAAAAATTAGCTTGTTTATAGATATGGGATTTCGTCTATCATTATCAAAATGAAACCCCTTTTAAAAACAATGATGTCAAGAAAAATTGTGCCAAATAACTTATCTAACACAAATGGTCTACCCAATGTTATCCCTAGCAGAGTTGAAAAAATCTACAAAAAATCCCAATTCGAACCAATTTTTCCCGATCCATAGCTTGGCTGATTTTTGTCGATTTTTTTTCCAAAATTTTGTGATATGCATGAAAAAAGCCTTTCTAATGAAAAATTACATTTTATTTAGTTTTTTCAATGAAAAATAGCATTTTCTTCAAAATTTTCAATGAAAATTTGTTAATTTTTCCTCTTTTTTTGGTGATTCTCGCATTTCCTCGATTTGGTTCCATGCCGATTTTGATCCGATTATGATTTTCTCAACTATGATCCCTAGGGTAATGATCAAGCCAAAGTCACCAGCAAGATCCTCATCAAAATTCTTAATAAGCTTGTTAATAATACTGGGTGAGATTAGCACTTGTAGATCTATACTACCCTTTGGGACTATTACACTAATGTTAGAATCCCAATAGGTGCAACTCTTATGCTTGGATTTATGGATCTGATGCTATTTTTATTTTTAATATTGAGGTTTCTTTATCAAGGATTCTCTTGTATAGCACTTCTATCAATGATGATTATAAGTTGGAATGGCTCAATTGTCTAGAGCTCCCAAATGAAAAAAATGTCAATGCTTTAGAACATTTGAGAGTTTACTAAAAAAAATTAATAGAACCTATAGCAATAAGGTTAAGACCCACTCTACGTAAAAAGTGTACCCGATGCAACTAGAGGTTATAGTGGCTACAGCGAGATTCGAACCCATGAAGAGGTGTAGAGAATTGTAACGAGTTACCGATTCCTCTAGTATAATAAAAATAAAGAAAAAAGGTTAAGACCCTCTCCTTTGAAGTTGGTGATTTGTTCTTAAATGAATATCAAAAGAATACTACTGCTAAAATGGATCTTAATGGAAAATTTAAGACAATTTGGCTAGAACCTTTCTTCATGATTGCCAAGTTTGGTTTAGGTACATATTGCCTAGCCACACTTGATAGAAATTACTTAAAAATCTAATAAAGATTATATATCTTAATAAATATAATGCTTGATCAAATATTTGGTCTTGGTATTTAGCTTCTTTTTAAACAATTTGTTAACTTCGTGTGTTGAATAATATATTAGTGGTGATAAATTGTTTGTGTGATGTGTGTCTTTATGACACTAATTTCATCTTGGTTATCTTTAACTCCCATTTGATTCATGGATTTATTTTTATTTTTTGGATTTATCTATTTTTTATTAGTCTTTTCTTTATTTGGATTTGTTGATACAACTTTAGTAGCCATGAGAATAATCACATGATGGTACTAGCTAGGGTTTAGTTAATTTTTATTTTTGTTAGGAATCTGACAAGAGTAGATATCTCATTATTCTATTATCCTTTTGGCTTCATCTAAAACCTAAGATCTTTGTGTATTGTATATAGGATAATTTTTGGAAGAGAAAATGGCTATCATATTTTCTTCCTTTGAAAATTATCATAGGTATACATGCATAAAAATATTGATCCATTATATTTTATCCTTCCTCTTTGAAAATGACTTTTACTTTTGACAATAATGACATCTACAAGGATAAGCATATGATGGTACTAGCAAGGGTTTAGTTTTTTTTTTTTTTGTGTGGCTAGGTTGCTAATGAGGGTGGATATCTATTATTGTTTTATTGGATTTCTAACTTCACTTTGTTGGATTTTTAGCTAGATTATCTCAGGTTCCAATATTTTGGATCTTGAGTAGACTCAAATATAAGAGCAATCAATATATTAAATGGACAAAATAATTAACAATAATATTAATAAAAATAACAAAATATGAATATAAATGGCCAATATCATTCATGCAATAACATGAAGAAACATTAGAATTGCTCAAAATATGCATACAAGCTTCAATATTAATGCTTGAATGTAATCTTCAATTTTGCATACATTTCATAGAGCTTTGTCTCCATTATATAACCTTAGAAAGTTGACTTTTCAATACTTGACTATTGCACTCCTTACATATATGTGAGTTGTAACCTTTCATATTCCATACATAAGATAAAACTCACATGTCCTTTGGCTTCTCATATTGCTAGTTATATACATGACTTTTAACTCTCTATCTACTTGCACAATTTACTCTATGACACTTGCACACTTAACTAAATGACACATACACTTCTACATGCACACTCTAATACATGTCAGTTATGCACTTTCTCACACTACATATTTGCACACATAATTACATGACACTTGTGCACATATTGTACATAGACACTTACATAAAGGGGAAATACAAATCATACTCTTAAACTATAGAATCAAACCCTACTCTCATATTTACATATATACATTTGTACCATGGGGGTACATTTTTTTATAATTAGTTATACAAGATTAAAACAGATCCTACCCGTATTACATCATCACCACATAGTGCTATTACAACAAAACTTGGTATATATATATATATATATATTAAAGGCAAAAAACCCCTTGTGGGGCCGCATTTGTCTGAGAGACCACGAACAGGGGGTTCTACACCGTCAAAGTCACTCGGGAGTCGCACCCGACCCTGCCCGCACCAACATTCTCAATTGGATTTTGGATACCCAATTCAGCTTTTTGGTAGGGTGGAGATTTAAACCTGGGACCTCCCTTGGAGGATTGCCCTCTCCTCTCCAACTCACCTACAACACCTGGGTAACAAAACTTGGATATTATCCATGTATCACTTGGCAACATTTGAACCTGCATCTCCATTAATGTTAAGGAATCTAACCAGTTGAGCTAATGCTATTTGATTACCATGGGGGTACATTAGCATGTACCAAATACTGTAATATTCTCCAACATCCCCTATATTATATTATTTGGTTATTGAAGACTTTAGTCTTCAATATTTATCTTCATCTTGTGTCTTGTGTTCATCCACTAGCTCTATCTATTGTTTGTGCTAGAGAATCTTGGAGTGTGCTCAATCCATCTTCTTGTATCATGTATTTTACAAAAATATATATTTTTTATCATGAATCCTTTCTTGAGGTAAAATATGATCTAATATTTCTTTTGCTCTAGTTTTGGTACTGCTATGGATTCTGATGTCCATATGTTATTCTTTTTTGTCTTTATTTTTTCTAATTTTGGTCTGTATCTTTGAAGTGGACTATTTTGCTTCACTTTTGATGACTTTGGGAATTGTTTAAAAAATTAGAGTTTGAAGAAGTTTGTCCAATATCATTAACAACATTTTTTTTCTTTTCTTTTTCATTATACTTGTTTTATTTATACTAACAAAATATTAAGAAATGATTATTTCTTCCACAAAATTTACATGGATAAAGATTCCAACATCTTGCTTCTTCATGCCCAATTCTATTGCAATGGTTAAATTTCATCTGCATATAATATCCAATTTTATATTTCAATATTTGTTTCTATATGAAAGCATTGTAATCATTAGTATTCTTGAGAAAACAATGCAACTAATGTTGCATTATAAAATACATACTCTTTATTTTTTTCATAAACAAAGTGTATTTTTTTTGATGTTATGTTGTTTTCATATTGAATACTTATTATATCCATAGTTAAAAAAAATTTGGAATAAAATTTAAATAATCTAAAATTTCCGATAATCAAGTCTTCAAATTTGTAAATCAATAATTTGAAGTAGGAATCCTTTTGTCTCCCTAATAATTTATCAAATTTGCAAATTCTCTAAATCTTCAAATTTAAAAATTCTTTTTAGAGTAGAAATCGTTCTTTCCAAAATCTAACTATTTTTTCAATATTCAAAAATCAAATTGAAAAAAATAATTTACAAATATAAAATATCAAAATTTTAATATTTTCAATTTAAAAAAATATTGGGGTTGGATTCCTTTTAACTCCTAACTTTAATTTTTTAAATTTCAATGGAGTTGAATTCCTTTTACTCCCAAATTTAATCTTTTAATTTCATTGGTTTTGAAGTCCTTTTAACTCCCATTTATACTTTTATAATTCTAAAGTCCCTAATTAGTCAAAATTCAAATAAATAACCAACTTAGGACTTTATTCTTTCGCCTAATGAAAATTTCAAAAATTAAGGTAATGTTGTTTACCTTTATATTCTCTTGCCTATTGAATTAGGTCATGATATTCTTGTTGACCATGTCATGTCAGATATGAAAATCTTCTGCTTAATGACTCCAGTGAAATGCTAAGGAAATATAACATTGTTACCCCCCGGTGACTAATCTTCATAGGTCTATAGCAATATCTTTGAGTGATTGGACACTACACTTAGGTGTAATATTCTAGCTCTTCTCATAGGTAGATGTAAACATATCCAAATCAAATGATTCGTCTTCCTTAGGTATTCTCAACCCATAACCTTCATTGATGTAGATGCTATTTCTTTTATCCTCTCTATCTTTGGTAATAGAGACTCAAATTTAGTCATAGAGAATGGCACTTTTTGTCTCTATTGGCTTGACTTTTCACCAACTCATAGGTAAATCTCTGGTTATCTTCTTCTACAATGAAGTTTTTCATCCACCTTTGCTTTGATTATTCTGCTCATAGACTTTGCTTTGAATGCAATGCTTATGGACATTTCATCCTCCATTGCTTTGAATGCTTATGGATATTTTTTCCTCCAATGATGGATTAGACCACTATATTATTTTGGTTATCTTTTTTCAGAGAATCCTATTAAATTTAGGTGACTTAAATTATCTCCTAATCAATTTTCTTATGTCTAATTTTTAGCTTGTTAAAGTGGATGCAATCCTCCAATATTGCATTTAAATAAAGTCCTACTCTTCACTCATAGTAGGACCAAATGGATAAAATCTAGCAAATAATGAAAGATCTCCTAGACATAAATATAGGAATCTTTAGCATGATTCCCTTTTATATATCAATCTATAAATTTAAGATTTACAACAATATGAGTCTACATTTCCTTCATGTGAATCTTAATGTAAATTCACTTTGAAGGCTTCCTATAATTCTAGCTTTAAAGAGAATCTGAAGTAGCTCTCATATCACTGTTGGATTTTCAGCCAGATTATCTCAGGTCTTAATATTTTAGATCTTGAGTAGCTTGAAATATAAGAGCAATCAATATATTAAATGAAAATAAAAAAATATGAATATAAATGGTCAATATCATTCATGCAATAACATGAAGAAAAATTATAGTAGAATTGCTCAAAATATGCATACAAGATTCAATATTAATGCTTGAATGTAATCTTCAATTTTGCATACATTTCATGGAGCTTTGTCTCCATTATATAACCTTAGAAATATGACTCTTCAATACTTGACTATTGCACTCCTCACATATTAGGGAGTTGCAACATTTTCTATTCCATACATAAGACAAACCTTACATATCCTTTGGCTTCTCATCTTGCCACTTGTATACATGAATCTTGACTCTCTATTTACTTGCACACTTTACTCTATGACACTTGCACACTCCTACATGCACACTTGCACACTTTACTAAATGACACTTACACACTTCTACATGCACACTCTAATACATGATACTTGTGCACTTTCTCACACTACACACTTGCACACATAATTACATGACACTTGTGCACATCTTGCACATAGACACTTACATAAAGGGGAAATATAAATCATACTCTTAAACTATAGACTAAAATCTATTCTAATATTTACATATTTACATTTGTACCATGGGGGTACATTAGCATGTACCAAATAATGTAATATACTCCAACACACTTGTGACTACACAACTTTACATATTGTATCTAGGATAACCTTTTCTTGGGAAAATGACTCCCACATTATCTTACCATAGGATAATATCTTAAATAGAAAATACATCATATGTCTTATACCATCATTTGTTGTCTTTGAAAATCCACTTCTTTTCACTTTTATCTTTCACTAATACAACAATGGTATCCACAAGAACAATCAAATCATGATACTAGTTAAGGTTCATTTATTTTTTGTTTTGTTAAGAATTTTATGAGTGGATACTCATTATTGTTTTCGTTTTTATCTATAACTTAATACCTTTATATATTGTATCTAGGATAATATTCTAAATAAGAAATGACCACTACATTCACTTCCTTTAGTAAATTATCTTGGGTATAAAACATGTCAAAAGGTCAATTCATATTTTTTAATTTATCTAAATCATTCTTTCTTGAAAAGTTTATATTTATGTATTCTTTGTATTTTTATCTTTTTAAGTTATTCTTGATATAGCAATGATATCTACAAGGCTAATTGCATGATAGTACTAGTTAGGGATTTAGTTATTTTTCCTTTTACTAGGAATCTAACATAAACAAATATTCATCTCTTAGGAGACATCCGATAAAATTGGAATGATACAAATAAGGTTAGCATGGCCCCTGCATAAGGATGACACACACAAATCAAGAATTTATCCAATTTTTTTTAAGGTCTGAGGTGTAGACCAATAGGTTCCACCAAATCCCGTAAGGGGGGCAAAGGTCTAAGGTTCAAATATTGGGTCCCGTCAAATTGAATGCTTGTCCCTTTCCTAGTGCTTTCAGTGGCATAAAAGGTTTAAAATGATTGTGGCATGGTGGTTATATGGGTAGACTACGTGCAGAACTGTGTGGCGACTTTCGGGGTAGACAATGCAAAATACTGTGGAGGTCATAAAATCTAGACAACCTGCTCAGATTCATGGTGGCTAACAACTTCATCATGTAAATTCAAAGAAAAAAACACAAACAAATATTCATTGTTGTTTTATTTGTTTTTGGATTGAAATATTCATGTATTATATCCAGGATAGACTTACAAAGGGATAGATGATCATTGCATTCTTTTCTTTTGATGTCTATATTAATTATAAAATGTATAATGATCTTGATCCATTGTCTTTCTTCCAATAACTATATTCTTCATCTTCTATCTTTGCTTTACTTTTATTATCAGTAGTATAAGTGATGGTATACATAAGGATAATTAAATGATGATACTAATTAGGGTTTTAGTTGTTTCTACTTTTTCTAGGAATCTAACTAGAGTGGATATCATTGTCTTAATTTTGGGTTATCACATTCTCTTTTTTCTGACATCTTGGCATTAAAAATGAAATTTTACTTATCCTCTTGATCTATCCTCTTTTTAATATTTGAAACATCAATCTTAAATATTAATATTATCAATTATCTAAATTTTAATTTTGCTTGAGCTATCTATATTAACCAATAGTTCATCTATGTATTCACCATGATTCAAATGATGAATACTACAATTTCATAGGTGGTGATGTAAATGCCTATAATGTGCATGATCTTTGTTATTTTTATCAATTTGCATGGATGCCATATTATTTTGAAGAAAAGAAGTGTGCCAATAATATTAGGCTTTTACTTATGCTTGTATTATCTATTATTTCTCAAATCTTATACCTAACGAAATGTTACCAAGCTTTATCTTGCTCTTCATGATGGGACAACAAAACATGCTATTTCATTCCAAGCAAACATTTTTGTCTCATGTTGACTTTATATCCATGCAAGATGTTTAATGGCCTCAATATATTACATATGTGTAGATCCACACTCTTCATACAAAACATACATAGGCATGATGGCAATATAATATTACAGGAATTTCCTTTTATCCTTATTTAATATGTCTAGTGGCCTCAATAATTTATACTATATACATACAAAAAACCTCTTTCATCACATAAAATGGGGGCAATTTACATCTCCAATCCATCATGTTCAAAGCTTTATATAATCACAATCTATTAAGAAACATCATCTAGCCATTCTAATTTGATATATCTTTTATTTACTCAAGTAGTTAAATTTAGATCCATTTTGCAAATTTTATTTGTAAGCTATTCCATATTTAGCTTATCTTGCATCATGTTCATAACTTTTTGGCCATAATTTATTACAACGATGAAATGCTTATCTTGTATTTTTTAGCTTGTATATATTTGTATATATAAATTTTTGTACATGTGGTGCAAATTATATTATTTAGAATTATCATATGATTTATTAAAATATTATTAAAATCAATTTATAACATATATATCTTTCTATTATAACTTGTTTGGTTAGTCTTGTATATATTGTCCAAAGTTTTATAAGAAAATCCTACGCATCATACTTAAATTTCATTTGGACATAACTAAATCAAATATAAAGTACCCTTGGGCATAAATAAATCTAAAAATTCCTTCTGGGAACACTTGAATCTTATATAAATTCCTTCATGCCACAATAGAAGTCCTGGGATTCTTATCCAAGGTAAATCATGAAGTCCCCTTGGGTACAACTAAATATTAAAGATACCTTTAGGCACAACTAAATCTAATAAAAATTCATTCATGGAACAATAGAAGTCATTATATTATTACCCAAGGAAGTTTTATAAAGTCCCCTTAGGAATAACCAAACCTAATCTAAAGTCCTTTAAGACACACCATATGTCATTAGATTCTTAGAAAAACTTATAAAGTATCCCATGACACAAATAAATATGAAAATACCCTTGGATACAACTATAGCTAAAGTCCTATAGAGCATAACTAAATCTAAGAAATTCCATCTTGGCATAACTATATTATTGTAAATTCCTATATAACATAACCAAAATCCTTGGGTACTTTTCCAAGGCACATTAGATAACTCACAAAAACTAGAGAAACAATCTTAAGAGCTCAACCATTAGCTAAAGGAGTTACCAAAATTGACTAATAAGCTTGTTGCAGTTACACACATGGCAACTAGACTAGCCACCCACCACATAGATAAGCCTACCCTATCAACTTGCACCAATCCAAAGAAGGCTTAAGGATCCTTGCTAGTTGTCCAATAGAAGGAGGCCATCTTGATGATGACATCCAGATGGGTCCATTACTAGCCTCTACCTTCCACTAAAGGAAACCCCTAGGCCAAGCGAGTGATATTACTATAGGTATGAAATTCTAGAAGAGCAAGTGGTGGTCAAAATAATTATGGTTCATGAAGCTTTAAACGAGGTAAAATTAATTGTAGAGGATCCCTCACACACTCCCTAGGGAGAATCCCTAGTAGAGGTAGTTTCTGATGACATTAATAGCTACCCATATGAAGACTCGAAGATATTTGAAATTAATGGTCCCACATCTAGAGACCTCGAGGCTGCTAACTATTTAACATGAAATGATCTCAGGCACAAATAAAAGGTGGAATTTCGGATCTTACACACAAAGTTTTGGAGGGATAAGCCCCTTAGTTTTGTTTATAAATAGACATGTAAATTTTATTGTAAGCATTAAGGCATATTTTCTCATGTTTAATATCTAGTCTTGTATGATCTTTCTCTCATCCCCTTTTTTGTATAAGCTAGACTCAAACCTTGAGTTGCATTTACTAAAGGGAACCAAACCTCTTTTAGTCTTATGCCTCTATAATTTCTTGAGATATATGGAAGTTGTGAGTAATTTTTCTCTATCCTAATTATGTTATATTTTTGGATTATTGGATATGAATTGAAACCATGTTCAATTTCTAGATGTTAGTGTGCAAGGAATGTATACATTTAAGTTCATTATACACAAAAAGGTTTTAGATATTCATGCATCACTTTTGTATCTTAGGTTTTAATTTATTTGCAAATTTTAGTTTAGTTTCCTTTTCCCCCTTTTTGGCACATTATAGGTAGGACTGATAAACTTAAGAAAGGTACCAAAAGATCATATTTAATGAGGAGTCAACCTTAGCAAAAATCTTGGAGGTTTCCCCATAGGCACTTTCACCTCTCATGTTGCTTTCCACTATGTCACTCAAAGTGAGATGTAGGTGTCCAAGCATGTCAGGCCATCATCATAGATGACCTAGACACTTTGAGATGAAAAAAATTCAAATTGGCATGTTCGATGGGATAAGTTAAACATGTTTACTCTAAAAAATGAAGAAAAAGTTTTTGATTAAGATTCTAATGGTCTTAGTTAGTCTAATTTTTGAAACATAAAAGTATTCATGTGATGATTCCACTAAAGAAAAATATCTTATAGAAACTATCTAATAATTCTAGTAGGGATATCTATCTCTTGGCCTATTGAAGTTGTCTCAACTCCCACCTACCAATCCCATATCCAAGAAATAACCTAGAAATATATGAGTGAGAGGCTTATTACTAGATTATTTTTTAAAGCTAATCCACAAGTGTTTCTACCACATTTGAACCAGAGAACAAGGAGAAAGAACCGACAGTGTAATATGGAAATAAAATAGAACCCACCTCCCAAGATATTTCTAGCATTGAACAATAGAGACCCCTAGATTTTACCTACTCCACCTATCACATGGGATCCAATGCCCACCTCAATACTTAAGTCATTACCGTACTTTATTGGAGAAGATACCACTATTTTGACAAATCATTTACACCATATGGTGATCTTGTGTGTGGTACATAACATCAAAGATCATAACATAGCCTTAAAATTATTGGTTACCCCATTCATAGAAAAATATTAGAAGTGGTACATCAACCTCATCCCACACTTAGTCAAAAAATAGGATCAAATTGTAAACCTTTTAATAGATAGGTTCCAAGATAAGATAGAAAATGTGTCTCTCCTTAAGTAGCTAACAACCATTAGGAGGGTACTTGTTAAAATAATAGATGATTCTAATGTTCAATTCTACAAGACTTGGAAAATAATTCTTGATTAGATTAAGCCTCTATTAGGTATGCCATTTATTTATTATTTTAAATAATATAATTTAGAAATATACATGATGATCAAATCTAGGGGAGGTAACTCCTTGCCAAAATCTTACACGATAAACATTCAAGCTAAGAATGATCTAATCTAGATAGGTAGGCTAGCCCCTAGGCCACCCTTACCATTATTTCATTATGCCCAACCTCTCTATCAACCAAATTTAGTTGTTTAGTCCATTGCTTATTAGATTAGCCCTTATACAAGTTTGGAGAGAACCTATGCTCCTCATCCATCTTGACCACGTCCCAATCCTAATACTTATGATTATGAGATGGATGAGATGAGGAATATGTTGAGAATGGTCTCCAATGAGATCATAACTCTTAAGAGATAATAGAATACCTAGAATTTTCTATACCATAACTACCTAAAGAGTTCTTTTCAACAAGGTGACCAATGCTATTGCTCTTCCCTGAATGGTTATTAGAGACCTCCACCTCTTCCTAGTATGAATTTTGGAAAGCCCCAAACCTTTGATAAATTAATAATGCCTATGTAACTTACAATTAGACTACATAACTATAGCTAAGAGGAAGGAAATTAAAGAACAATGGAAGAACAATCAAGTAGGTCCTAATCCCCAAAAAAATCTAGCTAATGCTTGAGAGGAAGTCTATGCTCTAGCCTTGCCAAGTCACATTGCACAAACTATCCTAAAAATTATAAAAGATGATCTAAAAGCTTTAAAGCAACACATGATGAAGCTTTTAAAAATTCCTTAGTAAACTAAAAAGTCCAAGTTCTTACTGCCATCAAGAACCCCCTAGAAAACCTACTATGTTGGATCATTCATTGTGGTAGACCTTTTGAAAAAGTCTACTATAGCCATACCTCTCTAGGATGTTTCATCAATGCTTAAATAGATGAACTACCTGGAGGAGGCTGTACAAAAATAAAAGACACTAGGAAAGAAAACAAAGCACATAGTCCTACATATATTTAGCTCTAAAACAACCCAAGCTAAGCCTATGCCCTTATATCTAACCCTAGTCTATGAAGATAAGATAATACACAACTATCTAGTGGACTCTAGGTCCTAAATTTAGTCATACTCAAAAAATTAGTGAATAAACTTGGGCTAGTATATGAACCTCTTAGTAATAGGGTAGTCTAGCTAGATGGCACTCTAGTGTAGATCTTTGAACTACTGCATAATCTTCCCCTAGTGCTCAAGCTTTCTTTGACCTCACAATCTATCAAGATATCATAATGATTGAGATTCCAACCACATTTGGCATGTGCCTATTATAGAGGAGGGAAAACTGCCCACCATGTATAATTCTTGATTGGATCCATTGGGAGTTGAGGTGACCATGGGGGTATGTTGCTTCCTCTACACTCGGGGGCTTGGGGGATCGAAGGGTTCACCAAGAATGGTTTAAGGACTCACTCCAAGTCTGGGGTGGAAATGTTTGATGTGTTTATTGAACAAGCACCTATGTTTGGTCTTACTAAGATCTAAACTAGAAAGAATTAAAGAACAACAATCAAGGCAAACAATAATGCAAGCAAACAAATGACTATTCCTAGAATGATTTTTAATTTCAATGAGGACTAAAACCCTAAACTTTGCAAGTAAATAGATATTTTTATTTTAAACAAGGGTTCAAGATAATGCACAAACAAAATTAACCTAAGATGCAAAACTATATGCTTTTCTTTGTTGATTCATAGAAATAAAAGCAAACAACTTTCTTTTTAATATATCTAAATATGGAACATAAATGAACAAAAATGAACAAAGGCATTTAAAAAATAGCCTAAAATATCTATTAGAACACTTACTTGATCTGGTGGTTGATCCTAGCCAAATTTGTATCCAAAATATCCAACAACTTTAAAACCTGCAAAAAAACTTCAAAACCCTTGAAAAATTGATCAGTGTTTGGGGGCTTACTTAGGCCATTATATGATTGAGCTTGGAGGTGCAACAATCAAGTCCCCTTTGGTCCTTTTAGCTGATAATTCAAAATGAAATGATTGTTGATCTTTGGAACAAACAAAACAAGATGCAACAGATATGAAACAACAAAATAAAGTGTAGATAGAATGAACATGACAAAAAGAAAGTATGCAAGATGCAAACTAGGGTTTTTGGAAGAAAAAGCTTACCCCCAAGCCCTAGTTGACCAAATTCATGCCTTGTAAGGGGTGAGCATGAATTTGGCTTGCCAAATTTAC
This sequence comes from Wollemia nobilis, assembly GCA_028583015.1. Taxonomy (NCBI): domain Eukaryota; kingdom Viridiplantae; phylum Streptophyta; class Pinopsida; order Araucariales; family Araucariaceae; genus Wollemia; species Wollemia nobilis. The sequence continues at coordinate 3,547,761 of JAQPPZ010016604.1, forward strand.
ACCTTGTATGGACCGAACATGAATTTGGTTCAGAGCACTTTCTAGCCTACAAAACATAAAAAATGCAATGCAAAACAAGAAATTAAAGTTCTAAAGAGACTAATAATGCAAGAAAAACCTGATTAGCTAATGGAGAAAGCAAGGAGAAATGATAAAGTGAAGGAAGTGACCAAAATGGTAGACCTCTCCCATCATCAAGGCTCCTCCACTTGTTCACCAAGGGCAACTAATCCCAAGAAGCATAGAAGCAAAACAACACAAACGTTCCAACAACAAAAGAGCACTTAAAAATTATTGAGAGCAAGATATTAAATGAAGAACACCAAAATTAGAAATTATTATTGAAAAAGGGGATCCAATCCTCCTATTTATAGGAGGTTTGGAGGGCTTCAAAAGGTAAGAAAATGAAAGTTAACCTCGGGCAAGGGCCGACATCACAAAGAGCCAACACGTGACAAGGGTTTTGAGAGAAAAATCCCTAATATTGCCAAATTCATACCCCATACTTGGTGGGTGTGAATTTGGCATGCCAAATTTGTACCCCATAAGGGACAAGTGCGAATTTGGCAAGGCTAAAGAAAAAAGGTAAAAAAAAGGGGAAAAGGGGCTCAAATTTGCACTTAGCAATTTTGAGTGGCTTCCTAAGGATCTAAGGAGAAAATGACTCATTTTGATGGGTCAATTTTCCATGTCTACATTTTGCCTTCTCTTTGATGCATTTATGGCCTAATAAATGCATCAAAGAAAGATGTAGACACCTACGAGTGAAGAATGACAAACAAAAAAAGGGGTGGCTAGTTTAGGTAGAGGGATGGTGCAAAAATGGTATCATTTCAAACACTTTGAATTTTTGCATGCTAATCAAGGCATTAATGGCATTAATACCTCTAAGGCTAGGGTGCCCCCTCAAGTTTTACAAGGAATGCAAAATTCCTGAAGAAAATCAAAATGAAAAACACAAAAAATAAAAAAAGCAAACAGAGGAGAAGAAAAAACCAGAGGAGAGAGAAAAAAAGAAGGAAGAAAGAAAAAGAGGAGAGAGAAAGAGGGATAAAAAGAGAAAAGGGTGAAAAATGAAGTCATTTTCACCATGAGAAGAAGAAAAAAAGTTGGAGAAGAAAAGAAGAACGGCACTTCCTACACATCATGTGCAACCATTACGAGGAGTGAATATGACACTACAATAGATTGAGTATGGGTATGGACCTAAACCCAACTCTAGACTAGGTTAGATTAGATTTTTAGCAATTTTTTTAGTATTTTGTGTTCTTGAATCCGGAGTTGGGGTGAAAATTCAACTATACAATAATGCCAAATTCATGCATAAGGGCTTTGAGGCATAAATTTAGTAATTTTTATTGAATTAATTAATTAATTCATGTGTATTATTATGATGAAATTAATGAAAGTTTGTTAATGTTTGTGATTGTAGCATGATGTACTCTAGAGTAGAGAGTGGTGATCAAGCACACTAGAGGAGGTTGTGAGAGGGCTCACAATGATAGACTTGGATACCCTATAGGATGTGGGGCTAATGCATCTGGTAGAGATGCCCTAGGTTGAGGTTGATAGGGCACTACTAATGACGTTGGTTGAGTAGTGGTATCCGAAGTTGTCCACCTTTTGGTTATCAATAGGGGATATGACTTGTAACATTAGAGGATGTATGGCACATATTGAGGATTATCCCTATTAGGGGAGGATGATTTACAAGGGTACTAGTGCTGTAGGTAGCATCAAAGAGGTTGTTAAGGAACTCGACACATGAGATCCAATAGAGAAGATTTCATGTCGATGAGATGCCACAGTGATATGGAGTTGGGATACTAATTTTTATACTCTATGGGGTGGTGGTAGGGATGCTAGTGTGCCATACGAGTAGGTGACACCTACCATGGGCACTGGTAGGAGTAGTGGTAGACATGCAAGACTAGTAGGTGAGGTTCACATGGGGACCATATGTGTTGGCTTGCCTATACAAGACATTACACAACATCATGTATAAGTGACATATAGGGTTAGTTTGTATGACATTGCTCTAGGTGTGGTGCTGGGAGCACATGGTTGTTTATAGACCGTATGCACTGCTAGGGCCATTTCCCAACCTAGAGTGGCCAACAATATATAGGTGGAGTTGACACTTTGAGCATGTGTAGAGAGCATACATGAGTATCCTACCACTAGGGAGGTGGGTAATAGATAAGCTACAGGAGCACATGATCATATGGTGACCATGGCATCTACACCCTCGGTGGGCTGAGGATACAAAGGAGCTAGCTTAGGTTCAGAGGATCTAGTGGGTCACCATGGAGAAGGGTAAGTAGGAGTTATATCAATTTGATTGAGTACAATGATAATTTGAAATTCTCTAAGATATTTTAGATCTTAATGACTACTATTTTAGGTAAGTTCGGAGGGACCCATCAAGAGTCAAAGGAGACCCTAATGTGGTAAGGTTCATAGAGGAGGACCTAGATGAACCCCTCTATGTCGATCTAGGAGTGGATGATGTTAGAGTAGCCTTTGGGTATAGGAGATGGTACAGGGGTGTTATGCCCTTGAGGATATCCCCATCGATGCTAGTTTAGAGGTACTAGATCATGGATCGATGGGTGTAGCTAGCATTTTGAGAGGCTAACCAATGCACAACAAAGTAATCATAGAGGGTTGTAAACCCTCCTAGGTAAAAACATGTATAGATTTGGGTGGATATGGTGACAACCATGAGGATGACCATCACTATCTTTGGCTCAAGAGGAGGGGGAACAATAGGAGTTGCCCCCATAGTGAAAAAAGTAGGACCTAATAGGGTTGTAGGTTAGGAGGACCCAATGAGGGAGGCAAAGGAACTATAGGCTAGGATGGCAACCATGCAGGTAGATATGGACATCATCCACATAGAGTAGGACTAGGCCCTTGTAGAATGGGACATAAAAAGAGTTGAGGTAGAGTGCCTTAGAGGAGAGATGTGCTAACTGGAGCAAGAGTTATAGGAGGCTTAAAAATAATTGATGGTTTTAATTATAGATAAACAATAGACCGAGGGGATATAGCTATTATAGGAGGAGCTATAGAGGTTGAGTGGGCACACAAGGTGACTATGTAGAGGGAGACCTACTACTAGGTGGTCTACTACTAGGCTATATTAATATATTAGAGTATTCCTCTATCATCCTACCTATGATCATGAAGTTTTTCATAGTCATTGACACAATATGCTTCATGATCCATGAGCATACCCCCACCAAGACCACCTTCAATAGGCAGAGCAAAGAATATAGGCTCACATGGCTAGGGTGGGGATTGGGATGACATATCAATTTTGATTGTGGTATGCATCCCTAGGGATGGTCGAGTGTGCCAAGCTCTCTACTATGGCACATCGATCAACTGACACGCACTCTGTACTTTTTGAGTAATATACATGTTACTTTATTTATGTGTTAAAAATGTGTGTGTACTTTTATTTGTTTTATTATGCATGATTGGATGAATGGATGCACAAAATGCATTATGAATGGAATAAACTAATGCATGAAGAAGCAATAAGAAATAAGGGTGATGGAAGAGGAAATAAGATATGGAAAATAATAGAAGAAAGATAGAAGCCAAAGAAGAAAGAAAGAGAAAAATAAGGAGGTCAACAAAAGATAAAAAAGGTGCATAGAGTATGCCATTTGAATCAAAATAGTCCTCCAAGATATTAGTGCGATAAAATGGACATAAACTAAGAGAAAGAAAAGAAAATTATGGAGAAGAACCCAATAATGATTTATGCTTACAAATGGCTAGGAATGTAAGAAAACTTGCTATGGATGTACTGCTTACGAGTGGCCATGAAGCTATCCTATGAGGGTGTAATGCTCACTAGAAAAGAATAAGTGTGGAGTTATACCCACTATGAGTGTGATGTACACTAATGGATAAATATGGAGAGATACCAACTAGGATGTATGCTTGCAAATTTTCTAATGTGGAGGATGGTCCTCATTGGTGACATATGGGGTGTAATGTTTGATTGATTTTCCAAAAGGAGTGTAACCCAATAGGGGTGTGGTGTGTGAAAAATATGGGTGAGCAAAGAAAAGTACAATAGAAAATGTGTGTGTGTGTGTGTGTGTGTGTGTGCGTGTGTTAGATTTAAATAATATAGAAGAATGAGAGAAGAAATAAGTAATAAATATGGTGCATATCCATAATTTTTTAAATTTCAATAGCTAAGGGATGTGTGTAAGATAGTTAGTGGTCGTATGAACACCATAAATGATATTCATGTGTTATATACCCTATCCTATGAGTATCCCTTAACAATTTATAGATCAAGAGGGAAAAATTGTACACAAAATAAGATGCATAGATAGAAGAAGGAACATATATCCTTTTTCTTGAAGAAGAGAAGATATGATTGAAAATTTTACAGGACAAAATATATACCGTAGATGAAGAACTCTTAGGAAGATTTAGAATTATTGAAACTTTCAAGGTCAAATAATATATGAAAAGAGAAAATAAAAAATAATGATGGACAACAACAAATACAATGATATAAAAAATGAATGAAGATGTACCCTAGATTGGGGGTTTTCTAAGCATCAATGACCTAGTATGAGTGTAATGCATGTGAGCTAAAACCTAACTAGGTTTCATCACTTGCCTCATTGCAAAGTCCCCAAGAATCTATATGCCCATGTATTATATGTAAGTATGATCAAGTAGAAAAGTATCTATATGATAAGAAAAGATGCAAAATGGAACAAAATATCAAGCAATTCATGCAAAGTATGACAAGCAATCATGCAATATGAGCAAGCAAACCAAATGTAGGATGAAGGTGGAATGATGTGAAATCATGCATAATATCATTTTAGGTGCATTATGTTCATTGGTTCTTTAAATTATTTACCATCTAATGTTGCTAAGTGATAGGCTCTTGAGCCAAACTTAGCCATTATGATAAAGGGGCCTAACCAATTGTGTTGAAACTTACCTTTTAAATGTATACGAGCATTAGTGTTCTTCAAGGTTTCCTTGAGGACAAGGTCCCCAAACGTAAAAGAGTGATTAGAAACTTTCTTAGAGTAATATTTCTTGAGCCTATTTTACTAGGCTCGAATATGATCTAAGGCATGGATGTACTTCTAATCCAATAGCTCTAGCTAGTTTAAATGATTTAAACAATACTCATCACTGATTGAGGCATATTAGAATAAGATATGCAATGACAAGACTTTCAACTTAAAGGAAAATATTACCTCAGTGTTACATACCAAGACATATAGGGTCGCACTTGTAGGATTTTACACGCTAGTACGATAGGCCCACAAGGTAGGGTATAGTTGGATATGCTAGTCATAATTGGTCTGACTAGCTTCTTAAGGATCCTAATTAAAGATTTATCGGATGATTTGTCTTGACCATTACCCTGAGGGTAATATGGATTTGACCATTTGTGTTAAATCTTGTACTTAGCATAAATTTTATGGACATCCTTGTTCTTTAAAGGAGTGTCATTGTTATAGATGATTATCAAAGGAATATCATACCTACAAAGGATCTGGTTGAATATGAACTTGGAGACTTGAGCTCTAGTCACCATAGCCAGGGGTATGGCTTCTACCCACTTGGTGAAGTACTCTATTATCGTAATGATAAACTTGTGACCATCAAATGACATTGGGTTAATCTTCCCAATAATATCCAATCCCCACATGGAGAATGACCAAGGAGAAGAAATAACCTAAAGGTTTTGAGAAGGAGCATGAACAATGTTGTCATGGAATTGACACTTGTTATAGCATCAAACATAGTCACATGCATATTTCTCCATGGAAGTCCAATAGTATCCAATCCAAAGGAGCTTCTTAGAAATAGCATTTCCACTAAAATGTCCTCCACATGATCCTTCATGAGCTTCACTAAGGGTTTGCTGGGCTTCATCAAAGTTAAGGCATCATAAGAGGATACCCTCAAAAGAATATCGATATAAAGTACTACCAATTATGATAAATTGACATGCTCTTTTTCACAAAAAATTTGTTGATTATGATCTAAGCCATAAGGCATTGAACCATCCTTAAGAAATTTAAATATGTCTTGTTGTGGCTGATCCACAACACACCCCAAATTGGGGACCCACATTTTTTGCATGCTTTCAAAGAAAACTGCAGTAGCCTAGATGCTAAAAATCAGAAAAAAAGCAAAAATTTCACAAAGGAGAAAAAGTGTCGCGATATCACGACATGTCGCTCTGTCGCGGCCAGAAATGAAAAGTTGTCACGATATCGCGACGTGTTGCACTGTCGCTGCCAGAAAATGAAAGTTGTCACGATTTTGTGACGTGTTGCGCTGTTGCTGCCAGAAAATGAAAGTTGTCACGATATCGCGACGTGTTGCGCTGTCGCTGCCAGAAAATGAAAATTGTCGCGATTTCACGACGTGTTGCGCTGTCGCTGCAAGAAAATGAAAATTGTTGCGATTTCGTGACGTGTTGTGCTGTCGCTGCCAAAAAATGAAAATTGTCGCGATTTCACGACATGTCACATTTTCGTGGCTAGGAGCAGCAGAAGTTGTACGGAATGAGAAAATGTCGCGATTTCGCGACATGTCGCGTTTTCGCAGCCAGGGGCAGCAAAACGCTGCCAAATGAAAGGATGTCATGATTTCGCGATAGAAAGCAGCCAAGGTGTACGAAATAGAAAAGTGGCGTGATTTCACGACAGAAAGCAGCAAAGTGGTGCTGAAGAGAAAAGTGTCACGATTTGGCGACAGGTTGCAGCCGAAGGCATACAAAGATGTGAAGCGTCGCGATTTCGTGACAGAAAGCCGCAGGACAGTTCCAAGCAAGAAATTATCGCGATTTCGTGATAGAAGGCAGCCAAAGCGAACAAAGCGAGGAATTGTCACGATTTTGTGACAGAAGGCAACCAAAGCAAATAGAACAAAAAGATGTCGCAATTTCGTTACATGTCACGTTTTCGCGGCCAGGAATAGCGAGAGCAGTCTGAGAAAGAAAAGCGTTGTAATTTTGTGACATAAAATAGCCAGACAGCCCTGAAGGTGAAAAGCGTCGCGATTTCGTGACAGGAAGCAAAGATGGTGGTATGAAAGAAAAGGTGTCACAATTTCATGACATGTCGCGGTTTCGCTGCGCATAAAGGCTGACAAGGCTGTTGGCAGAAAAGTGTCGTGATTTTGCGACACGTCCTATTTTTGCGGTACAGGTGGCAGAACAGAGTTACATGCTATTTTTGTCATGATTTGCAAGGGGGCAGTTACGAAGCATGCAGAGAAAAGCATGGAACACGTGTTGTACATGTATAAAAGCTATAAAAGCATTACAATTCATAGAGAATATCAAATGTTTAGCAGTCAAACATAAAGTCAAAAGCAACGAAAAGGCGGGGAATACGAAACGATGCATTCTAGGAGGTGAAATGAAGCATCGCGAGGTGAAAGCAGAGAGCCGAATCGGAAAGTTAAAATCGGAAGAGCGATTGATACGAGAGGGCAAAAACCGCTGCGAGCAGGGTTGTAGAGTTGAGGGTGATTAGCCATTCTGGGCTTGCTTGTGGAGTGTTTTTCTTCCCCTTTTTCTGGTTTTGAGAAAAACCAGAGATTCTGCTATTGTAACAGGACATATTTTTAATGCAGAATTGTTCAAAAATTTGCATTTTATGGGCAAGAAAGAAGGAGTCATTTTTTGCATGCAAGATTAAATGTCTATTTTCCCTTTTTAGATTTTAGGCTTGTAAATGTAGTTGATGCAAGTATTTTCTTGGTTGCTGCATGCGAATGTTTAAATCTGAAAACCTCATTTAAAATCCTTAGGAGCCAGCACTTAGCTTATCTGGATTGTGCTTGTTTTGCAGGTCCAATAGGTTAGGTTGCATGCATGGAAACCTCATATCTTCGGTTTTGTCGGAATAGGATAGCATCAGATTGAACGTGTTCAATTTTTAATTTTCTGCATTTCTTTTCATTTTATTTTATTTTTCCAGAAGGTTTAATTTATTTAAAATGAACATTTAAAAATTACAAAATCTAAAAAAAAGTAAAATAATGAACAATCACTAAAGTTTCATGGTGAAATAAACCAACATTGCCCCTTGTTTACAGTTACTTGCAATCACTAAGGTGTTCCAAGCATTTAAATTGATTATCTTTATTTGAGATTACTAATACACAGTTGCAAATGCTAATACAGCGGAGACCTTGGAGAAGTTGTTTGTTTGACTTCTTTGCAAGAGGGGATTTGGAGTCCAAATCCTAAAGGAGAGTGTACTTTCACAAGTGTGTGAAAATACCACTCAACATTTTGGCGCTAGAAGGAGGGCATGAAAGGGTTTATTTTATCGTGATTTTAGATGCTACAGGTTTATAATTGTTTAAGAGCTTTACATTGCTAAATATTTCAAGTCCATTTGATTAGCATCTTCGGCCTCCTCTAACACCACTCAACATTTTGGTGCTAGAAGGAGGGCCTGAACCGGTTTATTTCAGATTGATTTAAATGCTATAGGGATTTAAATTTTGAATATTTCATGCCCTATTGGTTATTATCTTTAGCCCTCTTTTAACAATACAACTTTGTCTTGTTAAAAGGAGGACATGAATTGCTATGCACTTTTCTAACGCTTTGATTGTTCATACAGGAATAATGTGATTTGATTTAATTTAAAAAAATAAAATAATAAATAAATAAATAATTTTTTTGGGTATTAAAGTTATATTCTTTAAGATTCACTAATGGCTATGTTTTCACCGTGGATGACAGGTAGCCCATTGAACATACCAGGAGTTCAACATTATTTGCCCATTGGTTTTGAGAGATGTCTTCCTCGATTTTTGTCTAACGGGACAAATACTGCAGGAGAACACATTCAAGCATTCAAATTTGTTGTGAATCACTTAACAATTTGGCATGATGATGTGGTTTGTAAAATGTTCCCTTACACCTTGGACAAAGTGGCATATGATTGGTTTACAAGTCTGCCCTTAGGGTCTATCACTTCTTGGGCTCAGCTAGAGGCAGCATTTCTTAATCAGTTCAACAAAAAGCAAGTTGACCCAATTCGCATGTATGAGCAGTTTTTCTCTATTAAAAAAGGACCAAGTGAAAATGTGAAGTCATTTTCTGAAAGGTTCTTTGGATTATATGCTCAATTAGTGACATTTTATGCTCTTCAAGAAGAAATGGCTCTCCAAATATATGTAAATGCTCTTGACCCACTCATTTCCACATATTTGCGAGGGATGCCTCTAATCACATCTTTGTCACAAGCCTATACTCAAGCAATGGCAATTGAGCAACAATTGAGTTGTCAAAATTATGGTGTGGGTTTTGGATCATGTAATCTTCAATCATTTAATACCTCCTTTACCCACCCAATGATTTATCCACCTCAACCAAGTTCAAGTGTGAATCAATTTCAGAATCAACAATCATTCCCAAGCTTCAATCAATTTCAAAATCCTCAACCTACTATGCAAGATCAACCATCTTTCTTAAGTATGAATCAACTTCAAAATACTCATCTTGATTCAAAGGATATTTCTAAAATCAATTTTAATGATTTTCATAAGAATATGATTTTAGGCAAGGGAGGAGTACTAGATCCAACTAGTATTGAAACATGTGACAAATTGGAAACCCTTGACTCACCAAAAGATGAATTCTATGAGGATGAATCTGTTTCGGATGACATTGTTGAAAATGATGGCCAAGAAAATTCACACCTTCCAAATTATGTTAAACGTGAATCATGGGTTACACATGTGGATTATGATAGCCTTATCAATTTGAATACAAGCAATAACCCAATTTTGGAAGTAATTGAACCATCTAAGGAAGGTGAAGATAAACTTGATGAGAAACATGTTGATGAATTAAAAGATGATGAAGAAATAATTGAGCATCACAATTTGACTTTGAAAGATGATCATTATGATTCTTGGGAAGAGTATGCTCACTCCAAACCTTTTGATGAAATTTGTGTGCCTATTGATATGCAGGATAATACAATTGCCCTTTCATATGAGGATATTACAAGTCCTGTACAATCTGAGAATGTTTTGGAAGAAGGGTTGGAATCTCATCAAAGGTTGGAGAAGGATAATGATTCTACTACCATGGATGAAGAAGGTGAATCAATTGTTTTTGTTCCCCTTGAGGGGCAAGAAATCAAAAATCTTGATCCACCTATTGTTTCTACAATGTCTATGCCATCTCAAAATGATGAAATCACAAAACCTAAGTGGTGTGGGTTTGATACTATTGATGATCCTAATGAAAATATGGATTTTGAGGCAACTCAAGCCATTGATCATGGAAAGGTGTCACGTGACACATATCTTGAAAAATTAGGCTCTTGTTTTGAAAAATATGGATGCATGTTTGATTGGGTGCCTAACTTTGGTGTTTTTGAACAGGTGTTGGATGATGAAGAAGACAATGAAGAAAAAGAAAAAGCTACTAACACTCATCAAGTTGTGATAAATTCTAATCATGATGGGTTGAGTATGGGTGACAAGGTGAAATCTTTACCTTTGGTAGTAGCCACAAAAATTTTAAGTGATGGGTTACATGATGTCCCTTTGGATGCTAATGTCATTAATGATGAAATGTCAAATCTTGGTGATGTTTGTCAAGCTTTGATTGATTTTGATGGTTTTAAAATCTCGAAAAATAATTTGAATTCAAGACTTTTAGAAATAGGCTCTTGTTTGCAATATCTCACATTTGAAAAGGAAAGCCTACTTCTAAATCATGAATGGAATGATGAAACTTGCACTTTAAAGAATAGACAAAATAAAATTGAATACCAACCATTGTCTAATCAATTTGATTTGAATCTCACCTATGATGTTGCTAATAGAACTAAATCAAATTGGTATGGTGAGCATGGCAAGTTGAAATTTGTTGCATTGCTTGGTTTGATCTTATTGTTGTTGGATTCCTACAACATTTGGCATGTGTATTGTGACATATGTCTTTTGAAATGTTCTAATCATGTTTGGGATCCAGGAAAGTAATAGTCCAAGCTTGGCATCATCTTGTACTATATTGTATATAGATTTTGGTTTTGGTTTGGGTTTGTGTTTTCAAGTTTCATTTTGGGATTGCTATTTGGATTAGGATTTAAGTTGTGTGTTTGATTTCATTTGACATGTTTAGTTTGTTTTGATAAAAAAAAAAAAAAAAAGGAGAAGAAAATTTGAGATGTCAACTTATGCCTAAAATCAGGAGAATATGAAACATTGGAATTGTGTTGTAGAAAGCTCCACAAGTAACACAAACATTTAAATATTATCGTTTGAATCTTGTGATGCATGAAGTTGTCAGTTTTGCACATTATGGTAAATTAGATGATATATTCCAAAAGAAGTAGTGCATTCATATCTCATGTCATATTCCACATTGCATATACATGTCATCTCGGTTACATTTTCATTCCATGGGCAATTATTGAGAAGGTGTTGAATCCTCTTAGGATTATTACATAACATATATTAAAAGGATCCTAAGGTTGGGAACTGCTGCCCAAACTATCTTGAACCAAGCACATTCCATGCACATTAAAAAGAATCTTGAGCAAAATGGTCAAAACCATACTTGGATGAAAAGGTGAGGTGAAAAGAATATTTCATGTTTGTCCTATCATGCAACATAATCCTTGAAAGCAGTGGTTTTTACCACTCCCATAAAAGCTTAAAGCCTAAAACCAGAGTAGTAAGGATAGGGTTAAATCCTCATCGAACTTAGGTTGAGGATCCAACTCCCCAAAGCTCTGATTTGACCTACATGGAGTAGTAAGGATAGGACATAATTCTCATCTCGCTTAGGTTGAGAATCCGATTCCCCAAAGCTTCCATTTTTTTCCCATTTCATCATAAAGCTTGGATTGGAAGGATCGTACTACATGTCCTCTGCAAAGGATGGGTAGTCATCCCAAAGGTCCAAGCAATAAAAGTAAAACTAATTTTTCCCATTTCATCTCAATCTTGGATTGGAAGGATTGTACTACGTGTCCTCTGCAAAGGATGGGTAGTCATCCCCAAGGTCCAAGAGATAAAAGATAATATTTTCCATTTCATCTTAATATTGGATTGGAGGGATCGTACTACATGTCCCTAGCAAGGATGGGTAGTCATCCCAAAGGTCCAAAGAAATAAAAGAGAAAAGAATGAATGAAGCCAAGTCATGGATTATGGGGTTAAGTATGCTCATGCGTGGCAACATGTCTTGTCTAAAAGCAAGACCATTGATTGCTCATATGGATAGACTAGCCTAACCATTTCATCCATAACAGGTTAAATCATTTTGTTCAAGATGAGGTAATGAACTCCAAATCAGAATAGTAAGGATAGGGTTAAATTCCCATCTCGCTTAGGTTGGGAATCCTATTCCCCAAAGTTCTGATTTCACTTACACTTGCACATGGGTTCAAGATGGTAGTGACACATAACCAACTTTGGGATCTAGTAAATTAATTCAGTATACATATATTTGGTCCTAAGAGGGTTTGACATCTTTAATATGTTTGTCCATGATATTAGAAGGTTTGAGCCTTTGTAATGCGAGGTTGTTATATCTCTAGCATCTTCATCATGCATCAAATCCTGCACAAATCATTCATAGCCTTGCATACAAATCATAAGTAAAACCGACAATGGAATGTTGATCAAGTTCAAATGATAGGGAATGAAACACATTGCACACACCGAGATGATACTTATGATTCTGATGTTTCATGTATTTTTGATCTATCGGTATTTGTTTATCTTTATGTGCTAACGCCTGTATCTAAGCTTGTATATTTCAGGTTGGGTTCTCACCAAAATGCTCAGGAGCATTTGACAACAGAGTCGCCATTTGTTGTGGCTGATCCACAACACACCCCAAATTGGGGACCCACCTTTTTGCATGCTTTCAAAGAAAACTACAGTAGCCCAGATGCTAAAAATCAAGAAAAAAGCAAAAATTTCACAAAGGAGAAAAAGTGTCGCGATATCGCGACATGTTGCTCTGTCGCGGCCAGAAATGAAAAGTTGTCGCGATATCGTGACATGTTGCTCCATCGCGGCTAGAAAATGAAAAGTTGTCACGATATCGCGACATGTCGCTCCATCGCGGCCAAAAAGAAAAGTTGTCACGATTTCACGACGTGTTCGCTGTCGCTGCCAGAAAATGAAAATTGTCGCGATTTCACGACGTGTTGCGTTGTCGCTGCCAGAAAATGAAAATTGTCGTGATTTCACGACGTGTTGCGCTGTCGCTGCCAGAAAGTGAAAATTATCGCGATTTCGTGACGTGTTGCGCTGTCGTTGCCAAAAAATGAAAATTGTCGTGATTTTACGACATGTCACGTTTTCGCGGCTAGGAGCAGCAGAAGTTGTACGGAATGAGAAAATGTCACGATTTTGTGACATGTCGCGTTTTCACAGCCAGGGGTAGCAAAACGCTGCCAAATGAAAGGATGTCACGATTTCGCGACAGAAAGCAGCCAAGGTGTACGAAATAGAAAAGTGTCACGATTTCGTGACAAAAAGCAGCAAAGTGGTGCCGAAGAGAAAAGTGTCGCGATTTCGTGATAGGTTACGCGAAGGCTACGGAATGAAAAGCGTCGCGATTTCATGACAGAAAGCCGCAAGACAGTTCCAAGCGAGAAATTGTCACGATTTCGTGACAGAAGGCAGCCAAAGCGAACAGAGCGAGGAATTATCGCGATTTCGTGATAGAAGGCAGCCAAAGCGAACAAAATGAAAATATGTCGCGATTTCGTGACATGTCACATTTTTGCGGCCAAGTACAGCGAGAGCAGTCCGAGAAAGAAAAGCGTCACAATTTCATGACAAAATAGCCAAACAGCCCCAAAGGTGAAAAGCGTCACGATTTCACGACAGGAAGCAAAGATGGTGGTACGAAAGAAAAGGTGTCCTGATTTCGCAACATGTCGCGGTTTCGCTGCACATAAAGGCTGACAAGACTATTGGCAAAAAAGTGTCGCAATTTCATGACACGTCCTGTTTTTGCGGTACAGGAGTGAAGCGGAACGAGTTCACGACATGCTATTTTTTGTCACGATTTACAAGGGGGCAGTTACGAACATGCAGAGAAAAGCGTGGAACACGTGGCATACATGTGTAAAAGCTACAGAAGCGTTACAATTCATAGAGAATATCAAATGTTTCGACATCGAACATAAATTCAAAAGCAACGAAAAGGTGGGGAATTCAAAACGATGCATTCTAGGAGGTAAAACGAAGCATCGCAAGGGAAAAGCAGAGAGCCGAATTAGAAAGTTTAAAATCGGAAGAGCGATTGATACAGAGGGTCAGAAACCACTGGGAGCGGGGTTGCGAGTTGAGGGTGATTAGCCGTTACGGGCTTGCTGTGGAGTGTTTTTCTTCCCCTTTTGCTGGTTTTGAGAAAAAACCGGAGATTACTGCTATTGTAACGGGATATATTTTTAATGCAGAATTGTTCAAAAATTTACATTTTATGGGCAAGAAAGAAGGAGTCATTTTTTGCATGCAAGATTAAATGTCTATTTTCCCTTTTCAGATTTTAGGCTTGTAGATGTAGTTGATGCAAGTATTTTCTTGGTTGCTGCATGCGAATGCTTAAATCTAAAAACCTCATTAAAATCCTTAGAATCCAGCACTTAGCTTATCAGGATTGTGCATGTTTTGCAGGTCCAATAGGTTAGGTTGCATGCATGAAAACCTCATATCTTCGATTTTGTCGGAATAGGATAGCATCAGACTGAACGTGTTCAATTTTTAATTTTCTGCATTTCTTTTCATTTTATTTTATTTTTCCAGAAGGTTTAATTTATTTAAAATGAACATTTAAAAATTACAAAATCTAAAAAAAAGTAAAATAATGAACAATCACTAAAGTTTCATGGTGAAATAAACCAACATTGCCCCTTGTTTACAGTTACTTGCAATCACTAAGGTGTTCCAAGCATTTAAATTGATTATCTTTATTTGATATTACTAATACACAGTTGCAAATGCTAATACAGTGGAGACCTTGGAGAAGTTGTTTGTTTGACTTCTTTGCAAGAGGGGATTTGGAGTCCAAATCCTAAAAGAGAGTGTACTTTCACAAGTGTGTGAAAATACCACTCAACATGTCTATGTACCAAGTATCATATTGAGAAACTCTAATGTTTAGTATGTTTAATGGAAGGAGGCTAAAACTAAGGTATGCGAGCTCTCAGAGTTGGTAAAAAATAATTATCACTTGATCATCTTCTAACTCCAAGGGGATTAGGGATGCAACAACAACTATGACATTCACATGGTGGTTGGAGGATCTAGGGATAAAATCTATGGTTACCCTATCAAAAGTGGATAAAATATTGGTGATAATTTCATTTTAAGGTTTTAGTTTATCATATTTGGTTTGATAAACATCATTGATTTGATTAACCACAAGTTGAGAGTTACTAAATATTGAAAGAACTCTAAATTTAAGGCTAAAGTGACCCTAATATCTAGGATCAAGGCTTCATAATCTGCAATATTATTAGTACAAGAGAAATGAAGTTTGAAGGAAAGAGGGATGAGCTATTTTTATGGGGTAACTAGAATAATTCCAACACCAATGCCCTTTAAGCATCGGGTTCCATAAAAAAAAAGTCAAAGACTCAGACTCTTCTACTTCTAAGCTAAGGCACTCATCGAGAAACTCGATGACTAAGGGATGGGCAAAATCTAAGGAAGTAATGAATAGTTGGTTAGTAATCACTTGATATTTTATAGCCTATTGAACTATGAAGGTTAAGTAAAATACAATAAGAGCTAGAACCCACTTAGAAACTCAACTTGAAAGGTAGGAATTTGACATTAAGTAGCAAAAAGGATCAAAATTTATGACTACCAAAGTATTATGGCTAAGAAATAATGTATCAAATTTTGAGAAGTAAACACTACAATAAGGTAAAGCTTATCTAAGAGAGTGTATTTGATCTCATAGCCAACCAAAGTTCTACTAACATAGTAGATGGCTCACTCTTTGTTCTAATCATCATGTTGAGCTTTCATAGCCCCCAAAGATTAGACTTCTATGTAAAGCACTAAGTTATTATCCGGTCTAAGGGGGATGAGGATAGGCAAGGAATCAAGATACTTCTTGAGTTCATCAAAGGCTCTTTGACACTCAGTATCCCACTTGAACACTACATATTTCTTAATAAGCTTAAGAAAGGGTTGACACTTATCAACCAACTAGGCTAAAAATTGATGAATAACTTGAAGTTTATCTTTCAAGCTATGCAACTTGGTTAGGTTATAGGGAGGATGCATATTAGTAATAGCCACTATCTTAGTGGGATCTACTTCAATGCCTTGCTTAGACACTATGAAGCCTAAAATCTTGCCAGATGTGACTCCAAATGTACACTTGGAGGGCTAAAGATGAACCTTGTATTGTCAAAGTATTTCAAAGATATTTCTTAAATATTGAGCATGAGTTTATAAATTGATGGAGTTACCAAGGAGGTCATCCACATAGTCCTTAATAATAACCAAGCATCATATCATGAAAAATATATGTCATGGCCCTTTGGTATGTGGCATTAGTGTTCTTCAAGCCAAAAGACATGACTTTATAATATAAGGTACCCCATGGAGTTATGAAAGTTGTCTTGGATTGGTCCTCAAGGGTAATCATGATCTAATTGTATCTCAAGAAACCATCTATAAGAGGTAGCATTCCACATTTGGTGGAAAAATCTATAATCATATCTATGTCTAGGAGGGAAAAATTATCCTTGGGACATGCTAAGTTAATGTCCTAAAATTTGGTACATATTTTAATTATTCCTTACTTCTTAGCTATGGGAATGATGTTGGAGATCCAATAAGAATAGTCGATAGCTTTGATAAAACCAAATTAAGGAGTTTTTGGAGCTCCTTGAATAATAAATTTAGGATTCATCTTCCTAAGTTTTTGCTTGACAAGCTTAACATTGGGTCTAACTACTAGATGATGCATAAAAAGGGAGGGGTAAAGCCTTGGCATGTTGGTATATGACCAAGCAAAGATATCTTGGAATTATTTTTACAAATTGATCAATTAATCCTACTTTTCCATGGACAAGGCTTTTTCTAGCTTAAGGATTATAGGGATTTCCTCGAAACCTATATTAACATCAAGGGTATCATTAATGTGGATGTGGGATTCATAATCATAGTAAGGAGGGGTGGGGATAACTCATAGTTTCTCAAGGTCTTTAGGAGACATAGGAATAAGGTCTTATTGAGATCTAGAAGACTCAACATGGGTGACACAAGGGACTAACCCGTCTAATAAGAAGCTATTTTGGAGGATATATTAATGATCCATATCACAAAGGGTATACCCTTCAACATATTTTCCTAGGATCATAATTAACTTAGGGTGAACCAAATTTATCATTTTGTAAAACAACATGTTTGAGAGAGAAGGCAGTCCCTCATCCTCATTACTCCACTCTCAGCCATGATGATCCATAAATCAACATAAATAATGATTTGATCATCATCAGTTGGTAAGAGCTGGTATTTGTTGGGGATATAACCTATACCACATCATCCAAGCCAAAGATCAACTTCCAAAGGCTCTTGAATATATTTTTTTTATGGCCCTAAATCCTTACCTATATATCCCATGCTAGATAGGATCTTCTTAGGAAGTGAGTAATCATTGGATACATAACAATGGGTAAAGGTCATTTATATCAAGGAAGGATTGTTACTATGGGTATTTTCTTCATGGGAAGTTCCTACATAGATAAAGGTACATATACCTATGTGTACTACTTCACCCTTTTTATGGGGTAGACCCATAGTCTAGGGAGAAGGTGGTAGCCAAGCTAGATCTATAAGAGGACTATCAACTAGATGACTAGCTTGATCCTATGGTGATATTATAATTGATGATTCCTAACTTATTTTTAAGCATTTGAATTATTTTGTGGTATTAGATGATGAAGAAGGATGATGGAGAGAGGAAGAAGCAAAAAAATTAGGAGGAATTTTATGAAGAGAAACAAATGGATAAAAAATGATTTGAGATTGGGTTTGGTCAACCATTGAAAAATATTGGAATGGATGCGGGCCACCCTAGATGGTGATAAGTTGATTCTAAATTCATATTTCAAACATAAATGAAAAGTAGAAGGGGCAACCCTAATTTCATGAATCCAAGGACATCCAATAAGAATGTTAAAATATGTTGGGCAAGATACCACATAAAACAAGGTGTCTAAATATTGGGTTCTATCCTAAGGGGAAAGGATAAAATATCACAAGCCTCTTGGGACTCATTGTCAAAATATTTTATGATGACATAATATTTATTTAAATATCCATCCTTTAATACAAAATTTTGGAAGAAATTATAAGTGCATATATTGAGGGAGGAACCATTGTCGACCATTATCCTCTTGTTGAATTTTTTCCTAATATATCAAGTAATGTAAAGGGGAGAATCCCCTTGCAAATTTGAATAAGGAAGATCATCATCATAAAAGATATGTGATTTATCCCAAGAGTACCTAAAAAATTGGCTAGGTTGCTGGGGGAAGCTTTTGCAGGATAGATTGTTGAATTAGAAGTTTCATCAAAGCTTCCCTATGAATAAGAGAAGTTTGTAGAAGCTCTAAGAGGGATATCTTAGTAGGTGTTTTACTTAACTATTGTTGGAGGTCAAAGAAAACTTTTGGTTGTGGCTTAAACACTAAGGTGAGTTTTTCTATACTTATGCTCCTTTTTTTGGGTACTCTTAAGGACTAAGGGTGGTTTAGAAGGTTGGTTAGGTGTTGATCTTGTCTATTGCTAAGGTTGTTGACCATGAGATTGTTTTCTGGTGGTAGCTCCAATCATATTGACCATATTGTTGTAGGGGTGGTACATTATTGTAGAACACTTGATTGGTTGTTCTTTGCTCATGATTGGGTAGGGGATTTTGAAATATCCCCATATCTTGATTAGTTGTGGGTGTTTGTTGAGTAGGAGGTTGATTGATTAGAGGTTTTTCTATTAGGATTAAAGCATAAAATACGAGCAATAGTTTAATGTGAAAATAAACACAGAATAAAATATTCAACACACAATAGACATATATTTAATGTGGTTCACCCAAATCTAGCTACTCCACATAGAAAATAACCAGGCCCTTGTATTTCATCCAGAAAACCCTTCTATACACAGTCGCACACTTCATTACATATTTAGCCGCCATACAACATCCTCTTATAATAATGCATTACAATTTTAGGGCAAAAAAACCCACCTAAAATCTACCGTCCGATCTGTGACCTAATATCAAATGGTCCATATTTACATAGAGGAAAAAATATCTATTTTTAGCTTCGGTGGCATTGCCCCCGAAACCCCCTCCAGGGGGGCTCCAAAATATATCGCTGCCCCCCCTAGACCCTCCATGGCAACAATAGTAGGGGGGGCTAATACCCACCTACACCCCCCCTCTTTCGCGTAGTGGGTCCAAGTGTAGCTAAAACAAAGGCCTTTGATTTAATCAGGCTCCACAATCAACATTTTCATTAGGAGTAGGTTGGGAGTCCTCTATAACAAGAAAACCCTTATCTAGTAGATCTTGAACCACATGTTTCAACGTCTTATATTAAATTGTCAAGTGTCCATCCATCCTATGGTATTCATAGTGTTGGTTGGGTTTATACCAAACTACCATTGAATGAGGTTGTCTTATGGGAGGTAGTTCGATCATCTTAGCATCTAAAAGTTATTTAAGGATTGACAAAATAGGTTGGTTGATTCTAGTGAAATTCCTTTATGGGGGTCATTGGGGTTTACTAAGTACCATTTTTTGCAAGGTACTAGCAACATTAATGTTGTTGGTTGTTTTGTTATCTGTTACCCCATCACCAACTACATGCTTATTTTTATACAAGTTTTTTGTCAATTTTTTCTCTTCTTTCCTTAACTTGAGTTGAACTCTTCTTGTAAGGTTATTTTCTACCCTTATTTCCAAATATATTGCTCATTCAAAGGAGGTAACAATTATTTTTTCCAATTCATATGATATATGCTCTTGTAGGTTTCCAATAAAAATCTCTAACATGTCTGGAGGAGGTAAGATGTATCTTAATCGTCCAACTAAGCTCCTCCATTGAGATAGAAAATTTGAAAACTTTTATCCTTTGCTTGCTTTAAGAGGTATAAGTCCTAGATGGTTAACTCTTTCTCCACATAAGCTCCATATTTTTGAACAAATAACTCATATGTTTCTTCAAAATTCCTTAAGAAGTGATGTGGTAGTCGATAATACCATTCCAATGCCATACCACCAAGGCTTTTAGAAATTTGTTTTAGCAACAACATATCATCATATATAATATCATTGCATGCTATTCCAAAAATCCTCAAATATTCTATTGGATCCTTTGTTGCCTTATAAAAGGGTAAGATCGATATTAGAAAATGCTTGGGATAGGGCGTAGCGATGACCATAGGATCTAGAGGTTGATTACACATTTTATTATAGTTATAAGTGAAACTAGGAGCTTAAAGCATATCCATTTCTAATGCCAATTATTTCATTATACTTGTAAGGCTCTACATGTATAGATTATTGTTGTGCAATACCCCTAGATCTCCTAAAGGGTTATAGGTGGGTTATTGAAAGGGAACTTGGCTAACATTGGAAGCATTAACACTGTTATGATATGGGTTATGATATGGGAGTCTTTTGTAGCATCTTTCTGTGGGATGAAATTCACATTTGATGGAACAAAAAAAGAAATGTTATAAGGAGGAAATTTAACATTATTTTGAGGAATGCAACTAGTTGGATGTGGTTGCGACATTCTCCCAATGTTGGTGGTTGTAGTAGCATATGTAGGTTTATGAAATGGATTAAATTTATGAAAATATTTAAAAAAAGGGCTGATTCAAATGTTTTGAGGAGATCTGATTTGAGGATGAGATAGTCCAACTTATTCAAAGTGGGTGTCTTTATCCATGACTTCATTTAGGTCTTGTCTATTTTGCCTAAATAAATTCATGAAATGATTATATAATTTGAAGGTGATTTTTCCATTAGATCCTTCAATAGGATCAAAGTCATCACTAATATCGATGTCCTCTTCTTCCTCTATATTGGGATTATCTCTATCAACTTGATCATCCTCATGGTAGAGAGGATTCTCTTCTGGATCTATCATATTTCACTTATTCCTAAGGTTTGATGCCATAGGACAAGATAAAGACCCAAAATAAATTTTTATTAAGAATTTTTTAGTTTTCTCTAATTTACACAAACATATTTATAGAAGGAGACAAAGGAAGAGGCTTCCTAAATGACCACTAAGGATGTGCTTCATGTTGGCTTCAACAAAAATGTAGAGGGAGGAAAATTGCTCACTACATACGATTCTCAACTAGATCCATTGAGAGCCGACACTACACTAAAAAGGGTCTTTAAGGGTGGTTATTCCGCTGTTGTCTATGAGGGCATTGTTAAAATTTTATGTCAAACCACCTTCTTAGGATGTAAGAGGGTGGTTTAAAACCACTTAGACCCTAAGAGGGTGGTTTAAAACCACCCTCTTAGGGTCTCACCTAAAAAAATATATAAAGGATGTAGGAAAAGCAAAGTTGAGCTTTGGCAACTTTGGAAATGACATGCATAATAACAATTTTTGTGTTCATAAATCACATCTTAATTTCATTTCATATTAGAAACAAATATATTAAAATAAATTGAAGTTACTTTTCAAATGTGCTCATTTTTTGCAGTGATAACTAAAAGTTAAATCAAACATTTATGATAGTCTTATAAAAAAATCATGCTTAAATGTGAACTTTAAAGCAACACAAGTAATGATTTATCAACCCAAGAATTCTAATTGAAAATATGTCACATGCAAACAATGGGCTTGTAACAACAAATTGCATACATCTCAGAGATACACTTAATGCAAGATAAAATAATCCACTATATTTACCATACGCTAAACTAGCAATAAGCCCACTATAGACAACACTGATACAATGTTGTTTACAGGAAGTTAATATAGTGATGTTGATAGTAGTAAGGGATCTTATAAAAATTTAATATAATGTTGATAGAGTGAGGAATTCCATATATTGTAACAATAGGTTGTATTACATAACAATGAAACATTGAGTGCAAGGCAAGATGACCTACTATACCCACAACACACCAAGACAATATATCCACTATAGTCATTCACCATACTGCAATCCAATGTTTATTAGAGTGAGAAATTCTATAAGCATGATTAAGGGCTTGCATTATTGCTAGTCCATTAAAAGTCTATGGACTATAGGACTCATGAAACATTAGTCTCACTTTTTTAAGCAGGGAGATTAAAAATAGTAATAATAATAACTAATTATCTCACAATATTTATTTTCTATCCCCACATATTTCCTATCACTTAGGCTGAGCATTGAAGTGGATCAAATTTCTTCATTGAATATATGCTACCTATAAAAACTTAGCATTTATTAACAACAAGCATCACATAAACCCAACCAAAAATCAGATAATGCTTACCACACCCTAGTGGATCAAATTTCTTCATTGAATATATGCTACCTATAAAAACTTAGCATTTATTAACAACAAGCATCACATAAACCCAACCAAAAATCAGATAATGCTTACCACACCCCACACCCCACTCAGGATGACACACAACTAAATAGTGAGTAACCAACCATACATATATATAGGTAGAAAGGGTTCATACTCACATATGTTGTGAAACCAACTATGATAACCATAATTGCAAACCCATGTGGAAGTATTTCCACAAAGCTTCTCCCTACTAAAGCACAAAATACTACAACTGGGATGATGATCCCAAACAATATTGAAATCAATCTCCTCAGGCTATTGCATGCTAATATCAACCTTCCACCCAATAGAAAAGGCTGGCAAAAACCAACCATACACACAAAAGATAAATATCCGCTATATCCTTATTGTAAAAGCTCTACAAGGTTAATATTAGTGTACAATTGAAAATAAAAAGTTATTTTTTCAAACCTTATGATATTGTTGAATCCATATATACATAAACACATAATAAATTAATTTAATAAAAATCCTCTATATAATACCTCAAAAACTACTTTACTATTTTACCCCTGCATTATAACTATTGCATTGTTCTCACTTTTTGGGCTACTTGAATAACAATAGGAGATATAAAATTAGCTAAAAATTTGAGTTGATAAGTCTCTATATAGACACCAATATGGATGTAGGATGTCACTGGAGTTTGATGTTGTGCTGTAACTGCTATGTATATAGGAGTTTGCTTATATATTAAAAAACTAATTTTATAATTTATGATAAACAGGAAAAAAATTAAGAACTATAATATACTTGCAAAAATATATAAAGATATAGCAATGAAAGAAGTTTCATAAAAATAAAACTTACATTGTGGCCTTTCCATACTTCATAAAATCGCTTGCCAACCTCATTATTTGCTTCATTTGAATGGTCAGGCTTAGAATATTCAACTACATGGAGCTCAACTTCTTTGTCTCCCATTCCGCTAATGGAAAACCAAGAGACAAGAGTTTTTTTCTCTAAAGATGTTATATACACATGAAGGTATTATCAAGAGTGTTGAAAAAAATTGAACCTTCCAATATCTTAACAAGAAAACTCCTCCACTTATGACTGACCTTGTGATCAATGATCAAATAAAATTACAACAAAAATAAAGAATAATGAATTTATGAGGACATAAAGAAGAATGTGTTTATGAGGCTAATATTTGCATTTTAGATTCTTTATGGTAGCATAAATCTTTAGAAGATAACTCTCATTATGAACAATATGGAAAAATAGAAGAGATTGATGAAGATGAAATTCTTGGGGGTGCCCTCTTGGGTGTGTGCATCTATGTGTGCATTTACTGGAAGAGAATGCAAGACACTATGTAGTTTTCCAACTCTGATAGAATAATGAACAGGAAAATGAAAAAATAAAATTTGAACTAAATTTTAGCCTCATACAGTCCTGTTTTATTCCAACCAATTTATCTTTGCATGGGTGTATCCTATGCCTTTCAGAAAACATCTCACAAAATTTTAAGTACATTTAGTTGAATAATTTCATTTAATCATTGCAAGCTTATCCTTTTATATCATTCAGAACTGCTGAGCTTTTTGATGATTGTTCAAACTAGCATTAAATAAGGAAAACAGGAAATATTTCTCAACCTGACTTTGTCATTTCAGGAGCATTTCCTCAAACAGTCTTAATGGGACTCTGCCTTCAGAGCTTGGTAACCTTACTCTACTGCAAGAACTATAAGTTTGGTTTATTGCACTTTGAAACTATTAATTTTGAGTTAAAATAATGAACAAACACAAGCTTCATAAGCTTTGTTTATGCAAGGATATTCTTGTATTGATATTGTTCTGTTCTTTTTGTGCCTTGTTTTGTCTGCCAATTTTGAATTGTAATCTCTTGTAGTGCATATGACTCTAACAATTCATTGATGTTCATCAAACTATGACATTGATTTGAGAGGTAAATAGCTTATATCATGATTTGAGTTCATGTAATGTAGATAATATCATATTAGGTTTGCCTTTCCAGAAGTGACCACCTTCACCATATAGTTTGAAATTAAACATGACCTTGATATTATATACAATTAAGTTGCATGTATGAGGAAAACATGAGACATGCACAATTTAAAGCTATTTATAAATCATGGTCTACAGATTTCAACAAACATGAAGTTGGCTACCATATACAAATGAGAACAAAATAATATTGGGAGGAATGATTTCATCTTACTTAAACTTTCCTAGAGAAAATACTATACAACCATATCTTCTCCTCATTCACCTTCTTATGTTCATGCCAATGTTAATACAAAAACTGGAATGGTGCTTCACAAACACAACCTTTGAAATCTACAAATAGTGAATCTTGACCTTCAACTCTCTGATGCAAAATTCACTTAAGTATTGTTTAAATTATAGTGCTCTACGAAAACTAAAAACTTGATAATGTTTTGATACTCTAATTGATATGGCCTAAAATCCAAGATATGCTTGAAATGGGTCATGCCCAGTGGAGAAATAGAAAGCACGATTGTAAGAATGCTAAATGAATGGAAAATTCTTATTTCAAGTGCAAAATTAGTTATGATTATATATGTAAATGGAAAATTCTTATTTCAAGTGCAATTCTTATTTACAAATATAGGTGAATGGACAACCTGAGCCCTCCATATAATGGGTAGATGTCTAAACATCCCTACCCACCCCAACCATCAGAGATGAGGTGAGAGGGTATCCTGAGACTTCCATCAGATACATAAATATCCATCTATGCAAATCAAGTACTATTGCTAAGTACTAGGACTAAGAGTCAAACATGAAACATCAATTTCATAACTAACACTCACTCAACATAATAAACCTTCATTTCAACACATTACAACATGCATGCATGATTAGACTCTTAATCCTATGCCCTAGCAACACTTGCATTCTCTCTCTTTTTTTTACCAAATTACCTTCTTGTATCTGACTAGCCAACCTCATGCTCAAGATACCTACTCCTCACTCCTAGCTTGGCTACCCATTAATTATCTACTAGCATTTTCTAAAAATAGAACAAAAAATGTCTAACAACACTCATTAATTATTTCCATTAATTATAACTACTTTTGAAGTACAATAATTAGGCTTCCAACCATGTACCCTCACATTCTTCACGGACATATTGAATGTTACCATCATTTATATTTTCATCT
The DNA here is from genome assembly GCA_028583015.1 of Wollemia nobilis. Taxonomy (NCBI): domain Eukaryota; kingdom Viridiplantae; phylum Streptophyta; class Pinopsida; order Araucariales; family Araucariaceae; genus Wollemia; species Wollemia nobilis. The sequence goes on from JAQPPZ010016604.1 coordinate 3,573,554, forward strand.
TGTGTAGTTTTAGGTCCAATAAAATCTGTTGCTCTAGAGACACTAACATATTCTACCTCGTATGCTTCAGTGTCTTTGATCCCTCTTGGAGGTGATGTGAGAACCACATACCAGTTGGTATCAAGTGGATCATTTACATAAAAGACTTGTTTGGCTTGCGATGCTAGGATAAATGGATCATCTTTTAGTCTATCTTGACCAAGTAATCTGTTCATGTTGACCAGTGTGAAGCCCATTTCATCCTTTCTACATCCATTCCTCATATCAAGAACATTCACCTAATCACATTTGAATAGAGGGGTATCAAAACCGATAGTAATCCAACAAGATTATTTCCCTAATAACACCATAATATGTGATTGTTTGAAGCACCGGGTTTGTGTCTTTTGTGCTTGCTCTACACAAAGTAGTAGCATCGACACACACACCATTATTTTGAGTTGTTCTTTGTTCCTCTTTGTCTTTGATATGAAATCTATAACCATTGATCAAATAGCCCGAATATTTGGTTGCAACTTTCCTTGGACCACATGCCAACCATTTTATTGTGTTGGAGTCATTATCATTATGTTGCATTCCATCTCCATGAAACTGAAACAAAGAAGAATAGTTTAAAGATGATTGTAGAACATTACATGACATTCAGTACATGATAATCAATATAAATATCAAAGATCATATTCAAGAGAGCAAACAATAACCTGATATCATAGCCAAGTGATGAATGTTTGATTATGGATTTTTTGCAACACCCCTTCATCTCTCATTGCATGGGGGTTGGATTCCTTGATACTCTTTAGGTGCTTCCTGATTTGGCCCAAATTTTGTCAAGCTTAGTTGGATCTAATTAATATTCTACCATATATAACAACAACAAATAAACATCTACTTACTCTACCCAAGGCTAAACTTCATCCATGTTAAAGAGAATGCATCGATGGGCTTGCTCATAAGAAGTTTCATCCAAATCAAAGTCTTCACCACTAGACAAAGGCCTCCCATCGATTATAGTTTCTTCATCCTCATCACTCCATACCTCATTGTGACCAAGGTGATCACCAATTGCTTTCGTACCTCTCATGTAGTCCACACAGAATGAAACAGATTCCTCGACAAGATAATGTTCGACAATACAACCTTCGGGCCTAGCTCAGTTCTTTACATAGCCCTTAAAAATATTCATAATTATAAGAAAGGAAACAAACAATTTTGATTATATGAGACACTACAAAAATTAGAAAAATGGTGGTTTATGAAACTGATGAATGCATACAAACCTCTCGAAAGGGTACATCCATCGATATTATACAGGTCCACATAGACATACCTCCCACACCAAGTGAACAATTAGGTGCACCATGATATCAAAAAATGAAGGGGAAAGTACTTTTCAAGCAAACATAACATCTCCATGACCTCTACCAATAATTTCTCTATTTTTATAAGATCCACCACTTTAGTGCATATATCCCTATAGAACATGCACAACCAACAAATGGTTTGTCGCACTGGCTTATCAAGCAAATGTCGTAGCACTATCGAAAGAAGTTGTTGCATGAGAACATGGCAATCATGTGATTTCAGGCCCTAGATCTTAAGTTCTTTCATAGAGACATATTTTCTAATATTTAAACTATATCCATTCGGTACTTTCATATTGTATAGTGTACGACAAAACCTTTCTTTCTCAACCTTCAATAGATTGTAGGGTGTTGGTGGAAGATATGTCTTGTTTCCATCCATTACTAGCCATAATGTGTTCTTGATACCCATATTTTTTAAATCCTCATGGGAGTTTTTGCCATCCTTTGAATTTTCATCGATACCTAGCAGTGTTTCAAATAGGCTTTCGTAGATATTTTTCTCCACATGCATCACATCCAAGTTGTGATGAACTAGAAGATGTTGTTCATAGATAGCAACATCAAATATAAATTACTCGACATTGAGAGACATAACAATAGATACAGAAAGAAAGTTGCATGTCGTACCTCCCAATATGATAGATTGAAGAATATAGATTTCTTCTTCCATCTTGCTATAGGAACAAACATGCTATCCTCATCCATGTTGTGTTTCCTTTTATTTGAGTTGCTCTTTCCCCAATTTGGTGGAATTCCCTATACTATTTTTAGTATTTTCATCCCATTTAAAGGTTTGGGTGGTTTATCGAGCTCTTGTTTTCCATTGAAAGATGTCCTCTGATGATGAAATAAATGATCTAGAGGAAGGAATCTCCTATGGCCCATGTAAGCGATCTTTCTACTGCATTTAAGATATTTTGCATAGGTGTTCTCCTCGCATATTGGACATGTTACCTTTCCCTTTGTCATACATCCTGATAGGTTTCCATAAGCAAGAAAGTCATGGATGACCCACATCATTATTGCTCTCATATTGAACATAGTATTGGAAAATGCATCATACATTTCTACTCCTTTAGTCCATAGTTCATGCAAGTCATCAACCAACGGTTGTAGATAAACATCAATATCATTGCTTGGTTGCTTGGGGCTAAGTATTAACAAGGTGAGCATTGAATGTTTCCTCTTCATCCACATCCATGGTGGGAGGTTGTAAGTGACCAACACAATGGGCCAGCAATTGTAAGCAGTACTAAAGTCAGCAAAAGGGTTGAACCCATCGGTTGCCATTGCAAGTCGTACACTACGTGGATCATCGATGAAATATTTCCACTTAACATCTATAGTTTTCCATGCTGAGGAGTCGACTAGATGTCGCATATTGCCATATGAACTCTTGTGCTGGGAATGCCACCTCATATTCTCTGTAACCTTTGTAGAGCTATAGGAAGAAAGCAACTCACTTCAATTGCATCTAACAATGTTGAAAGAAACAAACACAACAAAGCTAATGATATAATAAAATCCCTTACCTATACATTCTCTTCAACCTTGGTATAATGGGAAAATACCTCAACACCTTCATAGGAACATTAATGCATACCTTTTGTGAATGAGGGTCAACTTTCCATCGAGATGCACCACATGTTGGGCAAGCTTACTTCTTTTCATGATCTTTCCAATATAAAATATAGTCATTGATGCATGCATGTATCATTACATAATGTAATCCCAATGGCCTCATCATTTTCTTCATCGCATATGTGGACTCTGGAATTGTATTATCGATTGGGAGCATATCTTTCAGCAACTCCAGTAAGTCACCAAAGCTTTTGTTTGACCAACCATGTTTTGCTTTGAGATTATACAATTTAGTGATCATCGATAGCTTTGTGTACTTTGTACAACCTAGGTATAATGGTTATTTGGCATCTTCGAGCAAGCTATGATATTCATCAATAGGAACTACTCCATAAGATGATTGGAACTCAACATCATTATCTCGTAGTTCTTGTCCACTCTTTGAGCAATTGATATTGAACAATTTGTATGCATCATTGACCATTCCAATGATGTCATCTTGTACATATTTGATAATTGGACCCTCATCAGTGGTAGAGCACATGTTTGATGCATATTTATCAAAACTAGAGGGTTGTTCTCTATGCAAAACAAACTTGGTATATGTCTTGTCAATCCCGTGCCAAATCAGGTGGTCACGAACCTTCAAAAAACCAAGAGTTTTCATATTTGAGCACTTTCGACATGGACATCTAGTTCTTTCAGGGTCCATTGAATTCTTTCTTGTGAAATCCAGGAATTGGTGAACCCCATGATAATAGTCCTCACTATTTCTACAAACAGACCCCCCAAAAAATAAGAAAGTATAGTTATACGGGTAGATCTGATCGAAAGCACAACTTTTCTTCATTAATGGAGATAACATAGTTGAAATACCTAGTTGCTCCTAGCCAAGATTTGTCCATGATACTTGATGGAATATCTTCTTATACCTAGCCACATCATAGATAAGGTGAAATTTATCTTTGATTCAACATTCATACAACTACATATTGCATTTTACTTATGGCCATAATCATTTTCAATTTTGTTTTGGCATGCAACCCCATATGCAAATTGATAATTCATTTGATACACCATCATTCTCTTCCATGCCACAGGTCTAACATGTGAGAGAACACTGATCAAAATATTAGGCATATTGAAGCACTTACAGACATTCAAAGAACTTACAGACATTACTATATTGATCAGCCCAACCCTAAAAATTATAATTTTAAAAATTGTGATTAATAGCCAATTTCATACACCAGAATGCAACACATATATTCATGCCATGACTCCAAGTAAATAGACACTTTCTATTAAGTGGATGATAAATGCATTAAAATACAACAAGATGCACTACAATTCGATACAATACAATCTCACATGTTATCCCCACAAATAGCCTTTACATAGTCTCTTGATATTTCATCTTCAACTATTTCTTTATCTCCTATCAAACTCACGAGATATGACTACATATTTCTTATATGAAAAATATTTTATTAACCTTCTAACAATAACAAAACCTAATGATTACATAAAACCAAATATTGACAAGATACAAAGTATTTACAAGGTACCAAATTGATCGAGGTACACAATTACAGAGAAAAAAAAAATAGTTCTGATTTATTCAATATACATGAGAGAATTACTGTTACAACAGAATTTACAAAAATATATTATCGTTTCCCAAATTTTCCCCCCCCTGTGCATGCCTCTGTTCTCCTTTTTAAAGGTTCTCAGGTGACGCTTCATTTCCAGCTGGTGGCCCTTCGTTTCCTCTTCCAGAACCTTTCGTTTCGTCTTCCCGTGCCGCTTCGTTGTCCTGGTATTCGAAACGTCTGCCTTTTCGACTCTTCGTCTTCGGCTTTCCCTTCGGGCGCGAAAATATGACAGGTCACGATATCGTGACACCTTTCGGTCTCTGGCCCCTTCTCTGTCCTTGCACCATGAAAATATGACATGTCGTGATATCGTGACAGTTCCGCTCCTTCGCTCCATCTTCCTGCTTTTGGGTCACGAAATCGTGACATGTCACGAAATCATGACATCTTTGTCTTCCATACGCTCTTTCTGCTTTCGGGTCACAAAATCATGACATCTTTGTCTTCCGTACGCTCTTTCTACTTTCGGGTCACGAAATCGTGACATGTCACGAAATCGTGACATCTTTGTCTTCCGTACGCTCTTCTGCTTTCGGGTCATGAAATCGTGACATGTCACGAAATCGTGACATCTTTGTCTTCCGTACGCTCTTCTACTTTCGGGTCGCAAAATCATGACATGTCACGAAATCGTGACATCTTTGCCTTCCTTGCCTCTCCTATGAAACCTGTCGCGATATCGCGATAGTTTCCCTGCTAGCATCTTTCTCCATTTTTGTGTCGCGATATCGCGACACCTTTTATGTCGCGATATCGCGACATCTTTTCCTGCTGACTTCTTCCTTCGTTTTGTGTCGTGATATCGTGACACCTTTTATGTCGTGATATCGTGACATCTTTTCCGCCCACGTCCTTTGTCTTGTTTCGGTCGTGATATCGCGACACCTTTTATGTCGCGATATCGCGACATCTTTTCCCATCCTTTGTTAAACACTTTTGGATATCACATCTTTTCCCTCTTTTCTTGTGTGTCACGATATCGACACCTTTTATGTCACGATATCCGACATTTTTCATCTTTGTTTTATCTTGGTATATATCACGACACTTTTTATGTCGCGATATCGCGACACTTTTCAACACTTAAACATTTTTTTTTTTTTTTTGTTGATGCAAGATTGCAGTGCTGCCCTGGATGCTCCTGCATCAGACACCCGGGGTTGATTTGAGAAGTGATCCTCACTTCTGAACTATTAGAGGAAGACCCAAGCGATCCACCTCCATTTTTGTCAGCCAAGTTGCATCTTCTGCCGGTCTGCCCTTCCACTTGACCAAATATTCAAAATACTGTCTATTTTTGGTACTTCTGCCTTCTCTTGTGTCCAGTATTTCCTCTATCTCATCTGTGGTTGGAGTAGATGCTGGAATACTCCACAACTCTGCACTTGGTGTCTCACTACTATCCCCTTCATGGTATTTCACCAAATCTAAAATATTAAACACGGGTGATATGTTTAACCCACTTGGCAATTCTACTTCATACGCATTGCCTGAATCCCATTTTGCTAGGATTCTGCACGGTCCAAACTTCTTCATCTTTAGTTTGTTATAGGTTTTAGCAGGAAATATTTCTTTTCTCAGATGGACCATCACTTCATCTCCCACTTTGAATTCCTTAAACCGCCGCTTACGGTCTGCTTTCGTCTTATATTGCGTATTCATTTTAGCAATATGCTTCTTCACTTCTTCATGCAGGTTCTTCGGATGCTCTGCAAAATCCTCAGCCTCGGCACTGCACTTTTCCCATGTATTCAACTTCCTTAACTCAGAAACATTTCTTGGACTGCTTCCATATATTATCTGAAATGGAGATTTGTTGGTACTCCTGTTGACAGAATTGTTATATGCAAACTCCGCCTGCGGCAAAATCAGATCCCATCCTTTGGGCTTATCTCCTATCAAGCACCTCAATAGGTTACCCAAACTTCTGTTTACCACCTCTGTTTGCCCATCTGTCTGTGGGTGGTATGCTGAACTGAATTTCAAATCTGTCTTTAGTTTCTTCCACAGGGTTCTCCAGAAATACCCAACAAACTTGGTATCTCTGTCGAAAATGATACTCTTCGGTAGACCATGCAGTCGTACCACCTCTTTGAAAAACAAACCTGCAATATGAACTGCATCATTAGTTTTCTGACAAGGGATAAAATGTGCCATCTTTGAAAACCTGTCAACTACCACAAATATGGAATCATTTCCCCTCTGTGTCCTTGGTAGACCAAGAATGAAATCCATGCTGACATCTTCCCATGGTTTCTCTGGTACAGGTAACGGCTGATATAATCCAGTGTTCTGTCTCACACCTTTCGCCATCTGACAGACTCTACAACTCTGCACAAATTTTTGCACATCTTGCTGTAGTTGCGGCCAATAATAATTCTCGCTCACAAGGGCAATGGTCTTATCTCGACCAAAGTGCCCAACCAATCCTCCATTGTGTTTTTCTTTGACTAGGTTTTCCCTCATGGAACTTCTTGGAATGCATAATTGGTTTCCTCTGAACAACATTCCATCTTGGATCAGAAAATCCAACCACTTGGTTCTGTCCAAGGTAACTGGTGCCAAGCAAGCCTTCCAGGGCTTCTGCAAAATCGGGATCTTCAGGGTACAAACCCTTCAATTCATCAAATCCCAACACTTCCACCTTCATTTATGTCGACAAACTCTGCCTTCTACTCAAGGCATCTGCAACTCTGTTGGACTTTCCACTCCTGTGCTTCAACACAAAGGAATAACTCTGCAGAAACTCAACCCACTTCAAGTGCCTCTGGTTCAGTTTTCCCTGGCTATTTATATACTGTAAGGCCTGATGATCAGTATATAACACAAACTCTTTTGGCAGCAAATAATGTCTCCACTTCTTCAGGGCCTGAACTATAGCATAGAACTCTTGGTCATACACTGAATACTTCTTCCTGGCCTCATTGAGTTTCTCACTGAAGTAAGCAACAGGCTTGCCTTCTTGACTCAGCACAACTCCTATGGCACTGCCACTGGCATCACAGTCCACCTGAAATACCTTGTTAAAATCTGGAAGTGCTAAAATAGGTTGCTCAGTGACCTTCTTCTTCAACATATCAAAGCTCTTGTCTGCTCCTAAGGTCCACTTAAAGTCTTTCCTATCCCCTCTCATTGTTTTCGTAAGGGGTGCACAAATACTGCTAAAATTTTTGATGAATTTCCTGTAAAAACTGGCTAGACCATGAAATGATCTCACTTCAAAAGTGCTTCTTGGAGTAGGCCATTCAATGATAGCCCTCACCTTTTTTGGGTCCATTTTTAGACCTTCAACTGAGATGACAAATCCCAGGTATACCAACTCCTTCTTCACAAAATTGCACTTCTTCAAGTTGATCAACAACTGTTCTTCCCTCAACTTCTCAAAAACCCTCCTGATATGCATCAGGTGCTCTTCCAGGGTTCTGCTGAATATCAAAATGTCATCCAAATAGACAATAACAAACTTGCCTAAAAACTCCTTCAGCACTTCATTCATCAACCGCATGAATGTGCTTGGTGCATTGGTTAGTCCAAATGGCATGACCAACCACTCATACAAACCTTCTCTGGTTTTGAAAGCAGTTTTCCACTCATCTCCTTCTCTGATCCGAATCTGATGGTAGCCACTCTTCAGGTCAATCTTGGTGAAGTACTTGGCTCCACTCAAACAGTCCATAATATCATCCATCCTTGGCAATGGAAATCTGTATTTGATGGTGATCTTGTTGATAGCTCGGGAGTCTGTACACATCCTCCACTCTCCATCCTTCTTTGGTGCTAGTACTGCAGGTACTGCACATGGACTCAAGCTTTCTCGAATCAGCCCCTTTTTCAACAACTCATGGACTTGCCTGCTCAGCTCCTCACTTTCCACAGGAGTCATTCTGTGGGCTGCCTTGTTGGGTAAACTAGATCCAGGTACCAAATCAATATGGTGACTGATCTTCCTCATCGGTGGTAAACCCTCAGGCACATTGTCTGATATAATGTCTAGAAATTCTTCTAACAGGCGTTCGACCTCTGCTGGAACATCTATGTACTATTCTTTCTTAACAGTAGGGATTAATGCATAACACATTGAATCCCTCTTCAGGCCATCCAAAAACTGTCTGCCATCCACCAGGCAGATTTTGGCACTACTGCAGACTTTCTCATCCACTTCTTTCAGTGGCTTCAATTTGTGACGTACTCCATCCTTTGTCAGAGAGTACGTATTTGCATGCCCATCATGCACTGCACGTCTGTCAAATTGCCATGGTCTTCCCAACAGCAAATGGCAAGCATCCATCGGCAAAACATCACACAGGACCTCATCTTGGTAATTCCCAATGTGAAATTTGACCAAACACTGTTCACTGACAAGCGCTCTGTGGTCTTTCTGCAACCACGCAATCCGATATGGATGCGGGTGCTTCTTCTTCCCCAATTTCAACTTAGTAACCATCTCTTCTGAAACTAAGTTGTCTGTGCTACCATTATCAATGATAACATTGCAGACCTTCCCTGCACATTTGCACCTTGTGCGGAACAGACTCTTCCTCTGTTCTGGTTCTTTTTCGTCATTCAACAGTGCTCTTCTCGTCATCAGCACTTCTCCTCCTTCTGCTTCTTTAGAGTGTTTTGACTCTGCACCTTCATCTGCCATAGCAGCTCTGGCATGACCCTCAGGTCTCTTGTCCATCCTTTCTTGGTGTTGAGGACACTCGTATGACCGATGTCCCTCTTCTCCACACTGGAAACAGGTTCCACGGAATACCCCTCTTCCATACCCACGTCCAGGTCTACCTCTTCCTCTCTGGTAGCCATTGTTCTGATCACGCGGGCGGTAGGTATTCTCCTTTTTCTGTTCCTGGGGTTTGCTTGTTTCCCTAGTCTTCTTCTGGTCTCTGTAATTTCCTCCATCGGTTCTTCCACCACGATCCCTTCCTCTCTGTTTGCCTTCAAATCTTCGGTTCAGTTTCTCTTCAACCTTTAAGGCCAATTGATACGCATCTTCTATGGTGGCTATTTTGATCAAGCTGAGTTCTTCCTGAATGTTCATTCTCAACCCATTGATGTATCTGGCTACTTTCTCCTTATTAGCCCCTGAATGGCCAGTTCTGATGGAGATCTTGTAGAATTCTTCTATGTATTCTTGGACAGACTTGCTCGACTGTCTCAAACTTTGCATCCTCCTCAACAGATCCAACTCGTAATCTATGAGAATAAATTGTCTCTTTAGTTTCTCCACCATTCGGTCCCATCTGGTTATCTTTTCTTTTCCATTTTTATTTCTTTCGAGTTGTACTCCTTTCCACCATAAACTAGCATGGCCTTTCAATTTTGCTTTTGCAAATTTTATCCGGTCTGGATCTGCAACCTCCTCATACTCAAAGTATTCCTCCATATCGTTGATCCAATCAATCAACTCTTCCAGGTTGAGATTCCCAGAATAGGTAGAGACATCAAACTTCGGCCTCTTCCCGGCCTGAGATAGGGCTTTCAACAATCTAGCTTCAAAAGGATCCAATGTTTCTTCATCATCTGATGGATCATCAGTTACCCAGGCTTCATCGTCACTCTGGTCTTCTCCTTTTGGCTCAACCCCTCTTCGCAACTCTTCTTGCAGGGCTTGCACTTGCCTCTGCAATGCTCTAAAATCTTCTTCAGGCACTACATTTCTCCCATGACCATGGTTCTTTCGTGGAGGCATTCTGCTCACTTCTCTCGCAAGTCTGAATCGATCCTGGTGCAAACTGCCTCACGTTCGGTGCTCTGTTTACATGCTTCAGGGACCTTGAACTTCTCTCTTCTCAGAACCCTTCCACAGATCCTGGCGCAAGCTGCCTCACTTTCGACGATCTGCTCACACACTCAGGAACTCCTGCTCTGATACCACTTGATCGAGAGCCACAATTACAGAGAAGAAAAAAAGTTCTGATTTATTCAATATACATGAGAGAATTACTATTACAGCAGAATTTACAGAAATATATTATCATTCACAAAATTTTCCCCCCTTGTGCATGCCTCTATTCTCCTTTTTAAAGGTTCTCAGGTGACGCTTCATTTCCAGCTAGTGGCCCTTCGTTTCCTCTTCCAGAACCTTTCGTTTCATCTTCCCGTGCCGCTTCGTTGTCCTGGTATTCGAAACGTCTGCCTTTTCGACTCTTCATCTTTGGCTTTCCCTTTGGGCATAAAAATATGATAGGTCATGATATCATGACACCTTTCGGTCTCTGGCCCCTTCTCTATCCTTGCACCGAAAATATGACATGTCACGATATCGTGACAGTTTCGCTCCTTCGCTCCATCTTCCTGCTTTCGGGTCGCAAAATCGTGACATGTCACGAAATCATGACATCTTTGTCTTCCGTACGCTCTTTCTGCTTTTGGGTCATGAAATCATGACATCTTTGTCTTTCGTACGCTCTTTCTGCTTTAATCTGACATGTCGCAAATCTGACATCTTTGTCTTTCAGTACGCTCTTAGCTTTCGGGTCCAACATCTACATGTCACGAAATCGTGACATCTTTGTCTTCCGTACGCTCTTCTGCTTTTATGTCACGAAATCGTGACATCTTTGCCTTCCTTGCCTCTCCTATGAAACCTGTCGCGATATCGCGACAGTTTCCCTGCTAGCGTCTTTCTCCATTTTTGTGTCGCGATATCGTGACACCTTTTATGTCACGATATCGCGACATCTTTTCCTGCTGACTTCTTCCTTCATTTTGTGTCGCGATATCGTGACACCTTTTATGTCGTGATATCGCGACATCTTTTCCGCCCACGTCCTTTGTCTTGTTTCGATCGCGATATCGTGACACCTTTTATGTCGCGATATCGCGACATCTTTTCCGCCAACGTCCTTTGTTATGTTTCGTCGCGATATCGCGACACCTTTTATGTCGCGATATCTTTTCGCCCATGTCCTTTGTCTTGTTTTGGTCGCGATATCGCGACACCTTTTATGTCGCGATATCGCGACATCTTTTTCGCCAACGTCCTTTGTTATGTTTCGATCGTGATATCGCGACACATCTTCCATCAACGTCCTTTGTTATGTTTCGGTCGCGATATCGCGACACCTTTTATGTCGCGATATCGCGACACTTTTCAACACTTAAACATTTTTTTTTTTTTTTTTTGATGCAAGATTGCAGTGCTGCCCTGGATGCTCCTGCATCACAAATAATGTAATATTCTCCAAACTTTTAATTAAAGAAATTGTAAACATAGGTACAATATAATTATACATAAGTAAGATGTGTATGACCTCCTTAATAGTCATATTGACTGTTGTAGTTCAAAAATGTATGATCAAAAATCTCTCAGACAACCTATTCCCCTTCCATCAATTTATCTATAGCCAATGGATCCTTGGTTCATCAGTTGGGACAAATAGTTGACATATCCCACACCAAGGTTCAGATCTTGGTGGCACCAAATAGTCCAATGTGACTAAATTGATGTAAAAGGGAAAGGGTAACCCTTTCAAACCCATATTTTTAATTAAAAAAATACCTTATATCTATAAAGGAATAAGTGATAATATGTTCAATTGAGCACTTTACATGACCTTATTACACATGTAAAGCCAATGAACAAATGATATATATCCATTTGTGATCCCATTCAAATATGTGAAATGTCAAGTACTATCAGATATTTCAAGCCCAATTCACTTTTGTAGTTCCCTAGCTACACTAGCTATAAATCAATGGTGACATGAAACCATTGAGTGCAACAAAGAGCAGATTCAACTAGTATGGTTTGAATATCTTTAAATGAGTCAAATTACAATGAATGGGTGCTAAACACCTAATAATCTCCTCCTAGGTATCAAACAAAATTTTTGTTTCTAACATAAAATTTCTTAATTGAAGGTAAAATTATTTTTTAATTAGAAAGGCAAAAAATAAGTACAAAAAATTAGTGTCTATAGTCAAAACTTAGCAGTGTCCTTATCTGCTTACAACACAACACGATTTCAAGTAACTGAAGGGATAATTTTATTTTTACCTTTGAAAAACACTCAAAAGAAAATCATGAAAATATTTTGGCATCTAGACATCACTCCTTGTTGTGCCCAAACTATAGTAATCTTTATGATACCATATAAATCTTGAGTACTGCCACACCATTTGTTTCCCTTATAATAAAATAGAAAGGGCATGAGGTAGTCATAATGCCTCAACTTTAAATAAATTTTATAGTAGAATGTTGTGTTCCTCAAAATCTAAGACAAGGATGATGTGGGACAAGAAGCCATATTTTGTTAATATCTAGATCTAATTTTGGGGGACACATATGGGATAGCCAAACAACCAAGAGACAACATACATCTAAAACCATAGAAGTAGGAAACTGAGAGCCTAAATTTTAGTTAATCCAACTATCCAAATTCATAATCAAAATAAAATGTTAAAATCGAAATAAAATTTGAAAGTCTAAACCACCATTAGATGCACTAGAATTACCCTAGGTGTCATAGAAGTATCACAATATCTTAAGGACTCCAAGGCATCTAAAAAACCTCATCTTGGGAAAGCCCTTTTTCAAATATTGACATTCCAAGGGGGCAAAACATCTTAGAATGACCCCTACCTTAGGCTAGAAAAGGGGGATAATATGTCCCTATTATAGAGCCATAAAATGCCAAGGACAACAAATTCAGGGGTTAGTGTCTCCACAAAACATACTCGAGTACCCAAATAAAAGACGAAGGCAAAGGCATATTATAATAATTGCAATGAAAATAAATATTAAAGCTTGAAACCCACCAATAATTTCCCCTAGAAATGGATAAATAGACAAAAACTAACATGGGAAAAATAGTGCTCGATTGTGCTACCATTTTTCAATTTTTTAAATCTACAAAAATGGCAATCATCCCTTTGTTGAAGATTGACCGTCAAATATCCATCGAATTTATTAGCTCATGTTAAGTATCAGATGATGCCTAAGAGATCAATAAATATGAGAAAAAATAAACTATCAAAATATCAACCACATGAAAATAAACTAATAAATAAAAGCACCAAGTATTGCCAATTTTCTTTTCCAATTCAAAAATACAAAAACACACATAATTGATATCACTGAGAAAAAATAACTATGAAATAATAAAATAATTTTATAAGCTTCTAAGCGTAAAAAATTAAACTATAACCCTAAAAGATATTCTTCTTTGCTTTATGCTAATCTTGTACACATTACATTTAGTATTCAACTTTGCAGTTCTTGACATTTCCCCTTGTTGCTATATGGACACCCATACCTAGCATACATGATACTTTAGATTTAGAATGAATCCAAAAATGTGGAAAATAAGGTTGAAAATATGCACCAACTCATTACCACGAGGTAATGTTCTATGTACAGTCGACCAAGTACCCCTGTACCCCTAGAAGCCTTGTCAAAAGATTCCACTGCTTTGGGGATTGCATATTTTCTACCCAAAATACCCTCAAGAAGAGAGTCAAAAATATCAAACAACAAATCAATAATCATTGCAATGACAATCATATGCTATTTGAACCTTTGATTGGTTGTCATTGCAATGATTGCTGATTGGCTATTTGATCTTATTGAATCTTTTCTTGAGGGTGTTATGGATGGAATATATCCAATCCCAAAAGTAGTGGAATATTCTGACAAGGTTTCTATGGGTACAGGGGTACTTGACCAATTGTACACAAAATATTACCTTGTGGTAATGAGCTAGTGCATATGTTCAACCTTATTGTCCATATTGTTGGCTTGATTCTAAATTTGGAGTATCAGGTATGCTAGGGATGGGTGCCCATATGGCAATAGGGAAAATGTCAAGAATTGCAAAGTTGAATACTAAATGCAATGTGTACAAGCTTAACAAAAAACAAAGAAGAATATCTTCTAGGATTACAATTTAATTTATTATGCTCAAAAGCTTATAAAATAACTTTAATATTTCATAGTTATTTTCTCCTCAGTGATCTCAATTATGTGTCTTTTTGTATTTTTGAATTGGAAAAGAAAATTGGCAATACTTGGTGCTTTTATTTATTAGTTTATTTTCATGTGGTTGATATTTTATTCGTTTGTTTTTGTTCATATTTATTGATCTCTTAGGCATCGTATGATACTTAACATGGGATAATAAAGTAGACAACCATATGTTCCTATTTCAAAGAATTTTTAAAAGGTACCTTGCACATGATCAAACAACCAATCAACAAATCAAAAGGTGCCTTGCACACAATCAAACAACCAAACATCCAATCATGGATACGACATCCACCTAAGAAAATTTTTGCTAGATATTATCTCATGTCCTAATTTGCTATGGAAAAAAGATCAAAGTTTCTCTTCTCAACAAAAATACAATTCAAACAAACATTTGATAAACCTAATGCCTACAATTGTAGACAACTCATGGATTACCTTCTTCATAGTGGCAGTTTTAAGACCACTTTTGAATGAAGCACCGATACACATCTACCTTACAATATTAACGATTTATCAAATAACATCAAGAACTTATCAATGAATCAAAAGCAAAAAATCAAAAAGGTATTTTTTCCTTCCACAACTAGAACATCTCACATTGATCATAAGACAAGGCAATATTATGCCTTCCCTCAAAAGCAATCATTATGACACTGCAATGAGTTGTATTTGATTACAAATCACTTTTTCATAAATGCATCTCTCTCATAATCATCCACAATCATCCATCATAAATTCTTTGTCATCAAAATAAAACAACCAACATTGTATCATTAGTTTTTGCACTACACTATGTCTTCACATAGTGCAGTACAAAAAGAGGTAAATGTAGACACCCAAAATTTGCACATTACCACTTTTTCCATCATTAAAATTGATAAATTTGCAAAACCCATAAAATTTGTATAAATTGGCTTTAAAACACTATTCATCTCCATAAGCCCCCTTGGGCTACTAAAGACCCTTCCTATGCTTAACTATGGATTCTCATGCGACTTACATCACAACTCAACCTTGGTTGAAATATTTACCATGGTCAAAAAGCATTTTATGGTCAAAGTCCACTTTATGGCTAAGAATATGGTTGATTATCTTAATCACAATTAAGCCTAGCCTATCCACCTCACCTAGTCTACTTTAACTAACCTAACCTAGCCTTACCACCTTTCCATCCTCATATTTGCTCCACCTCACACTCTCTTGGGCAATAAATGACAAATAAAGACTTGCACATAATATTTTTTTTTAAAATTAAAAAGGTTTTCACATCAACATGTCATAAATAACATTTGGAGACTTTCATCCACCTATTTATGGCATGTGGATGGGTGAGATATTCTCTCACCCAAACACACTTATGAGGCATGATACTTGTGCCACCTCAGGGGACACCTCAGAGGACACCTATGAACAACCACCTCATACGGGATAACTCAAAGAACACCTCAGAAGATACCTCACAAGGCCCACCTCATAATGCACACCTCATAGGGGACAACTTATGGGACACCTCAACCCCTCACCTAACCTTAGAAAATTCTATAAATAGAAGGCCAAGTACTCCATTTTAGATATATTCACTTTTGCTTAAAAAAACTTTGCAAACATTACTCTAGATTGCAAAAACCAGTCAACATCCATAATACATCACTCACCATCCATCCAACATAGGAGTTTATACCAAATTCACCATATTATTTGTTGTTTTGATAGGTTATTGACAAAGATTAAATATTTTGAAGGTGACCCATTGAAAAATAGAAGAATCCCCTACACCACAAGAGACATTCCATAAAAATCCATCGATTTTGAAGAAAATAGTTAGATTTGCATAGTAAGGTGTGAATCTTGAGGCATAGTTAGATTCTCACACTAGTATGAGAATCCCATTTCCAGTAGTCCAAATGCTACAAAATCAGTTAAATATGCTTTGTAAGTTGATTTTTCATCATTTTATGCTATTTTAATCATGTTTTAAGGTCCTTTTGTCTTTGTTAATATAGTCTGATCAAGACATGCCCCCAAACCCTCTAACAAGTTTTTGTAGGGTTATGCAGGTTTAAAGGACCCGTGTAGCTAATAGTGGTACATGACCAATATGTACACTCACATTGAGAAATATAAAGAAGAAACCTCCCGCTACTTACTATTTATTAAAAATAAGGCTTTCGTTGAGGAGGACCCATTTTGTAGCCTTTCAAAGACATATTTTGTAAAAGGAAATAATTGTAACCCCTTTTGAAAGTTAATTCAAAGCAACTAGTTTTATTGTACTTCAAGTGGTTACCCTAATACAATGGTTTTAAACTGCCCTCTTAGGATCTATTAGGGTGATTATTACCACTATAAAAAAATACCTTATTTTAGCTGTTGTTAAAGATATTTTTTGGTGTAGTGTGAGGTGGCTAGGGGTATGTTGCTTCCTCTACACTCATGGGCTTGGGGATCAAAGGGTTCACTAAAAATAGTTTAAGGACTCACTCCAAGTTTAGGGTGGAAATGTTTGATGTGTTTATTGAATAGGAACCTATGTTTGGTCTTACTAAGATCTAAACTAGAAAGAATTGAAGAATAATGCAGGGCAAACAATAATGCAAGTAAACAAAGAACTATTCCTAGAATGATTTTTATTTTCAATGAGGATTAAAACCCTAAAATTTACAAGTAAATAAATCTTTTTAATTTTAGCAAGGGTTCAAGAGAATGCACAAACAAAGTTAACCTAAGATGCAAAACTAAATTCTTTGCTTTTTTGATGACTACAAATAAAATCAAATAACTTTATTTTTAATATGATGTAAATCAGGAAGATAAATGAATAGAAATGATTAAAGGCACTTAAAAAATAGCCTAAAAGATTTTTTAGAGCACTTAATTGATCCTAGCCAAATTTGTATTTCAAAATATCCAACATCTTCAAAAGCTACAAAATAACTTCAAAACTGTTAGAAAATTGATCAGTGTTTGGGGGCCAACTTAGGCTAATATATGAATAACCTTGGAGGTGCAATAGTCAAGCCCCCTTGGTTATTTTAGCTGATCATTCAAAATTGAAATTATTGTTGACCTTTGAAACAAACAAATCAAGATGTAACATATATGTAACAAAAAAATAAAATACAGATAGAATGGACATGATAGAAGGGAAGTAATGCAAGATGCAAACTAGGGTTTTTAGAAGAAAAATTTTACCCCCAAGCCCTAATTGACCAAATTCATGTCCTGTAAGGGACATGCACAAATTTGGCTTACCAAATTCACACCTTGTATGGGACATGCATGAATTTGGTTCATAGCACTTTCTAACCTACAAAACATCAAAAATGCAATGCAAAATAATAAATTAAAGTTCTAAAAGACTAATAATGCATAGAAAACTTGATTAGCTGATGGAGAAAGTAAGGAGTTATGAGAAAGTGAAGAAAATGACCAAAATGGTAGACCTATCCCATCATTAAGGCTCCTTCACTTGTTCACCAAGGAGATCTAATCCCAAGAAGCACAAAAACAATGACAAAGCATTCCAACAATAAAAGAGCACTTGCAAATTGTTGAGAGCAAGATAAAAAATGAGCAACAATTAAAATTACATTATTCTTGAAAAAGGGGTTCCAACCCGCCTATTTATAGGAGTTTTAGAGGGCTTCGAAAGGTAGGAAAACAAAATTTAACCTCCAAAAAGGGACATCATAATAAAGAGCTAACATAGGACAAGGGTTTTGAGAGAAAAATACCAATATTACCAAATTTGTGCCCCATACTTGGTAGGTGCATATTTGGCATACCAAATTTGCATCTTATAAGGGTTGGGTGAAAATATGACAAGGCTAAAGAAAAAAGTTAAAAAAGGGGGAAAGGTACTCAAACTTGTACTTAGCAATTTTGAGTGGCTTCTTAAGGATATAAGGGAAAAAATAACTCATTTTGATGGGTCAATTTTCCATTTCTACACCACTTAAGATATTTTACAACCAATATTGGAGGATATCTATCATTAGACTAGACTCATATGCTACTCAAAACTAAGTATGAAACTAAGCTTAAAATTCCCTCATAGCCACTCCTTATCCACCATGTGGAGAAAATACCCTCTATTGGACTAAGCGGGGAATACTCTTATGTAGTCAAGGAGGAGCTAATTAGGTTAGAATTATATATGTATGAAGTTAATTCATACATCCTAGATGATCACCTAGAATAGTGGGCAATCAAGACATAGGGATTGGATCCTTACAAATCATTCAATCAAGTTGAGATGGGGTAAGGCATTACCACAAGTGTTGTTACATACTTTATATATATTAAAAAATATATATCAAGGTAGGAAAATATTGAGATACCACCACATGAGTCATGAAGAACCATTTTAGCACAATGAAGGTGATTGGACCAATAGATGGGTAGCTTACATATGGGAGAAATACAAAAGGTCTCTCATGCATGAATGAGTTCCTCAAACTATGTGAGCAATCCCTTGTCTTGATACTCCATGCAAAAAAGGATAATGTCTCTCTTGATATACATAGCCCAACCACACTAAAATGAAGTTTATAGGAGTAAGTTAAACATCAAAGAAACACAAATCATTTGATCAAAGGATTAATGGAAAGTGATCATTATCTGATGAAGAAATGGTGTAACCTTATAGAATAATACCAATTGACAGATTGTAAAAAAAAAAATATGTGGCAAATGCATGCTAATAAAAAATAGAGAAGATAGGTCTAAGGTTGAAGAATTGATCATTGTCATATAAATAATGGTCTATGGATAACATCACATGTAGTAGATTTACCCTAAATAAATGTTCTCCATCAATGTTCAATATTATTGAAGGCACACAACCAAATATGAAGCTAACAAAAGACCAAAAATTGCTATTTCTCCCTTTGGGAGGAGTGCCATGGTCTCCACCTCTAATGAAATATCTCCCAAGACCACCAAGGATGATGCGTGGAAGACACACCAATTTAAATTTACCAAGTAAAATCTTGATGCACATCTCTAACGAATGAATAATTGCCTGTAGGTACCTAAGAATCATGCAATACTTCTAGTTGAAAAAAACAAGGTTGCAAAACTACTTGAACTATTAAAAGACAATTACCCTCATGCTAGTTGTATACATAATCAATTTTCCTTGGGTGAACTAAAGGTGACAAAGTAGTAACATTTTATTAACCACCTTGCATGGGCAATAACATGCATATCTAGCACATTGGTAGGAGTCTCAAATATCTTAGAGATAAGCAACCATACTACACATTCATGGATGATGAGATTCATAAATCATGTCTAGATAAGAGATTTTGGTTGAGAAAGGTGGTGGTAGTATTTATCAATAGGTCAACCCAAGTAGAAAATTATTTCAAAGATAGATGAATTAATGTTGAAGCAACAATGGATATCTCCCATTGTATTACCAAAGGAAAAATATCTGTCATACAGGGAGAATTTAAGGCGAGTAGATTCATCGATTTCTAGATGAGGAGCCTGTAAGAGGAAGACTTTATAATTTCAATATTTTTCCTTTTTGGTCATGAAGTATTTGAGCAAACAAGAAGCCTTTAGATTGCAAGATGATACAACAATAGAAGCAAGTCTAAAATAATATAGATATCACTCATAAAAAGATATACAAAAATCCATGGAGAAGAGAAAGAGCAACACCTGCAATACTACAATTAGAGCTTAGCCTAAGCTATCCAAGAGAAAAAGAATACTAAGAGAAAGGTCATGAAAGATATTAAAAAAGAGTAGGCTTGAGTCCTTGGAGCTTGAATCTGGATTAGCACCTTAGACTAGTACTTGGCACCTAAGGTACATAACTACTACAAAGTGGTAGTTGTATGCATAGAATATTACAATACCTAGACCCAAACCCAAAAAATTTGATCGTTTTATGGAGATTTTATGATCTTTATATATGTTCATCTTATTTTAAAAATTCTAATGGTGGATATCATCATTAGTTCCAAAAGTTCCACTGATATCTAGTGCCATCCTTGACAAACTGGGCTACTTATTGAAGAAGTGCAACATTAGGGATGACAAGCAGCCAAAATTTTCCCTAATTCTCAACAACTTAAAAGAAAAACCAAGGATATTGCAAGAATGCTAGCAATTATCTTTGGATTGAAAGAAGACAAGAACTTATTATTGGCCCAAATAATTGTTTTATACAAAATGAGGCATAGGCACAACAAAGAGAGATTAGTATTTGACTTCAAAGACTATATCATTGAAAAGGTCCATGAAGGGTTTTCTAGATTCTAGGAAACCAAAATATTTATATTCTCTATGTTATTGGCCCATTTAATTTTATATCAAAATCTAGGTACATATCATGAGCTAGCCATAAGACCAATGGATGAATATGGTCACACTTGGACCATTTTATTTTGGACAAAAGGCTTGAAAGGATCCTCCTCCTACAATAGGTTTGTGGAGAATTTTGTGATCCCCACATTATTAGCTCTAAGAGGAAAAAACCTAATTTCCTCTCAATTGTTTCCATGTAGTTTTTACAAGAACAACACCAAGTGGATTGGTTCTTCACAAAGGATGCCAACTTCATAAAGATGTATAATTTTAGTAAAACTATCTACTGGTTTTATAAATATGTCTTAAATAGATTTTTGTGCTAGAGGTTCTCAAGCAGATAGACTCCATAAATGCTTTCTTTAGAAGTGGAAAAAATAATATAAGATTCTATAATATCCTTTATATCTTTGGAGGAATTACCATGGTAAAGAGGAAAGTCTTAGATATTTTGAAGAAAAGGTTGAAGGACCTAAAGCTTGAAGTAATGCCAGGGGAATGGAATTATAGCACAAAGGGAAATTTTACCTCCTAGATCATAAGCATAAAAAATTTGACTGAGTTTATGCATGATACAAAGCCTCTCAATAATCCAACTGATGAAGTAGATACACCATGATTGAAGGTATTCCTAAAACAAGAAGAAAATATACAAGAGAGGTCTTATGAGATATTTTATCAAAAGAAGGACAAGGTAGACCCAAACTGCCACATCAATGTGACTAATTTATTTTTTGAAATATCGATAGTGGAAGGACATAAAGATTAAATCTTGATGGGAATTATGGTATAAAATTGAAAAGACTAGACCAATTTTTGATGAAATAGATGACGACAAAAAAATCAATGAGAAATATAATGAAGAACACATGAATGTAAGAAATGAAAATGCAAGTGAAAGAAATTAGGAGATAATTGGTGGGATGATACATCGAGTGAATAGAGGAGAAGCGATGATGATAAATTTATTTTTCCAAATAGAAGAGTTCCTACTAGGGTATGGAGAAGCTCTAGTTCTCAATTTTACCCAAAGTCACCACCACAAGTAATCTCTCTAGTGCCTTAATAGTGGGAAGAAAGGAAGTTAGCTCATGATACAAGCACTACACCATCAAAGAGAAGAAAAAAATAAACTTCAAGGATGTGATTTCAAGCCACTATGCCCATACCAACTGGTGAGTTTTATAATATCCATTTCTCTTCCATTTTAGTTATTAGTTAGTAGCGTTCCATGCCCTCTATGTTTTCATTCCCATTAGAACAAGTACATATTACTATAGCCACATAAATTACTACTTTCCTTGTAGCCTCGAGTACAACCTCTATTCATATGATACCTATGCTTCCAACCCCTTAGTTCCTCACTTCTCTAGCATTTTATCCTGCCATGTTGCATGTCAACTTTCAAAACACTCTAGCCAAGGAGTACTTATCCATTCCTATCACCTCTCAACCCATTTTGATCTACCTATTCTTCTATTTGTCATTTGTACCCCTTACCCCAAAAGCATAATTGATAAGTGTGAAAATCTCAATATTGCACTGGGTATACTCTCACATTTTATAGAGATTCAAGAAAAAGTTGAATAGTATACCAAGATAAAATAATCCAAGAGGATAGTTAGACCCATGGAAGGACTCAAAATCCAGTATGAGCTCTAGAACAATGTCCTCCACTTCACCCACTTAACCCCAAAAGTATCCAAGGTAGAAGGGAAAATGTAGGGGTAAGATTACCAAGTGACCATAGTAGGAGTTAGCATTTAAGACATCAAATCCAATTATAAGGTGGATCTTATGGAGTAGGCTAACAAGATGGTTAGTTATGACTACTTAGCCATAGAAAAAGGCTAGAAAAGAGAGAAAAGAAGCTCAAGGAGGGGAAGAAAACCCTTAGAAGTTCTCAAAATGAGGTTAAAGGGCTTTGAAACTAGATGGATCAACTCACAAGTTTCCAAGTCTCAAATTCCCTCATATATGAGGAGATAAATCCAAATTGGTGTTTGATCAACTAACTTGCTACCATGGAAGCCAAACTTATTGTATATGGAACTAGTTTCTAAAAGAAGATTGAGGTAAAAGAGAAGATAATCATAAAGACATTTTAGTAGAAGTTAACCAAAGTGATAAGGATATTATACATAGCATATTGAGAAAGTATAGCCAATACCATATCTTCCTTGTATTAGTTGTTCAAATACGTTAGCACAACTTCCTAGTAGAGCATGTAGATAGGTCAAGATATCAAACAAACCCTAGGGCAATCTCTAAAAAAATGGTCAAAGTAGGGAGATACTAGGCATGGATAGATATCTTAAATGATCAAGAGTTGTAAATCATGGGAGTCATTGATTGAGAAATAATATTACAGAGGGTATGGGACATAGTAAATAATGATATACGGATCTAACTAGTTTACCACAAATTTATCCCTCAAATGGGGTGACAAATTTGAGTTTTGTTGGTTCTCTTTCAGAACTTAATCACCAACCTAAAAGTCTCTTTGATGGAATTTCATGTTGTAAGCTCTCTTGAGGTACTTTTGGTAAATGTGTAGATGCTTGAGGGCATTCACATGTCGCTCATCAAGTAAAGTGAGTTAATCTATATGAGCTTACTGTGTAGTATAATCATTGATGAACTCCAACAGAGATATGCACAGTGACAATATGTCCAAATCTAAAGGCATGATAGCCTCAACACCATACACTAGTGAAAATGGAGTTTCCATAGTGGGAATCTAAATACTGGTGCAATAGACCCAAAGGGCAAGAGGTAACTGATTATGCCAATAATTATGATTTTTCTAAACGGTTTTCTTTAATATTGTAGCTACTATTTTATTAGATACATCTGCTTATCCATTAGCTTATGGATAATAGGACATAGAAAAGTTGTGTTGTATATTATATTTCATTGTTAAAGCATGCACATCCTTATTCTTGAAGGGTGTCCCATTATCTAAAATTATCTTGGATGGAATACCAAAATGACATATGATATTATGCAGCATGAACTCCACGATGCAAGGTCCAGTTGTAGTGGTAAGGGAAATTGCTTCCACCCATTTTGAGAAGTACTCATGTAGCCATTATGATAAATGTGTGATGGCCTGAGTAGGCAGGTGTGATTTTTCCAATTAAATCAAACCCCCATTATGCAAATGGCCAAATAGATTGAATCGGTTGTAAGTCCTATAAAGGTACGTGTGTCAAATTTACATGATGTTGAAACTTTATGCAATTATTCACATAAGCACAAAAATATTGCTCCAAAGTAGGCCAATAATATCCCATGCAAATAATGTGCTTTGCGATGGCCATGCCACTAAAATGGCCACCATATGTATCATCGTGTGTTTGGGCAATTGTCCAAGTTGACTCTTGAGAGTCTAAACAATGAAGAGGAATACCCCCATAAATTTGACGATACATTATATCTCCTATTAAGACATAATCTGCCACCTTTTGCTTAAATGCTCGTTTTACGACATGCAACAATCTAGAAGGAATATTTCCTAGTTTTCAATAATTGTTTATTTGGGTAGCCCAATATTGTTTTAAAGAAGCCTCAATTGTATGAATTGCATGATCCTTTTGATGTTGATCTCTCACAAATGCTGATTGAGAGTAAACTTGTAGATATAGCGTTGTGCTAGTATCAAAAGGATTCTTAGGGAACAAAGTCCCCCAAGTGATATTATTCAAATAATTGTGTATTTGAGAGAACCATTCATGTGAAGGTTCAATATGAATCATGTGAAATTTTGGCATAGAGTTAAGATCATCACGCTTCATCATAGATTGTGATAGTGTTTTCACTTGAATAGTTTTGATATCATCAGACAGGTTCTATGGGATTAATGACCCTAAGGAGGACATTGTATCAATAAAGCAATTAGTTTAATGAGGGAGTGCCTGAATATCATACCATTAAAACTTTACCAAAATTTTATCCTCTAAGGCTTTGTAGGCTTGCAATACTGGGCACCTACACTGGAATATTTCTTTCACCTGATTAACTATGAGAAAGGAATCATCGAAAATGTTTAGCTTTGTTATTTTCATGGCGATTGTCATTTTAAGACCTATGAGAAGGGCTTCATACTCGACATTTTTATTGGTGCATGGGAAATTGAGTTTAAATGAAAGGGGTATTGGATCCCCTTACAGTGTGAAAAACATGTTTCCTGTACCACCCCTTGCTCGCACTTAAAACCATTGAAAAAGAGAGTTATGTTAGCTTGTGACTCATGATTTTCAATATTTGGTGATTCTGAGACATAAATAATTGAAGAACATGTGCTTATACTGAGAGGCGGGGTGAACAGTATAATATAAAATGTTTCCCCAAATAGTAGCATCAACATTAATAAAGCAATAAACATCACACAAAGCATCACACACATGAGAGACATAATTTTTAACGTGGTTCACCCAATGTGGGCTACCTCAACAGAAAATATTTCTTCTAAATATTTCTCAAATAATCTCTTGGGACTCCTTCCCAATTACAATGTTTATGGACCTTTATTCAAAGGAGATGCTGATCCCCTAAATCTCAAGTTCATGGATTTATTCCATAGGAGAACTCTTTCCCCTTCTGCTCTGGCCAGTGATCTTCTAGAAGAATCTGTCTCTCTACTGCACTGACTTGTGGATCTCTCTCCACTTGAAGACTCCTCACTCAGATCTGTCTTCAATTGTCCTATATGTTGGATCTCTATCCACTGAGACTCTGTCCTCTGTACTCTATCACTTCCAAAGCTCTGTCAATAGGTTCAATTAGAACCTCTTCAAATTTTCTCAATAGGCTCACTCAAAATCTGCTCAAATATTCTCAATAGGCTCACTCAGAATGTGCTCAAATTTTCTCAATAGGCTCACTCAGAACCTACTTAAATCTGCTCAATAGGTCCACTTAGAACCTGCTCAAATATGTTCAACAAGCTCACTCAGAACTTGTCCAAATCTACTTAACAAGCTCACTTAGAACTTATCCAAATCTGCTCAATAAGTCCTCCCTACGACTTGCTCAAATTTGCATAGCAAGATTTCACGAAAGATTACTCAAAATTAGTCCACAAGCCTTCTCAAAGACTTACCTCAAATAAACTCAACAAAATCTCAACTCAATATCATAGAAGCATAAAGAGAATTGTTAGAGACTCAATATGTTCTATACTCAAATCCCAATCTCAAATCAATCTCAACTCAGTAATCTGATAGAAGCATAAAGAGAATTGTTAGAGACTCAATATGTTCTATACTCAAATCCCAATCTCAAATCAAATCAATCTCAACTCAACAATATCATATAAGCATAAAGAGAATTGTTAGAGACTTAATATGTTCTATACTCAAATCCAATTTCTTTCTCAACTCAACTCAAATCAGAATATAGAATAGTTTGTTTTATGGAACTTGAACAACCACTTCACTCAATCACTTGACTAGGCTCACACAACTCTACTCAACCAATCACCAAAAGGAACAACTCTTTTTCACAAACCGTAGTCCAATCATGAATCAACCAACTCAAAATGTCTTCAACAATACTCAACAACAACTCTTACATAACAATGATACTCATGTTCTTTTCAGCTCAAGTTCAAGTTCTTTGCACAACAACTCACTCCAACAACAATGCTTATAAAACAAGGTTTTAATCACAACTTTCAAATCAGTATACCTTAAAGCATTAAACCAACTATTTTTGAATAAGAAACCACAATCAATATTTTTCACTCCAATGATATTTCAAAAATTAACCACCCAAATAAAATCAATGGAGAATGTTACTCATACCTTTTTGATGCCTTATGAGTTGTCCTCTAAATCTGCCACACTCAACACTTTTCCTTTTAAATATCAACAAGGATTAGAGATCTTGAGTAATAACACAATAATAAAATATTGTCCAAATAACACCTTATTACTCCTACTTTATTTTAACATCCACCAAAGTTATTTTTAATGAAACCCTTACTCAAAAATAACTTTCACTAAAAGAACTTTATCAATAACCCTTATTAATCCTAATATTTTCAAAAATCACAATTAAAAATTTAAGTCCACACCTCAAAAAACCACTATAACCTTATTCCTAAGGTTATTCAATACATCAACTATCAAATCACCTTTACTCCTTATCACTCCACCTTAGGCAATAACAAAATAAATAAAAACCTCAATACATGCCTTGAGGGGAATCGAACCCCCGTCCTGTCCAAAATGAACACCCTAGCCATGGCCAAGCTATCGCATGAGATATGGGCTTGTTTTGAAGAAAGAAGTGCCACTCACTTCTTGTTCTTATCTCCTTCCGCCAAGCGAAAAAGAAATATGCCTTGAGCGCCTTAATAAATCCAAAACGATTCTTGCGGGAATCAAACACTTAACCTTCCTGCCACCAACACCTTTGCACAAACCAAGTTGCCACTAGGCCACACTGCCCAACACACTTTGGAAAATGGACAAGGTTAGCTTTCAATATTCGCTGCTTCACAAAATGAAAATAACACGAGCTCTTCCTTTACAAAAACAAATTGTTAATCTCAATCGAGCAAGGATAATATTCTTCAAAAATTTTAATGGCAATACATATATATATATATATATATATATATATATATATATGCCTTCCCTTAGCTTGGAAACATTGGTGCTTTTGAACCTTCCTTTATGACGTCAACGAATATTCTTTTAATTTAATTTTAAAATTAAAATTTAAATTTTAAATAAATTAAAATTTAAACTAAATATTTAAAATTAAATAACTCCATCATCGAGGAACCTTTTTCGATAAAATGAAAAGCTAACTTGGGTTTTAAGAAAAATCCATTTCAAATCTGCCATCCATGGTTTTAAATAAAACCTTTGAAATTAAATTTCTTCATCACTGGGGCACCTTTTTCGATGAAACGAAAAGCCAACTTGGGTTTTAAGAAAAACCCATTTCAAATATGCCATCCATGGTTTTAAATAAAAACATTTTTCTAAGATTTCTTTGAATCTCCATTTTGGAACCATATGCCATGCATCCCTTCTTGAACCTTTGATCAAAAACCTTTGTTTCTACACAAACATAGTGTTAGCTTACATAGATCCTTTTGACATCAATGAAAACTATTAGCTTAGGAACTCAAAATGTCCAACAATCTCCCCCTTTGTCATTGATGGCAACCCATATCCTTTTACTAAAATTTGACCTTCTTTTCTACTGCCCCTGGGACTTTGCTTCCCCTAGCTCAAAGCTTTATCAAATATCAAATCTCTCTCCATGTCAAAAATTTCCTTAATATACACAAATCTCTCCCCCTTTGTCATCAATGGCAAAGGGTTACCTTTGGGGATCGAGACTAAGAATAATCCTCTTAGCTTAGCCCTTCCCCCACCTCCACACGAGGTGGTTAATTCTAGGGTAGGAGTATTTCTACTCCTCGAAAGCACTTCTCTTTACCATTATCTTTCTCTCTTCCTTTCTGAGTTTTCTGAATCCTCTCACTGTTTCTTTCCAAGCCATCATCCTTGTTTCTATTATCATTTCTATTCTTGTTCTTGTTCTCATCCATGTTCCTGTTCCTATTCATATTTTTGTTCTCATCCATATTCCTATTCCTGTTCATACCTATTTCTAGAATATTTTCTCTACACCATCTTGTTGTGTGTCCATCATTATTGCACTTATAACACTTAATGTTATTATTCCTTGGAGGTGCAAATGTCTTAGGATACCTCCTAGTAAAACCATATCATCTTCTGCCATGAACTCTACAATTTATTACTTTGTGACCATACTCATTGCATGAGTAGCAATACCCATGGAAAAGCTATCCTTTCCCATTATCCTGTCTTTCATATGACCTGCACTATGAAACCTGAAGAACACAAGTTTATACTAAGAGGGGGGGTGAACAATATAACGCCCACTTTTTACTTTCTTTCCAAACCAATATCAATTAGTGTCCTTAATTGTAATATCCAAATATAGCAATGTGCATTAATGACATAGATAGAAATAGTAATCAAGAGCATAAATCACCACACACAATTGAGATACAAGATTTAACATGGTTCCCCCAATGTGGGGTACTCCACAAGATAATATATTTATAATATTTCACAAAGAAATAGGGATCCTTATCCCAATGCAAATAATTACTTTGATCTGCTCAAAGCTAGGCTATCCACTAATTTGCTCAACAAGGCAATTCACTGATCTGCTTAGGTAGGCAATCCACTGATCTACTCAGGTAGGTAATCCACTGATTTGCTCAGGTAGGTAATCCACTGATCTACTCAGGTAGGCAATCCACTAATCTGCTCAGGTAGGTAATCCTGATCTACTCAGGTAGGCAATCCATAGATCTGATCAGCAAGGCAATTCACTGATCTACTCAGCTAGGCAATCCACTGATCTACTTAGGTAGGCAATCCATTGATCTGATTCAACAAGCTCACCAAGAACTTACTCAAAATTTGATCTAGCAAGCTCACCAATAACTTGCTCAAAATATGCTTCAAAAATCTCACCAAGAACTTGCTTAAATATGCTCTAGCAAGCTCACCAAGAACTTACTCAAAATTTGCTCTAGCAAGCTCACCAAGAACTTTCTCAAATCTGCTCTAGCAAGCTCACCAAGAACCTACTCAAATATGCTCCAACAAGCTCACCAAGAACTTGCTCAAATCTGCTCAACAAGCTCACCAAGAACTTGCTCAAAACTTTGTCCACAAATTTTTCCATAAATCTATCCAAAAGCCTTCTCAAAGGCTCAATCAATCATGCTCAAGTAGAACTCAAATCTCATCCATAAATATATGAAGGCAAGGCTTGATGATGAAATCAACAATGAATGACAATGCACTCTAAAATGGATGACAACAATGATCCAAAATGATCTCAACTCAAATTAGAATATAGAATAGTTTGTTTCATGGAACTTGAACAACCACTTCACTCATTCACTTGACTAGGCTCAAACAACTCTACTCAATCAATCACAACAAGGAACAACTCTTTCTCACAATCCCTAGTCCAAGCATGTATCAACCAAATCAAAATGTTTCCAACAATACTTAACCACAAATATCACATAACAATTATACTCATGTTCTCCTCTAACTCAAGTTCAAGTTATTTGTACAATCAATGGGCTTCAAAAATAATGCTTATAAAACATTCTTCACATAACAATGATACTCATGTTCTTATCAAACCATATCTCAGGTTTTTCACACAACTAATGGCTTCAACAACAATGCTTATAAAACAAGGTTTAAACACAACTCTCAAACCATAAAACCTTGAAGCATTCAACCAACCACTTTTGAAAAGAAAACCACAATCAATCCTATTTTCTCCAATGATATTTCAAAAATCAACCACCATAAACAAAGTCAATGGAAAATATTGCTCATACCTTTTTGATACTTTATTAGTTGTCCACTAAATCTGCCACACTCAACAAACTTTATTTTTCAAATTTTAATAAGGGTTAGGGATCATGATTAATAACACAAAAATAATATCCAAATAACACTTTATTACTCCTACTCAATAAAATACATCATGTCCCCTCATGGAAGAATTAATCCTCTTTGAAAAAAAACAAAGCAACCTTCAATTTTGAACCTCTTTAAAAAATCAGAAATATTTATTTACACACACCTTATTTCTCACTCTAAGAAATTTAATCAAATAGCCCTCGAAATAAGCTTTCCAACGATATATAATATGATATTCTTCCAAAAGGAAAATCACTAGAAATCTCTTTTTTTCCTAAAGTGCATCATAACCCTTATTTCTCCTAGGGCAACTTTAGAAGAATAAAATATTAACTTGCCTCTGTCCCTGACGGGATTCGATCCCTTGACACCTCCTCACTCAGTGCCTTAATCGTGACCAAGCCACCGTTGGGCCACACACCATCACGTGTTCAAAGGGGCATGATCCAAAACAAATACCTCAATATTCTACACCATTTGAAAACTAAAAAATGCTTCAAGCGTTTCAACATAGCAAGCATCCCCGACGAGACTCGATTGCATGACCTCCTGCTTCTTACACAACACACGAACCACTAGGTAAAATGTGACTATACATTTGGTTATCCTCTGTGAACGATTATTCAACGAACCCAAATTTCGTAAACCCTTCACATGTCTCTTTACACACGCTTCAACACACAGGCTCTTCTTGCATTACGTTATCAATTCGAATGAATTCAAAAATCGAGGACAAGAATTTATCAAAAATTTTGGTGGCATATATATATATATATATATATATATATGCCTTTCCTCCTTTCTTTAGACGTCGGTGCTATTATTTTTAATATATGCCTTTCCTCCTTTCTTTAGACGTCGGCGCTATAATTTTATTTTTAATTTTAAAATTTAAATATAAATTTTAAATAATTTAAAATTTAAACTTAATATTTAAAATTAAATATCTCCATCACCGGGGAACCTTTTTCGATGAAACAAAAATCCAACCTGGGTTCTAAGAAAAATTCCTTTCAAATCTGCCATCCATGGTTTTAAATAAAACCTTTTATTTTTCTTGCCTTGGTTTTCACAAAAAAACCTGTATATATCCATGCTCTCCAAAATATCATAAATGATTATTTATAAAGTGTTGTTACCACCAAAACTCAAATGTGATCCATATGACATCAATGATCCATGTGACATCAATGACAACATAAAATAACTCAAATTGCAAACAAAGCCATGTGCCCAAACCTGTGACATGAAAAACATCTCCCATTGAAGCTTCCTTGCCTAGACCTCATTGGTCTCCTGTTATGATTGCTATTCCATCTATATCTTCTTTGTGCATTGTTCCTATTTTTGACCTCTTTGTTGTCCAACTCATCCTCTGATGTCTCATTCCAACTTACACTTTCATTTTTTGAAGTATCTTCTTCTGAAATTCCTTCTTCTTCAAGACTAGAAGTAGACTTTTCTTCCCATTTATTTTGATCTTGTTTGGAACCAAGACCTGTCTTATTTGTTGTTCCTCTTTGTATCTTGATTATTTTGTCTATACTCTTTGCACTATTCACATACTTGTACAAATTTTTCTTTGAATCCTCTAAATCTTCCTTTAGTAGTGCCACTTCTTGTGTTAATTTTTCACACTCCAAAATATTTGCTTCTAACTTATCCTTGAATTTACTTGCCTTAGCCTTTGACTTCTCTAAGTCCTCTATGAGCAATAATATTTTTCATCACATTATTGAAACTAACTTCTAAGCTTAGAGTGTTG
Organism: Wollemia nobilis; assembly: GCA_028583015.1. NCBI lineage: Eukaryota > Viridiplantae > Streptophyta > Pinopsida > Araucariales > Araucariaceae > Wollemia > Wollemia nobilis. The sequence continues at coordinate 3,605,719 of JAQPPZ010016604.1, forward strand.
CTTTCTTGCCTTCTTTACTGTGTCAAGAGCATGAATACGTTCTCCCTTGAGATCATAATCATTATTTGCTGAATAATCCTCTATTTGCTTGCCTTTGTCCTTATCATTACTTCCTTTTGGCCTGTCTTCTATAGAATTATATTCTTTACCTTCTAAGGCCATTAGAAATTTTTTATTTGGCCCCAATATTATATGTTGAAAACGGATCTCATTTTCTTTGGATAAGAAACATTTTTCATTTTTGATTTCATTGAGTACATAAATATTTCTTTCTCTTATAGCACTAGCTACAAGTTTTCTAGATTCAAATTTTCTTACTTCACATCTATCTTGATGAAAAGTTACTATATGACCTTGATCACAAAGCTGACTAATGCTCAAGAGATTATGTTTCAGACCTTCCACATATAGAACATTTTCAGCCTTTGCTTTCCCATTGCCTATACTTAGAGTTCCTTTTCCACAAATATTTGCTAAACCATTATCCCCAAAGTTTAATGACCCTCTATTTCCTTATTTCAAAGCTATAAAATTGTCCTTTTATCTTGTCATGTGTCTAGAGCATCCGCTATCCAGAAACCAATTTTATTATCTATCCTGTGCATGCAATGCTATTTGAACCAGTAAGGATTTTAATTTTCCTTTCCTTTTTTCTTCCTTTCTAGTACTAGACTTAAAGGTTTCTAGTTTGCACCTTCTAGATGTATGCTCAAAACTATTACATTTATAACACTTAACATCATTATCCATATTTGGTGCAAGATAATCTGTACTACTACTATCATTGTCTTTGCTAGTACATTGCATAGCTCTATGATATTTATTGCAAGAAAACAATGTCCATGGAAGGAATTTTGTAACCTATCTTGCTGAGGACTCGATATGATATTCTTTCTTTTGTGGTCTTCTTTCCTTGAGATATGGTAAGATACCTCCATTTTACTTGATGTTCCTACCTCTTGCTGACATGCTTCTTTCTCGAGCTTACTTGATGCTTTTTCAATTCTACATTTTAACTTCACAATATTTGCTACCACTCTTTCGAGTCCTACTTCTTTTGTTTCCAGCATATCTCTCAATTGATGTTCAATCTCTCTTCTTTATTTCACTTCTATTTCGAGTTCTATTAGCCTTTTTAGAAGCTTAATTCTTTCCAATTCATCATTTCAGATTTGTTCTTTTAGTTGTGCCCTCTCTTCTTGAATCATTTCAAGATCTTGGAGACAATTGAAGAGTGCTTCCTTAAAGTCTATAATTTCTTCACTCTTTGAGAACATGTGTATTACTGATGGATCCTCTTCCAAGATGTTAGAATCTTCACAGAGATACCGACTCTGATACGAATTGAAGAACATGTGCTTATACTGAGAGGGGGGTGAACAGCATAATATAAAACTTTTCCCCAAATAGTAGCATCAGCATTAATAAAGCAATAAACATCACACAAAGCATCACACACATGAGAGACATAATTTTTAACATGGTTCACCCAATGTGGGCTACCTCCATAGAAAATATTTCTTAAATAATCTCTTGGGAATCCTTCATAATTACAATATTTATGGACCTCTATCCAAAGGAGATGCTGATCCCCTAAATCTCAAGTTCATGGATTTCTTCCATAGGAGAACTCTTTCCCCTTCTGCTCTTGCTAGTGATATTTTAGAAGACTCTGTCTCTCTGCTACACTGACTTATGGATCTCTCTCCACTTGAAGACTCCTCACTCAGATCTATCTTCAATTGTCCTGGCTGCAGGATATCTATCCACTGAGACTTTGTCCTTTGTACTTTGTCACTTACAAAGCTCTGTCAATAGGTTCACTTAAAACCTCTTCAAATCTGCTCAATAGGCTCACTCAGAACCTGCTCAAATCCACTCAATAGGCTCACTCAAAACCTGCTCAAATCTGCTCAATAGGCTCACTCAGAACCTACTCAAATTTTCTCAATAGGTCCACTTAGAACCTACTTAAATATGCTCAACAAACTCACTCAAAACTTGTCCAAATATGCTTAACAAGCTCACTTAGAACTTGTCCAAATATTCTCAATAAGTCCTCCCTAGGACTTGCTCAAATTTGCATAGCAAGATTTCATGAAATCTTACTAAAAATCAGTCCACAAGCCTTCTCAAAGACTTGCCTCAAATCAACTCAAAAAAATATCAACTCAATCTCATAGAAGCATAAAGAGAATTGTTAGAGACTCAATATGTTCTATACCCACATCCCAATATCAACTCAAATCAATCTCAACTCAGCAATTTCATAGAAGCAAAGAGAATTGTTAGAGACTCAATATGTTCTATACTCAAATCCCAATCTCAACTTATATCAATATCAACCTAGCAATCTCATAGAAGCATAAAGAGAATTGTTAGAGACTTAATATGTTCTATACTCAAATCCAATTTCTTTCTAAAATCAACTCAAATCAGAATATAGAATAGTTTATTTTATGAAACTTGAACAACCACTTCACTCAATCACTTGACTAGGCTCACACAACTCTACTCAACCAATCACCACAAGGAACAACTATTTTTCACAAACCCTAGTCCAAGCATGAATCAACCAAATCAAAATGTCTTCAACAATACTCAACAATAACTCTTACATAACAATGATACTCATGTTCTTTTTAGCTCAAGTTCAAGTTCTTTGCACAACAACTCACTCCAACAATAATGCTTATAAAATAAGGTGTTAATCACAACTTTCAAACCAGAAAACCTTGAAGCATTAAACCAACTATTTTTGAATAGAAAACCACAATCAATCCTTTTTACTCCAATGATATTTAAGAAATCAACCACCCAAATAAAATCAAGATTTCATGAAAGCTTACTAAAAATCAGTCCACAAGCCTTCTCAAAGACTTGCCTCAAATTAGCTCAACAAAATCTCAACTCAATCTCATAGAAGCATAAAGAGAATTGTTAGATACTCTATATGTTCTATACCCACATCCCAATCTCAACTCAAATCAATATCAACTCAGCAATCTCATAGAAGCATAAAGAGAATTGTTAGAGACTCAATATGTTCTATACTCAAATCCCAATCTCAAATCAAATCAATCTCAACTCAGCAATCACATAGAAGCATAAAGAGAATTGTTAGAGACTCAATATGTTATATACTCAAATCCAATTTATTTCCAAAATAAACTCAAATCAGAATATAGAATAGTTTGTTTTATGAAACTTAAACAACCACTTCACTCAATCACTTGACTAGGCTCACACAACTCTACTCAACCAATCACCACAAGGAACAACTATTTTTCACAAACCCTAGTCCAAGCATGAATCAACCAACTCAAAATGTCTTTAACAATACTCAACAAAAACTCTTACATAACAATGATACTCATGTTCTTTTCAGCTCAAGTTCAAGTTCTTTGCACAACAAATCACTCTAACAACAATGCTTATAAAACAAGGTGTTAATCACAACTTTCAAACTAGAAAACCTTGAAGCATTAAACCAACTATTTTTGAATAGAAAACCACAATCAATCCTTTTTACTCCAATGATATTTCAGAAATCAACCATCCAAATAAAATCAATGGAGAATGTTACTCATACCTTTTTGATGCCTAATGAGTTGTCCTCTAAATCTGCCACACTCAACACTTTTCCTTTTTCAATCTCAACAAGGGTTAGAGATCTTGAGTAATAACACAACAATAAAATAATGTCCAAATAACACCTTATTACTCCTACTTTATTTTAACATCCACCAAAGTTATTTTTAAAGAAAAACCTTACTCAAAAATAACTTTCACTAAAATAACTTTATCAATAACCCTTATTACTCCTAATAATTTCAAAAATCACAATTAAAAATTTAACTCCACAACTCAAACAACCACTATAACCTTATTCCTAAGGTTATTCAATACATCAACTATCAAATCACCTTTACCTCTTATCACTCCAGCTTAGGCAATAACAAAATAAATAAAAACCTCAATACCTGCCTCGAGGGGAATCAAACCCTCATCCTGTCCAATGCGAATGCCCTAGCCACAGCCAAGCTACCGCATGAGCTACGGGCTCGTTGTGAAGAAAGAAGTGCCATTCACTTCTTGTTCTTCTCTCATGCTGCCAAGCGAAAAAGAAATGCGCCTTGAGCGCCTCAACAAAGCCAAAATGACGCTTGCAGGAATCAAACACTTAACCTTCCTACCACCAACACCTTTGCACAAACCAAGATGCCACTAGGCCACACTGCCCAACATGCTTTGGAAAATGGACGTGGTTAGCTTTCAATATTTGTTGCTTCACAAAACAAAAATAACACGAGCTCTTCCTTCACAAAAATAAATCGTTAATCTCAATCGAGCAAGGATAATCTTCTTCAAAAATTTTAATGGCATATATATATGCCTTCCCTTAGCTTGGAAATGTTGACACTTTTGAACCTTCCTTTATGACATTGGTGAATATTATTTTAATTTAATTTTAAAATATAAATTTAAATTATAAATAAATTAAAATTTAAACTAAATATTTAAAATTAAATAACTCCATCACCGAGGCACCTTTTTCAATGAAACGAAAAGTCAACTTGGGTTTTAAGAAAAATCCATTTCAAATATGCCATCCATGGTTTTAAATAAAACCTTTAAAATTAAATTTCTTCATCACCGATGCACCTTTTTTGATGAAACGAAAAGCCAACTTGGGTTTTAAGAAAAACCCATTTCAAATATTCCATCCATGGTTTTAAATAAAAATCTTTTGCTAAGCTTTCCTTGAAGCTCCTTTTTGGAACCAAATGCCATGCATCCCTTATTGAACCTTTGATCAAAAACTTTTTCTTCTACACAAACATAGTGTTAGATTACATAGATCCTTTTGACATCAATGACAACTCTTAGCTTAGGAACTCAAAATGTCCAACAAAAACTCCATCATCGGGAAGCTCTATAGTGAGAGGCTAGTCATCCTAGAGAGAAGCCTCTGCTAGTTGATCGACTATGAACTATACTTTGATTGATTTTTGTCCAATGAACTCTAGGTCAAATTTCATGAACAACATTATCCATTTTTTCGTGCGACTACTATGGTAAGTTTGACTCATCAATGGATTCACTTTTGAAACTACATAAGTGGTATGATTGGGCATGTAATGATGTAGCTTTTTAGTGGTGAAGACCACTGCTAAGCATAGCTTCTCAATGTATGCATACTTTACCTCATAGTTGACCAGGGTACGACTAATATAATATGTAGCCTGTTCTTTATGTAATTCATTATTTTGGGTTAACATGGTGCCCAATGCAATCTCAGTAGCTAAGATGTAAATATAGAATGACACTCCTGGTACCAGAGGAGCCAATACTAGTAGTGAAGCTAAGTATTGTTTTATTTTTTTAAAGACATCTTTACATTCTTCATCCCAATAAAATACGATCCCTTGTGTAGTGACTTGTTCATAGGTTGATACTTATCCAATAATTGTGCTATGAAGCATTTTATGGATGTGATATTTTCTTACAAGCTATGCAATGAATTGATAGTTGTGTGGGGAGGCATTTTGAGAATTGCCTTAATTTTTTTTTGGTCTACTTATATGCCTCACTTAGAGGCTACGAATCCCAAGAGTTTACTAGATGTGACACCAAATACACACTTCTTGGGATTTAGCCTAACATTATGCTCAATGAGGCGATCTAAAACCTTTCACAATACATTGATATGCTCATGGCATAATAGAGATTTGGCTAGTAAGTCATGCGTGTAATCTTCAAAAAAATTATGCATGTAGTCATGGAAGATATATGTCATGGATCGTTGGTAGGTGACACCATCGTTCTTAAGGCCAAAAGACATGATATTATAATAGAATGTTCCCCAAGACATTGTGAACATTGTTTTGATTTGGTCTTCTGGATTAATACGAATTTGAATGTATATAGAGAAACCATCCATAAGGGATAATATTTCGTGTCCTATTGTGGCATCTACCAAAGCATTAATGTTTGGTAAAGAAAACTCATCCTTAGGACTCACTTTGTTGAGATCTATTTAGTGCAAATACAAATCCTCCCATTTGGTTTCTTGACTGGTACCATATTTGAAAACCATGGTGGATAATCTAATAATATAATAAAGTCAGCATCCAATAATTTTTGCAATTCATATTTGACTATCAAGGGGACTTTTGAATGCATCTTACAGAGCTTTTGCTTAACTGGTTTAACATTTGGGTTCAGTGTAAGATTATGCATGACCATATTAGGATCTAGTCCTGACATATCTTTATAAGTCCAAGTAAAAGCCTCTATATTCTTTGTCAACAACTTTATATACTCAACTTACTCATCACAAGATAGACATTCCCATAATTTGATGTTATGGGGATTATGGAGATCTGTACCGATATCCTTGTCAATTGTTGGTTTAATTGACATGTGTGGTCCGTCTTCCAATTGATGTGGAATAGGGATTAAGTGGATGCCATCAGCTGGGTTTACACCATAAATTGACATTTCTTGCTCAACCTCAGCTTGATAGAAATTTTGAGAAGTCCTTGGAGAAAAATAAAATGGTTGTAATATTTCCTTGCAAGGCCAATACTTTGACAGAGATGGGGGAGAATCTTCCCAATAAAAGTTAATTGCCTCAATGTCGAGGTGCAATATCTTTTATGGGTTATTCGGATCTCTCAATGGTGCACTTACATATATGGAAATCATGTTGATGGATACATGATATCCCTTCCATGAGTGAGTGGGTCTAGAGATCTGATGGTGTCTCTTAACTCACGGGGGTGGTTGTGGCGGTGGTGGAATGATCGACAGTGGTTGGTGAGGAAGGCAACAATATTGCTCTTCAAGAGGTAAAATATGTTGTCAAATGGGATGCTGTATTGGAAATATGCCAAGATAGAACTCTTCTTCATCATCCAAAGGAATAAATCACTCATGTTCTTCATCTAAACTAGGATAATTAATGGGATCTATGCCATAATATAGTTCATCATCAGATGTCCATTCATGAGGAGGACCATGATCCTCTTCCTCACTATCATATTGAGGGGTATGCGAGCTTTATCCCACTTCATGATATTGAGCAACATAAATAGCTAACCCTAGATCTACCATGTTTATGGGAAACTAATCTCCAATGAATGAACGTGATTTGGATTGGCATAAGGATCGTGTGTAAGCTCATCCTTGAAATTTAGATCTAGGTGTTCTAGTCTTTTTATGAGTACATCTAAGGGTACTAGCTTATTGTGTACCAAACTAGATTTATCATATGGTAACTGGTATTGTGGTTGACATGGAACACGAGTACATTGCTCATATAAAAATAGGCCATAATCATACCAATGACAATGATGAAGATATCACATGGCATAGTCGGGATTTGACATGTAGTTTATATCCTCAAAAAAAGGTTCATCTTCTTCTTGTTGAGGAACTAGAAATATTCCATACTTGATACCCCCATATATAAAGTTAATTTGATTGGGCGATATGCCAAGAGGTACAATGCTACCTATGGGGAGACACGGTATTCCCATATCTTGCACTATTTCGATGGATGGAACTATTGTGAAATTTTTTACTATGTACTCTCCTATACCTGTACTAGACATATGGATTGTAACCTAGGATGATGAAGGTGAAGGATATGGAAGCAAGGCTTGAGATGACTTAATGTGTACCTCCTGAGATGGCTCCTATTTTGTAAGACTAGGAATATCTTCCATAGATATGGTGGAAATGATGGAAGGGATTTCATCGATTATCCTCTTCGACATGTTCCTCTGTAAAGGATCTGATAATGACAAAGGCTCTTCTGAAGCTTCTAATGATGAAGATGGTATGGGTGAATATGGTAATGATGTAATGGAAGGTAATGGAGATGGGAGTGGACGCTAAATGACTTTGTTCAGTTGGAAGTCCACATGAGTTTATGGTGAGGTCAACTCAGGAATTTGTTGCACCATGTTACAATACTTAAAGGGCTCAAGGTCTGTAGAGACTATGTGTACCTACCCTTCATAAGTATATTTGAGGCATTGATGAGCAATTTATGGGATACACTTCATATCTCGAATCCAGGGCCTACCTGAAATATGTTATAGGCCATTGCACCCTCCAAAATATGACACAATGTTGATATAGTTTTGCATCCCACCTGGATGGGTAGGACTATAGTACCAAATGTGGAGAAAATTATATCATTAAATGCTCTGAGGGTGTATGTGGATGAAATAACATGAGATGCTGGAAGTCCTAGGTATTTCAAGGCACTAGTGGTTATTATATTGCTAGATGAACCAGTTTCTAAAAAAACTCTTTTATACGATATGTCATTCACACATGCGATGATGTGTAAAAAAGGGTCCACTATATCACTTGCTATGGATTTGAGTTTGTGCTCATGGAATGTGGTCACTGGTTACCTACATTGTTGCACATGCCCCAAAAAATCAATGAAGGAGTTAGAATCCTAGGGTTGCAATTATATTGACTTAAGAATATCCATTAGAGCTTCTCTATGGGGAGGAGATTGTTGAATTAGCTCATAAATGGACAATATAGCAAAAGTTTTCCTTAATATTTGTGTAAGATTACTCTTTATTATCACTACTAGTCTAGGTGGAAGGCTCTGTACTGGAGGTGGGGAAGGTTGTGATGTAGATGGAAAATTTCTTGAAGTTGCAGGTGGTGCAACTTGACTTGGGTAGCATCTATTCCTAGTCACAATACTTATCATCTCGATGTACCCTTGTAAAGGAGGTGCCATATTGACCTCATCCATTGGTTTTGCAGGAGCTACCTACACCTCATGGGTAGGTAAGGGGTCTTTGAAAACCCCCATCTGTTGATTATTTGGGGTGAGAGGATTATCCACTTGGAGCTTTTTCCTCTCTATCATGTCTTGCACTATTTTTTTGAAACCATAGCATGTAGGCAAGTCATGCCATTCTACTGATGATATCGACAAAATTATTCCTAACATACCATAGGATTTGGTTTACTTGTATTCATGCGTATAAGCTTAATTTCTAGTAAATTAACCAATTTGGTAGCCCACAAATGATTGAATAGGGAGTCCATTGACTTAGCAAAGGGTGTAAACTATCGCCTAGGATGACATTGCTGATTCTGACCCTGATTCGTTTGAGTATTATTATTATTATAACTCGTAGGAGGAGGTTGGGCCTAATAATTTACCTTTTGAGGAGGCATCATTTGTGCAGACCCAAGGAAATTAATGGCCACCTGATTGACTACTTTCAACTTTTATGGTGCTAGACTGCTCTTTGGATTATTTGTCCACTCCTTCTTGCAAGGCTTAGCTATCTCCCCATCTTATATTTTGATCTCTTCTATGGTTCTAGCTTGGGTTAGAGCATCCTTAAGGGTGGGATATTGCTAGAGTCGCAACAATAAAGATATTGGTTTCAAGAAACTCTTTGAAAACATCTGAGTTAACTCAAAAATTGGTAATAGATAGGGTAGCTTAGCTAGAAGCATTCACCACATGTTTCCATAGTCAGTGATAGACTCATCATCATATTGTTTTAACCTCGTAAGATTAATTAAGGTTGCATTTATCCTGGTATTGAAGTGAAAAATTTCAAGAATGCATCTATAAACTGTTCAAATGTATAGACGTTATACCTTGGAAGTTGGTTAAACCACTCAATGGTAGGGCCAGAGAGGGTAATTAGAAATATTCTTAGTAGTAATGCCTCATTATCCTATATGTTGAAGCACTAATTCTTGAATTTTGTAACATGATCTTGAGCATCTTATTTCCATTTAAAATTGTCCAACTTGGGCATTTTAAAATTCTTAGGATATGTTGGGGAAGGTATGGATGGATGTAGCGGTTGATTGCACAACTAGTGCAAGGTGGACTTTTAAAGCCCATTCCCAAATGTCTTACCTTCTACAGTTTCTAAGCATTCAAGAAATGCTTGATACGCATAAGAGGATTTAATCTCCTCTTCTTTGTTTTGGACCCATGGAGGGGGACGAGGAATATTAAGCATAGGTTGAGGTGGTTGATTATCATCAACCATATCTCCAAAAGGTGCTTCTAAGTAATCCTTGTTTTGTTCTAAATCATCATAAGCCCCATAAGGTGTTTTAAGAATGGGCCTACAAGGAGGAACAAAATTCTGTTGCAAGTGATCTATTTTTAAGATCCTATCCTAACACCATTTTATAATTCTCATTTACTTATGTAATGACCCACTGCCAACGTGGAGGATCCCATAATGATATTATTTTGTAATACTTTGTAATGTATGTGGCAAGTAGGATTCCTAGCCAAGTGGTGTCATCTCATGTAACCGTTTTTATCAAGATTGTAACCAATGGTAGTGTTGTAGCTGCTCCACAACTAGCCCCAAAGTCTGGGGACCCACTTTAAAATTTTGTTCTTTTAGTTTTGTTTGGTTGTTTTGAGTAGCAACTTTCGTAGGTTCTATTCATGAGAGTGCAATGCAATTTGCTTGAGAGGAGTGCCTCCTTGTTTTATTTTAGAGCCTTGGATTTGGTTGCTTTGAGATTGGTGTTGAAGTTGCTCTCATAAGTTTTGTTGCAATGTTCCGATAGGTGCCACCTAGGGGTTGCAATTCATATTTCCAAAGTTCATCTTTGGCTTATACCTTCCCCTCATATATTGCAACATATATTGGAAAGGGCTTGGTTTGAGATTAATTTTAAGGTTAAATTTTAATGTCTCAAAATAAAATCATCTTGGTTTGAGATTAATTTTAATGTTAAAATTTAATTGTCTCAAAAATAAAATCAATCAAATATTCGACATTGAAAAAAAAAATGAAATATAAAAAAAGGGGATAATAATAATAAAACAATATATATTATTATCAATGTATATGCTTTATATATTTATAATAATATATATATTAATAAATAAAAATAAAAAATTAGATTCATGTATATATTATAATAATAATAATTATTATTAATAACTATAATAATAATTTTATATAATACATGTTAAGATAAAAAAAAAACAAAATAATAAAAATAATAAAATAAAGAAAAAACAATAATGCAAAACGAAAAGGGGTTTTCCTTTTTTTTTATCATATTCAATATTGCCTTCAGATTGTGTATAAAGTAAATCATAAATGGCTTTATTATATTAATATGATCCAAGGATAAATTATTTGAAAAGGAAAGTAAAGCCACGTGACGTTTTTAGTTGTTGTGGTTAAAATTAGGAATTTAGGTTTAAATTATATGTTAAAGTTTTAAAGGTTTATCTAAAATCAAATTTGGGTGTGGTTGCAGGTATGGAAGTGCACCAATAGGAGTTATGGCCACCAATAAAACAACGAGGCATCCATTTAACGGTGCCTACAGGGAGGGCGTTACTCTGTAGCAACAACCCTGACACTCAGAAACACAGCTAGGACTACACGCAAAGGGCATAGAATCTGCCAGGATGCACAACTACATGCCAAAAGGGAAGGAAGGCATAATGTGGCAGCGAAGAAAAAAAAATATAAACCCTAACCCTAAAAATTACCCATAAAGCAGCGCTTAACAAAGCAGAGATTTTTTTTTTGTGGTGACTGATGCTCGGAGGAAGTAGAATTCAAACATCGAATGGTATAAACAAATGGTTCTGCGTCTGATGGTGGAAATCATTTAGAGAAATAGGTAGAATGTGTGGAATTGTCAGGGCAGCCGTACGCATGGAACTAGAGGTGAAAATATTTCTGTGCTAACGATAATTTTGATTGTATAATGTCATCTGCATGAGCTTCATGCCATTCGTGTATATGGCATATGGATCGTAATAAATTTATTTTATGTTAATATGTAATGGAAGCAGGAAAAAATATGAGGTCTGGTTATGAATGTAAAGTTTAAAATATATATTTTTAATAAATTTTTTTTTATATACTTTATATTATATAATATAAAGTATTAAGGTTCTTTATTAGATTTTAATAAAGTTTTTAAACTTTTTATTATATAATATAAAGTATTAAGGTTATTTATTAGATTTTAATAAATATTTTTAAACCTTTTATTATATAATATAAAGTACTTTATTAGATTTTAATAAAGTTTAAACTTTTTATTATATAATATAAAATATTAAGTTTCTTTATTAAATTTTAATAAATTTATATTATATAATATGAATATGAAGATCTTTATTAGATTTTAATAAAGATCTTTAAACTTTTTATTATATAATATAAAGTACTTTATTAGATTTTAATAAAAGTTTTTAAACTTTTTATTATAAGGATCTAGGGGAGATATAAGGAAATGAATATAAAAAATAACATTTTTGATGTTAAAGGAGAGTTATAGAAAATGATAAAATAATGTAATTTGTTTTATTGTTTTGTTATTATTTATTTTAACATCACCAAGTATGAGAAGTTGAAACGGAGGGACTTTGCATCCTTTAAAAGCCCAATGAGGCCATTGTACGAAGGGGGCTGGAAATTTGTGTAAACAAGAGAATTCTTCGAAATATAATGCTTTCATTTTGGCAAAAGAAATCTTTGTGAGAAAAACTAAAAGGAGAATACATCTAAGACTACTACTTTCACTGTGTATATTTTCTGCAATTTTTTGACTTGTATCTATTTGTTTATGCCATTAAATGGGTTACAATAGGTGAATGTCAAATATATTGCAAATACATTTTATCCTTTGAGTCTCGCACTTGGTCTAATATGATTGTGCTTGTGTTGTAGGTCTATTAGGTCAGGTTGTCTTAGAATCTATCTCTTAACTTGGGGTTTTGCAGGGAGGGATTTACTAACCAAAATTGGATGTCATTTTTATTTTTCTAGCTAACCTTGTAGATAATTTCTTTTTGTGGTTCATTTTCAAAAATTTAGATTAATTACTTTTCTATTTCAGCCTGTCATTTTCTAATTCTGGTCATTTCCAGAATTTTTAATTGCTTACTTTTACATTCTGGTCATTCCAGAATTCTGTTGTTTCTTTCTCATTCTGGTCCTTCCAGAATTTTTGATTTTCCATTCTAGTCCTTCCAAAATTTTTGTTTAAGTCTTTCATTCTGGTCCTTCCAGAATTTCTATTTGTTTTCAGTTTTAGTTTCATTCTGGTCCATTTTCCAGAATTTCCTATTTTATTTCTAGTTCATTTGCTTCTATTCTGGTCCTTATCCAGAATTTTTGCACCTCCAAATACATCAATTTAATCTTCAGATAAAACACTGGTCTAGGAGGGTTACTAACGCCAAATTCACACTAAGGCAGATAAAGCAAATGAACACTGACATGCTAACTTACTAACTTTTACTAACACCAAATTCTAACATAGGGATAGTGGAATACTTACAATGAAGATAAAATGAATCCACTAACTTTAAAATGAATCACACATTAAAGGCACGATTCTTAAAATGAAGTGGACTATTCCACGCACTTTTGCATTTGGAACCTTTCTAATTTGAAGATAAAAAGAGTCTACTAATTGGGGTTCAGGGTAGATTATTTTAATATCAAGAGCACTAAAAGGAATCAATATTTTGCACTTTGAAGTTTTAAGGATCATGATTGCTAAGCATTGTTTGAACTGAACTATCAAGGCCCCTTGTTAACTATCACTTGCATGTTTTGAGTTATTCTGGTACACATGTTTTATTTTATATTGTTTGCTTACCAGAACCTTGGAGAAATAGGTGATTTCATTTAATTTCTTTGCAAGAGAGAGTTTTCAAATTAATACTCTATTTGTGGTGATTATTTTGCAATAGGGCAAAATATTCACTCAACATTTTGGCGCTAGAAGGAGGGCCTTCTTTATTGCTTTGTGATTTAGATCTTTCTAACGGTTAACGTGGGCAGTTTTGTTTCCACCTTATTGTGCTTGCAGGTACAATATTTATTCAAGTGTTATTGTGAGTGATTTGTGAGAAGTCTTTTAGAGAGTTAGGGTTCCCAAGCTGGATCAACCTGAGTACATAGCTACTAGGTCTAAAACCACTGGGGAAACTATTTTCCAAAGTCTTTCTCCCAATTCTAGAAGACCAAGAAACAAAACTCAACAGATCGAAATCCCACCCAGTATACTTGAGCTAGGGTCATCATTAGACTCAAGTACATCTAGTGGGCTTGCACCCACTATTTCTATTGCGATAGCTACATCAAGTGTATCTGTCCCTATTACTATGATTGCTAAACTTCCCGTAGGGTCATCACCATTGAATAACATGGCCCAACAACAACAACAACAACCACCCGCTCTTTGGTGTGGTGCGCAAAGCTCTCCCTTGAATATACCTGGGGATGTCCATGACTTACCTAGGCATATTGAAAGATCGCTACCCAAGTTCATACATGATGGTCCCATTACTACCAAAGAGCATGTCCAAATTTACAAAGACTACATGTTCAGACATGGGGTCACTCATGAAGATGTTGCATGTCGAGTATTTCCTAATAGTTTGGACCATGTGGCTAACGAGTGGTACATAAATCTACCCGTAGGGTCCATTACTTCATGGGCCCAATTGGAAGCTACTTTCATTAGCCAATTTTGATTGTTATTAGATCCTTCCATCATCTATAACCTATTTGTGTCCTGTAAACGGTTACCCAATGAGCCTATTAGGACGTTCAATGCTAGGTTCCAAAAGCTATACGCGAATGTAACTCGCCACTTTGTGGTAGATGCTGTTGTGGCTCTTCAATTATATTTTGGAGCCTTAGACCCTTTAACATCCTTATTTGCTAGAAGAAATGCTTAAGTTACAACTCTTGCCTTAGCTTACGCAGAGACCATGACCCTTGAACAACAAATGAACTCACTAGGAGGAGGGTTGTCTCAATGGCCTGGGATGGGACAATATGGTCCATATAGTCAATTTGCCATGATGAATCAGGTAATGGCATCACAAGTTCCAACAATGAACAACTTCCAACAACCATGTCCATTGACGCAAGCGTATTCACCATTTCTCGCTTTTCCTAACGCATCCATTCCACCACCAACCATGTTGCCAAATAACCAGATGACCATGCTAGGGTTCAACATGCTTAATAATCAGTTGACCATGCCTGGATTCAATGCGATTAATACCCAAAACCCTACGACTTATCCTACGATCACACCGCTTCAAAGTGTGAATCCTGGATGGAACCAAAATACTCAGAGTCAAGCCATTGTGCCTATTCTAGAGGTGGCTAATGCAAGAAATGCATTTGGACCTGGAGCTACAGTGCCCCAACCGAAAGGGCCTAAATCTAGGATGGATAAGTTGGAAGAACAAATAGCCAAGCTGACAATCAACATGGGAAACATGAATAAAAGTCTAGCACAATCCTTTGGATATAACCAACCTCACAACCATAGAGGAAAGGGGCCATATAATACTCAACCCAATAATGGGTGCGTACCCAACCCAGTAGCCAATCAGGTAGATGTTTTGGAATATTATGGTGAGTTAGAACCTTGTGATGATGAATTACCCCATTGTTGCCAAGGGAAGCAAGATGCTTTGGTAACTGAAGTTGTCCACATCCAAGAGAGTGAGGAAGAGGAGGATGTTGAGGTCTTAGGAGAAGAAGATGAAGAGACTTTGGAAGTCCAAGCCACTAGACATTTTGGGAAAGGAAATCATCGATATTACACAAGAAGCTCTAAGGATCCCAAAACTTCCTCCACTCCTCCAAACAACCCCTTACTTCCTCCTGATACAAAAGGTGAGGTTAATCCACCTCCTCCACCGATTATAGAGATGTCCAAGCCGATAAAAAAGATGCCAAATTCAAAAAAACTCACTTATGACTTAGAAGAAGACATGAAGAGAAATAAGGCTAATATCTCGTTGTTTGAAGTAGCCAAACTTTTGGGTCAAGAGATAGGTTTGCCGAAAGGGTTGAACCCACCTAGTCAAGTCCATGAAGCCAAGGGTGTCGAGTCTCAATTAGTTCTGAAAAGGGAAAAATGAGAAGTACCTCCCTTTCTCATAACCATTAGAATTGCAGGCAAAAATTTACACAATTGTTTGATAGATTCAAGTGCTTCGACCAACATCATGCCCCTGGAAATTTGCCAAAAGTTAGGACTCACACCAATCCCTTCTAAGAGTAAGGTGGTACAATTGGATAGATCTGTGATGGATGTGGTTGGAAGTCTAAATGATGTCCTTATTCAGATTAACTCAGAACCTAGGGTTCAACATCACATAGATATATTGGTGCTTAATATTCCTACCAAATATGGAATGGTATTGGGAAGAGATTGGAGTAAAAATCTGAATGGGTATATTGTAACAGATTCTTCCCATATGTGGTTGCCTTGGAGAGGAGTGGCAAATCAAATTCGGGTGGATAGTGAACCTAGACTCAAGGAGATGATAACTGAATATAATAGACCCAATGAAATCCAATATGTTGAGACTGAATTAGGGGCCTATAGCTTGGACATAGAAGAAGCTCCCGAAGAACCTCAAAAGGAGAAATTTTCTTCTAATACTTCGAAAGAGGATAATCTAGTTTGGACTCTAAGATTTGATGGATCTAGGTCAAAGCAAGGTGTTGGAGCGGGAATTGAACTTACATGTCCGGGTAGCAAGCCTATACTTGTTGCCTATAGATTACAGTTCCTAGCCACCAACAATGTGGCGGAGTATGAAGCACTTATTTTTGGACTTCAATTGGCCCTAAGGAAGAAAGTCAAATGTCTCAAAGTATTGGGAGATTCAGAGTTGGTGGTTAAACAAGTTAAAGGGCAATATACTTGTCGGGATAAAATATTAAGCCTTTACAAAACTAGAGTTAGGGAGTTGATAGATGAGTTTGATGCTTTTAATATATCCCTTATCTCTAGGAAAAATAATCGAATGGCAGATTCTTTAGTTGTAGCCGCAAGCATGCTCAAACCTATGGACCATAAGAAATGCAAGAAATTTTCAATTGAATTAGTGCCATGCCCCTCAATACCAGATAATGTTATTAATTTCCAAGTATTTGATAGTGACAGACATATTTTCAATTTTATCACTAATTCTGGTATATTTGAAAATCAGGTCATTGATGAAGATGAGAGGGGGCAAGAAGAAACAGATTTGAAAAAGGAAGCAACCGGAGTGTGGAATGAGATGCCAAATGGTATGGCTTCTTTAGAAAAGATATTTGATATTGGATATCAAGAAAAAAGAGGTAGAAAGGTACCACCCCCTAAAGAAGCATGTGATTTAATCAATTTAGGGAGTGCAAAAAATCCATGAGAGGTATTCATTGCTAAGGCATGTACAAAGCAAGAAAGGGAGTCTATCGCTCAGGCATTAAAGGAATATATGGATTGCATAGCATGGAGTTATAAGGATTTGAAAACTTATGATCAAAATGTGATAATGCATACAATTCCATTAAAACCAGACTCCAAACCTTTCAGACAGAGACAAAGAACGGTCAACCCGATTTTAGAACCCCTAATAGAGAAAGAGGTGAAGAGATTGCTAGAAGAAAAAATCATCTTTCCTATTAGACATTCCACATGGGTTGCCAATCTTGTCCCGGTAAGAAAGAAGAATGGAGAGATAAGGTTGTGTATAGATTTCAAGAATTTGAATAAGGCTTGCCAAAAGGATAATTACCCATTGCCTACTATCGATGAGATTCTTCAAAAGGTGAATGGGTCAGAAATGATGTCATTCTTGGATGGTTATTCAGGATATAATCAAATTCTAATTCATCCAAATGACAGAATGAAGACAACCTTCACGACGAAATGGGGAACATTCGCATATAGGAGAATGTCATTTGGGTTATTGAATGCAGGTGCAACTTTCCAACGAGCCATGGATTTTACGTTCAAAGGGCTCATTGGTAAGTGTATCATTGTTTACGTTGATGACATTCCTATCTTCTCTAAGAAAAGGGAAGATCATGTCAGGGACTTGAGAAAAGTACTTCAGAGATGTAGGGAACATGGGATCTCCCTTAATCCAAAAAAATGCATCTTTGGAGTAACAGAAGGTAAGCTATTAGGACATGTCATTTCAAAGGATGGGATTGCTATTGATCCAGAAAGAATATCAGCTATACTAGCCATTCCTCCACCTAATAGCAAGAAAGAGTTAAGATCCTTTTTCGGTAAGATTAACTTTGTGAGAAAATTTATTTCAGGTTTTGCCGAGATTGCCAAGCCTTTGAATGACATGTTAAAGAAGGATGTTCAGATCAAATGGACAAATGAAAATAGGGAAGCTTTCAAAAGCATCAAGGATGCTATCTCTAAAGCCCCTATTTTAATTAGTCCAGATTATTCAAAGCCTTTCTATGTCTATACTTTTGCTTCAGATCATTCTTTTGCGAGTGTCTTAACCCAAAAGAGTGAGGGTAGCATTGAAAATCCCATAGCCTTCTTGAGTGCTCCGTTGAAGGATGCAAAGCTGAGATATTCTATCTTGGATAAACAAATGTATGCCCTATTCAAGACCATCAAGAAATTTAGGCATTATCTAGTTCATAGTAAAGTCTTTGCGGTAGTTCCCGACCCGACCGTTAAGTCTATGTTTTTGCAAAATGAACTAGGTGAAAGATGGGGAAAATGGATTTCGACCCTTCAAGAATTTGATTTGGAAATCCGACCCATGAAAATAGTTCATGGACAAGGTTTGGTCAAGGCAATTGCAGAAATTGATCCATTGATATCATGCCAACATTATGAGGTAGATGACATAACCAAAGATGAGTGGTATGTTGATATTGTATATTTCTTGTTGCATGGTAAGTGTCCATCACATTTCAATTCCACTCAACGCAGAGCTTTGCATTTGAAATCTACAAATTTTTTGATTAAATCTGGTGTTTTGTACAGGAAGAACCATGAAGGGATTTACCTTCATTGTGTTAATCAAGAAGAGGCGACCCAAGTACTTAAGGATTTCCATGGTAAGTATGGAACTGGACATGGGTCAGCCAATGCTACAACTCATCAAATCCTTAGGGCTGGATACTATTGGCCCCATTTGTTCAAAGATGCACATGCTCATGTGAGATCATGCCACATATGTCAAGTGGCAGCCAATAGAGAAAGAAATGTTGCAATGCCATTACAATCTGTGGTAGAGGCAAGGCCTTTTGCACAATGGGGATTGGATTTTGTTGGGATCATCAATCCCAACTCATCCGATTCTCATAAATATATCCTTACTACCATAGACTACTGCACAAGGTGGACCGAAGCTATTCCTACTAAGCATGCCACTTCAGAGGTTGTCATTAAGTTTTTAGAGGATAACATTGTGACTCATTTTGGAATGCCCAACGCAATTGTAAGTGATAATGGCTCTGCCTTTTCTTCTTTGGAGTTTGCAAATTGGGCATATGATAATATGGTAAGCTTGAAATTCTCCTCAAATTATTATCCATAAGGTAATGGTTTAGCGGAATCCTCTAACAAGAACTTGTTGTGTGTAATAAAAAGGTTACTTGAAAAGAACCCTAGGGATTGGCATAGCAAGTTAAAGTTTACCCTTTGGGCTGATAGGATCAGAACCAAAGAATCAATAGGAACATCTCTGTATCATTTAGTCTATGGGCAGGATCCCATATTTCCCATAAATTTAAGGTTACAAACATTGCACTTCATGAAAGAGTATGTTGGAACTAATGATAAACTTGAAGCTAGGTTGACGCAGTTAATGCATCTTGATGAGAAAAGAGATGAGGCTATGCTTCATTTCAGCAAACATCAAGATGTAGTGAAAATATGGTTTGATAAGAGGTCTAAAATCAAAACATTTAAAGTTTTAGACCTAGTTTTATTGTGGGATAAAAGACATGAAAAGAAAGGAGATCATGAAAAATTTGATTGTTTGTGGTTGGGTCCGTATCAAATTTTTGAAGTCCTAGGTGAGAATAGTTTTAGACTAAAAACCTTGGATGGGAATGATTTGGCTTTGCCTATTAATGGGCTGCATCTAAAGCACTACTTCCAGGCCTAAAAGGGGTAGAGTCTTGTATTATATGTAAATATGCTCATGTTTTAAGAATGTTGAGTTTAGTTGTATGTTTGTATTCATTCACTTCCAATATTTTGTTGATTTCTAGTATTTTGTATATAACTTGGGTGTGTTGGTTTTGATTGGTTTTGGGTTTTGGATGTGTGTTGTTTTGTTTCATTTATTCTTAGTTTTGTGTTTATGGTGGGTTCTTGTGAGATGTCAGTTTATGTCCTCATGAATGTTCAATAAGACCAAGAGAATGTGAAACATCAGAATTGTATTGCAGAAGGCTCCACAATTATCACAAACATATTAAAGTATATCGTTTGAAACTTGTGATGCATGAAGTTGTCAATTTTGTAAATTAGGGTAAAATATTTTACATGCTCCATCTCATTCAGCTTCATTTCATGGTACATTTCACATTGCATTGCATCTCACTTGCATCTACATTTCAAAGGCAATCACCAAAAACATGTCAAATTCTCTTAGGATCATTGCACAATATACACTAAGAAGATCTTGAGATTGGGAACTGATGCTGAAACTATCTTGAACCAAACACAATTTGCACATATTAAAAGCATCTTGGGTAAAATGGTCAAAACCATCCTTGGGAGAAAGTGTGAGGTGAAAAGAGTCATTCTTGTCGGTCCTATCATGCAACATAGTCCATAAAATAGTGGTTTTCACCACTTCCACAATACTTGAAAACCCAAAATCAGAGTAGTAAGGATAGGGTCAAATTCTCATCATACTTAGGTTGAGAATCCGATTCCCCAAAGCTCGATTCTACCTCCATCACACCATTGACTATTGGGTCTAAGGATCATACTACATTCCCCTCGAAGGATGGGTAGTCATCCCCAAGATTCAAAAAATCAAAACTTTCACCATTCACTTCCATCACACCACATATTGAGTTGTAAGGATCGTACTACATGTCCCCTTAGAAGGATGGGTAGTCATCCCCAAGATTCAAGAAATCAAAATCTAAATCATGGACTATGGGGCTAACCTCCACCGAGGCTATAGACGCTTGACTGGTAGTGGAGTATGCTCATGCATGGTGACATGTCTCATTTAAAAGTGAGACCTCTGACCGCTCACACGGATAGGCTAGCCTTGTGGTTTCATCCATAATAGGTTTAATTATTTTGGTCAAGATGAGGTAATGAACTCAGATCAGAGTAGTAAGGATAGGGTCAAATTCTCATCATACTTAGGTTGAGAATCCGATTCCCCAAAGCTCTGAGTCCACTTGCACACACTGGTTCTGGATGGTAGTGGTTCATAACTGACCTCTTGATCTAGTAAATGAATTCACTGCACACACATTTGGTCCTAAGAGGGTTAGACAATTTTAGTGTGTTTGTTTATGGTACTAGAATGTTGAGTCTTTGCAAAATAGGTTGTTCATAGCATCCTTTCAATACATCCTTTTAGCCTATATTCACTCCTGCATAAATCATTCTTAACATCTCATATGCATCCATGTGAAACTGACGATGGAATGTTGAATAGTTTCAGACGATAAGGAATGAATCACTTTGCACACATTGAGCTGATGCTGAATAATTCTGATGGTTCATGTCTTTTGGTCTACTTTCATTCTTGGTATATTTGTTGATGCTTGTAATTTTAATTTTTGGGTTTTGTATGTTTTAGGTTGGGTTCTCACCCGAAACACTCAGGAGCATTTCCCAACAGAGTCACCATTTGTTGTGGCTGCTCCACAACTAGCCCCAAAGTCTAGGGACCCACTTTAAAATTTTGGTTTTTGAGTTTTGTTTGGTTGTTTTGAGTACAGCTTTCGTAGGTTCCATTCATGGGAGTGCAATGCAATTTGAGTACCTCCTTGTTTTATTTTAGAGCCTTGGATTTGGTTGCTTTGAGATTGGTGTTGAAGTTGCTCTCATAAGTTTTGTTGCAATGTTCCGATAGGTGCCACCTAGGGGTTGCAATTCATATTTCCAAAGTTCATCTTTGGCTTATACCTTCCCCTCATATATTGCAACATATATTGGAAAGGGCTTGGTTTGAGATTAATTTTAAGGTTAAATTTTAATGTCTCAAAATAAAATCATCTTGGTTTGAGATTAATTTTAATGTTAAATTTTAATGTCTCAAAATAAAATCAATCAAATATTTGATGTCTATTTAAATCTAATTTAAATAAACATTAAAAAAATAAATAAAAAAAGATAATAATAATAAACAATATATATTATTATTAATGTATATGCTTTATATATTAATAAATAAAAATAAAAAATTAGATTCATATATATATAATAATAATAATTATTATTATTAATAACTATAATAATAATTTTATATAATACATGTTAAGATAAAAAAAAAAAAAAAATAATAAAATAAAGAAAAAGCAATAATGCAAAATGAAAAGGGGTTTTCTTTTTTTTATATTCAATATTGCCTTCAGATTGTGTATAAATAATAAAAGAAAGTAAAGCCACGTGACGTTTTTAGTTGTTGTGGTTAAAATTAGGAATTTAGGTTTAAATTATATGTTAAAGTTTTAAAGGTTTATCTAAAATCAAATTTGGGTGTGGTTGCAGGTATGGAAGCGCACCAACAGGAGTTATGGCCACCAATAAAACAATGAGGCATCCATTTAACGATGCCTACAGGGAGGGCGTTACTCTATAGCAACAACCCTGACACTCAGAAACATAGCTAGGACTACACACAAAGGGCAGAGAATCTGCCAGGATGCACAACTACATGCCGAAAGAGAAGGGGCACAATGTGGCAGCGAAGAAAAAAAATATAAACCCTAACCCTAACAATTACCCATAAAGCAGCGCTTAACGGAGCAGAGATTTTTTTTTTCGTGCTGACTGATGCTCAGAGGAAGCAAAATTCAAACATCGAATGGTATAAACGAATTGTTCTGGGTCTGATGGTGGAAATCATTCAAAGCAACAGGTGACATGTGTGGAATTGATAGGGCAGCCGTACGCATGGAACTAGAGGTGAAAATATTTTTGTGTTAACGACAAGTTTGATTGTATAATATCATCCGCAGGAGCTTCATGTCATTCGTGTATATGGCATATGGATGGTAATAAATTTCTTTTATGTTAATACGTAATGGAAGCAGGAAAAATATGAGGCCTGGATATGAACATAAATATAAGTATAATGTAAAGTTTAAAAGATTTTTTTTTTTTAATAAATTTCTTTAAACTTTATATTATATAATATTTTTATTAAGGTTCTTTATTAGATTTTAATAAAGTTCTTTAATTTTTATATTATATAATATAAGTATTAAGGTTATTTATTAAATTATAATAAATTTCTTTAAACTTTATATTATATAATATGTTTATTAAGGTTATTTATTAGATTTTAATAAAGTTCTTTAATTTTTATATTATATAATATGAGTATTAAGGTTATTTATTAAATTATAATAAATTTCTTTAAAATTTATATTATATAATATTTTTATTAAGGTTCTTTATTAGATTTTAATAAAGTTCTTTAATTTTTATATTATGTAATATGAGTATTAAGGTTATTTATTAAATTATAATAAAGTTCTTTAAACTTTATGTTATAGAGATCTCTGGGAGTTATAAGGAAAGGAATATAAAAAAAAATTGATGTTAAAGAAGAGTTATAGAAAATGACAAAATGATGTAATTTGTTTTATTGTTTTGTCATTGTTTATTTTAACATCACCAAGTATGAGAAGAGGAAACGGAGGGACTTCACGTATTTTAAAAAAGCCCAATGAGGCCATTGGGAAGGGGGCTGGAAATATGTGTAAAAAAGAGAATTCTTCGAAATACAATGCTTTCATTTTGGCAAAAGAAATATTTGTGAGCAAAACTACAAGGAGAATACATCTAAGACTACTGCTTTCACTGTGTATCTTTTCTGCAATTTTTTGACTTGTATCTATTTGTTTATGCCATTAAATGGGTTACAATAGGTGAATGTCAAATATATTGCAAATACATTTTATCCTTTGAGTCTCGCACTTGGTCTAATCTGATTGTGCTTGTGTTGCAGGTCTATTAGGTCAGGTTGTCTTAGAATCTATCTCTTAACTTGGGGTTTTGCAGGGAGGGATTTACTAACCAAAATTGGATGTCATTTTTATTTTTCCAGCTAACCTTGTAGATAATTTCTTTCTGTGGTTTATTTTCAGCATTTTAGATTAATTACTTTTCTGTTTCAGCGTGTCATTTTTTGATTCTGGTCATTTCCAGAATTTTTAATTGCTTACTTTTACATTCTGGTCATTCCAAAAATTTTGTAGTTCTTTCTCATTCTGGTCCTTCCAGAATTTTTGATTTTCCATTCTGGTCCTTCCAGAATTTCTGTTTAAGTTTTTTTCATTCTGGTCCTTCCAGAATTTCTATTTGTTTTCAGTTTTAGTTTCATTCTGGTCCATTTTCCAGAATTTCCTATTTTATTTCTGGTTCATTTGCTTCTATTCTGGTCCTTCCAGAATTTTTGCACCTCCAAATACATCAATTTAATCTTCAGATAAAACACTGGTCTAGGAGGGTTACTAACGCCAAATTCACACTAAGGCAAATAAAGCAAATGAATGCTGACATGCTAACTTACTAACTTTTACTAACACCAAATTCTAACATAGGGATAGTGGAATACTTACAATGAAGATAAAATGAATCCACTAACTTTAAAATGAATCACACATTAAAGGCATGGTTCTTAAAATGAAGTGGACTATTCCACACACTTTTGCATTTGGAACCTTTCTAATTTGAAGATAAAAAGAGTCTACTAATTGGGGTTCAGGGTAGACTATTTTAATATCAAGAGCACTAAAAGGAATCAATCATTTGGCATTTTGGAAGTTTTGAAGGTCGTGATTACTAAGCAATGTTTGAAAGGAACCATAAAGGCCCCTTGTTAACTATCACTTGCAAGTTTTGAGTTATTCTGGTACACATGTTTTATTTTTGTTTGCTTACCAGAACCTTGGAGAAATAGGTGATTTCACCTAATTTCTTTGCAAGAGAGAGTTTTCAAATTAATACTCTATTTGTGGTGATTATTTTGCAATAGTGCAAAACATTCACTCAACAGGTAGGTAGGAGATTCTAGCTTGAGTGGCATTTTACATGTAAGTCAACTCTTGAGCCTTTAGGTAGGGTTGCATCTTTAAAAGATATGAAGCCATGTACAAATTCATATATTTACAAGCTAATGAAATATTGAAGGAGGTTGTCCCCTCGAAGAGGCCTGCGATTCTATGTTATTGTGAGATTGTTGCATTTTTGCATTTGATTTCTGCATAGTGTAATTGAGTTCTTTGATGTATTTGAGTTATTTTTTAGTATTTTGTGTGTGTGCTTATTTTTAATAGTGAGATCCTAACAAGTGGTATCAGAGCACTTTTCAAGACTGAGTTCTGCTACAATTGAGACGATTTTTCCAGCAATTCCGCCTGTTAGGTATAAATTTTCGTGTTTTTTTTTGTTTTTGTTTTTCCTTTATTAAAAAAAATCTAAAAAAATACAGTATTTTTTTGACCAAAAATCTAGAAAAAACATAAAAAAATATAGTCTCTATTTCAGTAGTTGTGTAGGTTAGAAACCTTGTGCCAAGGGTTTTAAAATATCGTGAAGGGGCTGTCGTTATTGGCTAATCTAGATAGCCCATAAAGTGTACATTTAAGTGAGGGGCAATTAGACTCCAATACCTAGGCCTTAGACAACACTCACACACAGACTTGAGCTCCCACATATCTTCAGGTGTATCGAGAGACAATCTAGGTTTAAAAAAAAATTATCCATTAGAAAGCTTTTTGACCTTGTATTATCCATAGTCCATGGGACACAACATCCCAGACGATCACCCTCCTGTACTATCAAAGAGGCAGATAGTGTGCTCAAGGGTATGTGTGGAATACTCCTTGGGTAGTGGCCTAAAATTGGTCCGAGCA
Source organism: Wollemia nobilis (assembly GCA_028583015.1). Classification (NCBI taxonomy): domain Eukaryota; kingdom Viridiplantae; phylum Streptophyta; class Pinopsida; order Araucariales; family Araucariaceae; genus Wollemia; species Wollemia nobilis. The sequence continues at coordinate 3,631,641 of JAQPPZ010016604.1, forward strand.
CTATTGTTCATCACTACGGTATAACAAAGGGCCTATGGGTATTACATACTCCCTTACTTAGCATACCCTCATTCTACAAAACCTAACTTCAACCTGTAAATCAACACCATCCATGTTCTACTAACCTACATTCACAACCCCAAAAGTTAGCATACGAAGAAGGCATTCCTTATCATAGAAAACAAACTTGCATGCACCAATAGTTAGAAAATATTTTTCAAGTGTCTGTAATAGCTCGTGGTAAGAAATAGAATAGTCAGGACAGTGACAGCAATAGTCGGGTTAGTAACAGAGATAGTCAGGTCGACAGTAACAACCCTCTATAACAATCCAAAATCATAGACTTCCAGTGTCAAAAATATTACTATGAATTTCAAGTAATCCCTAGGGTCAGTGACAGGAATCATGTCAGTAATCGTAATACAGGTTGATATCAAGTGGATCATTTACATATAAGACTTGTTTGGCTTATGATACTAGGATAAATGGATCATCTTTTAGTCTATCCTAACCAAGTAATCTATTCATGTTGACTAGTGTGAATCCCATTTTGTTCTTTCTACATCCAATCCTCATATCAATAACATTTACCTAGTCACATTTGAACATGCGATATCAAAATCGATAATAATCCAACAATATTATTTTATTAATAACACCATAATATGTGACTGTTTGAAATACCAGGTTTGTGTCTTTTGTGCTTGCTCTTCACAAAGTAGTAGAATTGACACACACACTATTGTTTTGATTTGTTATTTTTTCCTCTTTGTCTTTGATATAAAATCTATAACCATTGATCAAATAGCTTGAATTTTTGGTTACAACTTTTATTGAACCACATGCCAACCATTTTATTGTGTTAGATTCATTTTCATTATGTTGAATTCCATCTCCATGAAACTAAAACAAAGAAGAATAGTTTAAATATGATTGCAGAATATTACATGATGTTTAGTACATGATAATCAGTATAAATATCAAAGATCATATTCAAGAGAGAATACAATAACCTGATCTCGTAGCCAAGTGATGAATGCTCGATTATAGATTTTTTGCAACACCCCTTCATCTCTCATTGCACGAGGGTTGGATTCTTTGATACTCTTTAGGTGATTCCCGATTTAGCCCACATTTTATCAAGCTTAGTTGGATCTAATTAATATTCTACTATATTTAACAACAAATAAACATCTACTTACTCTACCCAAGGCTGAAGTTCATTCATGTTAAAGAGAATGCATTGATGGGCTTGTTCATAAAAAAATTCATCCAAATCAAAGTCTTTGCCACTGGACAAAGGCCTCCGATTGATTATAGTTTCTTCATCCTCATCACTCCATACCTCGTTGTGACCAAGGTGATCACAAATTACTTTGGTACCTCTCATGTAGTCCACAAAGAATGGAATAAATTCCTCAACAAGATAATGTAAAACAATAAAACCTTCGTAACTATCTCAATTCTTTACATAGCCCTTAAAAATATTCATAATTATAAGAAAGGAAACAAACAAATTTGATTATATGAGACACTACAAAGATTAGAAAAATGGTGTTTTATGAAACTAATGAACACATACAAACCTCTTGAAGGGGTACATCCATCAATATTGTATAGGTCCACATAGATGTACCTCTCGCACCAAGTGAACAATTAGTTGCACCATGATATTAAAAAATGAATGGAGAAGTACTTTTTGAGCAAACATAACATCTCCACGATCTCTATCGATAATTTCTCTATTTTAACAAGATCCACCACTTTAGCACATATATCCTTGGAGAACATGCACAACCAAGAAATGGTTTGTCGTATTGGCTTATCAAGCAAATGTTGTAGTGTTACTAGAAGAAGTTGTTGCATGAGAACATGGAAATCATGTGATTTCATGCCCTAGATCTTAAGTTCTTTCATAGAGACATGTTTTATGATATTTAAACTATATCCATTCGGTACTTTCATATGGCATCGTGTATGAAAAAACCTTTCTTTCTCAACCTTAAATAGATTGTAGGGTGTTGGTGGAAGATATGTCTTTTTTCCATCCATTACTAGCCATAATGTGTTCTTGATACCCATATTTTTTAAATATTCATAGGAGTTTTTGCCATCCTTTGATTTTTTGTTGATACCTAGTAGTTTTTAGAATAGGCTTTTGTAGATATTATTATCCACATGCATCAAATCCAAGTTGTGATGAAGTAGATGTTGTTCATAGATAGCAACATCAAACAAAAATTACTTGATATTGAGAGATATAACAATAGATGCAGAAATAAAGTTGCATGTTGTACCTCCCAATATAGTAGATTAAGGAATATATATTTCTTCTTTCATCATGTTATAGGAACAAACACATTATTTTTATCCATGTTATGTTTCCTTTTATTTAAGTTGCTCTTTCCCCAATTTGGTGGAATTCCTTGTACATTTTTTAGTATTTTCATCCCATTTAAAGCTTGGGTGGTTTATCGAGCTCTTGTTTACCATTGAAAGATGTCCTTTGACAATGAAAAAAATGATCTGGAGGAAGAAATCTCATGTGGCCTATGTAAGCAATATTTCTACTGCATTTAAGATATTTAGCATAGGTGTTCTCCTCACATATTGGACATGATACCTTTTTCTTTGTCATACATCCTGATAGGTTTCCATAAGAAGGAAAGTCATAGATGACCCATATTATTATTGCTCTCATATTGAACATAGTATTGGAAAATACATCATACATTTCTACTCCCTTAGTCCATAGTTTGTGTAAGTTTTCAACCAAAGGTTGTAGATAAGAATCAATATCATTGCTTGGTTGCTTGGGGCTAGGTATTAACAAGGTGAGTATTGAATGTTTCCTCTTCATCGAAATCCATGGTGGGAGGTTGTAAGTGACCAACACAATGGGATAGGAATTGTAAGTAGTACTAAAGTCAATAAAAGTGTTGAACCCATCGGTTATCATTGTAAATCGCACACTGCATGGATCGTCGATGAAATTTTTCCACTTAACATCTATAGTTTTCCATGTGAGGGAGTCAAATAGATGTCACATATTACCATATGAACTTTTGAAGCAAGAATGCCACCTCATATTCTCTGTAACCTTTGTAGAGCTATAAGAAGAAAACAACTCACTTCAATTGCATCTAACAATGTCGAAAGAAACAAAAACAACAAAGCTAATGATATAATAAATATCTTACCTATACATTCTCTTAAACCTAGGTATAATGGGAAAATACCTCAACACCTTTGTAGGAATATTAATGCATACCTTTTATGAATGAGAGTCAACTTTCCATCGAGATGCACCACATGTTGGGCAAACTTGCTTCTTTTCATGATCTTTTGAATATAAAATATAGTTATTGATGAATGCAATGTATCATTACATAATGAAATCCCAATGGCCTCATAATTTTCTTCACCACATATTTGGACTTTGGAATTGTATTATCGATTGGGAGCATATCTTTCATCAATTTTAGTAAGTCGCCAAAGCTTTTGTTTGACTAGCCATGTTTTGCTTTGAGATTATATAATTTAGTGATCATCGATAGCTTTGTGTACAACTTGGGTATAATTATTATTTGACATCTTCAATCAAGATATGATATTCATCAATAGGAACTACTCCATAATATTATTAGAACTCAACATCATTATCTTGCAGTTCTTGTCCACTCTTTGAGCAATTGACATTGAACAATCCGTATGCGTAATTAACCATTCCAACGATATCATCTTGTACATATTTGGTAATTGAATCCTCATCAATGGTAGAGCACGTGTTCGATGTATATTTATAAAAAATAGAGGATTATTATCTATGTAAAACAAACTCGGTATATGTTTTTTTAATCCCATGCCAAATCCAAGTGGTCACAAACCTCCAAAAATCAAGAGTTTCCATATTTGAGAACTTTCAAAATGGACATCTAGTTCTTTTAGGGTCCATTGAATTCTTTCTTGTGAAATATAAGAATTGGTGAACCCCATGATAATAGTCCTCGCTATTCTACAAACAGAACTCCTAAAAAATAAGAAAGTATAGTTATATGGGTAGATTTGATTGAAAGCACAACTTTTCTTCATTAATGGAGATAACATAGTTGAAATACCTAGCTGCTTCTATCCAATTTTTGTCCATGATACTTGATGGAAGATATTATTATACTTGGCCACATCATAGATAAGGTGGAATTTATCTTTGATTCAACATTCGTACAACTGCATATTGCATTTTACATGTGGCCATAATCATTTTCAATTTTATTTTGGCATGCAACCCCATATGCAAATTGATAATTTATTTAATACACCATAATTCCCTTCCATGCCACAGGTCTAACATGTGAGAAAATATTGATCAAAATATTAGGCATATTGAAGTACTTACAAATATTCAAATAACTTACAGATATTACTATATTGATTAGTCCAACCCTGAAAAATTATAATTAAAAAAATTAATAGCTAATTTCATACACTAGAATACAACACATATATTCATACCATGAATCCAAGTATTACCAATTTTATTTTCCAATTCAAAAATGCAAAAAGACACATAATTGAGATCACTGAGAAAAAAATAACTATGAAATAATAAAATAATTTTATAAGCTTCTAAGCATAACAAATTAAACTATAACCCTAGAAGATATTCTTATTTGCTTTATACTAAGCTTGTACACATTGCATTTAGTATTCAACTTTGCAGTTCTTGATATTTCTCCCTATTGCTAGATGGACACCCATCCCTAGCATACACGATACTCCAGATTTAGAATGAATCCAAAAAATATGTACAATAAGGTTGAACATAGGCACCAACTCATTACCACGAGGTAATGTTCTATGTACAATCGACCAAGTACCCCTATACCCCTAGAAGCCTTGTCAAAATATTCCACTGCTTTGGGGATTGTATATTTTCTACCCAAAACACCCTTAAGAAGAGAGTCAACAAGATCAAACAACAAATCAATAATCATTGCAATGACAACCATATGCTATCTGCGATCCTTGAAATAGGAACACAAGACTATGATACCTTTGATTGGTTGTCATTGCAATGATTGTTGATTGGATGTTTGATCTTGTTGACTCTTTTATTGAGGGTGTTCTGGGTGGAAAATATGCAATCCCCAAATTAGTGGAATCTTCTAACAAGGCTTCTATGGGTACAAGGGTACTTGGCCAATTGTACACAAAATATTACCTTGTGGTAATGAGCTAGTGCATATGTTCAACCTTATTTTCTATATTGTTGGCTTGATTCTAAATTTGGAGTATTAGGTATGCTAGGGATGGGTGCCCAGCTGGCATTAGGGGAAATATCAAGAATCGCAAAGTTGAATACTAAATGCAATGTGTAAAAGCTTAACAAAAAATAAAGAAGAATATCTTCTAGGGTTACAATTTAATTTATTATGCAAAAAATCTTATAAAATAACTTTAATATTTCATAGTTATTTTCTCCTCAGTGATCTCAGTTATGTGTCTTTTTGTATTTTTGAATTGGAAAAGAAATTTGGAAATACCTGGTGCTTTTATTTATTAGTTTATTTTTATGTGGTTGAAATTTTATTCATTTTTTTTTGTACATATTTATTGATCTCTTAGGTATCATCTGATACTTAACATGGGCCAATAAAGTTGACAACCATATGTTCCTATTTCAAAGCATTTTTAAAAGGTGCCTTGCACATGATCAAACAACCAATCAACAAATCAAAAGGTGTCTTGCACATGATCAAACAACCAAACATCCAATCATGGATACCACATTCACCTAAGAAATTTTTTTCTAGATATTATCTCATGTCCTCATTTGCTAGGGAAAAAAAGAGCAAAGTTTCTCTTCTCAACAAAAATACAATTCAAAAAAACATTTGATAAACCTAATGCCTACAATTGTAGACAACTCACGAATTACCTTCTTTACAGTGACAGTTTTAAGACCACTTTTGAAGGAAGCACCTAACACAAATCTACCTTACAATATTAACGATTTATCAGATAACATCATAAACTTATTAATGAATCAAAATCAAAAAATCGCAAAGGTATTTGTTCCTTCCACAACTAGAACATCTCATGTTGATCATTAGACAAGCTAATCTTATGTCTTCCCTCAAAAGCAATTGTTATGACACTGCAAAGAGTTGTATTTGATTACAAATCATTTTTTCATCAATGCATCTCTCTCATAATCATCCATAATCATCCATCATAAATTATTTGTCATAAAATCAAACAACCAACATTGTATCATCAGTTTTTGCACTACACTTTGTCTTCACATAGTGCAGTACAAAAAGAGGTAAATGTAGACACCCAAAAGTTGCACATTATGACTTTTTATATCATCATGACTGATCAATTTGCAAAACCCATAAAATTTGCATAAATTGGCTTCAAAACACTATTCATATCCATAAGCCTCCTTGGGCTACTTAAGCCCCTTCCTATGCTTAACTATGGGTTCTCATGCGACCTCCATCACAACTCAACCTTGGTTGAAATATTTACCATGGTCAAAAAACACTTTATGGTCAAAGTAAAATTTATGGCTAACCATATGGTTAATTATATTAATAATAATTAAGCCTAGCCTATCCACCTCACCTAGTCTACTTTGACTAACCTAGCCTAGCCTTGCCACCTTTCCATCCTGATATTTTCTCCATCTCACACTCTCTTGGGCAATAAATGACAAATGGAGACTTTTGCACATAAAAGTAATTTTAAATTCAAAAGGTTTCCACCTCAACATGTCATAAATGACATTTGGAGACTTTCCTCCACCTATTTATGGCATGTGGATGGGTGAGATATTCTCTCACCCAAACACACTTATGAGGCATGAAACTTCTACCACCTCAAGGGACACCTCAGAGGACACTTCAGAACAACCACCTCATAGGGGACAACTCAAGGGACACCTCAGAGGACACCTCACAAGCTCCACCTCACAATGCACACCTCATAGGGGATAGCTCATGGGACACCTCAACCGCTCACCTAACCTTGGCAAATTCTATAAGGCCAAGTCCTCCATTTTAGATATATTCAATTTAAACAAAGAACTATTCCTAGAATGATTTTTATTTTCAATGAGGATTAAAACCCTAAAATTAACAAGTAAATAAATCTTTTTCGTTTTAGCAAGGGTTCAAGATAATGCACAAATAAAGTTTGCCTAAGATGCAAAACTAAATTCTTTGTTTTGTTGATGCCTACAAATAAAATCAGATAAATTTCTTTTTAATATGATCTAAATCAAGAACATAAATGAATATAAATGAATAAAGGCACTTAAAAAATAGCCTAAAAGATATTTTAGAGCACGTACTTGATCCTAGCCAAATTTGTATTTCAAAATATCCAACATCTTCAAAAGCTACAAAATAGCTTCAAAACTTTTAGAAAATTGATCAGTGTTTGGGGGCAAACTTAGGCTTCTATATGAATAACCTTGGAGGTGCAAAAGTCAAGCCCCCTTGGTTATTTTAGGTGATCATTCAAAATTGAAATTATTGTTGACATTTGAAACAAAAAAAGCAATATGTAACATATATGTAACAACAAAATAAAATACAGACGTAATGGACATGATAGAAGGGAAGTAATGCAAGATGTAAACAAGGGATTTTAGAAGCAAAAGTTTACCCCCAAACTCTAATTGACCAAATTCGTGTCCTGTAAGGGATAGGCATAATTTTGGATTACCAAATTCACACCTTGTATGATCCAGGCATGAATTTGGTTCAGAGCACTTTCCAACCTACAAAACATGAAAAATGCAATGCAAAACAAGAAATTAAAGTTCTAAAAGACTAATAATGCATAGAAAACTTGATTAGCTAATGGAGAAAGCAAGGGGTTATAAGAAAGTGAAGGCAATGACAAAAATGGTAGACCTATCCCATAATTAAAGCTCCTTAACTTGTTCACCAAGGATAGATAATCCCAAGAATCATAAAAACAATGACAGAGCATTCCAACAATAAAAGAGCACTTGCAAATTGTTGAGAGCAAGATAAAAAATGAGCAACACTAAAATTAGATTATTCTTGAAAAAGGGGGTCCTATCCTCCTATTTATAGGAGTTTTAGAGGGCTTCAAAAGGTAGAAAAACAAAATTTAACCTCGAAAAAGGGCCAACATCATAAAGAGATGACATAGGACAAGGGTTTTGAGAGAAAAATCCCAATATTACCAAATTCGTGCCCCATACTTGGCATGTGCATATTTGGCGTACCACATTTGCATCTTATAAGGGTTGTATGAAAATATGAAAAGGCTAAAGAAAAAATTTAAAACAAAAGGGGGAAAGGTATTAAAACTTGCACTTAGCAATTTTGAGTGGCTTATTAATGATCTAAGGGAAAAATAACTCATTTTGGTGGGTCAATTTTCCATGTCTACACCACTTAAGAGATTTTACAACCAATATCAGAGGATATCTATCATTAGACTAGACTCATATGCTACTCAAAACTAAGTATAAAACTAAGCTTAAAATTCCCTCATAGCCACTCCTTATCCACCATGTGGAGCAAATATCCTCTATTGGACTAAGCGGGGAATAATATTATGTAGTCAAGGAGGAGCTATTTAGGTTAGAATTATCTATGGATGAAGTTAATTCATACATCTTAGATGATCACCTAGAATAGTGGGCAATAAAGACATGGGGATTGGATCCTTACAAATTATTCAATCAAGTTGAGATGGGGTAAGGCATTGCCATAGGTGTTGTTACATACTTTATATATATTAAAAAATATATATCAAGGTAGGAAAATATTGAGAGACCACCACGTGATTCATGAAGAACCATTTTAGTAGAATGAAGGCCATTGGACCAATATATGGGTAGCTTACATATGGGAGAAATGCAAAAGGCCTCTCATGCATGAATGAGTTCCTCAAACTATGTGAGAAATCCTCTGTCTTGATACTCCATCCAAAAAAGGATAATGTCTCTCTTGATATGCATAGCCCAATCACACTAAAATGAAGTTTAGAGGAGTAAGTTCAACATCAAAGTAACACAATTGATCAAAGGATTAACATAAATTGATAATTATCAGATGGAGAAATGGTGTAACCTTATAGAATAATACCAATTGACAGATTGTAAAAGGAAAAATATGTGGTAAATGCATGCTAATAAAAAATAGAGAAGATAGGTCTAATGTTGAAGCATGGCTCATTGTCATATTAATAATGGTCTATGGATAACATCACATGTAGTAGATTTATCCTAACTAAAGGTTCTCCATCAATGGTCAATATTATTGAAGGCACACAACCCAAGATGAAGCTAAAAAAAGACCAAAAATTGCTATTTCTCCCTTTGGGAGGAGTGCCATGGTCTCCACATCTAATGAAATATCTCCCAAGACCACCAAGGATGATGCCTGGAAGACAAACCAATTTAAATTTACCAAGGAAAAGCTTGATGCACATCTCTAACAAATGAATGATTGCCTGTAGGTACCTAAGAATCATGCAATACTTCTAGTTGAATAAAAAATGGTTGCAAAACTACTTGAACTATTAAAATATAATTACCCTCATGCTATTTGTATACATAATCAATTTTCCTTGGGTGAACTAAAAGTGATAGAGTAGTAACATTTTCTTAACCACCTTTGCATGGGCAATAACATGCATGTCTAGAACATTGGTAGGAGTGTCAAATCTCTTAGAGATGAGCAACCATACTACACATTCATGGATGATGAGATTCATAAATCAGGTCTAGATAAGATATTTTGGTTGAGATAGGTGGTGGTAGTATTTTTTAATAGGTCCACCCAAGTAGAAAATTATTTCAAAGATAAATGAATTAATGTTGAAGCAACAATGGATATCTTCCATTGTATTACCAAAGGAAAAATATATCTCATATAGGGAGAATTTAAGGCGAGTAGATTCATCGATTTCTAGATGAGGAGCCTGTAAGAGGATGACTTTATACTTTCAAGATTTTTTCTTTTTGGTCATGAAGCATTTGAGCAAACAAGAAGTCTCGAGATTGCAAGATGATACAACAATAGAAGCAAGTCTAAAATAATATAGATACCACTCATAAAAATATATCCAAAAATCCATGGAGAAGAGAAAGAGCAACGCCTGCAATCCTACAATTGGATGTTAGCCTAAGCTATCCAAGATAAAAATAATACTAAGAGAAAGGGCATGAAAGATATTCAACGAGAGTAGGCTTGAGTCCTTGGAGCTTGAATTTGGAGTAGCACCTTAGCCTAGTACTTGGCACCTAAGGTACATAACTACTACAAAGTTGTAGTTGTATGCATATAACATTACAATACCCAAACCCAAACCCAAGAACTTTGATTATTTGATGGAGGTTTTAGGGTATTTATCTATGTTCACCGTATTTGAAAAATTCTAATGGTGGATATCATCATTAGTTTCAAAAGTTCCATTGAGATCTACAGTGCCATCCTTGACAAAATGGGCTACTTATTCAAGGAGTGCAACATTAGGGATGAAAAGCCACCAAAATTTCCCCTAATCTTCAAAAAATTAAAATAAAACATCAAGGACATTGCAAGAATTCTAGCATTCATATTTGGATTTAAAGAAGACAAGAACTTATTCTTATCCCAAATCATTGTTTTATACAAAATGAGGCATAGGTGCAACAAAGAGAGATTAGTCTTTGACTTCAAAGACTATATCACTAAAAAGGTCCATGAAGGATTGCATAGTATACCAAGCAAAAATAATCCAAGAGGATAGTGAGACCCATGGAAGGACTTAAAATCTAGTATGAGCTCTAGAACAACGTCCTCCACTTTACCCACTTAACCCCAATAGTCTCCAAGCTAGAAGGGAAAATGTAGGGGTAAGATTACCAAGTGACCATAGTAGGAGTTAGCCTTTAGGACATAAAATCCAAGGATAAGGTGGAGCTTATGGAGTAGGCTAACAATATGGCTAGTTATGACTACCTAGCCCTAGAAAAAGGTTTGAAAAGAGAGAAAACAAGCTCAAGGAGGGGAAGAACACCCTTAGAAGTTCTCAAAATGAGGTTAAAGGGATTTGAAACTAGATGGATCAACTCACAAGTTTCCAAGTATCAACTTCCCTCATATATGAGGAGAGAAATCCAAATTAGTGTTTGATCGACTAACTTGCTACCATGGAAGCAAAACTTATTGTATATGGAACTAGTTTCTAAAAGAAGATTGAGGTAAAATATAAGAGAATCATAGAGACCTTTTAGTAGAAGTTAACCAAAGTGATAAGGATATTCTACGTAGCATATTGAGAAAGTATAGCCAAGACCATATCTTCATTATCTCAGTTCAAATACATTAGCACAACTTCCTAGTAAAGCATGCAGATAGGTCAAGATATCAAACAAACCCTAGGGCAATTTCTAAAAAATGATCAAAGTAGGGAGATACTAGGCATGGATAGCTATCTTAAATGATCAAGATTTGGAAATAATGGGAGTAACTGATTGAGAAATAATATTGCAAAGGTTATGGGACATACTAAATAATGATATACGAACCTAACCATTTTACCACAAATTTATCCCTTAGATGGGGTGGCAAATTTGCGTTTTGTTGGTTCTCTTTCAGAACTTAATCACCAACCTAAAAGTCTCTCTGATGGACTTTCATGTTGTAAGATCTCTTGAGGCACTCTTGATAAATGTGTAGATGCTCGAGGGAATTCACCTATCACTCATCAAGTAAAGTGAGTTTATCTAGATAACTTTACCGCGTAGTATAATCATTGATGAACTCCTGTAGAGATATACGTAGTGACGATATCTCCAACTCTAAAGGTATGATAGCCTCAATACCATAAACTAGTGAAAATGGAGTTACCCTAGTGGGCATCCAAATATTAGTGCAATAGGCCCAAAGAGCAAGATGTAACTGATTATGCCAATATTTATGAATTTTCTAAATGATTTTATTTAAGATTGCAACTATTGTTTTATTAGATGCATCTACTTTTCCATTAGCTTATGGATAATAGGGCATAGAAAAGTTGTGTTGTATATTATATTTCGTTGTTAAAGCATGCACATCCTTATTCTTGAAGGGTGTCCCATTATCTAAAATTATCTTGGATGGAATACCAAAATGACATATGATATTATGCAGCATGAACTCCATGATGCGAGGTCCAGTTGTAGTGGTAAGAGGAATTGCTTCCACCCATTTTGTGAAGTACTTAGTAGCCGTTATGATAAACGTGTGATAGATTGAGGAGGTAGGTGATATTTTCCCAATTAAATCAAACTCCCATTGTGCAAATGACCAAATATATTTAATCGGTTGTAAGGCATGTGAAGGTACGTGTGTCAAATTTGCATGATGTTGACACTTTACATAATTCTTCACATAAACACAACAATATTGCTCTAAAGTGGGCCAATAATAGCCCATACAAAGAATGCACTTTGCGATGGCCATGCTACTGAAATGGCCACCACATGTATCATCGTATGTTTGGGAAATTGCCCAAGTTTACTCTTGAGAGTCTAAACAATGAAGGAGAATACCCTCATAACTTCAAAGATACATTATATCTCCTATTAAGACATACTTTGCCACCTTTTTCTTAAATGATTGTTTTATGACATGTGACAATCTATAAGGAATACTTCCCAGTTTTAAATAATATTTTATTTGGGTAGCCCAATCTTGTTTTAAAAAAGCCTCAATTGTATGAATTACATGATCCTTTTGATGTTGGTCTCTCGCAAATGTTGATTGAGAGTAAATTTGTAGATATAGCGTTGTGCTAGTATCAAAAGGATTCTTAGGGAAAAAATTCCCCCAAGTGGCATTATTCAAATAATTGTGTATTTGAGAGAATCGTTCATGTGAAGGTTCAATCTGAATCATGTAGAATTTTGGCATAGAGTTAAGCTCATCACGCTTCATCATATTTTGCGATAGTGTTTTCACTTTAATAGTCGTGATATCATCAGATGGGTTCTATGGGATTAATGAACCTACAGAGGACATTATATCCGTAAAGTGGTTATTTGAATGAGGGAGTGCCTCAATATCATACCATTCAAACTTTTCCAAAATTTTATCCACTAGGGCTTTGTAGGCTTGCAAGACTGGGCACCTACGCTGGAATATTCCTTTGACTTGATTAACTATGAGCAAGGAATTGTCAAAAATATTTAGCTTTGTGATTTTCATGGTGATTTCCATTTGAATACCTATGAGAAGGGCTTCATACTCAAAATTTTTATTGGTGCATGGAAAATCAAGTTTAAACGAAAGGGGTATTGGAGCCCCTTGTGGCGTGAAAAACATGATTCCTATGCCACCACTTGCTCACACTCGAAACCATCAAAAAATAGAGTTATGTCAGTCTATGACTCATGATTTTTAGAATCTGGTGATTTTGAGACATGAAAAACTCCATCATTGGGAAGCTCTATAGTGAGAGGCTGGTCATCCTAGAGAGGAGCCTCTGCTAGTTGATCAACTATGGTCTGTCATTTGATTGATTTCTATCCAATGAACTCTAGGCAAAATTTTATCAACAACATGATCCATTTTACCGTGCGCCTACTATGGTAAGTTTGAATCATCATGTAGTGCAATGGATTCTCTTTTGAAACTACATACGTGGTATGATTGAGCATGTAATGGCATAAATTTTTAGTGGTGAAGGCTATTTCTAAGAATAGCTTCTCAAATTATGCATACTTTACCTCATAGTTGACCAGGGTGTGACTAATATAATATGTAGCCTGTTCTTTATGTAATTCATTATTTTGGACCAACATGGTGCCCAATGCAAGATCATTAGCTGAGATGTAAAGATAGAACGACACTCTTGGTCGTAGAGGAGCCAATACTAGTAGTGAAGCCAAGTATTATTTTATTTCATCAAAGATATCTTTACATTCTTCGTACCAATGAAATACAACCCCTTGTGTAGTAACTTGTTCATAGGTCGACACTTATCCAATAATTGCGCTATGAAGCACTTTATGGATGCGACCTTTCCTTACAAGCTACGCAACTGTTTGATAGTTGTGGGAGGAGGTATTTCGAGAATTACCTTGACTTTGTTTGGGTCTACTTCTATGCCTCACTTAGAGACTATGAATCCCAAGAGTTTACTAGATGTGACACCAAATACACACTTCTTGGGATTTAGCCTAACATTATGCTCAATGAGGCGATCTAAAATATTTCACAATACATTGATATGCCCATGGTGTAATAGAGATTTGGCTAGTAAGTCATCCATGTAATCTTCTTGAATCTTATGCTTGTAGTCATGGAAGATATATGTCATGGATCGTTGGTAGGTGGTGCTAGCATTCTTAAGGCCAAAAGGCATGACCTTATAATAGAATGTTCCCCAAGGCATTGTGAATGTCATTTTTATTTGGTCTTTTGGATTAATACAAATTTGATTGTATCTAGAGAAGCCATCCATAAGGGATAAAATTTTGTGTCCTATCACGACATCTACCAATGCATTATTTTTTGGTAAAGGAAAATCATCCTTAGGATTCGCTTTGTTGAGATCTCTAAATTTTGTGCAAATGTGAATCCTTCCATTGGGTTTCTTGACTGGTACCATGTTTGAAACCCATGGTGGATAATCTATTGATATAATAAAGTCGACATCCAAATTTTTTTGCAATTCATATTTGACCATCAAGGGGACTGTTGGATGCATCTTATGCAACTTTTACTTAACTAGTTTAACATTTGGGTCCAGTGTAAGATTATGCATGACCATATTAGGATCTAGTCTTGGAATATATTTATAAATCCAAGTAAAAGCCTCTATCTTATCTATCAATAACTTTAAATACTCAGCTTACTTATCACAGGATAGACCTTCCCCCAATTTGATGTTATGGGAATTATCGATATCTGTACTAATATCCCTATCAATTGTTGTTTCAATTGACATGTGCGGTTCATATTCCAATTGATGTGGAATAGGGATTAAGTGGATGTCATCAGTTGGGTTTACACACTCAATTGGCATTTCTTGCTCAACCTCTTCTTGATAGAAACTTTGAGCAGTCCTTGGAGAAAAATGAAATGGTTGTAACATTTCCTTGTAAGGCCAATACTCTGATGGATATGGGGGAGAATCTTCCTGATCAAAGTCAATTGCCTCAACGTCGAGGTGCAATGGATTTGATGGGTTATTAGGATATCTCAATGGTGCACTTAGATATATGAAAATCATGTTGATGGATACATGATCTCCCTTCCATGAGCGAGTGGGTATAGAGATCTGATGGTGTCTCTTAACTCACGAGGGTGGTTGTGGTGGTTGTGGAATGATCGATAGTGGTCGGTGAGGAAGGCAAAAATATTACTCTTCAAGAGGTAAAATCTATTGTCAAATGGGATGCTGTATTGGAAACATGCGAAGATAGAACTCTTATTCATCATCTAAAGGGACAAATTGCTCATGTTATTCATCTAAAATAGGGTAATTAATGGGAGCTATGCCATAATCTAGTTCATCATCTGATGTCCATTCATGAGGAGGACCTTGATCCTCTTCCTCACTATCAGATTGAAGGGTATGTGAGCTTTCTCCCACTTCATGAGATTGAGCGACATCGTTGGATAACCCTAGATCTACCATGTTTATGGGAAAATAATCTCCCAATGAATGAACATGATTTGGATTGGCATAGGGATCGTGTGCAAGCTCATCCCTGTAATTCAGACCTAGGTGTTCTAGAATTTTTGTGAGTACATCTAAGGGTACTAGCTTATTGTGTCCCAACCTAGATTTATCATATGGTAACTGGTATTGTGGTTGACATGGAACACAAGTACATTGCTCATATAAAAATAGGCCATAACCATACCAATGAGCGATGAAGATATCGCATGGCATAGTCAGGATTTGACATGTAGTTTATATCCTAAAAAAAAGGTTCATCATCTTCTTCTTGTTGAGGAACTGGAAATATTCCATACTTGATACCCCCATATATAAAGTTCATTTGATTGGGTGGTATGCCAAGAGGTACAATGCTACCTATGGGGAAACGCGGTCTTCCCATATCTTGCATTGTCTTGATGGATGGAACTGTTGTGACATTTTTGACTATGTACTCTCCTATCCCTGTACTAGACATCTAGATTGTAACCTAGGATGATGAAGGTGAAGGAGATGGAAGCAAGGCTTGAGATGACTCAATGTGTACCTCATGAGATGGCTCTTATTTTGCAAGACTAGGAATTTGTTCCATAGAGATGGTGGAAATGATGGGAGGGATTTCATCAATTGGACTCTTCGACATGTTCCTCTGCAAAGGATCTGACAATGACGAAGGCTCTTCTAAAGCTGCTAATGATGAAGATGGTATGGGTGAATATGGTAATGATGTAATGGAAGGTAATGGATATGGGAGTGGATCCTAAATGTTTTTGTTTAGTTGGAAGTCCACATGAGTTGATGGTAAGGTCAACTCAAGCATTTGTTGCACCATGTTACAATACTTAAAGGGCTCAAGGTCTGTAGAGACTATGTGTACTTGCCATTCAAAAGTATATTTGAGGCATTGATGAACAATTGATGGGATACACTTAATATATCGAATCTAGGGTCTACCTAGAAATATGTTATAGGCCATTGCACCCTCCAAAATATGACACAATGTTGATATAGTTTTGCATCCCACCTAAATGGGTAGGACTATAGTACAAACTATGGAGAAAATTTTATCATTAAATGCTCTGAGGGTGTATGTAGATGCAACAACATGAGATGCTAGAAGTCCTAGGTATTTTAGGGCACTAGTGTTTATTATGTTGCTAGAAGAACCAGTGTCTATAAAAACTCTTTTATACAATATGTCATTCACACATGCGATGATGTGTAAAGGAGGATCCACCACATCACTTGCTATAGGTTTGAGTTAGTGCTCATGGAACATGATCACTGGTTCCCTACATTGTTGCACATGCCCCAAAAAATAAATGAAGGATTTAGACTCCTAGGGTTGCAACTCTATGGGGAAGATATTGTTGAATTAGCTCATTAATGGACAATCTAGCTAAAGTTGTCCTCAAGCTTTGTGCAAGCTTGCTCTTTATTGTCACTACTGGCCTTGGTGGAAGGCTCTATACTAGAGGTGGGAAAGGTTGTGATGTAAATGGAATATTGGTTGAAGCTACAAGTGGTGCAACTTGACTTGGATAGTGTCTATTCCTAGTCAGAATACTTATCATCTTGATGTAACCCTATAAAGGAGGTGTCATCTTGGCCTCATCCATTGGTTTTACAGGAGCTGCTTACACCTCGTGGGTAGGTAAGAGGTCTTTGAAAACCCCTATATGGTGATTATTTAAGGTGAGAGGATTATCCACTTGGAGCTCGTTCCTTTATATCATGTCTTGCACTATGTTTTTGAAACCATAGCATATAGGCAAGTCATGGCTATTCTATCGATGATATCGATAAAATTGGTCTTAATGACATCCCATAAGATTTTGTTTGCCTATATTCGGGTCTATAGGCTTAATTTCTAGTAAATTAACCAATTTGGTAGCCCATAAATTATCGAATAGGGAGTCCATTGACTTAGCAAAAGGTGTAAACTATCGCCTAGGGCGACGCTGATTCTGACCCTTATTCACTTGAGTATTATTATTATAACTCACAGGAGGAGGTTGGGCTTGATAATTTACCTTTTGAGGAGGTATCGTTTGTGCAGGCCCAGGGAAATTAATGGCCACTTGATTGACCACTGCTAGCTTTGATGGTGCTAGAATGCTCTTTGGATTCTTTGTCCACTCCTTCTTATGAGGCTGAGTTATCTCTCCCTCTTAGATTTTGATCTCTTCTATGGTTCTACCTTGTGCTAGAGCATCCTCAAGGGTGGGATATTGCTAGAGTTGCAACAATAAAGATATTGGTTTCAAGCAACTCTTTGAAAACATCTGAGTTAACTCAAAAACTAAAAATAGATAGGGTAGCTTAGCTAGAAGTGTTCACCATCTATTTCCATAGTCAGTGATAGACTCATCATCATATTTTTTTAACCTTGTAAGATCAGTTAAGGTCACATTTATCTTGGTATTGAAGGTAAAACATTTCAAGAATGTGTCTATAAATTATTCAAATGTATAGACGCTATGCCTTGGAAGTTGGTTAAACCACTCAATGATAGGGCCAGAGAGGGTAATTAGAAATGTTCTCAGGAGTAATGCATAATTATCCTATATGTTGAAGCATTGATTCATGAATTTTGTAACATGCTCTTGAGCATCTTATTCCCATTTAAACTTGTCCAACTTGGGCATTTTAAAATGCTCAAGAAATGTCAGGAAAGGAATGGATGGATGTAGTGGTTGATTGCACAACTGGTGCAAGGTGGGACTTTGAAGCCCATTCCTAGCTATCTTACCTTATATAGTTTCTAAGCATTCAAGAAATGCTTGATACGCATCAGAGTATTTAATCTCCTCTTCTTTGTTTTGGAACCGTAGAGGGGGACGAGGAATATTAAGCAAATGTTGAGGTGGTTGATTGTCATCAACCATATCTCCAAAAGGTGCTTCTAAGTAATACTTGTTTTGTTGCAAATCATCATAAGCCCCATAAGGTGTTTCAAGAATAGGACTACAAGGAGGAACGAAAGT
The DNA here is from genome assembly GCA_028583015.1 of Wollemia nobilis. NCBI lineage: Eukaryota > Viridiplantae > Streptophyta > Pinopsida > Araucariales > Araucariaceae > Wollemia > Wollemia nobilis. Next base: position 3,650,312 of record JAQPPZ010016604.1, read on the forward strand.
CTGCTGCAAGCGATCTATTGTTAGGATCCTATCTTAACACCATTTTGTAATTCTCATTTACTTATGTAATGACCCACTTCCAATGTGGAGGATCTTATTATGATATTATTTTGTAATACTTTGTAATGTATGTGGCAAGTAGGATTCCTAGCCAAGTGGTGCCATCTCATGTAACCGTTTTTATCAAGATTGTAACTGATGATAGGTAGGAGATTCTAGCTTGAGTGGCATTTGCACGTAAGCCAACTCTTGAGCCTTTAGGTAGGGTTGCATGAAGTTTTTCTTTAAAAGATATGAAGCCATATAAGAATTCATCTGTTTGCAAGCTAATGAAATATTAAAGGAGGTTGCCCCCTCGAAGAGGCTTGCGATTTCGTGTTATTGTGAGATTGTTCGATTTTTGCATTTGATGTTTGCATAGTGTTATTGAGTAATTTGATGTATTTGAGTTATTTTTCAATATTTTGTGTGTGTGCTTATTTTTAATAGTGATATTCTAACAAGTGGTATCAAAGCGCTTTCTAGGATCAAGTTATACTATAATTGAGATGATTTTGCCATCCATTCCGCCTGTTAGGTATAAATTTTTGTGTGTTTTTTCATTTATGTTTTTTCTTTATTAAAAAAATACAAAATAAATACAGTCTTTTTTTGACCAAAAATATAGAAAACACAAAAAAATAGTATCTGTTTTAGTATTTGTGTAGGTTAGAAACCCTGTGCCAAGGGTTTTAAAATATCACAAAGGAGTTGTAATTATTGGCTAGGTTAGATAACCCATAAAGCGTCTAGTGAAGTGAGGGGCGATTAGGCTCCAATTCCTAGGCCTTAGACAACACTCGTGCACAGACTTGAGCTCCCACACATCTTCGGGTGTATCAGGAGACAATCTAGGTTTAAATTTTTTTTTATCCATTAGGAAGATTTTTGGCCTTGTATTATCCATAGTTCATGGGACATAATATCCCAGACGATCACCCTCCCGTACTGTCAGAGAGACAGATAGTGTGCTCAAGGGTATGTGTGGAATCCTCCTTGGGTAGTGGCCTGAAATATTGGTCCAAGCACTATTGTTCATCATTGTGATATAACAAAGGGCCTATGGGTATTACACACTCCCTTACTTAGCGTACCCTCATTGTAAAAAACATAACTTCCACCTACAAATCAACACCATCCCTATTCTGCTAACCTGCATTCATAACCCCAAAAGTGAGCATACAGAGAAGGCATTCCTTATCACATAAAATAAACTGGCATGCACCAACAATCAAGATAGATTTTGCAAGTGTCTACAATAGCCCCTGGTTAGAAATAGAATAGTCAAGATAGTGATAGAAATAGTCAGGTTAGTAATAGAGATAGTCAGGTCGACAGTAACAACCCTTTGTAACAGTCCAGAATTACAGACTTCTAGTGTCAGAAATAGTATTGTCAATGTTAGAGAATCCCTAGGGTCAGTGATAGGAACCGTGTTAGTAACTATAATACAAGTGATAGAGGAAGGAATAGAATAGTGACAGGGTGGTCAGCGTGCAGACTATAGGTCAGAGATAGTTGATCCTAGACCCTAGATTTTGAACTGTAACTCCAAATAAGAAACTGACAACACTAGTAGCACAATAGAAAAAAATAAAATTGAAATTTTATTAAAATAGGGATATCTCTTCACACAAAGCTTAGATTGACTCAAAAATTTAGCAGATAATTCTACACTCTATTCTAGACAAAATTATCCTTGGCAGCCCCTAGTCAAATTTTGAACCAATTTTTACAAAAATAGCAATTTTTTATTTTTCTTGCTAAGGCCATAACTTTTCAACGGTCAATCAAATTGAACTAAATTTTTGGGAATAGATGATACTTTTTATTTTGCACCAAAGACCCTCAAGGACTCACTGGTGAAATTTTAAGTCCAAGTGGAAGAAATTACCTTGACATCGACTTGCAACCAACAGGAGATCACAAAAAGTCAAGAAATTCAGTATATCTCCTCATTGTTAGAATAAATATTTATTCTCTTAAGTTCTACTAGGATAGACTTACTTGAGTTACCACTCTTCCATGAGTTAGGTGAACTCTTAGTTTACACTAGTTCAGACTTGTTGAGTTGTTGTAATCCAACAACTCTCAATGATCAACTTTGCTATTTATACAAAGTTTATCCCATGGAATAATCAATCAGTTTTTTGAGCTTCAACTCACTCTTGTGATGTATTGCATAACCATGTCCTTTTTAGAGTAGAATAGTGTCCATCAATATTTCTAACATGGTACCAGAGCAAGGTTAGTTTTCTTGCAAGCATTCAATTTTTTTTTGAAGCAATTTTTTAGAATCTGATTCATTGCAATAGTGAAAGTTTGGTCTCTCTTATGGTTTTTCTTGGATACTATTTAATGAGTTCTACTACTTAGTTAATCCAAATCTAGCCATCACTTAACCATTTTCTCTATTTTTATTGGTGCTTCATCATAAGTCAAAAAAATTGTATTGTTTTCCCATATGCATCCTAAATTGTGCTCTTGTTGCAAGGAACATTTTATTTTGCAAATTTTTATAAAAAAGGGAAAGGAGGTCTTTCATATTTAACTCCATTGGAGCTAGATAACTCGATCGCCTCACCATATGGTTGATTTGTGAAGGATTTTTTTTTGACTTCGGCGCCTACTTTGATCTTTTCTCTATAGAAAGTTCTCTTGTAACATTTGTAGGTCACCATAGAAAAATGTTTTTTTTAGGTATAGAGGTGATTCTCCACCTTGATCATCAATACCGATCCATTGTTGTTAAGGTTGTAATAGTTGCTATGGCGTTGTCCATCTACTTTATGACACATGAAATCAAACAAGTCTTATGGAAGCTTTCTTGGCTTGATCGTAGCATCACTGTTCAATTACATGGCTGGCGCACACTAAGACTACATTATTTTTTTATCATGCCCTTTAACTGGCAAAAGTCCAACTCATCACCACCAGAATTATTGGCACCAACCATATGTTATTCATACTCAATATTTCAAACATTCATCTGGTAACTCGCGGCATGACGACAATCCGAATCATCACCAACGATATTATTGGTGCCAACCATATGTTCTTCGTGCTCAATATTTTAAACATTCACCATGTGACTCGCGACATGACGGTATTACGACTCATCACCAAAATCAATGTTAGCACAAAAATTATGATCTTCGTGGTATAATATTTCAAACTTCGTCTTGTGACTCGGAGCACCAGTGATGCCATCTTCATAATCTCCACCAAGAGTGTTAGTTTTGTTATATCATATTTTTTGTTGCGTGGTAAAGCCACGATTTCTAGTAAAGAGAGTTGTCTTATGTTCGAGACTTCAGTGAAGGAACAATCGTCGCTCACATACAAAATCTTATCGTTTGCTTTCGTATGTTTATAAAGGGAATGCCTAGCTGAGAAATTCATTGAACCCTTGTGATGCCTAGAGTATTCACTGGTTATTGCTTTAACTCGACTGCCAAGCTGGGTTATGCGTTATTTCATGAGGCTGAACTTTCGATGTAGAGTAAGACACGCCGATAGCCAACTTTGAAGTTTCTGACGACCATGCAAGGCTATCAGAGTTCAATTGCAGAGTTGTTTTTTGATGACCAAGAAAAATTGCAGAATTTGATTGTAGAGTTCAATTGCAAAGCTCGATTGCCGAGTTTGAAATATTTTCAACCTCACACAGTTCTCGGGAACTGAAACATCATCTCACTTGTGATTTGAAGATATCTAAGGTCTAACAATTTTTTTGAAGCCACACTTTGGACTTTTATTTTTTTGTTTGTTGACTGTGTGGGATATCTCGCCTCGATGACACTGCCTAGAATATAACACTGTTGTCTTCCCTTTGTTAGTTTCAAGGAACGATCACTATTTTTTTTTAGAGATGCTACATTTTTTCTTCAAGAAGCAACCAATATAAATGAAGAAAATGACGCATAAGACCAAACATTGAGATTTTAACTTGAAGATTGTAAAATTGGTTTAGTGAGCATTCCAACATCCACCTCGAAGACTCTCGCACTCTGCTTAGTATCATATCTCTACCTATGCTGATCTACCATTCCAGCACCCACTACTCGACCATTTGATCCAAGGGCGTGTTCTGTTCGAGAAGCTAGCGCTAGAGCAGTGACAACTCTGAGTTATATTATTTCATCTATTTTTTGTAAACACTTCAGAAGATGTTCAAAGGTTATTTTACTAGGATAAGATAATTTTTTCAATTGTAAATATCCATCCTCTTGACCTTTATTACTTTCTCTTACTCTAAATACTATTCTAGAGGCACAAGAGTGGAAAGTTTATTTGTAACACAAATAATAAAAGAAAATTTCTTGGGGGGTTGTTTATGGTGGTGCTAAATTTTGCACCTACTCTTAGAGGATTTAAAGGGGGCTTCTTCAAATGTCTCAATTTATAGTTTCTACTTAAGCTACACTATTTCCTACTGTTGCACAAGGTTAAAGCTGCACTGCTGCACTATTTTATGTATTTCTACTGTTGCATTACTTCTTGGAGTGATACTTAGCACAGTTTGCTGCATTGGTTATAAAACCACTCTCTTAAATATTTGAAGTTTGATGCTTGCACCTCATTACTGGAGCTTTTCATTCATGTTGTAATTGAGTTAACAATCACAAAAAAAGGAGAGGCACATCATCTTGGCCCATTTCTTCATACTAATCACCTATGTGCCATGTATTGGACTTCTCATTTACTTATAGTTTCCCTCATGTAAGGGCGGGTAATTAAGAAGTACGGTATAGAGGTCTGGCTGATTATAATTTCTTCATAAGCCTATGTTCCACGTGTCAAATCTCCTCATTACTTATAGTTTCCCTCATGTAAGGGTGGGTAATTGAGAAGATAAGGTATAAAGGCCTGGCCAATATTTCTTACTTCACAAGTCTAACTTCTTATTACAAAAATATCCTCTATACTTATAGTTTCCCTCACATAAGGGTGGGTATTTTGAGGAGATTGGTATTATAATAAGGCTTCTATTTCCTTCCTTACATAGGTGTTTCTGCTACAACTTCATTGCATTCACTAAATCACTTGAAGTTAAAGGGGGAATTATTGGTTCATTTCAATTTTTTTTGGTAAAATGAATACAATAGATCCTCTCACCCCTCATAACTATCATACATGGAAGCAAAAAATATTAAATTTCATTTCTCAAAAAGGGCTCACACACTTGCTAGAAGCTAGAAGAGGAGCAACCTAAATTTTAAAAGGAATATGAAAAATTTGTTCATAAAGGGAAGATGTATGAAGCAATGGGTTTTATAAGCACAAATATAAATGAAAGCTTATGGTTTCAAATTTATGAATGTAAAAACCCATTTGAAAGTTGGGAAAAACTAAAGAACTTGTTTGGTAAAGTGGTTAAAATAAGGTCAATGCAGCTAGAGGTAGAGTTGACAACATTATCTCTTTAAGACTTCAACAATATTTTTGACTTTCTCACCAAATTTAAAGAAGTCCTCACTCAACTAAAAGGTAGTGGCAAGGATAAAATAGAAGAAGAATGCATCTATATTATACTTTCTAAGTTAAATGGAGTGTTTCAAAATTTTTCTAGAATGTTTTTGTCTATAGAAGATCCACTTGGTACAAGTTTTAAAATGCCCTCTTTAGAGGAGTTTTGTGATAGGATAACTAGAGAGGAAACAAAACTTGAAAAATATGAGATATCTCCCTCTTCCTCAAAAGCCTTAGTAGCATCAACCTCTACTAAAGAAAAATAGAAAAAGAAATAAAGAAGTCCCATAACTTGCACTTACTACAAAAAGAATGGTCATTCTGTGAACAAATATTGGAAAGGACTACAACAACTAGAGGCAACAATGAAGTATCACAAGATAGACACTAAGAAATAGATAGGAAAAGCCTTAAATGTTCAAGGTAGAGCTATAAAAACTTCATAAAAATACTGGGTTCTAGATTCAGGAGCAACTCATCACATGACTTCCTTAGATGAGTCATTCACTTCAATCTCCTCAAGTTCAACATGTAGCATAGAAGTTGGTGACTCATCCTTCATCCCACTCAAAGGAAAAGGTGACATATCCATTGATGGTGGTTATATCAAAAAATTTCTCTATGTACCAAACATAGCTACAAATCTCCTCTCCATCTATCAGATTTGTACTTTTGAAAAAGGCAAAACAGTTCTCTTCTCACCAAATGGAGTTGAGATAAGAGACTTTCAAGAACCAAACACTCTCATAGCTAAAGGAGATATTGATCACAAAACTCACCTATTTCACTTCAAAGGATTACAAAATCTAGAAAGGGCCTCTTGTTTTGTTGCACATGGAGATCTTGAAAGCAAAATTTGGCATGAAAGGTTTGGACATCTCAGTTATAACTACCTAAAAGAATTAAACACCCATGAAATGGTAATAGGGTTACCAAAAATCTCTTCCATTGATGGAGTATGTCCTGGTTGTCCTTTTGGAAAGAAACATCGAGGTCCTTTCCATTCAAGTGGTCAAAAAACCTCATCCCCTCTAGAGTTAATACATAGTGACTTGATGGTCTTCCCGAAACCTTCTTTCAAAGGAGCAAAATATGCTTTAACCTTCAATGATGATTTTTATAGAAGAACTTGGGTCTACTTTTTAAAATAAAAAAGTGATGTTCTATCCCACTTCAAAATCTTCAAATCCTTAGTTGAAAATCAAGCCACTTGTAAAATCAAACAAATTCGTGCAAATAATGGGGGGAATACTTCAGTAATGAGTTCTCAATTTTCCTCTCTAGTCATGGCATAATTCATTAGCACTCAGTATCCCATAATTCGTAGAAAAATGACATTGTAGAAAGGAAAAATAGAACTTTAAAGGAAATGACAAATTGTATGCTTCACTCAAGAAATATTCCACCAGTTTTTTGGGCTAAGGCAATTAACTGTACAAACTATATTCAAAACCACACACCTCACAAGCTCTTGACCATTTGAATCCTGAGGAAGAATGGACTAGATAAAAAACTGATGTCTCTTTCTTCAAATTTTTTGGGTGTACTTCTTGGGCACTGTTAGTCAAAAAGTGACTAACTATAGAAAAACAGCTGATGCACCTTTTTGCATATTTTCCAAGAAGACCGAAGTGGCCCATATGCTAAAGATCAAAGAAAAAGAAAAATACCGCAAGGAGGTAAAAGTGTCGCGATATCGCGACATGTTGCATTTTCATGAAAAAAAGTGAAGAGAAAGAGCAAGGAGGTAAAAGTGTCGCGATATCGCGACATGTTGTATTTTTGCGGCTAAGAGCAATAAAAGGGAGCAAGGAGGCAAAAGTGTCGCGATATCGTGACAAGTTGTATTTTTGCGGCTAAGAGCAACAAAAGGGAGCAAGGAGGTAAAAGTGTCGTGATATTGCGACATGTTGTATTTTCGCAGCTAAGAGTAACAAAAGGGAGCAAGGAGGCAAAAGTGTCGCAATATTGCGACATGTATTTTCGCGGCTAAGAGCAACAAAAGGGAGCAAGGAGGTAAAAGTGCCACGATATCGCGACATGTATTTTCACTGCTAGGAGCAACAAAAGGGAGCAAGGAGGTAAAATTATCATGATATTGTGACATGTATTTTCACAGCTAGGAGCAACAAAAGGGAGCAAGGAGGCAAAAGGGTCGTGATATCATGACATGTATTTTCGTGGCTAAGAGCAACAAAAGGGAGCAATGAGGCAAAAGTGTCGCGATATCACGACATGTTGTATTTTCACGGCTAAGAGCAACAAAAGGGAGCAAGGAGGTAAAAGTGTCGCGATATCGTGACATGTATTTTCGTGGCTAAGAGCAACAAAAGAGAGCAAGGAGGAAAAAGTGTCATGATATCGCGACATGTTACATTTTTGCAGCTAAGAGCAACAAAAGGGAGCAAGGAAGCAAAAGTGTCGCGATATCGTGACATGTTGCATTTTCGCGGCCAAAAGAGAAGAGAAAGAGTAAGAAGAAAAAATTGTCGCGATATCACGACATGTTGCATTTTCGTGGCAAAAAGTGACAAAAGAGAACAAAGAGACAGGAGTGTCACGATTTCATGACATGTCACATTTTCGCGATGCAAGAAGAAGAATCAAGCTAAAGACATAAAAATGTTGCGATTTCATGACATGTTGCATTTTTGTGACTCAAAAAGGGTAGGCAGACAGAGAAGCAAGAGTGTCATGATTTCGTGACATGTCTGATTTTTGCCAAGGAAACAGAGTATATTTTTGGCAATTGGGACATGCACTGACATCTGGTGCTGATTTTTGAAGAATGGTCAGTTGATTATAACGTGGAAGGTCCGCTGGATGATTACAGAATAATAGGCTCATCTAAATTTAGCCAGAAGGAAATCTATCCAATCTACAGGAAATCTGTTGTATATTCTTAGAAACTGTAGACAATTACTTGTAATTGATTGAAGAAATTAAATGTACATAGTAGAAGATACTCTTTTTAGGGTATAAATATGAGTGAGTCGACCATGAAAAGTGTCGGATCTTGGAAGTTTACAAGACTGAATGCATGTACTTCGAATACAAGCAATAAAATCACATCTCCCATTGGCTTCTGGTTCATATTGTGCAAGTGTATGTATTAATGTTCTTTATTTCTGCTTACAATATTGAATTGTAAATTGAGTTTGTTCTTATATCTGAACTTTCATAATACATAAATCATATTGCTGGAATGAGAATCTAATATATACGCATGTTAAACGAAATATTAGAAATCATATATGAAATTATATAATTTCTACATGGAAATGTGTTTAAATGCTTTGGATAGAAGTAAGTAAATCTATCTTCGTTGTTGTCTAATCTGCACCATATATTAGATCTAGCTTCGGCTATATTTCCATCTCTTTCAGTATTACTTCCTTCCCATTTTCCCATAAAAAACTTCAAGGAACCAGCCTTCTCTTGAGATCAGGCGAAAAGTCTCAAACCTTCTCATCTTTTCAATGTTGACAAAATCTAAGGCACAACTAAACAACCCAAGGTAGATTTTGTTCCAACACTTTTTGGCACGCTCGGTGGGACCAGCAATCCCACAGTATTGTATAAGTTTTGGTGTTTTACCTTAAGAGCCTTTTTGTTTGAAAATCTCAAGAAAAACCACTTGGCGACTCCGTTGCAATTTAGACCATAAAAGAAAGACCTTGTCTAGAAACCTTCTGGTTATATAGCCATATGATAACCAGATCCTGAGCTAGAAAATCTAAAGAACCTATAGATTTATTTGAACTACATCTCAAAAGCCTAAAAGCACACCCTATGCTAGCCGCACGATCAAATCCACCCGACACCATTAGCACCTCTTTAACACCCACTGTAGGAGCATCTGCAAGCAATCCCATAGCGGTTGTAACTCCTTTAGCAATCATGGTAGCCGTCCCTACCCCAGCACATCTTGTGTGGAATCAAACTGGTCCTTTAAACTTAGGGGCACAAAATCAACTTCCACAAGCTGCAATAAAATCATTGCCAACTTTTGATGGAACAGACAAAACAACAGATGAGCATTGTCTAGATGTATCATCGCTAGCATCTATTTACAATATCACTCAGGAATATGTAATGGTCAAATTGCTAGTTATATCTTTGAAGGGAAAGATGCTCTATTGGTACAAAGTGCTCCCCACTGGATCCATTACTTCTTGGGCAGTGCTTTCCAGTCGTCTGGTCGATGAATTTAACATACATGCAGATCCTTTCACATTTATGAATCAATTCACTGTCATTGAGGGGCATCCACGAGAAGAAATCTAGGATTTCAACATCAGATTTACCAGAACTCATGGTAGAGTACCGCAGGGCCTAAAACCCACGAAAGAACAAGCTATATGCTATTACTTAAGGGATTTTGATTCAGATCTCAGTATGATAATAAGGCAATCCTGTGTAACCACTTTTTATAGGATCTATTTAGAGGCAACAAAGGGCAAAGCTGATCTCATCACTACAAAAAGATATCCATAAAAGAGTCTATTGCCAATTGTACCAGAGCTTTCCCAAGTGTCAATTTCTAAACTGCCTGTACTCCCATCAAAATAGGCTCTCCCATCTATAGCCGCACCTCCTACATTTCTTGCATGACCATAATTGATACAATGCCATAATTGATACAATGAAGACATTGTCAAATGAAATGGCATCCATGAAAAAGAGAGAGGCTAAACATAATATCCAAGCAAGAAGATTTCCATAGATACAAAATGAAGGTGCTTCGACAAGTGGAAGGGTACAAGAGAGAAAAAATGTGGTGTATGCAAATGAGACAGGAGATAATGGAGAACTCGCTAATTTTGATTATTTGGTGTACCACTTGCAATGATCCTCATGGAGAAGATTCATGCATGATTCATCAACATCATGTGCAAGCGGTTATTAATGAAAGAGCCAAAGAAATTGGCAAGGGAAATGTGAACATAATCAGAAAAGTCCACCACAATTTGGCAATGCCTTCCGTAGAACAAGTCTCAGTCCTGAAAAGGTCGAGAAAAAAGTCATTACAAGTTGACCCTAAGGAACTCCAACCATTAGGTTTTCCTCCTGTCCCTAGGGCAACTCCACAGAAAAACTAGTCCAATGAGAAAGGATGTTCTGATCCTCCTCAGACTTCTATGGCTACACCAAGAAAAGAATATCCTCCTAGAAAAGGGAGCGAGGCTCAAGAGCAAGCGAAGGAAAGACTCAGATTTCCTTCATTGACAAGAAACCAAAGAACAAAAGCCACATAGGTCTATAGAGACAGATACAATGCATCTACTAGTGGAAGGGAAAAGAGTTCTAAGGTATCCCTAGCTACAACCCTTTCATTCAACATTGCATAAGAAATTAAGAGGACTCCTTCCAAAATAAGCATGTATGATGCGCTGCAAATTCCTGGTCAGATCGACCTCCTCCAAGAGTCCCTAAATTTAAAAAATGATGCCTCCTTCTCAAATGTCGTACAAGCAAATGTGGTTCCAACCTATGGGAAAAATAGATCGTCCCCATTCTATCTATCTTTGCAAATGGAGGGGTGGATAGTTCACAATTGTATGATTGATTCAGAGGCCATAACTACGGTGATGCTGAACACTGTATGTGACATAATGGGGATGGAATATACTCGAAGTCATCCTGGTGTGTTGCAATTGGATGGTACTCTAGTAAAAACTATCAGGGTGATCAAATATATCCCTATTCAACTCCACAAAATGCCAGAAGCAGTCATCATACAAGAAGTAGTCATTGTAGAATTAGAACCATATTTCGGTATGTGTTTATCCAGAGAATTCACGACCAAAATGGGCGGTTATCTATCTCTAGATTATTCTCATTTGGAGGTACCTTTCAAAGGTAAAAGGGTCAAAATATACAATGAAAAACCATCTACTTTCCATGTAGAAAGATTGGAGGAAACAACTACCATCAACATGATGTCTGAAGAATTGGAGAATATCAATTTAATGGAAGAAACCCTGGAGTAACTCCAATCTAAGGATCAGTTTTTAATGAAAGACTTCAATGCTATGATAGAGATAGGAATGAGAAGCTATTCCATTGAGAAACCAAAAAAGCTCTCGATTGTTGTCCCTAAAACAGATAATTCGTCCAACCAGTTATGGAGATTGTACTTTTATGGGTCAAGGTGCAAAAATGGAGCAGGAGCTGGAATCATTCTGATTTTTCCCACTGGAAAAGAAAAAGTCTTTTCATATAGGTTGACATGGAGTTGCACCAATAACGTAGCTAAATATGAAGCCTTGTGTTTGGGACTCAAGAAAGCTGAAAAACTAGGTGCAAAATAGCTGTTGATCTATGGGGATTCATAGCTAATAATTAAATAGGTTACTGGAAAATGCGTTTGTAAGCAACATTACCTAAGAGCTTACAAAAACAAAGTGTTAGATCTATTGGAAAATTTTGAAGCACTAAAAATGAAATCCATTTCCAGAGAGAAAAACACACATGCAGACTCGTTAGCATCAGTAGGATCAAATTTTTGCCCAGTCAACAATGTTATTCAGAAGTCTAAAATAGTTAGACTTATATACAGGCCTTTTGTGCCCGACAAGGATATTTTCAGACAGGTATTTGAAAATGACGAGCAGATCCTAGATTTTTTGATTCATGAGATGAATTGCTCTATAGAAAAAGTGTTACAAGAAGAGGACAAAGAGAGCCTTATTCAACTAAAAAATAATCATATCCCCAAGGGACTGATCACCCTGGAGAGCCCTTTCGACAATAGTGACAGAGCTGTAGGTCGAAGGATCAAGGTAGATGAACGTCGGTATAAGGAAATAGAACTAGAACCAGGCAAAATGATCAAAGTGGTGACCGATTGTACAGTGGTAGAACTAGAACAAATAAAATAGTTATGTAGAGAATATCCAGATATAATAGCCTAGACTTATAGTGATCCGAAAGTGTACAGGAAAGAGGTCATTCAGCATACCATCGAACTAGATGAAGGAGCTAAACCTTTTAGGCAGAGGTAGAGGCCTGTGAATCCTAAAATTGAAGCCTTAATGAAATAGGAGTTGTTAAAACTCCTACAGGCTAAGATAATACAACCAATCAAGCACTCACTTCTGAATCAAGCCTTGTGGGCCAACATAATCTCAATCAAAAAATCAATCAATACATTGCCATATGCTTTGGTTTATGTTAAAGAAGCTGTTTTGCCGAATCATATGGAGATACCCACATTGAGGATGCTAAACCAAGTTAACGAAGATGAAGGTCATCCAATGGATGCCCGACTGATGCAACTTCTACAGCTTGAAGAATCTAGGGAATAGGCCTACGATCATCATCAAAAGCATATGGTAAAAATAGCCCGGTGGTTCTATAAGAAAACCACTTTTAGGAAATTTAAAACAGGTGACCTGGTATTAAAATTGAATGTCAAGAAAGCAAAGCCAGGACACCATGACAAATTTGATGCATTCTGGGAGGGGCCATTCGAAATTATTTCAGAAAAGCAATTCAACGCATTCCAGTTAAAAGATCAAGATGGATGGGTTCTACCCATCATGGTGAACGCTTTTAACCTAAAATTGTATTTCCAGTAAAAGCTACAGATCACCATTATATGTACAGTATATTACAAGTTTGAAGTTTTGTAAATATTTCCCTTTCTATGGCCTAATATTTCTAGATGACAATAAGAAGAACTGGCACTCACTCCTAGGGAGGAAGTTTCCCTATTAGAATCCCTCCAAGTGCAGGAAGTGGTCATTCTTCTACTCTCGAAGTGTCCCAGTCACCTGAGAAATACCAGAAGCTAGAGCTGGGACCAGCTCCTAAAATTGAATTTTTGTGTTCTTTAGACAAAGGTTAAATACCTAAGCGGTAAAATAAAGGTTCTGATAAGGTGAAGATCACTTATATTCCAAAGTGCATTCTTTTTCTTTTATATTTGTTTTTTTGCTCGAAAGTTTACTTTTTGCAACTATACTGGTGACTCCATTTCCCAATGGATGAAGGCCTGGTCTTTTTTTTTGCGAGCAAAAATTCCCCCGGAAGGCACCAAGAATGTTAGTCAAAAAGTGACTAACTACAAAAAAATAGCTGATGCACCTTTTCACATATTTTCCAAGAAGATCGAAGTGGCCCATATGCTAAAGATCAAAGAAAAAGCAAAATACCGCAAAGAGGTAAAAGTGTCGCGATATCGCAACATGTTGCATTTTCATGGGAAAAAGCAAAGAGAAAGAGCAAGGAGGAAAAAGTGTCGCGATATCGCGACATGTTGCATTTTCACGGGAAAAAGCAAAGAGAAAGAGCAAGGAGGTAAAAGTGTCGTGATATCGCGACATGTTGTATTTTCATGGCTAAGAGCAACAAAAGGGAGCAAGGAGGTAAAAGTGTCATGATATGTTGTATTTTCGCGGCTAAGAGCAACAAAAGGGAGCAAGGAGGTAAAAGTGTCGTGATATCATGACATGTTGTATTTTCGTGGCTAAGAGCAAAAAAAGAGAGCAAGGAGGCAAAAGTGTCGCGATATCGCGACATGTTGTATTTTCGTGGCTAAGAGCAACAAAAGGAAGCAAGGAGGTAAAAGTGTCGTGATATCACGACATGTTGTATTTTTGCGGCTAGAAGCAACAAAAGGGAGCAAGGAGGTAAAAGTGTCATGATATCGCGACATGTATTTTTACGGCTAGGAGCAACAAAAGGGAGCAAGGAGGCAAAAGTGTCATGATATCACGACATGTATTTTCACGGCTAAGAGCAACAAAAGGGAGCAAGGAGGAAAAAGTGTCACGATATCGCGACATGTATTTTCATGGCTAAGAGCAACAAAAGGGAGCAAGGAGGTAAAAGTGTCGCAATATCCTGACATGTTGTATTTTCACGGCTAAGAGCAACAAAAGGGAGCAAGGAGGCAAAAGTGTCGCGATATTGTGATATGTTACATTTTCATGGCTAAGAGCAACAAAAGGGAGCAAGGAAGCAAAAGTGTCGCGATATCGCGACATGTTGCATTTTCACGACCAAAAGATAAGAGAAAGAGCAAGAAGGAAAAAGTGTCACGATATCGTGACATGTTGCATTTTCGTGGCCAAAAGCGACAAAAGAGAAAAAAGAGGCAGAAGTGTCACGATTTTGTGACATGTCACATTTTTGCGATGCAAGAAGAAGAATCAAGCTAAAGACATAAAATGTCACGATTTTGTGACATGTTGCATTTTCGCAACTCAAAAAGGGCAGGTAGGCAGAGAAGCAAGAGTGTCGCGATTTCACGACATGTCCAATTTTCGCCAAGGAAACAGAGTATATTTTTGGCAACTAGGACATGCACTGACATCTAGTGTTGATTTTTGAAGAATGGTTAGTTGATTATAACTTGGCAGGTCAGCTGGACGATTGCAGCAGGATCATCTAAATTTAGCCAGAAGGAAATCTATCCAATCTACGGGAAATCCGTTGTATATTCTTAGAAACTACAGACAATTACTTGTAATTGATTGAAGAAATTAAATGTACATAGTAGAAGATACTCTTTTTAGGGTATAAATAGGAGTGAGTCGACCATGAAAAGGGTCGACTCTTGGACGTTTACAAGATTGAATGCATGTACTTCGAATACAAGTAATAAAATCACATCTCCCATTGGCTTCTGGTTCATATCGTGCAAGTGTATGTATTAATGTTCTTTATTTCTGTTTACAATATTGAATTGTAAATTGATTTTTTCCTTATATCTAAACTTTCATAATACATAAATCATATTGCTGGAATGAGAATCTAATATATACGCATGTTAAAAAAAATATTAGAAATCATATCTAAAATTATATAATTTTTGCATGGAAATGTGTTTAAATGCTTTGGATAGAAGTAAATCTGTCTTCGTTGTTGTCTAATCTGCACCATATATTAGATCTAGCTTTGGCTATATTTCCCTCTCTTTCAGTATTACTTCCTTCCCCTTTTCCCATAAAAAACTTCAAGGAACCAGCCTTCTCTGGAGATCAGGCGAAAAGTCTCAAACCTTCTCATCTTTTCAATGTTGACAAAATCTAAGGCTCAACTAAACAACCCAAAGCAGATTTTGTTCCAACAGGCACATATCCCAAATAAAAATAGGAAGGCTCTAGAAAAAAAGAGCAAGAAACTCATATTTATTGGTTATTGTGAGGAAATGAAAGCCTACAGGGTCCTTGATCCCACTACCCATGAGGTATTTTTTCATAGAAATGTTCAATTAATTGAAACATTACCTCATAAATATTCTTAATCATCTTATTCCAACATTGATTCTCAGGAGCCATCTCCAACATTTGATCCTCAATATGATGAAGATCCAATCCTTGAGTTAGATAACCAAAATGAAGAACCTATACTTTAAACACCAACTCAAAGTCCTGTCACACCCATTACTCCTTCCACAATGCCAAAATGGGCCCGCACCATTGTTCAAGAGGCCACTCCTTACATCAAAAATCTTCCATCATCTAATTAAGAAAATCTATGGGTTTCGGTCTTGTCTGTCAGTATTTTTCCATAGATCCTCAATCCTTCAAAGAAGCAACTGGTATAAAAGAATGGGATGATAGCATGGAAAATGAATATTCTTCCTTAATCAAAAACAAAACTTGGTATCTAGTCCCTCTACCTAAAGGAATGAAATTGGTTCATTGTAAATGAATTTACAGAACTAAGTATGGACCTGATGGCAAAATTAACAAACACAAAGCCCACTTGGTAGCTAAAGGTTTTTCACAAATTGAAAGTATTGATTATTCTGAAACCTTTGCACCAGTTGCAAAAATGGATTCTGTTAGGCTGGTTCTTACACTTGTTGCTTCCCATAAATGGCTAGTTTTTCAAATGTATGTTAAAAGTGCTTTCTTGCATGGCGACTTAAAGGAGGAAATATTCATTAAACAACCTGCGGTATTTATTCAGGACTCCAACCTTGTTTGTAGACTAAGGAAATCTCTATATGGTCTCAAACAAGCTCCTAGAGATTGGTATGAAAAAATGGACTCCTTCCTTATTTCCTCAAGTTTTTCTCATTGTGAGTCTGATCCCATAGTCTATATTTGGAGAGATGAAGAAAAAATCACCATACTTGTTCTCTATGTTGATGATCTACTACTCACTGGTAATGACATTTCTCACATCCAAACTATCAAAGACTCACTTTCTGATAAATTTGAGATGGTTGATCTAGGTTTAGCTCATTACTTCCTTGGGATTCAAATAAATCAAATAGATCCAAGAATTTCATTGTGTCAAATGAAATATACTATAGACCTTCTTCAATGGTTTAAGATGACTAATTGTAAACCATCTTCAACATATTTTCAGTTTGGAGTCACTCTAAGTACTTCTTGCAAATCCTCTCTATGTGATGCCATGCTCTACAGATAGCTTGTAGGAAGTCTAGTATACCTCACTCATACTTGCCCAGATATTTCATATGCTATTGGCTTAATATATAGATTCTCACATCAACCTCATTTCAGCCATTGGCAAGCAGCAAAAAAATCGCTACTTGCAAGGAAATACTCACTTTGGGCTCTTATACGAGAGAGAATCCATGGATATCATTGGTTTCATAGATTTTAATTGGTTAGGTTTAGTTGAAGATAGATGTTCCACTTTTGGATATGTTTTTTGTCTTGGTTCTTCACCTATTTCTTGGTCATGCAAAAAACAAGCAGTAGCATTATCATGTACAAAGGTTGAATACAGAGCAGTATTTTTGGCCAGTCAGGAAGCCCTTTGGATTCATCAGATACTAAGAGAATTTGATTTTTTCCATGACAAAACTATTACCCTTTGGTGTGATAATCAGAGCATAATTCACATTGCTCACAATCCAAGTGAGCATCAGTGCACCAAGCACATTGATATTCACATGCACTTCATTCGATAGCATATTCAAATAGGGGATATTCACTTGGACTACATTCCAACAAAAAATTAAATTACAAACATCTTCACCAAGTCCTTTCCTTCTCCTTGTTACATTCAGTTGCGAGAGGATCTTGGGATTAGGCAGATGCATTAGAAGGGTGCACAGATATTTTCACCTCTCCCTTCTTCTTATTGTTCTTTTTTTGGAAGATGGTTTTTCCCATGAGGCTTTTTCACCATCTATCCTATATATAGTGTAAATGAGTACCTAATCAGGCCTAGTTGTCAAGACTCATTCTTATTTTTAATATTCAATAGAGGACAATATTTGCAATCCAAAGACATGCCTCGTTTTTTTTATTTTTTTAAGAAGATGGTTTTTTCCCAAGAGGTTTTTTTACCATATCCTCAATAATATCATTGTAAATGAGTACCTCATTAGGCCCTGTTGTCGAGACTCATATCACATTCACCCCTAGTATCACTTAAGGGGGAGTGTTAGAATAAGTATTTATTCTCTTAAGTTCTACTAGGATAGACTTACTTGAGTTACCACTCTTCCATGAGTCAGGTGAACTCTCAGTTTATACTAGTTCAGACTTGTTGAGTTGTTGTAATCAATGGCGTTCAATAATCAAATTTGCTATTTATACAAATTTGATCCCATGGAATAATCAATCAATTTTTTGAGCTTCAACTCACTCTTGTGATGTCTTGCATAACTATGTCATTTTTGGAGTAGAATATTGTTCATCAATATTTCTAACACTCATTGAGTGCTTAGATCAAATAGCCACTGAAGTGAACCCTATCCTAAAAATTAGTGTTGCAACCAATTTTCCAAATTAAATTTTGGACCCTTACTAAAAATAGTGACTCCTAAAATCCTACATCTATTTTAGTAATTGAGTAAAAGAGGGCTCATAATGGCAAGTGGCACTCATGCAAAAAAATAGTTAGAAATTGCCACAATATTGGCCGATATGCAAAAAGCCCTTGACTACTTGAACACTACAAACCACACCATAAGAGAAAATATTCAAGAGCTCCGAACGGATCAGGATACCACTAGATTCCACTTAGAAAAACAACTTACAATGATGGAGATACAATTTCAAGGTACTCTCACATCTGAACACCAAGCTGAAAAATCTGAACGAGGTCAAAGAAGGGAAATAAAAGACCGAATAAGAGGAACTGAAGACACTCACTATGACCGTGATTCGATATTCAAAATGCCACTCGAGCTAGAATATTCTACGTACCATCGGTTAAAATCTTGATAAAAATAGTTACATGAGATGGCACCACTTGGCTAGGAATCCTACTTGCCACATACATTACAAAGTATTACAAAATAATATCATAATGGGATTCCCATGTTGGAAGTGGGTCATTACATAAGTAAATGAGAATTACAAAATGGTGTTAGGATAGGATCCTAAAATCTATATTAGGCCTAGCGGGTAAGTTCTGATTAGGCCTAGGAGGTCTAGGTGGCAACATTTGATTAGGTTTAGGAGACCTATTCTAATAAAAAGTAGGTTGTCTCTAGCGAGCCTCCTATCTATG
This sequence comes from Wollemia nobilis, assembly GCA_028583015.1. Classification (NCBI taxonomy): domain Eukaryota; kingdom Viridiplantae; phylum Streptophyta; class Pinopsida; order Araucariales; family Araucariaceae; genus Wollemia; species Wollemia nobilis. Next base: position 3,669,278 of record JAQPPZ010016604.1, read on the forward strand.
CATGCTTGGAGTAGGAACTCCATTACGCAATGTTTCTTGAATCTACTATTCAGTTATTTGTCTTTCTAATAGTTGTCACTACTCTAGGAGATACAAGTGTTGTTTATCAGACCTAAGTTGATTAACTCTGGCTTGACGATCAACATACTTCTTGACTAATTGATTAATTTTATCAGCTATATTAGGCCTATGTGCCCTAGCACTATTACCTTGGTATTATCTATCTTGTTCAGAGGGGTTTGTGAGATCTACTATGAGTTTTCCTCAATTGAGAGAAGTCACATTTACTTGAGGCTCACTCCTAAATAGATGTTCTTGATAATTTGCTGGTGTAGAGGTACATCGTTCTTGCATAGAATAATATGATTGAGGATGATTAGGATCTTCCTTAGGTATTCTCTCATAAATGATGAATGGTAGGGCAAAATTGGGCTGCCCACTACAATGAGTATCATACTCATCTAGGTTTTGGTACCTTGGGAAAGGGTGATTTGAAAGTATAAGGTGATCATTCAACCCTACCCTAGGTGTATGACCTTGTTCTCGTACACTAGCATGTGGAGTAGACCGAGTAGGCACACGAATGTGTGGTATTGCTATATGTGTAGGCACCTCATTGTGCAGTTGCCTTTCTTAAAAGAAGGCATTGGAATTATATATACTTGGGGAATGGTTCCTCAAATTGGTACTGTGATCTATGGGGGTACCTCGTGTAGGATTCCCTCATAGGCTAGGTCCCCTTTCTGACACTCTAGGACTAACCATCCATTCATATTCCACTTGGTAATTTGGGAGAGTAGGTAGCTTCTAAGGAGGTATAACCACATCCTTGGGATAAAAATGAAGATATTCTATGTCCTCTTGCCTACTCCCCATAATTTCCACCCTTAAATGGGCTTGGCTACAGGTATATACCATAGCTACTTACTCTAAACCTCTATGTTATTATCTCCTTTACAAGTTTTATAGATGCAAACACAGTCAATAGAAACACACAAGAATAAAAATGATTATCTCTTTTTAAGAATTATGTGTTCCTAAACTATTTGATGTGTTTCAAATTTGTTACTTTTGTAAAGAATTTCTTTCACATGTTTTTGAATGTTTATGTAATTCTCAATTGTTTAAAGGTTTTCACCTATACACTCGTAGCTCAAAAACCAACAATGAAAGTTCGATCATGTGAACCAACCAAAGTATGGAGATGAAATCTATACTTGATAAGGGAGCATATGTCCTACAAGTTCTCATCCAGTTCACCTATTATTAGCGATATACCTCTCTGAAGAGAAATACGTGCTCTATCTCACAGGCTATGACGGTTCTTAGAGCTGGTATTGGCTAAAAATATGGTACATGGGATTTGAGCCAATGGATGGAGATGAAATCCACCATCGTTGAACTCTATCAGTGGTTGGGGATGAATTCCAACTCACTAATGTTAAAAAGAAGTGTGGTGTGTGTGATTCCTTTTAAAATTATTGAAAGAAAGCAAGATAGCATTCGATGATTAAATGCATGAAATTGCATTTCACTTTCAAAATCATAAGCATATATATAAAAGGAAACTACCAAATTTGTAGACTATATGAAAACCTAACCCCTAGGTAGGTCATACATAGGTAAACCAGACAAATGCATTTTGAAAAGTTGTTATTTTTCCTATTTTTCTTCAATTTTGTTAATGCAAAATGTGGAGATATGAAATATAACTTTCAAATGCACACAAAAGACAAGAAAACTAAAATTTACCCTTTTTGAAACAACCTAGATGCAAATTGAAGGTTCAGGAAGTTACCTTTTATGTTCTGAAACTTGCTATTTCTAGAAATTTTTGTAGAAACCCCCTAGTTTAGTGGTCATCCCTAGGTGGGACGAATGCAAATTTGGGGGCCATCCTTGGCAGGGATGTTTATAGTAGTTGTCCCTGGCAGTTCCAACTAGGAATTCTACAGTTTTTCTTGCCCAGAACCTGCAACACACAAAACACAAAAAGGATGTCAAAAATGAAAAAAATAAAATGGAACAAGGGACAAGAGTCCCACCATGATCATCACTGAAGAAGCACGAAAAACAACATGTCTTAAATGTACGTTTAAACTAAAAATCTATCTATTGTTTCTAAGCAAGCATGTGAAGGAAAGATGCAAAAGATGTAAACTATTGAAACAAAGAATGATTTGCAGTAAAAGAGGAGGGATTTTTTCTTGTATTTATTAATTCATCAATTCCAAAAGGTTACAATACATCCCCTTTGAGGGCTTATCATTTTGATACATTCAGATTACAAATTACAAGGGAATAAATCCCTCCATGAGCTTAATGATGTGTTTCAATGTTCTTCTCATAACCAACACTTGAGAGCTAATCTTGGTATTCTTCTATATGCATATTAGCTCCTCCCTCATGCCTAGAATACCTACACCTACACACAAGAGATTTAATAATGTTAATAGAATATGTGTTTAGTGATAAAAACTAGGAAAACCATAGAAAGTATGCATTTATGAATATAAAACTTATTTGTGACTATTCAAAACAACTCCAAATGACTTGAAAATTGAATATGATGTTATTAATATGATTTTGGGAGGATATGAGCATAAATTGAAGTGAAATTGTGATCAAAGAGTGTGGTCATTCCTGGCAGGAACAACTAAGCCTGCAATCACAAAAACCTAAATTGACCCATCAAATCTACTCAAAACTTAACCAAAATTGAACACAAGACTAATCTAATGCTTTATAATTGATCTATAGTAAAATTGAATCAAAATGTTTAGCCATTTTGTGGCCATCCTTGGAAAGTGCAACTAGGACTATTAGCCATCCTTGGTAGGGACAATCCCCAAACTGGGTGGTTTTTACCACCAATTCCAAGGGGATTTGGCTTAGAATACTCCTAAATGTGTTGTCATCAAATTTGGTTAAATAAGTCTCAGATTTTATAGGTTTTGGAATGGATTTGGTATATTTTGGGATGCTCCTAAAAGTGCCTTCGAATGAAGAGGTTTTCAAGGAAATACTTGGCAAATGTTGAGGACAAATGTGAGCAGCACTTCGTGTGCAATGCTTGTTATTGTCTTCTTCTAAAATTGGGTGTGAGCATCTAAATTTATAGCCCAATTAGGGAAAATGTGCAAAGGGGCAATTTTTGGCATGCAGGGCAAGTGCTGCCACTTGTCCATTCCCTCTACATGCATAGGAGGGAAGATGTCTTCCATTTGGGACCTCCAATTTGTAGGTATTGATGCTTATGATAGCCTCCCAATAAATTTTTTGTGATTGGGTGGGGTAAATGGCAGTAATTGATTGCCATTTATCCACCCCTTTGAATTTTGAGGGATCTAGAGCATGGTCATCCCACCTAGGGATGATTGTATGTGGTCATCCCTAGGTGGGACGACCACCAACTGTGACCATCCCTGGGTGGGACAGTCATGGTTATATGCCCCAAAACTTCCCAAAAGTGGGGTAAACCCTCCCAAAAGTGGTTGGGAGCCCTAATTAATCCCTAAGGGTTTCCCAATGGGGCCATATGATGTTGATAAGAGTGGTGCATAACAGTTTTATCTGATTTACATGATTTTAGTGTCTACAGATTAATATCCTCTAAAAGGAGTGGATTGTGTAGCAATACAAAGTCCATGTAGTTGTATTAGTTTCTACCATTGGGAAGCTTAAGAGTTAGATTGACTCATTATTAAAAAAATGAACTTCTCTCTCCTTGGAGTGAAGAGGACAAGCCCTCCTTAGGGCAAGAATACTTGTAGCTACTAAGGCAAAATAGGGAGGATGTTTTCCCTTTTGAGGCATGATACGATCATCCTACAACAATGATGTGGATTGGGAAATCATACCATTAGAAGAGCTTAGGATATAGGTGCATGAGGTCATAAATCAAAAGAAGTACTTCTCTTGTGATGATAAATTAGACCTCCAAGTGGTCTTCAACCACTTCAAGCAAATCTAGCATCCTTCAAAAGAATAATAGAGAGTGATCAAGCAAGCACTAGATAAGCTTCTAGATTAGTAATTTTTTTGCTTTCTTTTTGCATCCTTATCACATTATTTTAATTTTGACTCTACACCCAAGCATGAAGGTATACATTCTAGATCCTCCTTTCGCAAGCAAGAAATACTATGTAAGTCACCAAAACTATAATGGAAATTTACTACACTTGGGATATTTTTCCTTAAGAAGATTTTGAAAGAAGAATGAAGCAAAAAAAATAGGTAGAAGGAAGAGAAAGAGGCATTGCATAAATGTAGGTAAATTTTTTTTAACCAAAAGATAATGCCACTTTATAGAATTTTTGATTAAAAGTAGAAAACAAAAGTTCTAATGAAGTGTCGTTAATTTTCAAAAGTTGGGAGGTGAAAAAGTTTTTGAAGGGTGCAAGAGGGCATAACTTCCAAAGATAAAAATTCAAAATTTTTTTAAGGGTGTAAAAGGAGCAAAACTTTTGAAGATCAAAAGTTGTTAAAGTTCAAAAGAAGGAAGATTATGAAAAGTTCCAAGGGTCGTGTTGCAAGTTACAAGAGATTTTGAGGATGAATGAAGTAATTTTTTTTGAAAATGTAGATCATCCAAAAGAGTTTGATGAAATATATTCATGAATATTTTTACAAAGATTCAACCAAGCCATATAATAATATAAAAACATGAAATATAAAGGCAAGAAAATATTCAAGAATCCTTCAATTGAAGATCAAATGATCTACATTATTTTGAAAAGTAAGGGAGTTGTAGAGAAGCCAAAAGACTCTAGGGAGTAGAGAATGCAGAGTGAAAAAATGACCAACAAAGAAGGATAGTCTAACATGGTGAAGAAACAAGGAGAAATATCAGATTGTATGACTAGTGAACCCTAAGACATTATGGTTGGTGCACAAACTACCAAAATGATAGGTGAGCTAGACCAATCAAAAATTACTAAAAGGAGCTAAGACCACCTACTAGCATCACTTGGTCCTAATATTTTATGGAAAGGGGTTGGCCAATTGAAGATAATATGTGGTAGCCATAACAACATCCTTGAGTTTAACAACATTGATTACAATGTTTGACTATGTTTAGATTTCAGGATCCCTAGGGTATAAATGTTAGTAGTAGTTGGGCATCCAAAAGGTGAGAATTTATGATTATAGATCTAAAGAACTTGAAGGTCCAAAAGTGATGTGATGTAGATTGGATCAAGGGAAGCAACAAAAAAAGGTATTATCTAAATCCTACACAAGTGTTTGCAGGAAACTTCTCTCCATTTTTATCTAAAAATACTGATTGTCTAGGGATTGTAAAGTATTAGTTAGTTGTTTATTCAAGCCTAAATCTAGGCCTTCTATGTAACTCTCTAAAATTTTTCTTCCATATAACAGTCTAGATCCAATCCCTAGGTCATTTTGTGGATATACTTTTGAGCCCTCTCTTCTAGCAGAATTGTTTTTTTTTGCTATACATATATAAGAAGATGTGACTACTAGTATTTTTTTTCTTATTTCTTGTTTATATGTGCATGTATGAGAAGCCATGACTACTTAACCTTATATCACATTTCTTGTATATGCTTGTGCCTAAATGTTCATGATAAGAAAAGAAAGTGTTCCTTATGCGTTAACTACAAATGATTCATGTGTTTACTTATCCCACTATATATAAAAAATATAATGATCTTATCAAATCACCCCTCAGTTAGCTTAGGATTTTATTTTTCTCTATTTTCTATGGTTTTTATTTTAAATTTTCTCTATGTACTAAAATCCTATTAGATTAGGTTAGAGTAGGGAATCATTGAATATCAAATCTCATAAGGATATGACCTTACAAAAAATCCTAGAGGAAGTTTAATTAAGCCACTTTCTATGCTCTTAGAGTTACCTCCTGTGTCACTCCATGCAAGGTATGATTGTCGGTGCATTCAACCCCCACAATGGATGACCATAATAATTAGATAGGACAACATATAGTATAATATATTATATCTAGTGTTGCACACATGGCATCGTATGATATTTATTTTTGTATTAGCATTGATCATGTTATTTTATACTTTATCCCCTATTGTGTTGTTATTTTATCATGGCATTTGATCCTTGGTGAGGTACAGTGTCTTCCTTGTATGTCAATTATGTTATTTCCATATAGATAAGATCATGTATTTGGATGCAATTCAAAATTTCCTATATATTACACTCTAATGGGAGTTGTAAAATAATATTTTATTGGAGAATCACTTTAATGCATATCAAGTTATGCATTATCATAAATACAACACTCTTTGAATATTTGTATTGTCATGAGTTTCTAAACCAACATAATTATTATTAAGGTAGGGTACTATTATATTTACATGCCTTTGTTCTTCTACAAAGTATTGTCACATGCTTCTTTAATTTTGAGTTCAACAATTTTTATAATACTCATTAAAATTCTCAATAACTTCAATTATGATATTTGGATCATCATCCTTACTATGCACTTGATAATGAGTTGCTTGATCTCCTTGATTGGCTTATTTTACAATGCTTTAATATAAGGAAAATTTAATTTTTCCCTTTATTACATACCCGATACTTGTAATACATTGGAATATATGTTATTGTAATAAGGTGGACCATGTATTTAGTTAGAAATGAGCCACATGTTAAGTTAGGAGAGTGTGTTATCATAGAATATTTTTGTTTTCATAGAATTATGAATGTAATTGATGGTATTATGAATGTAACTATCAATTATGAATGTCATTGTTGGTATTATGAATGTAACTACCATAAATTAAGTCAGGAATATTGTCATAGGATACCGTCATGGCAAGATGTCATAGAATGTTAAAAAATGATCTTGTAAATGTTATAAAAGGAGAATTATAGAACTCTCATAGGTTATAGAAGAATTTTATATTTTGTATGAAGGTTCTTGTAGACACCAAAATAGCACCAATCCGATTATGTGACTGCAAACACTGATCGCATTAACACACACAGCCCCCAGGGCAGCCCCTAGAGGTTAAACAGTGGTTCTAACCACTCACACAACGAGTTTTACAAGTCAGAGATCAATTTGGCACCTTTTAGGCACTTTGCTACTTACTCGCTCCACCCAGGGATGAGTGCATATTGGTACTCGTTCCACCCAGAGACGAGTGCATACTGGTACTCGTTTCACCCTGGGACGATTATCAGCGCTCGCTTCTGGGTGGGACGAACGCCAGGTTTGATCGACAAAAAGTCAAACCTCGGTGCATGACAACTCAGAACTGCCACTTAGCTCTCCTTTCATGGCATAAGGGTGCGAGTGAGTTCTTTTGACAACTCATATCTGCCACTTGACTCTCCATTCACTGCATGGGAATGAGAGTGAGCTTTTCAGGACAACTCGGATTGGCCACTTAACTCTCCCTTCATTGCATGGGAGTGAGAGTAGGCTTTTTCATGACAACTCAGATTTGCCACTTAGCTATCCCTTCATTGCATGGGAGTGCGAGTGAGCTTTTCTAAACATACAAAGACATGCACAGAGGCAGTTAAGAAGCCCTTGATCAAGAAGAAGTCTTCTCTTCACAAAAAAGCATTCATGCAAAGTAACACTTTTGCATGTTAATTCAAAGAGACCCCTTGGGTCTATAAAATGGTGAGCTTCCTCACCCAAAAGAGATACAGAGAAGGAGCATTTTGAGCGACGAAGTGCTGCTAATTTACTTACTTACGATTTGTGCTTCACATCCATAATCTCTTAATCGAAAAGGAGGTTATTGGGTGACTTTGGAGGCACGAATCAAGAACCAAAACCCAATTTTTTTGACCACAATATCCTACCAATTTGCCGACAACCCATCACAACAGGTTTCGGACCCATCCCAAGCGGATTGGTGTCGAAACAAAGTTTCACCCGCGGGTGGTTTGCCTTCGGGCACCCCCGCCTTATTGCGTTTGGTGACTATTTCTTTTATAGTATTTTGCTAGTTACATGATTATGCTTCTGTCAAATTTTTAGTTTATTTGGACTCATTTTAACCATCATTATATTTATCTTTCATTTTTCATACACAGGTGCTACTGATTCTTTGTTTGTTTCTTTGAACGCAGATTTGCAGCATTAGAGGAGCAACGAGGAATCTACTTTTACCAACACAAGCGACGACAACGTTTTGGTTCGCCCATCTTATATGTGGGCACGCGGAAGAAGGAATTCTGAAACAAGTTGTAAAAGACCAACATTTAACGCTCCTATCCCCTCAAAAGGAAGGAGACGCATTGTAACACAAATTTGAAAAGCATATCAATAAAAGGGCCGTATTTTATATTGCTTTGATATCTTGTGTTCATGTTCTTTCTTTTTACGCATTTCTCAATAACATAGGGTTTAAGCGTTATTTTAGCTTCGTTTACATTGCATTTTTAGTCTATCCTTTTTGTTTTCGGAATCTCGTGTTTTCAATGGCGATCACGGTGGGACCTCTGTCCTCTGTTTATTTTTTAGGTTAGATTTCTGATCTGAAATTGCTTGTTTTGATTACAGGTACCTATTTTTCAATCATCAGACTGTTATTCGTTTCTGTCAGTGACGATTACAGAATTGGGATTCGTTTCACCCAGGGACGAATAAGCATTCGTCTCACCCTAGAACGAATACTATTCTGATATTCGCCTCACCCAGGGACGAGTATCTTTCTGTGCATTTTTTAGAGCAGCCAATCAGAAATATCCTTTCGAGCAGAGAAGAGGTAGGGGTTTTTAACAAGCCTCTGTCAAATTTTTGTTTTCTGATTTTTGGTTTTCAGTTTTTGTATGGCTTAGGGAAAGTTTCCTTTTCGTTTGCCTGTTTCAATTTTTGCAAATTAAAATGAACCCCACACATCACGTGGTTACTTAAACCAAGGAGCTGGTCGTAAAACCCTAGCCCTTGAGCAAGACCAATAGTGGATTCCATTATCACGTTGGCTTGGATATTTGCATTCATTTACCCTGATTGTCACTGTTGCTCGACGTAAATCCTGACGAAAGCTGACCGAGTGTCGTTGGGGTGATTCCCAGCACGCGAGGATAAGTCTTCTATGGTAGGTGTCATAAACAGGACAATCCCCCTTCCGTACCGCCTATGTTCCACGTATCATCTGCTCTCACGTACCTATAGTCTCCCTCACATAAGGGCGGGTATATAGAGAGGTTGGTATATCGGTCCGACAATGGTATATTGAAGGGGCGACCATTTTGGGAGTCACAAGAGCCTTCATAATTGCATTTAAATGGTTTTCACAAAAAAACAAAAAAAAAAAAAACAAACAACAAAACACACTAAAACCAGTTTAGGACACACCATTAATCTTTAAAAGAGATAATCATTGCTTTGTGTGTGTATGTTATTTTCTGCTTAGTGTAACAAAAAAAAAGAAAAATTAGAAAATCATAAGCAAAAGATAAAAATCTACGTAGCTTGTAGAGAGTCATTACCATGGTATTCACTCGTAGCCAAGCCCAATCATGGGCAGAAGCTGCAGAGAATGCACCAAGGGGGACAAGTCACCTCCGATATAGCCCTAAAGACTTGGCCATCCCGCCTTGGCGATAGGGTACACAAGTTAGTCCACACCATGCAGTTACAGAACATGACTTTAGAGGCACCTCCTTGAGGGGCACTCCAACTCATGCCATCACTAGACAAGACTATAGAGGCACCTCTTTAGGGGGTACTCCCAGGCAGCAAAGATCCTTTCAAGAAAACAACCAACATGTAGCACATGACCTAGATACAAGGCCCCCCTTTGAAGTTCGTTATGGGTGGCCTAGTGATGAAGCGCTATGTACTGCTCTAGAACAACAAAAGGTCCACAAGGAGGAACCATATGATTTTGTTACTCCTAATTTACCCCTGATCAATGTCAGACACACGAGACCATATCCAGAATATCAGGTTCTCCCGACCGGGCAAGGCAACTCTGCCCGCACCTTTTATGAATATAACAGAGAATGTGAGGAAGATCAATACGTTCCTCAAGGATAGTACCTAGCGTGGGAATGATGCACGTCTGCACCCGCTTTATATCTAGATCGCTCATTGAGACCAGAGCTTCAAATCAATGCTGCCAACCTCGACGAAGGGAAGCAACATATAGGGGTCTCAGAGTACCAGGATCAAGACAGGTATGTAGGGGAGGCATCTAGGCCCCCTAAACAAGAGACGATGGAACAAAATGACTTGGCATTTGCCAAACTAGCCGCCCGCCAAGCGCAGATCACGTGGCTTAGGCAAGACCAACAGCAATTAGAACATTTGTGTCACCTTAACCAAGAGCGCATTCAACGTCGGACAGCTGAACTGCTTCACAACAATGCGCCTGAGAAGGCTCTAGTCCCTCGTGCACAACAATCTGAGATGTATGTGAGGCACAACCCCCTAGTGCGAGATAGGTCTCCGTGACTTCATCAAGCACTACCTCTAAGACCTCCTAGACCTGAGCGGGAGGCCACTCCCCGCAACCATGATGGGCATCCTCCGCGGGCACCCATCAATGTTTATAGGCCTAGGCCAGACACTCCTCAAGAAGCTTATGAGGATTATGAAGAAGAAGAGCGGGTTGAAATGCCCTATCAAGGTAGGAGGGGTGCTACCCAGCTACCCCTCCAAAGGCCTCAAGTTCCCCGCAACCCACAGTGGGAACAAACCAAGGAGGAGGAGATTACGTCCTCCGATGCATACAAAGTGTTGTTAGAACGCTTAGAGACTATGGAACTCAAGACTGCTGGGCCCCAAAAGCCTACTTTATGCCAACTTCGTAGTCATCCGGTGCATCCATCAGTGCCAGCACCTCCATACCCCGAACATTTTAAGCTGCCCCAGTTGGCACTCTTTAAAGGGGAGGAAGATGCTCAAGAGCATGTGACTCGATTTTTGAGCCAATGCTTCGGTATACAAGACAATGATGCATTGCTATTAAGAACCTTTATAACCACATTCGCAGGACCTACCTCGGATTGGTTTACCCATCTACCGAAGCATAGCATCTACAACTTGGATCAACTAGTGGACGCGTTCCTAGAATGTTTCGCTTTCAACACAAAGAAAAAGGCGTCACTCAGTGATCTAGCTAGCCTCAAGAAGTATGAGGAGGAATCTATGGTGGCATATGGGAATCGATGGAGGACGTTGCTTTCAAAGCTATCCTACCTCCCTCCTATGTCCGACCTAACTCAAATGTTCGCAAAGAGCTATTTGCGATCGATCTCTGTGCTATTGCAGTTGCAGCAATACGCCACTTTAGAAGAAGCTCTGGCGCAAGCTAGAATTATCGAAGAGATCAAGATACAGGATGGCAAAATTGCCAAGCCTAAGAAAAAAGAGTGGAACAAGAGCACCAAAATAGGGAATACACAATAGAAACCCACCGCGGTCAATCAAGTTGCTATCAATGCCCCTAAGCCTGCCCAAGCGACACAGCCTCCAAAGGCTAATTATCAAGCGGTGCCTCACAATAACTATGAGAAAGATAATAAAAAATAGGATCAAAATCAGCAGCGTCACCCTAGGCGGCAATATACACCATACACCGAGTCCAGGGAATCTTTGTTTGACCGTTTGTCAGTGGCAAACTTGATTAATCTGTCGGAGATTCAAACAATCGATCCTAATGCGCCCAAGCCTAAGGGCTACAGAGAGGATCTTTACTGTAGATTCCATAGAAGGAAAGGGCATGACCTTAACGTCTATTGGACGTTCAAAGGTTTAGTGCAAGACCTCATTGACAATAATACATTGGTAGTGGATAACCCCATCGCACCCAACAACCAACAAATGGGTGTTTTCAAAGATCCTTTACCCGCACATGATGCACAAGCAAAACCTCTTCATGTCAATGAAGTGCAACAGAATTGCCCCATGGAGGGGTATGTTGGGATGATCAGCATTGTGACAAGGAACAAGAGACACTCAGGGGCTGCCCCCGCGACAGCCACAAGGGAAGTTCCACCCATGTCACAACCTCAAGTGAATCCTGCACAGCTTCCCCCGCCTAGACCAGTGGCCATGATTCGCACTAGACTTACTCAAAGTCTACGGACCACGTCGGCTAGGCTCTCCATCTATGAGCTTATTCAACAATCGGTGCCCCATCGGGAAGCTCTCATGGAGATATTAAAGGCAATTGAGCTGCAACCCCATGAAGCGGATTCGTTCAACAATTTTGTGGGGCATGTCAAACAGTGTACCAAACCAGTCATCACTTTTAGGGAAGATGAATTAAAAATGGTGACTGGAGATGTAGCGGATCCACCCCGCACGTTATTGCGTGGGTCAACGGGACTCCGTATAAGCGGGTGTTGGTAGACACTAGTTCATCCAATAACATTATTACAACCGTTGCACTGAAACATTTGAAGCTGCCAGCCTCTCACATTGTACCTTCCACTTATACCCTTCGAGCATTCAATGATGCGATATGCTCGACAGTTGGCACAATTGTCCTGCCCATACAAGTGGGACAAAAGACCATTCATACGTTGTGCCACATTTTAGAAGGTGAGATGGCTTACAATATCTTGCTTGGGCGGCCTTGGATCCGGGATATGAAGTGTGTCCCTTCAATTGCTCATCAATGTTTGAAATATACATTTGAAGGACAAGTACACGTGGTCCCCGTAGATTTGGAACCTTTTAAATATTGCAACTCAGTGCAAATCATGCCGCAGTCGACCCTTCCTTCAACGCACATGGATTTCCAGTTAAATCCATCTAAGAGGGGTCCGACTAAGCAGGAATCTCCATTACCCAATCAATCAAATTCCTAGGCGGGTTCATCTTCTTCATCCGGTCCTCCCACAATGATGCCACCTACGGTGGCCACACCAACAGACAAAGGAAAGAAGCCCCTGGAAGCGGAACCACCTTTAGTCTCCAACATCTCGACAGAAGAGATGCCTCATAGAATGGAAGTTGAGACGCCTAGTTCACCCCACATGGAGTGGACTCAAGGAGAACTCCCATTCGCTTCCTCTCAATCACCAATGATTATTGTTGAGATGTCTACCACAGGCATGGGGGAGTATATAGTGCGCAATGTTGTTGCAACGCCCACACTTCAGTCTATGCAAGACATGGGAAGACCTCGCTTCCCCATAGGCTCCGTGGTTCCTCTAGGCTACCCACCTAATCAGACAAACTTTATTTTTGGGGGCCTGGATCATGGTGTTGAACCTTCCCGACGAGAAGAGGAAGATGAAGAGCCCTTTGTGGAAGATGTCAATTATCTGGCTAACCCAGACTTTGCATTACGATATCTTAGCCAATGCAATTGGCATGGATACGGGTTGGGCAGGTATGAACAAGGAGTGCATGTTTTGTGCCAACCAAGATACCAAATGCCTTATGACAAGTCAGGAGTAGGGTTTAATCACCCTTTGCCCCTCGACATCTTGGTCGAAAACATGCAAGGCCTAGGGATAGGCAACAAGGATGGGTTGGCATTAGATCCATATGCCAATCCAAATACAACTTATACATTGGGGGATTATTTCCCATTACAAACAAACAACCTTGTTGACCTCAACAACCCTTTCCCTTCGGCCGAACAAGGAGAAACCTCATGGACTCACCCACAAGGGGAAGATGGACAAGACCACGAAGGGTCTTCTGATGATGAGTCGGAGTACGATCATTCGCACGAATATCCAATGAATGATGATCAGGAAAGCTTCCTGACAATGTTCCCATTGAATGATCCCAGTGAGCATAGACTACCTCAAGAAAATCAGGTTCCCCCGTAGAGGGCGGGACAGCCTAGATGGGACCACATAAATCTGCTTGAACAAGGTGAGCCCCATGTGTCGCAAGCAACCATTGGAGTTAACGAAGGCCTGTGGTTCTCTGACAATGAGTCGAAAGATGAAATTGAGATGGCTTATCTCAACCACATGCGACAAATGCAACAAAGGCAACAAAGGCAACAAATGCAACAACGATATCCCTTGGACATAGATGACATGTTTGAACAATTACACATAGGTCCAAGACATAGGTGGCACCTCAACCCGACGTAGTTATAGCAATTACTGCACCCGCCACTCTAGGTATATAGAGAGCATCTTCCGCTTGGAGACCCTATCAAACCATCAGTGCCTAGGGCAGACCCTATTTGCATGTCCATGCATAGGGCTGATCCCTTTGTGCCAGTGCCTATAGAGCCAGACCCAATGCATCCAGAGCATCCTGAATGTCAGAGTTATCACATCTGCGGTAATGGAGGTTACCCTCATTTCATCAACATGATCTCCATTGACTTGACCGCCCCCATCCATGATCCAGCCAATCCCACATGATCATTGCATCTAGACATAGAGGCTATAGATTGGGATCGCGCTGACACACCACCATCCCCATCAGAGTATTGGCCTTGCGGTGGGATGTTTCATTTCACTCCAGGACAGACTCAGGATGTCTTCCATGTCGAAGAGGAACTTGATGTTCCTAATGATGATCTTAATTCAGCAAACGATATCCATCTGATCCCCATTCCACATCAGTTGGAAGATGGATCCCACATGTCGGTCGAGGCAACGACTGATGTAGACATCGGCACAGATCCAATGAATCCATGAATTCTCAAGCTGGGGGTAAGTCTTTCCCCCGAAGAGCGAGCCGATTATGTTGCCCTTCTTAAGGAAAAGAAGGAGGTTTTTGCATGGTCATACAAGGATATGCCGGGACTAGACCCACAGCTAGTCACGCATAATTTAACGCTTGATCCGACAATCAAGCCAGTCAAGCAAAAACTATGCAAGATGCACCCAACAGTGGCCTTAATGGTAAAATATGAGTTACAAAAGTTGTTGGATGCCCAGTTTGTCATCTGTGTGGATTATCCTCCATGGTTGTCTAACATGGTTCCCATCAAGAAGCCCGATGGGAGGATTCGCATATGCATCGATTTTTGAGATCTTAACAAAGCGAGTCCTAAGGATGATTTTCCCTTGCCAAGCATCGACGCATTGGTAGACGCCACAATGGGCCACGAAATGCTTTCCCTTATGGATGGTTTCTCAGGATACAATCAGATTCGTATCAATCCCGAGGACCAACTAAAAATGGCATTCACAACGCCTTGGGGGACATTTTGCTATAAGGTCATGCCTTTTGGCCTTAAAAATGCTGGCGCCACTTACCAACGTGCCATGACGTACATCTTTCATGATTACATGCACAAGACTTTGGAAGATTACATGGATGATTTGTTGGCCAAATCTCTTTTGCGCCCAGATCACCTCGGTGACTTGAGCAAGGTCCTTGATCACCTCATTGAACATAAAGTCAGACTAAACCCCAAGAAGTGCGTCTTTGGCATCACATCTGGCAAGCTCTTGGGTTTCATAGTCTCCAAACGAGGAATCGAGGTAGACCCAAACAAAGTCAAGGCAATCCTTGAAATGCTTCCCCCAACCACCATCAAGCAGCTCGAGAGTCTACAGGGAAATTTTGCGTCGATCAAGCGCTTCATAGCACAATTATCTGACAAGTGCCGACCCATGAATAAATTATTGCATAAAGGGGTCACATTTCATTGGGATGACGAGTGCCAGTCAGCCTTTGATGACATTAAATAGTACTTGGCTTCATCGCCAGTATTGGCACCACCTAGACCAGGAGTGTCATTCTATTTATACATCTCAGCTACTGAGGTGGCACTGGGCGCCATGCTGTCCCAGAAAAATGAACTTCACAAAGAACAGGCTACATACTATCTTAGCCGCACCCTGGTCAGTTATGAACTTAAATATGCATACGTTGAAAAGCTCTGCTTGGCAGTGGTGTTTGCTACCAAAAAGCTACGCCACTACATGCTCAGTAATAAGACGTATGTTGTGTCTAAGGAGAATCCATTGCGATACATGATGAGTCGTACTTATCATAGTAGCCGCACGACGAAATGGATCATGTTGTTGACGGAGTTTGACATAGAGTTCATTGGACAAAAATCCATAAAAGGTCAAGTCATCGCCGATCAACTAGCCGAGGCTCCTCTTGAAGATGATCAGCCTCTGACTTTCGAACTACCAGATGATGGGGTCTTCCATGTTTCAGAATCACCAGATTCTGATGAGCTTGAGTCACAGGCTGACATAACCCTATTCTTCGATGGTTCTAAATGTGAGCAAGGGGGTGGCACGGGAATTGTATTCTTCACTCCGCAAGGCGCTCCAATGCCCTTGTCATTTAAATTAGACTTCCCATGCACCAACAACAATGCAGAATACGAAGCCTTGCTCATAGGTCTTCAGACAGCAATCACCATGAACATTAAACGTCTAAACATCTTTGGTGATTCGCTGTTAATTGTCAATCAAGTAAAGGGGATATTCCAATGTAAATGTCCAATTTTGCAGGCCTATAAAGCCCTTGTGGACAAATTCCTGGCACAACTTGAATGGTACGACATTGAGGCACTCCCTCGATCATCGAATCATTTTGCGGATACTATGGCCTCCTTGGGGTCCCTAATCCCGCAAGACCCTTTCGATGAGATGACAACCATTCAAGTCAAGACATTATCGCAACCTGCGATGGAGCGTGCAAGCTCTGACCTCACGCCAGGAATCCACCTGATCCAGATTGAACCATCTCCGGATAAGTTCTCTCGAATTCGAGATTGTTTGACTCAAGCCAATTGGGGGTCCTTGTTCTCCCCGACCCCTCTTAATAGCAACACCATGTTGTTTTTACAAGTTCTCTCCCGCTCAGCTTTTGTTCGGGATGGACTTCAAGAGGGATTGGCCGTTCATACTATCGAGGTTTTTGATCAGCAAGATTGGTACACACCCATTCGGGATTACCTCAAGCTAGGTAACCTCCCACTTGGATTGACACAAGCCATGAAAAGATCATTCAAACAGAAAGCGGCAAAGCATGTCTTGTTAGGAGACATTTTGTATCGTCAAAATTATGAAGGAATCCTCCTTCGTTGTTTGGACCAACAAGAGTCCGCTTGGGCGATCACCCAAGCTCACGATGGTACATGTGGTGGCCACTTCAGCGGTATGGCCATCGCAAAGTGCATTCTTTGCATGGGTTATTATTGGCCATATTTAGAGCGAGATTGTTGCGCATATGTGAAGAAGTGCATGAAGTGTCAGCACCATGCTAATTTGACACACGTACCTTCTCAGGCCTTGCAGTCGATCCAATCGGTTTGGCCTTTTTTGCAGTGGGGCTTTGACCTAATTGGAAAGATCTCTCCTGCATCGTCTGGTCATCACACGTTTATTTTAATGGCCACAGAGTACTTCACCAAGTGGGTGGAAGCGATTCCACTAACCTCTACGACTGGATCCCGCATTGCGGAGTTTATTTTGCATAACATCATATGTCATTTTGGTATTCCATCCAAGATCCTATCAGATAATGGGACACCATTCAAGAATAAATATGTGCGTGCTTTGACCACAAAGTACAAAATTCAGCATAGTTTTTCAACACCCTATTATCCGCAGGCAAATGGGCAAGCAGAGGCGTCCAACAAAATGCTAGTCGCCATTCTTAAAAAGATAGTTGTAGACAATCATAAGGACTGGCACATTCAGATCCCGCTTGCCCTATGGGCTTATCGCACCAGCATTCGGACGCCCACTGGGGCAACTCCATTTTTGTTGGTGTATGGCTCCGAGGCAGTCATGCCTTTTGAGTTGGAAATCCCTTCCCTGCGCATTTCAATGCAAGAGTTCATCGATGATGACACTGCGTGGCAGGCCCGGTTAGATCAACTGACGTTGCTCGACGAACGACGCGTTAATGCTCTTGAGCATTTGCGTATCTATCAAGAGCGACTTAAGAGAGCATACAACATGAAAGTCCACCTCAAGGAATTTTAGGTTGGTGATTTGGTCTTAAAAGAGAACCAACAGAATTCTAATTTGCCGTCCCATCTACGGGACAAGTTCACGGCAAACTGGTTAGGTCCTTATGTCATTGACAGTAGAATAGGACCTGGAACATACCGGCTTGCCTCTCTTGAAGGAATCAAGGAAAAAGAACCCTTGAACATCAGTCATTTGAGGCCGTTCCACGTCTAGAGAGCCATAGTCCAACTAAAAGCTCCAAGGATTCTCATAATCGCTTGGTCAACCCTAAATGCCCCAAAGGTATCTATAAACCCTTTGGTCAAGCCAAAAACTCCAAGGATTCTCATAATCGCTTGGTCAACCCTAAATGCCCCAAAGGTATCTATAAACCCTTTGGTCAAACACCAAAAGCTCCAAGCGTTACCATAACTACTTGGTCAAAATAAATATTCAAAAATAAACAAAAACAATACAAAAATCAAAATCACAAAAAACAATTGCATTTCAATTCCATGCATACTCATAAAAAAATCAAAATCACAAAAACAATTGCATTTCAATTCCATGCATACTCAAAAAAAAAAAAAAAATCAATAAAAAAAAATCACAAAAACAATTGCATTTCAATTTCCTGCATTCTCATAAAAATCAAAATACAAAAATATAGGTTGCATTAAGCATTGCATCCATACATTGCATACTTCGCTAGGTCATACAAGTCAACCGCACCATAGACTGTCATCACTTGGCAATTCCATCATTTTCCACAAACGCATACATCTAGAATAGCACCATCGCCATTTTTTTTTAGCATCGTCAGTTGTCTCCTAATGTATCTAGGGTTTTCGTCATTCAGTTGTCTTTAAATTTCTAGCCAAAATGGTACATAGTTAAATGGATTTTACACGGGAAAAGTTTTACTTGGATCACGCCTTGTTACGTAACATCCCATCACAAACTAACACACATAAAATAATTCCTAAGTTGTGTGAACGCAAGAGAACCCTACAAAGCAGTCTCGGGTACTATAAGTGAAAGATTAGCCTGTTCATCCCCCTGTGCGAATGGTTCTAGAATGCTGAGAATTGACAAAAGGACGAGCTCTTCCCCATCCATTCACCATAATAAATAGTGGTTTTCACCACTCCCACAAATCCAAATCATAGTTGGTCCCCAAAGTTGTAAGGATTCGTACTACACGTCCCTGCCAAGGATGGGTAGTCATCCCCAAGACCTAAAAGGATCAACGCCCTTCACAAACAAAATTCCAATGAACCATCATCCTAACCTTTCCATTCACCTTTGATCTCCAAGTTGTAAGGATTCGTACTATCCGCCCCTAATCAGGATGGGTAGTCATCCCCAAGGCCTAACGGATCAATGCCTTCACTTCATACTCTCCATTCTCCCTTTGGTCTCCAAGTTGTAAGGATTCGTACTATCCGCCCCTAACCAGGATGGGTAGTCATCCCCAAGGCCTAACGAGATCAATGCCCTTACTTCATCATCTCCATTATCCCCTTGGTCCCCAAAGTCGTAAGGATTCATCCCCAAGACCTAAACGGATCAAGGCCATTCACAAGTTCAAAATTACAAAGCTCAAAATACAAAATCAAATAACAGTGGTTTTCACCACTATTCAAAATCCTTGCTCAAAAAAAAAAAAAAAAAACAAAAGAAAAATAAATAGACAAATAAACAGTGATTTTCATCACTATATCGACGAGCCAGTCTCCCAAATCATTCCGCCAATAAATAACCTGAACTTGAATCCCTGGAAATTCTCAGCATTCGAAAACCATCTAGGTGATCCTCATTATAGGTTTGGTTGACAGCCTACCTGGCAATGGTGGTCTCCTACCCGCATGACGATATGTCTGTCACATTAGCTTTGCATGTGCGCAGACCAATGTTTGCATGTGGATGAGCTAGCTTATGGTACCTTAGATTGTCACGTGGATTAATCTTGCTAAATACAACAACGGAGTTAGTGGAGCTAATTAGGTGATCCTCAGTACAGGTTTGGTTGATAGCCTATCTGGCACTGGCGGTATCCTGACAAATACCACATAAACGAACTCAATTGCACACACAGGGATGTGAAATAACTTGGTTAAATTCAAGTCGGATTTAGACCTTGTTCAAAAGTCTCGCAAGATAAATGTACAGTCTTGGCTAGTTAGTTAAAATATCTGCATCTCGAAAAAGCTTAACTCCATTTTCAAACAACTGGTACATTTCATTCCGTACATCACCATCAAAAAATAGACAAAATACAAAAACAAAGTTTTCACATGCACAAGCATTCCACAAAGTTATCCCATTACTATAGCAAGTCAATCCAATCTTGTACAGTCTATGGTGCATCGACAAATCATCAACAATTCCTTTCATTCATTCCATATGCATACATCATACAAAGTAGACCCATCACATTCCTAATCGCATATGCATACATCAATGTAAAAACATGTACATCAATATAAATCATGAAAAATGTATAAACACCAAAAAGAGTCATCTGTATATATATATCATAACAAAATTGCCCGTAGGCTACAATGAACCGGTCCTCGGACCTCGCTACCATAATCCAAAAACTCAAAAACCCCAAGCCTAGGGCGTCGGTCACCATGATCACGCAGGATCGGTGCGACGGGAGCTACCCCCTGTAGTGTGGGTCCTATGGGACCTCTCAGGGCGACTGCTGCTCGCCCCTGCATCGCGCCCACTAGCGCCTCCCTCATCCAACCGCCTACGACGGGATGATGCTGACTGCTCTGTCCCGCTGTCTCTCGTCCGATACGACGAGCCACCTGCAGGAGGCTCTGGTATTCGCCCACCAAGGCGGATAATCTCTCCCTCCATCTCCAGCCGATGTCGTCACCAATCTAACTCTCGTCGGCCCCAATCTGCCTCCCGTCGACTCCACTCTGCCTCTCGCCTACGGTAGTAAGCGACTACATCGTCGCGCTGTGCTAGCTGCACCTGCAGGAGATCCCTCTCCCGTGCAGCATCCGTATCACCCTCCTACCGATGAGACGTAGTCCCCTGCTCTCCCTCTCTACCAACTACGTCCGTAGGAGATCCCTCTCCTGTGCCATCTCCCCAAGCTCTCCATCTCGCCTCCGTAGCACCTCCGTCAATCGCGCTACCTCAGCGTGCAACCCCGCCTCTGTATCCCCCGGCACGGTCGGCTACGTCGGCCTCTCTGGCGCATCGGCTTGCTCCGGAGCATCCTGCATCTCTGGCTGCTCCTCCTCACCAAAGTCCTCTCCCGCATCTGCCACCTCCACCATGTCCACATCAACAGGAGCTCCCCAACCCTCTCCTGGTGCCTCTGCACCCTCTCCGCCTCCCGTTGCCTCATCCCCTCCCAATGGCCCCTCACCTCGCCATTGTCGGAGCGTCCACCACTCCTGGTACTCGGCAGTAACTCCAACGTCATCCACGTCTGGAGTGTCCAGTACTGTATCCGCCTCCTCCCCTAGTGGCTCGAGGATCGATGCAGCTAGAGTCCTCTCATCGCTCCGGCGTCGATAGACTACGGGTTCCCCAGGCAACCCCTGGCGTACCCCAAACTGTCGTGTCACTCGAAGATAATGGAAGTATTCCTGCTCTGTCCCGTGTCGTCCAATAATCCATCTCCCCCTTCGGACCCGCCGAAGCCACTCATCAGCCTTCGGCCATGCGAGACAATCCCGATATGGCCTCCACACCACATCTCCTAGAGTCAGTCGGGCCAATGCATCTACGTAATGGTCCACGTCTCCCGCAAACTGTCGACTCTGCCCCCGCTCCTCAGCTCGATACCATAAAGCCCCATAACCAATGTCTCGATCTACCATGTCAACCCGTGTAGTCCAGGGTAGCCCTCGTGGTCGCTCTACGGCTATATGCTGCCAGGCCCAACACTGCAATAAGTAACTACAGCCAATCCCCTTTCGCTTTCGATAGCGGACCTCATACAACTCATCATATAGTTGAGCCAACAGCGTCTGGCCCCATCTCATGATCATCGGCTCTGTCACAGGACAATCCACTAACTGCCACACCACCTCCAATAGGTTCCATGGGAACCTCGCCCCCAAGGAGTCTGGCAACAACATGTTGGAAATGAGGCTCATGAGTAGTGCATGCCTCACTCCCAACACCCCCCTCTCATACCACCACCTCACTAGGATCCCACCAATCTGACAATCCTCCTCAGCCTTCTCCACTGAGCTCATCCCATCCACATCCTCCCCATGTCCAAAACACCGGGTCAGTACAGCCATCCTCTGGCCTCGTGGCGTCGTCCGGATGGGAACCCCGTCTATCGAAATCTGGAGAATCCGATACACGTCCTCTAAGGTGACTGTCATCTCCCCTATCGAGAGATGGAAGGTGTTCGTCCGAACATCCCATAGGCTGATCAAAGCTGTCAAGTACGCCCGATCCCCAACAACTGCCTCCAATCGTGCCACATGCTTGAGCCCTAAGGCATCAAGCCACTCCCGATCCTCCGCACTCAACGCCTCGCGGGCACTAGAAAAAATAGTCGGTACCCGATGCCGACTCTTCACCACCTGCATATCACAAAACATAAACACATCAAAAACATGCATCAAATCACCATCACATATTCAAAAATGCATCAATATACAGTAACAACATTCATTCACATGTACATCTGTTACAATTTACAAACATAAAAAAAAAAAAAACAACACAAAATCGATATGGTTTACCTACGGTTTCGACCTAAGTTTACCAGTTCAACAAAAAAATTCATCACGTTTTCATCTTACATTTCATAAAAACAACAAAAATTTGACATGGTTTACCTACGGTTTTTACCTAAGTTTACCATTTCAAAAAAAAAAATTCATCAAGTTTTCATCTTACATTTCATAAAAACAACAAAAATTTGACATGGTTTACCTACGGTTTTTACCTAAGTTTACCATTTCAAAACAAAAAAATTCATCAAGTTTTCATCTTACATTTCATAAAAACAACAAAAATTTGACATGGTTTACCTTAGGTTTTTACCTAAGTTTACCATTTCAAAACAAAAAAATTCATCAAGTTTTCATCTTACATTTCATCAAAAACAACAAAAATTTGACATGGTTTACCTACGGTTTTTACCTAAGTTTACCATTTCAAAAAAAAAAAAATTCATCCATTTTTTTAAAAATCTAGGGTTTCATCATAAAAAAAAAAAATAGACAAAAAGTGACATGGTTTACCTACGGTTTCGACCTACGTTTTACCATTCACATAAAAAAAACATTTTTATAACCATGGTTACCCTAAGGTGTTACTCTAAGTTTCATTTGGGTTTATTCTACGGTTTTCCATCTAGGTTTCCATCGGTTTGCATACATGTTTCATTTTATTTCATGGTCTTTAACTCAATTCATTCACCTTTTCATTAATTAATTAGGGTTCCATGTCTTAACCAAAAGAAAAACATAATCAAAACAAATTTGCACTTTTCAACTTAAGCACTCGCGGAGATAGTTCACTTACTGGTCTCGCCTCGGCTCCGCCGCTTGACGACCCGGTTTGTGCACTCATGGTAGCGGGAAAATTTGGCAGCGCTTCGCGTCAGAAAATCTACCTCCTCCTCCTCAGAGCTCCAAATCGCAATCGATGAACAGTGCAAATGAGCCAAATCCATCATTTTTGCCTATTTATATTTTTTGCTTGCTGGTATTCGTCCCTGGCTGGAACGAGCGCTTTTTCCTCAGAAACGCGCTCGTCCCACCCCCGGACGAGTACCATCATAACGTTCGTCTCCCCCCGAAACGAATACAAAAAAAAAAAAACATCACCAAAAACAACACAAAAAAAAAAAAAAAATTGAAAACTGCACCACAACAAAACCACTAAAAATTGCCGGACCAAGTGCTCTTGTACTTAATCTCTTGGCATCAAAAAATAGATGTCGGGGTTTTACATTGTCATTCTCTGTCTCCCAAAGAAGGCTACCATGGCCGGACTGCTCCATGAGAGATCAGATTTTCGCCAATGTTAACCCCAAATGGCATCCCCAAATGGGTTCAAACCCACCAAAAATAGGTCCAACAATCAGGAAACTGCTTAAGCATTCAACGGAAAAACATCTAAAGGCACCCTCACTTAAGTCATCTTGGGTCAAGCGACTCGTCGCTTTTCTCATGTTGGTCATTCCCTCATCGATTCGTCGCTTGAGGGGGTAGTCACACTTAGTTATCAATCAACACACACACACCCAATCAAGGCAATGACATGCATTCAAAGAATCATTGACAAAGACAATCACGCTCCTGCTTGGGGCAGCAAACAAGCAACAATCACAAACTGATTAAACACTTGGCATTCGTGAATCATGAACTCAAGGTTCCCACAGACAAAAGGTTGCGCCCTTTGCCTATTCATGACTGATCAATGTCCAAGCTCAAGTAACACCTCACTAAACAAGGTTAACACTTGGCATTAGTTCCTTAGCTCGTCAGAAGCAAGGATTCAAGAATGCGTGCCCTTTCCATACTTGGGGCATCAAGAGTTGGTTAGGTTACTGAGAAAACCTAATCATTAGTGCTTTGGTTATCTATTTTTGCTCGGTGCTGCGCCTTGCACAACGCTTCCCAAAAAGGGGCATCTGTAGACACCAAAACAGCACCAATCCGATTATGTGACTGCAAACACTGATCGCATTAACACACACAGCCCCCAGGGCAGCCCCCAGAGGTTAAACAGTGGTTCTAACCACTCACACAATAGTTTTACAAGTCAGAGATCAATTTGGCACCTTTTAGGCACTTTGCTACTTACTCGCTCCACCCAGGGACGAGTGCATACTGGTACTCGTTCCACCCAGAGACGAGTGCAGACTGGTACTCGTTTCACCCTGGGACGATTATCAGCGCTCGCTTCTGGGTGGGACGAACGCCAGGTTTGACTAGCAAAAAGTCAAACCTCGGCGCATGACAACTCAGAACTGCCACTTAGCTCTCCTTTCATGGCATAAGGGTGCGAGTGAGTTCTTTTGACAACTCATATCTGCCACTTGACTCTCCATTCACTGCATGGGAATGAGAGTGAGCTTTTCAGGACAACTCGGATTGGCCACTTAACTCTCCCTTCATTGCATGGGAGTGAGAGTAGGCTTTTTCATGACAACTCAGATTTGCCACTTAGCTATCCCTTCATTGCATGGGAGTGCGAGTGAGCTTTTCTAAACATACAAAGACATGCACAGAGGCAGTTAAGAAGCCCTTGATCAAGAAGAAGTCTTCTCTTCACAAAAAAAGCATTCATGCAAAGTAACACTTTTGCATGTTAATTCAAAGAGACCCCTTGGGTCTATAAAATGGTGAGCTTCCTCACCCAAAAGAGATACAGAGAAGGAGCATTTTGAGCGACGAAGTGCTGCTAATTTACTTACTTACGATTTGTGCTTCACATCCATAATCTCTTAATCAAAAAGGAGGTTATTGGGTGACTTTGGAGGCACGAATCAAGAACCAAAACCCAATTTTTCTGACCACAATATCCTACCAATTTGCCGACAACCCATCACAACAGGTTTCGGACCCATCCCAAGCGGATTGGTGTCGAAACAAAGTTTCACCCGCGGGTGGTTTGCCTTCGGGCACCCCCCGCCTTATTGCGTTTGGTGACTATTTCTTTTACAGTATTTTGCTAGTTACATGATTATGCTTCTGTCAAATTTTTAGTTTATTTGGACTCATTTTAACCATCATTATATTTATCTTTCGTTTTTCATACACAGGTGCTACTGATTCTTTGTTTGTTTCTTTGAACGCAGATTTGCAGCATTAGAGGAGCAACGAGGAATCTACTTTTACCAACACAAGCGGCGGCAACGTTTTGGTTCGCCCATCTTATATGTGGGCACGCGGAAGAAGGAATTCTGAAACAAGTTGTAAAAGACCAACATTTAACGCTCCTATCCCCTCAAAAGGAAGGAGACGCATTGTAACACAAATTTGAAAAGCATATCAATAAAAGGGCCGTATTTTATATTGCTTTGATATCTTGTGTTCATGTTCTTTCTTTTTACGCATTTCTCAATAACATAGGGTTTAAGCGTTATTTTAGCTTCGTTTACATTGCATTTTTAGTCTATCCTTTTTGTTTTCGGAATCTCGTGTTTTCAGTTACCCCCTCGAAGAGGCCCACGATACTAACATTTCTCATTTTGAATTCCTACAATTTTTGTTCTTATGTTTTAATGCATGTAAGTTTTGATTGTCAAAATGAATTTTGCTTTCATTAATATTATTTGAATAATGGTTATATTATCCTTGGAATTGATTTCTTTTAATCTCAGTTTAGCTTTGCACTAAAGATTTGAGGTGAAATATTGGCACGAGCAGAAGAGATGCATTGCAAGTAGTATTAGAGCCCTTTTTGGGGCTTGCTAAGCTTTTGTTGTGAGTATTTTTTTGTTTATCCTAGGTCCATAGGTTAGAAATGGTGTTCCAACCATTTTAAATTAATACTGAGGAGTTTTCATTATTGGCTAAGCTAAATGATCCATAAAGTGTGTAGTGAAGTGAGGGGCGATGAAGCTCTAATACCCAGGCCACAAACAACACTTGTACATGGATTTGAGCTCCCACGCATCTTCGAGTATCTCAAGAGGCCCTTATAAGAACCCATAAGCCAAACCTTAATACATAGAAAACTAATTAGTTGTGTAAAATCCATAGTGCATTGAGCACAACACTTGATAATATTACCCTCTCGTACTAATAGAGAGGAGGGTAGTGTGATCAAGGGTATGTGTGGAATCCTCCTTGGGTAGTTGCATGAAAGATTGGTTGGCACTATTATTTTTCATTGTAGTGTAATAGAGGACTATGGAGATTACACAAATTATAACCTATAATCCATCCCTTTCGTACTCACCATATCAATAGTAGAACTCACTAGATAAAAAAAAGTGAAATTCTGAGAGCTTGAGAGTAGATACACAACTTGAAGACTCCCTACAAAAAAAAAAATTGGGCTATATAAAAATGTCATTTTGGGATATAGCTCAATGTGATCCTCTCATTAAGCTCTTCATTTTGATATATAACACCCAAACACTTTTTGGGACCCTTACTAAAAATAGTAGTCTAGGTTGCCAAAATTATCATTTTGGGATATAGCCCATTACGATCATCTCTTTGAGTTGATTGTATTGGTATATAGCACCCATACACTATTTTGGGACCCTTACTAAAAATAGTAATTGCTAAAAATAACATTTCTATTTTTAGTAAATGCTCCTAGAGACCCGTTATCAGGCAATGGAGGCCAGAATGAACAAAATGGAGGAGCAATTATTTAAATTGGATCCCATCATGGATCTCAAGGATCAAATATCTTCCCTTGTCACCATACTAGCAGATTTCCAACACAAGAAATATCAAATGAGTTAGGACATTGAGGTGCTCAAGCTTAAAAATTCATATTTTGATGGGTCTAATGAGAAAAGCCCAAATGCTCAAAAGGGAAAAACTATTGACCGCCCTGATTATTCAAGTATCATTATTGGAGAGCACACTTAGTGATAATCAAGAAATAGAGGCATGACTCCACAACTTCGTAAGATAGATTTTTCAAGGTTTGATGGAACAAAGCCACAAAGTTGGTTGATTAAGGCTGAGCAATGGTATGAGCTACATGAAACTCCCTTTGACCAAAGGATTTATATAGCTATATTTTATTTTGACTTGGAAGCACTGCATTGGTACTAATGGTTGAGAAAATAATTTCCTGTAGTTGGATACAATTTAAGAGAGAACTCCTTACTCGATTTGGACCATCTAAGTTTGAATACTTTTTTGGATCACTCAATAAGTTGAGACAAACATGCACCGTGCTCAAGCATATCATTACTTTTGAGAAGTTGGCCAATAGAATTGAAGCTCTTCTTGATGATTTTTTCAAGAAATATTTTATTAGTGGCCTTAAGGAAGAGATGAGGACTGAGGTATAAATGCTTAAACCAATCACATGGTCATAGGGCTAGCCAAAATTATGGAGAACAAATAGGATGCTCAAAGGAAGATTCATTAACCATATATATTTTAAAATAGAACTTTTGCATCCACCAATAACAATGCTCCAAAAGCTCTAGTGGTTAAGAGGTTAACATCGAAGGAGATGGCCAATCATAGAGCCAAGGGACTCTATTATAACTATGATGAAAAATGGGCCATGGGACACAAATGTAAAACCTCACACCTCCACCTCTTGGATATGAGCAATCCTTTAGATTCTTCTATAGATAGAGGAAGATTTTATGGATTTAGTAGAACACCTAGAATCAATGGATGTAGAACCACCAACCAACATTTAGGAAGAAAAAATAGCCACAATTTCTCTAAATACCATCACTAGAATATCCAACCCATAGTGTATGATAGTCCAAGAATTTCTCAAGGGACATAAGGTTTTGATCTTATTGCACTCTGGTAGCACTAATAATTTTATTGATCCAACTATGGCAAAATGGGTAGATTATTTCATTCATGGTCATGAGTGAGTCCAAGTGAAAATTGCCAATGGGGACATCATGACTTGTACATGGAAACATCAAAATGCTCACCTATCCATTGGATATTATCACTATCAAACTAATATCTATGTAGTTCCATTGGGCAGAGTCAATATGGTAATGGGGTGCCCTTGGTTACAAACATTGGGAATAGTGTTCTAGATTTTTTGAAAACATTGGATGTAGTTACTGCAACAATAGAACCCTACAATTTAGGGTATGAAAACTAGCACTTCCAAGCTTGTAACATCCCACCAAATGCAACAACTAATTAAGAAGGGCCATCAGCTAGTTATGGGAAGATTTTGATAGATGCAATTATGTGTTATTTATGATGAGCAGGTGCCCTTGGATTTGTCAGTGGTTCTAATTAAGAATCAACAGATCTTTCTTGAACCCAAATAGCTACCACCTAGTCGGTAGGAAGATCAAAAAATCAATTTAATTATTGGAAGTCAATCCCCAAATATTTTACCATATAGGTATCCCTATCACCAAAAGAATGAGATTGAGCAATTGGTAAAGGAATTATTGGATGCAAGATTCATCCGTCCAATCACAAGCCCATTTTTAGCTCTAGTTTTAATAGTCAAGAAGAAGGATAGGTCACAATGAATGTGTGTAGAATTTTGTGAACACAATCATGTAACCATAAATGATAAGTTTCCTATTCCAATGATTGATGACTTGTTGAATGAGTTGCATGGTGCTCATTATTTCACTAAGTTGGACCTCAAAATAGGCTATCACCAAATTCACATTCATAAGGATTACATCCCTAAAACAACTTTTAGAACACATGAGGGGTATTATGAGTTCTTGGTCATGCCTTTTAGCTTCACCATTACACCAATTTTCCAAAGTTTAATGAATTAAATTTTGGAACCCTACCTCCAAAAATTTGCATTGGCATTTTTTATAACATACCGATCTATATTAAATATGGGAAGAGCACCTACAACATGTTGATAAGGTTTTGAAGCTCCTACAATAGAACTAGTTGTATGTCAAGAAATCTAAATGCACATTTGGGGTAACTAAAGTAGAATATTTGGGGCATGTTGTGGCCAGATATGGTGTCCAAGTAGATCCATGTAAAATTAATATAATGGTAATCATGGATCAATTGACAAATTGTGCTTATTTTTTGTCACTCAATCATCCCTATACTTCCAAGATAGTAGCATAGATTTTCATGGATCAAATTTTTTAACTCCATGGGAGCCCACATTCCATTGTTAGTGACCCAGATAAGATATTCACTAGTAAATTTTGGAAGGAGCTACATTGCATTCAAGGGACTTAGTTAGAAATAAGCACATCCTACCATCCTGAGACAAATGACCAAACAAAGGTGGTGAATAAATGTCTTTCCTATCTCCATTATTTTATATTAGATAATCAGTCTAGGTGGAATCAATGGCTTCCCTTAGCTGAATGGTGGTATAATACCAATTTTTGCACTACCACAAGGATGAAATCATATGAAGCTATGTATGGTCAACTACCCCCAACAATCACCTCTTAATTTCTAGGCAGTTTGAAGGTAGATGCAATAGACACAATATTTAGTCGTAGGCAGGAAGTCTTAGCAACTCTTAAGAAAAATTTAAACATAACCTAGAACCACATGAAACAAGAAGCAGACAAACACAAAATGAAGAGGGAATTTGCAAAACACAACATAGTTTTCCTTTCTCTTCAACCTTATAAACATTTTTCCATTTAAAAAAAGGGTTAACATAAGATGGAACCCAAGTTTTATGGGCCCTATAAGATACTATGTCAGATAGGGGAGGTTTCTTACAAGTTAGAACTACCAACCACATCCAAGATTCACCCAATTTTCCATGTATCTTGCTTGAAGAAGGTGGTAGGCACACATATTCAAGTATGGACTGTCCTTCTTGAGTTGGATGAAGAGAGATCCATTTTTTGTATCGTACAACCATTTTGAATTATTGAACCTGAAATATTTACTCATATATTATGACTAAGGTGTTGGTATAGTGGCCAGGGTTACAACCAAAATATTCCACATGGGATCCATTACAAGACTTTCAACAATAATTTTCCATCTTTCAGCTTTGAGGAGAAAGTTTCTTTAAGGGGGTGGCATGTTACATATTCGATACTTGTAATACATTGGGGTATATATTATTTTAATAATATGGACCATGTATTTAGTTAGAAATGGGCCACATGTTAAGTTAGGAGAGTGTGTTGTCATAGAATATCTTTGTTGTCATAGAGTTATGAATGTAACCAATGATATTATGAATGTAACTATAAATTATGAACATGATAATTGGTATTATGAATGTGACTACCATAAATTAGGTAAGTCAGGAATATTATTATAGAATACTATCATGGAAGGATGCCATAGAATATTATCATTGAATGTCAAAAAATACTTGTAAATGTTATAAAATTAGAAGGATGTAACTCTCACGGGTTGGAGGTGAATTTGCATATTTCGTAAGTAGGATACCCCCTAGAAGAGGGCCACGATAGTAACATTTCTCATTATGAATTTCAACAATTACTATTTGTATGTTTTTATACACGTATGCTTTTGTTATCGAAATGAATGCTGCTTTCATTACTATTCAATGAATCATGGCTATATTATCCTTGGAATTAAATTTCTTATCTTACTTCAGCTCTATGCTAAGGATTTGAGGTGAAATATAGGCACGATCAGAAGAGGTGCATTGCACCTTTACAATCCATCATTACATGATAATAAATTGATCTTCTTGATTATCTTCTATAATTTTTAGATCTACGAGGGAATTTAAATTCTCTTTTAATTCATATATCTCCATATCTTTTCAAAAGCACTAAACATATATAGTTTGATATGAGAATATTCTTCTCAATTCTCCACTATCTTTCTTATTTCATTGACTTGGTCTTAGAATTTTTAAAGTAATATTCTCTATCTCTAACTTGAGAATGAGTTAATCTAATGCTATATCATTTTTTTTGCTTTAAAGTATCCCAATATTTTTATTTAAAAAAAATAGTTATATAGGATTGAATAGACCCCACATGCATTACATTGTGACCATGTAATGGCATCCTGATAATGATTTTAAAAATTGTGCATGTATCATTTGACAATATTAGAACTTAGGTCGTCTCCTTGAAAGTCAAGGTACTTAACTAGTTGAGCTTGTTCCATTTGATAAAATCATAGGTTTCACACATGATATTTGAATTTTTTTTTTGTACACAAGCTCACTCTCATACACACACACCATGCTTCACAGTGGTTTGAACCTGGGTCTCCTGAAAACAATCCCAAAGCCCTAACCACATGGGTGTCCCACATGTTCTCATCACTATAATTATAATCAAAACAATTTACATGTCAAATGATGTATCCAAGGTAAATTCTTCTAATTTTGCATAATGCATGCATTTATAACCACTTTTAAACTATGCTTCTTTATTGGATGCGTATTTAGTTGCTTCATGTTCATGACTTGCTCAATCACTCTAATATGAAAAGCTTCAATACTTTATATGTTCCTATTCTTTAGAAGGATAGTGAAGCTCTTCTTTTCAATCTAACAAGGCTAAAGGTCATTCGTTTCATCTTGGTCACATGTTTGATGTTCAATGTAATTTCACTTCCAAGGTTGCTTTCATGAGGGTAATTTTCTATTTTGAATATGTAAGATCATTTTAACACATAGAACTTATCATTCTACATATGTTTTGTTATCAAGATTTTTCAATAATTGACATGGAGAAGAAGATTCTTTACTCTTTTATTTTGTATTATTTTATTTTGGAATCACTAATTAAGATGAATTTTGATCCTAAACTTTACAAGAGAGCTATAGTTAACAAAAACATAATTCTATATTCAAATACTTTTAATATGATATAATAATAATAAATTAAAAATAAGCCCCATGTTATCATAATATTTCATATGTTATCTACATGCGTGTGGTCTATCAACAAGGACACCACTTGCATGACCAAGATTCAACCCCACAATAAATATTGATCTAAAAATATATATTTCATATCTTTGGACCCTCATCAAAAAACCCAAGTTCAGACCATTAGTGTGTGTGAGCTACCCCCTTATGTTTCCATTTAAAAAAATATGTTTCAATAAATGATATTGCAATAGATAGTTTTATTATGAAAATATCAATTATAATAAATTAAACTCAATTACATTCATAAAATTATATACTATTTACTTTTATTTTACAATACCTTAAACAATTATATGGTTATAAATATTAACATATTTACTTCTAAGCTTTTTAAAGTGATCTAGAGGTTTTGGTAGAGTTCTTAGTGTGGGACATTCATTGTGAAGAGGTCAAGTATTTAAGCCCCTTATAGTCAACAATGTTTCTTATAGTTTCCTCAACACTCTACAATGCATAGTATTTTGTGAAAAGGGTTCACAAACTATCTTCTATAACCAAATATAATTATAAAATTAAAAAAGATGTTCAATAAAATTTCTCTTCCATACCCAAATAAATAAAAGGCATACCCAAATAAAAGGCTTCAAGTTTTTTCTATATTTCTTCTATACCTAAATAAAAGACTTGATTTTTTTTCCATAACCAAACAAAAACATGAAATAAGAAAGGGTTCAAAAATTATTTTCCATGATCAGATATAATTATAAAACATAAAATGGTGTTTAGGGAGTTCTTTCTATATCCAAATGAAAGACTTTGTGAAATGTTTTCGTAACTACTCAAAATTATAAATTCAAAAAAACTTTATTAATTATTTTTTATAACTAAATAAAATTATAAAATAAAAATAATTTAATAAAATGTTTTCCATAATTAATAAAGATATAATTTTTTTTTTTTAGGAGAACGTTTACAAATTACATCAACAACCACCCTCAAGGGGTTTGAACACAAGATCACTTAAGAAACAACCATCCAACCATCCTCAAATATTTTCACTTAGTCAAATATATTTTATAATAAAAAAAATTATAAAATTAAAAAAAAACTCACCTTTCATAACTAAATAAAATCTCAACCCTAAAAAGAATATATTATTATAATAATAATAAAAAGCCAACTAAATTCTACTTTCACCGCAAGGAATGCAGATCTTTCTTTTCCTTCCATCCCAGGCAGACAAGAGCAAAAGGCGGGACCAAATAATTCGTCTTTAGCACATGCACTCGTTACAAAGACGTATAAGTGGGAGACCAACTCCATTATTAAAATACAAAGCGAAAGATTCCAGGGCCACAATCCCTTTTTTTTCTTGTGGACAGTGACTTCGAGCTAGTGAATTTAAGGACAAATGATTTACGTCTGTATGCAACCAATTTCCTATCTAAAGAATAAAGTAAAGCAGAATATATACATAACGCGGTTGTGGTGTTCGATTTCTGCAATGGAAGGCATTTGATCTTGAAATTTGCATTTGTGAAGGGGGAAGGGCGATTGAAAATTTGTGCTGAGGGCATTTGAGCAGAAAATTTTATTCATTCACAAATCGCTTTGTCTGTTAGTTTTTTGTATTCACATTCGTAATGGAAACTGCTGGTGTTGTATGAAGGAGGCCATGTCAGATGCGGTGAAGAAGAAACGAATGTCGTCTAACCCAGAAGCCATTAACCGTTGGAGTTGCTGAAGCGGATTTACAGACCATTCAAGTGAGTTCCAAACGGTAACTATCCCCTAGCCCCCTTGGGCAACACCCCTCTAAATTATTTTTACTGTTTTCTACATTAGAAACATCGAGATTTTGGTTTAGATAAGCTTAAAAAAATACAAAAACCATTTTTACTTTTCTTTATGAGTCTTTAAATAAGGGAAAATAAAATTATTTTTATCTTTTAGGAGTTTTTATATAACAAAATTTTCTAATTGTTTTTTTTTTAAATCTTTAATATTTTATGATTGTATAATTTTTGGTTACACGAATAAGAGTTTATTGTCCTCCAGGATCCCTTTGAGATTTCTTGTTTGATTTTCTATCCATTTTTTGAAAGTTGTTAATTTTCAACCTATTCTGCACCTAGCTGATCTTTAGAGTTGACTTTTTTATGTTATTTTTTGTTGCATGCATGATATCCTTTACCATCAACTAATCTTAGAGTTGACTTCTCTATGTTCTTTTTTGTTGCATGCATGATGACATCCTTTACCATCAACTACTCCTACCTTATACACTATCAATTCTCTTGCCATCTTTGGATATTGTAACTCACTATACTCTATTACCTACTCTACTCTAGGATAGGAGTTGGAAAAAGGGTCTGAACATGAGTGTTACTGTTTTTGTTATTTCCATCAAATCCTTCCATAAGTTGTTTACCATTGACTACTACTTATGCACTATCAATACCCTTGCCATCTTTGGATATGGTAACTCACTATACTCTATTACCTACTTTAGGATAGGAGTTGGAAGAAGGGTTTGAACATAAGTATTACTGCTTTTGTTAAGTTGTTCTTCTTACTGCTCCACTAGTGTCTTGAAGATTTTATACCTATTTGAGAGTTTGGGCTAGGTTTACTCCTTGCTATTTTTTTCTTTTTGTCTTTTCTTTTTGGGTTGTTCAAAATCATCTCCCTTTGCTTCTCCTCCATGAGAAGTGTTGGTTGCTCCTTTAGTAATTATAGACTTACTCTCCTTAGGAGGATTTGATATTCCAAGGGGGACCTTCGTTTATGTGATCCTAGTTTTTGGACAAGACTGGGTCAAATGCCCGTATTTATGGCAAATTTTACATTTGAAGGACATCACCTCATAATCCAGTTGGATTGTTGAATCCAACATAGTCCTAGAGTGTTCCACCTTTGTCGAAAGAGGTTAGATGAGATCCATTTCAACATATAATCTAGTATAGATGGTTGTGTTTCTTTCCACTGTGTCTTTAAAGACATCCAAATACTTTTTGCTCACTCCATAACTCTATTGGGAGTGCATACAATTAGGTTGAAACCAAAACTATAATAGGTTTAATTTGGGGATCAAATCCCACTTTTCAAAGCAGACTATTTTTTTTTTATTAAGTAATACTTCTTATACACATCCACCATGGGGATTGAACCCGGGTCACATCACCGATAATGCAAGTGGCGTCCTTACCGGTAGACCACACTCACAAGGATCAAATCCCACTTTTCAAAGCAGAGTTCCTCTTTTGATTCAAATTCCTTATCTAGTAAAAGCTAGTAAGAAAACGTGAATAATAAAATGTCCATTACTAGTAAACCATAAAAAATACTCAAGAGGCTTTAGTTTTACCAAACCTACAAATACAAAAAATTTAAAGTAGGATAAATAATTATTAATTTACAAATAAGATCATTGATTATTTTCTCTCATAAAAATTTCTTCTTCACCAAATTTACAAACAAACTCTATCAATATAAAAAATATCTAAAGACACCCCAATTGGGCCCTTCCTATAAAAAATATTTAGAGACACCCCAATTGGGCCCTTCCTATTCTTGTCTAGGTTTCATCTTAAGTCTCTGTTACAACTTTAGATAAAGACTTTTCTTTGTTAAAGGTATAATTAATTTGTTAATTTGATATTTAATTTTGTTAAATAAATTCCGGCCACGGCTGACAATTTCGATACTTTTTTAAAATAAAATTAAAGATGTTTTATGATCATATGCTTATCTGTTCTTCTGTTGTTCGTGAGTAATCAATTTCGTCCACGACTATCCGATATAATTCATTTGCTGCATCTATGCATTGTAGTACAGGATTCACGGTATTTATGGATAGCTTTGACGGTTAGAATTAATAATGACAGATTATTTTCTTGATTACAGTGGGGCTGGAGGAACTGTTAACCAGAAAATATAAATGCTGCAGTTAGAAAAAACAAAGGAGCGCGCAGAGGAACTGTTAACCAATGTTGTCGTTGCCAATCTAAAGCTCGAAGATTTCAATTATACTAAAATCGAAATCAGTGAAGATCCCCAAAAAAATGACTTCAAAAGTATGCAGCAGCAATTGCTCAAGGATGTCTTCCCGGAATATCAACATGGAACAGAAATAAAATTGAGAAACTGTGGCGAGGGTAGGAATCGTCTAACAAAGGCTTCTCGAAATGAACCAAATTAACCTGTGTTTTTTTTTTATTGATAATGCTCTACGGGCAGGCAGAAGACCTGGAAGAGCTTTTACCAGAAGACCTTAGAGGCCTTTCTCAACGTAGCAGAATCCTCGTAACAGCCAGAGACTTAAGCGTCACAGATTTGTTCGAGGAACGCGGCCTTTCACGCAGGCACTATCGAGTAAATACCCTGGCGGATGAGCACGCGGAGAAAATTCTGTGCAATGACCCCGACAAACTCGAGCAAATAAAAGATGTGAAAAAGATTTTGAAGATTTGCGGTGGGATTCCAAACTGGCTTACTGCGTGGTGCCCATCTTCAAAGAAGGGTTTAGTATAAACAAGGCGAGTCCATGCATACATTTCATAAGATTTTTGAATAGTTTGGTTGTCACGTGGAAAAATGACTGACATGGAAATTGAAATTGAAATATGCATGTGCAGTTCACAAAATGCATAAGATTTTTGGGGCCCGCAGAAATTGATTTTGAATTTTGCATGTGCAGTTTACAAAATGCATAAGATTTTTGGGGGCCGCAGCACAATCTAATGGGGATGAATGCGCAACTTCAGAGGAGTCAAACCCCATCCAAACCGTTCAAAATTCTTTGTTGCAAGAATTAGATTTATCAGCACTGAAAAACTTGCCTATATTATTAGAGGGGATTCATCAGTTTATTGAATTGAAGATTTTGGTTGTGAAAGGGTCCCAACTGTCAACTGTGTTCGTTGAATAAGCTGATGATGCACAAATGGAGGTCCTTAAAGCGGCTGCCAGAATCTTTTTCGAATCTTACTGCTTCGGCCAACTCATAGCCTTATAATACTTAAGTCTGGAGAGGTGTACTACAGTGCTCGATAGTTCTGGACAACATACTGCCCTCAAATACTAGAATCTGTGTTATTGCAAAAGTCTCAAAGATTTGCCGTTAAGTTTAGGAGAGCCCAGATCCTTACAGCAATTGGAGTTGAGCTATTGTGATGAGTTAAGGAATTACCATATTAATATGATCATTTTATTCTACTGTTAAAATTTCAAAATGTTTAGAATGAATTAAAAATGATGTTTTAAACAACATCATTATTTATAATATAAAAATATTATTATATATTTCAATTTTTTTTAATTTAATAATTTAATTAAATAGAAAAAATATTTTGTTATAATTTTGAATTATAAATATTATATTTTAATAAATATATTTACATTAAAATTGAGTGCAGGTAGGAAGTAAGCTTCAATTTGTTTCAAATATTTAAAAAAATTAAAGAAAATGAAGGCTTTTCATAAGGCAAAGCTAGGTAGCAATTAACAAAATCATTTATAGAAGTCTTGAGTAGAAGATAACTTGGTTGAAAGTAAAGATGCACTAGTTAAGGATAAAAAGACAAATGAATTTATAGTGAAACCTATCCAAGTAGGAGAAGATACAAAAAAAAAATGATTGTTAAAGATAAATGATCCAACGTGATATAATGGTTCTTAAAAGCAAAGGATTAATATACAAATTAAACTCATGTTGACTATATTATTAAAATATTGAAAGGTGGATTAAATTGAGTGAAAATTGGGTTAAAACTATCTATTACATTTTTCTTCAAAAGAATATCCTTTTTTTCCCTCACCATATTCTTTAGTTTTAAAGATAGGGGTAAAATAATGGGTTATAGCCCATGGTTTGGCGGAGATATGCCGTGTATTGAAGACCATGAAGTAAGGATTTCCTTATGAAGATAGAGACTATCAAAAGGCTTCTAATGTGGGTTAGGCTTTTTAGATTTCCATAGTAGCTTATTAGTAAAAAAAATTTCAAGAACATTGACGAAAGTTTAGGGGACTTTATCCAAGAGCGATATTGAATAAGGGAAATATCCAACTTCAAATTTAATCAATTATGTGTCCCAATCCCATCCTTTCAACAATTTATTAAATGGAAGGAATTATGACCTCTTCTAACCTTAAGATTTAGGTCAACTATCCTTGCTAATTTCTAATCTAACCTACTCTAATTAAATAAAATTAAAGTGTGGAAGTTAAAATACATGATACACAAATTTTAAGGTTTAAGGAGAAAGAGATTTAAATGAAAATATGGTCATAACCATAGCAAGGAAGTGTACGATCAATCAAAACATGAGAATCTAAATAACAACAATGTTTCCATTTGATTGATATAAAATGGTAAGGAAAATGACAAGATGGGAAAAATGACCATGCCTTAATCACTAGGCTTTTCATAGATTTTTGTATGTCCTTAAACACAATATCAAGAAATCAAAATTTTTGATATTAGATGAGAGATCCATGTGATTACCTCCCTTGTCATTCCAAAAAATCTTAGGTGGAAACTAGAATAGACAACACTGAGATAGTCTATCTTTTTAAGGAGATGTTGAATGAATCCCTCATGAAACATAAGAATGTGTTGATGACTCAATTTAATTTAATTCTTCAATGAATCCCTATTCTAAAATGTACAACCTTCTCTACATGACCTCTCATTGTCCTAGAACCATTTACCACTTACACATATTTTAAGGTGTAGGTGAATTTTGATATTTTTAATTTTAAAAGAAAAATAGTGATACCCTAGAATCTTGGTTGGATCAATTATATTCATACTTTTCTATAAATAAACTCATCAAAAATGAGAAAGTCACTCTTACACTCTTAAAATATTTATTACCCATTTGAAATTGGTGGAAAGCATATTGTAATAGGGTTAAGGTGGAGAATAAAGATGAAGAACTAGTGTTCACATGGGATTATTTCATAGAGGTCATAAAAGGAAGATTTTTATTCTATGGGAGCCTATGAACATCAGTACATGCAATTTCAATGATTGCATCTATATAAAGACTCATTTGTTCAAGATTATGTTGATGTTTTTCATTCCATGGTAGCAAACTCAGCATTCAAGATACCAAGAGATATTATATCCTTAAGTTATATAATGGTTACATGGATCTCTTCAAATTTAAGACATTGAAAGAGACATATAAATTTGTCAAATTGAAGCAAATTCATAAAAACAAAAATAGAAAAGTAGAAGCAAATACCAAAAACCATAATACTAAATACTAGCCAAAGAAATACAAGAGCAACACTCCAAGGAATCAAGATAAAGAGGGTCAATCCTAAAGTAGAATTAGAAGCAAAAAAATACTTCCAAGAAATGAATCCCCAAAAGAACAAGAGTGGTAAATGGTATTATTATCTCAAAATCAAGTGATATTCAATGGAATATTGTCAAGCAATTGAGTCATTGCTTACTAAGTCACAACTCTCTACATCCACAACATTATTGCCTTCACATACATAGGCTAAGGATAAAGGGAAGCAGATCATGGAATCTTAACTAAATGTGACCATTACTATGACAACATGCTACAATAGAGGAGTTACAAGAATATTCATAAGAGGAAGAACACCTATTTCACTCATAAATATGAGACAACTGTAAGCTATTACATTTTGTTGTTTATAGTGGTACTCAAACAAATCTATTTTTTTCTTAGATTTGTGAAGGATCTAAATCTATTTGTCAAGCCAAACACACAACCATATGATGTTGGATGGTTACAAAAAGGAAGAGATATTTATATCACTAAATAATGTCTCATATTTTATGCCATCAAACCATTCAAAGATGAATGTCTATGTGATGTTGTACCCTTGGATGTTATGATATGAGTTTGGATCAACCATTCATGTGGAAGAGGTATGGTGTATATGATTCTAGACCTCAAAGTGTCATCATAACTATCATAGGTTAAATATTTAGGATACCAAATATATCTCCTCCTACATATTTTTCTTTAATAAGTGCCAAATAATGCATAAATATTATATCCAAAACAACAAATAGTATTTTGATGATGATTAGATTGCAAAGTAGAGAAGGATAATTGCTATATTGATCATAGGATTTGCACAACATAGCCAAATTGATTGAATTATAGTAGATTGTGGTTGTTAGCTTTTGATGGGAGGTAGTACAACCACAAGATGTAAGATAACTAATCTGAGATAACTATAAACTAATGGTACAATAATATGAAGAAAAATAATGAGATGAAAATCTGTAAATAACTCAAAACTATGCAATTAATGAGGGTGATGAATATAGTACAATGCTATATAATGGAGGATATGGACACTCTATGAACATATATGAAAGGACTACATTGTACCATTCTACTAAACTATACCACACACTCTCTATATTTACTACTACATTGAAATCACTCACTATGAGGTCTTTATATAAGAAGATAGATTCTTTAGCCCTTACTCTACCTAAGACTCATGTATATGTGGACTACATGCACATTTACAACTTGCACATTGATGCTTGTGCATTTATTGCAATACTTGAAATAACTAACTTTATTCTAAAGTAAACTCCTACTCTACTTATGTACCAAATGTGGTACATTTACATGACCCAAACGATGTAATATACTCTAACATCCCCTTGTATTATATTATTTGGATATTGAAGTCTTTAGTCTTCAATATGGATCTTTGATCTAAAACTGGATTTTGAGTTCTCCCTCTCTATTGTTTGTCTTTTTAAAGAAATTAGTTAGTGTATTCATAAAAAGGATATCTTTGTTGAGAGAATTTTGACTTCATGATTATCCGTAGGAACTTTTAGTTCTTTAATTTCTTGAATCCTTTGAGCTAAGTGTCCCTTCTGATTTCCTCCTTGATATTCCAATTGATGATAATTGTATGGTCGCTAAAACTGTTGCTGATGAGGATTATTTTGAGCTTGATATTGTTTTTATTAGAATACCTTGTTTGGTTAGCTTCCATAGTTTATTTGATTTCCCTGATTTTGGTTTCTAGGATTGAATTTGCAATAACTAGTGCTATGACCTTTCGTCCTGCATACATGAAAATATTTTTTATTCCATGGTCTTCATTCTTTTGAGGATGAGGCAACATTTACTTATGGATTTTCTTTTAAAACTAATGCATTGTTAGTCATTTCATCCTTCACTATATTTTCCACCTCATATTCTTGGAGGATATTAACTAGCTCATCAAATGATATATCTTTACGTAGAACTTGTAAAGATGTAACTACATGTTTGTAGTAATCTGGAAGATCTCTCATGGTTACTTGAATAATAAATTTATCTTTAACCTATTCTCCTAAGGTTAATAAATTTTCTTTAATATCTACTACCTTCCTTAGGAATAGTTATACACTGTAGCACCCTAAAATTGGCACGGTTAAAACCTTAGTAAAAGATAAAAGATAAAAATTTAAATTTTAACCCCAAAACCGCCTGTTACCCACTTTCCCCATTTTCCGCACCATTTTTAGGATTTGTTTTGACCGTTGGACGATATCGTCGCAGATTAGATGAAATCGCCCCCTATCTCATGAATTCGTCTAGAACAGAACATCCAGACGATTTCATCCCAAAACCAAATTTTCATAATTAGCTTATGTTTCAATAGCCTCTCCAACTTGGGTAGAAGCACGTCTGCGCAGTTGGAGATTTTCCTGTTGGAGATCTCCCAAATTGGGATGATCCCCAACCTCCTAGCCTCCCCCTAATCCTATATAAACTAGGATTTTTCTAGTTTATCCCCCTAAACCCCTTAGCTAACGAATTTCCCTACAGATTTAGTTCCTTATTCACTAGAGCATCCTCACACTACTATCTGCATTCTGTATTTTGCATTTTCTTGCAAGAACTCTACTATTTTTTAGTCGAAGCTAGCTCGGATCGTCGCAAACGATCCCAGACGATTTCGAACAATCTTGTCGAGGATCGCAGACCATCTCGTACGATTAGAGGCGATCCCGAATGTAGTCCAGATTGGGGGCAATCAGAGTCTATAGTTTGCATTTCCTTAGCTTTTCTGCATTTTTCTATTGTATTTTTGCACTGTCTTAAATTATTATGTTTATGCATCTTGGAGTTCACCTCATCTAATATAAATGCATGATAAAATCAAAATAAATTATGAAGTTGATGCTTTTCCTCTTTAATTACTATTTGGATATGTCATTTAGACAAATTTACAGTTATTGCTATCATTTTCCTTTGCTTCTGTAGTTGCATATTCGGTATTTTGTACCTATTTTTGTGATTGCAAGTTTCTGACAAATTCGTCTCACGAATTCGTCAGATTTTAGATGATTATGTCTGATCTCAGATGATCGACTGTGATTTGGGATGATTCAGTGTAATTTCAGATAATTACTTATGGGTCGAGACGATCTGAACTGCTACAAGACTCAAAATCTTTATCAAACATCCAAAATCAGGTATGTTATG
This sequence comes from Wollemia nobilis, assembly GCA_028583015.1. Taxonomy (NCBI): domain Eukaryota; kingdom Viridiplantae; phylum Streptophyta; class Pinopsida; order Araucariales; family Araucariaceae; genus Wollemia; species Wollemia nobilis. Next base: position 3,712,045 of record JAQPPZ010016604.1, read on the forward strand.
ATCTAATTAGCATATTTTCTATGTTTAGCATTCATTCCTGTTTTTTGTATTCATTTAAATCAACATTGGCATATAGAATAGTTTAGATTCATCTTGGCCAAATCTAGGAGTTGAATGATTAAAGCGAAAAATGAACACATCAAACTCACTATCAACCTAGGCGTGGAAATTGCCATTCAAAATTTTCCTGGTGAACCCACCATCCATAAAAAATTCACCCTTATACCCCTCCCTTGAGAGGCGGGACCTTCAAAGGGCCTCTCAGTCTGAGGTATTGTCCCATCCTTCTCGCATCCCCCTTTGGGCGCGAATCCTATAACCTGAGGGTAAGGATGCAAAAAATTTGGAGCGATACATTTTGGTGAACCCGACGTGAAACAAAAACCTTTTGAAAAAAAAAAGAAAAAAAAAGCAAAACATAAATGCATTTAGAATTAAAAATTGCATATCATATTTAGATGGTAGACTATAATAAAAGATGAGTTGTCACCATTAATGTTGAAAATAAATTAGCAGCCATAGAGATCAACTATTTACTTAGAGTAGCTCCAACATATAGAGTCCCACCTTTATGGGACGAGCTTAATAGGAGATTGAATCTCATTTCATCTAGAGCAACCGAACTTAGGCAAATCAAGAGGTTTGTCCTAGATAGAATCCTGGATCCCGATCAAGTGACTTTGTATCATGAGCTTCAGAGAGCTTTCCATAGGTGGTTAGTAGATAAAAGAGCCCTTGTGTCTTCTGAGTTGTATACCTTTGAGGAATACCTCGATAATGCAACTGTAGTACATAAATTTATGTCTCGTATAGAGGACCAAGAGGTCGTTCTTACGATATATTCAATGCTGGACTGTCTGAAAGGGAGGGAAGAAAGTAGAGAGGGGAGGGCTCTGGTCCCTCCCCTGCTCCCCCTCCCATGGCTCCTGGTTCCTGCCCAATCCCTGGCTCAACCCAGGTCATCCCTCCCGAGGAGTGGTTGTTTGCAGATGAACTCCTGGGGGGAGATCCTTCTCCACTATCTGCGCCCCTCCCGACCGACTAGGGTTTCCTTGGTTGTTTTTTCGGACTGGTGCTTCCCAGGGATCCCTGTTTGGTTGGGGATCCCTTCCCTTTTTCCCTTAGGCTTCCCCCTGGGGTTTTTTATAGGTTATTCGTGTGGATCTGGTCCCCTGCATTTCTCGGTGTGGTGGAGGTGATGGTTTAGGGTTTGGACAGCTTTTTTGGGTCTCCCTTGAGGTCCTCACAGCTTTGGGGGTGGTCTGGGGGGCCTCTTTCCCCCTTTTGCTTGTGAATCCTCGACGGGATCTTGGCTGCTGTTATTCCCGTGTGGAGGCTTCTTCGTGCTAGTTCTGCTCCTTGGTGGACACCCTGGGCATCTGGTTTGGCCTTGGGGGGGCTTTTCCTTGTCTGGGTTGTTCCCATTCCCAGTCCCAGTTCCTTGAAGCTGCCTCTATGCTTGGACGAGATTCTTGGTCCCTGCTGCTAGGTTTCCTTTTTTTGCTGCATGTTTCATTCTTGGGGGGGTCTGATCTATGCATGCAGACCATTGATCCCACTGTTTTGGTTCCTAAGTATCCCATCCCTGTGACTATTTCCTCTTCCCGCTCAGGATTCCCAGTCCCTGGATCCCTAGTCCCTTAACCTGCTGTTTCTTTTTATTTTATCGAGACGGGATCCTCTTCTGTTTTCCCAGGGCGAGTTCCTCATGGTGCAGCTCTCTGGTTGCTTCCTGATGGGCTGGATCCTCTCTATGCTGGCTGTCGGCTTCCTGCAGGATGGCTCTCGCTGAACGAAATGTTTTCCCGATGGGCGGGATGGTTTCTCCACAAGGCGGGATCCGCCAAATCCTCCAGTTTTCCCACGAGGCGAGATCCTTTCTTTTTTGCTAGTTTCTCGAATGGCGGGATTTCCCTGCTGCTTCCCGCTAGGCGGGACTGTTTGTGGTGGTTTTGACTGCTTCCCACGAGGCGAGATTTTATTGTAACAGTTTTTCTTTGCTTCCTGCTAGGCGGGATCTTCTCGATGGTGGTTTTTGGCTACTCCCCGCTGGGCGGGATCTCCAAAACTACTTTCTTTCTTATTTGTTTGTTTCCGCTGAGAGGGATTGTTTCATGCTTACTGTTACGGCTGGGCGAGATTTCTGTTTTGGTGTTCAATTTCAAGGGATTGATGCCCTAGGCCCATTGCTTATGTAATCAGGTTTTGGGATCCTTGTTAAAACCCACTGTAAATACAAACACTACTTACCAAAAAAAAGAGGTCGTTCTTACGGATAGAAAAAGATGGAATAGAGTTCCCAAAGTTGTGTTATATCCAGAGTATTGCCATGAGATTTATTTTTACAAGACAAAATCTGAAACAGATAATATCACTATAGCACACTTTATCAAGTTCTTGAAAAACCATTTCCAATTTGAAGAGGAGCATTTCATGACTCCTGATGAACTTGATCCTATCAATGATATCTATAAACTATTTATAGAAAACTAAGCTATTATTTTATTATTGTTATTTCTTGCATTTAGTGTGTTGTTTGTTGTCTTTATAAGCATAAAAACAAAAATAAAATAAAACAAAACAAAATCATAACCAAAAATCAAAACATTTTATTTTTAAGCATTATAGTAGGTATATAATTAAAATATATACCTCCCAAATCTGTTGCAAATATATTAATATATATTTGCTAAAATCTAAGATTTAGACATAATGACTAGACTCAGGAATGGAAAACAAATTGAAGTAGAAGAAGATTGGTTAAGAAAACCAGAAAATAACCCAGATGTCCTTCCTGAAGATCCAATTCAGGAAGAAGGAACCTTCGACCAACAAGAAGAAGAATTTGTTGTAGGAAATGAACAAAAAGAAAATGATAGAGAGGAAGGATCCTCATCCCCTAAAATATCTCCAAAAGGAGTTGTTACTTTTGAGAACATGGAACATTTTTGGAAGTTCCTCAATACTAATATTGGCACTCTTAATAGAGCAGTCCATATGGACAAAGATCAAATTAGTGACACTCAAGCAACCCTAGAAGACATATATCACACACGCACTAATCCTTTGTCCTTCGTTGATCAAGAGAGTGATCAAGCTGGACCGTCCAATTTGGACATGGCTACTATAATTCAAAACATGCAACAACAACAGGTTACCCAACCACCTAGAGTGCCTATTACCAAGCCTAGGGTTATTCCCACACAAAAGAAACCTTCATTCACTGCTCTATTTTGCCAAGCTATTGATCAATATACCTCAAATCAACAAAAGCCTAAAACAAAACCAAATACCAATTTCCAACAATCTGGGATACAACATAATGCTACAACAAATCTTCTTCATAATACTCTTCCTACCAATCATTTGCATAACAACAATATAGCATCTAATCCTTATGTCCCGCCTTCCTACGCTCACAAATCCCATACTCATGTACCACCAAACCAATATGGTGGACAAACCGGTAATCTGGAAGCCATGGTGAAACAGTTAGTCTCTCGCATGGACCAGATAGATCCCTACCATCCCTCGTACAATTATCGAGAGATGTGTAGTCAACCTCTAGATCCTATAGTTGTAGCACAACCATATCCTAAACACTTTCCCATGCTTTATCCTACCTATATATAAAGGAACTGAAGATCCCATAGAGCATCTTCGTATGTTTAGGATAGCATGTCATGACATATCACATGATGACTTGTTATTACTAAAAATGTTCCCGAAAATTTTAGGGGGGATGGCATTGGAGTGGTATTATCAATTGCCCACTCATTCTTTGAGAAATTTCGAAGAGACTGTTGAGTCTTTTGTGCATCAATTTAGTGCCTATATTGAAAGGCATGTAACCATTAAAGATTTGTACAACCTAAAACAAGACAAAGATGAGTGTTTTGCTGACTTCTTAGCTCGATGGAGGTAGTTGATAGGAAAATTACACTTTGTGTTACCTTATCGGGAAATGTTGGATATTTTTATCAATAATTTACAAGAACAACTATCCTATGAATTATCAATCGCTACCTTGACCACCTTCGATCAAGCTATAGATTTAGCTCGAAGGGTGGAAGATGCTCTCATTAGAAGAGGTCAACTCAAAAAGAAAGATGATGAGAAAACATCCAGAAATCAATATAAAAATAAACAAGTTGTGGGTGATGGAGTCACTGATAGCAGAAACATTGCCAATGTTAATACTACGAAAACAACAGAGAAGTTTATACTGAAACCTCCTGATAAACCACCCCAAGAATTTACTAGGTTAAATCAACCTTTATCAACCATTCTCCCACAATTACTAGCACGAGGATTGATCCAATTACCAACTATCCGGGAACCTGATCCAACCATACCCGGATACAGAGCTGATTTACATTGTGATTTCCATAGAGGACCTGGACATGCTACCAACTCTTGTAAAATATTAAAACATAAAATACAAGATTTAATTGATAACAATGAGATGGAGGTGCAAGCCTTTCAACCTAAACAAAATCCTTCTAATAATGCTCAAAAGAACATCCCCCAAAATCAGAATCAGAATGCCAATCAATCATTGGACATATTTCAACATCCTTTACCAAAGCATGGTAAAGAGGTGGCTAATCAAATTGAGCATCATAATGTTCCCCCTCCTACCCGATATGTAGGAACTATTAGTGGACAATTACATGTTCATGATCCGCAAGTCTTTGACACAACTTTATCCATGGTTACGGCCAGACCTCTACATAATATTCGGACACTTGATCTTAGTGATACCGAATATGAGACTGAAAGTGACATGGAAATCACCTCAAATCAATCGAATAGTTCTGAAGATGAATCAGATCCTATTCAACCTATCACAAGTTCTATGGTTCCAGAAGAACCATTTCCTAGAAGAGTCACTACTAGACCATCTTCTCACCAAATACTTTCTAATGAACAAGCCATAAACGCTAGACCAAGACCTATTCATCACCTACAAAATAATATTGTAGGAACCATCGGAGCCGTTACCAGACAACAGGCTCAAAACTCTCAACAGGATCAAACTCAGAACGATGGATCAGCTCCATTTGTTTTGAAAAATCCCAATAAAGGGAATTATGCGCCTAATGTTCAACCTAAGCCTCCTTATAATATTAATGAACAATTATCCAATACTACAACTAGAATTTCCCTTTTGGACCTGTTAAGATCTTCTCCTACCCATAGGGATGAATTAATGCTCACATTAAGCCAAATGATGGTACCACAAAATATTCAACCTGAAGCCATGTCCAATACTATCATAACTCGAGAAGTCGATTGTATTGACTTCCGGGATAGAGATATCCCACAACATAGTCTACATAAGGATAACCCCTTATATATTACTGCCCTAATTGGGGATGTAGCAATTAAACGAGTCTTGATTGATAATGGTTCATCTTTAAACATATGCACTTTTGACTTCTACCAAATATTTGGGTTTAGAAGTGATGAAATGAAAAGAACTGATATGATTATAAAAGCCTTCAATGACGAAACACAAGAAACGTGTGGAGTTATTACTATACCCTTGCAAGTTGGTCCTAGAACCTTAGATACGACCGTGTTTATTGTACATTGCCCTGCATCGTACAATATACTTTTGGGTCGCCCTTGGATCAACGCAATGCGAGCGGTTCCATCCACTTTACATCAATGTGTTAAATTCGAATTTAAAAATCAGTTGGTTACCATTCATGGTGATCCTAGACCCTTTGATATGTGTGCTTTGGTAGAACCTATTGGAGTTCAATTTTGCCCTGCCCTGTCATCCACACATCCTAATTCTCATCATCCACCCAAACGTGTGAAACACACACCCATAACATCATCTACTCTTTCAACTACACCTCTACATATAGCTCAACCATATTCTGAACAAACTACATTAGGACCTCGAAAAGATCCTAAAACTACAACCAATGCTTCTTGTTTTACTCCTATAACTTCCATACCTATAGACTCATCCATCGATATCCCTATAACATCTACATCCACTACAGGCATCCTTTCCACATCCGATGATGTAGGAAATGTTCCTTCTACCTCTTATGCTCTCACTGATGAGCTCTTACCCGATTTATCTAAAATTCTTATATCAGATGAAACCAACACTGCCATGCAAGCTTCCCTTATTTTAAATAAACTCCCACCCTCTCCTCGTACCTTGGGCCTCCCATAGCCTATGGGAAGTATTTACCAAGTCGGGAGTTGTGCTTTTATTTATAAGGGATATGATTGGGGAAGAATACCCAGAAACATCAAGACACATTGTGATGGATATGCTAGATGCTATTTTGCTAATGAGTATATTAAAGCTAAGCCTATAATGCTTAAATTGGGATATAAAGGGAAAGGTTTGGGACCTTTCCAAAATGGTATGAAAGAACCTTTTGAGGTCGAACCATGGCCTTCCCAATGTGGTGTGGGCCTACTTCCTAGTAAAGGTCAGCCCTTCCCATTTGAGGATGATGACCATCTTGTGTGTTACCAAGATTATCTGGATAAACGAGATGTCTTGCATTTAATGAATAAGCCTCTTACATGCAATATGCTATCCATAGCTTACCCTGAGATGATTGCCGAATCCGACGACGAGTTGGAGGGGGATATCTTCCATGATGTCTCCATTGATGACTTGTTACATAATGAATTTTATTTTGATGGCTCTATACCTAGTATAGCCCAGCTTGAAGCTACGACTCCTCAAAATGAATTATCCAAGTTAACCTTGGAAGAATTACAAGAATTGGGTGTTTCACCCACCCCACCTAATTTTGAGAGAGATTTACATATGGAAGTTGAAAACGTTATAAAAATTAACATTGGAACCAAAGACAACCCTCACATAATCAACATTGGATCAGAATTGAGTCAAGAAAAACAAGATAAATACATTGCATTCCTTAAACAATATGAAGACGTCTTTGCTTGGACATATGAAGATATGCCAGGATTAGACCCTTCTGTAGTTATGCATCATCTAGTAGTCCATCCAGATGCTAAACCTGTTAAACAAAAACTTAGAAAAATGCATCCTAAAGTGGCCTTACTAGTCAAAGGAGAACTAGAAAAACTGTTGAAGGTCATTTTTATACAAGCCATTGATTATGCTGAATGGATCTCAAATGTAGTTCCAATAACTAAGAAAGAAGCCACTAAAGTTAGGGTTTGTATAGACTTCAGAGATATTAATGTTGCATGCCCTAAAGATGATTTTCCTCTTCCCAACATGGATCAAATCATTGATTTTACTGCTGGGAGTGGAATGATATCCTTAATGGATGGATTTTTTGGTTATAATCAGATCAGGATAGCTCCTGAAGATCAGGCTAAGACAACATTTATTACCCCTTGGGGAACCTTTTGTTGGAAAGTGATGCCATTTGGTTTAAAGAATGTAGGTGCAACCTATCAACGAGCTATGACTTATATCTTTCACGATATGATGCATGATATTCTACATGATTATGTAGATGATATTATAGCTCGTTCCATCAAAGAAGATGATCATTTAAATGACTTGAGAAAAGTATTTGATCGGTTAAGGGAATATCTTATCCGACTAAATCCAGCCAAATGCATATTCGGAGTTAAGTCCGATAAATTATTAGGGGTTATAGTTTCTTTACGTGGCATTGAAATTGACCCTCTCAAGATCGCGGCTATCACAGATATGCCCGCACCCACCAATATATCAGAATTACGAAGTTTACAAGGTAAGCTTCAAGCTATTCGCTGCTTCATCGACAAGTTGGCAGACAAAACTGGACCCTTTCTTAAGCTTCTTAAGAAAGACGTCTCTTTTCATTGGGACGAAGAATGCCAGGAAGCATTTGAACTCCTTAAGCAATATCTCCTTAAACCACCAGTGCTTTCCCCACCTAGATCTGATCGTCCATTTATCTTGTACATTTTTGCTTTTGATTCTGCCTTAGGAGCTATGTTAGCTCAGCTTGACGATGAGAAGAAAGAACATGCTAATTATTACATCAGCAGAACCTTAATCAGTTATGAAACTCGCTATACCATATTAGAGAAGCTATGTCTAGCAGTCGTATTTTCTACACAGAAACTATGACATTATATGCTCAATCAGAAAACGTATGTTATTGCCAAATTCGACCCTTTGCGATATCTCATGAGTCGACCGTATTTATCTGGTCGCACAACCAAGTGGGTTCTTGCGCTAAGCGAGTTTGAACTCACATTTATAGGACAAAAGTCTGTTAAGGGTCAAATCATAGCAGATCAACTAGCTGCTGCACCCTTAGAGTCTACTCATCCCCTCATCATTGAGTTTCCTGATGAATGCCTTAAACTAGAGGCAGACCATCCCGAGCAATGGTCCCTATACTTTGACGGAGCCCGATGCATGAGTGGGGCTGGTGCGGGTATTATTTTAATATCTCCGCAAAAACATCTTATACCTTTGTCCTTTAAATTAACATTTGCTTGCACCAATAACACTGCTGAATATGAAGCTCTTATCCTTGGCTTACGAGCTGCTTTGGCCCTAAAAATTAAAAATTTATTGGTTTTCGATGACTCTCAACTTGTCATAAATCAAATCAATGATGTTTATCAGACCAGAGATGATAAATTACGCCCATACAAAGCATATGTTTTGCAATTATTATCCTTGTTTGATCAAGTTACTTTGGAAGCTATTCCTCAAACTAGCAATCGTGCGGATGACGCTATGGCTGCAGTCGCATCTCTTTTACCCTTGGAGTTAGACGATGAATATGCTACCATCATTATTCATCGACTCCAGGAACCCGCTTCAAGAAAATCATGCTTAGAACCTTTGGATGTGTTTCTAATCAACGAAACAACTCCTGAACCATTGGTACACTGATATATTTAATTTTCTCCAAAATGGGACCTTCCTTGATGGTTGTACTAGCAACCAACGTAGGTTATTACGTAGACGAGCAAGTCGCTTCATGATTATTGGTAATACCTTGTATAGAAGATATTTTGAAGGCATCTTATTGTGATGTTTGAATCTAGAAGAATCTAGATCAGCTTTGAATGAAGCCCACAATGGATCTTGTGGGGGACATTTTAGTGGTAGCGCCATTGCTAAGAAACTCCTTAGGATAGGATATTTTTGGCCTACCATGGAAAATGATGCACATAATTATGTGCGACATTGCGACAAGTGCTAGAAACACGCTGACCTTGTCCATGCGCCTGCACAAGAACTGCAGGCTATTTCATCTCCTTGGCCCTTTTCAAAATGGGGCTTAGACATCATTGGAAAAATCAACCCTGTGTCATCCGATGGACACAAATTCATCATAACCGCCACTGAGTATTTCACGAAGTGGGTTGAAGCTATGCCATTAGCTTCTTGCACTGGAACACAAGTTTCCAAATTTATTTTTAACCAAATTATTTGTAGGTTTGGAATTCCTGCCAATCTCATTTCAGATAATGGAACTTGTTTCAAAAATAAAGATGTCAAAAAATTATGTCAAAAATATAAAATTCAACATCGTTGGTCTACTCCCTATTATCCTCAGGGTAATGGCCAAGCAGAAGCATCTAATAAAACATTAATCAAAATTCTCAAAATATTGGTCAATAAATCCGGTCGAGATTGGCACATCCAATTATATCCTGCTTTGTGGGCCTATCGAACTAGTGTTCGAACCCCCACTGGAACTTCACCTTTTGTCTTGGTTTATGGTGCTGAAGCCATTTTTCCCTTTGAATTAGAAGTTCCTTCTTTAGCTCTACTACTTCAAGATACTGAAGTAGGAGATGAATATCGTGTTGGCAGACTTAGTCAGCTAGAACTTCTAGATGAAAAGCGCATCAATGCTTTGGAGCATCTTCGTGCCTACCAAAACAAGCTTAAGAGAGCATATCTCAAGAAAGTTCATCATCGATCCTTTGAGATCGGCGACCTTGTCTTAAAAGAAAATCAAAAAAATACTAATGCAACTAAAGACCTTAAAGGTAAATTTGAGCCCAACTGGCTTGGACCATATGTCATCACTGCTAAATTTGGATCGGGAGCATACAAATTATCTACCTTAGATGGTAAAGAACTTAAAGAACCTATGAACATTATGCATCTCAAACGCTACTATGCATAAAATTTGGTCATTTCATCATTGTATATATTTGTTTTGCATATTATTTCCTTTTAGTCACTTATATAAAACATTTCAAAAACAATCACATTGTATTTCTTTCAATTCATAACTTAAAATCAAAATACAAAAACATCAAAATCTTCAAAAACATATCTTATTTTCATACCTATCAATTCTTGAAGTGTTGTCGTTATATTTTCAATTATTGTGGATAAATTAGCATTTATTTGGAATCCCGCACTTTCACACTCACATGAATAAATATCTTGATTTTATTTGGTATGATTATTCATCTCTCTTATATCAAAGTCCACATTGGCATTAAATAAAGTTTTGAGCATAGAGAATTGATCTTGTTATTTACTTGAACCAAGTATATCTTTTCACATTAAAATGATTTCATTGCAAATTCGATATGATGCTACATAGTAAAAGTGGTTTCCTGAGCGAAAAGTTTCCCCTGCTATCCTATCATGCACATGGTCTAGAATCTTTGAGAATTGACAAAAGGACAAGCTCACCCCTACCCAGAATAAAAATCCCTTGCTCTACAGCCAATCCGAGCAAGTATCCCTAGCATAGGAAGAAAAAGAAAAGTCAAAGAAAATGAGAACAAAGAAAAATATTATTTTGTACCAGCATTATCTCAAATATCAAGCCAAAAAAAAAAAAGAAGTGAAAAGAAAAAGCAAAAAGCAATAAAATCCCTTTCCCTACCCCTTGAAAAGAAAAGAAGGGTGAATGAGCTTGAATCCCTGGAATTCTCAATTATTCGAAAACTGTGAGGTAAGCCCCATAACAGGTGGTTTGTGCCCAACCCGCTTGGCCTTGGGTAATTCCTAGCGTGGTGATATGTCTGTCACATTAGCGACCTTATTTTGTATAGACCTATGTCGACTTATGGATTAGCTAGCTCTTGATAACCCGACTTACATAGTAGTCCGATACGGTTACATGCATATAAATCATGGTCAACGAACATTCATTTGGTTAAGGCAAATTACTTGTATCAAATTATCTTGCTCAAAATTGGTGAATGAACAATACAATCGCACACACATTTGTATTTGAGAGATTTTGTATCATTATGATAAATCAAGATCGGTAATGAACTCACATTTGCACATGAGGATCCCTTATAAATCTACATTTGTCTTTGAGATAATTTAAAATATTTCTGTAATTCTTTTCGGAATAGTTTTATCCTCTTATTTCAGAATTTTTGTTTTGTATAAAAGCAATTATATACATTTTCTCACAAAATCACAAAATGATTTCAAACAACATGTTCATATTATTATTTTTCTGTTTATCAAAAGTCAAAAATTAATCTTGCAATAAAACTAAAAATCCATTTTCTTCTTTGGATTTCGCGATGATGGTATAAGTCTATACCTATAAATTCTATGCCTAGCGCAAACCATTGTTCTAATTTTATTTTCCATTTATTTTAAAACAAATTCATAAAAACATATGACTTGCATCATTATGTTACACAATTATGCTTTAAAACGAACAAACACTTATTCTATTTCATTTCATTATGTCAACATTCAATTTTGCAAACCATGGTATAGTTTCTAAGGAATTGTTCAAAATTTTATCACACTTAGGAATTTATGCCTAGCAAAATCATATTTCTTTTAGTATCTCATGCATACTATTTTTATGAAAATCTGAAAACAAATCATCAAACCATCATCATTTCCATCATCACAACACAAAGTCTTAAGACAGTCTCTTAAGCACTCTTTTACTTTTAACAATATTTCTATCCTGGGATTAGCTTGATGACCTAGTGAGCGGCGACTCCATGAAATGGTCTATAACAACGACAATGTCCTTTGAAATTATTGTTAGAAGTCTCTTTTATTTTTTATCAAATCACACCAAAACAACCAATTGTTTACATCAGATTATTTCATTTAAAATTTTACAGCATGACATCAAATTATAATATTTCCAAACAACATAATTACATGAATCATCAATCAAACAAGCAAACAATTCAAACATTGAAGCATCATAAAAACATATGAACAAGTCATATCAAAAATATCATATATATATCACAAAAATTATATACATCATATCAAAACTGGATTGGTATGCCACAATCTATACCCTGGCATACTCAATCCTCTCAAAAATCTATACAAATCTCTGTGCAGTCTATAGCCACCTAGTCTCGAGAAGCCCTCGAGCTCTCAGCCTCATCTCCTCCCCCACCCTAACGTGGAGGAGGTGGTCCCATAGCAATCTATGTTGTGTCTCGGGTCCTCGCTGTCGATCGTGAGGATGTCCTCGTCGATCCCATCCGGATTGGTTCCACAATGTTGGCTGGCAATGGTACCCTCTGACCCTCTAGAGCCAGCTGAAAGTATACCCCCTAGTAGAATGTGGTCTGCATCATAGACCACACTAGCTCATCCCTGCTCGCCCCTTCGCTCCGTGCCCTGAGCCGTGTAGTCTCATCCTGCAGTGTCCGTACCTGAGCCCTGAGCTGAGTAGCCTCATCCTGCAGTGACTGCACCTGAGCTCGGAGGTGGGCAACCTCAGCCCGGAGAGCCATCGTCTCACTGCTCTCCCCTACGTCGACACCCTTGCCCTTATCAGGCGATGGTGGTCTCTCCCCTGCTACGAAGGGAGTCTCTCCTCCCTCCGCCCTGTCTCCCGTGGCCTCTGTGGAGCCTGACCCATCCGCTGGCATCTCTCCTATGGGGACCATCGCTGCTCTCTCCCGCCATGACCCCATGCTACCTCAATGGCAGCCTGGCATCACCTCCCCATCCGGTGCACCACGACGTGCACTGGACCCTGCACCCTCATCATCCGAGGAGGGCGGATGCCTGCGTACCAGGCATCGTAGCCATCTGCAACCCCGGCATCGTCACCATCCACTGGCTGGATGGGGGCATCGTCCGTGTCCTGACTCCAGAATCGTTGCATATCTGGAGCCCCGCTCAGTGTAGTACTATCTCGAACAGTCTAGGAGTACTCATAATCCTTGAGAGAAGGGATCCCCTGCTGTAGACCGAACTACCGTAGTACCCGATCATAGCGGTGGAGCTCTACCTCTCCCCGCTCCATCCTCAGCCAGCAGACTCGCCTGATGCGAGCCAGCTCCTGCCCATCCTCTGCCCACCCGGGGTGCTCTCGCCATGGCCTCCAGGTGATCTGGTCCGGGATGAGGTCGTCTAGCAACCTCCATGACATCGGTAGATCTATCCACCGTTGTGACCCCCTCTGTAGCCACCAGTAGAAAACCCGGGGCCTCTCCCGGTCAACCCCTGTCAATGGGAGCCCTATCGGCCTCCGCATCGCAATGTGCTCCCAGCACCAAACCTGTAGCAGCGATGTCAAGACCAGACATCGACCTCCCTTGTATACGACCCCATGCAGGATCCTATACAAGCGGCATAGTACAAAGCTACCCCATGCAAACCTGTACCCGTGGTCTCTCATGTCGCAGACTATGTCTGAGAGCACCCACGGTAGTCTGCACCCACTCTGGTGGCACAACAGTAAGCCACCGACCACTCCTACCAAAACCCGAGTCAACCTAGATGCCCCAGGCATCTGCCATAGAGACTCGATGTTCACTCCGCCCTTCTCCAGGGTGAAGCTCGGGTCTCCAGTCAGTCTCATCATCGCCTGGCCTTGATTGGCCGTAGGCGTCATCAGCCGTCCCTGTATGGGGATCCTCATGATCCTCCATACGTCCTCTAGAGTGGGAGCCATCTCCCCTATCGATAACCGAAAGCAGGATGACCCCGGATACCACCTCTCTGCTAGGGCTGTCAGTAGCCCCATATCCATCGATACTTGTGGCATCTCTGCCACATGTCGTAGCTCGACCTATGCTAGTTGGTCGCGCTCTCCTGGTCGAGAGCGGCCAAGTCATCTCTCAGCCCATCGTATTTCCATTCCTGGCTCTTTAGTAATCCTTTCTACAAAACAAACAATAAAACAACAAAATTTATTAATAAATCAATCATTGCAATCAAATTAAAAACATTTTAAATCAAGTTTAAAGATGATATCGTCCACCATTGGATGATATCGTCCCAAATTGGGCAAAATCATCCTTTGTTAGGATGAAATCATCTCCGATTTCGCAACTTGGGGATCGCCCCTTGTTGGACGAGATCACCCCTAGTTCGTCGATTTTGCCCTTGGACGAAATCGACGATATAGAGACGATTTCGGCGAAATCGGGACGATTTCGTCCCGACGTCGTCGATGGCCTAAAAATGGCCGTGATGCCCCAAACAATCAAAATTTAAATCCAAAAATTGCACAAAGTTAATTCAAACCTAATCTACTAGGATTAGATCCTTACCCATAGCCCGCGTCGGACCTCTCGCTTTGTGCGCTGTCTCCACCATTTTTCTCTCTGCAGAGCTCTGGAACAGTAAAAATGAATAGTAAAAAAATGAATTAGGGTTTTACCCTATTTTCTTAATTTTATTTAAAAATCAACATTTTAATTTTTGCTTTTTCGCATTTTTACCTCAAACGTTCGATTTGGGTAAAAACACGGAGGGGGCACCATAGTCAACATTCGTACGATTCGACCAAGAATCGTCGTCTAAAAAATTGAGTATATTTTTGCTTTCTCGTAAAACGGGAAAAACTCGTCTTTAACGCATTTTCTTCAAAAAATTCGCTAAAGAGGGGGCAAAATGTAGCACCCTAAAATTGGCACGGTTAAAACCTTAGTAAAAGATAAAAGATAAAAATTTGAATTTTAACCCCAAAACCACCTTGTTACCCGCTTTCCCCATTTTTCGTGCCATTTTTAGGATTTGTTTTGACCGTTGGACGATATCGTCGCAGATTAGATGAAATCGTCCCCTATCTGACGAATTCGTCTGGAACAGAACGTCCAGACGATTTCGTCCCAAAACCAAATTTTCATAATTAGCTTCTGTTTCAATAGCCTCTCCAACTTGGGCAGAAGCGCGTCTGCACAGTTGGAGATTTCCCTGTTGGAGATCTCCCAGATTGGGATGATCCCCAACCTCCTAACCTCTTCCTAATCCTATATAAACTAGGATTTTTCTAGTTTATCCCCCTGAACCCCTTAGCTGACGGATTTCCCTACAGATTTAGTTCCTTATTCACTAGAGCATCCTCGCACTCATGTCTGCATTCTGTATTTTGCATTTTCTTGCAGGAACTCTACTATTTTTTAGTCGAAGCTAGCTCGGATCGTCGCAAACGATCCCGGATGATTTTGGACGATCTTGTCGAGGAGCATAGATGATCTCGTACGATTGGAGGCGATCCCGACTGTAGTCCAGATTGGGGGCAATCAGAGTCTAGAGTTTGCATTTCCTTAGCTTTTTTGCATTTTCCTATTATATTTCTGCACTGTCTTAAATTATTATGTTTATGCATCTTGGAGTTCACCTCATCTAATATAAATGCATGATAAAATCAAAATAAATTGTGAAGTTGATGCTTTTCCTCTTTAATTACTATTTGGATCTGTCATTTAGACAAATTTACTGGTTATTTCTATCATTTCCCTTCCGCTTCTGTAGTTGCATCTTGGGTATTTTGTATCTATTTGTGTGATTGCAGGTTTTTGACAAATTCGTCTGATGAATTCATCAGATTTTAGATGATTCTGTCTGATCTCAGATGACCGACTATGATTTGAGATGATTCGGTGTAATTTCAGATGATTACGTATGAGTCGAGACGATCTGAACTGCTACAAGACTCAGAATCTTCATCAAACATCCGGAATCAGGTATGTTATGATCTAACTAGCATATTTTCTATGTTTAGCATTCATTCCTATTTTTTGTATTCATCTAAATCAGCATTGGCATATAGAATAGTTTAGATTCATCTTGGCCAAACCTAGGAGTTGAATGATTAAAGCGCAAAATGAACACATCAAACTCACTGTCAACCTAGGCATGGAAACTGCCATTCAAAAGTTTCCTGGTGAACCCACCATCCATCAAAAATTCACCCTTATACCCCTCCCCCGAGAGGCGGGACCTTCAAAGGGCCTCTCAGTCCGAGGTATTGTCCCATCCTTCTCGCATCCCCCTTCCGGGTCGTAGATCCTATAGCCTGAGGGTAAGGATGCAAAAAATTTGGAGTGATACATACACTTTTAGGAATGTAATTGAGTTTGAAGATCTAGGATAGTAGTTTTTTCCCTTCAAATATTTTTCTAGGGTTTTCCAAGATTATGTAGATGCTCTTATTGAACTGATGTAAGGTTGTATTTCATCTGTGATGGCAAAAGTTATTATCATTAATGATTTTGCATCACTCTCTTCAAAAATTTTAATCTTTTTATCACCTGAATTAGGTTTAGTAGTTATTCCTTTAACAATTTTCCAAAGCTTCTCAACTATTAAAATTACCCTCACTTTATTTTTTCGTGAGGAGTAATTTGGACCTTTAAGTAGTTGAGCTTCTATAAGGATGAATTTATTTATTATTATGATGATCCTTATATCCTCCTAATTTAGTTTTGTAGGACTCCTTATGTCTCCCTAGTGTTTAGAATAAGCTATAAGTTTGAAACAATGCTTAGTACGTAATAGTCACCTTTTGGGTTGATTTTGTAATATTTTGTAAATAATCAACTTCTATTTTACCTTATCTCTCCTAATGAACTATGCACTTATCAATTTGAAGTTCTCCATGGTTGGATTTTTTTGTTCCTTTAGTATGAGTATGATACAGGTGTAAGTAAATAATTCCAACTCATTTTAGTAAATAATAAAATTATTTTTATAGCCCTTAATATCCAATATTTTAATATTTCTAAATTCCAATAATCT
The DNA here is from genome assembly GCA_028583015.1 of Wollemia nobilis. Taxonomy (NCBI): domain Eukaryota; kingdom Viridiplantae; phylum Streptophyta; class Pinopsida; order Araucariales; family Araucariaceae; genus Wollemia; species Wollemia nobilis. The sequence goes on from JAQPPZ010016604.1 coordinate 3,728,987, forward strand.
ATGTTTGATGTAGTATACCTTATAACTCCCTAATTTGGAAATTTAGAAAATAATAATAATACTATTTGTAAATTAATATTCCAATTTACCAAGGTTGACAACCATATATCTCCTACTTAGTTATTTGTAAATATTATAATATGAGAATGTACTTCAATTATAATGCCTTGAAATGGCCTTGTTTTATAAATTAAGGCTTGGTTAATGCTTGTTATTCCAACACAATAGTATATTTGACCATATATATAGCACCTTATAACTCCAATGTCAACTTTTAATTAAAGCAAATAATTTTAATATCGAAATTACCTTAGTAATGCAAGACGTCAAGTTGCTTAAGACTTCACTCTTCTCAACATATCTCTGGGTATTGTGTTTGCTATATGAAGATGAGCATTCAATGTTTTATCTTTCATGAAAGTCTTACCACAATTGTATGTTCTTTGACCTCTTTGTGCAAATGAACGTTCATATTGAAACCGTATGCTATTGTCTTGATATAATAGCTTTGATGTGAGAACATCTTTCAACCTTGGTTATTAATAGTGTTATCTCCCCTACATAGATTTCTTGAGGTATTATAATGCCTTCTTGATACTACGAATATGTGGCACTTACTTTGTAGAGATTACAATCTGTGTTCCAATACTCCAAGATGTAATGATTGTCTTTGCCCTCAATGTTCCAAGGTGGGTGCTACTTCTTTGCTGGGCTCCTTCTTTCAATGCTCCAAGATGAGTGTTAGTAATTCATTGGGCATCAAAATGATTTCTTCTATTGAACACTCCAAGGTGAGCATTACTCATTCGTTGGGCTCCTACATGAGCATTATTAACATGTGTAACGCTTCTTTACGTTATACCAAGTGGCACTTGCATGTGAGGTTGTCCTCAAAATTCTTTTTATCCTTATATATTCTCTAACGGATGCAAGTTCAATATTTTCTCTAACACTTTCCTCCTTGCTAGTGAGTGTAAGCTTACAATTTCCAACGATGTATCTTCAAGGTTGGCTCCAACTATGAATTTAATGTTACCCTTTTGGTAGATGATGTCTTCACTCGATTTATTCTCTTGGCTACTTCGATGGTTCACTTCCTAGCTAGCAGTTCGACTCTTGATTGGGGTAATACTTTGTAGCCTTCAACTTGATTTTATGTAGATTTTCTTGCTGTTGTTCTCCTTACTTTGAAATAGGTATGTAATGGGTGTAAATATTCCTTATGTTATCATAGGTTGATGTTGTTCGTGATTACTTTCTTTGGAAACTGAGATCGTATTTCTAGACACCCCAAAATGGTGCTTATGAGCCCTAGATTGGCTCACCTTCTCTACCCAAAGTTTGCACCTCCTGCCTTTGATGATTCACCAATAGTGGATGTAGAATACTTGCTATATTAGTGTATTTAGACACTCTATATTTGTCCTCTTTATGATGGATATGATGCACCAATGTAATATAAATAAGAAACTTTATTTTGCACCAAATTTTAGAGAGTTTCTTGTCTCCTTTATACCTTTGATATGATGGCTTCTCATTGAATAGCTTGAGGACTAATGTAGATCAATCTGAAGCTTTTCCTTTGCTTCTTAGATATGGTTGCTACTTACTCTAATCCTTGAGTGAAATGTATTGTTGCCTTTCTTATTAGACAACACTAACCTCTAACTCTTTACTTGGATAACTTTTAACACTAATGAATCCAAACTAATAATCATGTAAACAAGTTTAGAGGTGTAATTCTGCACTAATATTCACTTTAACGAAAAATCCTTAGTGAAATTTGAATAACTAATATAGTGCAATAACAATTTCTCCTTAATACTCTTGTAAATGAACTCCTAAAGTAACTCGAAATATGCACTGATTTTTATTGTAACTTAAAATACTTAGTGCACCTTAAAAATATTTAAGAAAAACTAGTATAGTGCAATATTGATCTCACCTTATTACTCCTTCAAATGAACCTTAAAATATGCACTAGTAATTTTTCCTAAATGCACCGTAATATTTGTAACTTAATGTAGTCTTATTTTCTATAACTAGTTTATAGGAAGATGATATTTTTATTTTTATCAAAATATATCGAACTCCTATTTCAATATGTAGGTATAAACCTTAAAAGTAACTATATTTTGCCCTTTCTTGAAGATAATAATATGAAATATTTTCTTTGCAAATTTTTGAGACTGTAATAAGGTGCTTAATGGAATTATATAATTAAAGTTCATCTAGTGAACCTATTTGCACCTAAGTTTCTTACCCTAATGAACCCTGTAGATGAAGGATTGCAAGGTGATTAGATTCACCTTTTTGTTACCTTTGACTAGATGAAATTGCAACTCTACTTGGATTTCTAAAATAGCTTTCTAAATCACCTTTTTGCAGCTCCAAAAGACCCTCTAACTTGCTATCCTTTAATTATAGCAGGTGATTTTGATTCTCCTTCAGGATGTATACTAGAATTTTGGATTTCTATAGCTAGTAGTGCTATCCTAATTACTGCTCTCTCATAGTCAATTTTTGCACTGAAATGTTATTCTTGAAACTCAAAAATTTGGTAGGGAATTCCCCCAAATTATAGCTAATTTTCCTTCAATAACCCTTCAATATTATCTTGTAGATTCAACAAACCCCTATCTCTGAATGAGCCTTCTAGCCTTCAAAGACAATCTTCAAACCTTTCAGGTTTGGTAGTAATGTTTGGCTCCTTTTCTCCTTCAGTCTCCTTGTTGAATTCTAACTTCAATCTAGGCCTTCTTCTCAATAATATGAAAGCCTTGAGGTCTTCACCAATATCCTCCAAAATTTGGTAAACTTCTTGTGAAATACTTCTCCTTTAGGCTCGTTTTTGGATGGTGATAATTTTCCCAAGTTCTTCCTTTGGTGGTAAATTTATCCAACGATTTATCCTAGGAAATCATTTAATGGCCTTCTATGAATCTCCTTTAATGAGGATCACCAATCCATATCCTTATTTCTCCTTAAGACCTTACCAAGGTCTTCAATATTGTAGCTCTTATGGTATTCCAAATGAGACCTTTCATTCAAATTTCTACTATGGAAGTGTTGGTAATGATACCTTCCTATCAGATCTCTAAAATCTACTGCTACTAGAATCTAGAACAATATCTTGTTGGTCCTTTTTCACTTCTGCAAATTTACAATCTTTAATGGAGATCACCAACCTCCAATCTTCTAAAACTAAGAGTTTTGTAATTGGAACTTCTAAGGGTCTCTTCAAATTCTTTAGGGTGAAGCATTTAATCTGCATTGAAGATCACCAATATCCTATCTTCATCGAGACTCTTCACTAGATTCTTCTTCTCTCCCTTGAATTTTTAACAAGGCTCCTATGTCCTTTTCTTCTTTTGCACTCTACAAGTATGCAATCTCTAGTAATGAGACGTTTTCTTTAGACCTCTAAATATTTATTCTTCCATTTGTTGCTTTTGGTGGTGGATTTATTCTAAGGAAGATATTATTCCTATATCTATGTAGGAAGCTTCCCAACTTACTTCAAATCTCCTTCCCCTGCAACAATGTATTAGGACTATAATGGAAGAAACTCTAAATCTAGAGATAATTAATCTTCACTAGTTGATTTGTCAATCTAGTGGAATTTATGTTGATCCCTAGTTTTTTGACAACCCTGTGGAAATAATCTAGCCAAATGTAATCTCAAAATTTTTGGAATTGAGATTCCTAAACTCCTCTCAGGCTCTCTTGTGGTTCTTCCTATTTTCTATCTAATTTACCATGTGCTCTGATACCACTGTTAGCTTTTGATGGGAGGTAGTACAACCACAAGAGTAAGATAACTAATGTAAGATAACTATAAAATAATGGTACAATAATATGTAGGAAAATAATGAGATGAACACATGTAAATAACTCAAAAATATACCATTCATAAGATTGACAAAAAATAGTAAAATGCTATATAATGGAGGACATGAGAACTCCATGAAAAGATATGAAAGTACTGCATTGTACCATACTACTAAACTATACCACACACTCTCTATATTTACTACAACATTGAAATAACTCACTATGAGGCTTTTATATAGGAAGATGCATTCCTTGGCCCTTACTCTATCTAAGACTCATGTACATGTGGATTACATGCATATTTACAACTTATACATTGATACTTGTGCATTTATTACAATACTTGAAGTAACTAACTTTACTCTAAAGTAAACTCCTACTCTAGTTATGTATCAAAGGTGGTACATTTACATGAACCAAATGATGTAATATAATCTAACAACAGTGACTTATTCAAGTATCCAATTGGGATTCCACTTAATTATGAGGTAGAATATTCCATTAATTTAGGTCTTGGTTCTTTTCTTAATGGACCTATTTATCACATACCAATCCTTAAAATTGATAAATCAAGATGTAAACCTAAGAATTTATTTAAAAGGGGTACATCAAACCGAGTGCTTATCCACGTGGACGTCTAATTTTCTTAGATTTTAATAAATATAGAACATGATGAATCTATACTAACTATCAATATTTGAATAAAATTGCTATGAAGAAACACAATTTGTTCCCTTTGAATAAATGACTTGTTGAATTGATTCTATGGCATGGAGCTATTCACCAAAATTAATCTCAAGTATAGCAATAATTTAATACCCATTGAACCCACTAATATACAAAAGAAAACATTAAAATATAATAAGGATTTATTTAAGTGTTTTGTTATACCTTTTGTATTGACCAATGCACCTGCCACATTTATTAGGATGATGGATGACATTATACACCCCTATACTAATTCATTTCTAGTGGTCTACTTAGATGATATTCTCATCTATAATAAGAGATTGAAGTATTATTTATATAACATTTAATAGGTACTTCAAAAACTTTGAAGACATGATGTATACATTAATTTGACGTGTTCATTTGGCATGATGAAAATTTAGTACATCATGAATATTTTTGATAGGTAAGTTCATCTTTTTTTTTTTTACATGTTGGAATTGGTAGTTACCACGAATCCGGGCAGGTTATCTAGATTTTATGGCTACCACAATATTCTACGTTGTCCATCCTAGAAGCTGCCACATAGATCTCTATGCAATCCACCCCTATAATCACCATGTCGCACTCATTTTAAACCTTTTAAGCCACTAAAAGCACCAGGAAAGGGACAAGCATTTAGTCTAATGAGGCTCGATATTTGAACCTTAGACCTCCACCCCCATTACGAGGTTTTGGGAATCTAATTTGTCTACAACTCGGACCTATAATTTTATCTTAATATTAAAAAGATTCAAGGAATTAGAATTGGCCTATCTCAAAGGCTTTAATAGAGCTTTATTGTTTTTTGGGTCTTGCCAATTTCTATCAAAATTTTATAAGGGTGTTCTTACACATTGCTTGGCCACTACACCAAGTTACTAAAGAAGATAACAAATCCAAGTTCCACTAAGAAGATACACAATAGATAGCATTTGATAAGTTAAGGTATCAATTGCGTTTGGCTCTTATGATTTTTCTACTTGATTTATATCAATCATTTGAGGTATGCTTGATGCATCAAAGTAAATATTAAGAGTTATCTTCACACAACATGGGGATCCAATTGTTGATCATAGTAAAACATTCAAAAAAGAAAATAAAAATAATCCCACATATGACAAAGAGCTCTACTCCATTGTCCAAGAATGTAAATAGTGAAAATTCTATATCTTGAGTAAGGAAAGCAAAATCCATTTAGACCACATACCTATAGAATTAATTTAAATACAAATTAATCTAAGTAAATGAACACATCAAAAGTGGGCTATATATCTTATAGTTATTTCATCTAATCATCAAGCATAAGAAAGGGAGTTTAGATTTAGAAATAAATTATTTGAGTTGATATCTAATCATAACACTCTTTACCATCCTTAATTCTTATGGGTATGATAATTCCAATTGGTCCATCTTGTATGAATTATATTCTAATTTTGTAGATATATACTAGTAGTAAGAGGTACTACCTTGATCCATAATAATTTTTAAATAATTATTGATTTTACAATACCCTAGCAATGAAGTGACAAAATAATTTTAATTAAATGATTGATAATTTATCAAAATGTGATTCATAAAACCACTAATTCATAATATTCTAATGCATTGACAACACTATGATCTATGTAGAGGATTGAAGGTTGAAAGCAACATCTCTATGTTTTTGTTGTAAAAGTACTTACATATTTTTTGCTCATGGTAAAAGAGGTAAATTATCTGCATTGATAAAATCCTTAGGTTCATTATAAACATATTTTGGCTATTTTGATAAAGTCTAAAACCATGAACTATGATTGTATTCACTTATTTTTTTATTAAAGTAAACTTGTTCTCAACCTTCATATAATATTGTGCCCCAAATTAAACCTCTTTATGTATGTATGGATGATTGGTGATTCCCTATATTTACATGATAGTCCACTTTTCCTCTACATTCATGTTTAAGATGAGTTTATATTATTGTTATTCAATGTCCTTAAGATGGAACAATTGATCAAACATAGTCTTAGTATGATCCCTAGTCACATTTAATTTTCTTGCCTTTTTACTTCCAAATTTTGGTTCCCTCATATTACAGTATCTTACTGTTAAATAGTATATTGGATTAGAATAACATGGGTTAGTGGGGATTCAAGCCAAATTTAGAATTTAAGGTGACTAAAACCCACTTTTCCAAGTAGTTGGATGTGTTTTCATGAGATTTATAACCGTATCAGGTGAGGTTACCCCCTAAGGGGCTTGGAATATGGTTTGGTGCTTTAACGATCAATACATTTGAAGGCTAAAGGAGAATGGAAGGTTGGAAGTTGAAGGAACATGGAAGGCTAAATGATGAGTCAATATTTGGAGTGTTATGGCTGAAGGAACATGGAAGGATGGGTTGGCTGGAGGAGCATGGAAGGTTGGGCTAGCTAAAGGAGCTATACTGGAAGGCTGAGATGTTGGATGGAAAGCTAGGATGGTTGAAGGAATGTAGAAGACCAATAATGTTGAAGGAGCGTGGAAGGTTGGATCAGCTAAAGGAGTTGCAATGAAAGGTTATGATTCTGAGTGGAAGGTTAGGAATTCTAAAGGAGCATGGAAGGATTATTAGGCTAAAGGAATATATAAAGTTGGCCTTTGTTGGGTGGAAGGCTTGTTTGAGACTGGATCAACTGAGGAAACTACAATAATAGGTTGGGTTGTTGAGTGTAGTGCAACAAAAGTTTGGGTTGTTGGGTGGAAGGTTCGGTTAACTAAAACCCTATGTTTTTGTCTTTAGTGTGCTTATGGGTTTGGAATCCATAGGTATTCGGGTAGTTTTTCTCCCCTCTTTACAACAAAAAAATATGTGAAGGATTAGGGTGGATTTTTTTCCTTCTAAAAAATATCTCATCTTTTAGGAGCCATATCTTCATGAAAAGTTAATTTATTTAGTTGATTCTTGGCAACTTGTGTGGAATTGGAATAGCTTTAAAATGAGTGGTCATATGCAAGAATCCAAATAATATTAAGGAATATTCAACCCTAAAAAGTCAACCATTCAGAATAAGGGCAGTGATGATTTTTCAAGTCACGAAAAATAAAATTGCAAATATTTGTCGACTAGGGTTAGAATTATGGAAAGAGCAATGAAGGGCTAAGACTTTAGTGAGGAAGGAAACTAGAATCCAGATTTGGTAAAGTAGACTATGATAGTGCAATATTTTAGAATAATAGATAGTAGAGGTGAATTTTTGGCATTGTGAAGACTGCTATAGAAAAATGTTAAGAAAGATGCTAAATTTTGGAATAATTGTATTCATACAGAAAATTGAAAAGATCCAAAAAATTAAAATCAAGAATTCAAACATTTTATTTAAAATGCTATAGGTTTCTAGCTATAGAATCTCAATTGAGATGAGAAGTGTATTTATTTATAAAATCTCAAGCTGTAAAAAAGAGAGTTGTCATTTGTCAAGGGTGGGGGACTCGAGTACAACCCCTTATTATCCAGTAAAAAAAATATAAAATTATTATTTCTAGAAAATAATTGTTTTGCTTAATTGAGGGTCTCCAAAACATTTTTTCCATATAGTAGTGATCACTTTTTATGTGATAGGGTTGCCTATTAAAAATTATCTTTCCACCTCTAGTCGTTCAAATTCTTCTTAAAAAGATAAAAAAAAAGTCCCAAGAACAAAATTATGTATTGAAATTATGGTTAAGACAAAAAAAAGCTTTTAATTGTTTTTGGCATAAATATATGCCTTAACAAAGTCACACTCGTAGATAAAATACAATTGACCCAAAGCACATACCTAATTCTTTGTAGTATAATCTTGTCTTTGATTTGTGTTTCTAGATTCCTAGATGTCTTTTATGGATTTCTATGATGTACTACACTTGAAAATATCTCATACCTTGTATCTTGGAAATATTAATTCTTATACCAGAGGGATCTTTAAGGGTGAGAATGAAAGGTTGTTTTTTCTTTAGGTACATAACTTATAGTTTGATTATATTATTGAATTATTGCATAAGGAACAAAAGCTAGAGAAATTAGGGAAAAAATAGAAAATACAAAGAAAGTGGAGATAAATATTTTTGTGTTAGATCAAGTGATGGATTTAGAATCATATCATATTAAATTAAGGCTAGGATTCTCAGAGCAAAAGTTGGATGCCATGCTCTTGGACCTAGATACAAGCTTTCAAAGCAAATCTACTACAAAATCTCATACAAATTCTCCCTTAGAATAGGGTAAGGGTGAAATTGAGGGGCAATGAGAACCCATAAATTCCTCTTCCTTAAAGGAAGTATATATGAACTATGGATTAGACTCTGGTAAACTTTTTAATAATGCTTCACAAGTAAATCTCTTTGAAATTGCTTCCCCTCTTCAATTTTATTATGGTTAGGAAGGTTTTGTGTTCCCAGAAACTCATAGGTATCCCCTAAAATCCCTAAAATGCAGTTAGAACTAATAGAAGGATTTGGGGGAGGCCCGAATAAATATTTTAGGGATATATTTCTTACTAGTAAGAGAGATAAAAGAGATTTTACTTTATTGACTAAGAATAAAATCTGATGTGAAGTTTAACAAGGCAAGCAACCATCATTAAAAGGGATCCTTAGATCATGGATTATCCTAGACATAGTTAATCATTGAAATTAATTTACTTTAATATTCAAGGGATGGGAAACTATGCAAAAAAAGCTGCTTTATGTAGGTTTGTAGAAATTCATAATCCAAATACTTTGCTAATTCAAGAGACAAAATGGTTAGTTATGAAAGTGATGGAAGATCTTAGTAAATTGCTTAAAGGATGGGATTTTTTGGCCCTTGATGTTGTAGGAGCCTTAGGAGGAGTGACTACAGGATGGACGGTAAATAATTTTAGGCTATCCAAATTTGCATTGCTTGAATCAAGAGTAGGGACCAAATTCTTTTTAGTGGATCTTTGGGAAATAGCAACAATGGAAAACATTTATAGCCCCTATAAAGATAGGATGCAGTATTAGGCTAAGCTTATGGATCAAAATTTTTTAGAAGCTAATAATTTAATTTTAGGAGGTGATTTAAAATTAACTCTCTTGAGAAGTGAAGTGTGGGATTTTTCTGCTAAAACTGATCCATTGGCTAATTACTTCATCCAAAAATTTGAATCCTAGGGACCGGTAGACTTGGTGCCTATAAAATCTATCCCAACTTGGAGAAACATGAGGATAGGAGTTGATAGAATTTCTAAAGGAATAGATAAATTCCTAGTAGCAGAGAGATTGGTAAATGACACTTATAGATTGAAGTCTTGGATTGAAGTTGGAGGTGACTTTGATCACTCCCCTATCATGCTTATTTTAACAAAAGAGGAGAAAAAATATATTGTCCTTTTAAATTTAATTCTACATGGATAAAAGAGGATAACTTTGTAACTCTAGTAAAATCAAAACGGGTGAAGTTTGATCCTAGACTAATAAAATCTACTAGTATACAATTTACAGTAAATTTTAAAAGGATTAAGGCAGTAGTGGCTCAGTGGGATCATAAAAAAAAGGATGGATAAGAAATAACTAAGGGAGATTTAGGAGGAGCTTGCAATCTTTCTAGCATATGACTTTGAAAAAGAAATGGATGATGAAATAAGGCTTAAGTACAAAATTTTAGAACAAGAGAAGATTAGATTGTTGATATAGAGAGAAGCATGATGGAGGCTCAAAAGTATAGCACTATGGATTGCAAATGGGGATGAGAACACTAAATTTTTCATAGCTTTGCAAACCATATAAAATAACAAAATACAATTTGGGAGTTATAGGGACAAGATGGAAGTAAAGTCTCCTCATTTAAAGGAATAGCAAACATGGGTGTAAGGTATTTTTGTCAATTGTACAAGGATCCTAGTCAAGTTAATATAGCTAAAATAGTTAAAATATCTTCTCTCTTTCCCCAATTTATAGATGATAAAGCCAATGATGAGTCGATTAAGGAAGTCTCAAAGGAGGAGCTCAAAGTTGTTTTAACTTTCTTCCAAAAACATAAGAGTACAGGACCATATAGGTGGACTGTGGAATTCTTTCATAGGCTCTATGACATTTTGGAGTCTAACCTACTCAAGGTTGTGGAGGAATCTAGGCTAAAAGGAAGGGTAAATGCAGTTTTTAACTATACCTTCATGGCTCTTGTTCTAAAAAAGGATAATCCTTCTTCCTTTGATGATTTTACGCCTATTTCTTTGTGTAATTGTGTAATCCAAATATCTATCGAGGGGATTAATACACTCTAGTTAAATCAAGCAGATATAAAGCAACCTTTTCAAAAAATTGAATGTTAGTAATTTAAAGGATACTATTTAATAAATTGAGAAGGTTTCTAAGGATAGAACTTAGTATGATAGAGATAACTAGTTATGATGTATAAATGACCTGATTTTTAGATCACTATTAAAATTTTGAAGAAATGCCAAAGAGGCATATGAAGAATGTAATTTCATATTTACTTAATATAAAATTACAACTTTTTTCCAAGGAAAAACAAATAAGGTAACCTTTGTTCAAATTTTTTTATCATAAGATTGATACCCCTCTGTATAGTTTCCACCTTGCCTTGTTGAATAACCTTAGGGGTATCAAATTCATAAACATCCTTGATTATCTCTACCAATAAATTGAAATCTCTATTGATAGAGTTAGAAAGAGAAATTTAACCCATTCTAACCACTAAGGACTGTTACTTATCTTGTACAAACATATACTTGAGGAGAAAGCAAAGAGAGAGGTTATGCTTTGTAATATTGTACCTACTGATATATATAACCCTTTGCCTACCGATCCTCCCAAATAGAGCCCTAGCATCGATACTGCTATCAATGAGGTTCTTAGTGATGATAGTGATTATGAGTATACCATCCCTCAACTGAAGAAGCACTCTCCAATATAAGACATACAAGACTATCTCCTCTTTGGTTATGAATTTTAGCATTGATCCCTAAAAAATTCTAAGATCAAGGAGGAAATCCCATCCACCACCAAGAGCACTTCCAAGTCCAAAAATTGAAAGACTGAGAGTTTGCATCTCAAGGTTACCTTTGAAGAAAATCCTAGCAAGCAAAATTTGGCTAGGCCCAAAGGTGAAGATAAGCCTACGAGAGAAACTTCCATGTTTGTATTGCAAAACTTGATCCTCTACCTTGTCACGTCTTTCATGGTCAACCTAAATGCAATAGTGAATTTTATAAAGGTAACTTGGACACTCAATCTTCAGTTCACTAGGGTGATGGACGAGTTGCATACTCAACTCAAGCTCTTGTTCACTGTTCAAGACACAGTCACTGAAACCCCTACAATCAACAATAAAAGTTGATGATAGCTTTGGTCTACCTGTTTGTTTTGTTTTATTTTACGGTCAGGATTATCCCCAAGGACTACGCTATTAGTTTTGGTTTGTAAGTGCTATTTGGGAACACCCTGTGGGAAGGATTTTTTCAATTTATTTGGTCTTTGGACCTATTGTAAGTACTCCTTTATCCATATTTAATAAGGTTTTTGGGACCTTTCAAAACCCATTTTGAATATCAATCTACCAAAAAAAAATGTGTTGCATCATGATGTAATATTTCATTGAGATAAATATAATATGGGTGATATATACATATATTAAAACAATAAAATATTAATTGCATAATATGTTTAACAAAAACTCTAAAGATAGATTAGAAAAATATTTTTGATATTTAACATTTAGTAATAGATTGAAGAGGGTAAAAGAAGATTAAGTAACAAAATGCATTGCAAATATTTTTCATCTTTATTCACTTCAAAAAATAGTCATTATTTATTTTAGAATTGATATTAAAAAATATTATCTTTTTAACATCATAAAAGCAATTATAACAATGACAATGAGGCTATTCAATTTGTTTACCTCTACATTTAGATATAAAAAATTTATTTTCTTTTAAAAGTGACTTGATATTATTAAATCAAATAATAATAGTATAATATTCATAAAAATTAGGTGATATGGAAGCATACCCTATAAATCCTGTGCTACAAAAACATTCCAAGACCAACCAGTCCTGTGGTGACTATAGAGTACTTAACAATCCAACAAATAGATAGAAAAGTGGAAATCCGCTAACATTTAAGTTGTTATTGGGGTAGCTTCAACACATGGAAGATGGTACCTATCCATTGGATTGGTCCAACTAGTATGTGGATCAGGATCTATTATTGCAGGCTCCCAAACATACCTTGTTTCCTAGGAGTACCCTCAACTACAAGGACTAGTGGGTTAAGGGGGTTTTCCCACCCTAATGAAGAACCTCAATCCTAGAATTGGGTGGAACACTATGGGAAGCTAAGACCACATCTATTGTGGTGCTCCTAGGATCTTATAATATACAAAAGCCATACCTAAGACTTCTTTTGATCCTAAGATATTTTTTGAGGTAAGGATTTCCTCTAATGAGGTAGATAAAGTGGGACACAAGCCATAATGCAAGGGGCATGCACCCAATAATTATTAAGAGTCAGAAAATTATGGACCTCAATGACATATTTGTTTACCTACACTTGAATCTAAAGTAAAACATTAGAGCAAACTAGATATTTTAAATAAACTAAAAAAATATTAGATGCTTGTTGTTTAGAAAAGTAGTAGATTTACAAATTTTCTAGATGTCAAACAATATTTTTCTTCTAAAAATATGCCATTTTTTCTCAATGCTTGTTGGCGTGCTCATTCTATATCCAAAAGAATCATGCACCAAGAGAATGTCCCAATCTTGAAGGGTTTGAAAAAATCATGGATCCAAGTCCAAGCCACCTAGGTTCTAGAACAATACCAAAAAAATACTTGATGGACTCATTACGGTGACAAAAAGGACACTAAGGAATAGTCATTCCTAACTGTAAAAGGTGTTCTTACATAGGTATCCCCTGATCCCCTAGATAAAGTGAGCCACTTTAGGTCAACAACTACATCCCAAATGGTGTAGAAGTGGTTTTGACATTATTTACTAGTTGACTAGATTTTCCACCGCTCATTCAACTTTTGAACCATTGGACGATGATGTGAGATCCAAAAGTACCCTTTACAAGGATTATAATTCTTGAATAGAGTATCAGTATACCACTTCCAATATTTCCAACATAGGTAGAGGCTTCCAATCCTAATATTGTGTAGCATCTTGGGTGGAACAGTGTCAATGACTGCTTGGAAGGTCTCCTTGTCCTATTTAGAGAGGTGAAACTATGATTTTGAGTCTTCCCATGAAAGCTATATTTTGATCCATTTGGAAAAAATATCATAAATGACCTTTATTCCTTTGAAAAATAAATGTAGGACCCAAATCCAAGGAACTTTGGCTAATGGTTGGATATGGTGGGTAAAAATGGGGATCACTAGATTAATTGTTAGTTGATGAAAATCCCTTTGTTTAATTCATTATCATTCCAATGAAGCTAGGGTTTGAGATATTCCCAATATTTTCAAATTATTTTGACAATAAAGGTTCCCGAAATATGCATAAGTACCTTCATCACCAAGAGGGGGTGATGTCCAAGCCCTTGCCATGATTTTATCGCATAAGGAGAACCAAAGGCTATGCAATTTCGAAGTAAAATTTACTAAGATTCATTGCCTTGAATGGTACTAATGATCCATTTTGCATGCAAAGTAATGCCCTGGTAGAGATTGTTTAGAATACCTAATCCACCTAACTTTTGAGAGATAGTAGAATTTTGAAACTACTCTATGGATTCCTTTTCTTTGATGGAGCAAATAAATAATATTTCATTAGACATAGGTAATATAAATATAAATGTGATTTCCAACATCAGTGCTAACCAAATGAGAAAATAATGTGAATCAAGAAACAAACTTAGGCTAACAATAAATCAAGTCCTAAGATAGCCTAACAAAATATATTTGCCATAATTAAATGAAGCAAATAACCTACATTATAATAATGGAATAACCTAAGTAAGTATAACCTATCCTAACATCCCCCCTTATTACACTATGTTGCAATACAAAGGAAGTTGCAAAACAACTCAAATTTGACAAGTGCAAGTGCCTTAGTAAAAATGCCCGCAAGTTGTTTATTGGTGGGAATGTACTTAAGCTAAATTATATGGCTTGGAACTTCGTCTCGGATAAAGTGATATTGTGTGTCAATGTGTTTGGTACATTCATGATGTACTAGATTCTTAATGAGGTTCAAAACATCCTGATTGTTATAAAATAAGTGAATTGGAGATGTGGATGGAAGACCCATACTTGTCAAGATGCAATTCAACCATATCACTTCACACATTACTTCACATGTGATGCAATACTCTACCTCTGTAGATGAAATAACAACCACCTATTGCTTCTTGTTGTGCCAAGAGATAGGATTGGATCCAAGATGAAAAATATATCCTGAAGTTAACTTTTGATCATCATATGATCTGACATAGTCGGAGTTCGTGTATCCTTGCAAGAAGAATTTATCATTCTTCTTGTACTCTAGACCATACTCAATAGTACCACAAATATGGTGAACAACACATTTTGCTACTTTCCAATGAGTGACCTTAGGCTCCTTCATGAACCTCGAAAGATAATTGACAACAAATATGATATCTAACCTAGTTTTTGTTAGATATATGAGACTATCAATAAACTATCGATAGAGAGTACCATATACCTAAGGTGAATAATCATACCACGATAATTGAAGCCCTGATTCCATTAGAGTTGTCATTGGATTACAATAAGTCATGTGATACTTTTCTAACAATGTCTTGACATAATTTTTTTGTGACACCTTTATGTGGTGCTACTTATGATTCACTTCTAGGCCAAGATAATAGTGGAGAAGTCCAAGATCTGTCATCTCAAAATATTTGTACAAGTCTCTTTTGACGACAGTTATCAAATTTTCTGAGTCACCTATGATAATCCGATCATTTATGTAGAGTACAAGTAACACTATTTCAGAACCTTATTTCTTGAAATAGAGATTTGCATATGATAGAATTCTCTTAAATCCATGCTACAGTAGGTGATCATGCATCTTAATATACCAAGCTCGAGGAGCTTATTTCAAACCATACAAGGACTTGGCCAATTTGCACACTTTCTGCTCTTGGCCTTCCACTTCAAATCCTTTAGGTTTTTTCATATAGACTTCCTCTTGGAGATCACCATTAAATAAGGCACTCTTGACATCCATATAATATATTTTCCACCCATGTTGTGCTGCCATAGCACAAAGAACTTGAATGGTAGTCATCCGAGAAGTCAGTGCAAAATTTTCCTCATAGTCTATGCATTCCTTTTGTGCATAGCCCTTTGAAATGATATGGGACTTATGCTTGTCAATTGTACCATATAACTTTTACTTTAATTTGTACACCCATTTACATCCAATGGGCTTCTTTCCATGCGGCAGATATACAATCTTCCAAGTCTTGTTTTTCTTTAGACATGTACTCTGCATCCATAGCAACCTTCCATTGTGGCTCACTAAGGGCATCTTATACTGTGGTAGGTTCATGCTCATAAAGTGAAGTCATAAAAACCCTTTCATCATCCACTTCCATATTCTTTTTTTCTCTCTCTAGATTTATTGAAAGCTTTTCGAAAGATTGACAAAGATCATCAACCCCAGTAGTCTCTACTGCTGCTCTATCCTATTGAGCCATACTGTGAGTACAAGGTCTATTCAAAGTTAAATTTGGTAGTGTGGATATATTTGAGTCTCTAATAGTACTTGTATACCACATAGGAATATTATTATATGATGAAGAAGAATAAGAAGAAGGTCCTCCCGACTGTGGTGAAGAAGGAGACTTCTCTATTTTAGATTCTGCAAAATCTAGGTATACATTGGATGTGTTTAGTGATGTGAAAGATTCATAAAAATGACATATCTACTAATATCAATATTCTTTTTCAAAGGATCAATCAATCTATAACACTTAGAGTTCTCATAATAACCAATAAGAACACATTTCAAGGTCTTCTCATCTAGCTTCTTTCTCTTCTCTTTGGGTATGTGTTTAAAATCCTTACATCTAAAAATGTGTAGATGAGATATGGAGGGTTTATGACTAATCCATGCTTCCTATGGAGTTATTACATTTAGGGCCTTTGTGGGTGCCCTATTCAGCAAGTACATTACTGTTATGATAGCTTCTACCCAAAAATATTGCTCTAGATGGGCTCCTATGATCATACAATAAACCATTTCCATGATGGAATGATTCCTCCATTCAATAAATCCATTTTGTTGAGGAATATAAGTAGTAGTGAAATATGTATTGATCTTGTGTGCAGTCAAAAATGCAAAAAAATCCTTAGAGATGAACTCCTCCCCTCGATCTAAGCAGAGGATCTTGATAGAATTCCCTGACTCCTCAAAAAAAAAAATTGAATTGCTAGAAGTAACTAAAAGCTTCTAATTTTAGATGAAGAAAGAAAACCCACATATTTCATGAGTAGTCATCTACAACAAATGAAAGTACCTCTTCCCATCACATTTTTTTGGTGTGAAATGACCACAAAAATTGGTGTGAATTAACTCCAAAGGTATCTTTGCTCATGAAGAGCTCTTTTCAAATGATACTCTATGCTACTTTCCTACCAAGCAATTAGAGCACACTATAAATATAGAGGAAAGGGATGGAAGACCCTTTACCATCTCATATTTAGTTAGTTCAAGTAAATATCCAGAACTTAGATGCCCATATCTCTTGTGCCAAAGTGAAGTTGCCTCCTTTGTAGAGACTGTCATGGCAACATGAGGGGTGGAGATAGCATCTAATGCAAACAAGACATGCTTGTATGAAGTTTTTGTGATGTTTTTACCCCTCTTGGTGATAAAGCAACACTTATTTCCATCCTCAACATGAAAATCAACAACCATATCCTTATCCATAATTTGAGTGATTGATAAAAAAATGTTTGTCAATCCTAGAACATAGAGGACTCTATCAATATGATATTTGTCATCTGGAAGGTTGAATGAAAATTTACCCTCACCCTAAATCTTGTAGGTTTTATCATCAGCAAGAGTGATAGGTTTACCTTCCTTGGCTTCATATGTCTCAAACCATGACCTGTCGTCAGTCATGTGCTTACTAGCTCTAGAATCAACATACCACATAGGATCCTTTTGCTTGGAGGTTCTGGTATTCATGAGCACCTTGTGTGCTCACTCAGAATTAAATTTTGATTCTTCAACAACAACATTTACCTTGGGTTGCTTATTTTTTTTCTATGGTTTGTTATGGCCCTTGTTCTTAGGTTTTTTTTTTTTTGTGCCAACACCTATGTCATGGGTATCCTTATCACAAATATTTCAATATCTCTTCGGTTGTTGAGGTTGTGTGCCCTTGGAATCCTTGGGAAAATTTCCTCCCTTCTAAAAATTACCTTTCTTCTTAGAACCCTTCCTGTTGGAATAGAGGGTTGTATTAGAAGCTTCATCTCTTTGAAGTTGGGGAGCCTCCTCTTCCTAAAGCATATTGACCAACTTATCAAAGGTAACTTTTCTTTGTGACACTTGAAGAGAAACTATCAACATTATGTATGAATCAGGTAAAGCTCTCATAACTACTAAAGTAAGGAGCTTATCGTCTACAGTGTCTCCTAGAGAATTCAACTTTGACTTCAACTCAACCACTCTACAAAGAAATAGTTTGACTATCTCTACATGCTTCATACTCAAAATGTGAAGTTGATATTGAAGGTGAAGAATGGTGGACTTATTCTTACCCTCATAGATGGTTGTAAGGGCATCCCATGCCTCTTTACTATGTTCTATGTTAGCTATGTGAGGTTGAACTTCATCTAAAATAGAAAGCAAGATGAGCATTGTTGCCTTAATATATTTATTTTCAAATGTAATCTGATCTACATTTGGTGCTACTGAGCCAGTAGGTGGAGAAGGTCTTGTTTTCATACCAGAAACAACATCCCACAAATCTTCCATTTTTAGAATAGCCTTCATATTTGTTTTCCATGGTGTGTAATTTAAACCTTTCAGTAACTAAGAATATGTTAGGTACTTGTGGATTGTAGCCATAATGAGGGTTCCTTATAACACCAAATGGTTCCCATTTATTTATACCTTTGCCAGACCTTTATACCAAACCTCTCGAGATACCCACCCTTACGTGAGGGAGACTATAGGTACATGAGATCATAACCGTAAATGGAACATAGGTGGTATTGAAAGAGAATTGTTTTTTTATGACACCTACCATAGAAACTATTTCCTTGTGCATGGGGCATAACTTCCCCTAAACACTTTGGAAAGCACTTCGTTAGGATTTACATCTAACAACAATAACGATTAGGGTAGTGAATGAGGTGAAAAAATAAAAAAATGGTAAACTTATATCTCCTTGAAGATTTATAGAGAATAAGCTCAGACGTCGTTGTTGCAGCTATGTTAGGCGATATATACAATATCCCAAAGCACGACAAAAGTACTTTTAAGTGTGGGCCAGAGGTACCATGTATACCGAACACTGTGATGCAAATAAAATTGCATGGATGGGTTCAATTTTTGGGGACTTAATTATGCTTGATTTTACTTAATGTTGTAGTGCAAAAACAAAAATGGGAATGTAAATGCAACATACAACAAAAAGTTCCCACAAAAAATAAATTTTAGGTGTTGATTTCCACCGAAAGTGCACCTAATTACAATGCCAAAATGTTTTTCAAAGTAGAAAATTCACTCTCTATTCCCCCCTTTTCATATTGTATTGAGAAATTTGGATTAATAGATCATAAAAATAAAAAAATCTCCCTTGAGTTTGCAAAGTGGACTAGGATTAAAAAAATGTATGGGATGTATCATTCGATTTTGAGGGTCTTTTTAATTGCAATAAAAAATATTATGTAAATAAATTTAAATCAATAATTAAATATGTCTAAAATAAAATCAATTAACAAAAGTATAATTGATTTAACAAAACATTTATAAAATTATGGATTTAAGTTATTTAAATAAAAATATGCAATTAAAATGTTGATACCTTACTCCTCTGTAGCAAAACTTGACTTCGGCTTTAATAAAAACTTGTGGACCCACCCAAGCAAAGAGCCTTCCCAATCAATAATAAATCTGCTACAAAACCTCAAAAAAGAATTAATTTCGGGCTGGAAGGAGTTTGAACCCTCGATTGGCTGTGCAATAAACACCTTAGATCCCACCCAAGCAACCACCCAGGCTACCTTCATCGACAAGTAGATAAGCACAAAAGACGGTATTTAGAGACTTCCTCCTAAAATTTTTGTTTTTTTTAAATGATTTTTTTTATCCCACATTTATGTGGAGTGGGAGTAGAATGTGTTTATAATGCACAAATTACACATTCACATACAATTGCCTTTCGCTCAATCATTAGCCTTTTACCTCCCACAATAACCAATAAAACAAAGCCACATCACCATCGGTCGAAGTACACCACGTGTCTTGCTAGATTGTGTCAAATCAACAATGCTTAGTCAAAATGCCATGTGTCTCACCAGGTGGAGGTTGCGAGTAATGCCAGTCAAATTTCACCACAACAATCGGGGTCTATGCACACAGGTGCCACATGTCTTCCAATATGCTTGCCTCGATCCACATGCTTGTGACTTAGTGTCAGTCATTAGGTGTTAGCAGATTTTGTCAAATCTTAGATGCATATTAGATGAGAATATTTTTATCAGATCTTCGATCAAATATTTGATTATAGGTGACTTTGAATCAAGGTCCACCATGACAATCAGAGTATGTTGTCAGTCTATCGATCACATCAAAGTTTGGATTTTGGTCGCAGTCTGTGTTAGTCTGTAGTTAGTCCCACACGCGAGTTAGGGTCATCCATATGTGAGTCAAGGTTAGGTCAGGTCACAGTATTCGAGGTCCAAATATCTAAATATCTATGCCAAAGTTGATCATTGGTTCACACAGGTATCCACCTTGGCTAGGTTAGTGCTAGATCTAATCCAACCGACCTCAAGAAATATGCTCAAGTGGGCCTGGTCTCCTCTCCACTAGATAGATTTAATCTAGTTGACCTTAAGAAATGTGCTTGAGCGAGCCTGGTATCCTCTCCATATTTGAGGCTACAAGGTACAAAAAATTCAATTGAGTTAATTACAAAGGAGTTGGTCATGTCTCCTCTCCTCCGTTGATCCGCTCTCCCTTGTTCGTGTGGCTTTGATATCACTGATGGAGAAAATAAAAAATATTTCATTAGACGTAGGTAATATAAATACAAATGTGATTGCCAACATTAGCGCTAATAATATGAATTAAGAAATAAACTTAGGCTAACAATAAATCAAGTCCTAAGATAGCCTAAAAAAATATATTCGCCATAACTAAATGAAGCAAATAACCTATGTGATAATAATGGCATAAACTAGGTAAGTATAACCTATCCTAACACCCTCTTTCAATGAGGTCCACATAATATCTTGGAGAAGTTTCTCTAATTTTTTGTAACAGGTCTTAGAGGGTGTTCTACATGATGAATAATAGACATGAGTAACAACTATAATCTTAGAGTAAACCTAGAATTTCCCTACTAGAGAAAGAGGTTTGAGAAACCATTTTTGAAGTTTCTTTTCCACTTTATCAAGGAAATATTACGAAGGGGTAGAGGAAGAAGACAAGGAGAAAAATGGATCCCAAGGAATCAAAATATTTCACCATGTTGAATCCACTTCCAACTATAGCAGTTGAGCCAATAGGGCTTTGATAGAAAGGATTGTATTTAGCATTGGGATTTGTTTTATTAAATACTAGAGATGGATGCTAGGTAAAAAGTGTTCAGACACTAAATGGATTACATCACATTATCCTTATATTCAATAAAAATGGTAAGAAGAGAGTCACTAGCAAAGTGGCCATTAATAATTTTTTGAGAAGTATCGAGTAATGATATGTCTTTCACCCTATTCTTAGCAACAACATTGACAAGAAGACAACCAAATCATTTAGTTTCTAATACATACAAAAGTTGGGATAAGAGGGCAACCTTATCTAATGGATCTGTATAAACGAAAATAAGATGACTATTGGTCATTAATTGTAATGTAGGCCAAAGCATTTACAAACAATATTTTTACTATATGCAAGAAAGTAAGGCCAAACCCTAGAGCTTGCAGCATGCCAAGATAAAAGACCACTTGATTCTATCATAAGACTTGGTGAAATCAATTTTGAGGAATATGGTTTTCTATTGAGACTATATTACCCATTATATATTTTCCCATATAGCAATGATATTATCTAGAATGTATCAACCCTTGATGAGTCTAGTTTGCTCTTGTAACAACCCAGGTCTAACTACTCACGTGGTTTCCTGATAAAAAGATCAAAAAAATCTAGGATAATTTTTTTCTAAAAAGTTTATCCCTTGGCCTAAAATATTTTCCTAGTTTACAAGGTTTGCTTTCAGACTATCATCATTTTGGACCACCCTTTTATTTTCACAATCATATACAAACAATTTAACACAGATATAACATACCACTTTTGGGTTCAATACTACTGTAGTCAGTCATCCAAATGGATGAAATTGGCCAAATCCCATTGAGAAGCCATTTAGTGGAAAAGGTTATCCTCATTTACCATCTATATTTTCTAGCATGAGGACCAAACCACGACAAGGGTTATCCCCTAGGGCCCATAACACCTAGAGGGTGGATGCTTTTATCCCTTATCTCTTCATACTGAACCTTCAACTATCTAGTCGACTTGTTCTTATTTAGTATGGAAGAGGTTAGTGTATTTATGCCTCCGTGACTAACTAGTGATTCCCATAAACTAAAACTAATTAGTGCCATGTCAATTCACTGACCTTGGTCTTCATTATGCATACTCATTGCAACTCATAGGGGTTTATCCCATATCAAACCTTGTAGCTAATATTAGCTAAGTTTGATGAGTAAGGAATTTATCACTGTGTTATTTAAATACAACCTAGAAAAGGTGTGCCATACCATATTTTCGTTCAGAACTAAATGAGTTTTTTATTGACCAATTCTGTTAGTCATTAGCTATCATGAAGTTCATTGTGTGCATACCCACACCTAAATATTTTTGATGATCAGATGTCATAGTCTTGGGTCAAACTTCCTAAGAATATTTCTATGGTTATGCTACCATCATTTCTTTACAAAATAAGCCTACAAAACTCCCTTGAGTAGGTAACTCTCTTTTTCTAAAAATAAACATTCCAAAAAAGATAAGATTTAAATAAACATAAAGGTAGTTTGGCATCCAAAATAAAATTCTCTACTATCATGGAATTTATACCATTATAAAATAGTTTCGCTCCCAATACAAATGCAGGTTTAATTTTTCACAAGGCAGGTTCCAATAACCACTTACTCTACTTTTGATTTAGATCATATGCTCTCAAAATTGCGCATTTCCAGCATAACTATTATTCCTTTTAAGAAACAAGACAAGAAAACCACTTCACGGATTTCACCACTATATTTCAATTTGCATCCTAAAGTTATATTGCAAACACTCATATTTTAAAAGTAATTATCTCGATTGACTTCCCTCACGGTGACCCTATCTGGTCTACCAAAAAATTATTTAAACATCATTCATTTCATAACTTTAAGATGAAACATATATACTCAAAAAAATTAAATGGCTCTCTAAGCTCATATAAAAATGATCAAGATTAAACTAAATATTGTTCCAATAAAATATTTAAATGTGACTTAAAGTAAAAGCGAGTAGTAACTCTTTATATAATTTTTCAAAATATTTGAGTCACAACTATTTATTTCAGCATTGTTGAATCATGAGGGCATCGCCCTTATTTTATTATATGTAGAGTTCCAATTTTTGCTAAAGGTTTAGGCTATCAATTTGTAAGGTTTAGTCCATCCATTTCATTAGACATTTATTTTTTGTGACTACTACCACAACACAACATGGTCACCATCCTTCATCTATAATTTGTTGATGCTACTGGTTCCATACTCACTTTTCATTTTTGGTTATCATCTGCACTTCAGCATCAACTATCCTCAACAAACCACTTTTTCATAGAAGAATCCTTGCAACACTATTTAGGGATCAGATACGACTCATGGTGGATGATTATGCATCCTATTATGCACTCATGCAATCTATACTAGCATAGAATCATTCTAAAGTCTCACTTATCTCCTAAATCGAGAATTTAATCTTAGTTTATCAGCATGTTTCATTCTAATTAAACTACCTATTTTCTCAATTAGCAAATTTCACAAACCTATCTATCTCAATCGGAGTTGTTTCTAGGTTCCAAGGAAATTATAATTTCACAAATAGTTTATTTCCTACCCTTAGAGAACCAACAACAAGGTATCATTTTAAAATCAATCCTTTGATTCAAAATACAAACACACATAGTAACAAAGTAGTACTTTCTCAGTATTGGATTGCTTTACAATCACGTTTTACATAGTCAACACAACAATATTCATTGTAAATTTTACACTACTTTCAAATTTGATTCAAAATGGTTTACACAGTAGCATTCATAACAGTTTCACACTGCTTTCAAACTCAAATAAACATAGTTTACATTGCATTTAACATCATAATTTTGCACTGCTTTCAAACTTAAATAAACACAGTTTACACTGCAACATTCATCATAATTTTACACTGCTTTCAAACTCAAATAAACATAGATTACACAGTAGCATTCATAATGAAATCAAACAAAAATATCAACCTATATCCATTTGCTTCCAAATCAATTTCATTCGTTGCTCTCCCAAGTCACTGTTCCTTGTTCTATTCCCCGATGCCTTGTCTCCTCTTTTATTCCTCCTCCTTATCACCTTTTTCCTCCTACTTTATAAAAAATGACATCCAAAGAACTTGGTAAGTTGTTTTCCTCCTTTCTCATGCATGGTTCCAAATTACCGAGCCTCCCCTCCACAACCTCATGTGCACAACGTTCTATCATGGCATTTTGGTAGTGTCTCCCTGACTATGCTATCTTTTTTGTTGAGGGACCCTCCTTTATCCCTGAACAGGGCCAATTCACCTTGGAGGGAGTGTTTCTCTCGATTGATAATTTCCCATTGTTGGGGAGGCTAATTACTTCCACCATGAGGTCCGCCATAATTGTGAATCCCATACCATGAATAACAACATGCCCCCCATTCCATGAACAAAAAAAATCCATGGAAATATTTAGCTTAGTGAACAATTACAAAAAACTAATGAGGCCATGATCCTTGAAAATATCTTCAACCAAAGGAATCGATTGAAGGGATGTGGGTTCAATTTTGGCCATGGCAAGTGCGCAGTGATGACGAGAGAAAAAAGAGAATAGTGGGGTGGTAAAAATGATAACAAGGGGCGACAAAGATGAAAATAAAGCCAAGGTAGCTCTCTAGAACAGTCTCCCACCCAAGATGGCTCATGCTCCAAATAATCTAGACCAAGCAAAAATTTAGGGACACAGGGAAAAGACATGCCAAACAACGAGAAGGGCCAGGTGGAGGGAAGCAAAGGTGGCAAAAGTACTAATAAGGAGTGTGGAAGGGAATGAATTATGATGATTGGGATGATTATTCATAGTGGATAGGTGAACAGAATGGATACACACAAAAGATATGACAATGCCAACTACCACAAGGATGACAAGATGAAACCACCAACCCAATCTGAAACTAACATCGTACCTTGTTAAAAAACCATTGGAGAGGTTGTGATGAGGTAGCAATAAATATTTGATAATGGGAGAGTGAGCAAAACACCTATAGGACATAGGTACCACTACACTGACCCGATCGAGGACCCTAGCATGGGGGGCAAATATTCACAAGAAAGGTGGTGTTATTTCTAAGGCAAAATCTATTGATGCTAAATTTCTCTCAGTTCCATGTGAACCCATTCTTGTGAAAGTTATCCCAACCTCAGCTTGATGGCTGGCTAAAACTATGAAGGCAAATATTTGGAAGATCTGATCGATAAAGGCTTCTTAATTTTGTCAAAATTTACATTTTTACCTATCACAACCTCAAATAATAAGAGGATGGATTTGATGCACTAAGCTTGGGGGACCGAGGCTCGAGTAGCTAGGATAGTATCATTGATGAACTGGTGACATGACACTTCCTGGAGGGAGGAAGCAGATTTGATGCCAGATATGGACCCTTCAAGGTAAGCCTGGGTGAGATCCCTCCGAAGAGCTTTCACAATAATTATGAAGAGGAATGGGGAAATAGGGTCTCCTTGCTTGAGGCCTTTGAAATTCTTGAAGCAACCTGTTGGGGAGCCATTGACCAAGATAGATAATTTTTTTGAGAAAATGCAAGCTTTAATCAAATTGATCCACTCTGGGTGGAAGCCAAATCTTTGGAGGACTGCCAACAAGAAATCCCAGGAGACCCTACCAAAGGCTTTGTTCATGTCGAGATTCAGGAGGAAGCCAGATTGGCCACTCGAGGAGATGGAATGAATGATATCATAGATGGTCATAATGTCCTTAGTTATTTTCCTATCATGGATAAAGCTCCCTTGATTATGGGAAATGATACCTAGGAGAATGAGATTGAGCCTAGTGGCTAGGGCTTTGGTGAGAATCTTGTACAGGATATTACACAGGTTTATGAGGTAGAATTCAGAGAGGGATCTAACTTGGATGACTTTGGAGATGCGAGATATGAATGTGGAGTTGATGTCTCCTATGATTACCCTATATTTCTACCTATTTTGGATGGCCGAGACCACATCCGTGCCTAGAATGTCCTAGAAGTGCTAGAAGAAAATGGGGGAAAGGCATCCGGGCCTGGAGCTTTCTCCCCTTGCATAGAAAAAATTACAATCCTAATTTCATCAGTAGAAAGGGTTTGAAGGAGCATTCAATTTTGGTCATCAGTAACTAACATTGGGATGTTATAGAGGAGACCCTAAGATATATGGTTATCACAACTTTGAGAGAGACCGAGAAGCTCTTCAAAAAAGAGGACTACCTTTGCTCTGATTTCTTGGATATGTAATACAACCTGCCCATCCTGCTTAATTCCCTAATCCTATTTCTTTCCCTATGTCTTACTACTGTAGCATGGAAACACTTGGTGTTCGAATCAGTTTCTTTAAGCCATATTACCTTAGAATTTTTTTCCAGAAAACTTCCTCACTTCTAAGAATGTTGTGATAGTTAGAGAGGAGGGTTCTTTCCATGTCTTGGATGGAGGATCCGGATCACTATTTTGAAGCGTGATTTCAATATCCTCAATTTAGGAAAATATTATTGAACACCTCTTTGTTCCATTTTTTTTGATTGAATTTTACATGCCCGAGTTTGTTGCTAACCTAGGAAATTTTGGATCTAGGGAAAGGTCAGGCCCACCATTGAATAATTAGAAATCTGATGTTTGGGTCATAGAGCCACATTGCTTCAAATCTAAAGGGATATTTGAAAGAAGAGGCAAGAGGATGACAATCTAGTAAGAGGGTATTGTGGTTGGAGCCAATCCTAGGGAGATAACGTATGGTTGCATCGCCAAACATTGGGATAGTATTTACCAAAATGAGGACATGATCAATGCATATCTGGATCAGTTGGTCACCCTTTCTACGATTGGTCCAGGTAAAATTTGGCCCTCTGAACTAATATCCATCAGTTCATTGTTGTTGACCAAGCTTACAAAGCACTTGTAGAATATCTCAGTTATTGGAGTCCCTCCCCTCTTGTAGAAGGAAAAAAAGGGGGAATTAAAATCCCCAACCACCATCCAGGATTTTATAGAGAACATATCTCTCAATCGACTGAGGGAATTCTAAAGTGAGCTCCCTTGAGAAGGATAATTTTGAGCACACACATTTGATATGACCCATCAAAACCCATCATTCTTGTTGAATAACAAGATGTTTATATAGCTCTTAACTATTTTCAAAACTAACCCATCCACCTTGGCTGGGTCCCATAATCACAAAAGGCCTCCTGAAGCTCCATTGGCTAGGCTGAATTAGGAAGCAGAGTCCTTCTATATATAGTTTGACAGAAGAAACATCCTAAGAATCAAGATTTATTTCTTGGAGAAGAAGAATGGTAGGTCTGTGCTCTTTCCTCATGGACTTAGCTAGGTATTGCTTATTTTATCCATTAAGACCTCTCACAATCCATGAGATGATCTTAATTTGGTAATTTTTGATGATGTGTGTTTCCCTTTATTTGATGATGGGGAAGATTATTTTTGAGCTGATATTGGGTCTCTAAAAGCTAGGATGACCCTCTACGAGTGAGTTGGGTCCCATTTGTGACATTGTATATGGCTTCCCTATTCTTGATGTCCTGAAGCAAGGGACATACCCTCTTATTAATAGAGCCCACATCTACCATTGGTTTCTAAGGGATGAGGAGGGAGGACAGGGGTTAGACGATCAGGGAGGAGGGGCTGGATGGAGATGCTGAGGTTCGAGGGGGGAGGGGGGAGGGAGGTGGGCACAAGGGACCATTGAAACCTTATTCAATGAGATCAAAGGGAGGATTGTTAGAGGATAGGGGGGAGAAGTGGTTTGACACTAGGACAAGCGGGCTGCATGGGGATGAAGGGTATGATTGGGGGGTTCCAGTGGGTCATTCTATCAATGGGGAGTCCTTAACAGGGATCCAAAAGGAATTAGGGTGGGGTCGAGACCCTAGGGATGACTGGTTTTGAAAGGGCGGTGATTCCTATGATAAGAGGCGGTAGGAGGTTTATATGAGCACTAGGAATTGAGGTGGCCTTAAATACAACATAGACTACAAAAGGTGGATATATTTTCATATTCAATATATTGAGTAAAGGTATAGACCTTGGAGATGAAGTTGATCGAGGACAGGAGGTCTGCATCTAGATTGGAATTGATGTACATGCAGACCTGGGTTATTCGAGTTCCAAAACATTTTTGAGGGTCAAAAGAGATCAATTCACCAATGCTTATTGCTATGCCATAGATAATGTCCTCATGTCAAAATTGGACTAGGAGATCAGGGAGGTAAACTAATATTGGGGCAAAGTTGATGCTCTAGGTCACTGAGTTAAAATCTACCCCCACTTGTGGAGGAAGAGTCCTCTATGACTGAAGAACCAAGGCCCACTAGTGAGAATCCATTGAGATTATATAGGATTGCTCAACTAGATAAAAAACATCTAGTTTTGGAAATCAGCTCCAAGGATCCAAATGGGTGCCAGGAGGTATTGGCCCACTTGTGGATAGATTCCATGTCAGAATGGGACCCAAGGAATTTTCCAACCAGTGAGTTTGAGTTTCATCCAAGCACATTAGGCATGATTTTATAGGGGATTTCGAGGTTACTGTTTGAAGGGAGCAACTTGGTTTAAGGTCCTATTGATGGACTAGGGTTAGGGTTCAGTATGTCTATGAAATATTGGGAGGGTTTTGCTAGCTCTTTCGCTGCTCTTGAAACTCTCTCTTCCTGTCTAGAGGTCTCAAGGGCTTGAGGTTCAAGAATAAATTTTGACCCCTGGTATCGATACCCTGTGGTGGACACGATTGATGGTCTCGGGTCCTCTGGTTGGTCTGCACATATATCATCCTAGCTGGCATGGGAGGTCTAAGCGAGAAGGGCTTCATTAATTGTATTGTGGATTACAACCAAAAATGCATAGATGAGAGATGGAGGGTTTCCTACCACTCGATGATTCCTATGGAGTCATTCCTTGTAGGGCCTTTTTGGATGCCCTATTCAATAGATATATTGCTATGGTGATAGCTTCTACCCAATATTGTTGCCCAATTCTAGCTCTTGTGAGCATGAAACGAACCATTTCCATGATGGAACAGTTCCTCCTTTTAGAAAATCCATTTTACTGAGGAGTATAAGCAGTAGTCAACTATCGTGTGATCCCATTTTTAGTCAAGAATACAAAAAATTCTTTAGAGGTGTGCTCTCCCCCTCGATCTGAGTGGAGGGTCTTTATAGAAGTCCCTGATTACTTTTCAATAGATTTCTTGAATTGTTGAAAGAAGCCAAATTCCTCAAATTTTAGTTGAAGAAAGAATACCCACATCTTTCATGAGTAATCATCCACGAATAACTAAAAATACCTCTTACCCCCACAACTGTTGGGTGTTAAAGGACCGCACAGATCAGTGTGAACGAACTCCAAATTTTTCTTTTCTCTTGTAGAGCTCCTTTCAAAAGGTACTCTATGTTGCTTTCCTACCAAGCAGTCAGAGCAAATTGGCAATGTGGTAGAAATGGAAGGAAGACCCTTTACCATTTCATACTTACTTAACTCAAGTAAGTAACCAGAACTCATATGTCCATATCTCTTGTGCCATAGGGAAGTTGCCTCCTTTGTAGAGACAATCATGGCTACATTTGGAGAAGAGATAGTATCTAGGGCAAATAATCCATGCTTATATGAAGTGGTTGCAATTTTCTTACCCCTCCTGTTGATAGAACAACACTTCTTTCCCCCCTCAACACTAAAGTTTACAACCATATTTTTGTCTAGAATTTGTGTGACTGAAAAAAAGTTGTTCACCAATCCTGGAACATAGAGAACCTTTTCAATCTGACAATTGCCATCAGGAAGAGTAAAAAAAATTGTTCCTTCTCCCTGAACCTTGTAGACTTTATCATTGACAATAGTGACAAGTTTGCCCTCTTTGGCCTAAAAAGACTCAAACCATGATTTATCGCCAGTCATTGTGCTTACTGGCTCCAGAATCAACATACCAAATAGGATCTGTCTGTTTGGATACTGTGGTAGTCATGAGCACTTTGTATGCACGCTCTGAATCCGTATCAGATTCCTCAATAGCAACATTCACTTTGGGTTGCTTGTTCTTGTGTGGTTTGTTTTGGCCTTTCTATTTTTGTTGTTTGTTTTTATGTCAACATTTGTTTGTATCATGACCTTCTTTGTCACAGATCTTGCAATATCTCTTAGTTTGTTGAGGTTGTTGAGTTTATTTGCCTTTTGAATCATTCTGAGAACTCCCTCCCTTCTAAAAATTACCTTTCTTCTTATTCTGGTCCTTCCTATTTGTGTAGAGGGCAGTGTTAGAAGAATCATCTTGTTGTAGTTGGCATGCCTCCTCCTGTTGAAGCAAATTTACCAACTCAACAAAGGTAACTTGTCTCTGTGATACATGAAGTGAGGTGATCAATACTTTAAAATAAATATAGTGCTTCATAAGGAGTCATTTTGATGGACGTATGGTATGAAGTGTTATACCACCATTCTGCTAGTGAAAGCCACTTAACCCAATGTAGTGGTTGAGTAGAAACAAAACATCGGAGTTATGTTTCCAAGCATTTATTTACAACTTCTGTTTGGCCATCGGTTTGAGGATGGTAAGCGGAGCTCATACGAAGTTGAGTACCTTGTAATTTGAATAATTCCTTCCAAAAGGTGCTAGTGAAAGTTGGGTCACGGTCACTAATAATTGTGGAGGGCATACCATGTAATTTAAAGATGTTATCGAGGAAGAGGTGGGCTATAGTGCTAGTGGTATAAGGATGAGCCACTGGACAAAAATGGGCATATTTAGATAAACGATCAACGACTACGAAAATGGTTGTTTTTCCGCCTGATTTTGGTAATCCTTCAATAAAGTCCATAGAAATATCTGCCCATGTTTTGGTGGGTATAGGAAGAGGTTGAAGTAATCCAGGAGTAGCGAGGGTCTCCCCCTTTTGTCTTTGGCAAACTTCACATTCTTTTACAAAGTTTTTGATGTAATTTTTCATCCCTACCCAATAGAAGGAGGTAGTGGCTCTTTTATAGGTTTTTAAGAACCCTGAGTGGCCTACAGTGGGTGAGGTATGTAACTCGTGAAGGAGTTTTTTTCGATAAGTTGAATTGGGGATGAGGACCATTCTCCCTTTGTATCTTAATATATTGTCCTTCCAAGTGTATGGAGGTTTGCTACTAGGATTATGTTGAAGTTGTTGAATTAAGGCGTGGGTAGCAGGATCATTTATCCATTCTTCATGCACCTCATCTACCCATTTAGGAATAAGAGAGGAAAGAGCATGGACTTGAGGCATATCTTCAAATTTTCTAGAAAGTGCATCGGCTGCCATGTTGTCCTTGCCCTTTTTATATGTAATTTCATAATCATAGCCAAGAAGTTTAGTAACCCATTTTTGTTGTTCCGGGGTATTAGTCCTTTGTTCCAAGAAATACTTCAAGCTATGATGGTCGGTGCATATAATGAAATGTTGGCCAATAAGATAAGGCCTCCAATGTTGAATAGCATGGACGATCTCTAACATCTCTTTTTCATACGTAGAGCGAGCTAAATTCTTAGGAGAAAATGCTTTGCTTATAAAAGCTAGAGGTCTTTCATCTTGCATGAGTATGGCTCCCATTCCTATTCCTGAAGCGTCACTTTCAATGACGAACGATTTAGAAAAGTTGGGCATGGCTAGAACAGGGGTGGTACACATTGTAGTTTTCAAGGTGATAAAGGCCTCGTCCGCTTTAGGCGACCATTTGAAAGCATTTTTCTTAAGTAATGCTGTTAGAGGAGCAACGATTTTACCATAATTTTGGACAAATTTTCTATAATATCCCGTTAGTCCAAGAAACCCACGTAGAGCTTTTAAGGTTTTTGGAATAGGCCAATTTTTCACTTCCTTGATTTTGGAAGGATCTACCATCACACCGTTCTTTGAGACAATATGCCCTAAGTATTCAATTTATTGTTTTCCAAAGGAACACTTTGATATTTTTGCATAAAGTTGATTTTCCTTCAAGATTTGTAACGCTTGTCTAACATGGTCCAAATGTTCTTCCCATGTTTTGCTATAAATTAAAATGTCATCAAAGAAAACTAATATAAATTTACGAAGGAAAGGGTGAAATACCTTATTCATTAGACTTTGAAAGGTAGAAGGAGCATTGGTAAGGCCGAATGGCATCACCAAGAATTCGTAGTGCCCTTCGTGAGTGCGAAAAGTCGTCTTAGGAATATCCTTTTCATTGACTCGTATTTGGTGGTAACTTGACCGTAAGTCCAATTTGGAAAAATAAGCTGCCCCATGGAGTTCATCTAATAGCTCGTCTATGACCGGAATAGGAAATTTATCTTTGATAGTAATTTTATTAAGTGCTCGAAAATCGACACATAAACGCCACGAACCATCCTTTTTTCTAACTAAAATAATTGGAGAGGAGTAAGGGCTTCTGCTAGGTCTAATGACTCCTGCCATAAGAAGTTATTGTACTAATTTCTCTATTTCGGTCTTTTGGAGGTATGGATAACGATAAGGCCTGATATTAGGAGGTTGATGCCCTGGGAATAGTGGAAT
Organism: Wollemia nobilis; assembly: GCA_028583015.1. Lineage (NCBI taxonomy): Eukaryota > Viridiplantae > Streptophyta > Pinopsida > Araucariales > Araucariaceae > Wollemia > Wollemia nobilis. Next base: position 3,761,795 of record JAQPPZ010016604.1, read on the forward strand.
AGTGTGATCGTGACTTCGTTGTGGAGGTAGTCCTTTTTGTTCATTAAATACTGCCTTATGGTGGTCTAGAATATTTTGTAACTCTGGTGTCTCGTCTTCTTTGTGACTAGGTTGAATTGAAAATAATTGGGCGACCATTCCTTTGTTTCATTTTTGGATAATTTTCTCCATTCTATGTGAGCTGACGATTTGAGAAGGTCCTGATTTCAGGCCTTGGATAATATAGGTTTGGTTCTTTGCTGTGAATTTCATCCATAGTTCATCAAATTCCCATTGGACTATGCCAAAGGTTCTTAACCATTGTACGCCTAGTACAATGTCGCACCCCCCTAGGGGTAGAACATACATGTCGCTTTGCATGGTATAAACCCCCATAGTTAGTTTTATATTTCTGCATTTTCCTTTGCATGCAATTTTTCCGCCGTTTCCAATCATCACTTCGAAGTTATTGCAAGGGTATATAAAACAATTTGCTTGTTTAGCCACCTTTGGATCGATAAAATTGTGCGTGTTGCCGAATCGAGGAGCACGGTAAGGTTTTGTTTCTTAAAATACCCTTTTACTCGCATTGTTTGAGGGGCAAAAATCCGGCTAGAGCATTGAAGGAAACCTTTGGTGTATTTTCTTCGTCACTTTCAAGTGTGTTGGATAATACCTCTACTTCGAGTTCAGGTTCCTCTTCAGTAGAATTTCCTTCCTCTGTGGCATCTAGAATATATAATTTCCGTGAGGCACATTTATGATTTCTGTCAAATTTCTCATCGCAATGGTAGCAAAGACCCTTAGCTTGTCTTTCCTTCATTTCCTCGAAACTCAGACGTTTAATTGGTAGAGCGGGGTTAATTTTGGGGGTTGTGTAGGAGTTTTGGGTTCGTCCATTTTGCATTGGTTTGGGGTTGGTATAAGTACTTGATGGTTTCCCCCAAGTTGGTTTTGTGAACCGATTTCGTGCCTTGATTTTGTCTTCTGCTAATTTCGCTAAGCCGATGGTCTCTAACATGTTTGTAGGGTTGTACATTTGTACCTCAATTCAAATTTCTTCTTTTAATCCGCTAATGAAACATTCTTGAAAGAAGGCAGCGTCTAATCCGGATGTTCGATTAGATAACCTTTCAAATTTTGCTTGGTACTCGCTTACTGAAGTGGTTTGGCATAATTTAGTGAGGGCCCATGTAAAGCTTTGAAACTTGCTAGGACCGAATCGGACTAATAGGTTCTGTGTAAAGGTTGACCACATCGGAGTGCCATTAGTTTTCTCAAACCATTGGTACCATTGGATGGCGTCGTTTTCCAAATGGAAGGAGGCGATATGCACTTTTTGTATTTCCGAAATTTGGTTTAGTGAGAAATATTGCTCTACTCGGTAGATCCAGTTTGTAGGGTCTCCACCTTCAAATTTTGGGAAGTCTAATTTGGTCGTCCATGGTAGAATGGAAGTTTGTGGACCTCCTAACATTGCTCGGTTTGATGACCCGTTGTTGGTTGAGTTTGCATGTGTTGTTGCTTGTTTTTGACTTATGGCATCCAGTTTCACATCCATTGCATATATTTTTTCGAAGAGTTCTCTTGTGTTACGGGAATTCTCTTCTCTTTCCTGTTTAACTTCTTCAACGAGCCTTTCGTGTTTCTCATGGATGGAATCCAGTGATCGTCGTCCGTCGGCCATTGCGGTTGGTGTAGGTAACGATCAAAGTGAGCAAAAAATTTAAAATTTAAATATAAATATAAATATATATATATATATATATATATATATATATATATATATATATTATTTTATTTTATATTTTTATTTTTTTTATAAAAATTTTGTGGGCAATGCCCTATCAACTTTTTATTTTGGCCCTCCCCCGAGAGCGCACAACTGTTTGCGGGCTGGAAGGACGACACGGCAGACAGAGGCAGTCAGGCTAGAAGGACGACACAGGCACATCTCGACAGGGACAGACGGCAGACGGCTGGAACAGTCAGCGGACGACAGCGGACGATAGACAGGGCAGTTAGCAGCGGCTAGAAGGACGACACAGGCACAACCCGACAGGGACAGACGGCAGACGGCTGGAACAGTCAGCGGACGACAGACAGGGACAGACGGCAGATGGCTGGAACAGTCAGCGGATGGTAGACAGGGGTAGTCAGCAGCGTCTAGAAGGACGACACAGGGACAGACAGCAGACAGAGGCAGTTAGTGGCTGGAAGGATGACATAGGCACAACCCAACAACGACAGGCGGTAAGTGATAAAGGCAACAGGCGACTGGAAGGACGCGCGAGGATTGATCGACGGGAGGGCGTGACCGCAGTCACACTTTAAACAGCGTGCTACTCACCTTATGAAGAATGCGACTGCTCCCGTACTCGCTATGTGGGATAAAACTTGCTGCGGAATAAAAAAATTTCACCCTGCGCGTTCACGACGACGGAAAAAAATTTCGATCGATTTTAAAACTTTATATTATCACCTTTACTTTATAAAAATTTTGCCGTGTTTTCTGTCTGTCTGATCATATGTTACGATTTAATTTTGTCGAAAGGCAAACTCTACGTCGTGTTTTGAGGGAACCGGTTGGCGATGTTCGAAGAGATAATCGCTGAGTTTTGCAGGTGAACAGACGGTGGCAACGGAGCTTGGAGATTTTACAACAGTGGGGTGTAAAGGCGGGTAGCCGAAAATATATATATTATTATTTTTTTTTTCTTTTAATTTTTATCCCTTGTAAAACGAGTTGTCGGAAACTACAGAGTCCTTGCCTGTGAATGAAAAATATCTACGTTTTAGCTGTTCGATCGGTTTGTTTACCTTCGGAAGACTCAAGACCCGATTTAAAGATCGGTTGATGAAGTTTGAAAGGAGCGAAGGTATGCCTACTGTGTTCTGTGAATGGTGTCGTTTAAAGACAATTGAATATGGCAGCAGAGGGTAAAGAAAAAAAAAATTGTTTGCAGCGTTCGTTGGAGTATGGCAGCGGAGGGTAAATAGTGGCAGGCGGATGATGGCTCTGATCCAAATGTTAGGTACCTGCAGCAATAATTAAGAGTGGAAGGCAGAGAATCGTTTGTTTAACTATGGAATCGCAGTTGGAAATATTGAGTTAACCTGCAATATTGATATGTATATAAAATATATTGATTTGATTGATGTCTAAAATGCATATGGTGATGTGCCATAAATATGAAGTATGGGGTGCGATTTGGAAAGACGCACCCCTGATAATTACAATTACAATATGTTAGGAGGGTCCTAACACTCTCAATACCACTAAGGTAAGGAGTTGATCATCAACTGGTGTTGCCAAAGAATTCAACTTTACTTTCAAATCAGACACTCTGCATAGAAAGAGTTCAATTGTTTCTCCCTGGTTCATGCTCAATTTGTGTAATTGAGATTGAAGAAATAGAATGGTGGAAGCATTATTTCCTTCATATATAGTTTTAAGGGCATTTTATGCCTCTTTAATACTTTTACACTCAGCAATATGGGGTTGAACTTCATCAGAGACAGCAAGCAAAATGAGCACTTTTTCCTTGATATCTATCTTATCAAAGTTTTTCTGATCAACAAAAAGAGTTGTGACTCCAGCTGCAGATGAAGGTCTCACTGTTGTTCCAGACACAACATCCCAAATATCATCCATCTCTAGGATTGCCTTCATTTTATTTTTCCATGGTGTATAGTTTGGACCTTTCAATAACTGATGAGCATCAGTCATTATTTTTGCAGACATTATGAAGGTTCCTTATAACACCAAATGGTCCCCCTTCGATACACCTTAATTTCAGGCCGTTATACCATACAAAATACCCACCCTTACATGAGGGAGACTATAGGTATTTTGAAAAACCAAAAAAATTACCTGCCCTTATGTGAGGGAGACTGTAGGTAATTTTAATTATTTATACGATACGTGGTACTTAGGCGGTACTAAAATGGAATCATCTCGTTGATGGCATCGACCTTAGAAAGTCTTCAATCCTCATGTGTGGGGCGTAACTTCCCCTAAACACTTTGGATATCCGAACGTTTGTCTGTATTTAAGCCTAAACACGAGAGTGATTGGGGTCGTGGATGGAGTAAAAAAATAGCAAAAAAATGGCAAACTTATTTCTCCTCGATGATTAATAGAGAACTAGCTCAGACATCATTTTGGTAGCTATATTAGGCAACGGATACAGTAGCGCAATCACGACAGCTTTACCTGTAAGTGCTGGCCAGAGGCATCACAAATACCAAATGTTGCAGTGCAATAAATTGCACTGATGGGTTTTAATTGCCAAAATGACTCCCCCCTTTAAAATTTCTCTTTATAAAGCATTTTAAAACATTATTGTATAGCTAAAGTTAAAAAAAATAACTTTATCTTACATAGGAAAAACTTATTTTTAAAAAATAACCTTAAACTATTATAAAATAAATTAAAATGATATTTAATTTTAACTTTAATTAAAGAATATTAAAAAAAAAACTTTAATAAAAAATGAAAATTTGTATACCTTTGGGGGGGGGTCAACGGGACTCGAAGCCATGACCTGAGGCTCTCGAAGCCTTAACCACTCGACTCACCGTCAGGTGAGTTAGTGGGCTTATCTACACAGATCAGGCTCCATGCCTCCTTTAATGAGCCCTCGAAGGCGTAATAACCTTTGCGACAATGCTCCCTCCACCACCACCACTCAGGTGGAGTGTAGGTGGCACTGCTTAGGAAGATCCACCGGAAGCTCATGGGTGGCGCAGAGGTGGAGGGCTCACAGAGAGCCAAAAAACGTACTCAAATCACGTAAAATTTATCTCTCTCGAATCATGTTTCTGTAGTAGGAAGATACAACACCAAAATTATCCTTAAAAACTACATAAATATGGAGAAATCACCTGATCGATGGCTGCCATTGACGCCCGGTGTGAGAAAAAAATAGCTTTGGAGAGTTTGGAAGGGCTTAGATCAAATTCTGATCCAGCCAATCTGCTCTGATTGGCTTTTGCCTTCCAAAAAATCACTCATAAAATGAAGGCACTACAACCAGTGATAACAAAAAATAGGAAGTGATTTACTAGTTTGACATCAAAATGTGCAAGTGACAAATTTCAAATTTTGAGGCTTCTTTTTAGTTTATCCCACATTTATGATATCGACAGTAAATAAGGTATTTTAAAAGTGTTTTACTCCACAATGGAGTATAGCCTCTCAGGGAGAGGCTCTCACCTAAGAGGGTCATGGGTAAGCCTTGGTGTTGGCTCCCATGACATATGCTACTTTCCTTGCCCTTTCAACTATGCAGTCTATTGCCTTGTTCGATCTTAGTCGATCGCTTCGAATTCTTTCTTTCGAATTGCTCCTTCGGTCGATCGCCTCTTCGACCGTATGGTCGATCCAACTTTTTCGAAAAAACATTTCTCAAACTTTCAAAGAATTATTCCAACTGACAAAAAAAAAATCTTCGCTCGTTTGCTCCGCTACTACGAGATCACTTCATGAGAAATGAGACGAGAAATGAGAGTGGCAGAGGAAGAGCTCTGATACCATTTGAGAAGCGGAACCAAGTTTGATTAATTTGACAAAGTATAATTAATACATTAGGGCCAGGATTAGTCTGCAGGTTGTGGAACCACCCGAGACTAATATAGGCGGAGTTGTAAAAAATAACAACTAGCCTAAATTAATCGATCTAACAATATAATATTGTTATGATTGAATTAATTAATAAAGGAAATTTTGAAATATATTCTAACAGAGTGACACATATGTCTCTAATCATTCAGTTTTATGTAGGCACATATTTTTAGAGTCCTGGTGAAGGTATGTTTTTTATCCCCATGATAGCCGCTAGGGATATCTCAAATTTTGATATGGTTCACTAGGGTATCACCTTTGTGGTCATTCACTTCTAGTGCTTATAGTAATATGCCTTGAGTGTCTCAATATTTCTTAGTTCTCCTCTATTTTATATCTTCATGGCCTCAAGTTGTAATACAATAGTGGGGGCCTATGTGTGGTCTCCGTTGTGCTTATTTCTAGTGATGGGTGCCCTACGTGGCCCTATGAATGCATCTTAGTGTGCTTCATTCCCGTTGTAGGGAAGTCTATCATGGATTTGATAGCTATTGGGTGTTCAAGCGTAGAGGTAGGCACTCAGACCATGGTTAGTCATTATATTGTATTTTATCCTTTAAGTTTATGGCTAATATAAATTTGACAACACTTTCAATTTAAAAAACTACTTCAAAAATAGTTTCTCTTTGCAACATAGTGAAGTTACTTCATTCTAAATTTGATATCATGTTAGACAATAGCTTATAGAAATAAAAGAAGCATTATATTTATCATAAGTCATACGTTATAAAATAGAGAAACTAAATTGAAATATGATTATTAAGGGGAAAATCTAGCAATAGATCATATAAAGATATCATGATACACACTAATATAATGAATTAGTGGTTAGGGGTATTTATAGAAGATACCTAATCCCAAATAATGTTAATTATGTATCACATTATGCTAAGTTGACATAAAGATCAAGGTTAAGTTCAACCATAAGTTACTAAATCCTTAATTAAGATTTAATTAAGGTTAACCATACAAGTGGTTTAACCAATACTACTAGGAGTGAATACATCAATATTTACTATAGACTTACCATATTGAATATCCATTATCCTAATTTCTTATGGATAAATACTCCATTCTCATTTCTTTATTATGCTACTCTTGAAGCCTTCAAGTCCAAGGGATAACTTCTACACTACATTTATTTCTATTGCAAGGAGAATATTTTATACTACTTGAGTGAAATAAAGATGATTTATGTGGAATTACCTCTTTCATATCCTTTGTTTCAAAAAAAATCTCCATGTATTCCTTTGCATATTTAATTCCTTTTGAATTTAAACTCACATTGTACTTTCTCATGCCTTATATCCTTATTTGTTTCTTCTAACGATTTCTTTGAGTAAACTATGATGACCTTTGTCATCGGATGCTATAGATAGGCTTTGTTTGTCTCTTTTTTAGGAGTGCAATGTCTTTGATCTAATTTAGATTCTACTAGAGTATGATCTTCTTACTTCACATTGATATTTGTTTCATGACAAAATTTTATCTCTATCATTTTTACTTTGGAATATCTTGCCATGTGTCTAGTCAAATAATATTTATGGCACCAAAATGCAATATTTTCAAAATCTGTGTTGATATTATTATCTTGATTAAAATTTAATCTTAATGGATTATGGAAAAGGTTTTGAAATATCCATAATAAGATATATTCAGGTATATAAAATATGTTTTTCTCCTTAGTAGATGATCCCTCCTAAAGAAACTCCCCTAGGGTATTGTCAATATTCTTTGAAACATCCTTATTGATATATGTTAATATAGTAGTGTAAAACACCTAACCCATACAAGAATCTTTCTGATAGTTTGTCTTGATAGAAAAATTGTCAATCCATTTTCTTAAATATAGGTAATCTTTCCCCCACAAACCATAGGCCACCATTTATTATTTTTTCTATAATTCATGGACTAAAAATGGTGGCGAGAAAAAAATTTAGGAATAAAATTAATGGAACACTTTAAATTCAATCCCCATTTTCACTTCATCAAATTTTAATTCTCTTAAGACCTTGGCTAATATACAAGGAATGTACATATTGGCCCTCTACTTTTAAGAATCATTATATCATGCTCGGTCATATCATGCCTGACAATTAGTTCTAATGTAACATTTACAACCTTGATTAGACTTGCCATATATTTGTTTTTCCTCTTGTTTGCAACTTGGGATTGCATACTTCTAGTTAAGGAATCCTTCTAATTTGGACTTTCAAATATGGATTTCCTTCCATCCTACCTAGGTTTTCCTCATATAAATCCTTTATTTTTTAAATTCCACAATGATTTGGAGCAACAAACATTGAGGCTTGCTATTTGCTCACACTTGCTTCCTAATTGCATATTCTCCCTATGCTTTTATAAATAGTTAAAATAAGAAAAGGTATTTTAGGATCGAGAAGGTTTCTGGAGAGGAGGGATCTGCTAGAATTTTGGTTGTGAGCTACATTAGGGTTTTTGGAGCTTTCCATGGTCTCCAACCCTAATGGCCCAATGGTTTGCACTAGTGCTACAAGGGAGATGGTTCTTGTCAATGGCACTTCTAGGGTATCCCTTGATGTTTTTACTTTCAAGCTTATTGAATTTGATGTAGCTATATAGATTCATACACCTTGCTCAAGTATTTTGTTAGGTATATCCCTCCTAAGTTGTTATTGAGGGTTTGAATCTCTTTGGCATCGACCCCCCATGGCATTACTGTTCAAATGGTATAAAGGCTTACCAAAGTTTTTTTTATTTTTTTGTTCACCCTGCACATGTCACAAATATTTATCAACACAATCCTTGACATATATGAAGCTCTTTGCTCACTCTCTCATCATGGACCCATGATTTAATTGTATCTATGAACAAACTCCTCAAATTTCTATTCTAGGTGGAGTTCCTCGGACTTCCCTTCTCTTTGTGGGTTGTGTTGGACCAAATTATCGATGTGGTTGAGCGTTTGGTTTCACTGAACCTAAAAAAAATCAATATAAATCCGACCTAATGGGTATGTGTAGAGGTAGATTTTTCAAAGGATATACCTAATTCCATCACCATTCAAGTGGGGTAGGACACCATTTCTAAGTGGGTGGTTTACATTAATCTCTCAAACGCCTATTTTTGTTTCCAAGAATCCAATCATAAGGTGAAGGACTATTCACATACACCACCTCCTAAGCCAAAGTCAACACTTATGCCCACCCCTAGGTCAACCTCTAAACCTAAAGTGGATGGTTGGATCGTTATAGGTCATTGAAAAAATTTACATTCTCATGTTGTTTCCACTCCATAGACTATAATTTTTTATTCACAAACAATGGTTGTCTCATGCTCAGAGCCTTTAGCTCCACAACTGATGATTTTTTTATCCATACATGGTGGTCATCACAAGATTGATGTCTTCACTTCCATAGATGATTATTTTCTAATTTCATAGTCCTCACGCATGAAGGGCACAATACCAGATGCAAAGCCATCATTGATGGAATTGGAAGTTCTTACGGAGGAAGCAAAATATGAATATCCTTCCCCTTATGTGTAGTTTTAGTGTTCTCATAGTCTTCAATAGGGGAAATACGAGGACAATCTACCCAAAAATGGTTTCACCCACCCAAACCTTGGTGGGTGAGTGTCAAAACTAGAAGTTTCAACAACTTTGGGGTGTTGGCATTGCTTGAACAGAAGCTCGACGGAGTCTCAACGAAGCAACTGTTATTTAAGTCTACTTGGAAAGATTTACTTACACGAGCACCTGATGATACCAACCATTCTATGCATTAGATCTCTCCATAATTTTACGTTTTAGGGATTTTTTGGCTCTAGTTTATTTTTAATTTTTTTAGTTCTTTAGTGAAAGTGACAGATCTCTTGGTGATTTGTAAGCCTGGTTTAGTTTAGGCTTTGGGGTGTGCATCCATACCACGCACTTTTTTTGTGAATTTATAACTTCAACGATATAAACTTAAAATCGAATATATCAAAAGAACAAAAAATAAAAATAAAACTATTATTAAAAGTTTTTTGCTATTATATACTAAAACTTCTATAGTATAAATTATGTATTTTACTTTGATGTTAACCAAAGAAATTTGTTTTATCAAACTTCTTTTCAACCTATTTTTTAAAATAGACATGATTGTTTACATAAGCAAGAAAAACATGTTCTAACTTACAAACTATTTGGACAAAATTCTTAGTGCTAATAATAAACTATTTTTAACATGTTAATGTGGATTTCATTATATTTTAAAAATATCAAAATAAAACAATTGTATTTCTCTAACTAGTTTGGTGATTATTTTAAATAATTACTAATAAGTAGATGAAATAAGTTGTCAACGACATAGATTCTCATTATTCTAATTATTTCAAAGGTTTGACATCCACAGAGGCGCCCAAGATGTCGCTGCTCAATTCTTTATTCTCCCATGACAGAACAAATTTAAGCTTTCAAAATGACGCCTCCAAAACATGGGACGAAGTGCTCAAGATCGCAGAGGTTAGAAAAAGGGTTAAGCTGTTCTCCGTTCACAGCATCGTGGTGATAAGGTATTTGTTTGAAAAATAGTGCCAACAATTATAAAATTAATGTGACTGATTGCCGGATTATGGGATTGGTTTGTGAAAGATTTTTTTAGCAGTTTTTGGTTTTATAATTGAACAAATAGTTGATGTAGTCATACCAAGGTTTAAATCTTAGCAACCCTTTCAAAACCCTATTTTTAAAAAATAAATAAATAAAGAATTTTTTTTACTACAGTTTCAATTTCTTAAATTTTTTCTTGAGACTCATATTTAGTTTTATCTATCTATATTTATTAGAATTTATTATTTTCAATTATTCTTTATTCTTTGAAGTTGTATAATATACTTTTAAAGAACGCTTAAAGATATATTACAAAAATATTTCGGTATTTAACATATAATAATAGATTGAAGACTGAGAAAGATGATTAACAAAGTGCATTGCAAAGGCTTTTTTTTTAATCTTTATTCACTTCAAAATATAGTTATTATTTATTTTACAAATGGTATTACAAATATTATATATTAACATTATGAAATCAATTATAACAAAGACAATAAGGTTGTTGAGAAAACTTTACTTTCATATTTATATCTAAATTAAACTAAGATTTTGTTAATATATTTAAAACAATTGTTGATCATCAAGTGGGATTAGCTTAACCAGTCACAATATTTAGTATTTAAACCATTTAAAGCAAATCTGTAGTTTCTACAAAAAATTTGAATAATTATAACAAAGGTTTAAACATTTAAAGCAAGCTAGATATTTTTTGGAGCAAGCGGGGATGACAAATTTTTGAAGCAAGCTACATGTTTGAGTTGCAAGATGATTGTACTAAAGAAATAAAAGAATTAGAAGAGCAAACAATTGTTCTATTCCTTTGTAGAAGAATAACCTGTGATGAAGAGATAAATCATTGGTTTGTCAAAGCCTGGGAATCCAAGGGCTGGATGATTGCCTCCCATCACTGCTTTCGAAAAACCTTCATTTCTATCACTATCACCTTCAAATACTCTTGCTTAAAAGTCCTAAGACACAACAACTAGATGATTTATGGTCAACTGGTCATTGGATATTTCAATTTAACATCAAGAATATGTCAAACATAAATGCCCACTTTGGATTGATCTCCCTTTCTTAAACTTTCCATGGAAAAATAACCATGGAAAGGGTTCTATTCCTTTTTAGAAGAATAAACTCTGATGAAGAGCTCAATCGTTGGTTTTTCAAAGTCTAGGAATCCAAGGGTTGGATGATTGCATCCCATCACTGCTTTGGAAAATCCTTCATTTCTATCACTTTCACCTCCAAAGACTCTTGCTTAAAAGTCCTAAGACTCAACACTTAAATGATTTATGGTCAGCTGGTCTTTCTATAGCATTGGATATTCCAATTTAACATCGAGAATGTGTCAAACATGAGAACCCTCTTTGGATTGAACTCTCTTTATTAAAACTTCCATGGACAAAGTACTTACCTCATATAGCTTCTAGGTTTGGAAGGCCATTATTCCTTCCATAAAAGACCTCCCACTTCATGTGCTTCTAATTTTACATCTTGGTTGAGGTTGATGTCTCCAAGGATCTCCTAAGGAAGATCTTATTTAGATCATGTGGTATCCAATTCAAACAATGGATTAATTATCTTAACTTGTCAAACTCATATTTCTACTATAGAAAGCAATGTCATATGATTAAAAACTTTTCGTTGAGACCTCCCAAACAATATAACCAACTTGCTAGTACTCCTATTACCCTATACTCAACATGCAAGAAAAACAATACCATTTGTTCAATCTTCATAGCATTTTGATTCTCGTGATGTCCCATTTTCCTTGCTCATTCAGTACTCCAAGATTCTAACTTGGAAGTTATCTCCATATCCCTTTAGACCCTTCCATATTTCAAGGATCCTATGGAGCAAACTCCTCATGAAATAGTCAATGAGGGTTTGGTAACCCAACATAATAACAAACACGGATGCAACCCATCACAAGAGCCTCCCCCCTCCTTTCGAAGGTACCCCTAAGATCAACACCTAGGAGATAAGGACTGGAGCCATATGCCTACCAACTCTCACTCCAACAATACCTCCTTAGCCACATGTCATTCCAAGGGAAAAGGTACTCTGTATGATTATATGCAGTTTATACCCACTTGGAATACCTATGATGCCATAGCTGACAATATGTTATATTGGTGTTCGCAAGAATCATGTCCTAGAATGTGCATGCAATAACACTATTAGAGTGATGTTTTTTTATCTAGACAATCATAAAGAGAGTTTGCATGTAGATTTTACTATTGCAAAAATTCAAAAATTTAGATCTTAGAATCAAAAATTCCCTTAATTCCCTATGGGGGGTTGGGGTGCTTATGTACGAGTCATGATGAAGGAAGGTTGGTTATACTATGCCCTTCTCAGGAGTTGTGGATTCTATAGTATTATAAGGAGAGTAACCGATGCACAAAGTAGTGTGGTGTACAGTAAAGTTTGATGGCAAAAAATTAGGTATTGCAGCTATTTGCACCCAATGATACAGTCAAAAGGGTATCCCTTTTGGACTTGATATGATTCAATTTTCTTGAAGTAGATTGGATAATATGAGGGGACTTCAATATGGTAGAATTTTAGGGAGGCATATTGGGAGGTGGAACTTCTCTCAAATAGTCAAAATAGGCTAGATCATGATCTATGTTTAGAAGGGCCTAAAATATTTATGATCCCAATTGGACCAAGAGTTCTAAAATTCATGGCGGTTGGTTTACTTGGAATTATAAATGATGTGGGGATGATCTTATAATAAAAATATTGGACTAATTCTATGCAGCTAAAAATATTGATATCCTCCAAAAGGATTCATCTCATCCAATCTACTCAATGGTAACTTCAAATCATCTCCCTATTACCTTGAGTATTGGATGTGTCTGCACATGGAAATCCTAAAATAGCTTACCCTTCAAGTTAATCACTTTTTTTCTCAAGCATAAAGATTGTGTTAATGAAATAAAGAAAGTATGAAATCCCTTTTTGCGTCCCTTGGGAGGGAGAGGGTGGATTATGTGGTGGGAGTAATCCATCAAAAGAATAGTGGATTAACTTTGAGGTTTTGAAAAAACCCTAGTCTCTCTTCACAATAAAAAGAGGAAGAATAGGATTAGAAAGTTGACCAACTTAACCATCACCTTCACCGAAATATTAGTAGCATCCCTTCTCAAAATAATTTGGGTGAAAAATAGGTAGAGCTTCGACATCTCCAATATTATAAAGCCCATGGAGCACAAATCAAGACACATCTTTAGTGGCTTCATGAGAGTGATAAAAATTCTAAATTATTCTTTAATATCGTTAAGAAGAAGAACAAATCAAAGAGGGTAGAGGCTATTAAAAATCCTATATTTGGCCTACAAATTTCAATGGAGGACCTCCCATACTTCATCCAAGAGAATTTTATAGCCCTTTTCAAAAGTGAAGGGCCCACAAAAGTTGAGTTCTTTAGAGAACATTGCAAATAGTGTATTTCTACCAAAGTATATTAAGAAGATAGATCATTGTTGAACAACCCTTTTTCATAGGATGAACTTCATTTTGCCCTCCTTTCTTTGGTGAATGAAAAGCCTTAGATATTGATGGGCTTCTAAGTAAATTGTTTATGACCTTTTGGAAGACTATAGGAGCTGATTTTCTATGCATGTGTGAGAAGGTTATTACAAGTGGAGGCCCTAGGGAGGCCATTAATTAGGGATTGATCAGGCTCGTTCCCAAAATAATTAAGCTATAACCACTTGTTGATTGGTGTCCCATTACTTTACTCAATTCCTCTTATAAAATTTTGGCTAAGGATCTAGCCATAAGACTACTCCTAGTGGCTGCAAATATTATCTATCCAAAGCAAACAGACTTCCTAGAAGGTCACAATATTGTATAGCTAGGGAAGGAATGGAGTGGGCTCAAGCACAAGGGCTCAAGTGTCTTTTCTTTAAGCTTTATTTTGACAAATATTATAATAGATTAGAGTGGCCCTTAATATTAAGTATGCTCTACTGTGTTGGTTTTGGAAACAAATTCACCAATATGGTACCTACCCTCTTTCCAAATGATTTTGCAAGAGTGGTTATTAATACATAATTTTCCAATAGCATTCCTATGGAAATATTTGTTAGGAAATATTGTCCATTGGCCCATATATATTTGTAATAGCAATCAATGTCGTTGGTTATGTATTAGAATTTGTAATTAAAGAGGGGTGGATAAGATATATCTCCATTTTGGAAGGCTTCCAACTTATCAACTCTCACTTGATAAATGATTATATGCTATTTCCTTTGGTAGATCAGCAAAATCTTACACACATCCTTGAGACAATTCACACCTTCTATAAGGCCTTTGGTGAAAGAATCTAAGAATATAAGAATTTTTTTATTCCCTTTGGATTCAATGATAAGCTAGATTGGATACCCATAACATGGAAGTGGGTGAAAAGAGGAAAAATATCTAAGTACTTTAGCTTTCCTTTTGGTGTTGATATTTTACCCAAATCTATGTGGTTTGATGTATGGATAATTTTACCAAAAATTTAGGCTACTAGAAATCTCTATAAATGTCTCAAGCAACTAAAATCTAGATTGATAAAAATAATTTAGTCCTCTTCCATGCTTACTTATCTTATTTTTGGATGTCGAGAAAGGATGGGTATGATAAGATGAATATTATGCTTTGGGAGTTTTTCTAGGTAAAAAATCCATGCAAATGAGTCTTCCCAATAGTCTCTTGGAGAACTTGTTGTAGACTTGTTTCATGCAGTATGTTAGGAATCCCCAACCTTCAAGTGCAAGGATATGCACTTGTGGCTAAATTGATGCAAAGGGTAATCATATGGAATGGTCCATAGAAGGTGTTGGTGAGGGAGAATTTGAAAAATACCCATGTGGATGGTAAAATTTAGACAAATATGTCATACAATGATGTTCTTTTACAAGCCCCTTATTTCTCTATAGAAGGCTATAATATTGTCAAAGAAATTTGGAAATCCTAGTAGCAAGTGCATAAATTTATTTCATAGAAGCCACATTCAGAGCAAGGTACCGTAGAGTTTCTCTAGCACAACTTATGGTGGTTGCCCCTCCTCACATTTAAGGTGTAAAATCTTGCCACGATTCCCTAGTTTCCTACCAGGCATATCTTCAAAAGTGGAATGATTTTGTTGGGTGATATTTGGAAGTTCTCTAAGCCCTCATGGAAAAATTGAAAGCAAATTCAATCAAAATTTGGTCTCTACCCTATTGATAAAGTAGTTATTAT
The DNA here is from genome assembly GCA_028583015.1 of Wollemia nobilis. Taxonomy (NCBI): domain Eukaryota; kingdom Viridiplantae; phylum Streptophyta; class Pinopsida; order Araucariales; family Araucariaceae; genus Wollemia; species Wollemia nobilis. Next base: position 3,777,214 of record JAQPPZ010016604.1, read on the forward strand.
GCATATCCTTTCCATTTCCTCCTAGGAAACCCCACCTCAATATTCTCCACTTGAATCCAATCCCTCTTGGACTTAATGGAAATGGTTTGAAAATTATAACATAAAGCAACCAATCCTTAAGTTTTGGTACCAATCCTTTCTTCCTATGAACTATTAGCAATTTATGGATATGCTAAATAAGAAATGGAACTTAGATCTCAGTTGGGTCATTTGGGTGGGAACCTTCAAGCTGATCAAATTTACCCCATTTCAAGGAAAGTTATAGATTCTTCTATGGAATGTAGTCCTCGAAAGCCTACCTACTCATACTAGGTTAAAATGGATGTCCTAAGGGAAAGGCAATTGCCCTTTTTTTGGTTTGGAAGAGATAATACAACATATATTTTAGAACAATTCTCATGCCTAGTGTATATGGTGTGAAGCGCAAGAACTGCTTTACTGCTTACTACTACCCATAACGAAGGATCAAGCCTTTTTAGGGATTGATATAATGCCAAACCAAAAATTACTTCTCTCCATTACTAGGGTGGTCATCATATTTCATATATAGAAGACTTCATGTAAATCCATTTTTTAAAACTAGTCGAAAGAAATATCTAATCTCTCAATAGCTAACATATTTATTATTGTAAAATCTTAGTTGTAGTCTTAGTAAATAGGTCACATCCAAAAGGAGAAAGAGCTAAAAGAAAAATCTAGAGCTTTGAAGAGGCACATCTATGAGACCTTGGCTCATAACTTAGATAGAATATACAGATTAAAGAACATTGTAGAAGAATTAAGTGAGCAACTTATCTCGATGATGCATGATCAGGCACACTTGAAGCATTTGGGTTAAGTAGAATTAAAAGCTAGCAACACACATTTCAATCCTCACTTTAGGCTTCTATCGTAGCATGATGTGGATAAAGGTCACTTAGACTCCTCCTTAACAAATGATTTCCAAGCGTGGATAATCCTCTAAAGTTTTTTATTTTACAAAGCGTAGCAGTATCTCCTCAGTATATAGTATGTAGACCACCGATTAGGGGGAGTGACCCATATGTCTCTAATCATTCAGTTTTATGTAGGCACACATTTTTAGAGTCCTTGTGAAGGTATGCTTTTTTATCCCCATGATAGCCACTAGGGATATCTCAAATTTTGATATGGTTCACTAGGGTATCACCTTTGTGGTCGTTTACTTCCAATGCTTATAGTAATATGCCTTGAGTATCCCAATATTTCTTAGTTCTCCTCTATTTTATATCTTCATGGCCTCAAGTTGTAATACAATATTGGGGGCCTATGTGTGGTCTCTATTGTGCTTATTTCTAGAGATGGGTGCCCTACGTGGCCCTATGAATGCATCTTAGTGTGCTTCATTCCTGTTGGAGGGCAGTCTATCATGGATTTGATAGCTATTGGGTGTTCAAGCCTAGAGGTAGGCACTCAAAACATGGTTAGCCTTTATATTGTATTTGATCCTTTTAATTTTATGGCTAATATGAATTTGACAACACTTTCAATTTAGAAAAACTACTTCAAAAATAGTCTCTCTTTGCAACTTAGTGAAGTTACTTCATTCTAACTTTGATACCATGTTAGACAATAGTTTCTAGAAATAAAAGAAGCATTATATTTATCATAAGTCATATGTTATAAAATAGAGAAGCTAAATTAAAATATGATTAGTAAGGGGAAAATCCAGCAATAGATCATATAAAGATATCATGCTACACACTAATATAATGAATTAGTGGTTAGGGGTATTTATAGAAGATACCTAATCCCCAATAATGTTAATTATGTATCACATTATGCTAAGTTGATATAAGGATCAAGGTTAAGTTCAACCATAAGTTACTAAACCCTTAATTAATATTTAATTAAGTTTAACCATACAAGTGGTTTAACAAATACTACTAGGAGTGAATACATCAATATTTACTATAGACTTACCATATTGAATATCCATTATCCTAATTTGTTATGGATAAATACTTCATTCTCATTCCTTTATTATGCTACTCTTGAAGCCTTTGTTAGTATATCTTAGGGATATCTGATTTATTTCATTATTTAGTTTTTTTTATTTTAGGCGTATTGTTATTTTCTATAACAATCCCTATTTTTACCTCGGGTGGTTCCCCAACCTCCGGGTTTATTTTAAGCTGCAAATGTATTATTTAAATCAGCTTCATGAATGAAATACAAGTTCGCATTTCAACATGGCATCAGAGCCAGAAGGGTGAGAGAGAGAGGAGGCGGAAGCTGGCTGGTCTTGTCGGGAGAGAATTTTTTTTTAAGGAAGGTTGCAGGTCTGTTTTTTTTTCCAGCGTTGGTCTGGAAAATTTTTATTTCCCAACGCTGGTCTGTGCGTTTTTTTGTTGAGCACGCATTTAAAAAAAAAAAAAACAGACCCCCCTGTGCTACGCACCTCCTGTGCGTGTTTTGTTTCCCAGAAATCATTTCCCAGAGCCCTTGCGCGTGATATTAAAAAAAAAAAAAAATTGCGCCCCCCCGCGCGTGATTTTTTTCATCACGCGCGGCATCCTCCACCCCCCCCACCACGACGTGATTTTAATCACGCGCGGACCCCCGCGCACCCCCCCACCGCGACGTGATTTTTAATCACGCGTGGCCTCCCCTACGCACCCCCCCCCCCCGTTGGCACGATTTTTCTTACCGCGCCAACCTCCCCACCCCAAAGCGTCATTGTGTCGCGTGATTTATTATTTCACGTGACGCGAGTCGCGACCTCCCTCCCCACCCCCCCTTTCCATACATCGCATGTGCGGCGCGACGCGCGACGCACGACAACAGCCACCGTGGGCTATCTAGCCGCCGGTCGCCTGCTGCAACCGCGGGCTATCCAGCCGCAGGCCGCCTGCTGTAGCCGCGCGCTGCGGACGCCACCGCGACCAGCAGTAGAGGAGGGGGCAGCTGCGGCCACCTGGTGGAGGCAGCCACAGAGGGAGCTGCGGCCAGGCGGCCGCGCACGGGCAAAGGGCTGGGGACCCTCCTCAAATAGGAGGGGGTCCCTGATCCTTTCGGATCAGCCCGCTAGTCCACCTGGTGGTGGACTGTGCGGTAAGGCTCAGGGAGCCTGCAGGTCGGGGGTTCAAATCCCGCCGACTCCCCCTTGGAGAAAAAAAAGGTAAAAAAAAAATTTCTAAAGTTTTTTTTTAATTATTATTTTTTAGTTAAAATTAAATTTTAATTTTAATTTATTTTTCTATAGTTTTTAAACTATATAAATTAAAATTTGATTTTAATTTATATTTTCATAGTTTTAAAAACTATATAAATTAAAATTATTTTTTTTAACTTTAAATATATAATAATTATAAAAAAAATGCTTTGTTAAAATATTTTTTAGGGGGTATTTTTTTTCCAAAAATCACAGGGGGAAAGTGAGTAATTTTTTGAAAAGCAATTTTGGCATTATTGTAAAGGTGCATTTTCGGTTGCGCCCGACACCTAGTGGGTTATTTCTGTGGGCACTTTTATGTTGTATGTTGCATATTTCATTTTTTGCACTATAACATTAAAAGTTAAAATGAAATTCACTCCTAAGTCCCCGGAATAATTAAAACCCATCCGTGCAATTTATTGCACTACAGCGTTCGGTATTTGTGATACCTCTGGCCAGCACTTACAGGTAAAGATGTCGTGATTGCGCTACTGTATCCGCCGCCTAATATAGCTACCAAAACGACGTCTGAGCTTGTTCTCTATAAATCGTCGGGGAGAGATAAGTTTGCCATTTTGCATTTTTTTACTCCATCCACTACCCTAATAGTTCTTGTGTTTAGGCGTAAATCCTGACGAAAGTTCTGAAATCCAAAGTGTTTAGGGGAAGTTACACCCCACGCATGAGGATTGCAGACTTTCTATGGTAGGTGCCATCAACAAGACTATTCCCTTTCAATACTGCTTAAGTTCCACGTATCGTATGATCTCTAAAAATTACCTATAGTTTCCCTCACGTAAGGGCGGGTATTTTGTACGGTATATTGGCCTAGCAAAAGGTATATCGAAAGGGGGACCAATTGGTGTTATAAGGAACCTTCACCATGTCTGCAAAATTAATGACTGATTCTCATCAGTTGTTGAAAGGTCCTAATTACACACCATGGAAAAACAAGATGAAGGCTATCCTAGTCATGGATGACTTATGGGATGTTGTATCTGGAGCAACAACAAGACCTTCATCTGCTGCTGGTGCTACAACTCCATCTACTGCTCAAAAAGACTTTGACAAGCTAGACAACAAAGCAAAGGTGCTCATTTTGCTTGTTGTGGCTGATGAAGTTCAACCCCATATTGCTGACTATGCAAATAGTAAAGAGGCATGGGATGCCCTTAATACTATCTATGAGGGAAAGAATGATTCCACTATTCTATTTCTTCAATCTCAATTACACAGTCTAAGCATGAAGCAAGGGGAGACAGTTGAATTTTTTCTTTGCAGAGTGTCAGAATTGAAAGCAAAGTTGAATTCTTTAGGAGAACCAGTTGAAGATAAGCTCCTTACCTCAATTGTATTGAGAGCTTTACCCGATTCTTATCGGGTGTTGATTACTTCCCTTCAGGTGTCACAACGGAAAGTTACTTTTGTAGAATTGGTTAATATGCTTCAAGAGGAGGAGGCACGCCAACTACAACGAGATGATTCTTCTAACACTGCCCTCTACATCAACAAGAAAGGGCAAAACCAGAAGAAGGGTAATTTTCAGAAGGGAGGGAATTCACAAAAGGATTCAAAAGGGAAACAAACTCAACAACCTCAATAGAAAAAGTGCTATTGCAAGATCTGTGACAAAGAAGGTCATGATACAAACAGATGTTGGCATAAGAATAAACAATCAAAACAGAAAGGCCGAAACAAACCACAAAAGAACAAACAACAAGTGAATGTTGTTGTTGAAGAATCTGACATGGATTCTGAGAGAGCCCACAAAGTTCTCATGACTACCACAATGTCCAAGCAGAGGGATCCTATCTGGTATGTTGATTCTGGAGCCAGTAAGCACATGACTGGTGACAAATCATGGTTTGAGTCTTTTGAGGCCAAAGAGGGCAAACCTATCACTATTGCTGATGATAAAACCTACAAGGTTTAGGGAGAAGGTACTATTTCAGTCACTCTTCCTGATGGCAAGTGTCAGATTGACAAAGTTCTCTATGTTCCAGGATTGGCAAACAATTTGTTGTCAGTCACACAGATTCTGGACAAAGATATGGTTGTGCACTTTAGTGTTGAGGGAGGCAAGAAGTGTTGTTCTATTACCAGGAGGGGTAAGAACATTGCCACTGCTTCATATAAGCATGGCTTATTTGCCTTAGATGCTATCTCTACTCCACATGTTGCCATGACAGTCTCTACAAAGGAGGCAACTTCCCTATGGCACAAGAGATATGGACATTTGAGTTTTGGTTACTTACTTGAGTTAAGTAAGTATGAAATGGTAAAAGGTCTTCCTTCCCTTTCTACCACTTTACCAGTTTGCTCTGACTACTTGGAAGGAAAGCAGCATAGAGTGCCTTTTGAAAGGAGCTCTACAAGAGCAAAGAAACCTCTGGAGTTGATTCACACCGATCTGTGCGGTCCCTTCACTCCCAAAAGTTATGGGGGTAAGAGGTATTTTCAGTTATTCGTAGATGATTACTCACGAAAGATGTGGGTATTCTTTCTTCAACTGAAATCTGAAGCATTTGGCTTCTTTTAGCAATTCAAGAAATCTGTTGAAAAGGAGTCGGGGACTTCTATAAAGACCCTCCGCTCAGATCGAGGGGGGAGTTCACCTCTAAATAATTCTCTGAGTTCTTGAAAGAAAATGGGATCACACGACAGTTAACTATTGCTTATACTCCTCAACAAAATGGAGTTGTTGAAAGGAGGAATCGTTCCATCATGGAAATGGTTCGTTGCATGCTCACAGGAGCTAGGATTGAGCAACTATATTGGGCAGAAGCTATCACCACAGAAGTATATCTGTTGAATAGGGCACCCACAAAGGCTCTACAAGGAATGACTCCATAGGAAGCATGGAGTGGTAGGAAACCCTCCATTTCTCATCTACGCATTTTTGGATGTAAAGCTTTCATGCACATACCAAAAGAGAAAAGGAAGAAGCTAGATGTGAAGACACTGAAGTGTATTCTTCTTGGGTATGATGAGCACTCTAAGGGTTATCATTTGATTGATCCCTTAACCAAGAAGATACACATCAGTAGAGATGTAGTTTTTGATGAGGCTTTCACATCAGAACCCACATCAGATGTATACCTAGACCTTGTGGAACCTAAGGTTGATAAATCTCCTTCATCAAAAGTTGGAGGTTCATCTTCATCTTCTTCAACACCTCAGAAGAAGAATCCAAAGTGGTATACAAATACAATCAAAGACTCTAAGCTATCCACTCCACCAGATTTGACATTGGATAGGCCTCGTACTCGCAGCATGGCTCGACAGGAGAAAGTCGCAACAGAGAATACTAGGGTTGATGACTTGTGTCAATATTTTGAGGAACTTTCTGTAGATCCAGAGAGAGATACAGAAGATATGGATATTGATAGTGATAGGGTATTTATGTCTTCCATAGACGATCTTGAACCCGCATCAGTGCAAGTTGCTCTTGGTGAGCCTCAGTGGAAGGCTGCTATGGATGCAGAGTATAAGTCTTTGATGAAAAACAAAACTTGGAAGCTTGTCGATCTGCCATATGGAAAGAAGCCCATAGGCTGCAAATGGGTGTATAAAGTGAAGTATAAGGCAGATGGTACAATAGATAAGCATAAGGCCCGACTTGTTGCAAAGGGCTATGCTCAAAGAGAAGGCATTGACTATGAGGAAACTTTTGCACCTACTGCTCGGATGACAACCATTCGAGTTCTTTGTGCTATGGCAGCGCAATATGGGTGGAAAGTACACCAAATGGATGTCAAGAGTGCTTTTCTAAATGGTGATCTCCAAGAAGAAGTCTACATGACTCAACCGGAAGGATTTGAAGTGGAAGGCCAACAACAGAAAGTTTGCAGATTGGTAAAATCCTTATATGGTTTGAAACAAGCCCCTCGGGCTTGGTATATAAAAATGGATCATCACCTTTTGCAGCATGGTTTTAAGAGATGTCCATCAGATGCAAACCTCTATTTTAAGAAATAGGGTTCTGAAATAGTGTTGCTTGTACTCTATGTTGATGATCTGCTCATTACAGGGAGTTCAAAAACAATGATTTCTACTGTCAAAAGAGACTTGTGTCAATATTTTGAGATGTCAGATCTCGGACTTCTCCATTATTGTCTTGGTCTAGAAGTCAGCCAGAAGGAGCACTCCATCAAAGTGTCTCAAAAAAATATGCCAAGACCCTATTGGAAAAATATCGCATGACTGATTGCAAGCCAATGTCTACTCCGATGGAAACAGGAATTCAGTTATCACGATATGATGATTCACCTCAGGTAGATGGTACTCTCTATCGCCAGTTGATTGGGAGTCTCATATATCTGACCAACACTAGGCCAGATATCATTTTTGTTGTCAACTATCTTTCGAGGTTCATGCAGGAGCCTAAGACTACACATTGGAAAGCAGCAAAGCGCGTTCTTCACTATGTTCGTGGCACAATGGAATATGGCCTAGAATATAAGAGGAACAACAAATTCTTCTTACAGGGATACACGGACTCCGACTATGCCGGATCATATGATGACCGTAAATCAACTTCAGGATATTTGTTTCATCTTGGATCTGGTCCTGTCTCTTGGCATAGCAAGAAGCAATAGGTGGTTGCTATTTCATCAACAGAGGTAGAATATCATGCCGCACGTGAAGCTGTGTGCGAAGTGATATGGTTGCGTCGCATCCTCACAAGTATGGGTCTTCCATCAAAATCTCCAATACACTTGTTCTGCGACAACATGGGTGTTTTGAATCTTGTCAAGAATCCAGTACATCATGAAAGAACCAAGCACATTGACACACAATGTCACTTCATTCGAGACAAAGTTCCAAGGCACCGAATTCAGCTTCAGCACATTCCCACCAATGCTCAAGTTGCAGACATTTTCACTAAGGCACTTGCACGTGTCAAATTTGAATTGTTTTGCAACTCTCTTTGTATTACCAACTGATGTAATCAGGGGGGATATTAGTAGTTCTTCAATTACATAAATAATGTAATAAGGGGGGATGTTAGCATATCTTAGGGATATCTGATTTATTTCATTATTTAGTTTTTTATTTTAGGCGTATTGTTATTTTCTATAACAATCCCTATTTTTACCTCGGGTGGTTCCCCAACCTCCGGGTTTATTTTAAGCTGCAAATGTATTATTTAAATGCTGCTTCATGAATGAAATACATGTTCGCATTTCAACAGCCTTCAAGTGGAAAGAATAACTTCTACACTACATTTATTTCTATTGCAAGGAGAATATTTTATACTAGAGTGAAATAAAGATGATTTATGTGGAATTACCTCTTTCATATCCTTTGTTTCAAATAAATTATCCATGTATTCCTTTGCATATTTAATTCCTTTTGAATTTAAACTCAAATTGCACTTTATCATGCCTTATATCCTTATTTGTTTCTTCTAATGATTGCTTTGAGTAAACTATGATGACCTTTGTCATCGGATGCTATAGATAGGATTTGTTTGTCTCTTTTTTAGGAGTGCAATGTCCTTGATCTAAATTAGCTTCTACTAGAGTATGATCTTCTTACTTCATATTAATATTTGTTTCATGACAAAAGTTTCTCTCTATCATGTTTACTTTGGAATATCTTGCCATGTGTCTAGTCAAATAATATTTATGGCATCAAAATGCAATATTTTCATAATCTATGTGTTGATATTATTATCTTGATTAAAATTTAATCTTAATGGATTGTGGCAAATGTTTTGAAATATCCATAATAAGATATATTCAGGTATATAAAACATGTTTTTCTCCTTATTATATGATCCCTCCTAAAGGAAATACCCTAGGTTATTGTTAATATTCTTTGAAACATCCTTATTGATATAGGTTAATATAGCAGTGTAAAACACCTAACCCATACAAGAATCTTTCTGATAGTTTGTCTTCATAGAAAAATTGTCAATCAATGTTCTTAAATATAGGTAATATTTCCCCCACAAACCATAGGCCACCATTTATTATTTTATCTATAATTCATGAACTAAAAATGGTGGTGAGAAATAAATTTAGGAATAAAATTAATGGAACACTTTAAATTCAATCCCCATTTTCACTTCATCGAATTTTAAATCTCTTAAGACCTTGGCTAATATACAAGGAATGTACATATTGACCCTCTACTTTTAAGAATCATTATATCATGCTCGGTCATCTCATGCCTGACAATTAGTTCTAATGTAACATTTACAACCTTGATTAAACTTGCCATATTTTTTTTTCCTCTTGTTTGCAACTTGGGATTGCATACTTCTAGTTAAGGAATCCTTCTAATTTGGACTTTCAAATATGGATTTCCTTCCATCCTACCTAGGTTTTCCTCATATAAATAATTTACTTTTTAATTTCCACAATGATTTGGAGGAATAAAAGTTGAGGCTTGCTATTTGCTCACAATTGCTTCCTATTTGCATATTCTCCCTATGCTTCTCTAAATATTTAAAATAAGAAAAGGTATTTTAGGATCGAGAAGGTTTCTGGAGAGGAGGGCTCTGCTAGAATTTTTTTTGTGAGCTACATCAGGGTTTTTGGAGCTTTCCATGGCCTCCAACCCTAATGGCCCAATGGTTTGCACTAGTGCTACAATGGAGATGGTTCTTGTCAATGGCACTTCTAGGGTATCCCCTGATGTTTTTCCTTTCAAGCTTATTGAATTTGAGGTAGCTATATAGATTCATACACCTTGCTCAAGTATTTTGTTGGGTGTATCCCTCCTAAGTTGTTATTAAGGGTTTGAATCTCTTTGGCATGGACCCCCCATGGAATTATTATTCAAATGGTATAAATGCTTACCAAAGTAGTATTTTTTTGTTCACTGTGCACATGTCACAACTATTTATCAACACAATCCTTGACATATATGAAGCTCTTTTCTCACTCTATCATCATGGACCCATGATTTAATTGTATCTATGAACAAACTCCTCAAAGTTATAGTCTAGATGGAGTTCCTCGGACTTCCCCTCTCTTTGTGGGTTGTGTTGGACCAAATTATCGGTGCGGTTGAGCGTTTTGTTTCACTGAACCTAAAAAAAATTCAATACACATCTGACCTGATGGGTATGTGTAGAGTTATTTTTTTCAAAGGATATATCTAATTCCATCACCATTCAAGTGGGGTAGGATGCCATTTCTAAGTTGGTGGTTTACATTAATCTCTCAAACACCTATTTTTGTTGCCAGGAATCCAATCATAAGGTGAATTACTATTCACATACACCACCTCCTAAGCTAAATTCAACACTTATGCCCACCCCTAGGTCAACCACTCAACCTAAGGTGGATGGTTGGATCATTATAAGTCATTGCAAAAATTTACATTCTCATGTTGTTCCCACTCCATAGACAATAGTTTTTTCAATTCACAAACAATGGTTGTCACATGCTCGAGCCTTTAGCTCCACAAATGATGATTTTTTTATCCATACCTGATGGTCATCACAAGATTGATGTCTTCACTTCCATAGATGATTATTTTCCAATTTCATAGTCCTCACCCGTGAAGGGCATAATACCAGATGCAAAGCCATCATTGATGGAATTGTAAGTTCCTACAGAGGAAGCAAAATATGAATATCCTTCCCCTTATGTGTAGTTTCAGTGTTCTCATAGTCTTAAATAGGGGAAATGTGAGGATAATCTACACAAAAATGATTTTGCCCATCCAAACCTTGGTGGGTGAGTGTAAAAATGAGTAGTTTCAACAACTTTGGGGTGTTGGCATTTCTTGAACAGAAGCTCTATGGAGTCTTAATGAAGCAAACCATTTAAAGCAAATTTGTAGCATCTACAAAATTTTTGAAGAATTATAACAAAGGTTTAAACATTTAAAGCAAGTTACATATTTTTTGGAGCAAGCGGGAATGAAAAATTTTGGAAGCAAGCTACATGTTTGAGTTGCAAGATGATTGCACTAAAGAGATCAATCATTGGTTTGTAAAATTCTGGGAATACAAGGGGTGGATGATTGCCTCCCATCACTGCTTTGGAAAAACCTTCATTTCTATCACGAATGACTCTTGCTTAAAAGTCCTAAGACTCAACAACCAGATGATTTATGGTCAACTAGTCATTGGATATTCCAATTTAACATCGAGAATATGTCAAACATGAAATACCCTCTTTGGATTGATCTCCCATTCTTAAAATTTCCATGGACAAATAAACATGGAAAGGGTTTTATTCCTTTTTAGAAGAAGAACCTGTGATGAAGAGCTCAATCTTTGGTTTGTCAAAGTCTAGGAATCCAAGGGTTGGATGATTGCCTCCCATCACTGCTTTGGAAAATCCTTCATTTCTATCACTTTCACCTCCAAAGACTCTTGCTTAAAAGTCTTAAGACTCAAAACCTAGATGATTTATGGTCACTTGCTCTTTTTATAGCATTGGATATTCCAATTTAACATTGAGAATGTGTCTAACATGAGAACCCTCTTTGTATTGAACTCCCTTTATTAAAATTTCCATGGACAAAGTACTTACCTCATATAGCTTCTACGTTTAGAAGGCCATTATTCCTCCTATCCAAGGCCTCCCACTTCATGTGCTTCTAATTTTGCATCTTTTTTGAGGTTGATGTCTCCAAGGATATCCTAAGGAAGATCTTATTTAGAGCCTATGGTATCCAATTCAAACAATGGATTAATTATCTTAACTTGTCAAACTCATATTTCTACTATAGAAAGCAATGTCATATGATTAAAAACTTTTCGTTGAGACCTCCCAAACAATATAACCATCTTGCTAGTACTCCTATTTCCCTCTCGTGATGTCCCATTTTCCTTGCTCATTCAGTACTCCAAACTTCTAACTTGGAATTTATCCCCATATCCCTTTAGCTCCTTCAATATTTCAAGGCTCCTATACAATAAACTCCTCATGAAATAGTCAAGGAGGGTTGGGTAACCCAACATAATAATAAACACGGATGCAACCCATCACAAGAGCCTCCCCCCTCCTTTTGAAGGTATCCCCTAAGATCAACACCTAGGATATAAGGAGTGAACCCATAGGCCTACCAAATCTCACTCCAACAATACCTCCTTAGCAACATGTCATTCCAAGGGAACAGGTACTCTGTATGATTATATGCAGTTTGCACCCACTTGGAATATCGATGATGCCTTAGCTGACAATATGTTAGATTAGTGTTCGCAAGAATCATGTCTTAGAATGTGCATGCAATCACACTATTAGAGTGATGTTTTTTTAATCTAGATAGTCATAAAGAGAGTTTGCATGTAGATTTTACTATTGCAAGAAGTCAAAAATTTAGGTCTTAGACTCAAAAATTCCCTTAATACCCTATGGGGGTTGGGGTGCTTATGTACAAATCATGATGAAGGAAGGTTGGTTATACTATGCCTCTCTCAGGAGTTGTGGATTCTATAGTGTTATAAGGATAGTAACCGATGCACAAAGTAGTGTGGTGTACAGTAAAGTTTGATGGCAAAAAAATTAGGTATTGCAGCTATTTATGCACCCAATGATGTAGTCAAAAGGGTATCCCTTTGGCATTTGATGTGATTCAATTTTCTTGAAGTAGATTGGATAATAGGAGGGGACTTCAATATGGTAGAATTGGAGGGAGGCATATTGGTAGGTGGAACTTCTCTCAAATAGTCGAAAGAGGCTAGATCATGGTCTATGTTTAGAAGGGCCTAAAATATTTATGATCCCAATTGGACTAAGATTTATAAAAGTCATGGTGATTGGTTTACTTGGAATTATAAATGATGTGAGGATGCTCTTATAATAGAAATATTGGACCACTTCTATGCAGCAAAAAAAAATTGATATCCTCCAAAAGGATTCATCTCATCCAATCTACTCAGTGGTAACTTCAAATCATTTCCCTATTACCTTGAGTATTGGATGTGTCTGCACATGGAAATCCAAAAATAGATTACCCTTCAAGTTAATCACTTCCTTGCTCAAGCATAAATATTGTGTTGGTGAAATCAAGAAAGTATGGAATCCTTTTTCGAGTCCCTTGGGAGGGAGAGGGTGGATTATGTGGTGGGTGTAATCCATCAAAAGAATAGTGGACTAACTTTGAGGTTTTGGAAAAACCCTAGTCCCTCTTCACTTGAAAAAGAGAAAGAATTGGATTAGGAAGTTGACCAACTTAACCACCACCTTCACCAAAATATTAGCAGCATCCCTTTAAAGATCATTTGGGTGAAAAATAGGTAGAGCTTCGACATCTCCAATATTATAAAGCCCATGGAGCACAAATCAAGACACATCTTTAGTGGCTTCATGAGAGTGATAAAAACTCTAAATTCTTATTTAATATCATTAATAAGAAGAACAAATAAAAGAGGGTAGAGGCTATTAAAAATCCTATATTTGGCCTACAAATTTTGATGGAGGAACTCCAATACTTCATCCAAGAGCATTTTGTAGCCCTTTTCAAAAGTGAAGGGCCCACAAAAGTTGATTTCTTTAGAGAACATTGCAAATAGTGTATTTCTACCAAAGTATCTGAATAAGATAGATCATTGTTGAAAAACCCTTTTTCATAGGATGAACTTCATTTTTCCCTCCTTTCTTTGGTGAATGAAAAGCCCTAGATATTGATGGGATTCTAAGTGAATTTTTTAAGACCTTGTGGAAGACTATAGGAGTTGATTTTCTAAGCATGTGTGAGAATGTTATTACTAGTGGAGGCCTTAGGGAGGCCATTAATTAGGGATTGATCAGGCTCATTACCAAAATAATTAGGCCATAACTACTTGTTGATTGGTGTCCCATTACTTTACTCAATTACTCTTATAAAAAATTTTCTAAGGATCTAGCCATAAGACTCCTCCTAGTGGCTGCAAATATTATCTATCCAAAGCAAACAAACATCCTAGATAGTCACAATATTTTATAGCTATGGAAGGAATGGAGTGGGCTCAAGCACAAGGGCTCAAGGGTCTTTTCTTTAAACTTTATTTTGACAAATATTACAATCGATTAGAGTGGCCCTTCATATTAAGCATGCTCCACTGTGTTGGTTTTGGAAATAAATTCACCAATATGGTACCTACCCTCTTTCCAAATGCTTTTGCAAGAGTGGTTATTAATACATAATTTTCCAATAGCGTTCATATGGAAATATTCGTTAGGAAATATTATCCATTGGCCCATATATATTTGTAATTGCACTCAATATCACTGGTTATATATTAGAGTTTTCAATTAAATAGGGGTGGATAAGAGATATCTCCATTTTGGAAGGCTCCCAACTTATCAACTCTCACTTGACAAATGATTATATTCTATTTCCTTTGGCATATCAGCAAAATCTTACACACATCCTTGAGACAGTTCACACCTTCTATAGGGCCTTTGGTGAAAGAATCCAAGAATCTAAGAATTTTTTTATTCCCTTTGGATTCGATGATAAGCTAGATTGGATACCCATTACATGGAAGTGGGTGAAAATAGGAGAAATATCTAAGTACTTTGGCTTTCCTTTTGGTGTTGATATTTTACCCAAATCTATGTGGTATTGATGTATGGATAATTTTACCAAAAATTTGGGCTACTATAAATCTTTGGAAATGTCTCAAACAACTAAAATCTAGATTGATAGAAATAATTTAGTCCTCTTCCAAGATTACTTATCTTATTTTTGGATGTCGAGCAAGGATAGGTATGACAAGATGAATATTATGCTTTGGGAGTTTTAAAAAATCCATGCAAATGAGGCTTCCCAATAGTCTCTTGGAGCACTTGTTGTAGACTTTTTTCATGTAGTGGGTTAGGAATACCCAACCTTCAAATGCAATGATATGCACTTGTGGCTAAATGGATGCAAAGGGTAATCATATGGAATGATCCATAGAATGTTTTGGTGAGGTATAATTCAAAAAATCCCCATGTGGATGGTAAAATTTAGACAAATATGTCATACAATGATATTCTTTTACAAGCCCCTTATTTCTCTATAGAATGCTATAATATTGTCAAAGAAATTTGGAAATCCTAGTAGCAAGTGCATCAATTTCTTTCATAGAAGCCACATTCAGAGCAAGGTCCCATATATTTTCTCTAGCACAACTTATGGTGGTTGCCCCTCCTCACCTTTAAGGTGCAACCTCTTGTCACGATTCCCTGGTTTTCTACCAGGCATATCTTCAAAAGGGGAATTATTTTGGTGGGTGACATTTGGGAGTTCTCTAAGCCCTCATGGAAAAATTGAAAGAAAATTCAATCAAAATTTGGCCTCTACCCTATTGATAAAGTAGTGAGTATGCATATCCTTTCCATGTCCTCCTAGGTACCCCCATCTCTATCTTATCCACTTGAATCCAATCCCCCTTGGACTTAATGGAAATGGTTTGAAAATCATAACTTAAAGCAACCAATCCTTAAGTTTTGGTACCAATCCTTTCTTCGTATGAACTATCAGCAATTTATGGATATGCTAAATAAGAAATGAAACTTAGAGCTCAGTTGGGCCACTTGTGTGGGAACCTTCAAGTTGATCAAATTTACCCCATTTCAAGGAATGTTATAGATTCTTCTATGGAATGTAGTCCTCCAAGGCCTACCTACTCATACTAGGTTAAAATTGATGGCCTAAGGGAAAGGCAATTGCCATTTTTTTTGGTTTGGAAGAGATACTACAACATATATTTTAGAACAATGCTCGTGCCTAGTGTATATGGTGTGAAGTGCAAGAACTGCTTTACCACTTACCACTACCTATAATGAAGGATCGAGCCTTATTGATCCAGGTATTGTCAATATTCATTGAAACATCCTTATTGATATATGTTTATATAGCAGTGTAAAACACCTAACCCATACAAGAATATTTCTGATAGTTTGTCTTGATAGAAAAATTGTCAATACATGTTCTTAAATATAAGTAATATTTCCCCCACAAACCATAGGCCACCATTTATTATTTTATCTATAATTCATGAACTAAAAATGGCGATGAGAAACAAATTTAGGAATAAAATTAATGAAACACTTTAAATTCAATCCCCATTTTCACTTCATCGAATTTTAAATCTCTTAAGACCTTGGCTAATATACAAGGAATGTACATATTGACCCTCTACTTTTAAGAATCATTATATCATGCTCGGTCATCTCATGCCTGACAATTAGTTCTAATGTAACATTTACAACCTTGATTAGACTTGCCATATATTTGTTTTTCATCTTGTTTGCAACTTGGGATTGCATACTTCTAGTTAAGGAATCCTTCTAATTTAGACTTTCAAATATGGATTTCCTTCCATCCTACCTAGGTTTTCCTCATATAAATCCTTTATTTTTAAATTTCAACAATGATTTGGAGCAAGAAAAGTTGGGGCTTGCTATTTTCTCACACTTGCTTCCTATTTGGATATTCTCCCTATGCTTTTCTAAATATTCAAAACAAGAAAAGGTATTTTAGGATCAAGAAGGTTCCTGGAGAGGAGGGCTCTGCTAGAATTTTTGTTGTGAGCTACATCAAGGTTTTGTGAGCTTTCCATGGCCTCCAACCCTAATGTCCCAATGGTTTGCACTAGTGCTACAAGAGATATGGTTCTTGGCAATGGCACTTCTAGGGTATCCCCTGATGTTTTTCCTTTCATGCTTATTGAATTTTTATTTAGCTATATAGATTCATACCCCTTGGTCAATTATTTTGTTGGGTGTATCCCTCCTAAGTTTTTATTGAGGGTTTGAATCTCTTTGGCAAGGACCCCCATGGCATTACTATTCAAAGTGTATAAAGGCTTACCAAAGTTTTTTTTTATTTTTTTTCACCCTACACATGTCACAACTATTTATCAACACAATCCTTGACATATACGAAGCTCTTTTCTCACTCTCTCATCATGGACCCATGAATTTATTGTCTCTATGAACAAATTCCTCAAATTTCTAGTCTAGGTGGAGTTCCTCAGACTTCTCCTCTCTTTGTGGGTTGTGTTGGACAAAATTATCAGTGTGGTTGAGCATTTGGTTTCACTTAACCTAAAAAATTTCAATACACATTCGACCTGATGGGTTTGTGTAGAGGTAGATTTTTCAAAGGATATACCTAATTACATAACCATTCAAGTGGGGTAAGACACCATTTCTAAGTGGGTGGTTTACATTAATCTCTCAAACACCTATGTTTTTGCCAAGAATCCAATCATAAGGTAAAGGACTATTCACATACACCACATCCTAAGCCAAATTCAACACTTATGCCCACCCCTAGGTCAACCACTCAACCTAAGGTGGATGGTTGGATCATTATAGGTCATTGCAAAAATTTACATTCTCATGTTGTTTCCACTACATAGATGACAATGTTTTATTCACAAACAATGGTTGTCACATGCTCAGAGCCTTTAGCTCCACAACTGATGATTTTTTATCCATACCTGGTGGTCATCACAATATTGATGTCTTCACTTCCATAGATGATTATTTTCCAATTTCATAGTCCTCACCCATGAAGGGCACAATACCAGATGCAAAGCCATCATTGATGGAATTGGAAGTTCCTACGGAGGAAGCAAAATATGAATATCCTTCCCCTTCTATGTAGTTTTAGTGTTCTCATAGTCTTCAATAGGGGAAATATGAGGACAATCTACACAAAAATGGTTTCACCCATCCAAACCTTGGTGGGTGGGTGTAAAAACTAGTAGTTTCAAAAACTTTGGTGTGTTTGCATTACTTGAACAGAAGCTCGATGGAGTCTTAATGAAGTAACTAATCTTTAAGTCTACTTGGAAATATTTACTTAGACGAGCACCTGACGATACCAACCATTATATGCATTAGATCTCTCCATAATTTTTGAAGAAAGCTACATGTTTGAGTTATAATATGATTGTACTAAAGATATCAATCATTGGTTTTTCAAAGTCTGGGAATCCAAGGGTTGGATGATTGCCTCCCATCAGTTCTTTGGAAAAAACTTCATTTCTATCACTATCACCTCTAAAGACTCTTGCTTAAAAGTCCTAAAACTCAACAACTAGATTATTTATAGTCAACTGGTCATTGGATATTCCTATTTAACATCGAGAATATGTCAAACATGAAATGCCCTCTTTGAATTTATCTCCCTTTCTTAAACTTTCCATGGACAAATAACCATGGAAAGGGTTCTATTCCTTTTTAGAAGAATAACCTGTGATGAAGAGCTCAATCACTGGTTTGTCTAAGTCTAGGAATCCAAGGGTTGGATGATTGCCTCCCATCACTGCTTTGGAAAATCCTTCATTTCTATCACTTTCACCTCCAAAGACTCTTGCTTGAAGTCCTAAGACTCAACACCTAGATGATTTATGT
Organism: Wollemia nobilis; assembly: GCA_028583015.1. NCBI lineage: Eukaryota > Viridiplantae > Streptophyta > Pinopsida > Araucariales > Araucariaceae > Wollemia > Wollemia nobilis. The sequence continues at coordinate 3,795,694 of JAQPPZ010016604.1, forward strand.
TCAGCTGGTCTTTCTATAGCATTGGATATTCCAATTTAACATTGAGAATGTGTCAAACATGAGAACCCTCTTTGGATTGAACTCCCTTTATTAAAATTTCCATGGACAAAGTACTTACCTCATATAGCTTCTACGTTTGGAAGGCCATTATTCCTCCCATCCAAGACCTCCCACTTCATGTGCTTCTAATTTTATATCTTGGTTGAGGTTGATGTCTCCAAGGATCTCCTAAGGAAGATCTTATTTAGAGCCTGTGTTATCCAATTCAAACAATGGATTAATTATATTAACTTGTCAAACTCATATTTCTACTATAGAAAGCAATGTCATATGATTAAAAACTTTTCGTTGAGACCTCCCAAACAATATAACCAACTTGCTAGTACTCCTATTATCCCATACTCAACATGCAAGAAAAACAATACCATTTGTTCAAACTTCATAGCATTTTGATTCTCATGATGTCCCATTTTCCTTGCTCATTCAGTACTCCAAGCTTATAACTTGGAATTTATCCCCATATCCCTTTAGCCCCTTCCATATTTCAAGGCTCCTATGGAGTAAAATATTCATGAAATAGTCAAGGAGGATTGGGTAACCCAACATAATAACAAACACGGATGCAACCCATCACAAGAGCCCCCCCCCCTCCTTTTGAAGGTATCCCCTAAGACCAACACCTAGTATATAAGGAGTGGAGCCATAGGCCTACCAACTCTCACTCCAAAAATACCTCATTAGCCACATGTCATTCCAAGGGAACAGGTACTCTGTATGATTATATGCAGTTTGCATCCACTTGGAATACCTATGATGCCTTAGCTGACCATATGTTAGATTGGTGTTCGCAAGTATCATGTCTTAGAATGTGCATGCAATCACACTATTAGAGTGATTTTTTTTTATCTAGATAGTCATAAAGAGAGTTTGCATGTAGATTTTACTATTGCAAGAAGTCAAAAATTTAGGTCTTAGACTCAAAAAATCCCTTAATACCCTATGGGGGGATGGGGTGTTTATGTACGAATCATGATGAAGGAAGGTTGGTTATACTATGGCTCTCTCAGGAATTGTGGATTCTATAGTATTATAAGGAGAGTAACCGATGCACAAATTAGTGTGGTGTACAGTAAAGTTTGATGGCAAAAAATTAGGTATTAGAGCTATATATGCACCCAATGATGCAGTCAAAAGGGTATCCCTTTGGGATTTGATGTGATTCAATTTTCTTGAAGTAGATTGGATAATAGGAGGGGACTTCAATATGGTAGAATTTGAGTGAGGCATATTGGGAGGTGGAACTTCTCTCAAATAGTCGAAAGAGGCTAGATCATGGTCTATGTTTAAAAGGGCCTAAAATATTTATGATCCCAATTGGACCAAGAGTTCTAAAATTCATGGCGGTTGGTTTACTTGGAATAAAAAATGATGTGGGGATGCTCTTATAATAGAAATATTGGACCACTTCTATTCAGTAAAAAAAATTGATATCTTCCAAAAGGATTCATATCATCCAATATACTCAGTGGTAACTTTAGATCGTCTCCTTATTACCTTGAGTATTGGATGTGTCCGCACATGGAAATCCAAAAATAGCTTTCTCTTGAAGTTAATCACTTCCTTGATCAAGCATAAATATTTTTTTAATTAAATAAAGAAAGTATGGAATCCCTTTTCAAGTCCCTTAGGAGGGAGAGGGTGGATTATGTGGTGGGATTAATACATCAAAATAATAGTGGATTAACTTTGAGGTTTTGAAAAAACCCTAGTCTCTCTTCACAATAAAAATAGAAAGAATTGGATTAGGAAGTTGACAAACTTAACCACCACCTTCACCAAAATATTAGCAGCATCACTTCTCAAAATCATTTGGGTGAAAAATAGGTAGAGCTTCGACATCTCTAATCTTATAAAGCCCATGGAGCACAAATCAAGACATATCTTTAGTGGCTTCATGAGAGTGATAAAAATTCTAAATTCTTCTTTAATATCATTAAGAAGAACAAATAAAAGAGGGTAGAGGCTATTAAAAATCCTATATTTGGCCAACAAATTTCGATGGAGGACCTTGCATACTTCATCCAAAAGTATTTTGTAGCCCTTTTAAAAAGTGAAGGGCCAACAAAAGTTGAGTTCTTTATAGAACATTGCAAATAGTGTATTTCTACCAAAGTATATGAAGAAAATAGATCATTGTTGAACAACTCTTTTTCATAGGATGAACTTCATTTTGCCCTCTTTTCTTTGGTGAATGAAAAGCCCTAGATATTGATGGGCTTCTAAGTGAATTTTTTAAGACCTTGTGGAAGACTATAGGAGCTGATTTTCTATGCATGTGTGAGAAGGTTATTAGTAGTGGAGGACTTATGGAGGCCATTAATTAGGGATTGATCAGGCTCATTCCCAAAAAAATTAGGCCATAACTACTTGTTGATTGGTGTCCCATTACTTTACTCAATTCCTCTTATAAAATTTTGGCTAAGGATCTAGCCATAAGACTCCTCCTAGTGGCTGTAAATATTATCTATCCAAAGCAAACAGATTTCTTAGAAGGTCACAATATTGTATATCTAGGGAAGTAATGGAGTGGGCTCAAGCACAAGGGCTCAAGGGTATTTTCTTTAAGATTGATTTTGATAAATATTACAATCGATTAGAGTGGGCCTTCATATTAAGCATGCTCCACTGTGTTGGTTTTGTAAATAAATTCACCAATATGGTACCTACCCTCTTTCCAAATGCTTTTGCAAGAGTGGTTATTAATACATAATTTTCCAATAGCATTCCTATGGAAATATCCATTAGGAAAGATTGTCCATTGGACCATATATATTTGTAATAGCACTCAATGTCATTGGTTATGTATTAGAATTTGTAATTAAAGAGGGGTGGATAAGAGATATATCCATTTTGGAAGGCTCCCAACTTATCAACTCTCACTTGACAAATGATTATATGTTATTTCCTTTGGCAGATCATCAAAATATTACACACATCCTTGAGATAGTTCACACCTTCTATAGGGCCTTTGGGAAAGAATCCAAGAATCTAAGATTTTTTTTATTCCCTTTGGATTCGATGATAAGCTAGATTGGATACCCATAACATGGAAGTGGGTGAAAAGAGGAAAAATCTCTAAGTAGTTTGGCTTTCCTTTTTGATGCAGGAGCATCCAGTGACAGCAGGACAATCTGGCAGCATTCGGATTTTCTATGCAATTTGTTTTATGTTCAAAGGCCAAGTTTGGGGGGGGGTCACGAAATCGTGACCCCAAAGGCAGCAACAGGGCAGAGGGAAGTTTCCATCGTGATATCGCAACGTCGCGATATCGTGACAAGTTTGAAGGCAGAGGCCAGAGGGAGGTTTTCATCACGATATCGCGACGTCGCGATATCGCGACGGTATTTCGAAGACTAAGGCGAGGGGGAAGTCCCGTCGTGATATCGTGACCTGTGGTAAGCTGCCACATGGCAGTGTTGCAAAGACAAGGCTAGAGGCTACAGCGAGGCGTAGGCAAGGGGAGGGGGTCGTGAAATCATGACATGTCACGATTTCGTGACATGTCATGAAATCGTGACCCCAAGAGGCTCGACATGGCGAAGGCAGGAGGGGGTCACAAAATCGTGACCCCAAAGGGCTCAACGAGGTGAGGGTGATTTTGGTCGCGATATCGCGACATGTCATGATTTCGTGACCTGTCACGATATCGCGGCCAGGTGGAGGCACAGCTAAAAGTGAACACGCGGACGGCCAGGCAAGGCCGAATTTGACACGTGGACAGCCACGTGTATCAAAACAGTTGTGAAGGGCACGTGTTTGAAAGATGTTGCGACAGAAGAAGGCATAGTCGATTTAAACATGCGGACAGGTCAAAGGAGGCCATTAATGCAAGCTTCTTGGCGGATCGGGTAGTTGCCCATTTATGGTAGACAAATTTGAAAACTCGACCGAGGGGGAAAATCAAATTTGAATTTTTGTTAGGTGGGGCATTAATTGCCTAGAGGACCGAGACCTCGATAAAAAATCAAATTTTGGTAACAGTTGGGGGGGTGGACCGGAGAACGGGGAGAAGTAGTACAGTTAGAGAGACCGAAGCCGAGCTTGGTCATTGTAAAGCCTACGGGCTGATTTATCTTGATGTGTGTATAATTTTCCGAAGATTTTAATGAAAAGCATGAATATTTTGACTGTGTGAATTTCCCGGTCCCCATCAGTGGTATCAGAGCCAAAAGTTCCTGAGTGTGTGACAGATCGTCGGACGTGAGGCAGTCACACCAGGATCTGTGGGAAGGCTCGTGAGAAAGTGGGAAGATGCCTCCAAGAAGAAACCCCATTGGTGGGAGAGGCATGGCAGCAGAAGATTTTTGGGCTTTGCAGCGGCAAGTTCAGGCCCTACAAGAAGAACTGCGCAGAGGATACGAACCAAGAAGAGATGCAGACAGTGAAGATGAAGTAGATGAAGAAGAAAACCAGTTTGAAGAAGAAGAAGAAGTTGTGGATCCGGCACAAGCCAGACTATACAGGGCCATATCCCAGATTGGGAAGAGGCCAAAGATGGAAGTTTCCATGTATTTTGGGAACTTGAATCCGAAGGAGTTGATCGACTGGGTCAATGATCTGGAAGAATACTTCGAGTATGAAGAATTTGAAGATCCCGAGAGGGTCAGATTTTCCAAGACCAAGTTGAAGGGTCATGCCAGCATTTGGTGGAGGGGAATACAACTGGAACGGAACAGAAGAGGAAAAGAACAGATAACAAGATGGGAACGGATGGTTGAAAAATTAAAAAGGCAGTTTATTTTGACAGATTATGAGTTGGATTGCTGAGAAAAATGCAGGGTTTGAGACAGCTAAATAAAACTATCCAAGAATATACGGAGGAATTTTATAAAATCTCCATCAGAATCGGCCATTTAGAAGCAAGCAAGGAAAAGGTGGCCCGTTATATTAATGGGTTGAGACCTAGTGTCCAGGAAGAGTTGAGCTTAGTGCGGGTGAGCACCATTGAAGATGCTTACCAGTTTGCTCTGAAGGTTGAAGAAAAACTGAACAGAAGGTTTGAGAGCAAGCAAAAAGGAAGAGGGCCTGGAGGAAAGACCGGTGGAAGAAAAGAGGAAGGAAAGGAAGAGAAGAAAGAAGAGGTTAGCAGCAGCCGAAATCAGAAAGAAGATGAAGAACCCAAACCGCAAGTTTAGAACAATGGCTACCCAAGAGGAAGAGGTAGATCTGGATGCGGGTATGGAAGAGGAGTGTTTCAGGGAACATGTTTCCACTATGGAGAAGAGGGGCATCAGGCATATGAGTGTCCCCAGCACCCCGAGAGAGTGAACAAGAAACAAGTGGGTCCTGCCAGAGTTGCTATGGCAGCGAAAGATGCTGAATCAGAACATTCTGAAGAAGCTGAGAAGGGAGAAGCCATGATTGTGAGAAGGACCATGCTGATTGATGAAGACAAGCCAGAGCAGAGGAGAAGCCTGTTTCGCACACGGTGCAAAAGTGCAGGCAAAGTCTGTAATGTTATTATAGACAATGGGAGTACAGACAACTTAGTTTTCGAGGAGATGGTTGCTAAGTTGCAGCTGGAAAGGAGGAGACACCCGCATCCATACCGGATTGCGTGGTTGCGGAAGGACCACAGAGCATGGGTCCGTGAACAGTGCTTAGTCACGTTCAATATTGGGAAGTACCAGGATGAGGTCCTGTGTGATGTTTTCCCCATGGATGCTTGCCATTTGCTGTTAGGGAGGCCCTGGCAATTTGATCGGAGTGCAATGCATGATGGTTGTGCAAATATGTATTCCTTGATAAAATATGGAGTGCAGCACAAGTTGAAGCCATTACAGACAGTGGATGAGAAGGTGTGCAGCAATGCCAGAATTTGTCTGGTAGAAGGCAAAAAATTTTGCCAGGAAACGGGATTTGAGCAGGTTGTAAAGGTTGATGAGTGTTCGGAGATATTACAAAAGACGTGGACCGAACAGCATAGAAGTGAAGGTCACTTCTCCTTTTTACCTGGGGTGTCTGATGCAGGAGCATCCGATGACAGCAGGACAATCTGGCAGCATTCGGATTTTCTATGCAATTTGTTTTATGTTCAAAGGCCAAGTTTGGGGGGGGTCGCAAAATCACGACATGTCATGATTTCAAAGGCAGCAACAGGGCAGAGGGAAGTTTCTGTCGTGATATCGCAACGTTGTAATATCATGACGTCACGATATCATGACAAGTTTGAAGGCAGAGGCCAGAGGGAGGTTTTCATCGTGATATCGCAACGTCACGATATCACGACGTTGTGATATCGCGACATCACGATATCATGATGGTATTTCGAAGACTAAGGCGAGGGAGAAGTCCTGTCACGATATCGCGACGGGTCGCGATATCGTGACCTGTCGTGATATCACGACCAGTGGTAAGCTGCCATGTGGCAGTGTTGCAAAGACAAGGCTAGAGGCTACAGCGAGGCGTAGGCAAGGGGAGGGGGTCACGAAATCGTGACCCCAAGAGGCTCGGCATGGCGAAGGCAGGAGGGGGTCATGAAATTGTGACATGTCGCAATTTTGTGACATGTCGCGAAATCGCGACCCCAAAGGGCTCAGCGAGGTGAGGGCAATTTTGGTCGCGATATCGTGACATGTCACGATTTCGTGACTTGTCGCGATATCGTGACATGTCACGATTTCGTGACTTGTCGCGATATCGCGGCCAGGTGGAGGCACAGCTAAAAGTGAACACATGGACGGCCAGGCAAGGCCGAATTTGACACGTGGATAGCCACGTGTATCAAAACAATTGTGAAGGGCACGTGTTTGAAAGATGTTGTGACAGAAGAAGGCATAGTCGATTTAAACACGCAGACAGGTCAAAGGAGGCCATTAATGCAAGCTTCTTGGCGGATCGGGTAGTTGCCCATTTATGGCAGACAAATTTGAAAACTCGGCCGAGGGGGAAAATCAAATTTGAATTTTTGTTAGGCGGGGGCATTAATTGCCTAGAGGACCGAGACCTCGATAAAAACTCAAATTTTGGTAACAGTTGGGGGGGTGGACCGGAGAACGGGGAGAAGTAGTACAGTTAGAGAGACCGAAGCCGAGCTTGGTCATTGTAAAGCCTGCGGGCTGATTTATCTTGATGTGTGTATAATTTTTCGAAGATTTTAATGAAAAGCATGAATATTTTGACTGTGTGAATATCCCGATCCCCATCACTTTTGGTGTTGATATTTTACCCAAATCTATGTGGTATTGATGTATGGATAATTTTACCAAAATGTTAGGCTACTAGAAATCTCTGGAAATGTCTCAAGAAACTAAAATATAGATTGATAGAAATAATTTAGTCCTCTTCCATGCTTACTTATCTTCTTTTTGGATGTCGAGCAAGGATTTGTATGATAAGATGAGTATTATGCTTTGGGAGTTTTTCTAGGTAAAAAATCCATGCAAATGAGGCTTCCCAATAGTCTCTTGGAGAACTTGTTGTAGACTAGTTTCATGGAGTAGGTTAGGAATCCCCAACCTTCAAGTGCAAGGATATGCACTTGTGGATAAATGGATGCAAAGGGTAATCATATGGAATGATCTATAGAAGGTTTTGGTGAGGGATAATTTGAAAAATCCCTGTGTGGATGATAAAATTTAGGCAAATATGTCATACAATTATGTTCTTTTACAAGCCCCTTATTTCTCTATAGAGGGCTATAATATTGTCAAAGAAATTTGGAAATCCTAGTAGCAAGTGCATAAATTTCTTTAATAGAAGCCACATTCAGAGAAATTTCCCATAGATTTTCTCTAGCACAACTTATGGTGGTTGCCTCTCCTCACATTTAAGGTGGAACATCTTCGCACGATTCCCTGGTTTCCTACCAGGCATATCTTCAAAAGGGGAATAATTTTGGTGGGTGACATTTGGAAGTTCTCTAAGCCCTCATGGAAAAATTGAAAGCAAATTCAATCAAAATTTGGCATCTACCTTATTGATAAAGTAGTGATTATGCATATCCTTTCCATTTCCTCCTAGGCACCCCCACCTCTATCTTCTCCACTTGAAGCCAATCCCCCTTGGACTTAATGGAAATGGTTTGGAAATCATAACTTAAAGCAACCAATCCTTAAGTTTTGGTACCAATCCTTTCTTCCTATGAACTATCAGCAATTTATGAATATGTTAAATAAGAAATGAACTTAGAGCTCAGTAGGGCCACTTGGGTGGGAATATTCAAGTTGATCAAATTTACCCCATTTCAAGGAATGTTATAGATTCTTCTATGGAATGTAGTCCTCCAAGGCCTACCTACTCATACTAGGTTAAAATGGATGGCCTAAGGGAAAGGTAATTGTCCTTTTTTTGGTTTGGAAGAGATAATACAACATCTATTTTAGAACTATGCTTGTGCCTAGTGTATATGGTGTGAAGCACAAGAACTGCATTACCCCTTACTACTACCTATAATGAAGGATCAAGACTTTTTAGGGATTCATATAATGCCAAACTAAAAATTACTTCTCTCCATTACTAGGGTGGTTATCATATTTCATATATAGAATACTTCATGTAAATCCATTTTTTAAAACTAATCAGGAATAAATATCTAATCTCTCAATAGCTAACATCTTTGTTGTTATAAAATCCTAGTTGTAGTCTTATTAAATAGGTCACACCCAAAAGGAGAAAGAGCTACAAAAAAAAATAGAGCTTTGAAGAGGTGCATCTATGAGACCTTGGCTCATAGCTTAGATAGAATATACAGATTAAAGAACAAGGTAGAAGAATTAAGTGAGAAACTTAGCTCGATGATGCATGATCAAGCACACTTGAAGCATTTGGGTTAAGTAGAATTAAAATATAGCAACACACATTTCAATCCTCGCTTTAGGCTTCTATCGTAGCATGAGGTGGAGAAAGGTCACTTAGACTCCTCCTTAACAAATTATTTCTTAACGTGGATACTCCTCTAAAGTTGTTTATTTTGCAAAGTGCAGCAGTATCTCCTCAATAGCTAGTATGTAGACCATCGATTAGGGAGAGTGACCCATATGTCTGTAATCATTCAGTTTTATGTAGGCACATATTTTTAGATTCCTAGTGAAGGTATGCTTTTTTATCCCCATGATAGTCGTTAGGGATATCTCAAATTTTGATATGGTTCACTAGGGTATCACAATTGTGGGCGTTCACTTCCAATGCTTATAGTAAAATACCTTGAGTGTCCCAATATTTCTTAGTTCTCCTCTATTTTATATCTTCATGGCCTCAAGTTGTAATACAATAGTGGGGGCCTATGTGTGGTCTATGTTGTGCTTATTTCTAGTGATGGGTGCCCTACGTGGCCCTATGAATGCATCTTAGTGTGCTTCATTCCCGTTGGAGGAAAGTCTATCATGGATTTGATAGCTATTGGGTGTTCAAGCCTAGAGGTAGGCACTCAGACCATGGTTAGCATTTATATTGTATTTGATCCTTTAATTTTATGGCTAATATGAATTTGACAACACTTTCAATTTATATAAACTACTTCAAAAATAGTCTCTCTTTGCAACTTAGTGAAGTTACTTCATTCTAACTTTTATACCATGTTAGATAATAGTTTCTATAAATAAAAGAAGCATTATATTTATCATAAGTCATATGTTATAAAATAGAGAAGCTAATTTGAAATATGATTATTAAGGGTAAAATCCAGCAATAGATCATATAAAGATATCATGATACACACTAATATAATGAATTAGTGGTTAGTGGTATTTATAGACGATACCTAATCCCAAATAATGTTAATTATGTATCACATTGTGCTAAGTTGATATAAGGATCAAGGTTAAGTTCAACCATAAGTTACTAAACCCTTAATTAATATTTAATTAAGTTTAACCATACAAGTAATTAATACTACTAGGAGTGAATACATCAACATTTACTATATATTTACCATATTGAATATCCATTATCCTAATTTCTTATGGATAAATAATCCATTCTCATTTCTTTATTATGCTACTCTTGAAGCCTTCAAGTGCAAGGGATAACTTCTACACTACATTTATTTCTATTGCAAGGAGAATATTTTATACATTTATTTCTAGAGAGGAGGGCTCTGCTAGAATTTTTTTTGTGAGCTACATTAGGGTTTTTGGAGATCTCCATGGCCTCCAACCCTAATGGCCCAATGGTTTGCACTAGTTCTACAAGGGAGATGGTTCTTGTCAATGGCACTTCTAGGGTATCCCCTAATATTTTTTCTTTTAAGCTTATTGAATTTGATGTAGCTATATAGATTCATACACCTTGGTCAAGTATTTTGTTGGTTGTATCCCTCCTAAGTTGTTATTGAGGGTTTGAATATCTTTGGCATGGACCACCCATGGCATTACTGTTCAAATGGTATAAAGTCTTACCAAAGTTTTTTTTTTTGTTCACCCTGCACATGTCACAACTATTTATCAACACAATCCTTGACATATACGAAGCTCTTTGCTCACTCTCTCATCATGGACCCATGATTTAATTGTATCTATGAACAAACTCCTCAAATTTATAGTCTAGGTGGAGTTATTCAGACTTCCCCTCTCTTTGTGGGTTGTGTTGGACCAAATTATCGATGTGGTTGAGCATTTGGTTTCACTGAACCTAAAAAAATTTCAATACACATCCGACCTGATGGGTATGTGTAGAGGTAGATTTTTCAAAGGAGTTACCTAATTCCATCATCATTCAAGTGGGGTAGGACACCATTTCTAAGTGGGTGGTTTACATTAATCTCTCAAACACCTATTTTTGTTTCCAATAATCCAATCATAAGGTGAAGGACTATTCACATACACCACATCCTAAGCCAAAGTCAACACTTATGCCCACCCCTAGGTCAACCACTCAATCTAAGGTGGATGGTTGGACCATTATAGGTCATTGCTAAAATTTACATTCTCATGTTGTTTCCACTCCATAGACGACAATATTTTTTTCACAAAAAATGGTTGTCACATGCTTAGAGCCTTTAGCTCCACCACTGATGATTTTTTTATCCATACCTGGTGGTCATCACAAGATTGATGTCTTCACTTCCATAGATGATTATTTTCCAATTTCATAGTCCTCACCCATGAAGGGCACAATACCAGATGCAAAGCCATCATTGATGGAATTGGAAGTTCCTACGTAGGAATCAAAATATGAAGATCCTTCCCCTTATGTGTAGTTTCAATGTTCTCATATTCTTCAATAGGGGAAATATGAGGACAATCTACCCAAAAATGGTTTCACCCATCCAAACCTTGGTGGTTGAGTGTCAAAACTAGTAGTTTCAACAACTTCGGGGTGTTGGCATTGCTTGAAGAGAAGCTCGACAGAGTCTCAATGAAGCAACCGATCTTTAAGTCTACTTGGAAAGATTTACTTACACGAGCACATGATGATACTAACCATTCTATGCATTAGATCTCTCCACAATTTTATAGTTTAGGTATTTTTTTGCGCTAGTTTATTTTTAATTTTTTTAGTTCTTTAGTGAAAGTGACAGATTTAGTTTAGGCTTTGGGGTGTGCATCCATACCATCCACTTTTTTTGTGAATTTGTAACTTCAACAATATGAACTTAAAATCGAACATATCAAAAGAACAAAAAATAGAAAGTAAAACTTTTATTAAAAGTTTTTTTGCTATTATATACTAAAACTTCTATAGTATAAATTATGTATTTTACTTTGATGTTAACCAATATTTTGGTTAGAAATTTGTTTTATCAAACTTCTTTTCAACTTATTTTTTAAAATAAACATGATTGTCTACATAAGCAAGAAAAACATGTTCTAACTTACCAACTATTTGGACAAAATTCTTAGTTCTAATAATAAACTATTTTTAGCATGTTAATGTGTATTTCATTATATTTTAGAAATATCAAAATAAAACAATTGTATTTCTCTAACTAGTTTTGTGATTATTTTAAATAATTACTTATAAGTAGATCAAATAAGTTGTATAATTTTTTAACTTATAACAATTCTTTAATGCTAAAAAAATACATGTTATATTTAATAAATAAAAACAAATAAAAAATTACATGGCACATGATTAAACTTAAAAATAAAGATTATAGTTTTAACAATTTTAAAATAAAATTAAAAGTATAATTAGAAATAATAATAATATATTTTGTATGTATGTATCTAAACATTAGACATAAAATTTATGTTATTATTATAACAAAATCCTAATTGCAATAGACTTAATCATATTTATTTAATTATGTTGAAAACTATTTTGAATAAAATACAAATTTACTAACATCAATTAATTTAACTCATATAATATCAATGCTATAAATTTAGTATTTTATAATATCAAATTCATAACTCTATGATAACACTTTTATATAGTATCCTTTACATGGCTTTGGTATTACTAGGTAAATATCAATAAAAAAAATAACACAATAAATTAAATTACATGATTTTTTAATATGTAATTATTATTATTTTTTATTTGGTTATTATGATAAACCCCTACAACCAATGCATGCACAGGGTTGAGCAGTCTCTTCCCAACCACGATCCCTCATAAATTCGAAAGTTATGTTTTTTTTTTCGGTTACATAGGAGATTTGGTCACAACGACACTATTTTTAATAACGGGAAGTGCAAGGTTTTTTTTTCGGTTACATAAGAGAGTTGGTCACAACGACACTATTTTTAATAATGGGCAAGTGCAAGGTTCAAACCACATAGGCTGCTCCACAAAACCTATTCCGCTTTGCCAAGGTTCAAACCACATCCACAAAACTTATTATGCTTTGTTATTTTTGATCCGACGTGAAGGGTACCATCGGTCACTCCAAATTTTTACTATCATCGTCGGTCTGACACGCTCTCAAATGAGATCAAACTATTATCTATGCAAATAGACTACCTCAAGAGTTTGAACTTGGTGTCTTCTTGGTAAATGTCTGGCCAAACAAGCACTTACCAATCCAATCCACCTAACCCTCAAGGGCTCGAGAGCTATGCTTATCAATAGGGAATTTAACACACACCCACTTCCTCACACTCGCCTGTGCCTTGGTTTGAACCTTGAAAATTTGTAATTAATATAACCAACAAATATTTTATAACCATAATAAACATTATTTTTTTATCTAGGTAATGTGATAAATTACTACGACCTACAACATAGGGTTGAAGAGTCTCCTCCCAACCATGACCCTTTACCTGAGAGCTACACTTATCAACAAAGAATTTAACACACAGTCATCACACACCCCCTCACACACTTGCCCATGCCACGATTTGAACTTTAGACCTCATGAAGAAGAGCCAAAGTCTGAACCGTTTGCATTATTCCCCTGGGATACCATAATAAACATTATAAATAAAATTATCTACTTAAGGCACAATTGACAAGGTGAGTAAAAAATAATTTTTTCTTCGAGAAATTGAAATGCTTTGAAAAGAAAAGAATAATAAAAATTCATAACTTAATTATAAACCTATTTCATTGAATTAATAACCATTCCAACTCGATACAATATTCTTCAGTACATCACATAAGTTTTACCACCATTTCATGCAATTTAATCTAACTATAAATAATCCACCTATAAATAAATAGAGTAATGAACTAGTAAAAATACATCAATATACAAAAGTATGAAAATAATAATAATTTCTTCTTCTGTCAAATTTATAGAACTTTTATTTTTACTTTTGCACCTTCTTTTTTCTTTTACAATTTTCATTTTATATTTTAAATCATTTTTCTCGTGCTTTAATATTATTTTCACTAATATTTTTCTCTTGACAAAAAAAAGATTTATTTAAAGTTATATTTTTTCACTTTTTAAATTTTTTCAATTACCTTTCTATTTTTAAAATAACTTTTCCTATTTTCTCTCCTACCTTTTCACATTCAACATTATAATGATATCTAAATCTTAATTCAAATACAATTAAATCCTACTTTTCTATTTTTAATTTCTTCTTCTATCAATTTTATAGAACTTTTATTTTTACTTTTGCACCTTCTTTTCTCTCTAATAATTGTCTTTTTATCTTTTAAATCATTTTTTTTATTGTTTGTGCTTTAATATTATTTTCACTAATAATTTTCTCTTTGACAAAAAGAAAATAATTGTCTTTTTATCTTTTAAATCATTTTTCTTATTGTTTGTGCTTTAATATTATTTTCACTAATAATTTTCTCTTTGACAAAAAAAAAATTATTTAAAGTTATATTTTTTTCACTTTTTAAATTTTTTCAATTACCTTTATATTTTTAAAATAGCTTTTCTTATTTTTTCTCATGCCTTTTCACATTCAACATTATAATAATATTTAAATAGAAAGATAATTTCTTTATTAAAAAAAATACTATAGTACAGTCTATATATAAATATGGAGATTGTTTATATAATGGGCCTAAATTTGAAACCCTTCGATGGCTTAATTATATACATATATAGTAAACAATATTTAGTTCCGATATTCACTTTAAAGGTTTTAAGTTCCTTTATGTGGTTGACATTGTTTTCTATAATCCTAGGTCCAAGTTATCACTAAAATAGCTTTTCTTATTTTCTCTCATACCTTTTCACATTCAACGTTATAATAATATCTAAATTCTCAATTCAGGTACAATTATTTATAAAACTAATAACATTACAAATATTTATTTTATAAAATAAATACTATAGTCTATATAATTTATATAGTGGGCTTAAATTTAAAACCCTTCCACTGCTTATATAGAGAGAGCAAACAATATTTAGCTTCCATATTCACTTTAAATATTTTAAGATTCTTTTTGTGTTTGACAATGTTTTCTGGTAATCCTAGGTCCTAGTTGTCACTAAAAAAAATCAAGACATGTTTTTTTTGTACATTTTCTATTGCACAATGGAAGTGTTTCAGACACTCTACAAACGTGCAACACAGATCGAGAATGGTGTAGACATTATCATTGATGCAAAATACATAATTGGTTTCTGGATATATCTTGAGAAATAAAAAATTCCCAATGTTTTCAGTTACCTGACGAGTTGTCCATCATTCCTCTTTGCTACAACTTTAGAAGAAGCTCAACAAAGCTTTCTTTTTTCTCAATTCTTTTTTCTCCCATGACATGCCAAATTTAAGCTTTCAAAATGATGCCTCTGAAATATGGAAAGAAGTGTGCAAGATCGTAGTAAATTTTAAGGTTTAGAAATGTCAGGACTGAATAAAAGGCACTTCATGTATTGATGAAGTATGTTACAATATATAGGCATCAAGCCTATGAGTAATATTTGACAAGTGTTATAATCTCCACTCTAAGTATCATGCAGAAGACACATAACTCCAGTTGGATAACTCAAACTGGAAAGCATAAGACAAGTGTCAAAAAGAAGACACAGTGCACATTATAATATTCTAACATTCCTATTTAATGTGCACTATCCTAACTATAGAAAAAATAAGTCAATATTAGATAACATTCTCCCATAATGTTAACTTCAATTACATACATAGAGTAATTTGCTAAACTGATAAAACTTGTCTAGCCCAATTGACTTGGCGAAGATGTTAGCAACTTGATATTGAGTTGGTACATACTCCATGTGTACAATGTCTTCTTGGACCATTTCTCTGATAAAGTGATGATGGATATCAGTGTGCTTTGTTAAGGCATAGAAGACTGGATTCTTGGTCATCTTAATGGTACTTTGATTGTCACAATATATATAAGTTGGACCATCTAGGAGTAGCCCAATTTCTTGAAGTAATTGTGTCAACCAAATTGCTTCCTTAGTTGCCTCAACTGGTGTTCTATATTCAGCCTCTGCTGCAGATAATGAAACTGTGTTCTGCTTCTTAGTGCTCAATAAAATAGAGCCCTGGCCCAACTGAAAACAATAACCTGATGTGGATCTTCTAGTTTCGGGACAACTAGCCAAGTCATCACATGATGTGTACATAAGGACATGATGAGGGGTGGTCTTGAGGAATCTCAAAATCCTCTTAGTTACTATCCAATGGCTCTTCATAGGATCCTACATGAATCTAGAAATAAGGCCAACTAAATAAGAAATATCTGGTCTAGTTGAAGTTAAGTAGATCAAACTTCCAACTAGCTACTTGTAAAGGGTGCTATCAAACCTTTCTTAATCATCATTATTAACCAATTTCAACCTCATTTATATTGGAGTGAGGTAGGGCTTACACTCCATGCGAAACCTCTCCAAAATAGACTGAATGTATTTAGCCTGTGAGATAAATATCTTACCAAGTTGTTGCCATACCTCTATGCCTAAGCAATAGTGGAGGAGGCCTAATTTTGTCATCTCAAAATTTCTATGTAAGTCCTCCTTGAGCAATCGTATTCCTTTTGTTTCATCACCTATAATGAGAAGATCATCCACATACAATGTAACCAAAATGATGTTGTTCTTCCAATGTTTCACATAGAGAGTAGATTCTGCTGCAGATCTAGTGAAACCAAGGTTGATGAAATAGGAGTCAATCTTTGCATACCAAGCTTGGGGTGCTTGCTTTAACCCATATAGAGCTTTCCTCAATTTGAGGACTTTTATTTCTTGACCTTCAACTGTGTACCCTGGTGGTTGTTTCACATACACTTCCTCCTTCAAGTTACCATTGAGAAATGCACTTTTTACATCCATCTGATATATAAGCCAATATTTTTGAGCTGCCAAAGAAATAAAATCTTCTAACAAAAGACAAATGATGGTAGAAGGCCTATACGAAAACATGACAAGTGTCAAGCACACATGTCATAACATGCAAAAGACAAAGTACACATTAATTCTAACAACAAAAAGTGTTAATTTTTTCTTCCTTGACAACATCCTTCGAGTAATCCATCGTGGTGATAAGGTATTTGGTTGAAAAATAGTGCCAAAAATTATAAAATCAATGTGACTAACTGCCAGATCTTGTAGGGCTGGTTTGTAAAGGTTTTCTTATGACCGAGGTTAAGAAGATTTAGATTTTTATGTTTGAGAAATTAAATTTTGGTATTTTTATTTGATATTTTAAGATGTTATTCATATTTTTGAAAAGTTTTTTAACTTGAGTAAATTTATAAATTTACAAAATTATAAGCAGTATTTAAGATTTTTAATGAGTTTCTAGTGTAATGGTTGGATATATAGTTGATGTAGCCCACATCAAGGTTTAAATCTTGGTGACACCAGATAGCTCAATATTTAAGATTTTTAGTAAGTGACTTTTTGGTTTAATACTTGGACAAATAGTTGTTGATGTAGCTCACACCAAGGTTTAAATCTTGCCAACACCAAATAGCTCAATCTGACTAAATCATGTAAAAGGGAAAGGGTAACCCTTTCAAAACCCTACTTTTAAAACATAAATAAAAAAATAAAGATTTTTTATTTGGATTGCAATTTCTTAAGAATCACATTTAGTTTTATCTATCTATATTTATTACAATTAATTATTTTCAATTATTCTTTATTCTTTGAAATTGTATAATACATTTTAAATAAATCTTAAAGATAAATTACAAAAATATTTTGGTATTTCACATTTAATAAGAGATTGAAGATTGTGAAATATGATTAACAAAGTGCAATGCAAAGGCTTTTTTTAATCTTTATTCACTTCAAAATATAATTATTATTTATTTTACAAATGGTATTACAAATATTATATATTGACATTGTGGTCTACGGCAAGGATGCCACTTGCATTATCGATGATGTGACCTGGGTTCAATCCCCATGGTGGATGTGTATAAGAAGTATTACTCAAAATATATATATATTAACATGATGAAACTAACTATAACAAAGATAATAAGGTGATTGAGAAAGATTTGATTTCACATTTATATATAAATTAAATTAATATTTTGTTAATATACTTAAAACAATTGTTTATCATCAAATGGCATTAGTTTAATCAGTCACAATCCTTGGTATTTAAGCCATTTACAGCAAATCTGTAGCATCTACGAAAAATCTGAAGAATTTTAACAAAGGTTTAAATCATTTAAAGCAAGCAAAGTATTTTTTGGAGCAAGCAATGATGACAAATTATTTAAGCAAGCGACGATGATGAATTATTTAAGCAAGCAATTATTTTGAAGCAAACTATGAATTTTTGGAGCAAGCGACAACATTAACTTTTTTGGAGCAAGCAATTTTTTGAAACAAGAGATAATTTTATTTGGAGCAAGCGAGGGATTTTTTAGAGCAAATGATGGATATCAAACCCTAGCATGAAAAAAGGAGGAAAAAGCATAGCAATTCTCTGAAGCATACAGTGGATTTCAAACCCTAGTACATGTCTTAACAAGTATTTTTCTCTACTATTTACTTTTCTAGATAAAAGTAAAAGTTGTTTTTGGAGTTGTGTCTATAGTTTTTTCAAACACAAAGGTTTGGGTAGCCATAAAAGAATAAATTTTCAATTTGTTAAAACTTCACAGTACTTGTCGTTTGGGTAGGCGACAGTCTGTGCAAGTTAGAACTTAGTGGAAATACAGATGAAGAACAATAGTGGGATTTCACAAGTCTTAAAGCACAACCTAGGGCTTGCTCATGAATGGACAATAGAAGAACAATTTGTTCTAGAAGAGGGTCTTCAACAGTTTGAAGGAGAATCCAACATGTTTAAATATCTTAAAATTGTTGCACTTTTGCCAAAAAAATAGTATGATATGTTGCACTAAGGTGTATATGGATGTCAAATATGTCTAAGATCTAAAATTTGGGATTGAATAAGGGGTCAATGGGATACAAAGAGGACAAGGAGAAATATGGGTCACTACTACAAATACCATTTCAACTATCAGATCCATCACACAAACCTTGATTTCAAGATGTATCACCAACAATATGTAGCAGCTCATTAGAGGGTTTGAACAAGGTATTTGCAAGGGGCTTGTTGGTAATTTTAGTGCAAAATAGAGCAATGGTTAAGGGGAAATATAAGAACAACATACTATGTCTATGGCTTCTAAGGATGGAGTCATCATCAAACAACATGTATCTTAACCCTAAGGTTGTAAAGACATTGGCTAAGAGGATAGATTTTTAGTTTTTTTCTAAAAATATTGCCACCATGGTGAGTGAAATAGAGGGTAATAAAGACAATGGTAAATTATCTATCAAGGCTATTTTTGCTAATGCAAACACTAATGGAGAGTCACCCAATCTTGAGGCTATAAGAATAATGTAATATTTTGAAAAGGAAGGAATATTTAGGGGTTTTCTAGAACAAGTTCATGAAGAAGAAGCAGTGGACTACTCGATAGATCCTTATGAGGATGTCTCCATATTTGATTATAGAAGGAAGTTCAAAAATAATAATTCTTATTTAGAAGCATTCAAGAATAAGATTGAGCCAATGATGATTTTATAGGAATACGGAGAACTCTTGGACAAGAGTGATGATTGGGATATGTCCTTTTTAGAGAAAGTTCAAAATAGGTCACAACTTTCTAATCAGGGCTATGAGGGACAACATAAGAATTTTAAAGTATGAAATCCAAAGAATAATCTCTTGGAAGCACATAAAATAAAACCAAGTGCATTCGAAGGAAGAGTAATAGAGCAAAATTAGTTCTATGATAAGATGTAAAAATGGGGGAAGTCATTAAACTCTCAGATAAAATGCTTATTGGGAGGTTCTATAGGCATGCAATTTCTAAAAACTCCTTGGTAGATTGGATGGCTAGAGAATGGATGGAAGTTCTAAGGTATGTACCTAGTTTTTATTTCTAGTAAGAGGATGGTTTTCATTTCAGTTTAGGACTAAGGAATATGTGGCAAATATTATGTCAAATAAATGGTTTTGAAGGTTAGCTTTGTTAATTCTCAACTATGGGACCCTTTTTTTGACCATAGGACCACTCGAATACCTTCTCACCCTATATGATTAAATTTACCAGGGTTGCCATTAGAATTTTGGTCTAGAGATGTTTTCCAAGCCGTAGGCAACTGCATTGGTTTTCTTGGAGGTGGACGAGAGGTATCAGTCCTCATGCATGAGGATAGTGGCTAAGATTCTTGTTTATGTGGACTAGAGATATGGATTGGTGGGGGAAATTGTGTTTAAGTATAAAAAAGGGACATTTAAATTCTAGACTATATTGGTGTTCCTTTTAGGTGTGCACATTATCATAATTATGGGCATATTGCAAGGGATTGTTCTCTTAATTTTTCAAGGTTTGGCATTGTAAAGAAGACAAAGGGATATTTAAGGGTTGAGAATGAAATGCATTTTTTCTTCAATTACATATCTTATAGTTTGATTATATTATTGAATCATTATATAAGGAACACAAGCTAGAGAAATTAGGGAAAAAATAGAAAATACAAAGAAAGTGGAGATAAATATTTTTGTGTTAGATCAAGTGATGGATTCAAAATCATATCATATTAAATTAAGGCTAGGATTATCAGAGTAAAAGTTGGATTTCATGCTCTTGGACCTAGATACAAGCTTTCAAAGCAAATATACTACCAAATATCATAAAAAGCCTCCACTAGAAGAAGGTAAGGGTGAAATTGAGGGGCAAGGAGAACCCATAAATTCCTCTTCATTAAAGGAAGTAGATCTAAACCATGGATTAGACTCTAGTAAACTTTTTAATAATGCTTCACAAGTAAATCTCTTTGAAATTGCTTCCTCTCTTCAATTTTCTTATGGTTAGGAAGGTTTTGTGTTCCCAAAAACTCATAGGTATCCCCTATAATCCCTAAAAGGCATAATAGAACTAAGATAAGGATTTGGGGGAGGCCCCAATAAATATTTAGGGGATATAATTCTTACTGGTAATAGGGATAAAAGATTTTTTATTTTATTGACTAAGAATAAAAGCCTATATGAAGTTTAACAAGGTAAGCAACCATCCTTAAAAGGGATCCTTAGAGAATGGATGATCCTAGACATAGTCGTTCATTGAAATTAATTTCCTTTAATATTTGAGGGATGGGTAACTATGCAAAAAAAGTTTCTCTATGTAGGTTTGTAGAAATTCATAATCCAGAGACTTTGCTAATTCAAGAGACAAAATGGTTAGTTATGAAAGTGATGGAAAATCTCAGTAATTGCTTAAAGGATGGGATTTTTTGGCCCTTGATGTTGTAGGAGCCTTAGGAGCAGTGGCTACAGGGTGGAAGGTAAATCAATTTAGGCTAACCAAATTTACATTGCTTGAATCAGGAGTAGGGACTGAATTCTTTTTAGTGGATCTTGGGGAAACAACAACAATGGCAAACATTTATAGCCCTGATAAATATAGGATGCATAATTAGGCTAAGCTTATGGATCAAAAGTTTTTAGAAGCTAATAATTTAATTTTAGGAGGTGATTTAAACTTAACTCTCTCAAGAAGTGAAGTGTGGGGTTTTTTGATAAAACTGATCCAATGGCTAATTACTTCATCCAAAAATTTAAATCCAAGGGTCTGGTAGACCTAATTTCTAAAGGAATAGATAAATTCTTAGTAGCAGAGAGTTTGGTAAATGGCACTTATAGATTGAAGTCTTGGATTGAAGTTGGAGGTGACTCCAATCACTCCCCTATCATGCTTCTTTTAACAAAAGAGGAGAAAAAACATATTGTCCTTTTAAATTTAATTATGAGTGGATAAAAGAGGATAACTTTGTAACTCTAGTCAAATCAAAATGGGTGAAATTTGATCCTAGTATAATAGTATCTACTAGTATGCAATTTGTAGTAAATTTTAAAAGGGTTAAGGCAACAGTGGCTCAGTGGGCTCATAAAAAAATGATGGATAAGAAAAACTAAGGGAGATTGAGGAGGAGCTTGCAGTGTTTCTATCATATGACTTTGAAAAAGAAATGGATGAGTAAAAAAGGCTTAAGTATAAAATTTTAGAACAAGAGAAGAGTAGATTGTTGATAGAGAGAGAAGCATGATGGAGGCTCAAAAGTATAGCACTATGGATTGCAAATGGGGATGAGAATATTAAAAAATTTCATAGCTTTGCAAACCATATAAAACAATAAAATACAATTTGGGAGTTATAGGGATAATATGGAATTAAAGTCTCCTCATTTAAAGGAATAGAAAACATGGGTGTAAGGCATTTTGGTCAATTGTACAAGGATCCTAGTCAAATTAATATAGCTAAAATAGTTAAATAGCTACTCTCTTTCCCAAATTTATAGATGATAAATCCAATGATGAGTTGATTAAGGAAGTATTAAAGGAGGAGCTCAAAGTTGTTTTAACTTCCTTCCAAAAATATAGGAGTCCAGGACCATATAGGTGGAGTATGGAATTCTTTCACAAGATCTATGACATTTTGGAGTCTAACCTACTCAAGGTTGTGGAGGAATCTAGGCTAAAAAGAAAGGTAAATGTAGTCTTTGACTCTACCTTCATTGCTTTTATTCTAAAAAAGGACAATCCTTCTTCCTTTGATGATTTTAGGCCTATTTCTTTGTGTAATTGTGTGTATAAAATCATAGCAATAATAATTGTATCAAGAAAGTCTTTATGGTAGACAAATTTATGAAGCAATTGTTGTTGCTTAAGAAAGTCTTCATACCATAAAATCAAAGAAACTACCATCAATGGTGATGAAGTTGGATCTCTACAAGGCTTTTGATAAAGTAAATTAGCTATATTTAAGAATGATACTTTACTCATATTGGGTTATGTGTACAAATGGTGAACTAGATTATAGGATGTCTTTGTTCTATTTCTTTTGCAGTTTTGGTTAATGAGTCAACCTCTCAGTTATTTAAATATTCTCGGGATATTAGACAAGGTTACCCTTTGTCACCACTATTATTTATTTTGGTAGATGAGGGATTAAGTAGGTGTATTTTAGAAGCCAATAGGGAAGGAGTAATAAAGGGAATTAAAATAGTTAGAATGATGAAAGTGACCCATCGACTTTTTGTATATGATGTTCTTCTTTTCATAGATGGAATAGTAAGAGTTGCAAAGAAGTTAAAATAGTCTTTAGATATTTTTTGTCTGGCAATAGGTATGTAGATTAATGCACAGAAGTCAAGCATTTCTTTTAACTATGTGAATCAAAATCAAACCATAATAATAGGTCAACTTTACCTCTTTAAAAAATTTGATCTTCAAGAGGGGTTTAAATATATGGGGTTCTTTTTGAAATCCAATTACTACACTAAACAAGACTGGAATTGGTTGATAAATAAGGTGGAAGGAAGAATTAATACTTGGTGTAACAACTGGCTCTCTTTTGGGGGACTGACTTTGGTCAAGTCTTCATTGGAGGCAATACCAGTATATTGAGAATATTTGGCTCATATACCAAAAGAAGTTTTGGAAAAAATTAGATAGTTAATCTATAGATTCTTATGGACAAGGAAAAGGGAAAGGGAAGGTATTCCATTGGTTGAATGGAAATCCTTACCCAAGGCCAAGGAAAATGGAGGATGAGGACTTAATAACATATTACTATTTATAAATGCTCTAGTATAAAAGTGTGTTTAGAAGATAATATCAAAGGAAGGCTTATGGAATAATATTATACATGAAAAGTATTTAGAGCCACTCATAGTTGAGGAGTGGATAAGATTCCTAATTAAGAAAACTTGTAATGTTTCAATATGTTGGAAGGCAATGATTCAAGCCTTTTATATTTTTGATGATTGGCTTACCTAGAAAATAGAGGATGATTCAAGGATAATACTAGGATTAGACCCTTGGATTGGTTGTGGTGATATGCACAAATTGCTAAAAAATATAATTTAGACCCTAAGAGCACAAACGATTGGAAATATTCTACAAGCAACTAACCTAGAATCTTCTACAAAGTAGATTCAAGGATGGAAGGAAGGAATAGTGTTAGGGATTTAGGACCAAAAGGTACACTAGTGGGAAGAGTATGTGGAAAGAATTAAAGCTAGACATATCAAGTTGTGAGAGAAAACTGATCAATTGGTCTAGAAAAATAATGAAGCTACAGGGGAGTACACTCCAAAGTTGGGGTATAAGACTCTATTGGAAGATAGTAATAACAATCCAACATGGTGGTGGAAGACACTTTGGAAGCAAAAAACTCCATTGAAGACAAGATTGTTCTTGTGGCTTGCCATGAAAAATAAGGTTCTAACATGGGAGATTTTAATGAAGAAGAATTGGAATCGTCTAGGAAGGTGTATAAATGATGTATAAATGACCTGATTGTTAGGTCACTATTAAAATTTTTAAGAAATGCCAAAGAGGCATATGAAGAATGTAATTTCATATTTACTTAATATAAAATTACTTTTTTCCAAGGAAAAATGAAGTAACCTTTGTTCAAATTATTTTATAATAATATTGATACCCCTCTGCATAGTTTCCACCTTGCCTTTTTGAATCACCTTAGGGGCATCAAAGTCATAAATATCCCTGATTATCTCTAGTGATCAATTGAAATCTCTATTGATAGAGTTAGAAAGAGAAATTTAACCTATCCTACCCACCAAGGACTGTTACTTATCCTGTACAAACATACCCTTGAGGAGCAAGTAAAGAGAGAGGTTATCCTCTGCAACCCTATGCCTATTGATCTCTATAACACTTTGTCTATTGATCCTCCCAAATAGAGCCCTAGTATAGATATCATTGTCAATGAGGTTCCTAGTGATGATAGTGATCCTAAGTATACCACCCCTGAGATGAAGAAGCACTCTCCAGGACAAGGCATACAAGACTCTCCCCTCTCTGGTAATGAATTCTGATGTCGATTCCTAAGAAATTCCAAGATCAATAAGGAACAAAGCCCAACCACCACCAAGAGAACTTCCAAGTCCAAAAAGTGAAATATTGAGAGTTCGCATCTCAAGGTTACCTTCGAAGAGAATTCTAGCACACAAAATTTGGGTAATCCCAAAGGTGAAGCTAAGCCTATAGGATAAGCTTCCACGTTCACATTGCAAAACTCAATCCTCTACCTTGTCATGTCTTCCATGGTTAATCTATCTATGATAGAAAATTTTACAAAGGCAATTTGGATGCTCAATATTCAAGCTGCTAAGGTGATGGACGAGCTTCATACTCAACTCAAGCTCTTGTTCATTGGTCAGGACATAGTCACTAAAGACCCTATAGCTAGCACTTAAATTTGATGATAGCTCTAGTCTACCTATTTATTTTATTTTCTTCTATGTTCAACATTATCCCTAGGTATTGTGCTCCCAATTTTAATTTGTAAGTGTTATTTGGGACCACCCCACGGGATGGGTTTTTTCCCTTTGTTTAGTCTTTGGACCTGTTGTAAGTACTCCTTTATCCATATGTAATAAGGTTTTGGGGACCTTTCAAAACCCATTTTGAATATCAATCTACCAAAAAATTTTGGTTTATCATGATGTAAGATAAGTTTTCATTGAGATAAATATAACATGAGTGATATATACATATATTAAAACAATAAAGATTAACTGCATAATATGTTTAACAAAAATTCTAAAGATAGATTAGAAAAATATTTTTGATGTTTAACATTTAGTAATAGATTGAAGAGGGTAAAAGAAGATTAACTAACAAAATGCAATGCAAATACTATTTCATATTTATTCACTTCAAAATATAATCATCATTTGTTTGAGAATTGATATTACAAAATATTATCTATTAACATCATAAAAGCAATTATAACAATGAGAAAGAGGCTATTCAAAAAAATTTACCTTTATATTTAGATATAAATTAAATAAAAAAAATTTAAAGTGACTTGATATTATTAAGTCAAATAATAAAGTATATTATTCATAAAAAGTGGGTGGTATGGAAGCACACCCTATAAAGCCTATGCTACAAAAACATTCCAAGACCAACCAATCTTGGTGTGACTATAGAGTACTTAACAATCAAACAAATAAAAAGAAAAGTGGAAATCTGCTAACATTCAAGTTATTATTGGGTAGCTTTATCAAATGGAAGGGGGTCCTTCTCCATTTAATTGGCCCAACTAGTATGTGGATCAGGATTTATTATCACAGGCTCCCAAATAGACCTTGTTTCCTAGGAGTACCCTCAACTACTAGGACTAGTGGGTTAAGGAGGGTTCCCCACCCTGATGAAGAACCTAAATCCTAAAATTGGGTGGAACACTATGGGGAGCTAAAACCACCTCTATTTTAGTGCTCCTAGAATCTTATACTATACAAAGACCATCCCTAAGACTTCTTTTGATCCTAATCTCTTTACGGAGGTGAGGAGTTCCTCCAATAGGGTAGATAAGGTGGGACACGGGACATAATGCAAGGGGCATTCACCCAGTGATATAGAAGAGTCAGCAAATGATGGAACTCAATGGTACCTTTGTTGGCATATGCTTGAATCTAAAGTAAAATATCAGAGCAAATTAGAGATTTTAAATAAACTAAAAAAATAGTAGATGCTTGTTGTTTAGAAAAATAGCAGTATTATGATTTTTCCAGATGTCAAAAACTATTTGTGTTCTAATAATATGCCATTTTTCTCAATGCTTTTTGTAATTCTCATTCTATATCCAAAATAATCATGCACCAAGAGAATGGCCCAAGCCTAAAGGTTTTGAAAAAATCATGGATCCAAGTCAAGCCACCTAGGTTCTGGAACAATACCAAAACAAATGCTTGATGGAATATTTATGCTGACAAAAAGGACACTAAGGAATACTCATTTCTAAGATTAAAAGGTGTTCTCCCATAGGTAGCCCCTGATTCACTAGATAAAGTGAGCCACTTTATGTCAACAACTACATCCCAAATTGTGTAGAAGTGGTTTTGCCATTCTTTTCCAGTTGACTAGATTTTCCACCATTTGTTCAACTTTTGAACCATTGGAAGATGAGGTGAGATCCAAGAGTACCCTTTACAAGGATTGTAATTCTTGAATAGAGTTTCAGGATACCACTTCCAATATTTCCAACATAGGTAGAGGCTTCTAATACTAATCTTGTGTAGCATCTTGGGTGCGACAATGTTAATGACTACTTGGAAGGTCTCCTTGTCCTATTTAGAGAGGTGAAATTATGATTTGGAGTCTTCCCATAAAAGCTATCTTTTGATCCATTTGGATAAAATGTTAGATATGACCTTTATTCTTTTTTATAAGAAATATAGGGCCCAAATCCAAGGAACTTTGGCTAATGGTTGGATCTGGTGGGTAAAAATGGGGACCGCTAGATTAATTATTGGTTGATGGAAAGCCCCTTGTTTAATTCATTATCATTCCAATAAAGCTAGGGTTTGAGAGATTCCAAAGATCTCCAAATGCTTTTGATCACAAAGGTGCACTGAATCTGCATAGGTACCTTCATTACCAAGAGGGAGCGAAGTCCAAGCCCTTGCCATGCTTTTATCACATAAGGAGAACCAAAGGCTATGCAATTTTGAAGCAAAATTTTCTAAGCTTCATTGTCTCGAATTGTCCTAATTATCCATTTTGCATGCAAATTAATGCTCTAGTAGAGAGTGTTCAAAAGACCTAATCCACCTAAATTTTGAGAGAGTAGAATTTTGAGACTACTCTATGAATTTTTTTTTCTCTTTCAATGAGGTCCACATAAAATCTTGGATAAGTTTCTCTAATTTTTGGTAAGAGGTCTTGGAGGGTGTTCTACGTGATGAATAATAGACATGAGTAATAGCTATAATCTTAGAGTAAACCTAGAATTTCCCTACTAGAGAAAGAGGTTTGAGAAACCATTTTTGAAGTTTATTTTCCACTTTATCAAAGACATATTATCAAAGGGTAGAGGAAGAAGACTAAAAGAAAAAATGGATTCCAAGGAATCAAAATATTTCACCATGTTGAATCCACTTCCAACCATGGTAGTTGAGCCAAGAGGGATTTGATAGAAAGGATTGTCTATAGCATTGGGTTTTTTCCATTGAATGCTAGAGTCAGATGCTAGGCAAAAAATTTCTAGACACTGAAGGGATTACATCACATTATCCTTCAATAAAAAGGGTAATAAGAGAGTCATTAGCAAAGTGGTCATTAATGATTTTTTGTGAGGTTTCAAGTAATGATATGCCTTTCACCCTATCCTTAGCAACATCAATAAGAAGACAACCAAATAATTTAGTTTCAAATACATACAAAGTTAGGATAAGAGGGCAACCTTGTCTAATGGATTTGTATAAACCAAAATAAGATGACTATTGGTCATTAATTGTAATGTAGGCCAAAGCATCTACAAATAAAATTTCACTATGCACAAGAAATTAGGGCCAAACCCTAGAGCTTTGCAGCATGCCAAGATGAAAGGCCACTTGATTCTATCATAAGCCTTGGTGAAATTAATTTTTAGGAATATGGTTTTCTATTGAGACCGTCTTGCCCATTCCATATCTTCCTAGATAGCAATGATATTATCTAGAATATATCAACCCTTGATGAATCTAGTTTGCTCTGGCTAGATGATGAGGGGTAAAATATTTTACGAATTAAGAAATAAGATATTTAGCAATGATGTTGTAAGATATATTTATAAGAGTAATTGTATCCAATTATAGATATCCTTAGGATTCCTAGATTTGGGTGTGATCTTGATATTACCTCTATTGATTATATAGCCTAGAAATTTAGTTTTGAGGGCTTCAAGGTAAACTTGATGGAGATTAGAACCCACTATATCCCAAAGGAAATTGTAACATTTGCAAGGATGTTCATCTACACCAAGAGATTTGTTGTTAGCCATAGAAAAATATCTATTTTAATCTCATCCTAAGATAAAACATTGTCATAAAGGGCCCTTTGCAAGGAGGATAGTTTATAGTGAACTAAACTCATTCATCATTGAAGAGCAAGATCTTGAGTAGGTAAGGGATCCTACACTGTGAACACTTGTTGGTAGTGTTGCACCTATATCTGAATAATATTAGGGAGCTTCAAAAGGATATTCTACCTCCCCCAAATGGACTTGATGTTTTGGGTTGGCTCACAATCCTTGATCTAGTGAAATAATATCTTGGAAACTTTATCCCCCCATTCAAGTCAATGAAGTATGGCTTTGAGTTGTGCCCTGCATGCTACATAGGTATCACTATCAACAATCTATTGTTGATTTTTAAGCTTGGACATGTATAACAAAAGAGATGTGGAGTAGGGTTGAGCTTCCAATTCCAAGGTGGCTTGCTTTATCTTGGAGGAGGTGACTTCATAGGACCAATAGTAAAAAAGTTCCAACTAGTGACTATAAGTGTGCAAAATATATGTGGTGCACTCAACTACATTGTTCCACCAATCAATCCAATAGTATTTCATGTGGGTACATGGATCCATGTTCCAAATGTATGCGAGAGAGAGTTTATGAAAAAGTAATGACATGTTAAGATAGAACTGGCTACTAATCAAGGCCCTCCCACTATTTTTCATTCAATACAAAAGTGTATAGGGGAGTGGTCCAATAGGACAACCTCAAGAACTAATTCCACAAAGAGACCAAAATAGTTGCCAAAATTAAATGTGGGTTATCCCCATAACATCCCCTATTGACTCATTTGAGGATCCTATGAGTGTCACCTCATAAATTAGACCATGTGTACCAAGGGAGGTGTGGTTGAAATCAACCAATATTGGGATCATAGAATTCTAATTTTTGAAGCATATAGAACCATGTAGCTCTTTCACCAGCTATATAGTGCATGTGGTGTCCATAATTTTTGTTAGAGATAGATTCAATCATATTAAATTTACCGCATATGACCCAAGTGGCAAAGGGTAATGAATCTACAATCCAAAGCCATAGGTGGGTTCTTTTTATAGCATCATTGGAAGTATAAATTTTAATCACCTCTAATGCATGGTTATTAATATTTAACATGACCCATAACACTCTATCGATGGGGTCACAGTCGTGGTCCACCATATGGGGATTCCATTGTGTCACCACAAATATGGCAATTCCACCTTGACTTGGTTTATGGTTTCTATGCAAAAAATTACTATATGGCGAAATGGCACAGTACATCGAGGATAGAAAAATATGTAACCTTCACTTCTTGTATGGACAAATTCTTAGATCCAAAAAATTCTACCAAACCTTGTGAATGATAAACATTTTCTTGGAGTCTGTTAGAACTTGAAAATTATATGAAAGGAAGTTCATTGAAGAAAAGTGTCTAATGATATATCCTCATCATCAAGGTACTCCAATACATTGTAGTTGTTGGATTATTATGCAACATAGTTGCCTAAGTTCTAACTGAATTTTGGACATGCATTATATTTTTAGGTATGAAATCTTACTTTTTGTACCCACATATTGAGCTATAGAGCATTTTTGGGGTAAAAAAATTGGTTAAATTTTATTTTAATATCACGGACCTTTCACTTAATTGTCAACCTAGGGATGTTTGTAAACTTACGATGTATCAAGCAGAGATATACTACAATACCTCTAAGATGAGTCCACTAACTCTATAGTTTGGGGGTGTTGTTTGTATAGCATTCATTTCAATCCAAACCACTTAATATATAGAACATAAATCTACTAGAAATAAAATCATACCATGCTTTGCAAAAATTAAAGAAAGTAGTAAATGAATCAAATTGTAGAAAAAGACAATCGAATGCAAGAAAATATAATAGATAAAACTGAAACAAAATTACAAAAAAGTAAAGGAGAGGGGAGGAATACTAGCCAAGAGTGGGCCCATGCTTTAGTAGATTCCTTCTAGTTAAATACGTATGCTGAACTAAATTAGAGAACTTTGAATGAATATTATTGCATAAATGAAATTACATTATAGTCTGATTCTTTTGCTATTTTTTTCTCTTCTCCTTTCTCAGAGAAGTCTTATATATCACACAGGTTTCTCTATTGTAATATTTAGATTGTTGTTACAATAATGAATCTCTACTAAATACGTGATTACAATAACAGCACACCAAATTAGGAAAAATTGGTGTATTCAAAATAGATTATGTTTGCTGCATCATTTATCTACAATCGGGTTAAATAAAATGGCTTTTGGTCTTATCTTGTCGTTGTCTTGTTCTACCTTCGAGAATTCGTTACTCTATTTTATACAAAAATAGATTAGTTGATGTGTTTGTTGGTTAATGGGAGTTAGGCACCATTAGGTCAAAATTTAGGTGCTTTGTTCTATGTACGTGGATTCAACTACCTTTGAATTTTTCAACGAAAATAAGGTGTCTTTTCATCGAAATACGAAAGCAAGGCATCTTCCTATCGAAGATGAGAGTAAGGCACCTTGCCATAGGAATATTGGAGTAAGGTACCTTCCCGTTAAAATATGAAAGCAAGGTGCCTTGTCATAGAAGATGGGAGTAAGGCACCTTGCCATTAGAAGATAGGAGTAAGGCACCTTCCCATCAAAAGATACGAGTAATGTGCCTTTCCATAAAAGATAAGAGTAAGGTACCTTCCTATCAAAATATGGGAGTAAGGTACCCTTCTCTTTTATGGTCAAAATCCTTCCTTAATATCCATTGGACTCCTTTTAAAAATATATGATGTCAGGTCCAAGTGAGACCTCAACATAGTTATGTAAAAAAAAACTAAAATGCTCAAATCTACACACAAAGCACACTTCTCACAAAAAGCACAATTTTATCATTAAATACATATAAACATTCATAAAAATTACAATTCTAACATAATACTACCGTACAAAACATTGGAACATCTGCAATTGTGATGCTCATCATCCTGACATGCCTAAGGATTGTCACATCCTCATGGCACCTTGTATTGGTAGCTCCTTGTTTTGTCTATGGCCTCCTAGTAAGCCTTATTCCTCTACTTCCTCTTCTTGGTGGTGGCCTTATCTCTTTCCTTGTCCCTAGGCTTCCTCTTATTGGTTTTCTTAAGGGCACTAGCCTCTCACTATAGCTTCTACTGGCGTGGGCTACGCCTAACTGTTTTGCTAGGCCCAACACTTGTGCTTGGTCAATTTGTGACATATGTTTTCTAGCCTGCTTTTTTCTACATGTAATATCCTATAAAGGTAGTGGTCCCTTTCTAGAATGTAGGATATACCTCCTTCTAGAGATCATGATATTGAGGTAAGAGATCTATGTCTAGGATACATGACTTTTCCCAAAAAGGGATTCAATATTCCTCCACTACTTTGACCTTCTATGATTGGGCCACTTTAGGAGGAAGCTTAACATCTTCAGGTGGTTTTGTACTTCCTTTAGAAAGTGGCTTCTTACTGGATATTTTGCCCTATGTTGTAGCTACCTCTGGGCTGAATACCCCCATCTCCTATAGGTATTTTGGAGGGTTGACCTCCAACGGATCCATATATCTCCCAGAACTACTTCTTAGGAGTAGGATTAATGCTAATCCTCAACTCTCTGTTCACCATTTTGAAGGCATTTCTTGTCTTCTTTCCCTCCTTAAACTCTTCTCAAATATTATCAAACTGCTCCTTTTTCTTGGAAAAATTCTTCAGGGACCCAACCCATTCTTCATCTGAATTAGGGGCTAGCTATATTTTCTCTTTTGCAGCATTGGCCTTGGTTCTCAGCTTCGGTATCTCTACAGTTCTAGCCCTACTTCTACACTTATGTTGGGGTGCCCGGGTCATTTTCCTCTTAGACCTCAACTGCATTGAATGCTCTAGGGTGGTTGTGTGAGGAATTTTATCCTTAGGTGCAAGTGATGTTGTTTTCCTGATACCATAGGGTTTCAATGCTTGATCCTATGGTTTTGCCTCCATAAGTACATCTTCAGCTTTCTACTTAGCTGTTAGTTTTTTTTTGACAGGTATGTTTGGCACTTCCTACTCTATCACTAGTGTTTTTATAGGTGACTGGCCTACAAAGTGTGTCTATTACTGAGGATGTGTTTTCTTTGCATCGGCTTCTTGCTTCATTTCTTCTTTTTTAGTTTGTTGGTTACGGGCGACTTGCTTAGCCTTCGCTCCCTACTCCATCTCTCCTCTATATTACTGGTTGTAAGCTGATTGCTCACCCTCATCTTTAGAGACCTCAATTACAGTGAAATATTTTAATAACATGTGGTCCTCTTACCTATCATCAAATGCTTTGATAGAGGTGGATGAAAGTTCTCCTACCTCTACTTCCTCCTTTCTGGCATCTGACTTGAATGGGCCAAAAGAAATAACTTTCTCTACAGAGTCTAGAGAAGTTGTGGGTACTTCCATTGCCTAGTATGTTTGGATGGTAGCATCCACCTTTGTTGTCTGGTCAACCTTCAACTGTTGATTTTCCTATTGCTATTGCATAACTTACTGTAGCTAGTGTATGGTGTTGCCTAATTCTAGTTGCTTTTTGGACACTTTAAAAAGTGTCTCCTCTAACTTGAATTTCATTTCCTAGATGAAGGCCTATTTTTTTACCTTTTGCAATTGTTACTATAGATTTCCTTGAGTTTCCTAGAAAGAGGGCTTACCACTGGCCAATTTTTTTAGCAACTAGGCCACAACTTCTACGAAAATCTCAACTTATTCACCATCACTAGATGAGTTGTGGGTGATTGATACTGTTTATTGCTTCATCCTACTCCTATTTCTTGGGTAGTTAGCTATCTAAACAAGGCTATGGATGCTCTACTTGACCTCTTAATTATTTTTTAGAGAGGCATCCGGTCAGCTTTGCCCTACTTCTCCTAGATTATTCTGTAAGTTAGGTGTTTATTCTGCTATTGGATCCTCTATGGCTAGTTATTACTGGAAGTTAGGCCCTTCAGTCCTCTTCTTCTCTACCCCTAGCACTTCTCTGTGTGCCTCTATAGCTAAATATTATTGGGAGTTAGGCACCTCAACCCTCTCCTTCTCTGCCCTTGTCACTTCTCTGTGTGCCTCTGTAGCTGACTACTATTGGGAGTTAGATGCCTTAACCCTCTCCTTCTCCACTCCTGGCACTTCTTTGTGTGCCTCTGTGTATTATATTAGGGCTGAAATTAGCCCATGATGTGTTAGGGCAAAGTTCATCCCTGCCTGGTATTGTCTGGCTTCATCTTGTAGAGCCTAAGCTAGGCATAATGGGATTTTAATATTTACTCCATGTAATAGGTGGTTCAGGAACCTCATATGGTTGGCATTCAGTGCATATACTTGCCTGTGCAAGTAAAGAACCTGGCCACATGGTCAAAAATATACTGCTAAAGTCTTGGAAGGTCATGTTTTGGCAACCCCAAGCACATCAATTCTATTGGTAGGTTTCCAAGGAGTTGTTCTGCGTACTCAGCTAGATATTCTTCCTTGTAAATATGATCCCCTATTTTAGGGAGACTAGTTACGACTATAACATACTCCTTTGTGACTAGAATTTTTATTCTGCATAGTTGAATGACTTCCTTGTCCTCAGATACAACAAACTCCTCTGCTGCTTCCAAGTCCTAGTTTTGGCTGATCAGGCGATAATAGTCCATCCACCCAATAGCTTTGAAATGGACTTGAATATCTTCATTAATTCCTACCACATTGCAGGGTTCACTTTTTTTTAGACTATGGTTCATCAATTTTCCTCCCATTATGTAAAATTTGATTTGTATCCGCTTTTGCAACTCTTATCTGTTCTATGGGTTTTTCTGTAACTATTTTATCATTTTACTACATGAAGGTGTATCTTCAATTGTGGATATAGGCACATTCTATTTTTCATGGGGGACTGTGAGGGTGGCCTTTCCTAATCGATGTTTGATATGTCACGCCGAACAGATTGGGTGATCGATGGTTGGATGTTTTTGGTAATGTTGTTACGACACTATTTTTAGAAATGTTCTAATTATGAAAATTATATGTAATATATGTACCTTATTGGTGATTTGTGCATACCAAGCATGATGATGATTGTAGAGTATTCTGGTTCATTATTTCGTGATAGCCAAAACAACTACGTATTTTCCATGTGAGAAATTTCTTCAGACTGTTCTTCTTGGGTACTGTAAAAATATTCATTTGATATCTCATGCTAAAAAATAGGAAATATCGATGGTCTACGTGGGATGACACACATCCCTATGCTGATTGCTTTGGAATGTTTTGAAATCCTCTATAGGATTTTGGAATAATTTCCCATGAAATATTTGACCTTTTTATCATGTGGGATGCTGATGTGGCTTTAGCCACTTCCCAATGCCACCAAATTATTTATTTTACCTTAATAAGAATGTATATAAGCACCTTACTTTAGGTACATGGTAGTTAGGTGTTGTTGGACATTTTGAGTCCTTAAGTCAAAGTTGTCATTGATGTCAAGGAATGAAGTCATCATTAATGTCAAGGAATTTGTCAAGAAATAAGTTATCAAAGTTGTCATTGATATCCAGGAAGAAGCTTCTAATAAATTCAAAGGTCAAGAGGAACAATGCAAAGGTTAAAGGCAAAAGGGCTCCATAATATTTTTAAATATTATGTGGAAGCATAAGTTAAAAGGTTTTCATAAAAACCCAAGAAAGTTTATTGCAAAGCTAAAGGAAGGTTTAATATTTATTTGATAAAATATTTAAATTCAAAATGAATTTAAATTTTATAAATAAATATTATTTATACCAAGGTGCAAAGTGAAATATGGTTTAAATAAAACCAAAGGGTTTTAAAGAATTAATTTATAAAATTTAAATTCAAATGAATTTAAATATTTTATAAATTAATAAGCTCCAAAGGAAATTCGAGCATCGACGTCTAAAATTCGTTGAAGGAAATTCAAGCACCGACATCATGCATGAAGGAGGGAAATTGATATATATGCTAATGCCTTAGAGGCATTTTAATTCATCCTTTTGCTCAATTATCGAATGCATGCAATTGTGTTTGAATTCGTGAGGAAGAAGAGAAGCAACCATTCTGTTTGAGCACCAACGAATAACGTTTAAGGGGAATTGTGCCAAAATACCAAGCGCCAACTGGGCAGGTGGCCTAGTGGCAAAGAGGACAGTGTTAGAGTGTTGGGGCAAGGGGACCCAAACGGCAAAAAGGGGGGGGGGGGGGCCAGGGGGGGGGGCCGCGGGGGGGGAGAGAGGGGGCCCCCGGGGGGGGGGGGGGGGGGGGGGGCCCCCCCCGGAAGAGGGGAGAAAGGGGGGGAAGAGGGGAAGAAAGAAAAAAGTTGGAGGAATAAGGTGTTAAGGTTTATTTTAATAAAGTGTTTTGGTATATTGATTTATTGAAATATTAAAAGGATAGAGGGAGCTTCTTGTTTTAGGTTATTTTGAAAAAGAAGAGTGCATTGAATATTATTGGGAGATTATAAGGTGTAAGTGGTAATTTACTTTTTGTAAATGTTGATGAATGTTTTCTTAAAGATGGAGTGATAAGGTGTATGTGTGTTTTGATGTTTACATTGTATTTTGAGGAAGTTAATCACCTTATAATTTCTTTGAGCTTGGCAAAGAAGTGTTTGAGATTTTTGGTAGATTTAGAAGATTCCTTCATCATCAAGAAAAAGGTATGAGCACATTTTCCAAAGTTTAATTTGATTGGTTGGTTTTCTGGAAAATAAGTTTGGAGTGAAAAGGACTTGATTAGGGTTTCCTTTTGAGTGTGTTTGAGTTAATGCATCAAGGTTTTCTGGAATAAAGAGTTGTGATTAAAACCTTTTTTAATAAGCATTGTTGTTGAAGCCATTGGTTGTGTGAAGAACTTGAACTAGGGTTTGAGTATCATTGCTATGTGAAGATTATTTTATAAGCATTGTTGTTGAAGTGAGTTGTTGAGCAAAGAACTTGAACTAGGGTTTGAAAAGAACATGAGTATCATTGTTATGTGAGATTTGTTGTTGAGCATTGTTGGAAATATTTTGAGTGAGTGTTCATATGCTTGGACTAGGGTTTGTGAGCAAGGATTGTTTCATTGAGTGATTGGTTGAGTAGAGTTGGTTGAGCCTAGTCAAGTGGATGTGTGAAGTGATTGTTCAAGTTCCATAAAACAAACTATTCTATATTATGATTTGAGTTGAGAAAGTGATTGAGCATTGAGTGTAGAACATATTGAGTCTCTAACAATTCTCTTTATGTTTCTATGAGATTGGACAAGTTCTAAGTGGACTTGTTGAGCATATTTGAGCAAGTTCTGTGTGAACTTGTTGAGCAGATTTGAGCAAGTTCTGAGTGGACTTGTTGAGCAGATTTGAGCAAGTTCTGAGTGGACTTGTTGAGCAGATTTGAGCAAGTTTTGAGTGGACTTGTTGAGCAGATTTGAGCAAGTTTTGAGTGGACTTGTTGAGCAGATTTGAGCAAGTTCTAAGTGGACTTGTTGAGCAGATTTGAGCAAGTTCTAAGTGGACTTGTTGAATAGATTTGAGCAAGTTATAAGTGGACTTGTTGAGAAGATTTGAGCAAGTTTTGAGTGGACTTGTTGAGCAAATTTGAGCAAGTTCTGAGTGGACTTGTTGAGCATATTTGAGCAAGTTCTATGTGGACTTGTGGAGCAAAGTTTAGTGCAGATTTGAGGATAGGTTTGTGCTAGACCAGAGATAGAGATTGAGTAAATTTGTGCTAGATCGAAGGACCGTGTTTAGTGTAGATTTGAGATAGAGCTTTGGAGGTGACAGAGCAGAGAGGACAGTAGTCTCCAGTGGATAGAGATCCATCAGCTAGGGTAGTGAGGATAGGTCTTCTAAGTGGGGACAAGAGTCTTCAGTGGAGAGAGATCCACAAGCCAGTGTAGTGGAGGTAGTAGTCTTCTAGAGGATCACCAACCAGAGCAGAGGAGGAGTTCTCCTGTGGATAGAGATCCACGAACTTGATTTAGGGGATTGGCATCTCCATTGGACAGAGGTCCATAAACATTGTAATAGGGAAAGGATTCCCAAGAGATTGATTGAGAAAATTTTAGTGAAATATTTTCTCCATGGAGTAGCCCACATTGGGTGAACCATGTAAATTGTGGTGTCTCTATTGTGTGTGGTGATTTATGCATTGCTTTAATTACTACTGTTGATATTTCTATCTATACATTGCATAATATTGATTTGGAAAGAAAAGTAAAAAGTGGTCTTATACTATTCACCCCCTCTCAGTATAAGCTTGTGTTCTTCAATTGGTATCAGAGCGGGTTCCTTCAAAAGAGTTTAACAGCTTGAAGGAAAAGCTAACAAGAACATAATGGATTCTAAGAATGGGTCCTCAGATAATTCAGCACCAGTATTTTATGGAAGTGACTATATGTATTGGAGCATGAGAATGAAGATCTACCTGATGGCACTTGGCAATGAAATTTGGGAAGTAGTTGATCTTGGTTATGATCCCTTAATCAATCCTCCTATAGATAAGGAAGGTAAGCTCCTACAACACTACAATTCAAAAGCAATGAATGCACTTTTGAGAGGTTTGCATAGAATAGAGTCTATGAAAGTTATGCATTGTAGAACTACAAAAGAAATGTGGGATAAATTGCAAGGTATATATGAAGGAGATAAAAGTGTCAAGAAAGCAAAGATACGAAATCTCAAAGGACAATTTGAAGCATTAAGAATGAACGATGAGAAAAATATTAGTGCTTATCTACTTTGAATTGATGAGGTTGTTAATGATATGCAAGGACTTGGAATGAAGATTGATGAATCAGATGTTTGTGATAAAGTCTTAA
Organism: Wollemia nobilis; assembly: GCA_028583015.1. NCBI lineage: Eukaryota > Viridiplantae > Streptophyta > Pinopsida > Araucariales > Araucariaceae > Wollemia > Wollemia nobilis. The sequence goes on from JAQPPZ010016604.1 coordinate 3,834,167, forward strand.
GAACTCTTCCAAAAATATTCAGTGAAAAGGTTTCTGCTATAGAAGTGTCAATGGATGGTGATTCTTTGACAAGAGATAAGTTGCTTGGTATGCTTACAACTTTTGAGATAAGAACAAAAGATCCTATTCCCCAGAAGGAAGCAACCTTCAAAGCAATCAAGAAGACAAAAGGTAAGAAGTCAGAATCAAGCAATGAGTCATCCAGTGATGAAGAAGCTAATTATGGTAGAAAAGATAAAGATTCTAGAAGATCCAGAGATCTAAGATCTGTTAAGTGTTTCAATTATGGAAAGTATGGACATTTTGCAATAGATTGTCAAGAACCCAAGAACAACAATGGTGAAGAAAAATAGGATCACAGGAATAGGGAATCAGAAAGATACAGGCACTAGAAGAAAAGCAAGGATGGACAAAGCAGACAAGGAAAGAAGTTCTTTCAAAGACAAAAGAGGAGCTACTATGCGGATAAGGCAAGTAAGTACTCAAGTGATAGTGATGCTAGTTTTTCAGACAATGATAGAGATGAAGTCCTATTTATGATTGAAGAAAAAGAGCAAGTTAAGAAAAGGACTCCAGTAATTCTCAAGTGTTTTAGATGTGGTAACTTTGGACATCTTGAAGATAGTTGTACAAGGGATGGTTATAGTTTCAGTGATGATGAATATGAGGATGCACTTGAAGGACTAGATGAAAATCTTCTAATGGCATTAGAAGAAGAAGTAAGTGATCCTATAGAAGACAAGCCAATAGAAAATAAATATGTGGACAAAGGTAAACAAATAGAGGAATATTCAAAAAAGGATGGTTATGATCTCAAGGGAGAACTTATTTATGCCCTTGACATAGTAAAGAAGGTAAGAAAGCAACACTCTAAACTTGAAATTCAGTTTCAAGAATGTGATGAAGAGAGAAGATTGCTTATAGAGGATTTAGAAAAATCAAAGGCTAAGGCAAAAAGGTTCAAGGATAAGTTAGAAGAAAAGATCTTAGAATGTGAGAAGTTAGCACAAGAAGTGGCACTACTAAGAGAATATTTAGAGGACTCCAAGGTCAAGATGAAAGGGTTTAAAAATAGCTCAAAGAACTTGGATAAGTTCATCAAGACACAAAAGACTACATCAAGCAAAACAGGTCTTGGATTTGAACAGAATCAAAAGAAATGGGAAGGAGAGTCAACCTCAAGTTTTGGAGGAGAAGAAACTTTAGATGAAGATACTTCAGAAGAAGATAGTGTAAAATAAAGTGAGACATCTGAGGATGAGTTGGACAATAGAGAGTTCAACAAAGACAGGAACAATGCACAAAGAAGATACATATGGAACAACAATCAGAATAGGTCAAGAGAGACTAAGAGACCAATGAGGTCAAGACAAGGAAACTTCAATGGAAGATGTTTTTCATGTCACAAGTTTGGGCACATGGCTTCACAGTGCACGACATGAAAGACAAGAATATGGGAACAAATAACTTTTCCATGGGTATTGCTACTCATGTAATCAGTTTGGTCACAAGGCAATGAATTGCAGGGTTCATGACAGAAGAAGGTATGGCTTCACTAGGAGAAATCCTAAGACATTTGCACCTCCAAGGAATAATAACATTAAGTGTTATAAGTGCAATAATGATGGTCACACAACAAAGTGGTGTAGAGCAGACATTCCAGAATACAGAATAGGAATAGGAACATGAATATGAACAAGAACATGAACATGGATATGAACAGGAACAGGAACAGGAACATGGATATGAACAGGAATAGGAACATGGATATGAACAAGAATAGGAACAAGGAACATGGACATGGAAAGAAATAGTCAGAGGAATCAGAAGGATCAGATAAGAAGGAAATAGGATAAAGGTAAAGAATAGTGCTTTCTGGGAGTAGAAATACTCCCACCCCAGAATTAACCACCTCAAGAGGAGGTGGGGGAGGGGCTAAGCTAAGAGGCTCATTCTTAGCCCCGAGCCCCAAAGGTGACCCTTTGCCATTGATGTCAAAGGGGGAGAGATTTGAGTAAGGGGGAGAGATTTGGTATTTGAAGAGAGCATTGAGCCAGGGGAGCAATGTCCCAGGGGGAGCAAAATAGAAGAAAAGTCAAGTTTTTGGTAAAAATAATTTGGGTTGCCATCAATGACAAAGGGGGAGATTGTTGGACATTTTGAGTCCTTAAGTCAAAGTTGTCATTGATGTCAAGGAATGAAGTCATCATTAATGTCAAGGAATTTGTCAAGAAACAAGTTATCAAAGTTGTCATTGATATCCAGGAAGAAGCTTCTAATAATGTCAAAGGTCAAGAGGAACAATGCAAAGGTTAAAGGCAAAAGGGCTCCATAATATTTTTAAATATTATGTGGAAGCATAAGTTAAAAGGTTTTCATAAAAACCCAAGAAAGTTTATTGCAAAGCTAAAGGAAGGTTTAATATTTATTTGATAAAATATTTAAATTCAAAATGAATTTAAATTTTATAAATAAATATTATTTATACCAAGGTGCAAAGTGAAAGATGGTTTAAATAAAACCAAAGGGTTTTAAAGAATTAATTTATAAAATTTAAATTCAAATGAATTTAAATATTTTATAAATTAATAAGCTCCAAAGGAAATTCGAGCACCGACGTCTAAAATTCGTTGAAGGAAATTCGAGCGCCGATGTCATGCATGGAGGAGGGAAATTGATATATATGCTAATGCCTTAGAGGTATTTTAATTTATCCTTTTTCTCGATTATCGAATGCATGCAATTGTGTTTGAATTCGTGAGGAAGAAGAGAAGCGACCATTCTATTTGAGCACCAACGAATAACGTTTAAGGGGAATTGCGCCAAAAGACCAAGCGCCAACTGGGCAGGTGGCCTAGTGGCAAAGAGGACAACGTTAGAGTGTTGGGTGCAAGGAGACCTACGTTCGAAATGCAATGGCAGCATTTTGGTAGTTGCATTGGTGTTGGAGAGCGCCAAAGGAAAGGCGCACGTTTTGTGCAAGGTGAGCGGGGAATTTTTTGGAGCACGTGGTGCTCGTTAGTCCCCAAGCTAGCGCCTAGCTTGCGTGGCATTGGGAGCCATGGCTAGGGTGCCAGTTGAGGCTGTGTTGTGTGTTCGAATCCCCTCCAAGGCAAGGTAATAAATTTTGATTTTAATTTTTGTGTGTTGCCTAAATTTTGGAGCTAAAAGGGTGCATGAAAGGATTGTTAGTTGGAAATGATTTTTGATAAGTTGGAGGAATAAGGTGTTAAGGTTTATTTTAATAAAGTGTTTTGTCATATTGATTTATTGAAATATTAAAAGGATAGAGGGAGCTTCTTGTTTTAGGTTATTTTGAAAAAGAAGAGTGCATTGAATATTATTGGGAGATTATAAGGTGTAAGTGGTAATTTACTTTTTGTAAATGTTGATGAATGTTTTCTTAAATATGGAGTGATAAGGTGTATGTGTGTTTTGATGTTTACATTGTATTTTGAGGAAGTTAATCACCTTATAATTTCTTTGAGCTTGGCAAAGAAGTGTTTGAGATTTTTGGTAGATTTAGAAGATTCCTTCATCATCAAGAAAAAGGTATGAGCACATTTTCCAAAGTTTAATTTGATTGGTTGGTTTTCTGGAAAATAAGTTTGGAGTGAAAAGGACTTGATTAGGGTTTCCTTTTGAGTGTGTTTGAGTTAATGCATCAAGGTTTTTTGGAATAAAGAGTTGTGATTAAAACCTTGTTTAATAAGCATTGTTGTTGAAGACATTGGTTGTGTGAAGAACTTGAACTAGGGTTTGAGTATCATTGCTATGTGAGGATTGTTTTATAAGCATTGTTGTTGAAGTGAGTTGTTGAGCAAAGAACTTGAACTAGGGTTTGAAAAGAACATGAGTATCATTGTTATGTGAGATTTGTTGTTGAGCATTGTTGGAAACATTTTGAGTTGAGTGTTCATATGCTTGGACTAGGGTTTGTGAGCAAGGATTGTTTCATTGAGTGATTGGTTGAGTAGAGTTGGTTGAGCCTAGTCAAGTGGATGTGTGAAGTGATTGTTCAAGTTCCATAAAACAAACTATTCTATATTCTGATTTGAGTTGAGAAAGTGATTGAGCATTGAGTTGAAACATATTGGGTCTCTAACAATTCTCTTTATGTTTCTATGAGATTGGACAAGTTCTATGTGGACTTGTTAAGCAGATTTGAGCAAGTTTTGAGTGAACTTGTTGAGCAGATTTGAGCAAGTTCTGAGTGGACTTGTTGAGCAAATTTGAGCAAGTTATGAGTGGACTTGTTGAGAAGATTTGAGCAAGTTCTAAGTGGACTTATTGAGCAGATTTGAGCAAGTTCTAAGTGGACTTGTTGAGAAGATTTGAGCAAGTTCTAAGTGGACTTGTTGAGCATATTTGAGCAAGTTTTAAGTGGACTTGTTGAGCAGATTTGAGCAAGTTATGAGTGGACTTGTTGAGCAAATTTGAGCAAGTTTTAAGTGGACTTGTTGAGAAGATTTGAGCAAGTTCTGAGTGGAATTGTTGAGCATATTTGAGCAAGTTCTATGTGGACTTGTGGAGCAGAGTTTGGTGCAGATTTGAGGATAGGTTTGTGCCAGACCAAAGATAGAGATTGAGCATATTTGTGCTAGACCAAAGGACCATGTTTAGTGCAGATTTGAGATAGAGCTTTGGAGGTGACAGAGCAGAGAGGATAGTAGTCTCTAGTGGATAGAGATCCATCAACCAGGGTAGTGAGGATAGGTCTTCTGAGTGGGGACAAGAGTCTTCAATGGAGAGAGATCCACAAGCCAATGTAGTGGAGGCAGTAGTCTTCTAGAGGATCACCAACTAGAGCAGAGGAGAAGGAGTTCTCCTATGGATAGAGATCCATGAACTTGATTTAGGGGATTGGCATCTCCTTTGGACAGAGGTCCATAAACATTGTAATAGGGAAAGGATTCCCAAGAGATTGATTGAGAAAATTTTAGTGAAATATTTTCTCCATGGAGTAGCCCACATTGGGTGAACCACATAAATTGTGGTGTCTCTATTGTGTGTGGTGATTCACGCATGTTAGAGTAAATATTCCATCATTTGGATATTTTACCCTTTCCCTACATTAGGTAGATTTTATTTACTGCATGGTAAAAAGTAGCTTGTTACTTTTTACCACTAGTAGTTACTTTTACTAGGGTTATTTCCTAAATATCCTAGGTTAGTTATCATAGTCATTTTGACTACGTTAAGTAGGTTAGTGGTTAGCGCTTAATTAGCTAAGCGCGTAGTTGTTAGCGTTAGTTTAGGATAATATTTTATATTATTCCTAATACTATTCCTAGCTACCTAATGTACTATTTAAACCTTTGCATTCTAAATAAATGGTTAATGCTTTCGTACCCATCATTGGTATCAGAGCGAGTTTTTTCACCTCTGGTTCCTGTGAGCACGACCAAGGACAGGAAGCCCTCGTTCCACGTGGAGAAGGCGAGAGGACCTCTCGTTCCACTGGAGAAGGCGAGAGGACCCATTTCCGTTGCCCAAGGAAATCTTTGATGCCTAAGGCAGAGGAGGAGGAGCACTCGCCCAATTATTTTGGGACAATTATTCCCCCCTCGCCCCACCTAGGCAGGAAACCTGTAGGTATTTTTGACCTATTGCTGGATTAGGAGGCCAGAGCCCACAACACCGAGCACGGATCCCGAGGTTGGGGTTATTAAACCCGCCAGCATCCGGCGGCCCACGCGGCACCTACACGACAGAGGGCCGGACCACCCTCCACTCGGGACGTAGGTCATCGACGATCGGGATCCATGAGGGCAGGAGGCCCTCCGATCATCGGTGGTCGCTAGTGCTGGCTGCCCCCGTGGGTCCAGCGCACAGTCGGGAGGGTAGGTGCACCCTCCCAGGTGGGGACCGGACCCAAACTCGAGGGCAGGAGCACCCTCGAGTCTGACAAACACTGATAGGGGGACACCCCTATTAGGGACCTAACACCTGCACGATCCCCTATGGTTTGGATCGATCAGCGAGGGCAGGCACGCGCTCCGCAAAATTAGACAACCGAGATCTGATACAGGCAGACTGACATGATCTAATGCATACAGGCCGCACAGTACCCTAGCCAACCTATAGGAGACACATGGACTGGCACTGACTGGAATGAGACTTGACATGTGGCAGACAACCACTAGATGATGACAGAATGAAGACAGATGTGACACGTGGTGGACTAGCCATGTGTCACCAGACCTGACACATGGTGAACTGCCACATGCCACCTGACTCGACTCGACCATGAAACATGGCGGCTTGACAGTCGTGCCACGTGGCGATGACCAAAAGGAGGGCGGCTTGAACGCCCTTTTATTCCCCACCATATCCCCCGCACGGGCGATGTGGGATAATTCCCACATTTTTCCCCGCCCGCACGAGGAAAGAAGGGAAAGGGAATTTCATTCCCTTCCCTTCACGTCGGGCCCTGTAGCCCGACCGACAAGGGCGGCCGGAGCTAAGGCTCCCGACGGGGCAGGTCGGGAGTTCAAGCCCCGTCGGGGCCAAAGTATTTTTTTTACTTCGGACGGGTATTCATCAAAAAAAAAAACAAGGTACTTATTTTTTTTAAGTTTATTTTTTTTTAATTAATTAAGTTTTAATTTATTAAATAGTAATTCAATATTATTTTTTTCTTTAAAGTTATTTTTTTATCAAAATGCCTTTAAAACTAAAATAATTTTTACTATTTATAGATTTTACTTATATTAATTAGAGAAATCACATAAACTTAAAATTTAAAAAAAAAAATAGGGGTTATATTTTTTGCAATTTACAAATTTTAAAGGAGCTTTTGTTTTTCTCCAAGGGAGAATATAAGACATAGAAGAGCACCTACTTTTATTGCAAATAAGAAAACCCTAAACTCTTCTCAAACTTGTTCAATTTGCACATATGAAAGGGGACAAAATCAAACACATTTGATTCTTTATTGCAAATTAGACAACAAGGAGACTGAAATTTTTTTGTAAAATTCAAAAGGCAAAGTGTGCATTTGTTTTCTTCAAGGGGGGATATAAGACATAAAATTGCACATTATTTTTTGCAAAAATTGAGAAGAAATTGTAACCTTGGTCCACAAAAACTAAGTCGTGTGTCGACTAGTTCTGGAAGCCTTCCAAATGCGGGTCGTGTGTCGACTTGTCTTGGAAGGAGTGCTCAAATTGTTCATTTTGCAAAATTCAAGGGGGAAGACAACATTGTACTTCATTTGCAAAATTGGAAAACAAAGTAGGAGACATAAAAATATCATTTTTTGCACAACACAAAACACACATTTTGTTGCAAAAATTTAATAAGGTGCATTTTCGATTTTACTCGACACCTTAAATTGGCAAACTAGGTGATAAGAATTTTGAGGCCATTTCTTGTTTGATTGTTGCATCATTCTTTTTGCAACTATAAGTCATATAATCAAGAACATCCATATCTCAAAATTTCACAAATTTGTGTACATCCATGCACAGATTTAAAGCCAATAACACTTGATATTCTCTCCTAAATCAACAAAACCCCTAATTCACTCTTATTTGTTTGGCTTAAATTCCTCAAAATTTTCATCCTTCTTGAAGGGTGTTAAGGCAGGTGCCATTAAATATATGTTTGAGTGAATTATATTTTGGTACTCTTTTAGGGTAATCAAAAGAAAGAACAAGTTTTTGAAAATAAGGAACCTTAAAAGTTGCAATCCTTTGCACTAAGGGGGGATAATTCCTTTCTTCCTTCAAACACAGATTTTGATAAGAGGGAAATAAAACTTGTAAAGGCAATCATAAAAGTAGAAGTCATAAAAATTATACCTTTTCTTTTAGACTTCATAATAGCAATCATGCTTGAAGTTCTTACAATAAGGAAGGATGATTTGGTGAACTTTTTTGCCTAGAAAGCATAGTTTTGCACAAATTGTAAAAATGAAAACCATGACACCATTCAGTGTTGGTTTCCAAACAAGCAAAACTAAAATGGCAAAGGCACATCACAGAAGCCATCTTTCTAGTGAAGTGTCTCATTCGGATTATGTTTCTGGTTCAAAGATAGCACAAGGAGTGCTCATTGCTAAAACAGTTTTGTAGAGGGAAAACAGATGTGTCCCTTGGGCAAAAGCACCATTTTCTCTCTCTCCTCTTTTTGGCTTCATAAATAGCATAAGTATTTTGTTTGAAGACCTTGCAATAAGGGGTGCTTGTACCTCTTTTAGGCTTCATAAATAGCAAATTCTAGGTGTTTGAAGTACTTGTAACAAGAGGAGCGACTTTTTGTGATGTAAAATTGTCTAGGAGGCAATATTTGTAAAATCCTTCACACCACTCTTGCATTGCACACTTTTTGCAATTGAGGGGGGATATCCATTTCTTTTCTTCACTGATTTTTGTAAATAGGGAAGAAGGCTTATAAGGGTGCATTTTCGGCTTCGACCGACACCTTAGTCACACTTCCTTCAAAAATTGAATACACTATGTTTTGCAACGAGAAGGGGGGAACTTATAAGGGTGCATTTTCGGCAATGACCGACACCTTAGCTACCTTATATTTTGCAAATTCATATTGTAAATGAATGAACCTTGTATGAAGTGATCTATTCTACTACACCTAGTGATTGCAGCGGTTGGTTACCCATGCAAATTCGGTTGGATGATGTGATTACCATAAGGACATTCGTTGACGTGAAGACAAAAGTGAGGAATGACCCACTTTTTGCTTAGGAGAAGCCAGAGTACTGTGACAGAGCAAAGAACCAGCAGATCAACATCTTCTTCACTGTATTGGGGCAGTTATATACTTTACCCAAATATTGTTGTATTAGAGGATATGTATGTATTACCCAAATAATGTAATAAGGGGGGATGTTAGAGTAAATATTCCATCATTTGGATATTTTACCCTTTCCCTACATTAGGTAGATTTTATTTACTGCATGGTAAAAAGTAGCTTGTTACTTTTTACCACTAGTAGTTACTTTTACTAGGGTTATTTCCTAAATATCCTAGGTTAGTTATCGTAGTCATTTTGACTACGTTAAGTAGGTTAGTGGTTAGCGCTTAATTAGCTAAGCGCGTAGTTGTTAGCGTTAGTTTAGGATAATATTTTATATTATTCCTAATACTATTCCTAGCTACCTAATGTACTATTTAAACCTTTGCATTCTAAATAAATGGTTAATGCTTCCATACCCTGTTAGGAGGGAAAACTTATGGGATTGTATTATTGATAAAAATGTGTTACATATATAGGCAGAAGGCCTATATGATAAACTGACAAGTGTTAGTATAAACTGACAAATGTCAAAATACAGGCATAGTGCACTTACATTAACTCTAACATTCCTCCTTAATGTGCACTATTCGAACTAAAGAAAAAAAACAAGTCAACATTAGGTAACATTCCCCCTTAATGTTGACTTCTCTAACAAAAATTTGCATCCTCCTTTATTGCTGATTTGGTCTAGGCTCGTGCTCTCTACGCTTGGCTCTCCAACTGTGAATAATGCTAGATTCATTGTGTATACATCTCGGTCTGTTGCCTCAGGGTCAGCCACTTCCATGGGTCTGTTGCCACTGGGTCAGCCGTCTAAGTGCCTCAGGGTCATCATGGGTGCCTCAGGGTCAGCCACTTTTGGGTCTATTGCCTCTGCAGGTCATCCTCAGAGGATGTTGCCCCTCGTAGGTCACTGACTAGATTCACCATAAGTATGAAATCCCTCCTCATGGTGAACTCAATCTAGAAGGTGTCGGTCTCTATAAAAAATGCACCTAATGAAAGGAAAAACGAGCCATATAAGAGTGTCGATCTTTGCCGAAAATGCACTCAATACAATAAAATGAGCCATAGATCCAAATAGGAGGAGAGAAGAAGAAAAGAAGAGAATCTTTTGAAGTGTCTTTGTCTGTAGTCTTCAGAAGTAGATCCGGAAAAAACCTCGGATAGACTCTAGGGTGTCTTTGTCTGTAGTCCCTAGTATAAGTGTCCTTATGGTGACCAAGTCATCCCACCGAAATGCATGGGTAACCAGCTACTGCATTCACCAAGTGTATAGAAATAGTCACTAGGTACAAGGATCACAAATAAAATTACCTTGGGAGTGTCGGGTACAACCAAGAGTGCACTCCAAGGTAGAAAAATTTTGAGGCTAAAAAAAACTAAACTAAAACAGCCTCAAAATTACAATTTGACACCACCATTGTGTCCGTCGCGGAAAAACATTTCCAACGACTATAAATACCCCTATATTCCACCATCAAAGGGGCCTTCATCATGTGGAAAAATCATCATGCCTATCTAAGGCAGCAAATAAACCTCAGGAATATCATATTCCTGGCATCGCACTCTGGCAGAAAAAAAAACAGACTTAATATTCCCTCGCAGGGGAATTACATGGGCCATGTAGGCCAATAAGCATGGGCACTTCCCTTACAATTTAAAATCAAAGTGGTTCACCCACTATAAATATCCAGCACAGGATTTCCCACTATATGAGGCGGCCTGCATTTTTTAAAAAATAATACCCCTTATGATAATCATCATTAGCACCCCACTCAAATTTTTTTTGAAAATAAAATTACCGCTTCACGCAGTATTCTCTAGCATGGCACACTATATGAGGCGGCTCGTGGGTCCCACCCACTATGACTACTTGTTTCCGCGTGGAGTGCCACCTGTTCAGCCCGCAGTTCTCCTCACCGCCGGCCTGGCTGTCACCGTCAGACGCGTTTGACAGGCTGGGCAATTGGATCCATACGTCCTCCTCGAACGAACTTCTCCGCTGCCGATTTGTGCCCAAATATGAAATACACGACTCTCTTTGGAACCCCTGACGGCGTCGCGTGTGGGAGGTAGCATAATAGGTCTGATTTGGTTTCGACAGCCCCACAATATCCTCGAACCGCACCGCGGCAGACATGACCAGAATGCAGTCAAAATACATCAGGGGTTTCCTTATAATCACGGTCTCCTTGACACACAGCGTAACGAAGATGAACCCAGAAAACCTATCCTTTCAAATTTTTGGATTCCGTCAATTTGCAGAGATTCTCGTATCGCGACCTCAAGGCCGCGACAAGGTCCTTTGACGATGCGCAGAAGCTCGGCCAGGGTGGCTTCGGGGCCGTCTGCAAGGGTCAATTGCCGCACAATGGCCAGAAAATCCCCGTCAAGGTTCTCGACGAAAATTGGGAAGGTCGCTTCTCCCCACATCGTGGGGCTACTGGGCTTCTGCGTAGATCGAAAGAGAGGCCTGCGGCTCCTCATGAATTTATGCAGAATCAAAGTCTCCAGGATGCCCTGTTTGATGAGATCGATTCAAAAATTATAGTGGACACCGCCAAGGCCTTGGCTTTCCTCCACAGCAAGTGCGATCCGCCTATCATTCACGGTGATGTCAAGCCCAGCAATATTCTCCTTGACGGGAGCTTCTTTGCCCAGCTTGCGAATTTTAGGCTTGCCAGGTTTAAGAAAGATGTTAGCGGCGAGGACTTGGAGGTGCAGGGGAGGGTGTAAAAGGGGAGGAAATACTACCAGTATTACAAATGTTGCTAGATTAATAGCAGTCGGGCCCGCCACGAGACTGTTAGTTCTTCAAACCTGGATTTCTTCACCATCTCCTCTTCACCAGCAGATGTCGTTTGACGATGTCTCGGTGACATGGCGATCGATGTGGGGATCGCAAGTTTTTACCGTCGAGAAAAAAAATAGGGCGGCAGCCGCAGAAGCACCAGGCCAAGGAAAAATAACCTCTCACTGTTTTGTTCAACTTCTCTGCAAAACTGCATGACCTCCGCGATGGGTTAAAATAATTTGCCCACAAATAAATTGCCCACGATCAATAGTATTTTCAGCCAAAATACTCCTGTTGTTACAAACAGACAGTGCCGAGATCACAGAAGGGAGGAAACACGCATTTGTTCCAAGCGACTGCTGGATGTACCCAAGTACACCTTCGGCTGTTAGCTTTTTCAAACTTCGCCGCTACGCTGTCGAGCTTGTCGACGACGAGGCGATGCAGCGTTCCTTGTAGAGAAGCGCCGCGCGCTTCCAACTTTGACGAACGACGGCACCACCGCCATAGCCATTCGACTTATTTCGGATATCACCTTCAGCTACCGTAGCATGATGGAAAATCTTCACGCACGCGCAATCAATGGATATATCCTCCACGGTTGTAGTTCGACGATAGTTCTTTAGACTGTGAAGACATTCAGTTCAGCGACAGTGCTTTAGACTTTTTACGACGTATTTTACCTCGTAGAAGCTGCCATCAATCTGAAATAAGGTGACCTCCAAATTAATTGGATCTGCAAAAAAAAAAAATCGAAAAACTAAAAAAATTAAAATGACCTCCCAATTTTTATTTTTTTTTACCATCTGGTTTCTGATCCATCAAATGATGGAGAGCATACTCCCTCGGTAAAAAAAAAATGGGGGAAAAAAATGAGGGGGAGGGAGGATTTCCATCATGGAAATCCCCCTCAAGGGGTTTCACAGGGCAAGGAAAGCCCGCTCTGATACCAAATGTCAGGAGGGAAAACTTATGAGATTGTATTATTGATAAAAATGTGATTATTGATAAAAATGTGTTACATATATAGGCAGAAGGCCTATATGATAAACTGACAAGTGTCAGTATAAACTGACAAATGTCAAAATACAAGCATAGTGCACTTACATTAACTCTAACATACCCATCATTGCTTTGAAAAATGTTGTTGATGTTGCTATTTATACGTTGCATAATATTAATTTGGAAAGAAAATTAAAAAGTGGTCTTATAATGTTCACCCCCCTCTTAGTATAATCTTGTGTTATTCAGGTGCCTTCCTCTAGATACACAGGAATTAGGCACCTTCTTAATGGGAGTTAGGCACCTTCCACTAGATACATGGAATTTAGGTGCCTTCCTAATGAGAGCTAGGCACCTTCCTCTAGATATATAATAGTTATGCACATTTCTAATAGGAGTTAGGTGTCTTTCTCTAGATACATGGGAGTTAGGTTCCTTCCTAATGGGAGTTAGGAACTGAACCTTGATTTGTGTATCGACTATCAATTTCAGCTTGCTTGATGATAGGTGCCCATATCTAGTGGATGAGAGACAGGTGTCAATCTGTTGCTTTCATAAACTCTTGGATCAGGCACTTTTATGGGAATTAGGTGCTCTTCCTCATATGTAGGATTTTTCAATAGGAGTGAGGTGTCCTTGAAGTACTCAGGAGTTAGGTGCCTCCCTACAACTAAAAATTCAAAACGTACTAGCATGTTCTATAGTCAATGCTTCCCATTTGATCAGACCTTTTAGTGCTTTCTCCTTCATGAGATTCATTAATAGTTGCTTGTCTGAATATATAGATGGACATTTCTCTTATTGCAAATATTTCACACCCACGTACGCATCCGAATTGTGACTATCCCCTCCAGATGGGAAAAATCAAGCATCTACTCCTAGAAAACTATAAATCATGCAGGTTCATGGATCATGTGCCTATTAGGTATAGGTCTTCCCATACACCAATTAGAAAGGTGTGAAACCAGTAGTTGTTTTCCATGCAGTTCTGTAGGTCCATACTACCTCTATAAACCTCATAGCCCAATATTTTTGGTGTTGTTGTATAGTTTTCATGAGGATATTCTCCAACTCTCTATTGGTGACCTCTACCTATCCATTTGCTTGAGGATGATAAGGGGTAGTCTTGTTATGCCTGATTTTGTATTGTTGCATGATTTCCTGAATCAGTCTTGAGGTGAATTGGGGATGTTGATCAATAGTGATCTCTCTGGGTACTCCAAACCTTGTGAAGATGTGTGAAAACAGGAAGTCTACTATAGATTTCTCCTTGGAATCCCTTAGTGCCTGCACTTCAATCCACTTGGTTGCATAATCAGTACAAACCAAAATATACTTTTTTCTTATTGATTATGGGTTGATTGGCCCTACAAAATCCATCCCCCATTTATCAAATGGTTCAATGTGAACAATTTGTTGGAGGGGTATCTCATCTCTAAATGTTGGTATACCCATACTTTGGCACTGATCATATTGATTTTCATATTTGGATACATCCTTGAATAGCGAGGGCCAGTAATATTATGTCTACAATATATTGAAATGTGTCATTTTTCCTATAAAGTGACCACCACAAGGTTCATCATGACATTCTTTAAGGATTTTTAAAAACTCATGCTCAAAAACATGCCTCCTCATGATTCGGTCAGGCACTATTTTGAAAAAGTAGCCATAAATCCATGAGAAGGTTGCACTCTTCTCTATTAATGTCTAATTTTCATGGGATGAGAGTGTAGGGGATACTCTCCTAGTGGCTAAGTAATTGGCCATTTCTACATACCATGCTGTTTGTTCACTTAGAGAGAAAAGATGTTCATATAGGAAATGGTCTTCCATAGCTAAATGGTCTAGAGGTTTTAGCCTTGATAGAAAGTCTACAACTACATTATCCTTACCTGGTTTTTTGATGATGGTTTAACATCAAACTCTTGTAGGAGTAGAAGCCACTTGATTATTCTACCATTAATCGTAGGTTTGTTCATTATATACCTAATGGTTGTATGGTCATTGTGTACAAAGACCTTATACCCTATAATGTAGTGGTAGAATTTGTTGATGGAATGGACAACTGCAAGAAATTCCTTCTTAGTGAAAGTGTAGTTGAACTCAGCCCTAGTGAGATGCTTTCTAATATAGTATATGACATAAAACTCCTCACCATATTTATATCCTAAAAATGTCCCTATAGCATTGTTAGATGCATCATAATATATATGAAAGAGGATGGCCCAGTTTGGACCTCATAGTACTGGAGCAGTGATTAGCTTCTCCTTCATAATATAGAAGGTTTGTTTGCACTCCTCTATTCAGATGAACTCTATGTTTTTGGATAGCAAAGTGTGCAGTGGATTAGAAATTTTGCTAAATTCTGCTATGAATCTCTTGTAATACCCAATAGAGCCAAGAAATATCCTGACATCTCTTTGTGTTGTAGTATTGTTTAGCTCTTTAATAATTTTAATCTTTTTTGTCCACCCTTATCCCTCTTGCAAAGAGGTGGTACCCCAAAAAAATCCCTTCTTGCATCATCATGAAACACTTTTCATTGCTCAGGGATAGGTTGGTCTCTTCACACTACTAGAGTACATGTTCCAGATTGGTCATAGCCTATTCAAATATTTCACCATACACAGTTAAGTCATCCATGTATATTTCCAGTACTCCCATCATATCATAAAAAATGCTCAACATTACCCTCTAAAAAGTGGTTGGTGTATTGCACAGACCGAAGGGAACAACTCTATAAACAAATGTACCCCAAGGAAAAGTAAATGTTGTCTTATCCTGATCTTCTTCTCCAATCTAGATCTGGTTATACCCACTAAATCCATCCAAGAAGGAGAAGTACTTCCTTCCTGCCAATGTATCAAGAACCTGGTCAACAAAATGTAGTGGGAAGTGGTACTTTTTAGTTGCTTTTTCCAACAGTCTATAGTCAACATAGATCCACAAATTCCCATTATTTTTGGGCACTACCACTAGAGGTAACACCCACTCACTATCATATATGGGGTAAATAAATTTAGCTAACAAAAGTTTCTACAACTTTACTTTTGACTATCTCCTTCATGGTAGGGTTCATTCTTCATTATGGATGTCTGATCGAACTCACCTATTCTTCCAAGTAAATGTGATGGGTACAAGTCTCCAGAGTGATCCCTCTCATATCTAAATAATCCTAGGTAAAATCCTATTTATTCCTGGTTAGTATCTCTTTTAATATTATCATTTAAGTTGGTATCAACTCATTGATAACATTCAAAATTTTTCCAGGATTAGTCTGAATTTTTTTGACATGGTGGTCTTGGTTGCCTACTCTGGAGAGATGTGGGAGGATTCTCCATGGAAGAAATTTGTAATAAATCTATCCTCATCAACCTCATTCTCCAAATCCATCAATGCCATTATAGGCTTCACCATTGATAATGTTCCATCATCCTGATTTTCCCAAATGGGTTCCCCCAATGCATCAACAGATTGTGTAGTTTGAGAGATGGTCAGATTTTTAACATTTTGACCATCTAAAATATTCATATGTCCATTTTTATATCTTATATATACATACTCTATTTCCATCCAAGGTCTTCCTAGGATGAGTGGATGGCCCCCCAGTCTAGACTTGGACTATAGTACCAAAAAGTCTGTTGGGTATTCCCATGCATCCACCATCATGATGATATCTTCCAACATTCATTGTGGTGATATAGTTGATCTATCATCCAGTTGTAAAATAGTCTTGGTAGGCTTTAGACATGTGATCTTAAGCTTCTACTTGGTCTCCTTTGGTATAACATTGATTTTTGCTTCTAGGTCCACTAAAGTGCTGGTCAACAAGTGGCTACCAATATTTACTATCACGATCGGGTTGTCTGGGTCTGCATATTTGGGTGGTAAGCATTTCCTAGCATCAGGTCAACCAATTTCCCTATCACATTTATTATTTGAGTTGGCTTATAGCCTAGCTTTCTCAGACATAGCTCCCTGATAACCTTAGTGTAGATCAGGATATCTCTTATGGCTTGGAACAAAGGATGGTTACTGTCAAATTCTTCAGACTTGAGAGGATATCAAATTTTGGTTGTATTGGTTTTCTTTGCTCCTATAACTTTTTGGGAAAAGGAGGAGCTTCTTTTTCAATCTTCTCAATAGCTAATTCTTCATAAAACTCTTTAACTAGATGTGATTCTCCAAATTTAATATGTACATATTTCTCCTCTTCTATCAAAGGAGGAGCCTCTACTCCTAATTGTTTATTTGACCTCAATTGTACAAGATTGCAATTCCTAATATTATACATAGAAAACACCTCACTTTCCAATTGATATACTTGTTGGTTTATCTTGTTGTTAGGATTGATTGTGGGTTATACTAGGATTTGTGCAGGCCTTACTACAAGGGGAGTTGGTAAGCTTTACTATAGTAGAGCCTGAACTACATTTGGTGGATATGTATTCCATGGACTTTAGTTTATCCATTGTTACCTTGGTTTTTGATATGGAATCCATGGGTACTAATTTGAGAATGATGCCCCCTACGAGGCATTCATCCAGGGTGGTTATTCCCGCCATCCCATATTGAGTGGTTGGGCTTGCCCTTGTGGTATGTAATTTCCCCCTCCATAGGGAAACATTCCTGCTAACACATTATCCATAGGGGGCTACTACCAATTTCTTTTGTTTCCCATGAAGTATGCTTATGAAAAATTAGCATCCTCTTTGACATTTGGTAGTTGTAGGCATAGTCTGGTCTTGTGATTCTTTTGAAAAATAGTGCATACCCTGATCTTGTCTTTAGGACACGCATTCCTTGCATGCTTTTCTTTGCATTTTGGATAGAAATAATCCAATTTTACCTCATTCTATTGCTTCTTCTTCGCTATTAGGAGAGTATCCATTTGAAACACTAGAGAAGATAGCATTTTGCTCTTCAAGTCCTCCAGCATGTTGCCTATCTTTATCTTTATGACTGAGGCTATTGACTTAGTGATCCTAGAGGTTGGTTTACCTTTTCTTTGAGAATAATTTTGACATAGTTATCAGATTTTTGACATCTGGTGCTAGTAAATATCTCCTCTAGAGATCATATTTAGTGCTTCAATATATTCACTATTGAGTCCCCTTAAGAAGATGCTTCTAAGGGACTTGTCGCTTAGCTTCGTATGGGGAGATCTATGCAAATTGAAACTAAATTTATCCCAATACTCCTCCAGGGATTAATATTCCTTCCATGTCATATTTAGGACCTCTTCTCTGGAATCCCATGCTCTTCCAAAATCTTGGTGTTGCTCTAGGAAGAGCTTTTTCATCTCCTCCCAGGTAGTGACCTACTTGTTCTCCAAGTTGATAAACCAGTGCAGGTCTGAATCATCCAGTGTTGAAGAAAACAATTTCAACTTATGGGCATCCATATTATAGTCCATACCTACACAAAACATCAAACTTGAACAAAAATAGGTTCAAATATTCTATTGAAAATTATTTGAAGGTAAAAAATGGGCAGGGGATATGTTCTTCATTTTTTTTTCTCCCCTAGACTCTTCTATTTGGAAGCTAAATTTGGTTAATGTCTCTTCTTCCTTAGCCATTTTTTTAGCAAATGTGGTCTCTATATCTATTGTCCTTGAAGCAATTCCTAAGGCCTTCCAATCACTCTGAGTTTTCTGCACAAGAATATTCAAATCAACTGGTGAAATGGTTCCATCCTCAATAGATTTCCACTATTGTTTGTACAATAGATCCTCTTCAGATGGGGTTATTTTGAATAAAGGATTTTGTATTATCTACTCTTCACTTAGGTTTGTATGATTTTGTATAGAAGAACTTTGTAAAAGAATTGGGTGTTCAATCCAATGCATTCGTTGAAGTAACTATGGGGACACTATTTTAGGTTCAGAGTCTACATCTGGTTCATAATTTTCTTGTGGTCTCTTATTTTTAATAAAATGACAATCTGGTCCTTTGTTTCTTGGTGGACTAATGCAAGATCATATGGAAAAATTTCTACAGGCTAGATCAAAAAATTTGTAGAACTGGGTATTGTAATTATATCTACTATTGTTACATCCCTGATAATGATGCCAAAATATTGGGGCAAAAACATTGGTTAAATTCTACGTTAATTTTATGACCCTTTCACTTAATTTTAAATCCAGGTATGTTCATAAACTTGTGATGTACCAAGTAGAGATATACTAAAATGCCTCTGAGAAGAGTCCACTAACTCTATAGTTTGGGGGGTGTTATTTGTATAGCATTCATTTCAATCCAAACCACTTAATCTACAAAATATAAATTTGCTGGAAATGAAATCACACCATGCTTTGCAAAAAAGAAAGAAAGCAGTAAATGAATCAAATTGCAGAAAAAACAATCAATTGTAGGAAAACAGAGTAAATAAAACTAAAAAAAATTATAGAAAAGTAAAGGAGAGTGGAGGAATACTGGCCAAGAGTGGCCCCAAGCTCTAGTAGATTCTACCCAATTAAATACGTATGTTGAACTAAATTAGAGAACTTCGAATGAATATTATTACATAAATGAAATTACATTATAGTCTGGTTCTTTTGCTATTTTTTCTCTCCTCATTTCTCAGAGAAGTCTTATGCATTTATATATCGCACAGGTTTCTCTATTGTAATATTTAGATTACTATTATAGTAATTAATCTCTACTAAATACGTGATTACAATAATAGCACACCAAATTAGAAAACATTTGGTATACTCAAAATAGATTTTATTTGTTGTATAATTTATCTGTGGTCCAGTCAAATCAAACGACTTTCGGTCTTATCTCGTCATCATCACTCTCATTCTACATTCTAGAAGTCATTACTCTATTTTATATGAAAAAATAGCAATCAATGTGTTCATCGATTAACAGGATTTAGGTACCATCAGGTTGGGAGTTAGGTGCTTCGTTCTGCATACGTAGAATTATCAGCCTTTGACTTCATCAATGAAAATAAGGTGTCTTTTCATCGAAATACAAAAGCAAGGCATCTTCCTATCTAATATGGGAGTAAGGTGCCTTGCCATCAGAATACTGGAGTAAGGTGTCTTCCCATAAAAATATGAAAGCAAGGTGCCTTCCTATCAAATATGGGAGTAAGGTACCTTGTCATCGAAAGACTAGAGTAAAGCACCTTCCAATTGGAATATAGGAGTAAGGCACCTTTTTATCAAATATGGGAGTAAGGCACCTTCCCATCAGAATATAGGAGTAAGGCACCCTTCTCTTTCATAACCGAACTCCTTCCTTAATATCCATTGGGATCCTTTTGAAAATAGATGATGCTAGGTCCATGTGAGACCTCGACGTAGTTATGCAAAAAAAAACTAAAATGCTCAAATCTACACACAAAACACACTTTTCACACAAATTAGGCAACATACACAATTTTATCATTAAATACATATAAACATTCATAAAAAGTATAATTTTGACATAATACTACCGCACAAGACATTAGAACATCTACAAAAATATGAGCAATTTTGATGCTCATCAAGCATCGAGTGCTTGCCAAGGGGGAGTGTGTAGGGGAACTGGATTTAACCATAGGCTAATAAGTAATCAAGATTGTTATCCTTGGGGTATGAATCTATCGAGGTTGAGGAGCCTCTTTGCTAGATATTTATGTTGGTGGAGGACTAGCCTTGTCTTTTTCCTTTACCTTTTTCATAGGCTTTGATGTAGGCATCAAACTAGCTTTGGTTGTGTGCCCTTAGAGGCCATAGCTTGCACATTTTTTATGTCCATACATTATCGTCCAACCATTCTCTTTAGGTTAAGGGGCAAGCACATTGGATGGGTTAGGGATTTTTTTATCCCTATTATGGGGCATCAAGGATAATCTTTGACCTTGTGCTATAAGTACCAATAGCAAAAGCATGTGTTGGACAAGTTGATGTATAAGACCCATTGTGAAATCATGAATTCACCAACCTAAATCTCTATTGTTTCCTTAAGGTCCCGAGACATACCAAATTCAACATATACATGTTTCTATGTGCATGCATGGAAAAACTTGTCTACCTCATCAAGAATGATATGACATAAACAAACACAACATCCCCCCCCAAAAAAAAACATAGAAAAAATGACAAAAACAACATAATACAACACTACCATAACAAAAACAACCAAATGAAATAATTACACTACAACCAAAACATAAAAACAAAAACAATAGAACATGAACCACATAGATAAAACCACAAAAACAACATAACAAAACACAACCAAAATAGAAACAATAAAATGATACAAATACACCACAAATAAAACATGAAAAAAACTAAGCCAATGGAGCTATCAACAAATCAGACCATGTAATATATAACTAAAACTAAACATTAGCTTAACAAATTACTAGAAATATCAAAAATTGCTTAGCAAATTT
Organism: Wollemia nobilis; assembly: GCA_028583015.1. Classification (NCBI taxonomy): domain Eukaryota; kingdom Viridiplantae; phylum Streptophyta; class Pinopsida; order Araucariales; family Araucariaceae; genus Wollemia; species Wollemia nobilis. Next base: position 3,855,129 of record JAQPPZ010016604.1, read on the forward strand.
GCCATAGCTTCCGACATTACCTTTAATATATTGTAGGATAACACCCATCCTATAAACCCTTAGGATTAAGGCATCCTCATCCTTTTATTTGTATCTTGCTTCATTCCAGTTGGGACTATAGGATGGTTACTTAGAACCACGACACTACTATTGGAATTTGTATGGTCTTTTTGAGGATCCATTTTGTTTGTAGTTTGAATCTACCCTTTGGTTTTGCACTTGGGTTGATTTTCTACATTGTTATTTTTTATAGTTTAAATATGGTTGAGATGGCTCTCTTTGACTGTTATTTCTTAGCATCAGGGCAAGCTCTTTTAGTGTTTTCTCATTCTTCCTATTCCCTCTATTCATCAAACTGTGTTTCCATAATTACTATTTTTATTTAACCATCCTCATCATTTGCTTGCTCATATGTGGAGAAAATTTCAAAGGTGTTAGGTGAAATTACTATTTTCTCTTTTGTTGGTATTTTTTCTGTGTTTTTTTGTTTAGGTATTTGAAACCCTACCAAGTCCCCATCATCTTTCTCTTTGTTAGGGACCTTATGTGGACAATCCTTGGCTATATGGTCATATTCATGACATATTCTACATCTAAATGAAATATTTTCATAATCTACTACTTGCTCCCATATTTCTTCCCCATATTGTAAAGTAATCTTCTCTGGAAGTGGTTTTTCAAAATCAATCAAAACACAGATCCTTGCATAAATCATATGCTCTAAGTGTAGAGTGCTATTAGAAGTCATCATGAAAACTCCTAAATAATTTCCAATTGTTGCATATATCTTTGGATTCCAATATTCTATCAGAAGACCAAATAAACGAATCCAAACTAGGGCAGTTGATGATATGTCTTGCTCAACTTTGAACTTGGTATGCCAAGGATTCATGAAGAGCCCTACCCTACCAAAAAACCAAGGCCCTCCCTTGAAAAATGTCCTCCCTATCTTCTTCATTAGCAAACAAAATATAGAAGTAGCCATTAGGGTAAGTATTAATTTGGAACTCACCTTTAGTGCTCCAATTTTTGGTAGCCCATTGCTTGAAGGTAGCAAGAGTCGATTGAAATCCCATGAATAAAAAAATTAGCACTCTCATCTCCATTTCATCTATTCCTTCTTGGAGATATATTATTTCCAACTTCACTAATTAATTGCTTTCATGCAACTCATCTCTATTTTTCTTGAATCAACCTTTGGTGTCCTCAATGCTTTCCTTGGCAATCATTGATTGTGTTTTCCTTCTATTTGAGGTGGTCCTCCATGGATAGCTTCTTTAAAATTATTTTTTGGCTCAATGCATGCATCTTTTTTGAAACCCTCCATCCCAGAATCCAACAAATGAAGTTGTAGGAAACCCTAAATTCCCACATAAACCCTAATGAATCTATGAATCTCTCCAGGTTGAAAGCATATTCAATGTAGCCACTTTGCTAAAATCAATTTCTCCAATGTTGTTCACTCCTTCCCTTGCCTATCCACACAATGGAAAAGTGAAAGGATTGGAGCAATTCCAAAAGTGCTAAACTTGGCATGAAGAGCTAAAGTAGTGAAGATAAATGTTTCTTTGGCATACTGGAAACTCCATTACATTTGTAAAACCCTAAATCTCCTTTGTATCCATAAAATCTCTCAGTGCATTGTAAATGTCAATTTCAATGAATTACGATGGGTTTGATGACTTCTACATATTAACACTTGGTTCAACATATCAAGGTGGAATACATGGTTTATGTGTCTTTTACCCTAATTCGAACACTTGACCTGTTGAAATTTTTATGCAAAGAAGATCCTCCCATTTACTTACAAATTAGATTCCAATTACTTGTAAGAATCAAATAGAACGAACTTAACCCATTAAAGTTCTCACTTTTTAAAACTACCTAGAGTTACAAATTTCTTCTCAATAGGGTGGTTTACATTAGTCTCTCAAACACCTATTTCCATTGCTAAGCATATGATCATAAGGTGAAGGACTATCCACATACATCGCAATCCCAATATGAAGTTGAATTTTGTGCCCATCATTGGGGTAACCACTCAACCTAAGGTGGATGGTTGGACCACTATGGATCATCATAAAAATCTATGTTCGCATGTTGTTCCCACTCTATAGATGATAATTTTTTCCAATCCACAAATTATGGTTGTCACACACTTGTAACCTTCAACTCCATAGTCGATGGATTTTTTTGATCTATAATTTATAGTCATCACAAGCTCGATGCTTTCACTTTCATAGATGATTATTTTTCCCATTCCATAGTCCTCACCCATGAAGGGCACAATACCATATGCAAAGTCATCATCAATAGAATTGGTGGTTCCTATGGATGAAGTAAAATCTAAGGAGCCCTCCCCTTCTATGTGGTTTGGCATTCCAATAGCCCTTAGAATGGGAAAGTGAATGGGGATAGTCCACTTGAAAAATGGTTTCACCTATCCAAACCTTGTTGGGCAAGGGCCAAACCCAACAGTTCCAACAACTTTGGGGTATTAGCATTGCTCGAATAGAAGGGGGATGATAGAGTTTTAGTGGAGTAGCCAGTATTTACATTTGATATTGGTGGTCATATTTCTACTTTAAAATATTTAATTACATGGGTTCCTAACAAAACCAACCACTCTACAAGTTAGATCTCTCCAAAGTTACAATTTTATAGTTTAGGGCATTTTTACTCTAGTTTATTTATAGTTTCTTAGTTTTGTAGTGTAAGCGACAAATCTCTTGGTAATATGTTCGTCATTTTTCATTTTCTTAGGCCATTTTGGCCTTGGTTTGGTTTCTTGCATAATATTTGAGGTGTGCTTCCATACCACCCACTTTTTTTGTGAATTTTTACTATTATTATTTTTTTAATAAGATTAAGTCACTTTCAACAAAAATTAGTGTATATAATAATTATAAATAATCATTGAGTTGCAAGCTTACTATAGTGGCAAGGTATTTGCCCTCTCTTTGAGAGATCTAAGGTTAAAAACCCACTCAATATGAGTGGATTGGGATTCCTCGTAAATATCTATGTAAACTCATTGAAAATGTAATGTTTAAGCTTACTGCAGTGGTAAGGGCTTTGGCCTCTCTTTGAGATGTCCAAGGTTCAAAACCCACTTAGTATGAGGGGACCATGACCCCTCATAAAAGCCTATGTAAACTCAATTAAAAATTATAAATAATCATTAATTTAAAATTTAAATTAGAAATTTATATTTTGTATTGTTTCATAATCCAATAAATGCCTAACTAAATATTAAATTTACTATATTATAATATATTTATATTAATTAAAAATAATCTATATAAAATTATTATTTATTTTTTTATTTTTATTTTTTTTGCATAGGGAACCTCTATAATCCCTATCCCACTAGGTAAATACAAATTCAACTGGACCCTCGATCCTCTAGGGAATCAAACTAGGGCAGCCCATCAGCAAATACTCAATTACGAACCTCTATTTTTTGTCATGATTGCTTTGATACCAATTGTTAGCTCTCTTATTCAAAATCCTCTTATATGAAATGTTGTGGAAGCATATAAATTATTTCACAACTACAAAAACATTTAAATCATTCATACACAACATAAAAATATTGCACAATACAATTCATGTGCTCAATTTGGATGCAACTACATCAGTCAATTATTTTATTGAATTAATAACCATTGTGAAAAGACTTCTTGTCATCTAACTCCATATAATATTCTTCACTACATCACATAATATTTACCACCATCTCACTCCATTCCATATAATATAATTCAACTTTGGATAATGCACATTTTGGATGATCCAGCTAGATGATGGATGGATTAATCAATTGGTGGAGGATACATCAATGTAAATAATTATGACAATAAAAATAATTTCTTATTTTCTCCAACTCTTTGCATATGATTTTCTACATTAAAAATTATTTTTTTCTAATATTCTTTCCCTTAATGCTTAATGTTCTATTTTTGAATTTCTTGAAGAAAACTTTATCTCCTTCTTGCTATTATACATACATGTGCATTGTTGCCCATACACATTCGTATATCTTCAAACATTGTTGTGTATATACATTCATATGTTTTTGAACATCCTATTAGTGATTTTATTTTTTTCTTCAACATAGGTGTGATCCCATCACTTTACCAAAAGTTTCCTTATAGTAACCTTTACATCCTAACAGATTGCATGGATAACCAATCACTACAACCGCTAGGTGTAATAGAGTAGATTACTACTTATAAGGTTCACTATGTTGCTTTTACAATAAATATTCATTTCTTTTCTCTCATATATATATGACCTTGCTTCTACCACACGTAACCTTTGTCCAATGGTTATCACTTTCTCTTTCTCTTCTAGGGATACTCTTGTATTTTCTCTTTCAGTGTTGCTTTTACTTTTGCTTGTCTCATTTAATTTGATTACTTTAAAGATATGGACTAGTTAAGACTTGAATCTAGGACATCCATACATTGAGGTTGCCCCACAAATGAGCTCTAGCTCCTAAAACTAGCATACAATTTGAATATAGGTTTCCAACTCATTTCATATCTACCAAGTCACTCTATGGGTACTCAAGCCTCCTAGATTGAACACTATCTTTGACCTTCAATTGTCAATACTAGCTCTATTAACAAATGTCATGATTCTAATACCAATTGTTATGATTGAATACTTTGTTAATTAAATTCCTCATATTTAAAACTCCATGGAAGGATATAAATTATCTCACAACTTCTAAAGAATATAACTTCATTCATATATAATATACAAAATATTTCATAATATAATTCATATGCTCAATTTGAGTGTAACTGCACCACTCAACTATTCCATTGGATTAGTAACCATTGTGGCATATTTGCTACTATCCAACTTCATACAATTTTCTTCACTATATCACATACAACTATAGATGATGCACATGTTGGATGATCCACCTTAAATATGGATGGATTAACAAAATTATGACAATGGTAATAATAACTTCTCCAAGTTATTATTTTCTATTTATAGAACTTCTATTTTTACTTTTGCATAGACTTTTCTATTTTTCCAATTGTCTTTCTATATTTAAAATTACTTTTTTCAAATTTCTAGCACTCTTTGCATGTACTTTTCCATATTCAATATTAATTTTTCCTTACCATAGATTGTAATCTTTGCCCAACATTTTTAGTTGTATTGACTAATTATAAATCTATCTAAATTCTTAATTCTAATGCATATAGTTATTTATAGAACTAGTTTTAAAAATGATTTTGTTATTAAAGAAAAATTAAATTAAAAACTATACTCTATTCACAAAAGAAACCAAATTTTGTCAGATTACATAGAAAGAAAAAATATGCGGAACAAAATATACAAGATATAATTGTTTCTACAAAAGACACAACTTGTTGCAATACAAATAATTGTATTGATCCAATTGCTTGAGTACATTCAACTGAATTGAATTACAACTTGTGCCTTTCACCTAATATATAGACATCCTTCCTGCTAATAATAAAAGGATTTCTATATTTAGTTCTCTGATTTTTAATTATTATCCCTTTTTAATATTCTCAATTGTCTTTTTATTTATAAACAACTTTTCTTCTTCTTTAAGAAAAACATTATTTTTAACAACATGCTTTTTCTTTTTTCAGTAAGCATAAACATTTCTTCTTCTTTAAAAAACACTAATTTAACAACATGTTTTTATTTTTATTTTTTATTAAATATTATTTTTAACATTCTTCTTCTTAATTTTAATGTAGTAACATTTAACATTTATCTTGTCCTTATAAAATTTTCTTTTGATAATGCTTTAGTAAACACATCAGCAAGTTGATTATTAGTTTTGCAAAACTTCATTTTCGTTTAACCTTTTGCCACAATATTTCTAATAAAGTGGTATTTGATATCAATATGCTTAGTAAGATTGCATAATATCACATTCTTTGCTATGCCAATTGCTAAATTATTGTTACAATGAATAATTGTTACCATTTTTTGTTCATGTCTCAAATCTGCTAAAATCCTCTTCAACCAAATTTTTTTACATGAAGCTATATATTCTACTTCTATTGATGATAATACAACAATTGACAGCTTCTTCAAAGACTGAAAAATTACACTTGATCCTGAGCTGAATATATTTTCTAAAGTATTTTTGATCATCAACGGATCCTACCCAATAACTATTTGTATATCCAACCAATCCAAAGTTATTAGTTCATTTATATTAAATACCAAAGTTGCTTATACCATGAACATACCTAAGTTTTGTTTTTGCACAAAAATGAATCTCACTTGGATCTTGCATAAATCTTAAATTCAAACTTACAACATACATAATGTTAGGTATAGTGATAGTAAGATACATAAAATTACCAACTAAACTTTTGTATAGTGTAGCATCTATATTTTTACTACCTTCATTCTTGACTAAGTTCTTTCTCACTTTCAAGGGTGTGTTCATCGGTTTACAACTTTTTATTCTAAACTTGTAAAGTAAATCAATTGCATACTTTTCTTATGAGATTAAAATACCATCATTCAACTATAATACTTCTAAGCCAAGGATATAATGCATCAAATTCAAGTTTATCATTTAAAAATTATTCTTCATGGTATTTTTTAATTCCTATTAACATTTTTCTAGTGTCGATGTAAATCAAATCATCAACATACAATAAGACAATAAGTAAATCATTAGTATCTCTAGACTTGACATAGAGTGTGGGTTCACTTTTACTCTTATTGAAGCCATTTTTAAAATACCCATATATTCTACTATACCAAGATCTTGGTGATTGTTTGAGTTTGTAAAGAGTCTTTTCAACCTGTAAACCTTTTGTTTTTGTCCTACAACTTTATAACCTGGTAATTGTTCTAAAAATACTTCTCCATCTAATTAACCATTCAAAATAATTGATTTAACATCAAATTGATATACTAGCCCCTTAAATTGGATTATCAATTTTAAAATAGTTCTTGTGGTATCCAACCTTGCAATAGGAACATAGATCTCATTGTAATATATACCTAGCTATTGTGAGAAGCTTTTAGCTACCAATATTGTTGTGTATTTCAATGGATCCATCAGCTTTATATTTTGTTTTGTAGACCCACTTTGGTCCAATCACATATTTTTCTGGTGGAGGATCTACTAACTCCTGCATCTCATTTATTTCTATAACATCAATCTCCTCATTCATGGATTTATGCCAAATTTATGCTTCTCAAAATCTTCAAAATATCTTGGTTCTACCTAATTATGAGATAATAAAATAAAATTCATAATTGAACTAGCAGTTCCTTCATAGATTTCTTTGATATTTTTTACCTTACTTAGAGGAGGAGGACTTGAAGGAGGACTAGATAAAGGAGATGTTGAGCTTGATTGAGTGGGAGTGGAACTTGAGTTGTTTCTTAGGTTGGTAGAATAAGGTGAAGTATCTTGTTTAATATCCACAATTATTAATTTTTTTTGTTGCATGTTTTTGTTCCATTGTCATTCTTAATTTTCAATAAAAATTACATCATGAATAACTATTAAGTTTTCTATGACTAGATTATACAACTTGTTAGGATTCAAAGAGATGAGATATATTATACATGAAAATTATTACAATATATAGGCATAAACCTATATGAAAAACATGACACTTGTCAAGAGATAGAATGCATAGTGCATATTATATTCTAACATTTCCCCTTAATGTGCACTATCCTAACTATAGAAAAAAAGAAAATCAACATTAGATATCATTCCCCCTTAATGTTGACTTCTCTAAAAGAACCTTATCATCCTCCTTTATTACATGATTTGGTCTAGGCTCGTGCTCTTTGCATTTGGATCTCCAAATTTGAATAATGTTAGATCAACGGTGTATGCATCTTGATCTATTGCCATAGGGTCAGCCACTTCCTCAAATCTATTGTCTCTAGGTCAACCGTCTAAGTGCCTCAGGGTCATCCTGGGTGCCTTAGGGTCAACCACTTCCACGACTCTATTACCTCTAGGTCAGTCATCTAAGTACCTCAAGATCATCCTAGGTGCCTTAGGGTCAGCCATTTCTGGGTCGGTTACCTCTGCAGGTCATCCTCTAGGCATGTTACCTCTCATAGATCACTGACTAGATTCACCATAAATATCATCCCCCTCATGGTGAACTCAATCTAGAAGGTGTCGGTCTCTATCAAAAATGCACCTTAATACAAAAGAAATATGAGCCATATAAGAGTGTCGATATTTACCGAAAATGCACTCAAAAAATACAATAAAATGATCCATAGAATCCAAATATGGAGGAGAAAAATAAATAAGAGAATAGAATATTTTGAAGTGTCTTTATTTGTAGTCTTTAGAAGTTGATCCGAAAAAATATTTGAATAGATTCTAGGGTTTCAAGATTCTATACTCCCTATAGTAGTCATCCTTATGGTGACCATATTATTCTACCAGAATGCATGGGTAACCAATCGCTACATCTGCTACGTCTATATATAATGTTATTGGGTACAAGGATCACTTACAATTTGCCTTAAGAGTGTCAGGTTCAACCGAGAGTACACTCCATGATAACAATATTTGAGACTAAAAAATACAAATTAAATAACCTCAAAATTATAATTGGACACTTCCATTGTGTCCATCTCAAATAAATATTTTCGATGACTATAAACACCCCTATGTTCCACTCTCAAGGGGTCCTCCATTTACTGGAAAAAACAGCAGCATGCCTCCTTAAGTAGAAAAATAAACATCAGGAAAAAAATATTCCTTGCACTACACTATGGCAGAATAAAATAGAACTTCATTTTTCCCTCGCAAGAGAAATTAAATTGCCATACTATCAACCAATACAAATCTGTACCATGATTTTAAAGATTTTTTTCCAAGGGAAATTACAATGTTTGAAAAAATGGCCATGTGGACTTGTCGATCGTATTATCATGGGCATGCCCCTTCTCGTATTTATATTGCAATTTGAATATCACCCATATTTAATAATTTTTAAAATTTATTTGTGCTTTTCCATAATGCAAATGGGTCAAAGATAAAGAAAAAAAAAACATTTGTTTATATATGGACGACTTCTTATATCCTTGTGTAATTGTTTTTCCATGAATCACTGCTACTATTGGATCCACATATATTTTTCCTTTCGAAATGGTGGTGAGGGCTACCATTTGCATGGTGGAGTCTACACATATGACAAATTTGATCTGAGCACGGGTGCACAGTCTCGTTTCTCGATGATGGTGACAACCGCAGCTATATCTCCTCTTGTTAAATGGTATCTTCATTTGGTTCCCCATGTGACCACATGAATCAAATTTTGGCCCATAATACTGCTCCATTGTCCACTAGAAAGCTAGCTAAAAATAGCATAACCTCATTGCACATTTGGAATTTTTCACTACAGATGATTCGGCCTCCTGTCGATCATTTTTTTCGAGATTCGATTTCTCAGGAAACACCAATCCATCATCTAAAAAATAAAAGAAGTAAAACTACAAATATAATAAAATAGTGACGGGGGTCATGAATAAAATTGTAAATACAATAAAACTACAAATATGGTGGCTGGATACACCGTGCTTTGATCTACATAGTATTCCTCTCAATACTTTGAAGCCTCCTCTAAAGAAAGTTGATAGTTGCAAAGAAAGCAAGATACAATCTCTTGACGACCGCAACAAACACTTTGTTGCATCTTCCAAATAGATAGTAAAGTGGACCCACATCACTCAAAGGAAAAAAAAAAGAAAATATGGTAGTAATGCCTCTCCCTTTCATAAGAATTTAAGAGGTATAACATCCATGGTAGATCACAAATATCCTCCACTCTAGTGGTGTCATAGGAATAGATCCTCTATAAATGCTCCATCATTATTTTAAAATCTTCGTAGTCATTATAGCCATGCACCCGATCAAGGAGACTCGACACAACAGCTACAACACTAAGGCGAACACCTTGGAAACTCTTGCCAACGCATCAACCAGAGACTGTGGATATTGGCAACTTAACAAAGTTTCAAGATTTGGAGAAGTCAAATTGTGAGGTACACAACTGGCGAATGACCACCTATTGACATTTTAGGTTCATTGAAGTAGAAGCCACCATGCCTTGTTTGTGGAATCATTTGGGCCCACTACGTCCAATTAAGAGGAGCTTGCGATGTTGAAATATCTTCATCATGGCTAGCAATGTCTCTAAAAATAAAAATGTAGCTCGTCGCATTTTCATGAACAATCACTTTGTTCTTTACGCCAACATCGTAGATACCTCTCCACAAGAAAATTCTTTAGACCTCTCCACGAACAACAATCAGGGGTTGGGCTGCTGCATTAGAAAGTTGACTTCGATCCTCATGTAAGATTGGAGGAATTACCATAGTGGTGGGAAAAAATAGTTTTCTGCTACATTTGCAATATTTTATTAAATGACTCTCACACTTTTGTAGCATATAACAATTGTGTAGATGCAACAGCCTTCGTACGCATGGATCATAAGTTTGCTACCAAAATTTTATAGTAGACCATTTTTAACCTTTGTTGTAAAATTATTTTCATGACCGTTGTAGTTATTGTTTTTCACCAACGTCACCAAGTTTGGTGTTTGTAAACACATTTGATGCAAGATCAATGCGGGGCTACAAGTCTGCCTGATTTAGTCTAGATGCACTGAACAAATGGTACACCTGTAATCTGCACATGCATAGACCCATAGTAACATTGCATACAACTATAGCTAAATCAGCTTGAATAGGGCTCGATCATGGTGCAAAAAATATTTTAGGGCACCACATGGTTATCTCTGACACTAGCTACAATCTCTCGACATACTGCACACTATATCTTGTGTGCATGAAGGTACTGTTTTAGTGGTACCTGTGCACATCATGTGCACTATCTTCTCTGAACCTACACGTGAATGTGTATGAACAACATGAAATGCATCGTGCCCTAGCTAAAATATGCATAGATATGAGTTGACTGATAAATTTTTGTGCTCAATGGAGAGAAGCATTCCTCGACTTCGTATGCACAACCTATAAAACAAATCTTAAAAAATATATATGTTCCATGCAAAATGAGTGCCACATACAATTATGTGGGGAAGGTCGCCATAGTTTTTGATGCCATAAAAAGAATATTTTCCATTCATGAGCAAACAACTACCATATTTCAAAACTAAAATAGTAAACCAGAAGATATGACTGCTCATTGAATGACCCTAAAAAAATATATCCCGTTTTTCATTTCTTCATGGATAAATTACTTCTACGGATGGATACTTTTCAAAGATAAATTTACTGCCATTAATTTTTCCTTCAAATTCTATTTTTTGATCCATCCATCAAGGGATGGAGAGCATACTCCCTCAGTATTAAAAAAAATGGAGCTAAAAAAAATGAGGGAAAAATGAGGGGGGATTTCCATGAGGGAAATCCCCTCATAAGGAATTACACAGGTAAGAGAGCGAACCTGATCTGATACCAAATGTTAGGATTCAAAGAGATGAGATATATTATACATTAAAATGATTACAATAAATAGACATGAGCTTATATGAAAAACATGTCACTTATCAAGAGAAACTGACAAGTGTCAAGATAAAATTCATAGTGCACATTATATTCTAACAATACCAAATTTTGGGATTCAAAAAGATGAGATATATTATACATAAAAATGATTACAATATATAGGCATAAGCCTACATGAAAAATATGACACTTGTCAAGATAAACTGACAAGTTTCAATATAGAAGGCATAGTGCACATTATATTCTAGCACTTTTAACCTAAACTTTCTTGTCATCTCCAAGTCATACTTAAGATTTTCCATATTCATAAATATTTACAAATATATTATTCCCTGTCATGTGACTATTATAACAACCATAAAAAATTCATACTTTTTAGAGATTTCTTTTGTAATATCACAAGCAAAAAAACTCTTTGTTTTTTTTCCTTCAAAAAAATTAGCACACTCCTTATGTTTTTTCAACAATCATGTTCATAATGAAAATTATTTTTTTTAAAATACCATTAAACTTATAATTTTTTAGGGTTTTAATTACCTCTTTCATAGTGGTTACTACCTCTTCCTTTATCATTGTTGTTATTGCCTCTTCCTAGTCCACTGCTACTTCCTCTACCTTCATGTTCTCTTCCTCTATTTTTTTGGTTCCCTTGTAAGATGATTCTACAAATCTTTTCTCCTTATTCATTAAAATATTAAGCTTTGTTCAATATATTTTTCAATGGATCTATTAATCCTTTGCTCATGAGTCTAGAGATATCCCATAATCTCATTAACTAATAACATATTTAGGTATTTATATTCTTCAATAGTAGTCATAATGAGATAAAAACATGAAGGGAGGTTACTTAAAAAAATTATAATTATTTGATCTAATAAATTCTTTTCATAAAGTCTAATTTGATTTACTAGCCCCATCATTCAAGCAAAAAACTCTTGCATAGATATAGAGTTTTTTTATGAAAATATTTTCAAAATATCTTCTAAGCATCTAAAGTTTGATAATTTTACCTTTTTTGTTCCTTGATATACATTTTTTTGTAGATTCCATTCATATTTTTATTTTGTTATTGCAATAATTCTTGGAAAAACTAACTCATATATTGATTGTTAATAAAGAAAAGGGTTTTTGAGTTCTTATTTATGTTCTCTTTTAACTGATCTTATTGTGCTCGAGACCAAGTGGCAAGAGCTTATGCATCTACTGGTTTGTGTAATTGTTCTCAACTAAGTAGGTTTACAGAGAAAAAAAATGCAAAATAGAAAATATAAGACACAATTATTGCTACAAAAGATAACTTATTGCTGCAATACAAAGAATTTTATGGATCCAATTGTTTGATTACATTTAACTAAATTGAATTACAAATAAATCCTTTTGCTTAATATATAAGCATCCTTCATGATAACAATAAAAAAATTCTATATTTTGTTTCTTAATATTTTATAATTATCTCTCTTTTCTCTTTTTCAATTATCTTTTATCTATAAAATACTTTTCTTCTTCTTTAAGAAAAGCATTATTTTTAACATGTTATTTTCTTTTCTTTGTTTAAAGTGACATGATCTTATTAAAAAAAAAAATACGAGTACAAATTCACAAAAAACAAGTGGGTGGTTTGGAAGCAGACCCCAAAGCCTATGCAAGAAACTAAATCAAGGCCAAAATGGCTTCAGAAACAAAAATGACAAACAGATCACCAAGAGATATGTTGCTTATATTGTAAAACTAAAAAAAATATAAATAAACTAGAGCAAAAGTGTCCTAAACTATAAAACTATAACTCTGGAGAGATCTAACACGTAGAATGGTTGGTTTCGTCAAGCATCCATGTAAGTAAATCTTTCAAGTAGACTTAAATATTGGTTGCTCCATTGAAACTTCATCATCCTACTTTTGTTCAAGCAATGCCAACATCACAAAGCTATTGAAATTGTTGGGTTTGAAACTCACCCACCAATATTCAGGTGGGTAAAACTATTTTTTGGGTAGACTATCCCTATTTTATTTCCCCTATAAAATATTTCGAGAATTCTGAAACCGTATAGAAGGCGAGGGATCTTCAAATTTTGCTTCCTTTTGTAGACACCAAAATTCAATACCCACAAAATTACATTTTCCACCCCACCACAAAATCTTGCATAATAAAATTATATGCCTAAGTGTCGACTTAGGGATATAATACCCTACACATTATCCTATTTTCTAGATTTATTAAACTTGGAAAATTAGCCTAGGATACCCTACCTACCCACTAGACATGTGCCATAGCCACCTCACCCAACATCCTTGCCACATCTCATCCACTCTTGTCCCCTTGTCCCTTCACATGGGGTAAAATACCACATACCACTCCACTTGCAGCCACATCACCCTAGTTAAGTGAGGCACACTGGGTGACTCACTAAAACTGCCCCCTCCAATTGGTAGCCTAGAATTACCACTTGGTAATCTAGGTTTACCATCTCTCATTTCCCTCCAAAATCCTAAGGGGCCTATAAAGGCACCCTTCCCCCACCAAACAAAGAGAGCTAAAAATTTACACCACTAGGTTGTTGAAATAGATTCGGACCTCTATGCACATCCTGAGAGACATCCATTACCAGGGCCTGGAGGCCCATTTTTTGAGGTAATTTATCCTTCAGTCCAAACTATTGGTCCATGGTTTCATATTCAAAACCACGCATCCATGGTTTCACAACCACATGCCCATGGTTACCATTTTACCACCACACCTACGTAGTTTAGCAGAGTCGAAAGCACAGTCAGTAATTTATTGTTTGTTTGCAAGATTTTTTATTTAAATTAATTTTTTATTGACATAATATGATCACTTTCTTAGGATCTTTATTAGTATCATTTTTTATAGCTTGATCTGCAGGTGCTACTGATCCCTTTGTTGGTTTTTATGTGTGTAGGTAATAGGTATATTGTAGGAGCTGTTGGAGCTAGAGTGGTCCCATGTTGGATACCAAAGCCCACTCACCTTTTTGAAGTTGTAGCAAAATATTGAAGAGCACCATACTTTATTGAAGATATGGAAGACCCCATTCCTCTATCAAAAAATATTTTGTACCATACAGAGAGAGACATTGTAACATTGCTCCCAAGACACTTGGGGTAATTCAAAATTTGTAGACATTGTATCAAAATAAATCAATAATAAAAGCAATTTTTTCAATTCTCCTATCTCTGTGTGTTTATATTTGGTGTTCATATCTTTTGGTTATAGAAATGGAAATCACAATGGGACCCCCTACGGGTTCCATTTTGTTTTGCCTTAGCTGATTTACTTTACTAATCTATGTTTTCTGCATCTATAGGTTTCAAGAGCTTGAAGCGCATGTAGATTTGATCTCAGGTTGGAAGATCTAAGAGTTGTTACGTTCAGCATTGTTACTATGAAATCGTGCACCCATGGTTTTAGATCTAGGAAACTGCATTCCCATGGTGGGAGAATTGGAGAAACATGATCCCACAGTCAAGGAGACAAAACTGCGCATCTACTGTTTGGTATCTAGAGAAACGCGTATACATGATTGTTACACTATGGAAATGTGGACCCGCGATTGATAGCTGGAGGGAGCAGTGAAAGGATAAGAAGTTTGTGCCCCTATCCCATTTTTTTGTTCCTATTTTTCTAGTTCTAGTATGCATCTAGGGTAAATTAGGAGTCTTAGTCCTGTATGCCATTATTTGCATTTATGTCTTAGGATAGAAATTACTTAGATTTGCATTCATACACACAATAAAAGGAAAAATTAAGAGGATCTACATCTGCATATAGGAATATATCATACTGCATTGCCCGATTAGCAATAATTTGACATTATTTTTAGGGATTAGGTTTGGTTTGTCCCATTTTGTTGCACAGTCAAAATCATGAACCTATGGTTGGGATCTCCGAAACACAGACCTATGGTTGGCAAACCGTGCACTCGTGGTTTACCAGAACCAACCACTAACCTATAGTTGGCCCCTAATAATAGATTAGCTAGAATATTACTTAAATTTCGCTTCTAGCCCTTGATATGTGTTGTTTACAATTATCTATTTCTTGTTTTCTACATTTAGGCATAAAAATAGAATCACAACTTAGCTACATTCCACAATAAATTAAACAAATCTCACACACTCACTTAAATATTAGAAAATGGTTGGATTTCATCACCAGACCACCAACATTATTACCCTATTTTTGGCCAAGGTCAGCTCCAATAATTATCATAGCTTGGAAAATTTACATGTATTTCTCTTCAAAGGGTATAACGCTGACCAAGTGATACTGGGTGAGGACTAGGTGAGGACTGGTAGGACCTATACTCCCTGATCGGGTATGGGTTTCATCTCCATACGTTGGTGGGTTTATGTGATCGGACTTCATCACTGAGCTTTCAAGTTATGAGTATACAGGTGAAATCCTATATTCATTTAGGGCAAAAAAATTTGCACACGTCTTTTTCTTTTTCAAAACTCCAAAAAAAAAACAAAAACTTTCAAAACAAAGAAAATCAAAATCAAAACTACCTATGCTCCCTGATTGGATATGGGTTTCATCTCCATATTTTTTTGGGTTTATGCGATCGGACTTCATCATTGAGTTTTCAAGATGTGAGTATACCGGTGAAATCCTATATTCATTTAGGGAAAAACATTTTGCACGCATCTTTTTCTTTTTCGAAACTCAAAAAAAATCAAAAACTTTTAAAACAAAAAAAACAAAGAAAATCAAAATCAAAACTAACGCAAACTTTGGATCAAAAATCTTGCTTGTTTATTTGCTTTGGTTTTGTATTGCATTGTACTTTTATTTCACCTACATAGACTTGTGTTTACATTTGATACATCATTGCATATTAGCATATGGTAATGACCCGTGGTCAGGCCAAAAAATTAGCATTAATTTAGAGTCATTTATCTTCTCCCATGGCATCTCAGTCTAGTAAGGTCCCTAACACTTTAGTGGTAGGGCAAGTTAGTATGCCTCCTATGTACCAGAGCCTAAATTTAGGTCCCTCTACTAGTTCCCCCATTTCAGACATAGATTTTATGCATAGGTCTACACATACCACTATCCCTGAGACTCCTAGGAGTGAGCCACCCACCCCAATGGATGGTCGTGTCACACTTGTAGACATGGACACTCTTAGGATGTATCTAAATGTGGTTGGAATGGTT
Source organism: Wollemia nobilis (assembly GCA_028583015.1). Taxonomy (NCBI): domain Eukaryota; kingdom Viridiplantae; phylum Streptophyta; class Pinopsida; order Araucariales; family Araucariaceae; genus Wollemia; species Wollemia nobilis. The sequence goes on from JAQPPZ010016604.1 coordinate 3,871,848, forward strand.
TTTTCATCGTTAGCACCACTCACCATCCCATCCCATGCCATACCATCATTTCATCAAGTCCACCTTCACACATCCACAGCAGTCTGGACAAGTCTTTACAAATCCACTTTTTGATTTGACTATTGTGACCCTGGCTAGCCACCCATCACCTTCTAGCCAACCACCCCTCACATTTCCTCAGCAAACCATAACTTTCACCAATCCCCTATACAAAGCGATGACTCAATTTGCTTCACAAATCCTCACATCCAATCCATCTACTGCACCTATAGACTCCATATATCATATCGTCCCTCATTCGATGGTAATACCTTTTGCTACCTACCATCCACTCACATCCACTACCATGGTTGTCTCACAACCAACCTAGCCAACTACCTCATATGTGTCTATGCCCACATCATCTACACTTACCATGCAGTATGTGTTCTTGTAACTAAAACAAATGATTTTTGATAATGCTAATCACAGCATTAACCCTAAACCTAATTAGAACTTGTAGAGGATTGAGCATAACCTACCACCCACCTCTCACCAAACCCATTCCTTTATCTAGGATCTGTCTTGGGTATTACTTCCCCCAACCACTACCATAGCAACTCATCCACCACATCACATGTATACTAACTCATCAAGTCAGCATACTACTATACCCCCATCACTACATCCATATCAAAATCTTCATCAGCCATAATATCATCATACATTCCAACCTAGCATCCCTCATCATCCAAAATCCACATACAATGTGCTTTGGTACCAGTAGTATCAAACAAACTAGGTTTTGAACCCTATGGATGATCCTAAGTATCAGTTCCTAAAAAACTAGATTAATAGCCTTACCATGTAGACCCCAAGTTTGCAGTATCAAAAGCCAACATTAAGGTAGTTACTCAATCACTCAATCCATGCTTCGGTGTCTACACCGCCTTATCTGATGGATTTTTAGATGCCAAAGCTTGATATATATAAGGGGGAATAGGACCCTCGAGAGCATGTAATAAGGTTTGTAAATGTGTGCTTTAGGATCAGCAACAATGATGCACTCATGCTACATACAATTCCTTAGACACTTGGAGGAAGCCCAATATTGGTACAACCACTTACTGCATCAGAGTGTTTACACTTTTGAGTAGCTTTCAGACCAATTCTTGGAGTAATTCACCTTGAATGTTTGAAATAAGACCACATTGATCAATATGATTAGTCTAAAGCCATATGATGATGAATCAGTCTATGATTTTGGCAACCATTGGAAAGCAGTTATGATCAAGTTTCCATTCACCCTCCACATATCAGAAATAACAAGAACATTCACGAAGAGTTGTGCCAAGCCCATATCTTTGTTACTGTAATTGTAGTAGTATAGGACATTCAATGAGGCACTCACCCAAGCCAAAGTGATAGAAGAGATAAAAATCCAAGAGGGTGAGATCAATCCTAAGAAAAAGAAATGGAAAAACAAGAACCAATAGGGGAATAACCACGACCAGTCCAAGGCTACTCAGGTTAATCAGATGATCTTGGGCCAATCATCATAGTCAAATCAACAAGCCCAAGTTTAAATCCAACAACCCCAATAATAGCAGCAACTGTAACAATTGAATTATCAAGTGGTTCCACCCCCATAATAGGTGCAAAAACAAATGCAACCTGCAAAAAGGTAGCAACATCACTTTAGGCCTAAGTGCAACTACAAACCACTACAAGAACCCTATTCTTATGTGTTTCAAAAGTTGTATGTGACACAAATTTTTACATTGTCAAATATTAAACCCGAGGACCCTATCAATTCAAAAATAAAAGGTTATAGAGAGCACTTATACTGCATCTATCATCGACAAAGAGGACATACAATCATATCTTACCATGGGTTTAAGGGTATTGTGCAAGACTTATTAGAAGCAGGGAAGATCAAAGTTTACAACCCACTAGTCCAATCCAATTAGAACCTTGATATATATGTAGCACCCTAAAATTGACGTAGTTAAACCCTTAGTAAAAGATAAAAAGATAAAAATTTGAATTTGAACCCAAACCACCCCAAAATCGCCTGTTACCCACTTTCCTCATTTCCCATGCCATTTTTAGGATTTGTTTTGACCATTGGGCTTTATCATCGTAGATCAAACGAAATCACCCCAGATCTGATGAATTCATCTGGAACAAAACGTCCAGACAATTTCGTCCTAAAACCAAATTTTCATAATTAGCTTCTATTTCAACAACTTCTCTAACCTGGGAAAAAAGCATGTCTGCGCAGTTAGAGTCTCCCCCATTGGAGATCTTCCAAATTGGGATGATCTCCAACCTCCTAACCTCTCCCTAATCCTATATAAATTGGAATTTTTCTAGTTTATCCCCCTGACTCTGCCTGAAACCCTGCCTAAACCCCCTAAACTCCCACGCACCTTAGAGCATCCTCGCACTATCGTTTGCATTCTGTATTTCATGTTTTCTTGCAGGAACTTTATTGTTTTTCAATTGGAGCAAGATCAGATCGTTGCAAGCGATTCCAGACGATTTCGGACGATCCTATCAGGGAGCGCAGACAATCTCATACGATTGGAGGCAATCTTGACTGTAGTCCAGATTGGGGGCAATTAGAGCCCAGAGTTTGCATTTTCTTAGTGTTTTTCTGCATTTTCTTATTGTATTTCTGCATTATCTTAGTTATTATATTTATGCATCTTGGAGTCCACCTCATTTAATATAAATGCATGATAAAGTCAAAATAAATTGTTAAGTTGATGTATTTCCTCTTTAATTACTATTTGGATCTATCATTTAGGTAAATTTACTATTATTTCTATCGTTTCCCTTTGCTTTTGCAGTCACATTTTTGGTATTTTGTATCTATTTCTATGATTGCAGGTTTTTGATGAATTCGTTTGATGGATTCGTCAGATCGACGACGATATCGTCTGATCTCAGACGATAGACTGAGATCTGAGATGATTCTATGCAATTCCAAATGATTACGTATGATTTGAGACGATTTAGACTGCTACAAGATTCAAAATCTTCATCAGACATCCAGAATCAGGTATGTTCTGTTCTAGTTAGCATATTCTCTATGTTTAGCATTCATTCCTGTTTCCTGTATTCATATAAATCAAAATTGGCATATAGAATAGCTTAGATTCATCTTGGAAAAACCTAGGAATTGAATGATTAAAGCACAAAATAAACACATCAAACCTACTATCAACCTAGGCATGGAAACTGCCACTCAAAATTTTCCTGGTGAACCCACCATTGGTCCAAAATTCATCCTTATACACTTCCCCTGAGATGCGGGACCTTCCAAAGGGCCTCTCAGTCTGAGGTATTGTCTCATTCTTCTTGCATCCCCCTTCGGGCGTGGATCCTATAGCCTGAAGGTAAGGATGCGAAAAATTTGGATCGATACATTTTGGTGAACCCGACGTGAAAACTAAAAACCTTTTGAAAACAATATATATATATATATATATATATATATATATATATGTATGTATGTATACAAGAAAAAAAAAATATAACAAAATCATCATTTCAAGTTTGTATGTTTTATATTCAACACTAAATAGTAGATATTAAATATTACTTTTAGAAGTACTAAAGAAACCATGAGTTTTTACTCAAATCCATATGAGCCCATCAAAAATGTTGGAAGAATTCAGCCAAATACATTTGTTTATTATTACCAACCTCATCCCTATTCAACATCACCTCCATCACACTCTTCTCATTTTTCATCCTTAACCCAACGGGATAATCCCTTTTCCAATCCTCTTCATAATGATATTATCTATTCTCCCATATATCCATATTATGTCTATCAATCCACATGCAATCCTCCTCCATCCTTTCAATATTCTTCTTTCAATACAACACATCCATTTCAACAAGAAAATACTTATTCTTCCAATCCTACCATGCACTCACATCATACTTCACAATATTCCTATCATTATTCTACCCATAATAAAGAAAAGAGAGATAAAAAACCATTAGGTCCTTTTATGACTGAACTCCTAAGGCACATATCAAAAACCTCTCGAAAACCTTCATCACATAAATTTACTAAGCTCAATCAACCAATGGATATAATTCTCAAGCATTTACTTGATACAAATAAGATTGAACTCCCTTCCATAATACAACTTGATACCACAATAGATTGGTTTAAACCTGAGCTACATTGTGAATATCATAGAGTATATGGACATATGACACAAAAATGTAAATATTTAAGATGTGCAATTCAAGATTTGATTGATGAGGGTCTTTTTAATATAAAGGAATTACAATCTACAACTAATTTTAAATGTCCATTAAACAATCAAAATCCTACACAACAAATACTAATAATCAATCAAGACATGGGTATCTCCCAAGAACCCCTATTCAATTATCAATAATAGGAAACCAATCAAATATTGCATATTAATATGTCCCATCATGATGATATTACTAATATTGTAACAGAAACTACAAATGAGCAACCTCAAGTTCAATCAACTCAATCTGATATTCAAGAGATGGATTCTTCATTTGACCAACCTTCAAAACTATCTTTGGCTCTAGAGAATGATCCAAAATAGAATTTAAGCATAGAAATCTAATATTTAGAATCAAAATCTCAATCTAAAATCCACTTTGATAGCCAAAAACAAGTGATTAATCCTCAAGCAAAGATATTTCTTTTAGAAGTATTACAAAGTTCTCATAAGGAAACTTTGTTCAAGATACCTAGCCAACAATTTTTTCCTCATGATATTTTCCCTAAGAACATAATTAATGGTTTAATCCCTCTTGAGGTTAACCATATTTCATTCTATGACAAGGATATTCCTTCCTCTACTCCACAAGAAGACTCTTATCTTTACATTACAGGATCTAGTAAAGAAACACCTATTAAAACTATCATGGTAGGTAATGGCTCCTCTCTTAATTTATGCACTTATAAATTATTTCAAAAACTCAAATTAAAGGAAGAATATCTTAATGAATCAAATGTTATTGTAAAATCTTTTAACAATGAAATTCAAGAAGCTCAAGGTACTATAATTTTTCCCCTTAATATTGGATCCAAGATCTTGGATACTTTGTTTTATGTAGCATATTGCCCTTCACCTTACAACCTACTCCTCAAAAGTCCTTGGATTCATACGATGAGGGTTGTCCCTTCCACTCTTCACCAATGTTTGAAGTTTGAACTTGCAAATAAAATTTTTACCATACATGGTGACCCAACACCATTTAAAGAGTATTTAACGGTTGAAACATCAAGTTCTATACATTCTCCATTGTCATAATTACTTTCTATCCATCACTTTTCTTCATCTATATATGATCATCCTTGTTTACCAAATAACACCCATGCATATATTTCATATATGCTCCCTCCATCTTATCAAGACTTGGAAGATAGTGATAAGAATGAAGAACCTTCTTATCCTTCTGAAATTCTATTTTGTAACATGATCAATTTTACACATATAAAAGTAAAATCTTTTGCTACATTATTCTACATTATAACAAATATTTTGTTACCGCTACCTTTTATTCATCACCTTTTGTTCTTACCTTCACCACAACCAAATTATCCTTCAAAACCTCCTTTGATTTTGAAGCAACCTTAGACATGCTATACTCAAATAACCTTGTATAGTGTATATAGATCATCTTGTATATACCACCAATTCCATCATCTAAAATTTCAAAAAAAAAAAAATAGTAATATTATGTATTCTTTCAATTCATAAATTAAAATCAAAATATAAAAACATCAAAAATCTTCAAAAACATCTTTTATTTTCATACCTGTCAATTCTTGAAGTATTGCAGTTATATTTTAAGTTATCTTGGATAAATTAGTATTTATTCGGAATCCCGCACTTTCACACTCACATGGATAAATATCTTGTTTTATTTGGTATGATTATTAATCTCTCTTATATCAAAGTCCACATTGGAATTAAATGAAGTTTTGAGCATAGAGAACTGATCTTATTATTTACTTGAACCAAGCATATCTTTTCACATTAAAATTATTTCATTGCAAATTCGATATGCTGCTACATAGTAGAAGTGGTTTCATGAGCAAAAAGTTTCCCCTGCTATCCTATCATGCACATGGTCTAGAATATTTGAGAATTGACAAAAGGACAAGCTCACCCCTACCCAGAATAAAAATCCCTTGCTTTATAGCCAATCCGAGCAAGTATCCCTAGCATAGGAAGAAAAAGAAAAGTCAAAGAAAATGAGAAAAAAATAAAAACATTATTGTATACCATCGCAACACTATTTCAACATTATCTCAGTATCAAGCAAAAATACAAAAAAAAAAAAAAGCAAAAGTGAAAAGTAAAAATCCAAAAGCAATAAAATCCCTTTCCCTACCCCTTGAAAATAAAAGAAGGGTGAATGAGCTTGAATCCCTGGAATTCTCAATTATTCAAAAACTATGAGGTAAGCCCCATAACAGGTGGTTTGTGCCCAACCCGCTTGGCCTTGGGTAATTCCTAGCATGGTGATATGTCTGTCACATTAGCGACCTTCTTTTGTACATACCTATGTCAGCTTATGGATTAGCTAGCTCTTGATAACCCGACTTACATAGTAGTCTGGTACGGTTACATGCATATAAATCATGGTCAATGAACACTCATTTGGTTAATTCAAATTACTTGTATCAAATTTTCTTGCTCAAAATTGGTGAATGAACAATACAATTGCACACACATTTGTATTTGAGAGATTTTTGTATCATTATGATAAAGCAAGATCGGTAATGAACTCACATTTGCACATGAGGGTCCCTTATAAATCTACATTTGTCTTTGAGATAATTTAAAATATTTCTGCAACTCTTTTGGAATAGTTTTATCTTCTTATTTCAGAACTTTTGTTTTGTATAAAAACAATTACATACATTGTTTCAAAAATCACAAAATGCTTTCAAACAACATGTTCATATTATTTTATGTTTATCAAAAGTCAAAAATCAATCATGCAATAAAACTAAAATATCAATTTTCTTTGGATTCACGATGATGGTATAAGTCTATACCTATAAGTCTATGTCTAGCGCAAACCATTGCTCTAATTTTATTTTCCCATTCATTTTAATTTATAAAAACATATGGCTTACATCATTATGTTACATAATTGAGCTTTAAAATGAATGAACACTTATTCTATTTCATGTCATTATGTCAATATTCAATTTTGCAATGATGGTATAGTTCCTAGGGACTTATTCAAAAAACAATTTATCACACTTAGGAATTTATGCCTAGCAAAATCATATTTCTTTAATATGTCATGCATAATATTTTTATGAAAATTTGAAAACAAATCATCACCATCATCATTTTCATCATCACAACACAAAGTCTTAAGACAGTCTCTTAAGCATTCTTTTACTTTTAACAATATTTCTATCCTGGGATTAGCTTGACGACCTAGTGAGCGGCAACTCCATGAAACGGTCTATAACAGCAACAATGTCTTTTGAAATTATTGTTAGAAGTCCCTTTTATTTTTCATCAAATTACACCAAAACAACCAATTTATTTACATCAGATTATTTCATTTACAATTTTATGTCATGACATAAAAATTATAAAAATGACATAATTACATGAATACTCAATCACAAATACAAAATTAAAGCATCATACAACATATACACAAGTCATATCATAAAAAAGATAATCTATATATCTCAATCAATTATGTACATCATCTCAAAATTGGATTGGTATGCCACAATCTATACCCTGGCATACTCAATCCTCTCAAAAATCTATACAATCTCTGTGCAGTCTATAGCCAGCTAGTCTCGAGAAACCCTCGAGCTCTCAGCCTCATCTCCTCCCCTGCCCTAACGTGGAGGAGGTGGCCCCATAGAGGTCTGTGCTGTGTCTCGGGTCCTCACTGTCGATCATGAGGATATCCTCGTCGATCCCACCCTGAAAGGCTCTAAATGAACAGTAAAAATGAATTAGGGTTTTACCCTATTTTTCTTAATTTTATTTAAAAACAACATTTTTAATTTTTCTTTTTTGTGCTTTTACCTCAAACGTTCGATTTGGGTAAAAACACGGAGGGGGCACCATAGTAAGTAGTCGTACGATTCGACCTAGAATCGTCGTCTAAAAAATTGAGTAAATTTTTGCTTTCTCGTAAAACGGGAAAAACTCGTCTTTAACGCATTTTCTTTAGAAAATTCGCTAAAAATGGGGCAAAATGTAGCACCCTAAAATTGGCGCAGTTAAACTCTTAGTAAAATATAAAAAGATAAAAATTTGAATTTAACCCAAACCACCCCAAAATCGTCTGTTACCCGCATTCCTCGTTTCCCGCACCATTTTTAGGATTTGTTTTGACCGTTGGACGATATCGTCGCAGATCAGACGAAATCGCCCCAGATCTGACGAATTCTTCTAGAACAGAACGTCTAGACAATTTTGTCCTAAAACCAAATTTTCATAATTAGCTTTTGTTTCAACAGCTTCTCTAACCTGGGCAGAAAGCGTGTCTACACAGTTAAAGTCTCCCCCTTTGGAGATCTCCCAAATTGGGATGATCTCCAACCTCCTAACCTCTCCCTAATCCTATATAAACTAGGATTTTTCCAGTTTATCCCCCTGACTCTCTGCCTGAAACCCTGCCTAAACCCCCTGAACTCCCATGCACCTTAGAGCATCATCGCACTGTCATTTGCATTCTGTATTTCATGTTTTCTTGCAGAAACTTTATTGTTTTTCAGTTGGAGCAAGAACGGATCGTCGCAAGCGATTCCAGAAGATTTCGGACGATCCTGTCAGGAAGCACAGATGATCTCGTATGATTGGAGGCGATCCTGACTGTAGTCCATATTGGAGGCAATTAGAGCCCAGAGTTTGCATTTTCTTAGTGTTTTTCTACATTTTCTTATTGTATTTATGCATTATCTTAGTTATTATATTTATGCATCTTGGAGTTCACCTCATTTAATATAAATGCATGATAAAATCAAAATAAATTGTTAAGTTGATGCATTTCCTCTTTAATTGCTATTTGGATCTATCATTTAGGCAAATTTACTATTATTTCTATCATTTCCCTTTGCTTTTGCAGTCGCATTTTTGGTATTTTGTATCTGTTTCTGTGATTGCAAATTTTTGACAAATTCATCTGATGGATTCGTCAGATCAATGGCGATCTCGTCTGATCTCAGATGATCGACTGAGATCTGAGATGATTATGTGCAATTCCAGACGATTACGTATGATTTGAGATGATTCAGACTGCTACAAGATTTAGAATCTTCATCAGACATCCAAAATCAGGTATGTTCTATTCTAGTTAGCATATTCTCTATGTTTAGCATTCATTCATGTTTCCTGTGTTCATATAAATTAGCATTGGCATATAGAATAGCTTAGATTCATCTTGGCCAAACCTAGGAATTGAATTATTAAAGTACAAAATGAACATATCAAACCTACTATCAACCTAGGCGTGGAAACTGCCACTCAAAAGTTTCCTGGTGAACCCACCATCCATCAAAAATTCACCCTTATACTCCTCCCTTGAGATGCAGGACCTTCCAAAGGGCCTCTCAGTCTGAGGTATTGTCCCATTCTTCTTGCATCCCCCTTCCGGGCATAGATCCTATATCCTAAAGGTAAGGATGCAAAAAATTTGGAGCAATACAATATATCAAACACCTTTGCCTCACAATGAGGCAAATCACTAAGCAATGGGAGTGTCAACTTCTACAGTTCCTCCCAACCAATTCAATTACATGTCTCAATTGCACCAACATTTTGTAGGGGCTATCAGTGTGGTCACCCACAAGAAGATACAAGCAAATATCACTACCCAAGCTCCTGCAACACAACCAATTTTCCCCATAAAACTAGGGTCATCAATTCCACCTCTACAATTTCATAATCCAAGCAATCTATCTCATCCAACTATCACCCCTAGGCAGTCGGTTAACCCAAATTTTGAAAATGGCATCGACAAAACTGTCAATCTATGAGCTAATACAACAATCACCCCCACATTGAGAAGCATTGATGGAAATCCTAAAATCTATCCAAGTACAATCAAAATATCCCAATGCTTTCAACTCCTTTGTGGGGAGTGTACAAAAGTGCATGGAGCCTTCGATAGAATTTTATGATTTTGAGGATAAAAATGTTTCATCAGATTTATCGGATCCTCTATTCCACATAGTATCTCATATTTATAGGAAGCCAATCAATATATTCCTTATTGATATCAGCTCCTCCATAAATCTCATTACCACTACCACCATAAAACACCTTAACATACCACCATCCTCCATTACATCATCCACCTTCACCTTAAGAGCCTTTAATGACATCTTATGCTCAACTGTGGAGAATGTGGTTCTTCCTGTCATTGTGGGGTGAAAACTATACATGTCCTCTTCCACATCTTGGAGGGGGTGATGCAATACAACATAATTATTGGATGCCCTTGGATCAAGGATATGAAGAGTGTACCTTAAACATTGTACCAATGCGTAAAATACATACATGAGGGCAAAGAACATTGCATCCCAACAAACATAGTATTTTAAATACTGCAACTTGATCTCAAAACCTTGTGAACCACTACTTCCATCAACCCACCTATTCATCCAGCCACTCATCATTTGAATTGCTCCCACTAACCTCACTTCATCAAAATCCCCCATCCCAAAGGAGTTATCGATAGTTAACCCTACTTTTGCATCTAAAAGTGTTAACTCAAGTCAACCCTCAACCACCACATTCTATTTTTCCACCACATATGATCATCCCACTAACCAACCATCAACTCCATAAGCCATGCCACTCAATTCACAAACACCATTCATATTCACAAAACAACCCACCCCATAAACTAACAAACCCATTCAATCTCATACATCTTAAACTTCATCATCCATAGTATCACAGATAGGGTCACCTATCCGAGAGGAGCCAAAGACTATAATAGAAGCACCCCCTTCATCCATTGAATCATCATCATCCCAACCTTCCCAAGTTGCAGTACATCTTGCTAATCCTAGCATTTGCGAGTACATCATTGAGAGTGTCATAGTTACACCACCTATTGAGTCAATCAGAGACTATGTTCGCCCACATGATCCACATTTAGCCATAGGTGTAGTGTATAGGATGGGTTCCCAATCATATGAGATTAATTTCATATATGAAGTGTATTTTTTGTCTGATCCACCTCCTCCTAATGAGGAACCCTTGCAAGAATTTAATGGAAATTTAGATTATCTATCCAACCCAAATTTCCCTTTATGATATTTTTGTAGGATCAACTGGTAGGGATATGGACTTGGACAACATGATAAGGGTCCACATTACATTGTTGAGCTTGAATACATAGAATCACATGATCGCTCTAGTCTAAGGTATAGACCTTCTACCTCAGACTCTTCCTTCAACAAAACCTTTCAATGACTCACTCTTGAGTATGAAGAAAAGGAAGAGGAGAGCGAGGAATGTGATGATCCTAATGATACTGATGATGAGTACCTGGACCCTAACTTTCCACCTCATCTACATGAGGATTTTAGATATTGTATTGCACACATTCACGATTATTCACATACCATATGATTACATCTTTGATGAGGACTTCATGGATTATAACTTCAATGAATACTTTGGGGAATTTTGACAAATGGAATCAAATCTAGACTGGATCATTCGAATATTTGAATGTCCTCAAGATGATGTGATTCCTGTTGAACCCGTCGAGAAAGATAAGTGGTATACAAAGATGTTTCCCATAGATCACACCATATTTTGCTTCAACAAAGAGTGTGAGCACCTTGATCCAGATCCTCCACCACCACCTTATTCATTCTTGTAGCATCACCATTCACCCACACTAGGTAAATTACAACCTAGAGAGAGTGAGTCATCACCTCTTGAATCGTATCCACCTCATTTCCACCAATTCAATATGATTTTTTTTGACTTGTTTGCCCCACTTCGTAACTTGTATAATTTTGTGAAGCCAATTCATGTTGATTCTAGCCTTATAACCATGGATAGAATTTCATACCTACCATCCATTGTTGAGTTCATCCTATTTGAATAGTTATTGCAAGCTTCAAACGCTTACATTCCATGAAAACCTTCACCCTCCTCTACCTCAGTTTTTCAAAATGAAGTAGAGGAGGAGACTTCTGAGACATTTGAGCATGTGGAGGATGATATCCATATCATACCAACTCCACATCAACTATAGGAAGGTTCTCACATGCTAATTGAAGAATCCATAGATGTGAACCTTAGAAAAGATGTGGACAATCCTCAAATTGTTAAAATTATAAAATATTTATCCATAGAGAATAAAGAATGTATGATCAACGTCTTGACAAGAAAGAAGGATAATTTTGTGTGTTCATAAAAAGATATGCCTGGCCTTGACCCCAACTTGGTGGTCCACAACCTTACTTTGGTGTCAAATGCTAAACCTTTCAAGCAAAATCTCAAGAAAATTCATCCAACTATTGCATTAATTATCAAGGAAGAGCTACAAAAACTACTAGATGTAAATTTCATAGTACCAATTTATTATCCAGAGTGGTTCTCTAACATGGTATCTATTCGTAATCCGAATGATGGGTATGTGTATGCATCAATTTTTGTAATCTAAATAAAGGATACCCTAAGGATGATTTTCCTCTACCTAACATCGATCAATTAGTAGACTCCTACATAGGCCATGAAATGCTTTCACTAATGGACGGTTTCTTAGAATACAATCAAATTCGAATTAATCCTAAGGACCAACACAAGATGGCATTTATAACACCTTGGGGGACATTTTATTACAGGGTGATGCCTTTCAACCTTAAAAATATAGGGGCTACGTATCAACGTGCCATGACGTGCATATTCCATAATTACATGTATAAAATCATTGAGGATTATGTTGATGATATGATTACCAAATCAAAAACATGTCTTGAGCACATTGAAGTCCTAAATAAAGTATTTGATCGATTTCTTGAACACAAGGTAAGGTTAAATCCTAAGAAGTATGTATTTGGCATCACATCAGGAAAAATGATAGGATTCATTATATCCAAGCGAGGCATTCAAGTAGACCCTGATAAGATCAAGGCCATTATAGAGATGCCACCTCCAACAAACTTGAAAGAGTTGTGTATTCTACAAGGAAAGATTCAATCTATCTAATGATTCATTGCACAACTCGTAAACAAATGCAGGACTTTAAATCGCTTGCTATAGAAGGGGGTGACATTGTATTGGACAACTAAATTTCAAGAGGTATTTGATGATATAAAGAAGTATCTGGTTTCACCTCCAGTTCTTACACCACCTCGTTTAGGAGTCCCTTTTCATTTGCACTAGGAACAATGCTTGCTCAAAAAAATAAGAATCATAAGGAGCAAGCCATTTATTACATTAGTCAAACATTGGTAAGTTACAAAACAAAATATGCTTATGTCAAAAATTTATGTTTAGCAGTGGTTTTTTCCACTAAGAAACTCAAACATCACATGCTAAGTAACCCTACTTATGTCATAGGTAGAGATAATCCTTTGCAATACATTATGACTCACACATACAACAAGATTTGTACTACAAAATGGATAATGCTTTTAACAGAATTCAATCTTGAATTCATCGGTCAAAAATCCATCAAATTTCAGATGATAGTCGATCAACTCATAGAAGCTCCATTACAAAATGATAAACCACTTATCATTGAGCTTCCAGATGATTTGGTATTTTTCATCAATGAACAAGAAGATCTAGTCCCTCCTAAGGATGAGATCGACATGACAATGTTCTTTGATGGATCAAAGTGCAAAAGAGGACAAGGTGTTGGAGTTGTGTTTTACACACCTCAAGGAATCCCTATTCCTTTATCATTCAAACTTGACTTCTCGTGCATGAACTACAATGCAGAGTATGAAGCCCTAATCTTGGGACTTCAATTAGCTATAGCTATGGTTATTAAATGACTAAGCATCTTTGGTGATTCTTAACTTGTTGTTTATCAAGTGAAAGGAGAATACCAATGCAAGGAACCAATCTTGAAACAGTATCACAAAGTAGCAATGAAGTTACTAGATAAATTTAAATGGTATTAAATTAGTAACTTGCCTCATTATACTAACAAATTTGTAGATGCAATGGCCTCTTTGGGATCCTTGATATCTAAGAACGAACATGGAGAAGTTCAACCGCTAATCATAACAATTGTGTCGAAGCCAGCAATTAAGTGAGCAGTGTCTGAAGGTGAGAAGAGTGTCTATTCAGTCCACATCGAACCGTATAATTATTACCTTGATGATATTAGAGACTTTCTCAAGTCTAGGACCCTCCCAATAGAAATGATGTGGACTGCAAAAAGGATTTTCAAACAAAAAGTAGCTCGTTTTACTCTCTTAGAGATGTGTTGTACAAAAATAGCTATGACAAAATTCTATTACGATATCTAGATCTCGTTGAGGCACAACAAGCTATAATGGAAGCCCATGATGGTACTTGCAGTGACCACTTTATTGGAATGGATATTGCAAAGTGCATTTTGTGCATGGGTTATTATTATCACACCATGGAAAGTGATTGTTGTCAATATGTTAAGAAATGTCAAAAATATCAACTTCGCACTAATTTAACCCACATACCATCGCAAGATTTATAGCCCATTCAAAGCCTATGGCTCTTTTCAAAATAGGACCTTGATTTTATTGGCAATATTTCACCTACCTCATTAGGATAACATAAATTCATCATCACTACCACGAAATACTTCACCAAATGGGTCGAAGTAATTCCAATGACCACTACGATTGGACCTCGAATAGCAAAGTTTATACTTCAACATATTATCTATAATTTTGGGATTCCTTCCAAGATCATATCTGATAATGGTAAATAATTTAAGAACAAGCATGTTTGAGCCTTATACAGCAAGTACAATATTCAACATAGTTTCTTGACTCCTTATTACCCAAGGAAAATGGACAAGCCAAAGTGACTAACAAGACAGTGATAGCCATTCTTAAGAAACTCATCAAGTAAAATTATAGATATTGGCACACTCAGCTCTCCTTGGCACTATGGGCTTATCGAAAAAGCATTAGAACACCAACGAGAGCGATACCTTTTTCACTAGTCTATGGCACTAAAGCGATTATACCTCTTGAGCTAGATATTCCTTCTTTACGAGTTACATTGCAGGAATTCATGGATGACAATACAGCTAGACAAGCATGTCTTGACCAATTAACACTCCTTGATGAAAGGCATATCAATGCCTTGGAACATCTATGAGTATACCAAGATCGAATCAAACATGCTTACAACACAAAATTCCATCTTTGCGAGTTTCAAGTAGGATATATCATGCTTAAAGAGAACCAAAAAAATACCAATGCATTGTCACACTTGAGAGATAAATTCATGGATAATTGCTTAGGTCCATATATTGTCAAATAGAAGTTGGGGCCACAAACATACAGTCTTGCTAATTTGGAAGGAGAGTTGGAACCTGATCCATTGAACATAATACATATAAAGGCATTTTATGCATGATGTGATATATATATATATATATATGTACATATACATGGTAATTATATATATATATATATATATATATATATATATATATATATATATATATATATATATATATATATATATCAAAAATATTTCATTTCATGCATTCCATATAGGCATTTTTTTCATACCATTCATTACATTAGATCATGTGGTAAAACTAGATGACAACTAGTCCATCATGTCTTGTTGCCTTAATCAGGGGTACCTCAAATAAAATATCACTACAATCATCAATCATAGTAATGCATTGCTTCTTAAGAAAAATTCAAATATTTTCAATCACTCAGCCATATCTAGTGTCTCAAGCAACCTCCATTGAAAATCAAACAATATTTAGATGCAATAGGTTATTCCTGGTCAATCAAGTTTTCTCTTTGATCATGCACAACAAAGCACATATAAAAGCATTGTGAGTCCTAAAAATAATGAAATCAAAGTTTCTATTTCCATATGTGAAAGGTTTCCCCCGTTCATCCAATTATGCACATGGTCTAGAGTACTATAGAGTTGGCAAAAGGACAAGCTCCTCCTTCACCCCAAAAAAAAAATTCCCTTGCTCTTCATCAAATCGAGCAAGTATCCCAAAAAAAAATACCTTACTCCTCCTCACAATGATCAAGTGTCCTGAAAAGCGTCTCAAAGTAATAAGTTCTCCTATTCACCCATCATCAAAGTGGGCAAAATCTTGAAAATAAAAAAAGTACCAAATAGCAATAAAATCCACTTGCTCCATCACAAAATGAGCAATCTCCAAAATTCAATGCAATAAAAGAAGGAAAGGAGATTGAATACCTAGAACTCTTAGTGTTTTGAAAACCGTGGGATGATCCTCATTACAGTAATGGGTTGAATGAATCCCACATAGCAATGGGGTATCCTTACGTGTGGTGTCAAGTCTATCACATTAGCGACCTTCTTTTGTACATATCTATGGCCACTCTCAGATGAGCTAGCTTATTGGCATAAGTTACAATTGATTATTTTGGCCTAGTTCATAATGGAAATAAAAAATAATTTCACACACAGTTGGTCCTTGAGGAAATTTGAAAACACAAGAACAACCTTAGCACCATGAAGATTTGCGAGATCATAAGATAAGTTTGTATGAGTCACTAAATTGTCTAAGTCTTTGTAAAATATCCTAAACAATACATTCAATCATACTATAGCAATCACGTTATTATATATCATCATATCTAAAATACGATCTACCTATGCCTCTGATTAAGGAAAGAAAAAAATGATAATCAAGCTAAGTCTAGTACCAATCACCAATAAACCATAAAGTAATAAGCATCATTCCATTTTGCATCCATAAATAAACAGACATATAACACAAAATACAATAAAAAGTCATGTATATATATATAAGTGTATGAGTTGCATAGTATAAAATACTCGCAAGTTGTATACATCAGAGCACTAAGGCTTATAAGAAAAAATAAAAAATACAAAAAGAGGTAATAAGGTGCTACTAGCTAGATTCGTTGTGACCCTTTTGAGGTCCCTACGTTGACAAAGCACCATGAGAGCTAGATGGAATCTGAGTCTTGGTGCTCATCTCGGTCTGTCGACGGGCACCCAAAACTGATGAAGAAGGAATAGGGAGAGGGATCTCACACTCATACAAAGTGATCTCTAGCATCATGATGTACTCACCCTACCTATGAATAGTCCTCAATTCCACACCCTAGTGAGCCACTTTCTAAGATATTTGTGCCCTAAGGGAGGTAATTGTAATAGCAACATCACCCCTAACTGGTACAAATTGTGCCTTATCCAGCTTTCCTTGCAAGCGAGTCACCTCACCCTATAGCATCATGATATCTACATCTTGAGATACGATAGCATCCACACTCAGCCTACCATGTAGACCATCCACCTTAGTCTGCAATATTTCCACCTCACCTTGCAGTTGAGTCATCTCACCCTGATGCCAAGCCAGCTCGCCCTTAACCTGACTCACCTCCAAATCCATATTGTCCCACTCCGCTTGGAGTATACCCCACTCCTCCTCCATATGACAAGGAGGAACATCTTGCTCTCTCTCACCACCATCACCACCACATCCCTAACCTCCATCATCTCCCTAGCCTTCATCATCTCCATCTCCATCATCCCCATCACTACCCTCATGTCCAACATCCACCTCAGGTTGTGTACCTCTACTACAGATTACCTCTTGCCACTACTACCCTAATGGTGCTTAGCTTATCTAGGATCCTGATATCCATTATTGGACTCATTCCCACTAACTATATCATCCATAGCCTAGTTTGGTCCCCATGGAGGTTGGGTTGAAAATCATACATCATAATTTATAATCGTGCCTATGTTGTCCATATCAGGCACCTTGATAGCTAGATCATCGAATGCATCATCCATGGTCTAGAAGTTGGAATTCAAGGATAGGCCTAGCTCATCACCCCACTGCCTATATATCATGGGAGCATCAAGAACTTCCTGGACCAAACCAAACTGCCTTTGCACCCAAGATAACTGGATGTACTCCATCTCCTAAGTGTGGTTGCCCATCAACCATCTACTCCATCTGACCCGACAAAGCTCTACAGCATCCCTCTCCTAAGCTAGACCCCTCCATGGATGCCAATATATACCATATATAGTCACTCCACTCAATATATCCCTATAAGTAGAAGCCTCGATAGTAGGGCATGTGGGAAAAGACTCCTTGCTAAGTTGTCATCGATAAGAATGAGGAGCAAGAGGATCACAAGCATAAGGTAATCCTTCAATATGGCCCACACTGATATGCTCCCATGACCATATTTGGAGCAATAAACTATAGCTAAGGTCCTTTCACCCGTGCCTCTTCACCTCATAAAGCTCATTATAAACATACCATAAGAAAGTGGGATCCCATGCCAACCTATGTGGATCTAACATCATCTGAAGAATGATAAGCACCTGGTTCCATGGGATCCTCGATCCCATGCTATTGGGAAACACCATGTTGCTCAATATATACATAAGGAAGGTCAGAACCATAACTAAATTTCCACACTTGAACAAGTCAAGGTATGGGATCCCCCCTTACTGCAATCTACATCCCATAGTTCACCATATATCGGTCTAAGTACCTTCTGCTTTGTTAGCGTAGCTATCTTAGTTATTCCATTATAGGTTAATGTTATTTTGTTACAACCTATTCTATTTGACGCCTAGGTGATTCTATAACCTATGGGCTAATCTAAGGCTACCTATGTATTATTTATGCAGTTCAATACAATGGCTCAGTCGTTCACATTCCTACATGGTATCAGAGCCAGAGGGAATTATTTGACTAGACACACTGGAGGCTTGGTGGACACAAAACCCGAGGTCGACTGGACACATTGGAGGCTTGGCAAACTTGGGAGATCGATGGACTCAGGCACATTTCCTGAGGTCAATCATCGACTAGACCTGCAACTCAGGCATGGATCCCGAGGTAGCAGAGCTGGTCACAGGTTGGGCTCTCAAATTGAGGTTGGTTGACTAGTGTGGCTAACTGATTGGGCACAGATCTTGAGATTAGTTAGACGCTAACTGTACCAACATGTGGCAACTGATGTGGATAGGACGCTGATTGAATTGACGCTGACATGGATAGGACACTGATTGGACCAACGCTGATGTGGACAGGATGCTGACTGGACCGACGTTGATGTGGACAGGACGCTGACTGACACCTAGACTGACGTGGATACCACATGACCCGACGTGGACTTGACCCCTACCACATGCATGAAAAAAAGGGTGTCATGATTGCCTGAAGGCAATCACGTATAAATGGGGGAATCTTCCCTTTTATTCCCCCCTCATGCACCCCGCAGGAGCAATGTGGGACTAAAGTCCCACAACATTTTTTTGCTCCCCACGAGGGTCGCAAGGGAAGAAAGGGAACGGCTTCCCTTCTCCCTCTCATCGTGCACGCTAGCCCAGCTGGCAGGAGCACCAGGCTAGCGCCCGTGAGGTTAGGGGTTCAAACCCCTTCGAACTGACCCCTATGAGGTAATATTTTTTTAATTTTTGTTAGTTTTCTTTATTTTTTTTAGTATTTTTTTAATTAATATATTAATATTCTTTGTTTTTTAAAAATCATTTTTTTAAAATTAATCATATTTTTTAAATTATGATTTTTTAAACAAAAGTATTTTTATTATTAATTAAATTATTACTAAATTTTTTTAGAAACTTACATTAAATTAGAATATTTGCCAAATTAAAGGGGGGGTGTTTTTCTTCTAAAAAGCACCATTTTTTTCAAAACTTGAAGAAACAAAAAAAAAAGGGGGATGATGAGTAAATTTTTACGGCAAATTGGCTTATTGTAAAGGTGCATTTTCGGTAGCACCTAACACCTATAGGTTTATTTTTGTGGGCACTTTTATGTTGTATGTTGCATTTCACTTTTTGCACTACTTCAATAAAAGTTAAAAATTATATCACTCCCTAAGTCCCCGAAATAAATAAAACCTAACTGTGTAATTTATTGCATTGCAGCGTTCGGTATTTGTGATACCTCTAGCCCACACTTACAGGTAATGTTTTCGTGATTAGGCTACTGTATCTGCTGCCTAATATAGCTACCAAAACGACGTCTAATCTTGTTCTCTATAAATCATCGGGGAGGAATAAGTATGCCATTTTTTGCATTTTTTCTACTCCATCCATTACCCTAATTGTTCTTGTGTTTAGGCATAAATCCTGATGAAAGTTCTAACATTTGAAGTGTTTAGGGGAAGTTACGCTACATGCATGAGTATTGATGACTTTCTAAGGTAGGTGCCATCAACGAGACGATTCTCTTTCAGTACTGCTTAAGTACCACGTATCGTATGATCTCTAAAAATTACCTATAGTCTCCCTCACGTAAGGGCGGGTGATTTTTTCTGATATTTCTAAATACCTATAGTTTCCCTCACATAAGGGCAAGTATTTTATACGGTATAATGGCCTAGAAAAAAGTATATCGAAAGGGGGACCAATTGGTGTTATAAGGAACCTTCACCATGTCTGCAAAATTAATGACTGATTCTCATCAGTTGTTGAAAGGTCCTAATTACGCACCATGGAAAAACAATATGAAGGCAATCCTAGCAATGGATGACTTATGGGATGTTGTATCTAGAGCAACAACAAGACCTTCATTTGTTGTTGGCACTACAGCTCCATCTACTGCTCAAAAAGACTTTGACAAGAAATACAGCAAAGCAAAAGTGCTCATCTTGCTTGCTATATCTGATGAAGTTCAACCCCATATTGCTGACTGTGAACATAGTAAAGAGGCGTGGTATTCCCTTAATACTATATATGAGGGAAATAATGATGTTGGCAATTTTGGTACTTTGGGTACATTGCCTTTGCTCAAATGTATAAGTTGTCATTGATGTCAAAAGGCATTTTTGTGTTGATATCAAAAGAGTGTGATGTCAAGAATATCTTGAGAAGCTTCATTATGTTAAAGGGTTTTTATTAAAACCATGGTGACAAGGTTAAAGGTTTTTCTTAAAACCATTTGGACTCATTAAGGGTTTTTATTAAAACCAAGCTTAACTTAATGCAAAGGTCCATGTTTATTATTAATAATTAAATTAACTCAAACCTTTGTCAAAGGTCCAAGTTTAATTTATTATTAATAAAATAATAATTATTATTATTTTAATTATTATTAAAGGGTCTTTCAACCCTTAAGCGATGGAAGAAAAAAAGAATTCTTTCGCCGATATGTTGCCATCGTTGGAGGAGCGCCGACGTCAAACAGTTAAGGAAAAATGGCTATATAAGTGGGGATGATTTTCTAAAGTGAGCACCTCCGATTAATTTTGTCATCTGCGATTTGTGTTTACTCTGTATCTTTCGATTTGCGCTTGGCATCTGTGATTTGCATTTGCTCTGTATCTTTCGATTTGCGCTTGGCGTCTGCGATTTGCATTTGCTCTATATCTTTCGAATAGCGCTTGGTGTCTTCGATTTGAGCTTGCTCTGTGTCTTCGAATCTTCGATTGACGTCTTTGAAATCGTGCTTGTTTTGTGTCTTGGAAACCGTGCTTGGCATACTCGGATTTGAGCTTGGGCTGCATCCTTACCTTTTTGCTTGACGGTAGTGGATTGGCAATTGCACCTGAACTACGTTTTTTAGACTGTGCTGTGAGATGATTAATGCAAGCATTCAGTGACTTACGTTTTGGACAGCGCTCACCAGTTTGCATGTGGCTTGTGGAAGACGTTTACGTTTTCTAGATTCTTGGCGTCAAAGGAAGATAAAAGAGAGGGCAGCATTGTATTACTTCGTTGGGCACTTGTGACCCAACGACGGTGGCGTTTAAGCGAAAGCGCTAGAAGGCAGAGGTGCCGAGTTCGATTCTCTTCGTTGGTAATTTTTCTTTTGGTCGCGGTGTGCAAAGGATAGTGGTTGTGAATGCGCGAGAGGTATAAGGTTAAGGTATCATATTTGCTTTGACATTGTTTTATTGATGTTTAATGTTTATGTGGAGTAATAAGGTGTAAAGAGGTTTTACTTTGTATGTATATTATACTTCGGTGGTTTTTACTAAGTTGGAGAAATAAGGTGTTATTTTGGATCTTTATTATTGTGTATTATTGTATAGTTGCTAACTCTAATTGGTGGCAAATTGAGAGTTAGTGTTGTGACAGATTTTGAGTTCTCCTTCTTCATCAAAGTAAAGGTATGGGCAACTTCTTCCATGTATGTTGTTTATGGTATATTTTCTGAAATTGAGTTTGGAGTGAAAAGGTTGTCTACTAGGTATTTTTGGTGTAAATCTTATTTTCTCGGATATTGAAGATTGTTTATGCATTAAAGTCATTGATGAATTTTTGGGTGAATGCATAATTCTGGTTGAGGAAGAGGAAGCATTTTTGCACTAGGGTTTATGTTAGTAAGTCTTGCTACTTGCATTGAGATGATGAAACCCTAGTTGTTGGTGAAAAGAATATAAGTATCATTGTTATATGAGATATTGCATGGTTGGCAATTGTTGGGTTGTGTTTCATATTCTTGAGAAAAGCATACTACATCTATCTTATTCTTTTGAGATTGAGATTGAGTTGAGATTGAGATTGGGAGTTAAGTATAGAACATATTGGGTCTCTAACAATTCTCTTTATGTTTCTATGAGATTTGAGATTGAGATTGGGAGTTAAGTATAGAACATATTGAGTCTCTAACAATTCTCTTTATGCTTCTATGAGGTTTATGAATCACATTGGGTCTCTAACAATTCTCTTTGTGGGTTCATGCTAAGCAAGTTTTTCTTGGTGAGCTTGTTGAGGTTTTGGACAGGTTTCGGTGGGGACTTGTGAGCAGGTTTTGGACAGGTTTCGATGGGGACTTGTGAGCAGATTTGGACAGGTCCTAGCAGAGGACTTGTGAGCTGAGTTTTTGAGAGTTCTATCAGAGAACTTGAGGACAGAGGTGCATTGGTTCTTTGAGAAGAACCTGAGGATAGATTTGGCAAGTCTTTGAGAAGGCTTGTGTGTAGAGGATTGATTTGTTCAAAGAGTTGGACAGATCTGACAGATAGAGGAAGACTTGTACTAGACCGACTGACTATGTTTGGTACAGGTAGCTGAGCTACTGTGGACGTGATCATAGAAGGCAGAGGTCTCTTAGGCTAAGCATTGAGGACAGGAGGTCTTCGGTGGAAAGGAGTTCCACGTGTTGGCAAGAGGTAGAGGCAGTTGATCTTCCGAGGGATCATTTCCAGAGCAGAGGGGAAGGTATCTCCTTTGAGCAGAGGCTCATAAATTCAGATTGGGGGAAGGTGTCTCCTTTGGGCCGAGGCTCATAAACATTGTAATTGGGAAGGTTTCCCAAAGAACTTTGAGATAACTTTTAGAGAAAAGTTTTGTGGACGTAGCCCAGGATTTCTGGGTGAACCACGTTAAAATTGGTGTCACTTT
This sequence comes from Wollemia nobilis, assembly GCA_028583015.1. Classification (NCBI taxonomy): domain Eukaryota; kingdom Viridiplantae; phylum Streptophyta; class Pinopsida; order Araucariales; family Araucariaceae; genus Wollemia; species Wollemia nobilis. The sequence continues at coordinate 3,895,403 of JAQPPZ010016604.1, forward strand.
GTGGATGATTTTGTGCATTGCTTTGATATTGCTTTGGGTATATTGCTTTACTATTTTGAAGTATAAAGGAAAAAGTAAAAAGAGGTCTTATACTGTTCACCCCCCCTCTGAGTATAAGCTTGTGTTCTTCAATTGGTATCAGAGCGGGTGCCTTCGAAAAGTTTAACAGCTTGAAGGAAAAGCTAGTAAAGAACACAATGGATCATTCAAGTGGCAATGCAGCACCTATTCTTGATGGGTCGGATTTTGGTCTTTGGAGTGCAAGGATGAAGGTTCATCTAATGGCACTTGGGAATGAGGTTTGGGAAGTGATTGAAGATGAGTACACTATTCCTGAACATGGTCCTTATACTAAAGAAGAAAGACTCCTACATCACAGCAATTCAAAAGCAATGAATGCAATCCTGAAAGGCTTATAGAAAGCAGATCTCACCAAAGTGATTCACTGCAAGACAACTAGTGAAATGTGGAATCAATTGAAGGTGGTTCATACAGGTGATACAAATGTCAGAAAGGCAAAGTTGAGACACTTCAAAGGTATGTTTGAACAACTCAAGATGAATGATGATGAAAATATTAGTGACTACATGCTTCGTATGGATGAGGTTGTTAACTCCATGAAAGACTTAGGTCTTGAGCTTGCTGAAAATGATGTTTGTGATAAGATTTTAAGATCTCTTCCTAATAGATTTAGTGAAAATATTTCTGCTATTGAGGAAGCTAAAGATTTGGATAAGTTGAAAAAGGATGAGCTCCATAGTATACTTGCAGCATTTGAGTTAAGAACTCAAGTGAAGGTTGATGTCAAGAAGGAGGCAGCTTTCAAGGCTACCAAGAAATCCAAAGGTAAACAACTTCAAGAGAGTGATGAGTCTTCTAGTGATGAAGAGGCATATTACAACAAGAAAGGCAAGTTCTCTAGAAAGCACAAAAATATGAAAAACGTAAGATGTTTCAATTGTGGAAAGTTTGGTCATTATGCTACTGATTGTACTGTTGCCAAGGATGAAAGTGATGAAGATAAACAGGACTGTAAGAGCAAGGATTCTGAAAAGCACAAGCATCATAGGAAAAACAAAGATGAGCACAGCAATCAAGGAAAGAGGTATTCTCACAAACACAAGAAGAGTTTCTACCTAGACAAAGCAAGTAAGTGTTCTAGTAGTGATAGTGAAAGTTCTTCAAGTGATAATGAAAATGAGATGTTGTTCATATCGAAAAAGAGGAAGAACCAAAACATAGATTCATTATCATGAAATGTCTTAGATGTGGAAATTTTGGTCACCTTGAGGATGATTGCACAAATAATGATTTGGTTTCTAGTATGTATGAGGATGCTTCAGAAAACTATAAGGAAGATGCATGTATGGTTTTTGAAAAGGGTAGCACCTCTAGTGATAAGAAATCTGAAAAAGGCTTTGATGATTCTAAAAGCAAACATATAGAGGAAGGTGAAGTAGATCTTAAAGGTGAACTTATTAGTGCTCTTAGTGCTTTGAAAAAGGAAAGAAAGAAGAATGCTAGACTCAAGGATAAGTTGGATGAATGTTGTATGGAGAGAGATGATCTTATAGAAAGTCTTGACTTCTCTATAGCTAAGACACAAGAACTCAAGGATGAATTAGAGTCTAAGGTTCTTGAGTATAGTGAGTTAGAACAGAAAATGGCTTCTTTGAAAGAGGAAACTAAAGGGTACAAGGATAAGCTTCACAGGTTTCAAGATAGCTCCAAAAAGGTTAAGTCTCTCATCAAAGGTCAAAGAAAGACAACAGATAAAACAGGCCTTGGTTTTGTTAAGCCTCACAAGGAACAAGTTGGAGAGTCTAGTAAGAGACTCCAAAAGGAAGAGAGTTCTGATGGGGAAAGTATTTCAGATCATGAGTCCTTAAATGATAGATGCACAAAAATAGAAAACAGAATTCAGAATGAGAAGAAGAAGTTTTTAGAACCTAAGAGGTCAAATAAAGGAAAGTTTCAAGGCAGATGTTTTGCTTGTCACAGGTTTGGTCACATAGCTTCACATTGCATGGCTCAAGTGAAGAAGGTAAATGACAGTTTCAGAGGTGGTAATTTCTTTCAAGGGTATTGCTACTCTTGTCAATAGTTTGGGCACAAGGCAGTTTATTGCAAGGCAAATATCAGGAACAGGTTTGATCAGAACAAGTTTGGTCAGAATAGGTTTGGTCAGAACTGGTGGATCCAAAGAACAGGTATGCCTAAAAGAAATAACATTGTTACTTGTTATAAGTGCAACAATGAAGGTCACACAGTCAGACAGTGTAGAGCTGAAATTCCAGAATACAGGAATAGGAACAATGGCATGATCAGGTCCAAGGATCAAGGCATGGATAAAAATAGGGATGAGAACAAGAACAAGAACAAGTGACAGGAACAGGAATATGGACAAAGAGTTCAAGAGAAGGCCCGGCAAGGAAGTTATAGACGCCGATGATGATCAATGCCTAATGGGAGTTTTACTCCCACCCCAGAATTAATCACCTCATTAGGAGGTGGGGGAGGGACTAAGCTAAGAGGCTAATTCTTAGTCCCGAGCCCCAAAGGTGGCCCTTTGCCATTGATGACAAAGGGGGAGAGATATGAGTAAGGGGGAGAGCTTCAAAGTGAAGAGGAAAGCTTCAAGTAGGGGGAGCAAAACTTCAAAGGAAGATTCTCAGTTGTTAGCACAGTTGGTTTCAGTTGGTTTCAGTTTTGGCTCTTGAGAAGTGTTTTCAGTAAAGGTTTGCCATCAATGACAAAGGGGGAGATTGTTGGCAATTTTGGGTACTTTGGGTACATTGCCTTTGCTCAAATGTATAAGTTGTCATTGATGTCAAAAGGCATTTTTGTGTTGATATCAAAAGAGTGTGATGTCAAGAATATCTTGAGAAGCTTCATTATGTTAAAGGGTTTTTATTAAAACCATGGTGACAAGGTTAAAGGTTTTTCTTAAAACCATTTGGACTCATTAAGGGTTTTTATTAAAACCAAGCTTAACTTAATGCAAAGGTCCATGTTTATTATTAATAATTAAATTAACTCAAACCTTTGTCAAAGGTCCAAGTTTAATTTATTATTAATAAAATAATAATTATTATTATTTTAATTATTATTAAAGGGTCTTTCAACCCTTAAGCGACGGAAGAAAAAAGAATTCTTTCGCCGATATGTTGCCATCGTTGGAGGAGCGCCGACGTCAAACAGTTAAGGAAAAATGGCTATATAAGTGGGGATGATTTTCTAAAGTGAGCACCTCCGATTAATTTTGTCATCTACGATTTGTGTTTACTCTGTATCTTTCGATTTGCGCTTGGCGTCTGCGATTTGCATTTGCTCTGTATCTTTCGATTTGCGCTTGGCATCTGCGATTTGCATTTGCTCTATATCTTTCGAATAGCGCTTGGTGTCTTCGATTTGAGCTTGCTCTGTGTCTTCGAATCTCCGATTGACGTCTTTGAAATCGTGCTTGTTCTAGTGTCTTGGAAACCATGCTTGGCATACTCGGATTTGAGCTTGGGCTGCATCCTTACCTTTTGCTTGACGGTAGTGGATTGGCAATTGCACCTGAACTACGTTTTTCAGACTATGTTGTGAGATGATTAATGCAAGCATTCAGTGACTTACGTTTTGGACAGCGCTCACCAGTTTGCATGTGGCTTGTGGAAGACGTTTACGTTTTCCAGATTCTTGGCATCAAAGGAAGATAAAAGAGAGGGCAGCACTGTATTACTTCGTTGGGCACTTGTGACCCAACGGTGGTGGCGTTTAAGTGAAAGCGCTAGAAGGCAGAGGTGCCGAGTTCGATTCTCTTCGTTGGTAATTTTTCTTTTGGTCGTGGTGTGCAAAGGATAGTGGCTGTGAATGCGCGGGAGGTATAAGGTTAAGGTATCATATTTGCTTTGACATTGTTTTATTGATGTTTAATGTTTATGTGGAGTAATAAGGTGTAAAGAGGTTTTACTTTGTATGTATATTATACTTCTGGTGGTTTTTACTAAGTTGGAGAAATAAGGTGTTATTTTGGATCTTTATTATTGTGTATTATTGTATAGTTGCTAACTCTAATTGGTGGCAAATTGAGAGTTAGTGTTGTGACAGATTTTGAGTTCTCCTTCTTCATCAAAGTAAAGGTATGGGCAACTTCTTCCATGTATGTTGTTTATGGTATATTTTCTGAAATTGAGTTTGGAGTGAAAAGGTTGTCTACTAGGTATTTTTGGTGTAAATCTTATTTTCTGGATATTGAAGATTGTTTATGCATTAAAGTCATTGATGAATTTTTGGGTGAATGCATAATTCTGGTTGAGGAAGAGGAAGCATTTTTGCACTAGGGTTTATGTTAGTAAGTCTTGCTACTTGCATTGAGATGATGAAACCCTAGTTGTTGGTGAAAAGAATATAAGTATCATTGTTATATGAGATATTGCATGGTTGGCAATTGTTGGGTTGTGTTTCATATTCTTGAGAAAAGCATACTACATCTATCTTATTCTTTTGAGATTGAGATTGAGATTGAGATTGAGATTGGGAGTTAAGTATAGAACATATTGGGTCTCTAACAATTCTCTTTATGTTTCTATGAGATTTGAGATTGAGATTGGGAGTTAAGTATAGAACATATTGGGTCTCTAACAATTCTCTTTATGTTTCTATGAGATTTGAGATTGAGATTGGGAGTTAAGTATAGAACATATTGAGTCTCTAACAATTCTCTTTATGCTTCTATGAGGTTTATGAATCACATTGGGTCTCTAACAATTCTCTTTGTGGGTTCATGCTAAGCAAGTTTTTCTTGGTGAGCTTGCTGAGGTTTTGGACAGGTTTCGGTGGGGACTTGTGAGCAGGTTTTGGACAGGTTTCGGTGGGGACTTGTGAGCAGATTTGGACAAGTCCTAGCAGAGGACTTGTGAGCTGAGTTTTTGAGAGTTCTATCGGAGAACTTGAGGACAGAGGTGCATTGGTTCTTTGAGAAGAACCCGAGGACAGATTTGGCAAGTCTTTGAGAAGGCTTGTGTGTAGAGGATTGATTTGTTCAAAGAGTTGGACAGATCTGACAGACAGAGGAAGACTTGTACTAGACCGACTGACTGTGTTTGGTATAGGTAGCTGAGCTACTGTGGACGTGATCATAGAAGGCAGAGGTCTCTTAGGCTAAGCATTGAGGACAGGAGGTCTTCGGTGGAAAGGAGTTCCACGTGCTGGCAAGAGGTAGAGGCAGTTGATCTTCTGAGGGATCATTTCCAGAGCAAAGGGGAAGGTATCTCCTTTGAGCAGAGGCTCATAAATTCAGATTGGGGGAAGGTGTCTCCTTTGGGCCGAGGCTCATAAACATTGTAATTGGGAAGGTTTCCCAAAGAACTTTGAGATAACTTTTAGAGAAAAGTTTTGTGGATGTAGCCCAAGCTTTCTAGGTGAACCACGTTAAAATTGGTGTCACTTTGTGGATGATTTTGTGCATTGCTTTGATATTGCTTTGGGTATATTGCTTTACTATTTTGAAGTATAAAGGAAAAAGTAAAAATAGGTCTTATACTGTTCACCCCCCTCTCAGTATAAGCTTGTGTTCTTCAAATGATTCCACTATTCTATTTCTTCAATCTCAATTACATAATCTAAGCATGAAACAGGGGGAGACAGTTGAATTTTTCTTTGTAGAGTGTTTGAATTAAAAGCAAATTTGAATTCTTTGGGAGAACCAGTTGATGACAAGCTCCTTACCTCAATTGTATTGAGAGCTTTACCTAATTCTTATAGGGTGTTGATAACTTCCCTTCAGGTGTCACAATGGAAAGTTACTTTTGTAGAGTTGGTTAATATGCTTCAAGAGGAGGAGGCACGCCAACTACAGTGAGATGATTCTTCTAACACTGCCCTCTACATCAATAGGAAAGGGCAGAACCAGAAGAAAGGTAATTTTCAAAAGGGAGGGAATTCACAAAAGGATTCAAAAGGGAAACAAACTGAACAACCTCAACAGAAAAAATAGATATTGCAAGATCTATGACAAAGAAGGTCATGATACAAACAGATGTTGGCATAAGAATAAACAATCAAAAAAAAGAGGCCAGAACAAACCACAAAAGAACAAACAACAAGTGAATGTTGTTGTTGAAGAATTTGACATGGATTCTGAGAGAGCCCACAAATTTCTCATGACTACCACAGTGTCCAAGCAAACAGATCCTATATGGTATGTTGATTTTGGATCCAATAAGCACATGACTGGTGACAAATCATGGTTTGAGTATTTTGAGGCCAAAGAGGGCAAACCTGTCACTATTTATAATGATAAAACCTACAAGGTTCAGGGAGAAGGTACTATTTCAGTCACTCTTCCTAATGGCAAGTGTCAGATTGACAAAGTCCTCTATGTTCCAGGATTTGCAAACAATTTGTTATCAGTCACACAAATTCTGGACAAAGATATGGTTGTGAACTTTAGTGTTGATGGAGGTAAGAAGTGTTGTTCTATTACCAGGAGGGGTAAGAACATTGCAACTGCTTCATATAAGCATGGCTTATTTGCCTTAGATGCTATCTCTACTCCACATGTAGCCATGATAGTCTCTACAAAGGAGGCAACTTCCTTATGGCACAAGAGATATGGGCATCTTAGTTTTGGTTACTTACTTGAGTTAAGTAAGTATGAAATGGTAAAGGGTCTTCCTTCCATTTCTACCACTTTACCTATTTTCTTTGACTGCTTGGAAGGAAAGCAGTATAGAGTGCCTTTTGAAAAGAGCTCTACATGAGCAAATAAACCTCTGGAGTTGATTCACACCGATCTGTGTGGTCCCTTAACTCCCAAAAATTGTGGGGTAAGAGGTATTTTTAGTTATTCATGGATGATTACTCTTGAAAGATGTGGGTATTCTTTCTTCAACTGAAATCTAAAGCATTTGGCTTTTTTCAACAATTCAAGAAATCTGTTGAAAATGAGTCAGGGACTTCTATAAAGACCCTCCGCTCAGATTGAGGGGGGGAGTTCACCTCTAAAGAATTCTCTGAGTTCTTAAAATAAAATGGGATCACACGATAGTTAACTACTGCTTATACTCCTCAGCAAAATGGAGTTGTTGAAAGGAGGAATCGTTCCATCATGGAAATGGTTCGTTGCATGCTCACAGGAGCTAGTATTGAGCAACTATATTGGGCGGAAGCTTTCACCATAGCAGTATATCTGTTGAATAGGGAACCCATAAAGGCCCTACAAGGAATGAATCCACAGGAAGCATGGAGTTGTTGAGCAAGGTGCTGCAAGAAAGTTGTCATTGTTGTCAACACAGGTAGTTAGATCCAAGGATGCAGTGGGTAGACAGATCAGAAGTCATTTAGATGCAGAAGATAGAAAAATTCGAAGAAAAAGACAAGTTAGAAAACTGTCGCGATATCGCGACATGTTTTCTATCGCGATTTCGCGACAAGCCTAAGGAGAGAGAAAGTGCAGCAAGAAATGTCGCGATTTCGCGACGAAAGTGAGGAGAGAGAAAGTGCAGCAAGAAATGTCACGATTTCACGACGGAAGTGAGGAGAGAGAAAGTGCAAGGCAAAATGTCATGATTTCACGACAAATCGGAGGCCAAGAGGCTAACTTGAGAAACTGTAGCGATTTCGCTACATGTTGAATTTTCGTTGGCAAAAGCAGAGAGAAAGTGTTAAGGGAAAAAGTTGTAGCGATTTCGCTACTAGTTGCAAAGGCTCAAATCAAAGGTGTAGCGATTTCGCTACGTGAAGAAGTTGCACAAATTAAAGGTGTAGCGATTTCGCTACGTGAAGAAGTTGCACAAATTAAAGGTGTAGCGATTTCGCTACGGGTAAAAGGTGCGCAAGACAAAGATGTAGCGATTTCGCTACAAGGTAAATACACTCAACTCGAAGGTGTAGCGATTTCGCTACAGGCCTAAAAGTGCAGACATCAAAGATACAACAATCAAACTTCAAGTCAAAAAATGTAAGGCACAAGTCAAATTTCTCAAGAAAAAGCAAGTTGGAAGCACAAGGCAAAGTTGTTGAGTTTTCGCTATTGCGTGAAGCTTGAAGTGTACGGAAACCGAAAACGTCACGATTTCACGACATGAAGGATGATGACGTCAGCAAAGGCCAAATCGGTCATGATTTCACGACAGGATGCGAGGAAAGCTATTGGAAATCGAAAACGTCGCGATATCGTGACAAGAAGTATGATGACGTCAGCAAAGGGCAAAACGGTCGTGATATCGCGACAAGTTGCGAGGAAAGCTTGCAAAGACCAAAACGGTCGTGATGTCACGACAGCAAGCGCATGGAGGCGTACGGCCAGAAAAAGGTCACGATATCATGACAAGTTAGTGTTACGTAGCAACAGCGTCGAGAAAGGTGACAGAGGTAGTAGCAACGCTTGAAGCCGACAAGATGGATCAAGGCCGACAATGCCTAGGGTTTCAAAGCCGACTTTGCTGTTGTGATAGGGTTTTAGGGTGGTCGATCGATTAGGGTTTCAAAGCCGACTTCATCAAGGCATTTACAATAGAATTTATTAAGGTTTGAAAGCCGACAAGTGTTAGGGTTTTACCACGAACATCTCTAGGGTTTTAAAGCCGACACTTGCTAGGGTTTACGGTGGACGTTGTTAGGGTTTGCAGTCGACAGTCACAAAGATTAAGCAGCCAAGAAAATTCTAGGGTTTCATGTTGTCTTCATTAGGGTTTGCGACCGACGTGTTTGTGTAAGAGCCGAATATGTTTGATGTGGTATTCTCTTCTATAAAAAGGGGGACTATTGCGAAGTTAAGTGAAGAGGGTGTTGCGATATATGCGAAAGAAGCTCGGGTGTAGCAGAGAGAAGGTTGCTTCGAACTCGAGAGTGAGCAAAGTGAAAATTCATTGGAGTTGAAGGAAAGAGATCGCAGCGATGAGATAGTGAGTGAGTGCATGAAGCGTGAATGCATGAAGTTTGATCGAGTCGAATGCGAAGTCCTCATTCGGATCTAAAAATCGTGAGTGCATAGCGCAAAGTAGAGAAATGGAGTCTTAAGTTCGAAAGAGTGATCGGACAGAGCGAAGAGTTTCACGCAGAAGCGAGAATGCAGAAAATAGTAGATCGTAAGGAATAAAGTTTTGTTATATCTCTTTTATTATCTTTTTGATCTCCAAGTTGCGACTTGGAATAAGGGGTTGGTGCCTCTTTCCAGTTGGTGCTGGAAAAATCGGAGTTGGTGCTCCATTCTGTTGAAGCAGATAAAGCTAAGGGGTTGGTGCTCCTACCAGTTGGTTTTGGTGAATGATTATGTAAAGTTGTAGCTTTGCATTTGATTGGATTTGGATGGTAGTCCAAGCAGTCATTTTGAGGAGTAGCCACATTGGTGAACCTCGTTAAAATGTTGTGTTATGTGTGATGCTTTTAGTACTTCTCTTATCTATTTTAAACTGTTGCTGGTTTTAAATCTAATTGTTTTAGAAGTTTTTAAAGAACACACTGATTCACCCCCCCTCTCAGTGTCATTGTAATTATAACAATTGGTATCAGAGCAAGGTTCCTGAACAGGCTCAAACAGCTAAGGAGATCTTGGAAGTTACGCAATGGCAAGTGGTGAAGGATTCTCTTCGAACAAAGTGCCAATGTTTGATGGAACAAACTATGCATTCTAGAAAATTAGAATGCAGACATATCTCAGCGCTTTGGGCTTTGACATCTGGGGTGCGGTAGTTAATGGTTACAAAGCTCCTGCCACCGCTCCAACAGACACTGCAGGTAAGAAGGCATTTGAATATGATTCAAAAGCAAGAAATGCTATTATGTGTGGACTAATTGATAGTGAGCTAGTCAAAGTCATAAGTTGTGAATCTACAAAAGATATCTGGGATAAACTAGAGAAAATTCATGAAGGAGATGATCGGATCAAGGAGGCCAAACTTCAAGCACATCGAGCTCAATACGAATCTTTAAAGATGGAGAATGATGAGAACATAGAGACCTTCATGCAAAGAGTCAATGGGATCACAAATTCAATCAGAGGTCTTGGCGAAGAATTAACCGATGCTGCTATTGTGAAAAAGGTATTGAGATCACTTCCTCCTAGATTTGATTCAAAAGTCTCTGCCATAGAAGAAGCCAAAGATTTAAATCATTTTAGTATGGATGAGATGCATGGCTCTTTGACTGCTTTTGAAATGAGAATAGGAAGATCTAATCCCACTGATAGAGAAGCAGCCTTCAAAGCTCTAAAAGGCAAGAGCACAAAACACGAATCTGAAGAAGAGAATGATTCGGATGAAATGGAAGCAAATTTCGTAAGAAAGCTGAAGAAAGGAAAAGGAAAATACAAAGGGAAGCTACCTCTTAAATGTTTCGACTGTGGAGGCATTGGACACTTTGCTACCAAATGTCCCCTCAATAACAAGAACAAAGGTGAAGAAACTCGGGCATCAGGAAAGAAGTGAATGGAGGAAGAAAACAAACTTCGGAAAAGGCAACTTCAAAAAGAAAAGCTTTATTTCCCGAAATGCGAGAATCTTCGAGAGGACAGTTCTAGTGAAGACTACGAGGAAGGAACAGGTGAGGCTCTATTCATGGCATTTGAAATAGACAAGTCAGAAGAGGCAGAAAACACAGGAAACATAGAGGGAATGAACTCTGAAGTATCTATTGAAGAAGTTGAGGCTGAAGTTGATTTAGAGGGTGAGCTGGTGTCTGCTCTTATGGAATGGAAATCTGAGAAAAAGAAGAATGAAAAAATGTCAAGGAAACTTAAGGATGCGAATGACGTTATTGCCAGTCTAAAAATTCAGACAGAAGAATACAAGAAAATGTCCGAAGATCTTGAAATACAAGTATCCATGAAGACTGACTACTGCTGCAAATTGGAAGAGGAAAATGTGAGTCTCCGAGTACAGATACAAGAGCTGGATCGAAAAATCAACTGTCATTTAAAACGTGAAGAAAGTTCGATGAAGCTGGACAAAATTCTAAGTAATCAAAGATCCACAGGTATCAAATTTGGTCTCGGCTTTCCTGAAGGAGAATCATCAACTGGACCAAAAGCAAGCAATGATGAAAGTAAAAATTGTAAAGACAAGAAACAGGCTGTGGAAAGAAAAACAAATCAGGCAAAAGAAAGCTGCAATGCCGGTCCTGAAATAGCGCTGACAATGATGGCTTTACCAAGATCATACATCAAAAGAAAGGAAGATCTAAAGCTCCAGCAACAAATTGGCCAAGACCATCTTTCAGGTTTAATCATTATTTCTATGGTTTCTATTTTAAATGTAATAATTATGGGCATAAAATTGTTGACTGCAAATATAATATAGGTCCAAGAAGCTTCACTAGTAGAAATGCTTTTGCTCCTCTAATGAGTTATGCGGTAGAATGCTTTAAGTGTCACAACTTCGGGCATATTGCCAGAAACTGTCGTAGTATGTCTGTTCCATTTCAATCTCAGAAAAGAAGAACTCAACCATATAAGGCACAACACAATAGTAGTTCATCTGAAGGATATGTGCAAAATTCTAAAAAATGGAAATCCCATCTTGAACCCAACAACATAGTTAAGACATAATGGAAACAAAAGGAACAGCTCAGGAAAGAACAGGAATCCTTAATAGTGCAGACTGCTTTTAGAGCTCAGAATAAATATGTACCATGGATTCTTGATAGTGGTTGCTCAAGTCATATGACAGGTGATAAACAGAAATTTGAAAATCTACAGAAATATGAGGGTGGTTATGTGAAGTTCGGCAATAATGATGGAGCCAAAATAATAGGTAAAGGATCGGTCAAAATCAGCGAAGGGAAAATCAAGTCAGAAGAAGTTCTATATGTGGATGGTCTGAAACATAACTTGTTAAGTGTAAGTCAGATCTGTGACAAAGGACATGAAGTGGTGTTCAAGAAGCAGGGTTGTGAAGTCAGAAAAATAAAGAGCGGGAAATTAATAGCAACCGGCTCAAGGACGTCTGGCAATTTGTACACACTCTCAGAATTTTTAGAAGGTATGTGCTTCATGGGACGAGAAGAAGAAGACTGGTTGTGGCATAAGAGGCTTGGACACATAAGTTTTGACAATCTGGTAAGAATCAGTTCTAAACAAGCAGTAAGAGATATTCCAACCATTAAGAAACCTACAAACAGTGTGTGTGCTTCATGCCAGAAGGGAAAACAGACCAGAGTTTCATTTAAAACAAAAGAATATCATACTAGCAGACCTTTGGAACTCATTCATACAGACTTATGCGGACCCATGAGGACTCAAAGCATAAACGGTGACAAATACTTCATGCTGTGTATTGATGATTTTTCCAGGATGACCTGGATATTCTTTCTAAAAGATAAAACAGAAGCTTTTGAAATGTTCAGAACCTTCAAACAGCTAGTCGAGAATGAAACAGGGAAAAGGATTAAATGCTTGCGATCGGACGAGAGGAGGAGAATTCATTTCGAATGAATTTTTAGAATACTATGAAAAATATGGTATCGGGAGACAATATTCAGCGACCGGAACCCCTCGGCCAGAATGGTGTAGTAGAAAGAAAGAACAGAACAATTCAGGAAATGGCACGCACTATGCTAGCAGAAAGCAAAATAGCAGATAGATTCTGGAAAGAAGCAGTTCACACAGCAGTATACATTCAAAACAGGTATATGTTAAGAACTCATGAATGCAAAACACCATATGAGCTTGTGGTTTGGTAGAAAAGCAACAGCAAAACATCTCAAAGTATTTGGTTGTAAGTGCTACATCAGAAAAACAGATGACAACCTTGGAAAGTTTGAAGATAGAGCAGATGAAGGTGTGTTTGTTGGTTATTCTCCACATAGCAAAGCGTACAAATGCTATAACAAGAGACTCAAGAAAATTGTGGATAGTGCGGACGTTAAATTCGATGAAGGAAGGAAACAAATAGTCAATCTTCAAGAAAACTACCCTATCTACGAAGAAGTCATTGAAGAGGATGAAGTTCATGGCACAGAAAATATGTCTACGACTGATGCAGGTAACTTATCAGATGACTCAGAGGTACAAGAAAACAGAAAGTTCAAAACGGGCAACTGGCAGAAAAATCATCCTAAAGACCAAATAATTGGAGATCCCACAGCTGGCATTCAGACAAGAAAGAAAGTAATAAGTAATTACTCTCTCTTATCCAGCATTGAGCCCAAAAACATAGATGAAGCAAGCAAAGATGATAGCTGGATGAAGGCAATAAATGAAGAGTTAGATCAGATTGAAAAGAACAGAACTTGGGAGTTAGTACCTAGACCTACAAACAAGAATGTAATCGGCACCAAATGGATATTTCGTAATAAATTAAATGAAGACGGTCAGGTCATTAGAAATAAAGCAAGACTGGTTTGCAAAGGCTATGCACAGGTCGAAGGCATTGACTTTGAAGAGACTTTCGCACCAGTGGCTAGATTGGAAGCTATTAGGATGTTTCTGGCACTAGCAGTTTACAAGAACTTCAGAGTTTATCAGATGGATGTTAAATCTGCATTTTTGAATGGGAAACTTGAAGAAGAGGTTTATATTGAACAACCAGATGGCTTTCAAATCAGTGAAGATCCCAACCTGGTCTGTAGATTAAAGAAAGCACTGTATGGATTAAAACAAGCACCACGGGCATGGTATGCTAGGCTAGATAATTATCTCTCTCAATAGGGATTTAAGAAAGGTCTAGTGGACAGTAATCTGTATGTGAAAACAGAAGGTGGGCATCTCATTGTTCTTGTTGTCTATGTGGATGATATCATATTTGGCAGCAACAAAGATGAATCTTGTAAAGACTTAGCAACCAAGATGCAGAATGAATTTGAAATGTCAATGATTGGTGAACTATCTTACTTTCTGGGGCTACAGGTTAATCAGAATGACAAAGGTATATTCATTTCCCAAATCAAATATGTGAAAGAGATGTTAAAGAGGTTCACTATGGAGGACAGCAAGCCAGTCAGCACTCCCATGACAACAGGCTGCAAGTTAAGTAAAGAAGACAAATCTCCACCTGTGGATCAAACCATGTATAGATCAATGATAGGAAGCTTACTATATTTAACTGCAACCAGACCTGATATTCTGCAGGCAGTCTGTATGGTAGCCAGATTTCAGGCCAGTCCTAAAGAGAATCATGTAACAGTAGTTAAAAGGATTTTTCGGTATCTCAAAGGCACCATGGAGTATGGGTTGTGGTATCCAAGAGGCAAATATTTCACTCTTATATCTTATTCAGATGCAGATTGGGCTGGATGCGTTGATGACAGAAAGAGTACCAGTGGAGGAGCATTCTATTTGGGGGATAGATTGGTTGCATGGCACGGTAAGAAGCAAGAGTCGGTGTCCTTATCTACGAGTGAGGCAGAATATATTGCAGCAGCAACATGTTGCACACAAGTTTTGTGGATGAAACAAACCTTGAAAGATCTAGGTATTAATTTTAGTGAACCAATATCAGTAAAGTGTGACAACACCAGTGCAATCAACATTTCTAAGAATCCAGTAATGCACTCACGGACTAAGCACATTGCTATAAAGTATCATTTCTTGAAAGAAAAAGTTGGAGAAGGAGAAGTTAGATTGGACTATGTCCCAACTACAGAACAGGTGGCAGACATTTTTACAAAACCTTTGCCCAAGGAAGTATTTGAGTATCTTCGGAGCAAATTAGGAGTAGTCACACTTCCTAAGAAGTGACTAGCTATAGGGATCACCTTCTCAGGGGGAGCACTTGAGTGTTTGAGGATGGACTCAGGGGGAGTCAAATTGTGCCTGAGAAGTGTGAGGATGGACTCTGGGAGAGTCTACAGCAGCCCTTTGGTATTATTGACAAAGGGGGAGAAGAGTTACAGGAAGGTGAAGGTGTTGCCAACAATTCCAAAGGGGGAGATTGTTGAGCAAGGTGCTGCAAGAAAGTTGTCATTGTTGTCAACACAGGCAGTTAGATCCAAGGATGCAGTGGGTAGACAGATCAGAAGTCATTCAGATGCAGAAGATAGAAAAATTCGAAGAAAAAGACAAGTTAGAAAACTGTCGCGATATCGCGACATGTTTTCTGTCGCGATTTCGCGACAAGCCTAAGGAGAGAGAAAGTGCAGCAAGAAATGTCACGATTTCACGACGGAAGTGAGGAGAGAGAAAGTGCAGCAAGAAATGTCACGATTTCACGACGGAAGTGAGGAGAGAGAAAGTGCAAGGCAAAATGTCATGATTTCACGACAAATCGGAGGCCAAGAGGCTAACTTGAGAAACTGTAGCGATTTCGCTACATGTTGAATTTTGCGGCAAAAGCGAGAGAGAAAGTGTTAAGGGAAAAAGTTGTAGCGATTTCGCTACTAGTTGCAAAGGCTCAAATCAAAGGTGTAGCGATTTCGCTACGTGAAGAAGTTGCACAAATTAAAGGTGTAGCGATTTCGCTACGTGAAGAAGTTGCACAAATTAAAGGTGTAGCGATTTCGCTACGGGTAAAAGGTGCGCAAGACAAAGATGTAGCGATTTCGCTACAAGGTAAATACACTCAACTCGAAGGTGTAGCGATTTCGCTACAGGCCTAAAAGTGCAGACATCAAAGATACAGCAATCAAACTTCAAGTCAAAAAATGTAAGGCACAAGTCAAATTTCTCAAGAAAAAGCAAGTTGGAAGCACAAGGCAAAGTTGTTGAGTTTTCGCTACTGCGTGAAGCTTGAAGTGTACGGAAACCGAAAACGTCACGATTTCACGACATGAAGGATGATGACGTCAGCAAAGGCCAAATCGGTCATGATTTCATGACAGGATGCGAGGAAAGCTGTTGGAAACCGAAACGTCGTGATATCGTGACAAGAAGTATGATGACGTCAGCAAAGGGCAAAACGGTCGCGATATCGTGACAAGTTGCGAGGAAAGCTTGCAAAGACCAAAATGGTCGCGATGTCGCGACAGCAAGCGCATGGAGGCGTACGGCCAGAAAAAGGTCACGATATCATGACAAGTTAGTGTTACATAGCAACAGCGTCGAGAAAGGTGACAGAGGTAGTAGCAGCGCTTGAAGTCGACAAGATGGATCAAGGCCGACAATGCCTAGGGTTTCAAAGCCGACTTTGCTAGGGTTTTGCAATGGATCGATTAGGGTTTCAAAGCCAACTTCATGCTAGGGTTTTGCAACGGATCGATTAGGGTTTCAAAGCCGACTTCATCAAGGCATTTATAGCAGAATTTATTAAGGTTTGAAAGCCGACAAGTGTTAGGGTTTTACCATGAACATCTCTAGGGTTTTAAAGCCGACACTTGCTAGGGTTTACGGTGGACGTTGTTAGGGTTTGTAGCCGACAGTCACAAAGATTAAGCAGCCAAGAAAATTCTAGGGTTTCATGTTGTCTTCATTAGGGTTTGCAGCCGACGTGTTTGTGTAAGAGCCGAATATGTTTGATGTGGTATTCTCTTCTATAAAAAGGGGGACTATTGCGAAGTTAAGTGAAGAGGGTGTTGCGATATATGCGAAAGAAGCTCGGGTGCAATAGAGAGAAGGTTGGTTCGAACTCAAGAGTGAGCAAAGTGATAATTCATTGGAGTTGAAGGAAAGAGATCGCAGCGATGAGATAGTGAGTGAGTGCATGAAGCGTGAATGCATGAAGTTTGATCGAGTCGAATGCGAAGTCCTCATTCGGATCTGAAAATCGTGAGTGCATAGCGCAAAGTAGAGAAATGGAGTCTTAAGTTCGAAAGAGTGATCGGACAGAGCGAAGAGTTTCATGTAGAAGTAGAATGTAGAAAACAGTAGACTGTAAGGAATAAAGTTTTGTTATATCTCTTTTATTATCTTTTTGATCTCCAAGTTGCGGCTTGGAATAAGGGGTTGGTGCCTCTTTCCAGTTGGTGCTGGAAAAATCGGAGTTGGTGCTCCATTCTGTTGAAGCAGATAAAGCTAAGGGGTTGGTGCTCCTACCAGTTGGTTTTGGTGAATGATTATGTAAAGTTGTAGCTTTGCATTTGGTTGGATTTGGATGGTAGTCCAAGCAGTCATTTTGAGGAGTAGCCACATTGGTGAACCTCGTTAAAATGTTGTGTTATGTGTGATGCTTTTAGTACTTCTCTTATCTGTTTTAAACTGTTGTTGGTTTTAAATCTAATTGTTTTAGAAGTTTTTAAAGAACACACTGATTCACCCCCCCCCTCTTAGTGTCATTGTAATTATAACAGGAGTGGTAGGAAACCCTCCATTTCTCATCTACGCATTTTTGGATGTAAAGCTTTCATGCACACACCAAAAGTTAAAAGGAAGAAGCTAGATGAGAAGACATTGAAGTGTATTCTTATTAGCTATGATGAGTACTCTAAGGGTTATCATTTTATTGATCCCTTGACCAAGAAGATACACATTAGTAGATATGTAGTTTTTGATGAGGCTTTCACATCAGAAAACACATCACATGTATACCTAGACCTTGTGGAAACTAAGGTTGATAAATCTCCTTCATCAAAAGTTGGAGGTTCTTCTTCATCTTATTCAACACCTCAAAAGAAGAATCCAATGTGGTATACAAATACAATAAAAGACTCTAAGCTATCCACTCCACTAGATTTGACATTGGATAGGCCTCGTACTCGTAGCATGGCTCGACAAGAGAAAACTGCAACAGAGAATACTGGGGTTGATGATTTATGTCAATATTTTGAGGAACTTTTTGTAGATCCAGAGAGAGATACAAAAGATATGGATATTGATAATGATAATGTGTTTATGTCTTCAATAGACGATCTTGAACCTACATCAGTGCAAGATGCTCTAGGTGAGCCTCAGTGGAAGGTCGCTATGGATGCAGAGTATAAGTCTTTGATGAAAACAAAACTTGGAAGCTTGTCGATCTGCCACATGGAAATAAGCCCATTGGCTACAAATGGGTGTTCAAAGTCAAGTACAAGGCATATGGGACAATTGATAAGCATAAGGCCCATCTTTTTACAAAGGGCTATGCACAAAAGGAAGGCATTGACTATGAGGAAACTTTTGCACCTACCGCTTGGATGACCACTATTCGAGTTATTTGTGATATGGCAGCACAATATGGGTGGAAATTTCACCAGATGGATGTAAAGAGTGCTTTTCTAAATGGTGATCTCCAAGAGGAAGTCTACATGACTCAACCTGAAGGATTTAAAGTGGTAGGCCAAGAGCAAAAAAATTGCAAGTTGGTCAAATCCTTATATGGTTTGAAACAAGATCCTTGAGCTTGATATATAAAAATGGATAATCACCTCCTACAGCATGGATTTAAGAGATTTTTGTTAGATGCAAACCTCTATTTCAAGAAATAAGGTTCTAATATAGTGTTGCTTGTACTCTATGTTGATGATATGCTCATTACAAGGGAGTTCAGAACCTATGATCTCTGCTGTCAAAAGTGACTTGTGTAAATCTTTTGAGATGATAGATATCAGACTTCTCCATTATTGTCTTGGTCTGGAAGTAAGCCAGAAGGAGCACTACATTAAGGTTTCTTAGAAAAAATATGCCAAGACACTGTTAGAAAAATATCGCATGACTGATTGTAAGCCAATGGCAACTCTGATGGAATCAGGTCTTCAGTTATCATGATATGATGATTCACCTCAGGTAGATGGTACTCTCTATTGATAGTTGATCGGAAGTCTCATATATTTGACCAATACTAGGCCAGATATCGTATTTGTTGTCAACTATCTTTCAAGGTTCATGCAGGAACCTAAGACTACTCACTGGAAAGCAACAAAATGTGTTCTTCACTATGTCCGTGGTACTATGGAATATGGCCTAGAATACAAGAGGAATGTTAAATTCTTCTTGCAAGGATACTCGGACTTCGACTATGTCGGGTCGTTTGATGATCGCAAGTCAACTTCAGGATATATTTTTCATCTTGGATCCGATCTTGTCTCTTGGCACAGCAAGAAGCAACAGGTGGTTGCTATCTCATCTATAGAGGCAGAATATTGTACCGCATGTGAAGCTGTGTGTGAAGTGATATGGTTACGTCACATCCTGACAAGTATGGGCCTTCCATCCAAATATCCAATCCACTTGTTTTGTGACAACCAGGGTGTTTTGAACCTTGTTAAGAATCCAATGCATCATGAGAAAACCAAGCACATTGATACACAATGCCACTTCATTCGAGACAAACTTCCAAGGCACCAAATTCATCTTCAGTACATTCCCACTGATGCTCAAGTTGCAGACATTTTCACTAAGGCACTTGCACATGTCAAATTTGAATTATTTCGTAGCTCTCTTTGTATTGCAAAATGATGTAATCAGGGGGGGTGTTAGTATAGCTAGTAGTTATCCTATTACCCAAATAATGTAATAAGGGGGTATGTTAGCGTAGCTATGTTAGTTATTCCATTATAGGTTAATGTTGTTATTTTGTTACAACTTATTCTATTTGACGCCTAGGTGGTTTCGTAACCTACAGTATAATCTAAGGCTTCCTATGTATTATTTATGTAGTTCAATACAATCGCTCAGTCGTTTGCATTCCTACATGCTTGTCATGACCCACCCTCACTGGTGGACCCTCGATAGGTACTCAAAAAATATAGTAAGCATCCTCCAAGGTAATAGTGAGCTCCCATGTTGGAAGCTAAAATGAACCCTTATTTGGGTCCCATATCTCAACAAGTGTGGATAAGAGTGCCTCATTCGCTCTAACTATCTCCATATGTCCGCACCCATCTAGACCCACAACCTCTAAAAACTCCTAGTCATCTAAAGTGAGGGCATTGCGCACCTTGGAAATAGTGCGAGACCATCTATGTCTAGCATAGAGGAGCTTCACCTAGGGAAAAACAAGCAAAGCAACATCAATGCATACAAAAAAATAAAACAAAAGCATGCATCACACATTGGACAAAAAAAATACTCCATTCTAGATTAAATTGCATTCCATCACATACAAGCAAATAAACATGTCAAAAAAAAATTGAACCTACCCCATGTGCGGTAGTAAAAAAAACAAACACAATACACAACATGCATTATAGATTAAATTACACTTCATCACACACAAAAAAAAAAACTTTCAACCTACCCCATGCACAGTAGTAAAAAAATACAACATCCAAGGCAACATTGCATTCCATTCAACACACACAAAATAATGCATATCATAAAACAAAAAAAAATAAACCAAAAAAAATTCAACCTACCCAATGTAAGGTAGCTAAAAAAAAACACAACATCCAAGGCAACATTGCATTCCATTCAGCACATATGAAATAATGCATATCATAAAATAAAACAAAAAAGAAACAAAAAAAATTTCAACCTACCCCATGCGCGAGTAGTAAAAAAAATACACAACATCCAAGGAAACATTACATTCCATTCAGCACACACGAAATAATGCATATCATAAAACTAAAAAACTAAAAAAATTTCAACCTACCCAATGCAAGGTAGCTAAAAAAAACACATCCAAGGCAACATTGCATTCCATTCAGCACATACAAAATAATGCATATCATAAAACAAAAAAAAATAAAACAAAAAAACTTTCAGCCTACCCCATGCAAGGTAGCTAAAAAAAACACAATATCCTAGACAACATTGCATTCCATAAAGCACACACAAAATAATACAATTTCTTTTTTCTAGCCCCACTTAATGATTTTTCAAAAAAAAACAAGCAAGCAAATAAACTACACTAAGGGCCTTCGAAGACCTACCTATGCATATTGCACACTAGATTCTGCTCCAGCTGATACCCCACCTCCAGCACCTACATCACCACCACTGCCACTTCCTTCACCAATATCCATCTCTCATATCTCAGAGCAAGAAAGACAACTGACAAATGAAATAATGAATGAAAAGGATATGACGACCTATATATAGCTGCTTTTCATGGCAAAAATCATGCAATCGTGATTTGCAGTGGAAAACGTACATCCATGTTTTGCAGAACATGCAAAACTGTAGACCCATGGTTTGCAGTGGAAAATGTGGGCTTGCAGTTCACAAAATACAAAACCACACACCAACGGTTTTATCCTAAACAAAAAAACACACTTACATCAATCAAATCAACATTTGCAGATCATCACCCAAAAACACAATTTAGTGCACCTTGTATCTAGTGAACTACCCTATATACCTAGCGGTTGCAGCGATTAGCAATCCATGCAATATGATAGGATGAGTAGCTCACCATAAGGACACTCATTCAAACATTCAACATCAAATCACCATGGCATTAAATCAGCTAAGTCCTTAAAACATTGAGCTTGGTTGTGTTCAAAACAAATTTGCACAAGGTTATCCTTAACCCTTTCATTGGGTCAAAAGTGAAAAGCAAATAAATCATTTTAGAATAATCAAAAATCACCCAAGTATCAAGGTCTAAATGCGCTAGCTTCGATGCACAAGAGTGACTAACAATAGCAGGACTCACGATCTCATGCATGTGATCAATGATTCTACCAACCATTCTATGCAAACATGAATCAAAAAGCAAACTTGTAAAAACACAAACAGTGTCAAAATTAGGGCATCAAGCCGATCAAAATACCATAAATTTACATTGCATTCACATCATACAATCAGCACCCTCCTTTCATCATCCACATTTGGTCAATTGGCTTGTGGGTTTCATCATTTACCCATTCACCAATTGAGGGGGTAAGTAAGCAAATCAAAATTTTCAAGTCATTCATTCTTTGTGTCGAGAAGATTTGAGTCCATTTCTCCATTCAAATAAAATTAGATGTCATTGGTTTTTGAACTGCATCATGTCGCACACAACGCAGTACAAAAAGAGGTATTTGTAGACATCAAAATTCAACACCCACAAAATCACATTTGCCACCCCACCATAAAATCCTGCATAATAAAATTATATGCCTAAGTTTCAACTTAGGGATATAAGATCCTGCACATTATCCTATTTTCTAGATTTATTAAATATGGAAAATCAGCCTAGATACCCTACCTACCCACTAGACATGTGTCCTAACCACCTCACCCAACACCTTTACCACATCTCATCCACTCTTGTCTCCCTTGTCCCTTCACATGGGATAAAATCCCACATACCACTCCACTTGCAACCACATCACCCCAGTTAAGTGAGGCACACTAGGTAACTCACTGAAACTGCCCCATCCATTTGGTAGCCCAAAATTGCCACTTGTAAATCCAGGCTTGCCACCTACCATTTCCCTCAAAAACCATAAGGGGCCTATAAAGGCACCCTTACCCCATCAAAAAAAGGGAGCTAAATATTTACACTGCCAGGCTACTAAAATAGATTCAGACCTTTGTGCACATCCTAAGAGACATCCATTACCAGAGCCCAGAGGCCTATTTTTTGAGGTAATCTATCCTTCAATCCAAACTATTGGTTCATAGTTTCACATTCATAACCACACTTACGTAGTTCCACAATCATATACATGTGGTTACCAGTTTACCATCATGCCTGTGTGGTTTAGCAGAGCTGAAAGCATAGTCAATAATTTTTTGTTTGTTTGCAAGGTGTTTGATTTAAATTGTTTTTTTTATTGACATTATATGATCACTTGCTTAGGGTCTTTGTTAGCATCATTTTTTATAGCTTGATCTATAGGTGTTATTGATCCCTTTGCTGGTTTTTATGTGTGTAGGTAACAAGTATATTACAGGAGCTGCTAGAGCTAGAGTGGTCTCGTGCTGGATATCAAATCCCACTCACCTTGTTGAAGCTATAGCAAAAGATTGAAGAGCATCTTACTTTGTTAAAGATCTAGAAGACCCTATTCCTCTATCGAAAAATATTTTGTACCATACAGAGAGAGACATTGTAACATTGCTCCCCAGACACTTTGGGCAATTCAAAAGTTGTATACATTGTATCAAAATAAATCAATAAGAAAAGCATTTTTTGTCAATTCTCCTGTCTTTGTGTGTTTATATTTGGTGTTCATATATTTTAGTTACATCTTCCTAGGAACAACCAATTCCATCGATGATGGCTCTGCTATCTAGCAGTATATCATGGGGGCATGTCTATTTGCAAAGGTAGTAGTCTGACCTAAATCCATTGAGTGCATGCTATCCCATTAACGGTGGTACCAATATTGAGCGATGGGTGGTCCACTTCATGCCAAGTTAAACAACAATGAGGTGAAATAGGGATTATAAGGATCAGTCCCAAGATTTGAATCATGTTTGGTAGTAAAAAAGGACCGTGGATGGAACCAATTCCCCTATGTATAAAAAAAACTACAATGCAAAGGGTTTTTCTATCTTTATTAACTTTAAAATATAATCATTTTCCCACAAGGGACACCCTAGTGGTGTATCTTTTGACTAGCATGGAGGCTATCCAAGTTTAAATCACAAGAAGGGATGCCCTTGTTGTACCACCAGTTTTACTTTATCTTACATCTATATATATATATATATATATATATATATATATATATATATATAAGTTGGTTAGTGTGAGAAACCCCTAGGATTCTTAGGGATGAGCATTCCTATCCCAACCATGATCCATAGCAAGGTCGAGAACTAAACTTATCAATAGAAGACTAACACACAGACACACACAACAATTTGAACCTTGGACCTCTCAAGAAAGAGCCAAATCCTGAACCCTTACGTTGTCTCCTGAGACTCTATATATATAATAATTATTTATTTTATAATTGATATTAGTTTAGTATATATTAACATTATAAAACTAATTATAACAATGAGAATTAGGCTATTAGGAAATATTTACCTTTACATTTAGATATAAATTAAACTAAAATCTTATTAATATATTAAAATAATTGTTTATCATTTAAAGTATCTTGAAAATGATAAATATGATGAAATTATAATAATGTAACTTTTGTTCAAATTGTTTTAGAATAATGTGGCATAAGTTTTCATTAAAAAGTACATAACATGAGTGAATTTATATATATAACCATAAATTATTACAAATTTTATCATTTAAAAAATAAGTATTTATATGTCATGGAAAAATTTATTTAATGATTATAAAAATAAGAAATACTTTGTGTGCGAAATGTATTATATTGCAATTTATATGATTTCACTTGATATTACAACCTTATATTGATAAAGTGGAGGAATGGGTTAGATTCTCAAAGCAAACTCAATTGGGGATATGTAGGATGAAACAAATACACGAAGGATGAAGTGTACTCTACACATTGTTAAATAGAGGTAGAAAAGCAGAGATGTGGATTGGAAAACTATTAGAATCCTTTTGGGGTTATTGGTTATTTGAGTGGTGCTATATAGGTGAGATGTGGGCTAACAATGCATCAACTTTTAAATGGTGACAAATAAAAATAATTCAAAAAAAATTAATTACAAATAAATTAAAAATTAAACCATCAGTCCCATATGAGATTTTACTTGTTGAAATAGAGAATTTTTCACTAGAAACAAAAGCTATGATAACACTATTAGAATATCTAAAATAAATAAAAATAATAGAAGATAGTAGGTTGTCAAGACAAGTAATCAAAGAAACACTAAATAAAAAATATACATGGATGAAATAAAACAACAAATGAATAGAAACATAGAGCATTAAATTTCATGAGGTCCCAAACTCCAACAAAAACATAAATGATATGTGAAGAAAAAATTTAGACTTGTGTCCCAGGGGGACAGTGCAACGGTTTAGGCTTTGGATCTTATTCGGGATATCCAAGGTTCAAACCATGGTGTGGGTGAGTGTATGAGGGGGTGGATGTGTGTTCATAAAAAAAATAAAAAATAGACTTGTGATGTTGACTAAAAATTTTGGAAGGAAAAAATAGTTGTACATCAATGAGTACATAAATACAAAGATCAAATGGAAATAAAAAATACTTATAGCCCAATTAAGATCAACTTCAGACCATCTTAGATGTGAAACTAGGAGATGAACAATTCCTAAAGAAGTATGGTCAAAACAAATATGTGTCTTTTCCATAGTAGGAGTTGTGGAGACCAAAAACAAATTGTCATAAAATGTGAAGCCTACAAGGACATCAAGATTGCATATGAGGATACTATAAAAGTAAACATACTAATGTAACTTTTTAAATAATTGAGAATTGAAAAAATATAGAAACTTCTCTTTAAAATCAACTATAAAAGAAATTTACTCCAAAATATGATAAGAGGATGTTGAGTTTTGTTTGACTTTGTTGAACAATTTTCTTTTTTTAACTTTGATAAAATTTAAAACTTTAAATAGGAGATCTAAGATTTGAATTCAAAAGGAAGTAGGGTTGTGCACTATACTCCATATTATATTAAATCTCTTAGTCCCATGGACTATGTTGGTCTTGTGGACATAATTAAAATAAATTCATTTAGTTCAATAAGGACAATGTAGTGGTTAGGGCTTTACCCTTTATTTGGGGAGGTTCAAACCATACTCTACCCAAATGAGGATAGGCTATATGGTAGCAGTCTCGTTGGCTTTGTCTAACCCAGTGAGCTATGGTTTATAATGATAGCACCCAATGGTATTACTGTAATAGACTAAAATTGACCCATTTTAAATTACCTTAAGTTCAAAATATTCAAAAAATACATTAAAAATGTGTGTTAATATTTTGCCTCAATTTTTGTGCTTGTATAAATTTTACTTTTAGCCTCTTGATGATATCAGCTCTATTTGATAGATATCGGTTGTCCGATATGATATCAGACCTCATTATGCAAAATCAGATGTCTCATCTCGTCAAAAACAAAAAATACCCAGAATAGCAAAATTACAAAATTTGTTGTAACTTTTTTTGTCCTCACCTGGCTAACAGCATGAATGTTATAGTATCGAATCAACCAATATTGGCCAGATTGGAAGAAATCATAACTCCCCTTATTTTTTAGCCCAACCCCTCTAACTCACCTTGCCTATTTAATCCAGGCACTCTCCCTGGATTCCCCCTAGCTTTTTATCATTCTCGCATCCTTAGTATTATAGTGCATTTGCTAGTTTCATACTTTCTTGTAGGTTTAGAGATCCAAAAGTGCACATCGGGTGGTACGATACGAGATCAAATGTTCGATATCATCAAAACAAGTCTGATCTTGTCTGCAGGTCGCTTGGGGGCACCTTCAGACCTTTGTTTGCATTTCTAGTCCTCTATTTTGCATTTACAAGATTACATATGTTATTTATCATCTCATCTAAGCATTAATTCCATTTTCATATCTGGTGTTCACCTTCATATACATTTTATTCCACTATTTCACATTCATAGCATAGATTTGCATTGTTTCTTTTCAAGCATTGCATGTAGTGATCTCATATGATCTAATTTATGCTTAATTAAGTTCATATTAGGCTATAAATTTCTATTTTTGTTGTCAATCTATGAAACTATAGGTTTTTGCTCAAATCGAACCTGCCAATATCAAATCGAACCTGTCAATATCATATCAGACATTCGATATTGCCCTATAGAGTTTGATATTACCTACAATAAGCGAAAGGGTTCAACATCAGCCATCCATATTGAGTAAGATCATGAAATTTCTTTAGTAATCAAGCATTACATTTGTTTAGATTTTGTAATTTGCTATGTGTTGTATTCATTTGAATCTAAATTACATATAGTATAGATTAGTTGCATTTTGCCAAACTAGGTGAATGTGAGTGAATTAAAATGAACACATCAAACAACTCCCAACCTAGGCGTGGAAACTGCCACATACATGTTTCTTGGTTAACCCACCCAATTCGTCAAAAAATCACCAAAGAGGGTACGACATCAAATGCCTCTCCTTTGAGGTGTAGACTCATCATTCTCCTATTACTCTTCAAGGCGTGAATCCATTAGCCTTAGGGAAAGGAGTGAGAGAATTTTAGATCTACAATTACCATTCCCTATGTATTAAAAAATAAAAATAACTCCATTTAAGTTCATATAGATTAGAACAAATATATATATATATATATTGATTGGTAAAAATGGGTTTTGAAAGGATCTAGTAACCTTTTACAAAAGGAGAAGGTTGGGAGAAGAGATCCCAACCACAAAGGTAAACACAAAAAGTGAAAAGGGTTTTTTTGTAAAGGAAAAAAAGCTCGCACCCAAAAGAAAGAGGTTTTCCCACATAGGAGAAAACCTTAGACTTATAAGATCAATTACAAATGAATGAGGACTCTTCGTAGATGAAATAGGACCACCCATAAATATGAAACAAGACCAACCACCAAATGAACAGGACCATTCGTAGAGGAAATAGAACCAATCGAAAACCACACAGGACCATCTATAAATGAAATAGAACTATTCGTAAAGGAACGGGGACTATCCAAAAACCAACATAGGGTCATCCATAAATAAGCCTAGGTCCATTTGTAAACCAAACCATACCATCCACAAAAGCCCTCATGCAAACTCCTAGAGAAGAAGGTGAAGCACATTCTATGACAAACCATGGAAGGAAGACGCCCAGATGAGCAAGAAACCCTAACCCTACCACTAGCAAAGAAACCAATGAATCCTTATATCATACATGGTCCCTCTAAGACCAAGAAAATATGAGAAGGAATCCAGCAGAAACCCCTAGACACGAGCCCCGAAACACCAACCATGGGAAACACTCAACTATAAATATGAGGCCTCCCCAAGCCTAGAAAAGGTAGTGAGTGACCACCTTGGCAAGCATAACAAAGAAATGCATCCACTAAAAACTTCAAAATGCCAGCCACAAATCATAAAAAATGGAAAACTCTCAACTAGGAATAAATGGGGCCTTCTCCAAGCCCAAAAACCAGTGAAATATCATCTTGACAAGCAAAACCAACAAAACAAAGCCACCAAAAATCCTAAGCCACCAGCCATGAAATGCAAACCATGGGAAACACTTAGCTAAGAACAATTAGGACCTCTCCCAAGCCTAGAAACCAGTGAATGACCATTCTAATAAGCAAAATGAAAGAAACTAGATCCCACTCCGAAGCAAAGCCAACCCCCACATTGAGATAATAAACCAAGTTTGTCTGTTCATGCAACATCACCTAAAAAGACTTCTTGGAACACCTCAGAAAGAAGCTAAGAAGGTCTTGGAGACCCTCTAGGCACCAAGCAATGATAGGAAGGGTAATAAACCCTAGGAAAACTAGGATATCTACCTATAAAACCATAGCATAGCAATAGATCCGCTAGAAAACCCTAGGAAGAGCTGAGGAGGGAACGAGAAGATGAAGAGATGACCTCCCACCCATAACAGGATGTCTCTTGCTCCCGCATTGGGTAATCTCCTAAGCGTGCTTTGGATCCACTAGAAGAAAATAATATCTACCTCCTCTTACCTGGAACACCTCAAGAAGAAACAGAAAATGGCTTGGATGCCCTCTAGGTACCAATTAACGGCAAGAAGAGCCAAAAATCCTAGGATAACTAGGAGATCTGCCTAGAAAACCACAACAAAGCAAGATACCCACCCGAGATCCCTAGGAAGAGCCAAAGATGGAGAAATAAGATGAATAAGCGACCTCCCACCCATAGTGGGATGTAAATTGCTCCCACCCTGGGGCATCTCTTGAGTGCGCTACGGATCCGCTAGAAGAAAAAGAGATATGCCTCCTCTTTATTGGAACACCACAGGAAGAAGTAGAAATGGCCATGGAGACCCTCCAAGCACTAGGTTGTGATAGGAAGGGCTAGAAACCCTAGGAAGACAAGGAGATATGCCTAGAATTCCACAACACAGTAGGAGATCCACCTGAGAGCCCTAGGAGGAGCTAAGGAGGGAGCGAGAATGCGAAAGGGTGACCTCCCCGCCCAGAGCGGGAGGTCACCCAGTATTTTTTTAAATTTTTAGATTTGAACAAATAGATTTAACTCAAACAATAATTATAATTAATTTTATTTTCCCATCTATCTTATGGTATCTTTTCAAATTCATATATTTTTTTGTTAAACAATGCATATTTTTTAATACATGATTTTTTTTTATTTGGATAGTCTAAAAAACCCCTACGACTAATGCATAGGGTTGAGTATTTTCATCCCAGTTTGTTATTACATTATTACTTTTTATAAAATGAAGATAGTATTTAGATCTTTATTTCATTATGCCTTGTGCAATCATATGATTTGGACAACTATTTAATCAAATGGTCAAGATATAAAGAATATATTATAAAGTTAGTGTATCATTTATTATATCAACAATAAAAGGTATTATCAATTTGAGGAATTTCATAGTTTTTACAAGTCCCTCTTTGAAAATAATAGTGATTCCCCATACATTTTTTCATTCTACCATGAACTTGAAGATATTTTTCACCTATTTTGGATATGTCATAAGGCTCAAGATGCTTAGAAGTGGATTTTTTTCTTTTCATATTTTCTTTCATAGTGTTCACATAGAATCATATTCTCCTTGGATACCCTCCTCTCCTCCCTTTGATATTTCCAAAATTTTGGTACCTCTTCAGGATTGGAAAGCCAGAAATGATTCCTTATTCTTTGAGGCCTTTGTTGTTCCATTTTACATTATTGTTGATTGGATCAATGTTTTTTCTTCTATGTTGTTGTAGACTTTAGTGCATGCCAACAAAGTGATAATGAAATTGGTCCATTTGTAGGATTTGGTTGAACACTAAAAGAATGTTCACTGCACTATTCTCTTGCACTAACCATTTTGTCGACTAGATACACAGAGCATAAGATTGAATGTGGTAGGCTTGGCCACTAAGGTGACTTGTCCTCAGCACTAGGCCAAAACACATGCTAAATTCAATAAGTGAGGAGGGAGATCAATCTACCAAATATAAGCCTCCAAATTTGGTAGATTTGATAAAAATAATTAGTGGTCTGATGCATGTTTGGACTCCATTTTCTATAGATAGTTAATGGTTATTTGAGGGTGTGCTTATCCACTCTCTCTTTTTTTGCTTGTAAAATTATTATATTTTAGTTTTTTTTTAATTATTATTGGTTGCGTAGTAAACCTCTATAATTTCTATCCTATTAAGTAAATATTCAACGGTACCCCAACCCTCCAAATAATTGTACCAAGATAACCCAGTAAGCACTTGATCGCTATCAACCAACCTATCGCTTTTTGGATATTTTATTTTAGTTAATATAATAGTTTTTTCCAATAAAAATAGTAGTGATTTAATCATATTATATAAAAACATTATTGATTATTGTATATAAAATAACTCAAAAGCATCATTATAAATTCCATAAAATGCCCTATAGGTCATTTTTTAAATTATAACATAATTTTTGGGCTAAATTTTCAACTAGCAATATTTGTATATTAAACCAACTTTAAAAAGTGGATTGAGAATTTAAAGATGAAATACTTAAAGTCTCTTCACATTTTGTTTTGCATGCTTGTATAAAATAGAGTGTTCAATTTGAAAAATAATTTGTATTATTATAAATATTGTCTCAAATATTTATTACATAAATTTTTCAAAGGAGTAAATTTTCATGAGGAAAAACTACTCTGCTAGGGTTTGATGAGGAAAAACTACTCTGCTAGGTTTTGGTTCTGTCATCATTTGTAAATTTTGTTGCTTTGGTTTTGGATACTGATATTACCACCAATTAGGTGGCTACTCTCTTTTTTTATGGCTTCATCATCCGTAGATGTAACGGTTGTTACAAATAGTGGAACTCATGGCATCGAAGCAAGCTCAAAAGTTTGTTTTGAAAGTGGTGGATGAGGTAATGATTCTTCTCCAGATGTTGTGCTCTCTCTTGATGTTGTTTCTCCAGTTGTAAAATGGTATGAGAATCATTGTCTTATAGATTATTTTGTTGGTCAAATATCGTCACAAGAATATTTTTAAAATTGGTTGAAACTTCACTGGGAAGCTTATGGTGTTGTGGTCGCAGGTATCCGCAATCTTACTAAAATTTTTGTTTTGATTTCTTTTAAAGAACCCTCATAATTACAAAATATGGTTGCTAAGTCTATTTTTTTGTTTCTTCGCAATACTTTGATGGTCCTTTCTCCTTGGACTCCTTTCTAAGTTTCAGAGCAAGTTGCCTTGAAAGTGTCAGTTTGGCTTGAACTCCCTGATCTTTTGCTTCCATTATGGGAATTTATTGATGATATTTTTAAACCCATTGGTTGAGTGATCTATTGGTAAGAAGAGTGGTTCTTCTCAGCATGATCTAATAAAAGAGTCTGTGTTGAGGTTGATCTCGCATAGGATCTCAAAGAATTTGTGGACATTCAGGTTGATACAGATCATTTTATGCAAAAAATTATTTACTTTAGTTTATCTAATACTTATTTTTTGTGCCAATCCACCATGCATCATATCAAGGATAATTTATTGGTTGCTCAAAAACCTTTGGTGGTTGCTCTTGCTCCTCATATTGTGCCTGCACCTCCCAAACCCTTTGTTGAGGGTAATTGGATCATAGTTTCTAATAAGAAGGGGGAAACCAACCCCAAGTTGATGCTTTCTAATGGAGATAAGGTTGTGAAGTTGCCATCTCAACCTCCTATTGTTCTTGTTCATCCTATTTTGTCTCCTTAGGCTCTACCTACTAAGAAACCTCCCAAGCATAAATCAGCCTCAGAAGAAGGGAATTCACTACCAATACCTCCACCCTCCAAGCATTCATGTAGTCCATCTCGGGATGGCTCGCCATCAGCAAGGGGAAGCTAGGACGCTAAGCATCATCCTTCAACTTTTGGTGACTTATTTCAATCTTCTTAGACATCTTTATTTAATAGGTTTTTAGTTTTGGCTAATATTATGGGCAGTACCTCGATTGTTGGTGAATTATTTCAACCTTCTCAAACCTCTAGATTTAATAATTCTTTGGTGTTGGCTGATGTTGGCATTTTTGCCACACTAAAATTAAATTTAAAATTTTTCCTAAGTTTGCAATGAGTTTCACCCAGTGAAATTCATTTTCGAGCAAAAACGTTGGCAAAATTCATTTTCAGGAAAAATATCAATGAAATTTATTTTTGCCTAAAAATCTTAGCGAAATTCATTTTTAGCTAAAAATCTCAGCAAAATTCGTTTTCATCTGAAACTCTCTGTGAAATCTCTTTTCGGACGAACATGGGCAAAAATCATGGCGAAAATCACTTTTTGGGTGCAAGTGGGTGAAATTCCTGACGAAAGCCCTTTTCGGGCGAAAATCATGATGAAAGCACATTTCAGGTTAATTTTGAAGCTATGCTTTGGCAAAATTCCATTTTGGGCCTCATCTTGGTGAAGTTAATTTTTGTCATGTTCTCCAAGCGAAAGCCATTTTTGATTGCATCTTGAGCAAATATTATTTTGAGGAGGATTTTAAAGGTCGTTCAGTTCAATTTTTGGGGCAAAGGAGTTAATGTTTCCATATGAAGATCAAATTCAACAGATAACCAGAAGCTTGTCGAAATTAAATGTTGTCCGCTTGTCCCTATTAGAATATTATTATAATGTGCACTATGCCACTTGTCTTATTTCCAGTTTGAGTTCTCCAATTGGAGTTATGTGTCTTGTGCATGACACTTGGAGTGGAGATTATGATACTTGTCAAATCTCCCTCATAGGCTTGATGCCTATATATTGTAACATATTTTGTGAATACATTTGTGCCTTTTAGTTGTGTCCCAACATCTGGTATCAGAGTGGTGAGATACACCTATGGGATTCTTGGGGTTTGAGTATGGAGTCAGGGAGTATGCTCTCCACTCATTGAGTGGATCAAAAACCAGAAACTCCATTATGAGAGATCTGTTTTTAGTGGAAATTTGAGTTGTTGAAACTCCATTTTTTTTTAAGAAGTCTTGGTGTTAATGTTTCTCAAATTTGTTGAGTGGTGTTAAAATTTTATTCCCCAAGCCTGATCCATTATAGAAAAAACTTTTAAGAGTGGTCCTTTCATTGAGATGTGTATCTGGTCATAATTGTGTGAAGCCTAACTATTGCTTTTTAAAACTTGCATATGAAGATGCCTACGAACAACTTCAAAAGGGTATATTGCCACCTCTATGCATGCACCACTAATGGCACCATATAATAAAGTTCTCAGTGGACCTAGCTCAAATTGATCCAAACATTTGGTCCTTCTTCTGAATGTATAACCCAAAGCCAAATACTTAGGGTTTTTTTGACTTTCTTTCATGAGACAATGAGGTTTCATGCTGAGGCCCTAAAAGGGAAAGTAACAACAAAAGGGATGCAAAGGGAACCTGAGAAGCAGATACTTCATAAAAAATTGAGGACTGTAGCTATTTCAAAGGGTCCAAAAACTAGGAATCCATGACTAATCCCCTTGGGCAATACGCACATGAAAATTCACCCACCTTTACCCTTGCATTGCTCAAAAGCTGTGAAACAGCCCCACAATTCCCAATTTTATTACCCGATCCCTTCTTCAACCTCAAAGCATATGGCATTTTACATAGCAAGAAGATTTTATCCTAAAACAGAGGCCTCTCTTTAGAAATTCTGCTAAATCATCTGGCATTTTATTATTCACTTCACCACACCTAACACATTTTTTTTTGGTGAATGAAAGTGTGGTTCTATTGTACGAGAGTCATGATATCCTACACTTGGACCATATTCTATGCATTCAGACTTGATATTCATACTCCAATCACCACCTAGAGCTATGATTCCTACATTAATATGGACTAGATCCATCCATTATGACTCTGCTTGCCCATACTGCAACATTAGATCCTATTCCTTGATGCCATAGCATGGGAGGAGGTGCCCCTCGCCATTGCAAAATGTTTGAGTGAAGATTTGCTTCGAGGGTGTGCTTGTTGGAGTCTACAACACAATCACTAGGAAGACGACCGGTAGTAAAGATAAGCAATGATATTAGCAAATCAGGATTTGAATCACCGCTGCCACCAAAGCCATTCTGATGCACCTATGAAGTGGAGATAAGCAGTGATATTAGCAAAGTGAAATATCGTCAAGCACGTATTTTTAAACAAATTTTTTTTCCACCTGCGCGCACCCCCCCTACAAATCAAAGACGTAGTAGACTCTTGCTCCTAGTGATTTTTTTCTGATCGTCTACCCAGACCGCATCGAGCGAAGGATATTACAATGGCATTCTATGGCGTAGCGCAGAGAGGGTGAAAAATATCAAAAAATTTTGCATATTAACTATAATTTTTAGAGCAACAATGACATTTCATTCAAACTACTACCCGTTCCCCGAAGAACCCTCCTCTGAAGCTATGGCACACCGATGGTGATGGCCAATTTGGTTTGTGCCTTCCATCAGTTACCATGGTAGCGATGATGTTTAGTGAGCATACGTGGTCTATTGCAATCCTAGTGGACAAAAGTTGAAATGAGTGCCAGTCACAAGGTATAGTCCATTTATTTTTGGGTTTCAAAAATAAAATGAGTGAATAAAGCTTATCTTTGATTTTTCATTCCACATGCATAAGTGGAAAGATTCCACAAAATAGTTTTAAAAGTTCTAAATTGAAATTGAAACATATCATATTTAAAAAATATAATCCTTGATGTTTCAAATCCTATATCTTGGAGGTTGATATTCTGGTAGCAAATTTTATAAAACTCCCAAGTTAAGCAATTTATTCTATAGTAGCATTTGAATGGGTGACCACTTGGGAAATCCCAGAGCTGCACACATTTAGAGGATAATATTTTTTTCTTTTTTCAAGCAGCAATTTGTATCCAACTATAGGCTTATATATAGTCGTTGGAAATGTTTTTTCGAGGGGGATTCATTGGTTCAGTTATTTTTAAGTTTTGAGACCATTTTCTAGGCTAAATTCTGGTTTGAAGTTCACATTGTAAAACAAAGTGCATTTTTGGTTGCATCCGACACTCTTGAATAGAAAATTTGGCAAACTTGAAAGGGGATCATTTTTAAGTCATCAAATGAATATTAGGCCAATATATTCATTAAATTTAGCAAGTTTGGGCATTATTATCATTGAAGGCATTGATATTGTATCAATTTTTTGAGTCACATTTTGGGCCTATTCTTTGGCCAAATTTTCTAATACAATAATCAACTTAAGGGTGATTTAGGGCCCTTTATCCCGTGCTTGTGGAGTCCTCTTGTGGCATTGTCTTGGCCACTTTTTTTTTGGTGTTTGCCTTTACTTATTTGGGTTTTTTATTCATTTAATTCTTGTTATAACCCTTGCACTTTTTTGGGTTTTATATAATTGTAATCAAGTGTAGTTCCTTTGCATATACACTTGACATTTTTGCAACATCTAAAAGCAAGCAAGGACATAAGCACCTTGTCATAAAATCTAAGCACCTAAAACTTTGGTACACTATTGCAACAATTTCTCAAAAAACAAGCAAGTAAGCATTGTAATAAGAAGTTTCACTTCTTACTCTCTTTGGGTGGAAAATAGCAATTGTGTTCAAGTTATCCCTCCCACTATTGGAACCACTTGATGATTCAGAGTGGAAAACTAGGAAAACCCTCCTCTAGATTTTAAGTAGTGTACCCTAGATTTTTTTAGGGCTTTAATTTGGAATTTGTGTTTCTTATTTCCCTCCTTTGTTGAGCTCCCTCTTCTCTCAATCCTTTTCTAAATCATAGCTACTAAAAATCTACTAAGTGGTCTCACTAAAAAGCTTGAAGGAGGTCACTCTTTTGCAAATTGGAAATATGACATGGAATCTATTTTAATGATGAATGGCATGTGGGATTTTGTAAGACATAGTAAATATGATGAATACCCACTCATAGCACGTGAAGACCCTGCAGCAAAAACACTATTTGAAAATAATTCCAATATAGCTTTGAGTCTCATCAAGCTAGTTATAGGAATTCAATGTAGAGAAATTGTAAGAGCTACAACTACACCTAAAAAATCTTGGGATTCTCTAATAAGATTGTTTGATAGGCCAAGTCAAGACAATATTTTGTATCTAAAACAAAAATTACACAATCTATATATGAAAGGCTCACTTACCAATTACCTTATGGAAGTGAAGTCTATTAGGAATGATTTCTTAGTTGTTGGTAAAACTCTTGATGATAATGAGTTGATTCCTATAATGTTGCATGGCCTTACTTCCAAATTTCACTCCCATGCTACCATGTTAGATCTAAGTGGTAAAATAATGAATTCATCACTTGAAGAGATTAAAATTCTACTTAAGAAAGGCATCCTTACAACCTAGATACAACAAGGGTTCAAATCAGCAGCATCAAAATCAAAGAGGTATATAGCATCAGAGATATCCACAATAGCCATGTTAGTAACAGCATCAGTAGCCACATCAGTAGTACCAACAGTAGTCGCGTCAGCAACAACCACAACAGTATAATAATTAGCCAAAATGGTAAACAAGATCTCCTCAAGCGGGTCATCCTAATAAAGGGCCTCAAAACAACAATAAAAAAGGATGTGACTATTGTGGCAAATGGAATCATAATTTCACTAACTGCTATCGAAGACAAAGAGATCAAAGGGGTCCAAAAGATAATAATCTCAACACATTGTATGCAACAAACCAATTTAATGTTGAAGATAAATATTGTTGGTATATTTATTATGGGGCAGCAAAGCACATTATAGGAAAGCAAGATTGGTTGAACAAGGTTCAACCTACTTCTAATCAATTCATTACTTTTGGTGATGAAAGCGTCCTTCCCATTAAAGGTTTTTTAGAGGCACCACTTGCTTTGCATGATGGGAATAATGTTCCTACAACAGATGTCTTGTATGTACATGGTCTTAAGAGGAGTCTTTTATCTATTGGGTAGCTTATAGATAAGGGTTATACTGTCTATTTTGAAAAATACAAGTGCTACATTCAAGAACCAAATGGCATTGTCAAAGCCATGGGAATTAAAAAGGATGGTGTTTACTACCTCCTTATAAAATCTGTAACTCAAAACTCTTTGCATACAACAACTACTTTTCTTTGGAGTACATGTGGCATGAAAGAATGGGGTATTTAAATTTTCATAATCTTAAAATTATGGTAATAAATGGCTTAGTAAAAGGGCTTCCTCACCTTAAGGAATCAAAATGCTTTTGTGAGTCATGTGTTATAGCCAAACACCAAATATGACCTTTCAAGTCAGGAAAGGCTTGGATAGCCAATAGACCATTACAATTGGTTCATTCAGACATTTGTGGGTCAATGTCTATTCAATATTATACTGGGGCCAGATACTATATCACATTCATTAATTATTACAATAGAAAGGTGTGGATCTACCTAATTCAATATAAATGGCAAGCCCTTGACAAGTTCAAGGAATTCATGGCACTTGTTGAGAGAGAAAGTGACTACCAAATCTCCACCTTAAGATCTAATAATGGTGGAGAATATGTCTCCAAATAATTCTTCAATTTTTGTAAGTACCATGGGATAAGGAGGTATTTCAAAACTCCTTATAACCCCCAAAAAAATGAGTAGTTGAGAGGATGAATCAAACAATCACAAATATGGCAAAATCAATGTTACTTGTTGCTACATTACCTAACTCATTTTGGGGAGAAGTTGCTCTTACTGCTGCATACTTGACTAATAGGTCATACACTAAGGTCTTACATGATAGAACACCTAAAGAAGCAAGGAGTGGAAGGATTCCCTATGTGGACCATTTCAAATTCTTTGGATGTGATGCCTATGCTCACATTCCTCATAAGAAAAGGAATAAGTTTGATGATAAGAGACAAAAATGCATCTTTGTTGGCTATAGTGATAGTGCCAATACCTATAAGTTGTATGATGTTATCTAATGTTGACTTATTCTTTGTTGGATCTAGTTTTATCAATCAATATCTATGTAATTAGGAGATGTCTTAGTATGCATAGCTCCACTCGACACTGCTATGGTCTACTAAGGATCATTTTTAGGATAAGCATTGGGAGTATAGGCATTAGGGTAGGGGTAGTACCATGCATTGGGATCTTCCACCTAATTATTCTACATGGTAACTATATCCCTAAGTAGGTTAGGGTGGATTTATTGCAATGGGAGCTATACAAGCACTATTTTCTTGTTAGAGCTCTAGGGTTGGCTTGTATTCCTATTAGAATGGAAATGAGATATTTGATACACTTGGCCACTTAGCATAGGTTTATATCCTTGACTATTTTTTTGAAAGGGAGGTCTTGGATTATTTAAAATTGAAACCTCTATGCATTCTACTACCTTTTAAGGGCTATGACCTTATTAGATACTATCCTTAGAAATTTTTTCATCTCATCCAACTCAATGGAAGAGTTCATCCAACTCAATGGAAGAGTAAGGACTTGTAGAGAGGTATTCTAGAGAAAGGAGATAAGTTTGAGCCTTTACTGGATTTATTTCAAAAGTAGGCTAAAGAGTGGTAGGATGGACTACTAGAGGTGGTTGATAAGGAGATTGAATGCTCATAAATAAGGGACCTAGGGGCTAACCTACCTATTTGGATTAGGTAATTCTCAACTTCGATGGTTATTCTATAGGCCATTGATAAATATTTACCTCCTTTAGGCTTGATCATCATGGCTATCTCTAAATTAATAGCTTTCAAATAATAAATAAATACCAAACTTGGAAGAGGTTGAATCTCATCCAAGATTCTATACTAGGTTTTTTGAAATTAGGTGTTGAATTCATCCATGGTCTCCATGGGTGCTCCCTTAATAGTCATTAGTTGCTCTAAGACAGACATGTCATTTGTATTATCTTTAAAGCTATCAACCAATAGGAATATGAGTTGGTCCCAACATTTAATTGAATTTGGAAAAAGGTATATGTAACATTCTCACATTCTAAAAGATGCTACCAAAAAACTAAAGGTCTCATTCTACTCTTTGGTATTATGTACCATGCATAGGCTTATCATGTGATGCATGTGCTTCGTATATGTGATTGCATCCTTACTAGTGAAATAAGATATCAACTTGAATGTTGAGGCTAATATTGGGTCCCATGTTGTAGGAGGAATGGAAGGTTGTAAAGGATATTTATCATTTTAGGCAAGGTATCTCCTTAAAGGTTAATTCTATTTTGTATCCATGTTCTTACATCAACATCTTCTTCTAGATACTTTGTTCAAGGATGGCACTAACACTTACATATTTTCTCTTACAAAGGATCAATTATCAAGTCTTGTGCTCATCAAAGTTGTGGGTCTTTTTTTGTTAGTGAAGTCATCAAGTGGATGTTATTTTATGCTTCAATAAGCAAAAATATCAAGACCTTCACTAGAATCTCAATCAAAATGGCATAGATTAGTAGGACATGAGTGAAATTTGTCCCACCAAGCATACCAAAAAAACTATTGGTACACCACATGGATAGGTGTTTTTTTGTGTTTGCTTATGAGATGAATGAATGAGATTCGTACCCCTAGGAATTCTAATAAATTAATAGTCACTCAAAGTGTGCAACCATATATTACAATAGCTAGGTGCACTCAACACTCATGCCTCGCATAGAGCAAAATAACAAGAAGCTTTGTGATTGTGAGATACAACTCGTAGGGCAACCTCCAGGATTTTACTAAGGTTGGATCTTTATTTTATTTGAACTTTGATGCACATTCCTAAAGTACTTGTATGGATAAAATTAAAAGGGTAAGAAATATAGAAAATAAAACCCTAGTCAAATGGAGGTGATGCATCAATATCAAAAGAATCCTCTATGTATTTCTAGAATAAAATGAACATGTGCATCATCCATTAACAAATAGAGAAATGAACATGGTTTTAATTTAACATAAAATATTCACACACAAGAGATGAATATAATAAATAGGATAGAACAAAGTTACTAGAACTTCATATATACATCATTATCTTTTGTTTACAAATATGGTAGATAAAAATAGGCCCAAATCGTATCAACAAAATGACTCAATATTGGAGTCTATAATAATACATAGAAGAAAAATAAAAGAAAATACACATAAGACCAGATATTAGGCATGAGTAGGCAATTTTGAATGCCTCACAATGAAGATGAAAGCATTGTTTATAAGCAAAAACTAGGGTTTCATGCCTCAAAAACTATACAAGTAATCCAAAATTTCCTCCAGAATTGAACAAGATACTAATATGCATTCAATGTTGATAGGAATGAGGTCTTTGGATTTGGAAGAATTTATGTTTAATGGATCAAGGTCTATGGAACTAGAGCTTCTACCACTATCACCAGCTATATTTGCTAGAAATTATTCAAAACTGAGCATGGGATTCATTTGCAATCAATGTCACTGGATTGAAGGTCTTTAGAACTAGAGCTTCCATTGCTACCACTTTTAATATGCCAACCATTTTTTTGAAATATTATGTTTGAGTGGTGTAGGTAGGTGTATTTTATGACTTTTCTGCAACTATTTCCTTTATTATTTAAAGTACCCTCTTTAGGGGATTGTGCATAGATGTTACCTATAATAAATGCACTTACTTATCAGGAAGATTCCTTGTTGTGAATTTATATGATGAAATTCAAGAGAATATTGTTGCTTTCTTTCAAAATTATAGCCCATAAAATCATATTATTTCTCCTTTGATTGTATGGTTGGTATATCTTCTTGTTTTTGCATTTCCCCTTGGTCATAGACCATCTAGATTGGGCGGTTGACACAAATTTTGTGCTTCAATATCTAGGTGGCTCATCATTTTATACCAATCGTTAGATCAATCTTGGATCGATATCCTACCATTGGTGTCCTCTAAATGTAAGGAAGGGAGATCACATAGCTACCACATGGATGTTATCATGGTCTAAATTAGATGTGGAAGAATCAATTTTTATTCATGGGCTTTTTTGTGCTTTAACTAATGGTAAGGCCACTTTTTATTGCTTTGAAGAGTCCTTAAAGATGGAATCAGTCATATATCATTGAGTCCACCTATCTATGATCTACAAAATATTATTTTTATGCAAGCCTTGATGAGATAGCTACTTCCCTCTCTATAGTTTTCCAATGTGTTTGCCACGTGTCTCATGCTTTAGCCAATGGTATGGATTTTCTTTGATAATTTCATCACTTGGTTCTTGAAGCTTTGAAGGTTTTTTTAACTCATTTTTCCTAGGATTAGCACTCATTTTTTGATCAAGTAGGATCAATGTCCCACACTACTTTGTTTCCTCTACCCATTATCCTTCTCTAGAATCAATGCTTGTCATTGTTCACCATCATCCAAGGTCACCTCAACATAAAAGGAACCTACAACTCTTAACTTCTCAAATTAAATTCCATCATGAATCAATAATATCAATGGCACATGTGACATCAAAGATTTTAATGAATCTTTCCTTCCTAGATAACTAGCATCTACCATATATTTAGAAAATATATGATGCTAATCACTTTGCTACCTCTAAAAATTATATTTTTAGAATATTTGTGCCCATCATAGATTAATTAAATAGTCATTCCATGTAGCTTTTAGGAGCTCTTCTAGCTTTTAACCACTCAAATTATTGTCTATCATTTGTCAATAATATTGGATGGCCCATGCAACCTAAAATTTTTAATAGATTCTCTCCGTGCAAAAATTAACACCCATCATTGATTATAAATTGATAGTGTACTTTTATTCCCATATTCCTTTCCACTAATTTGCCTCTCATCAAGTCTAACTTACAAAATAGCCAAGGAAAAATCTTCTTAGGTGTAGTGAAATTCACTAAGCATGAAGCATACTATCGTTCAATTAGGTAAGGGTTATTGTTTTGGATTTTCTCATTGGCAGTACTAGTTCAAATGAAGAAGCAACTTCCTATTTGCATTGTTTTACCCTCATTACTAAAGGGTAAGCCTAATATTCAGGGTGTTAGAGGGAGCTTGGTTAGGTCTAAGTCATTTATTATTATGTAATTTGTTATTAATGATAATTAGATTATAATTTTGACCTTGAATTTCATTATTAAATAGATTACTTAAGGTGGGAGACCTTAATGCATCAGTGATAGAAGCCTAAGAAGAAGAAGAATATCCAAGAGATTAATTTATAAAAGGTAACAGATAAGCCTTATGATTTTTTATCTTGATCACCTAACAATAGTGGAAATGTTCAAGGTCAACTAGAATGTGATAAGTCTTAACCTTATATTTGTATTTAAGGCGCTAATGAAGAATTGAAGAGACATCTTGTATCTCATGGATTCATGGACTCTCAAGAAGAATGTTGTAGGTTAGATCAAATGGCATGACATAGAAGAGAGTGTTGAGAGTATGGGTTTGAC
The DNA here is from genome assembly GCA_028583015.1 of Wollemia nobilis. Lineage (NCBI taxonomy): Eukaryota > Viridiplantae > Streptophyta > Pinopsida > Araucariales > Araucariaceae > Wollemia > Wollemia nobilis. The sequence goes on from JAQPPZ010016604.1 coordinate 3,937,481, forward strand.
TCTTAGGGCTAACGCTATAGTGTCATTAGCCTTGTATTTCCTATTGTAAGATCAATTTTTGTAAATATGTTTTGGTTAGCCAAAAATTACTAATGAACTTTATGCTATAGACATTACTAAGGTTTGCTTGATGAACTTGTTAGTAATATGGCCTATGATGTAAAATGGTAAATATTCAACCATAGAGGATTAAGTAATATCAACTTCATGGAATGATATAGTTGCATGGTTAACCTCAATGGATCCTACCATACAAGTAAGGTCATTTGGGTTGAGGTCTTAAGGAATGACCTGCTCGAATCAAGATCTTGAGTAAGCTATCTTCATTACCTAGAGAAGACCTAAGAAGTTCAAGAAGGGATATTTTGGTCAAGATCCTCTCAATTTATCATAGAAATTCAAAATTATCCTTAGCATTGGTTCATGATTAAATTATTAGAGGAGGTTCTTTGGGTGGAGTTCTTTTTGTATGAATGACCAAGGGAGGTCTTGAAGGTTGATAGAAAGGTTGATTTTTATGTTGTTATCTAGTTACAAAAAAATTATGAGATATATGACTAGAATAATGGATAACCCCTTCCATCACTTTGTTTGGAGGTGGGATGTTCCTGTAGTAAATGTTATTTGTTGCATTTTGATTCTTATTATGACTAGGCAACACATTCTAAAAAATCCTAGATCTTGATTGGAAGAAGATTGAGATTCAAATCCTTTGAGAAAAACTTGGTCATTAACAATTAGGTCTTAGACCACATTCCTAATTATCATGCATCTATCAGTCACATAACCATTGATGTAGCGAAAGGCACATTGCTCATTGGCACAAAACTATGGAGCCTTTTTCCTTACATGTTCAACAAGCTTAAAAGTCTAAAGTGTTATCAGCGTAGTCTTTTATGAGCTATTCTAGGATGGCTAAAAAATGTTTATCTAGTCAGGAGTACCTCCTTTTGGGTTTTTGTTTTTGGGGATTTCCTAATACAAACTCTTGAAGGTTTACGATAGCACTATCGTTATTGGTTTGACATGAGCCTATAACTCATTGTCTATACCATATTTTTATTGTATCACCCCTTCAAGTTAGAGGACTTATCTTTCTCTTAATAATAATTAGTCAATAATTGCCTCTTCTGACAAGCATGACTTTACTTTTTTAGCCATATCAATTATGTCTTTGAAGGAAGACATATTGGTTATCTCTAAGTCAAAGGCCAATTGGTCATTAAGGTTTCCTAAAAAGATATCTAGTAGGTCTTTTGGTGGAAGATCAATATTTTATCCTCCCCACTAGGGCTCGGTATCTTGATAAGAAGATAAAATTATTTTTTTTGGACTACTTGAGTTAGTATAGGCCACTAATGGTGATATTTTTCTCAATATAGATAGAGAATTGCTTGACAAATATTTCGACAAGATCCCTCAAGTTTTTCAAGGAATGCCTAGGTGTCTGGTAATACTATTCAAAAGTAGAAAACAGAGGCTCTTAGGGAATATTTTAAGTAATAATATTTCATCATAAAATATATCAGTATAGGTTATTCTAAAGTGGTTGAAGGAATCCTCTTTCCCTTTGTATATTTTAAACTTGGGAGTTTACAAGTTAAGAGGAAAAGGAAGACTAGCAACATAGGGATCTGAGAATTAGTTGCACAAGTCATCATATGAGTGCTTGTGATTGAATGATAGCCATTTGTTGTTTCAATTACTCTAGTTGAGAAGTTAAGGCTTGAAGTTTAGAAGGAATCGAATTTGATGGCACAAAAGCTATGTGTTGAGAAATAAAAGGGATTTGTTGATGATTGATATAAGGAGTTTGGTACACCTTAGTACATGATGTTAAATTTGGTATCGTACATTTTCACTCTAGGGTACCTAAGATGAAAGGATTATAATATGAATAATAAGAGATTATAGGGTTATAGTTTTGCATAAAATCCATACCCACACTTGTGATATTACATTGAGGATTATGGTATAAATTGGTATGATGATTAGATATTGGGACACTTAATGGTACACTTTTATTGGGAGTGTATCTTGTGTCTACTTGTTGACATACAAGGTAACTAACATTACCTCATAATAATTTCTCAAGGGAAAGCAAATATGAGGGATGCTCTAATAGAGGTGGGAGGATTTATCTCTTGGACTCCATTAATGTGGTAATAATAGGAGGTGTTGAATTAATGACATGAGATGTTAATGCATTATGATTTGCACTTATAGATTCAATTAATTTAATGGTAAAGGATTTGGGTTGTTGTTGGGAATGGTCCATTAGTGAATCATCCCCTATAGAGATGCCTAGGTTTTTATGACCTTCCCTAAGGAAATCCTCTATGGTTTCCTTATGATTTTGCAAGAAATAGGCTATATGAGTTGCAAATTGAAAGACCACTCTTCCATATTTCTCATGGGTAGGGCTTAGAGAACTATGAGATGTAGAAATCATATATTATTTATCAAAGGTAGGGTTCTCAAAGGTAGGTTGGTCATTAGAACCCTTCATAGGAGGATCAAGTTTAATGGCCAACTAATGAGTAGTACTAAAAGCTAGATAATATTTCTCAACCATAGGTATAGGAGAAAAGAGAGGATTATTTAAGTTTTAATTATTTATAGAGTCGGTTAAATAAGAAAGATAATATGTATTAGCAACCTTATATATCCTTATCTCAATATGATTAATCTAACATTTATATCGTATGCCTCTCTATATACCATAGATATGGATACACCTAAATCCTCTTGATATACCCATTGGTACATGAAAGAAAACCAATACATGGAAGTGGTCTCTTGGATATGTGGCCAAGATGGTACATGAGGGGTGATAGTGTGCCTTCTTATGAATCCTACTAGCCCACTATAATATACTCCTTACTAGGTGTAAGTTTGCACAAGACCCTATGTGGGTGATTGGCAACCCATTCTCACTATATACCTAATATAACATACTCCCTCATATAATAGTTATTGAAAGGACCATAAAGATCCTTAGTAGGACTAGCTATTGGTTATGCTCTTATTATCTAGATTTAATGTGATATAATCTAAATAAACAATATTAATGGTCTTAATAAGGTTTTATAAATTTTACTTTGATTAAGATTTAGTTTGATCAAAATAAATCATGGGACCCGTAGTGGGAATGAGAAATCACAAAAGGGTCTCTTTGGAGATCTTCCATGATGCTTTGCACTCTTTTATCACCTTGAGGATAGGGGTAATTTTTTATCTTAAGGTTAGGGTTTAGTGGATGAGTTAGAGAACACCTACATTTCTCCTAATATTTCCATATAAAAAGCTTAACATTAATCTCATCCTATGCTAGCTAAGAATACATTAAGTAATATGACAAGCAAAATCTAATAAACTAAAATACCTTTTGATTTTAGGGATAAATGAAGGATGATTTTTATTTTTGAGAGCAAGGGTTCAAGGATTATGCAAAAAATAAATTAATGCAGCTATTGTTGATTATGGATCCTAATTAAATCGAAGGCCTTTATTTCAGCCGCACTTAGACCCACTACGGGTAATATGGGGGGTGTAGGGGGGGCACTAGCCCCCCCTACTACTATTTCCAAGGGGGTCCATGGGGGGCGACGATAGCTATGGAGCCCCCCCTGGCGGGGGTTTCGGGGGTAGTGCCCTCGAAGCTAAAAATAGATGTTTTTTCCTTTATGTAAATCTGGACCATTTGATATCAGGTCACAGATCGAACGGTAGATTTTAGGCAGGTTTTTTATCCTAAAATTGTAATGCATTATTATAAGATAAGGTTGTACGATGACTAAATGTAATGAGGTGTGTGGTTGTGTACAGAGGGGTTTTCTAGACGTAATACAAAGGGCCTAATTATTTTCTCTATGGAGTAGCCCGATTTGGGTGAACCACATTATATATGTGTCTATTGTGTATTGCATAATTTCTTTTGTGTTTATTTCCACATTATATTATTTCTTGTATTTGTTAATTAATCCTAACAACTAGTATCAGAGCTTAGGGTTTGAAAAATGCACTTGAAAGGAGGGTTTCCATTTCAATTGGGAGCAATGGTAGAAGAAGGCAGATTTAGGGTTGAGAAGTTCAATGGCCAAAACTACCAGCTATGGAAGATACAAATGGAGGATTATTTATATCAAAAAGATCTTTACCTACCATTAGGTAGAGTAGCAAAGAAGTCGGCATCAACGACTGATGAAGAATGGGAAGTTTTGGATAAAAAAACACTAGGAACAATACGGCTGTGCTTGGCATCATCGATGGCCTTCAATATTTTGAAGGAAAATACAACGGAGGGTTTAATGAATGTGTTGGCTAAACTGTATGAAAAACCCTTGGCTTTGAACAAGGTATTTCTTATGAAATGTTTATTTAATATGCAGATGTCAGAAGGTGGGTTTGTTACTAATCATTTAAATGAATTTAACACGGTTACAAATCAGTTAAGCTCTATAGGAGTAAAATTTTATTATGAGGTTAGGGATCTCTTGATTTTTTGCTCATTGCCAGAAAGCTGGAATGGCTTGGTAATGGTTGTGAGTAATTTTATCTCTAGTTCAAATACTTTAAAGTTTGATGATGTTATTGGTGTTATCCTTAACAAGGAAATGCGATAGAAAAGCACAGGTGAAACATCAGGTAATGCTTTAACTATAGAGAACAGGTGGAGACAAAGGGAGAGAGGAAAAAGCCTAGGGAACCGTGGAAAATCAAAGAAAGGTAGATCCAAATCCAAAGGGAAGCAGTTGGAATGCTGGCATTGCGGGAAGAAAGGACACCTGAAAAGAGACTATTGGAATCGAAAAGAAAATCAGGTAAAAGAAAAACAAGGTAATCAGGAAGTAAACATTGCATGTGATGTATTGCAAGATGCTTTAATTCTTTCACTAGATAATATTAATGATTATTGGGTGCTACATTCTGGTGCATCATAACATGCCACACCCCATATGAAATATTTTCTAGATTATATTCAGGGTGATTTTGGACATGTCTATCTGGGTGATGATAGACCATGTAAAATCACAGGAAAGGTTAACATACAAATAAAGTTACCAAATGGAAACCAATGGTTGTTGAAAGAGGTAAGACATATTCCTGAATTAAGAAGAAATCTAATTTCCATAGGGTAGTTGGACAGTGAAGGATGTATAGTTACATTCTTAGCAAACTCATGGAAGGTCGCTAAAGGATCAATGTTATTAGCAAAAGGAAATAAGGAAGGTACATTGTATGTATGTACTGGTAATACTGACCTTTCTATTGCTTTAGCTTCTACAGGAATGGATACAGCTTCATGGCATCATAGGCTTGGGAACATGAGTGCGAAGGGGATGCAGATTCTCCATTCAAGAAATTTGTTGCCAGGTTTGAAGCAGGTTGATTTAGACTTCTGTGAGAACTGCATTTATGGAAAACAGAAAAGATTCATATTTCTTAGAGTTGGAAAATAAAAAAAGAGTGAAAAGCTAGAGCTTGTACATTCAGATGTATGGGGACCAACTTAGGTATCATCTCCTAGTGGCTCTCATTATTATGTTACGTTTATTGATGATGCAACTAGAAAAACATGGGTTTACTGTGTTCAAAAGAAATCAAATGTTTTTGATACATTTAAGAAATGGAAAGCTTTGGTTGAGAATGAGACAAGAAATAAGCTAAAGTGTCTCAAATATGATAATGGAGGTGAGTATTGCAACAAAAATTTTGATAGTTATTGTTCATACCATGGGATTCGTAGAGTGAATACAATTCCAAGAACTCCACAAGAAAATTGTGTGTCAGAAAGGATGAATAGGACTATCATGTAACGTGCTAGGTGCATGAGAATACATGTAGGATTGCCCTTATCGTTTTGGGTAGATGTTGTGGGTACTGTAGTTTATTTAATAAACAGAGGACCTTCAAGTTCTCTAGATGGTGGGATTCCAGAGGAGGCATGGATAGGTAAGCCTATTAATTACTCATTTTTAAATACTTTTGGTTGTGAAGCTTTTGTGCATATCAGTAAAGAAAATCAAACTAAACTTGAGGAAAAATCCAAGAAGTGTTTTTCATTGGATATGGAGTTAATGATTTTGGTTATCGTTTTTGGGATTATGCAAATCACAAAATCATTAGGAGTAGAGATGTAATATTCAATGATAAGTTCATGCATAAGGATAAGTTGCAGGAAAAGAAACAGGAAAAGGAAAACACAGAATACACAGTGTTTGATGAAATTGAAACTCCAAAGGTGCTATAAAATCAACAACAACAACAGCAAGTAGCACCTCAAACTCCTACAACTATTGTTAGAAAATCTACCAGGATAAGTAGACCTCCTATACGTTACTCTCCATAATTATATTATAGATTATTTTCTGACTCTAGTGAACCAGAAACATATGAAGAAGCAATGCAGGTAGAAACCAAGAAGAAGTGGGAGCAAGGCATGGAAGAGGATATGGACTCTTTGATAAATAATCAAACTTGGGATCTAGTTCAGTTGCCTACAGGAAAAAGAGAATTGCATAACAAATGGGTTTACAGGGTGAAAGAATAATATAGAGGAAAAAAGAGGTATAAGGCTAGACTGGTTGTAAAGGGGTTTACACAGAAGAAAGGTATTGATTATGATGAAATTTTTTCTCTTGTTGTTAAAATGACTTCAATTAGAACTGTTTTAATCTTAGTGGTTGTAGAGGATTTACACCTTGAACAATTAGATGTAAAAATAGCTTTTCTCCATGGGGATTTGGAGGAAGAGATTTATATGCAACAGCCACAAGGGTATGAGGTCAAAGGAAAGGAGGAATTAGTATGTAGGTTGAAAAAGAGACTGTATGGCCTAAAGAAAGCTCCAAGGCAGTGGTATATGAAATTTGATAGGTTTATGTCAGATCAGGGTTATAGTAGATGTTATTCTAACCACTATGTTTATTTTAAGAGAATGGATAATGGTAACTATATTATCCTATTATTGTATGTAGATGATATGCTTGTTGCACGATCTAACATGTAGGATATAATTGTACTCAAAATAAAATTGGCAGAGTCATTTGCAATGAAGGATTTGGGTGCTGCAAAGCAAATCCTTGGTATGAGAATAACAAGAGACAATAAAAATTGTAAATTAACATTGTCTCAGAGTGAGTACATTGAGAAGGTGTTGAAAAGATTCAGTATGCAGGATGCAAACCCTGTTAGCACATCTTTGGGAAATAATTTCAAACTGACCAAAGATATGTGTCCTAATACATAGGAGGAGATGAGCTACATGTCCAAGGTTCCTTGTTCATCAGTAGTTGGTAGTTTGATGTATGCAATGGTGTGCACAAGGCCAGATGTTGCACATGCAGTGGGAATTGTGAGCAGGTTTATGAGTGATCCATGAAGAAAGCATTGTGAGGCAGTGAAGTGGATTCTCAGGTATTTGAGAGGTACTATAAATTAGGTATTATGCTTTGAAGGATCTAATACTACTTTACAGGGATATGTTGATTCATATATGGCAGGTGATATAAATAGCAGGAGGAGTACCATAGGGTATGTTTTTACTATAGGTGAAACTGTAGTAAGTTGGATTTCAAAATTATAGAAGGTTGTTGCACTATCAATAACAAAAGCAGAGTATGTTGTTGTGACAGAGGCTGGTAAGGAGATGATTTGGTTATAAAGGTTTATGGAGGAGTTGGGAAAGAAGCAGGAGAATAGCACATTATATAGTGATAGTCAGAGTGCCATTCATCTTGCAAAGAATTCAGCTTTCCATTCTAGGACTAAACACATACATACCAAGTACCATTTCATACGCTTAGTATTGGAAGATGGAAATTTAAAATTGGAGAAGATACACACTAGCCAGAATCCTGCAGATATGTTCACAAAGGCAGTAACCAAGGATAAACTGAGTTCCTGCTCAGTTTTAGTTGGTCTTAAAGCATGACAATAAAAGGTGAGAAAATTTCTAGGCCCAAAGTTGAAGTATAGTCTAGCAAGTGCAGTAGCAGTGGAGTTGCTGTGATTAGACTCCAAGTGGGAGATTGTTGATTATGGAGCCTAATTAAATCGGAGGCCTTTGTTTCAGTTGCACTTAGACCCACTACGTGAAAGAGGGGGGGTTTAGGGGGGCATTAGCCCCCCCTACTATTATCGCCAGAGGGGGTCTAGGGGGGGCGACGACAGCTATGTAGCCCCCTTGGTGGGGGTTTTAGGGGCAATGGCCCTGAAACTAAAAATAAATGTTTTTTCCTCTATGTAAATCTGGACCATTTAATATTAGGTCACAAATCGGACGGTAGATTTTAGGCGGGTTTTTTGCCCTAAAATTGTAATGCATTATTATAATAGGAGGTTGTACGGCCACTAAATGTAATGAGGTGCGTGGCTGTGTACAGAGGGGTTTTCTAGATGGCATACAAAGGGCCTGGTTATTTTCTCCGTGGAGTAGCCTGATTTGGGTGAACCATGTTATATCTGTGTCTATTGTGTATTGCATAATTTCTTCTATGTTTATTTCTACATTATATTATTGCTCGTATTTGTTAATTAATCCTAACAGCTATGTGCAATTTTTCTTATTATGATAATAAGATTAATGATGGTCCCCTAACAATTAATGCTAATTAGTTTCTTTTCTTTCCCTTTATCTTTAATGAATAAACAAAAATAGATATAGAGTAGACAACAAACAATGTTAGGATCTTAATGCTTAAAAAACACCACATTGGTATTAGAAAACCTTTTTTTATCATAGAGGTAGAAGCACTATAGTTCTATGAAAAATTTTCTAGCAAAAGCATTGCTAGCCTTGTGAAATCATTGTTGACACTACTAATTCTTGATGGCACTTTTTGTTCACCTAAAAAATGAACAAAAAATTTGGATTAGTAGAAAAGGGGTCTATCTAATCTAGAGGAGAGTATGTGACTCCCTTGACTAGCATCAAACCCCTATTTAGAGATATGATTGAATAGTTGTAAATGATGAAAATAAGGACTATGTGCTTGGTTGCAAAAGTGCCACTCAACAAGAGATAGTGCTACCAATGGTTTTGTTGACTAATAGTGCTTTCATTTTTTGTGACTATGACTTTGTTTCTATAACAAAGAGTCATAGCACCATCAAACCTATAATTTGACTAAATTGTTTCTTGTTAAGATAGTAAAATGATGCTTAGATAATAAATTTACTATTTTTGTAAAGGATGCAATGAGGGTTGTTGACTAGGAGGTACAAGGGCCCTAATAGATATAGTAAAGACAATATGATTATGAAATATTTAAGATAAGAATGCAAAAATAAATGACAAGTAGATGTAAATATGATGAACAAAAAACAAAGTTAGTATACAATGATCAAATATTAGAGAGTTGCAAAATGATGATAGAAAAAGCTAAGAAGGGAAGAGAGCACAAGGTAAGCAAATCTGTAACTCCAAGATGCCAAGGTTGATTGTTCCCATATATTTAAGGTGAGATTGATTACTGCTTGGGATGTTTAAGAGATTGATAGCTTTCACAATATCATGGCAAAATTTTGACAAAAAATAATCATGTTTGAAGATTGATTGTTATGAATTTTGATAGAGTTTTGTTGCATTTAAAGGCCATATGAATAATTTGGCATATTTATGTTACATTCAAAATATGATTGATTGGGCTTTCCAAGTGGATTTATAGGAAGTGTTGGATTTATAGGAAGTCATGGCTCCTTGGTTTTATTGAAGATGATAGGATTGGTGAAAGTAAGGTTTTAAAATGGGATCAAGATGCAATTAATGGATGGAAGATATTAAATAAAAATAAATTGGGTTTTGGATCTTTATTGGGGTTACAAATCTGACTAATGTGATTGGATCCATTTATGGTGGGTGGCTTGGAAGTTATTAACTAGCATCATTTATTTTTTTGGTTCCTGTTAGTCAAAAAAGTGACTAACTATAGAAAAACATTTGATGCACCTTTTTGCTTATTTTCCAAGAAGACCGAAGTGACCCATATGCTAAAGATCAAAGAAAAAGCAAAACATCGCAAGAAGGAAAAAGTGTCCGACATGTTGCATTTTCATGATCCAAAGAAAAGAGAAAGAGCAAGGAGAAAAAAGTGTCATGATATCGCGACATGTTGCATTTTTGTGAGCAAAAGCAAAGAGAAAGAGCAAGGAGGAAAAAGTGTCGCGATATCGCGACATGTTGCATTATCACGGCCAAAAGGGAAAAAGTGTCGCGATATCGCGACATGTTGCTTTGTCGCGGCCAAAAGAGAAAAAGTGTCGCGATATGGCGACATGTTGCATTATCATGGCCAAAAGATAAAAAGTGTCGCAATATCGCGACATGTTGCTTAGTCGCATCCAAAAGGGCAAAAGTGTCGCGATATCGCGACATGTTGCATTTTCATAGCCAAAAGAGAAAAAGTGTCGCGATATCGCGACATGTTGCTTGGTCACGGACAAAAGGGAAAAAGTGTCGCGATATCACATGTTGCATTTTCACAGCTGGAAGCGACAGAAGAGCAAGGTAAGAGACGAATGTCACGATTTCGTGACATGTCTCATTTTCATGGCGGGAGGCAGCAAAAGAGCAAAGTAAGAGACGAATGTCATGATTTCATGACATGTCTCATTTTGGCGATGGGAGGCAGCAAAAGATCAAAGTAAGAGATGAATGTCACGATTTCATGACATGTATCATTTTCATGGCTGGAAGCGGGAGAAGAGCAAAGTAAGAGACGAATGTCATGATTTCATGACATGTCTCATTTTCATGGTTGGAAGTGGCAGAAGAGCAAAGCAAGGAAATAATGTCGTGATTTCGTGACATGTCTCATTTTCACGGTTAGAAGCGACAAAAAAGCAAAGCAAGGAAAGAATGTCATGATTTCGTGACATGTCTCATTTTTGAGGTTGGAAGTGGCAGAAAAGCAAAGCAAGGAAAGAATGACGTGATTTCACATGTCTCATTTTTACAGCTGGAAGCGACAGAAGAACAAAACAAGGAAATAATGTCACGATTTCGTGACATGTCTCATTTTCGTGGCTGGAGGTGGCAAAAGAGCAAAGCAAGGAAAGAATGTCACGATTTTGTGACACGCCAGCTGTAAAGGAATAGAGTATATTTTTGGCAACTGGGGACATGCACTGACATCAGTTGCTAATTTCTGAATAATAGTCTATTGATTATAACCTGGCAGGTCTGCTGGATGATTACAGAATAATAGGCTCATCTAAAATAAGCCAAAAGGAAACCTATCCAATCTGTGAGAAATCCATTGTATATTATTAGAAACTGTAGACAATTACTTGTAATTGATTGAAGAAATTAAATGTACATAGTAGAAGATACTCTTTTTAGGGTATAAATAGGAGTGAGTCGACCATGAAAAAAGGTCGGCTCTTGGACGTTTACAAGCTTGATGTACATGTACTAGATTACAAGCAATAAAAGATTTCTTCTTTTGGCTTCCGAAACTTTTGTGTGCAAGTGTATGTATCTGGTGTTTTAACTTTTATTCATTCTAAGTTTTATAATGTATCCGTTCCGAAATCTAGGTCGTGCACGTATAAATCTTATTTCTAGAGTTGAACATTAAAAGATATTTATATGCTTTTAGACGAACATCTAAAAGTCACACTCAGGAATTCATGTTTTCTATAAAGAAGAAAACTCTGAAAGTAGTAATCTGCATCGTCAATGTTTGTTGTTGTCCAATCTGTACCATGAGAAAAGTTTCTAGCTTAGGCTATATTTACCTTATCTCTTGTTCCTGATGCAGGAGCATCCAACGAAAGGCAAAATAACGCAAAGTAGAAAAAGTGTCGTGATATCGCGACATGTCGGCAAAGAAGAAAAAGTGTCGTGATATCGCGACATGTCGCATTTTCGTGACGTAAAGATGAGAGAAGGCGAGAGAGAGAAAAGTGTCGCAATATCGTGACATGTCACATTTTCACGACCAGAAGACAAGAGAAGGCGAGAGAAAGAAAATTGTCGTGATATCACGACATGTCACATTTTCGTGACCAGAAGATGAGAGGAGGCACAAGAGAGAAAAGTGTCGCGATATCGTGACATGTCACATTTTTGTGACGTAAAGATGAGAGAAAGCGCAAAGGAGAAAAAGTGTCTTGATATTGTGACATGTCGCATTTTCATGACTCGCAAAGGACAGGAAGGCCGAAAAGGAAAAGTGTCACGATATTACGACATGTCGCATTTTCACGACTCGAAAATGGGCAGGAAGACAGAGAAGCAAAAATGTCGCGATATCGCGACATGTCACATTTTCGTGACCAAAGAAAAGAAAAAGGGCAAGCAGTTACAGGGGCCGTTACAAAGGAAATTATCAAGCAGCGGGTATACCGAACGTCATCATTGGTTGACAGGCAAACAAAGTCTACAGTGGCAGCACTGAACAGCATGTGGCACCAAGGTGCAATGAAAGCAGACAAAGATCAAGAGTCAAAAAGAAAGACATTTTGAAAGCCAAGACAACGAAGAGGCACGAAAAATGAAACGAAGGGTCAGAAAAATGGAAATGGAGAGTCACAAAAAAGGGAAACGGAGATTCACGCTAGAGATTTTAAAATGGGAAGCAAGGGCATGCACAAGGGGGTCAAAAAACTACTAAGACAGAGTTGCAGACATGAAGGCAAAAGGAGAGGGCCATTCTGGACCTGTTTGTGCTGTTTTTCTTCTAGAGTTGGAAATACTGTAATGTAATAAATAAATAAATAAACTATATTTTGGGATAAAGGAGTTTATTTTGCAGAATGCTGCCATTATTGTAAATTTTTCCAAGTTTAATGAATGAGAATTGAGAATTTGGCATGAGCAATTTTGGCTCCCCATCAGTTCCCCTTTTCTCTAAAAAACTCAAAGTAACTAGCCTTCTCTAGAGACTAGATAGATGATCTCAAGCAAGATCTGTCTATTCAATGTTGGCAAAGTCTAAGGTGCAACACTATTAACCGAAGGTAGATTTTTTTCCAATAGTTTTTGGCACGCCAGGTGGGACCAGCAATCCCACAGTATTGTATAAGTTTTGGTGTTTTACCTTAAGAGCCTTTTTTTTTTTAAATCTCAAGAAAAACCACCTAGCAACTCCGTTGCAATTTAGACCATAAAAGAAAGACCTTGTCTAAAAACCTTTTGGTTATATAGCCATATGATAACTAGATCCCGAGCTAGAAACTCTGAAGAACCTATCAAGTTCTTTGAACTACATCTCGAAAGCCTAAAAGCACCTCTTTAACACCCACTGTAGGAGCTTTTACAAGCAATCCCATAGCGGTTGTAACTCCTTTAGCAATCATGGCAGCCACCCCTACCCCAGCGCATCTTATGTGGAATCAAACTGGCCCTTTAAACTTGGGAACACACCACCAAATTCCACAAGCTGCACTAAAAGCATTACCAACCTTTGACGGAATAGGCAAAACAGTAGATGAGCACTATTTAGATGTATCAGCGCTAGCATATGTTTACAACATCACTCAAGAAGATGTAATGGTCAGATTTTTTATTATATATTTGAAATGAAAGATGCTCTATTGGTACAGAGCACTTCCCGTTGGATCCATTACTTCTTGGGTAGTACTGGTCGGCCGTCTGGTCGATGAATTTAATATACATGCAGATCCTTTCACATTGCTGAATCAATTCACTGTCATTGAGAGGCATCCATAAGAAGAAATCCAAGATTTCAACATCATATTTACCAAAACTCGTGATAGAGTACCGCAAGGCCTAAAGCCCATAGAAGAACAAGCTATATGCTATTATTTAAGGGCTTTTGATTCAGATATCAGTATGATAATAAGGCAATCTCGTGTAACCACTTTTCCTGGGATCTATGTAGAGGCAGCAAAGGGCGAAGCTGATCTCATTGCTACAAAAATATATCCATCAAAAATTTATTGTCAATTTTACCAAAGCTTTCCCAAGCATCAATTTCTAAACTTCCTGTACTCCCATCAATGCATGCCCTCCCAGCTATAGCTACACCTCGTACACCCCTTGCATCAGCTCCCCCCAATGATCAATACACGACCATAATTGATACAATGAAGACATCGTCAAATGAAATGGCGTCCATGAAAAAGAAAGAGGCTGAAAGGAATTTTTCGCCAAGGAAGTTCCCTCAGGTAACAAGAGATTTGGTAACATTGAATAGACATTGTCTATTCAACATTGGCAAAGTCTAAGGCGCAACACTATTAACCAAAGGCAGATTTTGTTCCAATAGTTCCTAAAATCCAATACCACTAGAGGTGATAATGCTAACGATGCAAATGCTTGAGTGCTTTTTTGAAGATGGCCATTTTTAATAAAATTAGATGAGAAAAGTTCATAAAGTTAAAGTTGTGCAAAAGCATTGCTAGGGAGAAAAATTGTCACCAACACTTTTGCTCATGCCCTAGTGCTTTTGATTTTGGAGCAGTAAATGCTCATGTTTTGAGCTTAGGGATAATTTATTTGGTTTAGATGCTTGATTATCTTACTAATGAAGATGTTGGTAATTTTGGAGGTTTGATGATACACTCAAAATTGGGTTTCTATAAAATGATCTAAAAAATTGAATGTAAAATGCTTTTGTATAAAGAAGTTATGGCCACTAGAAAAACAATCTTGTAGCTAAATCCAAGGCACCAAAAAACCTCCAATTTTCTTGGCACCACAATGGAGTAATTCAAAAAATACTAAAACTAAGATCCAAAAAAGAATTGATGTATTTGAAATGCATACTATATCCTATACAAATTATTATTTTGCTTTTCTATGACAATAAAGTTTGAAGGAATATCTCTCATGAGGGATATCATAGTGTTATGTCTTTAGGTTTTCATTCAGGAGATCCAAGTTCAAACCCCAATACAATGGGACTAGGACCCCTCTCAAAAACCTGCATTTATAACTCAATTTTTTCCAAAGGGACCCTAGTTCAATGGTTGAGATATATGGATGACGTAGCTCACACCAAGGTCCAAATCCCAATGGCATCAAAGAGACTATATAGCTTGATGTTATTATATTGATATAAAAGGGAAAGGGAAACCCTTTCAAAACCCTACTTTAAAAAAAAAAGTTTGAAGGAATATGAAATCATTTCTCCTCATTTGTAAATCTGCCCCTAAGAGTAACATGTGACGCAATGGTTTCTACCTAAAATAATCTTAGTGAAATGAGGTAATACAATGAATTCCAATATAAAATTCCAACATTTGAAACCCTAAGTCTCAATACACATAAACATCCTTATACTAGAAACAACTAAAAGGTGAAAAAAATAAATGAGTTTTCACAAACCCTAGTAATGTTAAATGGATTTTTCACATACCCTGGTAACATCACTATGAAACCCTAGAGTTTTTTATCAACAACCTTAGAACATTGCCATAAGATCCATAAACCTTTAAAATATAAATTAAAATCTTAGATTCATAGTCTAAAGCTTGAAAACACTATTATTAGACTTCCACAAAATATATATATATAAGCGAAAAATCCCTTGCGGGGCCGCCTTGGTCTAAGAGACCATGAACAGGGGGTTCTACACCGTCAAAGTCACCCGGGGTTGCACCTAACCTTGCTCGTACCAACATTATCAATTGGATTTTGGGTACCCAATTCAGCTTTTTGGTAGGGTGGAGATTCAAACCTGGGACCTCCCTTGGAGGATTGCCCTCTCCTCTCCAACTCACCTACAACACCTGGTTAAGACTTCTACAAAATATAATTACAAAATAATATAGCATAAATTTATCCATAACAAAAGTGATGGTCACATGGAACCTTCAAGGTAGTTTACAAATTCTCTTCATGGTCATAAAATCTATTATGTACATCCTATATATGAAGCTTATCATACTATGAGGTCAATTGTGTACAATACCCCAAATTTCCTATGGTATAATTTACAATTAAAAAATCAATGGGTGGAAAACACTTATATGTGAGCTAATGAATTTCTTTTATTTATTCATTAAGGCTACCTTTCATCTAATAAGCTACTTCATTAAGTGACATTTTATTTGGAATATATTTAGGTAACAAATGAGGCTTTCCTTTGAATCTTGAGAGTCTAATGTATGTACAGTGGGCCTAAATAAATAAACCAACATATGACTATAAAGTATTTATGGATTCTTCAGAAAAATACGAGCAAGAAGCATTTTTCAATAAAGAAAAAATGCATGGGAAGGCAACAAAATGGATATAATAAAAAAAAAAAATTCTTTTTAGATATTCTTAAAGAATATATGTATAAGAAACCTCTTTAGGCAGCTGAAAAAAGGTAACTTTTTTTTATTTTGAGCATTGATACTATACACACAATATTACTAAAAAAGGTAGTCATATAGAACCTAGTCCTTTTGGGGGATCAAAATTTTTTAAACTTTCTAATTTTTCTAACTAAATTATCAGAAAGGAAATAATCCCAATCAAATATGACTCCTTCAAGAACGATACAAATTGCTACTAGGATATAGTGTACAAAGAATTAATACATGTTGGGCTCACCCAAAATTCTATAGAGCATGGTCATGGCATATTCTACTTCAAACAAATAATTTGATACATCATGTCTTTCATTTTTGATATGGAATGACTTGTTCTCATTTACTCACTATCCTTTTAGTATTTCATTTATGCTCTTATACTTCTTCAAAAATATTTAGTCATATTAGTTGTTGTAAGTGAGAGTTCTCAAGGGAGAGTATATAGAGGGCATGCAAAGCATCACTATTGAAATGAGTGACCATATTATTATTTGACTCTCTTATTTACATTTGGCTAAATCTACTCTATGGAGTATCCACTGCACCACATGCACACACTTCAACAGCTTGGGTCAAGCACCAACCTTCGATAGCCTTGACTCCATTGTATTCTCCATAGCATCCATATAGTTTGGGTCATCTCGACAACTACTTTTGTGTTGAGAAGTATTTTTGTATTTCTAGTACATATTCAAGAAATTCTTAATATTATCACCTAGGTCTATAATGTTTGTGTCATTGATAATGGGAAAGGCGCTCGCAGTTTGACTTTTACCCATTTTAGTGGATATGAGTATAATTCACTAGCTAAAAGTATTTAGGGTACAAGACACTAGATGAGAACTTTGAACACTTAGTGAATTCAAAAGAAAACATCAAAAATCCTTTAGGGTAGGTAAATTAAATGCATGGCCATGTCAACTTAAATTCACATGGTTTGAAGTAACTTCAATTTGTTAAAATGTGGATTAGTCATAGTAATAAATCATGCATAATATCCACTCTAAATCTTGTCATAGCATGGCCATTTACTATAGAGTAAAGAAATTTCCAAAATTAATTAAGATGCATTGATGACATATCATTAAGGCATATAGCTAGATGACTCAAATTAATCATTATTTCCTATGCATTTATGAGATAAATAAAGTTCTAGTCATTAGGAAAATTTTCATTCCTTCTTCCTCCGCATAAATAGAATATAACATTTATAAAAGAGTCTTTAGCTCCACAAGAGTATAAGGTGGACGATTTGAAGTCTTAAGATGGGTGGGATAGTCCTTAACTTTTTTTCTTTGCACATGCAAAATTTCCTTTACAAATTTTAAAATGACTTAGGGTCTTCATTAAAACCAAAACAAAAGTCATGAAATCACATTGAAATAGAAAATAAAGACAAGGTGGAGCCTATTATAAAAAAATATTATAATAGGTTTAATGTGGTAACATTTTGGTGATTCAAAATTATTTCAAAAGAGCGAGGAGGATTTTTTAAATAGGGACATATTCTAAATAAGATCATAGTAGCTCATGAAGTTATACATTCAATATATTCAATAAAAGAGAAAGCAATGATCCTAAAACTTGATATGAGTAAAGTCTATGATAGGGTTAAATTGGATTTTCTTTTTGCAGTATTAGAAAATTTTGGATTTGGGAAGAAATGGGTTAGATAGATTAAATCTTATGTCTTTACAATTTCATATTCAATGTTGGTCAATGGTTTAGTAACAAAATCATTTAAAGCCAAGAGAGGCCTTAGACAGAGAGATCCTCTATCACCATATATGTTCATTATTATGGCAGAGGTTTTGGATAGGAAATTTAAGAAGGCTAACAAATATGGGCTTATAAGTGGACTTAAGGCTAGTAATAACATCAACAACATCATCCATCAATAGTTTGTAGCTGATACAGACATTTTTGGAAGGGAAAGGATAAATGAGACCAAATATTTGAATAACTTATAAAAAGAATATGAAAGAGCATCAAGGCAAAAAGTTATAAGGACAAAATCCAAAATTTACTTCCTACACACTCTAGCTAAAATCAAAGCAAGAATTTTTAGGTTACTTCAAATGGAAGAGGCAAATTCTCCAACAACTTATCTAGTGATGCCTTATATGAGGGGAGAATGAGGATAGAATTATGGAATCCAATTATAAGTAAAGTTCAAAATAAACTATCGGTATGGAAAGGTAAATGGTTATTATTAGTAGGAAGAGTGCAACTAATTAAGTTAGTCTTATAGGCCATTCCAATATATTATATGTCATTGTATACTATGCCAAAATCAATAGAAAAAAGTTTAATCTATATTATGTAATCCTTTTTGTGGTTAGGTTTACATGATAAAATAAAATTTCCTTTGGTGAAATGGAGTAAGGTGTGTGATGGTAAAACTAGGGAAGGTATCTTCTTAATAGTTCTTATAGATGCAAAATTAGCTCTTAGGGGAAAATTAATCCGGAGTTTGTACAAAGAGAGTCAAAAAAATGGGAAAGAATTCTTCTAAGTATGTTTAACCCAATGACCCAAGCTTAATATAAACTGCATTCTCTCTACAAAATGGTTTGACACTTTGGAATGGTTTAAAACAATCTATTGATCTAGTGATTAAAGTTTTAATATTGGTGGTGGAAACTAGAGAAAAAAATATTATTTGGATGGATACTTGGTGTTATAAAAAACCACTCAATTTAGATCTAAATTTGAAACCTTGGATGAGATTGCTTCAAGATAAATATAGTGATAGGGTTTCAAACATTTTGTACAAGGATTAGGAAAGAAGATACAAATGGAAGAAGATTATTTTACAAGTATACAAGACATTGATTCTAGGAGACAATTGAGTAGAAAGATAACGTCTATGATTATTTCGAGGAGAGCCAAGGATAAATTGATTTGGGAGTTGAACAACTTAGAAGAATACACAACAAGAAGTGGATATAATGTAAAGCACCAACAAAATAGTAATATCACTAGAATATGGAAAGATATTTGGGATAGCCCAAGCATTTCTAAAGTCAAAATGTGTGTTTTACTAGTAGGTTATAGAAGTTTATTATCCTGGGATAACATTATGAAAAGAGGTTTTCATGGTCCCTCTCAATGTGTTCTTTGTAAAAAGGAGGAGAATATAGACCATCTCTTAGGACATTACTTAATAATCTAGAAACTATGGCAATGGATTCTTAATATGTTTGGTAAATACATGGTAATGAATAGCATAATTGAATATTGGTTAAAGCAATGGTAGAGCACATATAAAAGTGAGGCTTTACAGACAATATGGGACATATCAAAAGATACAATACTTTGGACTGTATGGCTAGAGAGGAATAGAAGAATATTTAAAGGAAACAAAAGCAAATTAGAGGTAATGAAAGGGAATATATGTTTAGCCATAGAGGAGTCTAAACCAACCCTATCAACTCAACCAATCCTTAATCTAGAAGCAGAGAGCCTTGATAGATGGATTCAAGTCATTAAATGGAATTATGATGTTGGGTACAAGAGAAGCAAAAAGAAGGCAAAGAATATAAAGTGGAAACCACTAGATGTGGAGTTGGTTAAATTGAATTTTGATCTAAAGGAAATCCAGGACTAGTAAGAGGAGGAGGAATAATTAGAAATAATAAAGGAGAGATTATGTATCATTACTCTTTAAATAGTGGATATCAGATAAATAATTAAGATGAAGCTTGGGCAACTTTATAAGGGTTAAAAATATGCAATCAAATGAAATGGAATAGAGTATGGATGGAAGATGATTCTCTCATAGTAATAAATGCAATTTTAAGGAAAGCAAAGGCTCCATGGAACATACAAGAGATAATTATGGAAATTCAAGATCTTGCTAAAGAGTTTGAAGAAATCAGGTTTACACATACATTAAGGTAAGGAAACAAATGTGCAGATAGTCTAACTAATAAAGGTATTTTGATTGAGTACCGTGAAGTTAAATTCTCCTTTCCATGGTTAGAGGAAGTAGTAAGTTTAGTTGAAGCTAACAAGAAAATATTGATTGCTTGAATCAAAAAATGATTAACATTTACTTTAATGTTTTTCATTAGTAACATATTATTTATTTTATAACACTAATGTGCTTTTATATAAACTATTTATTATTATTTTTGTGGTTGCACTTATGTTTTAGGAAGGAAACTAGCAATCTAGATTTGGTAAAGCGAACTATGATAATACGAAGTTTTAGAAATATACTCTAATAAGATGCAATGCATAGATAGTAGAGGTGATTTTTTGGTATTGTGAAGGCTACTATAGGAAAATGTCAATAAGGATGCTGAATTCTGGAATATTTGTATTCACATAAAAATGAAAAGATCCAAAAAATTAAAATCAATAATTCAGACATTTTTATGTAAAATGATGTAGGTTTCTAGTTATAGCATCTCAATTGATATGAGAAGTGAATCTATTTGTAAACTCTCAAGCTCTAAATAAGAGAGTTGTAATTTTTCAAGGGTAGGGGACCTGAGTACAACCCCATGTTATCTATAAAAAAACATTATGCAGAGTCATTAGGGGAAACATAGTAATGCCTGAACTTAGTCTCTAATTTTAAGAACCTACAAATTACCTCTCCCTAAAAATAAGAAAATGAAATATTCAACCATTTAATTACTTAGTTATAACAATATTATATTAACCCTAATGCTTGATTTTTTCTTCACTCTTGATTACTCAAGTTTTAGATTTTTTTTGCATATTACCTTAGACTTGCCTCACTCTACTACCATATGAGCATTTATAGCTCTCTTAGAGATTATGATAGCTCAATTTTCTAAGATTTATTGCCCAAGGATACAAATATTGGTATAATATTGAGATATCCAAGAAATAATTAGTCAAAGCTTTTGGGTAAATAGCACCACTAACCTATTCACATCATGAGTATTTAATGAATATTTTTCTCTTCTTTATGGGATTGACAACCTAGACAAATAAAGTACTTGAGACTAAAATTAAAATGACCAAATTTCATAACCATGAATTCTTGTCACTCAAAATAATATTTTAGGTGTTGACCATTAACGGGAAAATTCAAAGGAATCCCTTCTAAATTTTGTAACTTGAAAGTGTTTGTGGCTATCTTATCGAAAAATTGATAAGGACCTAACCATAAATACTCAAACTTACTATGTTTACCTTTGGGTTCTCTGTCTTTATCCCTTAGTAAGACTAAGTCTCCTTTAAATTTTCTAGCCAAGGTCTTTTTTTCAAACCATTTCTTAATTTGTCCTTGTCTACATGCAAAATTTTCTTAGGCATTTCCCTATCTTATACTTTTAGAAGTAAAGGTATTTACTTTTTAATTGTATCTAGTCCTTCCATATGATTGTCAATGGTGAATGAAGGTAAGGTAATTTGGATAGGAAGGATGGCTTCTTTTCCATATACCAATGTATATGGTGAATATATAATGGTTGATACATATGTTATTCTATCGATCCAAAGTGCATGTAATAATGCCTTGTGCCATTTTCTAGAATTTACCTCAATAGTTCTTTTGATAATATTTATCAAGTTTTTATTAGAATATTTAGGCACACCATTACCCTGTGGATAATACTTGGCTAAATATTTTACCATGATGTATTTTTGGATAAATTTGGTTAACTTGGTTGGGAAAAAATGTGATGCATTATCAAATAACAGATAATTAGGTACACTAAATCTCATGATGATATCTCATTTAATAAATCCAGTCACAATTTTTGTAGACATATTGTTTATACGGATAGCTTCAACCCAATGTGCAAAATAGTTTTTAGCTATTAATATGTATTTGTGCCCTTTTGTGAAAGGTATGTTCATTAAAATTATAAATTCTAAGCCCCATTGCTCGAAAGGAACATACACAAAGACTGATTTCAATGGATAAGGGGCTTTACAAGGATTACCTATATATACTTGACAAGAATGATATGTTTGTACCAATTTATAATTATTCTTAAATAGGTTAGACCATTTTTTTCAATTGGTTATATGGGGTTGAAGCAAACCCCACCCATATTACATCATCATCACATAGTGGTATTACAACAAAGCTTGGACATTATCCATATCTCATGTGGTAATATTCGAACCTAGGTCTCCTCCTTATATGTTAACGAATATAACTAGTTGAGCTAATGTTATTTGGTAATAGGTTAGCTCAGTTACGATAGTAATGACTGAGATAGTAATGACTGAGAGATGTCCTTCAACTAGTCCTAAATGTAGTTCCTTTAATACTTTCTTAGCATATACTCTTCCTAGACACTTTAGAAGTATCCCACCAAAATTAATTCTATATAAAACCCCTAAGAATATAGTATACTTTTCGGTTTGCAATTTGAGGTTCCTTTTTCTTTAGCATTAAGTTCATAAGGTGGATAGTCTTTAGTTAAAAATAAACTAAATTTTTGTGCTAGGAATCCTCAAGGATACTTATATATCTAATTTATGTAGATATTTTACATTTTTCATAATCCCTCTTCAGCTTCTACTTCTTCAAGCCTTAGCAAAATATTGACATATCTATCCCCAAGATCAAAACTTGCTTTAGAAGGGTTCAATTTATGGTTGGTATTTTTAGCAGCTAGCTTGGTCAATCACATTCTATGAATCAACCTAGTAGGTCAAATATCAATATCATATTCTTATATTGCAATAATCCAATTTCCTCTTCTTCTCCCAACTGCTTTTATGTAAATAGAGACCTTATAATTGGGTGTGGGACAAATCCAAAAAAATACTCCTTAATATGCATGTCTTGAATTTTCTTAATGTCTTAACTAAAGCATAGGTATGTTTTTCCACTTATGAGTAATTTAGTTATGCACCATTTAGAGTAGAACTCATAAAATACATAGGGTAATCCTTTTCTTTATCTACCCTTTGTTTCAATACCACTACAATAGCATTATTTGAAGCAAATGAATAAATATAAAATTCTTTGTCGCAATTTAACCTAACTAAAACTAGAGTAAGAGAAATAACATCTTTGATTTTTTTAAAGCTTGATATGTTTCATTGGTCCATTTAAAATTTGAGTCCCTTTTTAGCATAGCCTTAATAGTTTTACTATTTCTACAAAATTTAAAATAATTTTTGGATAAATTTTATTTTTTCAAAGAAAGACTACATGGACTCCAAAGAAGTGGGCAGAGAAATTTGTTGGATAGTTTGTATCCTTTTAGGATAAACACTAATGCCTTCTTTGAAATGACATGTCCTAGGATTTTCCCTTTGTCAATTTCAAACAAGCTTTTCTTGGGGTTTAGTCATATGTCATATCTTCTACATCTTTCAAAAACTTTTTGAAGATGTACAACATGCATATTCCTTTATTTAGAATGCACAATAGCATCATCCATATATATAACAATATAGTTATGGTTCATACCTCTAAATTTTATGTCCATTTATCATTCAAATATAGTTCTTACATTAATCAATCCAAAATGTATTATTTTGTATGCAAAAGTTCCTCACTTTGTAGTCAAAGTAGTTTTGTGTTGGTCTTCTTTAGTAACAAACACTTGGTTATAATAAAAAACCATCCAACATAGACATCATTTATGTCTAGTTACATATTGTAATATCTAATCTATTGTTAGCACTGGATAATTATCCTTATTATATGCTTTATTTATATTCCTAAAATCTATACATAGTCTGATTTTACCATTCTTTGTTTACTAGGACTCAGTTTGCTATCCATGAATAATATCATATTGGGAATATAATCTTAGCATCTAACAATTTCTTCACTTCTCTTTATATGGATTCTTCAAGGACAAGATTGATGATCCCAATTTTTATCTAAAATATTTTTCACCTTCTTTTAGTGGGATGGTATGTACAATGGTTTCAATACTATACACTTTAAGGTTTATATACGACTAGGCAAAAACATCTTTAAAATATTTAAACAAATTTATATATAATTTTTTTCTTCTAGGGTGCAATATTTTCCTAGTTTGACTAACTATAATTTTTATTAGTTCCATATTTAAATCTTCACATGGTTCATCTTCAACTTTATTCTATTTAGATTAGCTCTTAATTAATTTATTTTGTAAATCAAACAATTTTTCTAGACATACTATACCTTTAGGAATTCTATTTTACTTCAAGTTAAGATAATAATCTTCATTCATTTCCAATACATCGTTCTCATATTTTTCATCTAGGATTTTATCTTGGAATTCTTTCGAATTATAAATTAAGTTGAAGATAATGAGACTCATGGCTTATGGTCAAGTTTAATTGAAAAAGAATTTAAAATAATATGTGGCTTTGTTGTATAAGTGGCTAGGGAATTTGTTATATTATCTATATCACAAGGAATGCATACCGCATTAAAGGTGTCAACCTTATGGATTAAGTCCCATGCTTTATTTTGATAGGTTTTTAATAACATGTTTAAACATTGATACTTTTTCTATTCTTGTTTGATTATGAGCTCTATGTCTTCAAATACTTTCAAATTTTTTATTCCTTTCTCTAAAGCATATTGAATCCTAATTAATTAGATCTTCCAAATCCTAAATTATATACCAAATCCTAATATTATAGCTTTGATATGTTTTATTTCCTTTGGTGAAATTAAGATTATATCGGCATCGACTCTTTTAGACTTTGCGTTATCGAAGTACATTGTCCCCAAGTCTTCTAATTTTGAAGGATTGGTCAATGAAGAATTTTCTTCTCTCATTACAAAAAGGTAAGTACCCATACCTAAGTCTAAGTATATGTTTGGGTTATTTTTTTGGTCAAATATAGTTAACATGTGTTCATAATAAAGCTCCATATAAATTTTGATTTGGTTTTCTACTTCCCTCCATGGTAGTTAGATACATTAAATGGTTATGTCTATATATGTGTGTGTGTGTGTGTGTGTGTGTGTGTGTGCGCACACGCACATTCCCTGCTTAAAAAAAACCATATGTATCAAGTATGTCAACTACTACTATGTTAATACAATATCGGTTTCAAGGCTCTAAGGTTAATTGTATAGGGATATTGGGTAATTATCCGATCACTTTGACGTAAGATCTATCTAGTTGAACAATTATCCTTGATGTTTTCTAGGATTTTCGACCTAATGACCTACATGCTAATATATATTACATTCATAAAAGTTGTGTAATCAACTAAACAATTATGTAACCTTTGCCCATTGATAGTGAGTGTAATAAGCAAAGGAGATATTTCTAATTTGTCCTTCCAAATATTCAGTCCTTTAACCTTTCGTTGTCTCATAATATTGGTGGCTTGAGTTTTGTTCAAATATTCTAAATAAAGTTATCTCTATTTGGAAGGACATGCCATTTCATGCATATAAATGTTTGCTTTCGATTTCTTCAAATCTTCCATGATATTGGGAGGAAAAAGAGAGGACTTGTGTGGATAGTAGTAGTAAAAATTTAGTAGAGAAGATCTATTCCCTGTAGATATTTAAGCTCCTCAAAACTTGACCACTCTTATTCCACATAAATTTAAAATGGAAGGGTTTCCACCAAACCAGGAGGGTTTATCATTAGATAAAATGTTTATGAGAAAATTCCAATGAGCTCACCGAAAGAAATACCTAGGATTTGATAGATCATTGAATTGGAGTTGTTACCATTTGAAATTTCCAAATTGTTTTATTACTTAAGTTTATGCATAGTGGTAGAATTGAGGGAGTTATAACCCTATGAAAATAGTCATCCAAGACAAGGACAACAAGATTTTTTTCAAATCATCAAAAAAATTATAAATATCTCAGTCAATCAAGGTAAGAAATCAATTATAGTTTAATTTTTTTTTGAATAAAATCAAAGAATTGTTTGTTCATAGTAAGAAATAGAGGAGATTTATTTTTTTTTAAACCCTAGTTTTTTATCCCAAACCCTAGTTGCTTTAAAAAAAATGATTAAAGATCATGGGTTTGGGGTTAAATATTGTGGAGTTACCAGTTTTCACTAAAAATGGTGACATTGTGCTCGAGAATAGTGGAAGTTTAGATCTCTATATTTTGGTGACCATTTTTGATAAATCAAACTTATAAATTTTTTAAGAGAGGAAGCTTATGTTTGGTGGGCAAGTGTTTTAAAGGAAAAAAATTATAATTACACTTGGGACAAAATGGAGCATGCATTCTTGAGTCAATGGGACCCATATAAAAAGATAGCTAATTTGAAGGTCACCATCAAAGGATATGAAGAAGAAATAAAAAGGCTTTAGAGGGAACTAAAAGAAATGAATAAATAGGATATAATAGAAGGAAATTTTACAAATGATAATGTGCAAGTTCATGAATGCATTCAAAAGGAAAACATTAAGAATCAATGATGATAGGGGAACAAGTTGAAGAACCAATAGACGACTCAAAAGTTGAGTTTATAGTAGCAATAGATATAGAGTCCATGGAAGAAGCAACAACAAAGTATAAGAAATTCATCTCGAAAATGTACAAGGATGCACCAAAATAAGGGCATAAGAGAGAATATTGTGAAAAAAAGTTTAAAATAAAAAAACAATTTGTTGAAGAATCAAAGGAAATAAAATGTCAGGTTAAGGTTGCACCATATCAGCACCTATACCACCTTGAGAGGCAACAATCTTGGAGGTATGGCTTAAGGAATCAATATTATAGATTTACATGGAGTCATAAAGGCATCAAGTATGGAAATTTTTGGTAGAAAAATCATAATAGTTCTAGATTTCAAAAGGGTACAACAACATTAGGAAACAATAAGACCAACCATTTGAAATATCAGAGTAGAGAAGCAAAAGCATGAAGCCAACAAAGCAGTTATGGATATTTAAGTGGCACAATGGCAGCTTGGCATCATGAAATACCACCACTAATCAATATTTTACTTGGATGAATGGATGAAAAACATTGTAAAATATCAAGAAGAAGGATGCTAACAATTTGTATTTATAAAGAAAATTAAAGAAAACACAAAAAATGAATATCAAGAATTTAGGATTTTCATTGAAAAACGATGTAGGTATCTAGCTATAGCATCTAAATTGATTGAAAATTGGATATGTTTGTAAACTCTCAAGGAGAGAGTTGTGATTTTTTGAGGTTGGGGACCCTATTATAACCACTTTTCTCAAGCAAAAAAAAACATCTTCCACAATATTGTATTTTGATTCATTCTCCTTTCTAGCTAGTTTTTTTTTTTGACAAATTGGTGGTAATTATGAAATGGGTGGGTTTTGTGCTTTTGAATTAGGAAGTGGATTGTTACTTGGTAGGATGGAAGTTGTAATAGGTTCCTTATCTTATATTTTATTTAGAAAAGGTAAGCTTTAGTACCTATGTAAGCTTTGTCTTCTCCACTCCCTTCCAAATCCTCCTATATATTTCCCATGGGTAAATTTTTCCAGAAGACCATCATGATGTTTGGGTCTTCTTGAATGGGTTTCAAAGGACTTTTCAATTGAGGATCTCTCTAAGGTGCATTTGCTTCATCCATAAAGGAAACAAATACTGTTAAAATCTCTAGGCATGAGTGTTTCCCACGATTTGTAGTTTCGTACACATGACACCAATGTTTCATGGCTACATTGTCTAATTCCACTACAAGGGTCTCTAGGATGGGAGGTTTCATATTCCATATTATATTTCTTCTTTGAAAATGATGATTTCAATGAAATTTATAATATTTGAAATCTCTTTGTGGTTTATTCACACGACTGACCCTTCACCCATGCTTCTTTGCATGGATATCATTTGGTTACTAAGTTTTTGGATAGCGTGTTGTATACTTTCTAGCTCATATGACCTTTATTTTGAATTTCCTAAGTTAAATTATTTCTAAGGTTCTCAGTTAATCCTTGCATTATCAAGGTGATGAATTTTTAAGGGGATTGATGAATTTTTAAGGGGATTACTTTAATGGCTAGAAATATTTGTGTCAAGACCATTTGATTTTCTATCTTGAGTGCCTCTTCATATACACTAGTGATATTACTATCATGTTATATTCATTTAATTTGAAATGTGATATTTGAATCAAGACCTATAAGGTAAAATTCAATGGCCAACTCTTTGTGAGGTCTTTTTTCTTCTAAGATTTGATGATATAACTTTTGGAAATGATAATTATTTTCTTGTAATAATACATGTTTTTCTTTAGAAATTGATTCTAACTGCATTATTAAACTCTCTACAATTCTTATGTTGACAAATTTACTCTTGGAAACCCTTTAAAACTCATACCAATAATGGATAGTTAGATATGGAACACATAAAACCATGTTCTTATGGAACCTCTAAATGTGAAACAGAATAACCTCATTACTACATATTCATATTTTATATTTAGCAAGTTTATGGATTAGATAAAAGTGGCCAAATGTTCATTACCATGAAAATTTCCATCTGAATTTAAGATCGAAAGATATTTTTTGGTATTTTGGGGTAATCATGTAGGTATCATTGTATTAACAATGGGGTATTTGAGACCCGTAAGGGATACTATAGTGGTAAGTCCTTGGGTTTTCATCTAAGAGACCTAAGTTCAAAACCCCTTTAAGAGGGGACTAGGACCCCTCATAAAATCTTATGTAAACTCAAATATCAAGTGGTATTAGCTCAACAAGTTAGATTCCTCAACATTTAAGGAGGAGACCAAGGTTCAAATCTTGCCAAGCGATACATGGATAATATCCAAGCTTTATTGTAATACCACTATGTGGTGATGATGTAATACGGGTGGGGTCCGTTTCAATCCCATATAACCAATTGAAAAAAGGAAAAAAATAATGGGGTATTTAACCTCCCTCTTGGGGGTTGGTTACCTACGAGGCAAGAAATTTTATATATTTTACTTTTATAATTTTACCTAAAGCAATAAAATTAATAAAAGCTAAAGGATTATAATTAGTTGCTTCTTTTTGCTCTCTTATTATTTTAATCATTTGAGATCTCTTTTTCCTTCTTGGTTTTGAGATTTCCTATATGGTAATGACATGTGCATAAAGCCTATTAGGGTAGTCTCCTTATCAAATCTAGCTTTTTGATTGGTAATTAGTTTACTTTCTCTCTCTTTATTATTATTTTTTACCTTCTTCAACATCTTTACCTTAACTAGTCTCTTCTTTGGGAAGTGTCTTCTTCATCCAAGACTATGAGAATTTCTAGGGAACAACAATTTGATACATGTAAGAAAATTTTTTGAACAAATACTCTTAATTATTCAAAACTTTTTAATTGGGGTGTCCAAATATTACGTTATTCAAATGAGGCATATTTGGGCAAAACCATTCACTTCCCTAATGGAATTTATGAAATTTTGTTGATTGATTTTTATGCAGGCAACATACAAGAGGTTTTATAACCCTCTAGTTTATAAAATTGGTTGTTTTATTTTCCTATCCAATAATGAGATATTCATTTCTAAGAAGGTCAATAATTACAAACTTTTTAGACAATTATATTACTCACTTAAATGAGCACGTATTAGAACCAATAGCAATTAGAAATTCTTATACCTAGGTTCATCCATAAACTATTTACTTTTTTAAATAGGTATAAGGACTAATGACAATTAGAAATCCATATACCATAATTGATTCATCAAACACTTGAATCATCTAAAGCATATCTATGGATAAGTTTAAAACTAACAAGCATTAAATCTTATCCACTAGCAGTTTGATTTTGATTTTATGAAATGGAAAGCATTCACATTCATGAAATGAAGAAATAAACCTTATTCCATGTACATCTATAGTCAATCCTGACAAATCTTTAATTCAATTTAAAACCATAAACATGCAAGGAAATTTAAAAGCATTCAAGTTTTATTCTTTAAAAGAAAAGTAAAGAATTATTCACTAGGTTCAACACAATTGATTTGAACCCATAATTATTCAATTTTGATCCCTAAATAGAGAGCCTAAAAGGTAGTTAAACAACTACTAACCGGTTAAGTTAACAGTTGCCTCCATCTAATGGTAGGACTTTTTAATTATTTTATAGTCATAAATAAAAATACATTGGAAATAAAAACCAATGGTTGTGAACTTCTCCTCATATGATAAATCTATCAAGAGAAACCCACTTAAATGGCCAAGCATATTCTCATTGTCGAACATTGAATCCATGAACCACTTTTAGAAATCCTATAGAGAGAATCTATCCATAGAATTCATTGCTTGGATTATTTGGTCTAACGTGGTTTAGACATTTTCTTTGTATTGCTTCTCCTCATGCAACATTCTATGAATAGTGTATGGCTTAATTTTAATTTATCTCAGCAAGTTGTTCATCTATATGATAACCTTTTCAATGATGGACTTTACCTCCAACAACGCTCCATGAGCATGGTTGATCCTCTATTGCAAGAACATGATTTGCATAGAGAATATATGCTTCTTTGCAATAGGTAAAGAGGAGTTGGTTCAAGGATCTACAATTTGTCCTCTCACCTTTAGAAGACCATTTTACATGAGTATGATGGTTTTTTGTAGTGCATTAGCTTTCTCTCATTCTTGGTCAATCGTTCTCTTGATGTCCCTACAAAAGCACAAAGTTAAAAAAAAAAACTTCATATTAAAATTAGATTTATTCTTCATGGATTTGGTGGTTGCACTTATGATAAGGTCCTTGTGGTGCCCAATAGTGTCTATATTAAAGACTTTTTCTTTCAAGGTATTGACTTGGGAGGTAAGGGATTACACAATGGAGAGTGTACTGCTCCAAATTTTTTGCATCCTTACCTTTAGGCTATAGGATCCGTGCCCGGAAGGGGGATGCGAGAAGGATGGGACAATACCTCGGATTGAGAGGCCCTTTGAAGGTCGCGCCTCTCGGGGGAGGGGTATAAGGGTGAATTTTTGATGGATGGTGGGTTCACCAGGAAACTTTGAGTGGCGACTTCCATGCCTAGGTTGAGAATGGTTTTGGTGTGTTCATTTTTATACTCGATCATTCATAATCCTAGGTTTGCCAGAATGAATCTAAGCTATTCTATATGAAAATGTTGATTTATATGAATACAAAAAGCAGGAATGAATCCTAAATGTAAATATTATATGAAATGAGAAAGAATGCACCTGATTTCGGATGTCTGATGAAGATTCTAAAGTTTGTAGGAGTCCAGATCATCTCGAATCTGACATAATCATCTGCAATTGCACAAAATCATCTCAGATTACATGCGATCGTCTGAGATCATACAAGATCATCGTCAATCTGATGAATTCGTTAGAAACCTGTAATCATAGAAACAGACACCAAAAAATGAAAATTCTATTGCTAGAATAATGCAAAATGATAGAAATGATAGTATAAATGCCTAACTGATAAATCTAGATAGCAAATTAAAGGAAATGCATTGTTTTAATAACTTATTTTAACTTTATCATGCATTTATGCTAAATGAGGTGAACTCCAGGATGCGGAATGAAAATAAATCAAACTAATGCAGAAGAAAATAAAGAAGACAAATGAGGAATGCAAACTCAGGGTTTTGGTTGCCCCCAATCTAGACTGCGGTCGAGATCACCTCCAATCGTATGAGATCATCACCGATCTATGACAGGATCGTCCGGAATCGTCTGGAATCACCTACGATGATCCGAGCTTGCTCCAGCTAAAAAATAGTAAAATTCCTGCAAGAAAATCTTGAAATACACAATGCAAACAATGGTGCGAAGGTGTTCTAATGCACGAAAAACTAAAGTTGCAAGGAAAATCAGCCAGGGGATCATGGGATCAGTCAACTAGGGGGATAAACTGAGAAAATCCTAGTTTATATAGGATTAGGGAGAGGTTAGGAGGTTGGAGATCATCCCAATTTGGGAGATCTCCAATGGGGGAGACTCTAACCGCGCGAGACACGCTTTACGCCCAAGTTAGAGAAGCTGTTGAAACAGAAGCTAATTATGAAAATTTAGTTTTGGGATGAAATCATCTGGACATTCTGTTCCAGACGAATTCATCCGATCTGGGATGATTTCGTCTGATCGGTGACGATATCATCCAACGGTCAAAACAACTCCTAAAAATGGCACAAAAAATGGGGTGAGCGGTTAACGGGAGTTTTGGGGTTAAAATTCAAATTTTTATCTTTTACTAAGGTTTTAACTGCGCCAATTTTAGGGTGCTACATTTTGCCCCCTCTTTAGCGAATTTTCCAAAGAAAATGCGTTAAAGACGAGTTCTTCTCACTTTACAAGAAAGCAAAAATTTACTCAATTTTCTAGACGACGATTCTAGGTCGAATCGTACGACTGCTTACTATGGTGCCCCCTCCGTGTTTTTACCCAAATCGAACGTTTGAGGTAAAAGCACGAAAAAGCAAAATTTTAAAAAAATGTTGTTGTTTTTAAATAAAATTAAGAAAAATAGGGTAAAACCCTAATTCATTTTTACTGTTTATTTTCACTATTTTTAGAGCTCTATAGGCAAAATGGTAGAAATAGCGCACAGATCGACAGAGGTCCGACGTGGGTTGTGGGTAAGGATCTAAACTTGATGAATTATGTTTTTAATTGGATGTGTGTAATTTTTTATTTAAATTTTGATTGTTTTGGGGCATCGCGGCCATTTTTAGGCCGTCGACGACGTCGGGATGAAATCATCCCAATTTCGTTGAAATCGTCCCTAGATCGTCGATTTCTTCTAGGGGCAAAATCGACGGAATAGGGGTGATCCCGTCCAACAAGGGGCGATCCCCAAGTTGCGAAATTGGAGACGATTTCATCCTACCAAGGATGATTTGACCTAATTTAGGATGATATCATCCAATGGTGGATGATATCATCATTGTTTTTAGAAGGTTAAATTGATTTAACTGATTTTAACGATTATCTATTGATGATTTTTATTGTTTGATTGTTTATTTTGCAGAGGGGATTACTAAAAAGTCGGGAGTGGAAATACGGGGGACTGAGGGATGACATGGTCGCGCTCGACCAGGCAGAGCAAGACCGACTGGTGGAGGTCGGACTATAGTTCTGACTACAGCATGTGGCAAAGATGCCACAAATACCGACAAACATGGGGCTACTGACAACCCTAGCAGAGAGATGGTATCCGGGGTCGTCCTACTTTCGGTTACCGACAGGGGAGATGGCTCCCACTCTAGAGGATGTATGGAGGATCTTGAGGATCCCCATACAAGGGTGGTTTATGACTCCTACGGCCAATCAGGGCCAAGCTATGATGAGGTTGTGCGGAGACCCGAGCTTCACCCTGGAGAAGGGCGGAGTGAACATCGAGTCTCTGAGGCAGATGCCTGGGGCATCTAGGTTGACTCAAGTTTTGGTAGGGGTAGTGGGTGGCCTACTGCTATGCCACCAGAGTGAGTGTAGATTACCATGGCTCCTTTCATATGTGGTCTGTGATATGAGAGACCACGGCTACATATTTGCATGGGGCAGCTTTGTACTGTGTCGCTTGTATAGGATCCTGCACGGGGTCATATACAAGGGAGGTCGATGTCTGGTTTTGACATTGCTACTACAGGTTTGGTGTTGGGAGCACATTGCGGTGCAGAGGCCGATAGGGCTTCCATTGACAAGGGTTTACCGAGAGAGACCTCAGGTTTTCTATTGGTGGCCCCAGAGAGGGTCACAGCGGTGGATAGATCTATCGATGTCTCAAAGGTTGCTAGACGACCTCATCCCAGACTAGATCACCTAGAGGCCATGGAGGGAGCATCCAGGGTGGGGAGAGGATGGACAGGAGTTGGCTCGCATCAGGCGAGTCTGCTGGCTGAGGATGGAGCGGGGAGAGGTAGAGCTCCACCGCTACGACCGAGTTTTGTGATAGTTCGGTCTACAATAGGGGATCCCATCTCTCAGGGACTATGAGTACTCCCGGACTATCCGAGATAATACCACACTGAGCGGGGCTCTAGATATGCAACGATTCTAGAGCCAGGATGTGGATGATGCCCCCATCTAGCCAGTGGATGGGGACGATGCTGGGGTCACTGACAGGTATGATGCCTGGTACGCAAGCATCCGCCCTCCTCGAATGATGAGGGCACAGGGTCCGATGCACATCGTTGTGTGTCAGATGGGGAGGCGGTGCTAGGCGGCCATTGAGGCAGCGCGGGGTCATGGAGGGAGAGAGCAACGACGGTCTCCATAGGAGAGATGCCAGAGGATGCCACAAGCTCCGTAGAGACCACAGCATATAGGGAGGAGGGAGGAGGGATTCCCTTCTCAGCAGGGAGAGAGGCCACCATCGCCCGATAAGGGCAAGGGTGTCGAGGTAGGGGAGAGCAGCGAGATGGCGGCTCTTCGAGATGAGAATGCCCACCTCCAAGCTGAGGTGCAGACACTTCGAGATGAGGCTACATGGCTCAGGACTCGGAGCAGAGGGGCAAGCATTATGGAGCTGGCACGGTCGATTGCTCAGACCGCATTCTATCAGGGAGCATACTTCCAGTTGGTTCTAGAGGGCCAGAGGTTACAGTTGCCAGTCGGCATTATGGAGCCAATCAGGATGGGGTCATCGAGGACATCCTCACGATCGACGTTGAGGACCCGAGACACAGGACAAACTCTATGGGGCCACCTCCTCCACCTCAGGGCGGGAGAGGAGATGAGGCTGAGAGCTCGAGGGCTTCTTGAGACTAGCGACATAGACTGGATTGCATATTTTTGAGAGGATTGAGTATGCCAGGGTATAGATTGTGGCATACCAATCCAGTTTTGATATGATGTACATATATTTTGATATATATATATATGATATTTTTGTGATATGACTTGTCCACATGTTTTATGATGCTTCAATTTTGGATTTGTTTGGTTGTTGATTGATGATTCATGTAATTATGTCATTTGGAAATATTATAATTTTATGTCATGCTGTAAATTTTAAATGAAATAATCTGATGTAAATGAATTGGTTGTTTTGTGGTGTGATTTGATGAAAATAAAGGGACTTCTAACAATAATTTCAAAGGACATTGTCATTGTTATAGACCATTTCATGGAGTCGCCGCTCGCTAGGTCGTCAAGCTAATCCCGAGTATAGAAATATTGTTAAAAGTAAAAGAGTGCTTAAGAGACTGTCTTAAGACTTGGTGTTGTGATGATGAAAATGATGATGGTGATGATTTGTTTTCAGATTTTCATAAAAATATTATGCATGAAATATTAAAAATATGATTTTTGCTAGGCATAAATTCCTAAGTGTGATAAAGTGTTTGAACAATTCCTTAGGAATCAGACCATGGTTGCAAAATGGAATGTTGACATAATGAAATGAAATAGAAAAATGTGTTCGTTCTTGTTAAAGCACAATTGTGTGACATAATGATGTAAGCCATATGTTTTTATAAATTATAATGAATGGAAAATAAAATTAGAACAATGGTTTGCACTAGGCATAGAATTATAGGTATAGACTTATACCATCATCATGAAATCCAAAAAGGAAATTGATATAATAGTTTTATTGCATGATTGATTTTTAATTTTGAGATAAAAAAAAAAATGTATAAACGTGACTTTATTGCTGGATTTGTGAATATGTTGTTGAAAGAATTTTTGGATTTTTGAAAACAATGTATGTAATTGTTTGTATACGAAACAAATGTTCTTAAATAAGAAGATGAAATTATTCCAAAAAGAGTTGCAAAAATATTTTAAATTATCTCAAAGACAAAATTTATATTTATAAGGAACCCCATGTGCAGATGTGAGTTCATTGCCGATCTTGATCTATCATAATGATACAAAAATCTCTCAAATACAAATGTGTGTGCAATTGTATTGTTCATTCACCAATTTTGAGCAAGATAATTTGATACAAGTAATTTGAATTAACCAAATGAATGTTCGTTGACCATGATTTATATGCATGTAACCATACCAGACTACTATGTAAGTCGGGTCATCAAGAGCTAGCTGATCCATAAGCAGACATAGGTCTATACAAAAGAAGGTCGCTAATGTGACAGACATATCACCATGCTAGGGATTACCCAAGGCCAAGCGGGTTGGGCACAAACCACCTGTTATGGGGCTTACCTCATAGTTTTCGAATAATTGAAAATTCCAGGGATTCAAGCTCATTCACCCTTCTTTTCTTTTCAAAGGGTAGGGAAAAGGGATTTTATTGTTGTTTGCTTTTTCTTTTCTTCTTTTTTCTCTCTTTCTTTTTTTTTCTTTTGTCTTTTTTCTTTTGTATTTTTGATATTGAGATAATGCTGAAATATTGCTGAGATGGTACAAAATGATACTGAAAGAATGCTTCTTTTGCTCATAATTTTTTGCTTGATTTTTCTTTTTCTTTTTCTTTCTATACTAGGGATACTTGCTCGGATTGGCTGTAGAGCAAGGGATTTTTATTCTGGGTAGGGGTGAGCTTGTCCTTTTGTCAATTCTCAAATATTCTAGACCATGTGCATGATAGGATAGCAGGGGAAACTTTTCGCTCAAGAAACCACTTCTACTATGTAGCATCGCATTGAATTTGCAATGAAATCATTTTAATGTGAAAAGATATGCTTGGTTCAAGTAAATAACAAGATCAGTTCTCTATGCTCAAAACTTTATTTAATTCAACTGTGGACTTTGATATAAGAGAGATTAATAATCATACCAAATAAAATCAAGATATTTATTCATGTGAGTGTGAAAGTGAGGGATTCCAAATAAATGCTAATTTATCCAAAATAACTAAAAATATATATAACTGCAATACTTCAAGAATTGATAAGTGCAAAATAAAAAAATGTTTTTGAAGATTTTGATGATTTCGATTTTGTTATGTTTTGATTTTAATTGATGAATTGAGAAGATACACAATGTGATTGTTTTTGAAATTTTTATATGGATGACTAAAATGAAATAATATGCAAAATAATAATATATACAATGATGAAATGACCAGATTTTATGCATAATAGCATTTAAGATGCATAATGTTCATAGGTTCTTTAAGATCTTTACCATCTAAGGTAGCTAATCTGTATGCTCCCGATCCAAATTTAGCAGTGATAATATATGGTCCAAGCCAGTTGGGCTCAAATTTACCTTTAAGATCTTTAGTTGCAGTAGTATTTTTTTTATTTTCTTTTAAGACAAGGTCATCGATCTCAAAGGATCGATGATGAACTTTCTTGAGGTATGCTCATTTAAGCTTGTTTTGGTAGGCACGAAGATGTTCCAAAGCATTGATGTGCTTCTCATCTAGGAGTTCCAGCTGACTAAGTCTACCAGCACGATATTCATCTCCTACTTTAGTATCTTGAAGTAGTAGAGCCAAAGAAGGAACTTCTAATTCAAATGGAAAAATAGCTTCAGCGCCATAAACCAAAACAAAAGGTGAAGTGCCCGTGGGGGTGTGAACGCTAGTTCGATAAGCCCACAAAGCAGGATATAGTTGAATGTGCCAATCTCGGC
The DNA here is from genome assembly GCA_028583015.1 of Wollemia nobilis. Classification (NCBI taxonomy): domain Eukaryota; kingdom Viridiplantae; phylum Streptophyta; class Pinopsida; order Araucariales; family Araucariaceae; genus Wollemia; species Wollemia nobilis. The sequence continues at coordinate 3,975,143 of JAQPPZ010016604.1, forward strand.
CAGATTTGTTGACCAATCTTTTAAGGATTTTGATTAATGTTTTATTAGATGCTTCTGCTTGGCCATTACCCTGAGGATAATAGGGAGTGGACCAACGATGTTGAATTTTGTATTTTTGACATAATTTTTTGACATCTTTATTTTTGAAACAAGTTCCATTATCCGAGATGAGATTTGCAAGAATTTCGAACCTACAAATAATTTGATTAAAAATAAATTTGGAAACTTGGGTTCCAGTGCAAGAAGCTAAGGGCATAGCTTCAACCCACTTCGTGAAATACTCGGTGGCAGTTATGATGAATTTGTGTCCATCAGATGACACAAGATTGATTTTTCCAATGATGTCTAAGCCCCATTTTGAAAAGGGCCAAGGAGATGAAATATCCTGCAGTTCTTGTGCAGGTGCATGGACAAGGTCAGCATGTTTTTGGAACTTGTCGCAATGTCGCACATAATCATGTGCATCGTTTTCCATGGTAGGCCAAAAATATCCTATCCTAAGGAGTTTTTTAGCAATGGCGCTACCACTAAAGTGTCCCCCACAAGATCCATCGTGGGCTTCACTCAAAGCTGATCTAGCTTCTTCTAGATTCAAACATCTCAGTAGGATACCTTCGAAAGATCTCCTATATAACGTATTGCCAATTATTACAAAGCGACTTGCTCGTCTACGCAATAACCGACGTTGGTTTTTATTAAAACCTTCAAGGAAGGTCCCATTTTGAAGAAAATTGAGTATATCAGTGTACCAAGGTTCAGGAGTAGTTTCATTGATTAGAAACACATCCAAAGGTTCTAAACATGATTTATTTGAAGCGGGTTCCTAGAGTCGATGAATAATGATGGTAGCATATTCATCCTCTAACTCCAAGGGTAAAAGAGATGCAGGTGCAGCCATAGCATCAGCCATACGATTGCTAGTTCGAGGAATAGCTTCCAAGGTAACTTGATCAAATAAAGATAATAATTGTAATACATATGCTTTATATGGATGCAATTTATCATCTTTGGTCTAATAAACATCATTGATTTGATTTATGACAAGTTGAGAATCATCAAAAACTAATAGATTTTTAATTTTTAGTGCCAAGGTAGCTCGTAATCCAAGGATTAGAGCCTCATATTCAGCGGTGTTATTAGTACAAGCAAATATTAATTTAAAGGATAGAGGGATAAGATGTTTCTGTGGAGATATTAAAATAATACCTGCACCAGCCCCATTCATGCATCGGGCTCCATCAAAGTATAAGGACCATTGCTCTGAATGATCTGCCTCTAGTTTAAGGCATTCATCAGGAAACTCAATGATGAGGGGATGGGTAGACTCTAAGGGTGCAACAGCTAATTGATCTGCTATGATTTGACCCTTAACAGACTTTTGTCCTATAAACGTGAGTTCAAACTTGCTTAACGCAAGAACCCACTTTGTAGTGCGACCATATAAATAAGGTCGACTCATGAGATACCGCAAGGGATCAGATTTAGCAATAACATATGTTTTTTGACTGAGCATATAATGGCATAATTTCTATGTAGAAAATATGACTGCTAGACATAGTTTCTCTAATGCTGTGTAGCAGGTTTCATAACTGATTAAGGTTTGGCTAATGTAATAATTAGCACGCTCTCTTTTCTCATCATCAAGTTGAGCTAACATAGCTCCTAAGGCAAAATCTGAAGCAAAAATATACAAGATAAATGGGCGATCGGGTCTAGGTGGTGAAAGCACGGGTGGGTTAAGGAGATATTATTTGAGGATTTCAAATGCTTCCTAACATTCATCGTCCCAATGAAAAGAGACATCTTTCTTAAGAAGCTTAAGAAAGGGTCATGTTTTGTCCGCCAACTTATCGATGAAGCGACGAATAGCTTGAAGCTTACCTTGTAAACTTCGTAATTCAGATATATTTGTGGGTGCGGGCATATCAGTGATAGCCACGATCTTGAGAGGGTCAATTTCAATGCCACGTAAAGAAACTATAACCCCCAATAATTTATCGGACTTAACTTCGAATATACATTTGGTTGGATTTAGTCGGATAAGATATTCCCTTAACCGATTAAATACTTTTCTCAAATCATCTAAATGATCATCTTCTTTGATGGAACGAGCTATAATATCATCTACATAATCATGTAGAATATCATGCATCATATCATGAAAGATATAAGTCATGGCTCGTTGATATGTTGCACCTGCATTCTTCAAACCGAATGGCATCACTTTCCAACAAAAGGTCCCCCAAGGGGTAATAAAGGTTGTTTTAGCCTGATCTTCAAGAGCTATCCTGATCTGATTATAACCAAAAAATCCATCCATTAAGGATATCATTCCACTCCCAGTAGTAAAATCAATGATCTGATCCATGTTGGGAAGAGGAAAATCATCTTTAGGGCATGCAGCATTAATATCTCTAAAGTCTGTGCAAACCCTAACTTTGGTAGCTTCTTTCTTAGTTACTGGAACTACATTCGAGATCCATTCAAGCATAATCAATGGCTTGTATAAAAATAACATTCATGATTTTTTCTAATTCCCCTTTGACTAGTAAGGCCACTTTAGGATGCATTTTTCTAAGTTTATGTTTAACAGGTTTAGCATCCGGATGGACTACTAGGTGATGCATGACTACAGAAGGGTCTAAACCTGGCATATCTTCATATGTCCAAGCGAAGACATCTTCATATTCCTTAAGAAATGCAATGTATTTATCTTGTTTGTCTTGACTCAATTCTAATCCAATGTTGATTATGTGAGGATTATCTTCGGTTCCAATGTTAATTTTTATGACGTTTTCTACTTCCATGTGTAGATCTCTCTCAAAATTAGGTGGGGTAGGTGAAACGCCCAATTCTTGTAATTCTTCCAAGGTTAGCTTGGATAATTCATCTTGAGGAGTGGTGGCCTCAAGCTGGGCTATACTAGGTATAGAGCCATCGAAATAAAATCCGTTATGTAATAATTCCTCAATGGAGACATCATGAAAGATATCTCCCTCCAACTCATCGTCGGATTCAGCAATCATCTCAGGGTAAGCTATGGATAGCATATTACATGTAAATGGCTTATTTATTAGACGTAAAGCATCGCGTTCATCCAAATAATCTTGGTAACATATGAGTTGATCATCCTCCTCAAATGGGAAGGGCTGACCCTTACTAGGAAATAGGCCCACACCACATCGGGCAGGCCATGGTTCTACCTCAAAGGGTTCTTTCATGCCATTTTGGAAAGGTCCTAAACCTTTCCCTTTATATCCCAATTTAAGCATTATAGATTTGGCTTTAATATACTCATTAGTAAAATAACATCGAGCATATCCATCATAATGTGTCTTGATGTTTCTAGGTATTCTTCCCCAGTCATATCCCTTATAAATAAAAGCGTAGCTCCCGACTTGGTAAATACTTCCCATAGGCTGTGGGAGGCCCAAGGTATGAGGAGAGGGTGGCAAATTATTTAAAATAAGGGAATCTTGCATAGCAACGTTTGTTTTTTTTTATATAAGAATTTTAGATAAATCGGGTAAGAGCTCATCAATAAGAGCGTAAGAGGTAGAAGGAACATTTCCTACATCTTCGGATGCGGAAAATATGCCTCTGGTAGGTGTAGATGTTGTAGATATGTTGATGGATGGGTCTATAGGTATGGAAGTTATAGGAGTAAAACAAGAAGCATTGGTTGTGGGTTTAGGATCTTTTTGAGGTCCTAATGTGGTTTGTTCGGAAGATGGTTGAACTATATGTAGAGGTGGAGTTGATGGAGAAAAAGTAGATGATGTTATGGGTGTGTGTTTCACACGTTTAGATGGATGATGAGAATTAGGATGTGTGGATGACAGAGCAGGGCAAAATTGAACTCCAATAGGTTCTGCCAAAGCACACATATCAAAGGGTCTGGGATCACCATGAATGGTAACCAACTAATTTTTAAATTTGAATTTAACACACTAATGTAAAGTTGAGGGAACAACTCGCATCGTGTTGATCCAAGGGTGACCCAAGAGTATATTGTATGATGCAGGGCAATGTACAATAAACACGGTCGTGTCTAAGGTTCTTGGACCAACTTGCAATGGGATAGTAATAACTCCACACGTTTCTTGTGTTTCGTCATTGAAGGCTTTTATGATCATATCGGTTCTTTTCATTTCATCACTTCTAAACCCAAATCTTTGGTAGAAGTCAAAAGTGCAAATGTTTAAAGATGAACCATTATCAATCAAGACTCGTTTAACTGCTACATCTCCAATTAGGGCAGTAATGTATAAGGGGTTATCCTTATGTAAACTATGTTGTGGTATATCTCTATCCCAGAAGTCAATACAATCGACTTCTCGAGTTATGATAGTATTGGTCATGGCTTCAGGTTGAATATTTTGTGGTACCATCATTTGGCTTAATGTGAGCATTAATTCATCCCTATGTGTAGGAGAAGATCTTAAAAGGTCCAAAAGGGAAATTCTAGCTGTAGTATTTGATAATTGTTCATTAATATTATAAGGAGGTTTAGGTTGAACATTAGGTGCATAATTCCCTTTATTAGGAATTTTCAAAACAAATGGAGTTGATCCATCATTTTGAGTTTGATCTTGTTGAGAATTTTGAGCCTGTTGTCTAGTAACAGCTCCGATGGTATCTACAATATTATTTTGTGGATGATGAATGGGTCTTGGTCTAGCGTTTATGGCTTGTTCATTAGAAAGTGATTGGTGAGAAGATGGTCTAGTAGTGACTCTTCTTGGAAATGGTTCTTTCAGAACCATAGAATTTGTGATAGGTTGAATAGCATCTGATTCATCTTCAGAACTATTCGATTGATTTGATGTGATTTCCATGTCACTTTTAGTCTCGTATTATGTATCACTAAGATCAGGTGTCCGAATATTATATAGAGGTCTAGTCGTAACCATGGATAAAGTTGTGTCAAAGATTTGCAGATCATGAGTAGGTAAATGTCCACTAATAGTCCCTACATATCGGGTAGGAGGGGGAACATTATGGTGTTCAATTTGATTAGCCACCTCTTTACCATGCTTTGGTAAAGGATGTTGAAATATGTCCAATGATTGATTGGCATTATGATTCTAATTTTGGGGGATGTTCTTTTGAGCATTATTAGGAGGATTTTGTTTAGGTTGAAAGGCTTGCACCTCCATCTCATTGTTATCAATTAAGTCTTGTATTTTATGTTTTAATATTTTACAAGAGTTGGTAGCGTGTCCAGGTCCTCTATGGAAATCATAGTGTAAATCAACTTTGTATCCGGGTATAGTTGGATCAGGTTCTCGGATATTTGGTAATTGGATCAAACCTCATTCTAATAATTGTGGTAGAATGGTTGATAGAGGTTGATTTAACCTAGTAAATTCTTGAGGTGGTTTATCAGGAGGTTTCAGTATAAACTTCTCCGTTGTTTTCGTAGCATTAACATTAGCAATGTTTTTGCTATCAGTGACTCCATCACCCACAACTTGTTTATTTTTATATTGATTTTTGGATGTTTTCTCATCGTCTTTCTTTTTAAGCTGACCTCTCCTAATGAGAGCATCTTCCACTCTTCGAGCTAAGTCTATAGCTTGATCGAAGGTGGTCAAGGTAGCAATTGATAACTCATAGGATAGTTGTTCTTGTAAATTATTGATAAAGATATCCAACATTTCCTGATAAGGTAACACAAAGTGCAATTTTCCTATCAACTGTCTCCACCGAGCGAGGAAATCAGCAAAACATTCATCTTTGTCTTGTTTTAAGTTGTACAAATCTTTAATGGTTACATGCCTTTCGATGTAGGCACTAAATTGATGAACAAAAGACTCGATTGTTTCTTCAAAATTCCTCAAAGAATGAGTGGGTAATTGATAATACCACTCTAATGCCATTCCTCCTAAACTTTTCGGGAACATTTTTAGTAATAACAAGTCATCATGTGATATATCATGACATGCTATTCTAAACATACGAAGATGCTCTATGGGATCTTCAGTTCCTTTATATATGGGCAAGACAGGCATAGGAAAGTATTTAGGATAGGGTTGTGCTACAACTATAGGATCTAGAGGTTGACTACACATCTCTCGATAATTGTACGAGGGATGGTAGGGATCTATCTGGTCCATGCGGGAAACTAACTGTTTCACCATAGTTTCAAGATTACTAGTTTGTCCACCATATTGGTTCGGTGGTACATGAGTATGGGATTTGTGAGTGTATGATGGCATGACGTAAGGATTAGATGCTATATTGCTATTATGTAAATGGTTGGTAGGAAGAGTATTATGAAGAAGATTTGTAGTAGTATTATGTTGTATCCCAGATTGTTGGAAATTGGTGTTTGGTTTTGTTTTGGGCTTTTGTTGATTTGAGGTATGTTGATCAATAGCTTGGCGAAATAGAGCAATGAATGAAGGTTTCTTTTGTGTGGGAATAACTCTAGGCTTGGTAACAGGCACTCTAGGTGGTTGGGTAACCTGTTGTTGTTGCATGTTCTAGATTATAGCGGCCATATCCAAATTGGATGGTCCAGCTTGATCACTTTCTTGATCAACGAAGGACAAGGGATTAGTGCGTGTGTGATATATTTCTTCTAGGGTTTCTTGAGTGTCACTAATTTGATCCTTGTCCATATGGACTGCTCTATTAAGAGTGCCAATATTAGTATTGAGGAACTTCCAAAAATGTTCCATGTTCTCAAAAGTAATAGCTCCTCCCGGAGACATTTTAGGGGATGAGGATCCTTCCTCTCTAACAGTTTCTTTTTGTTCATTTCCTACAACAAACTCTTCTTCTTGTTGGTCTAGGGTTCCTTCTTCCTGAATTGGGTCTTCAGGAAGGACATTTGGGTTATTTAATGGTTTTCCTAACCAATCTTCTTCTACTTCAGTCTGTTTTCCATTCCTAAGTCTAGTCATTATGCTTAAACTTAGATTTTAACAAATATATATATATATATATATATATGCGACAAGTTTGGGAGGTATATATTTTAATTATATACCTACTATAATACTTAAAAGAAAACGTTTTGATTTTGTTATATTTTTGTTTTGTTTTTTGTTTTTGTTTTTTTGTTTTTTTTTTTATGATAATATTATAAAGACAACAAACAACATACTAAATGCAAGAAATAATAATAATAAAAAAATGGCTTAGTTTTCTATAAATAGTTTATGGATATCATTAATAGGATCAAGTTCATCAAGAGTCATGAAATGCTCCTCTTCAAATTGGAAATGGTTTTTCAAAAATTTGACAAAGTGTGCTATGGTGATATTATCTACTTCAGATTCGACCTGTAAAAATAAATTTCATGGAAATACTCTCGATATAACACACCTCTAGGAACTCTATTCCATCTCTTTCTATCTGTAAGAATGACCTCTTGATCCTCTATACGAGATAGAAATTTATATACTACAACTGCATTGTCGAGGTATTCCTCAAAGGTGTACAACTCGGAAGACACAAGTGCTCTTTTATCAGATAACCACCTATGGAAAGCTCTCTAAAGCTCATGGTACAAAGTCACCTGATCAGGATCTAGGATTCTATCTAGGACAAACCTCTTAATTTGCCTAAGTTTGGTTGACCTAGATGAAATAATACCCAATCTCCTATCAAGTTCATCCCACAAAGGTTGGACTCTATTTGTTTGAGGTACTCTAAGCACAGAAGTAATTTCTATGGCTGCTAATTGATTTTCAACATTTATGGTGACAACTCATCTTTTATTATAATCTACCATCTAAATATGATATGCAATCTTAACAATCTTATTTTTTTTCTTCTTTTCAAAAGGTTTTTAGTTTTCATGTCGGGTTCACCAAAATGTACTGCTCCAAATTTTTTGCATCCTTACCTTCAGGCTATAGGATCCGCGCCCGGAAGGGGGATGCGAGAAGGATGGGACAATACCTCGAACTGAGAGGCCCTTTGAAGGTCATGCCTCTTGGGGGAGGGGTATAAGGGTGAATTTTCGATGGATGGTGGGTTCACCAGGAAACTTTGAGTGGCAGTTTCCACGCCTAGGTTGAGAATGGTTTTGGTGTGTTCATTTTATACTCGATCATTCATAATCCTAGGTTGTCTAGAATGAATCTAAGCTATTCTATATGAAAATGTTGATTTATATGAATACAAAAAGCAGGAATGAATCCTAAATGTAAAGATTATACGAAATGAGAAAGAATGCACCTGATTTCGGATGTCTGATGAAGATTCTAAAGTTTGTAGGAGTCCAGATCATCCCAAATCTGACATAATCATCTGCAATTGCACAGAATCATCTCAAATTATAGTCGATCGTCTGAGATCAGATGAAATCATCATCGACCTAACGAATTCGTCAGACGAATTTGTTAGAAACCTGTAATCACAGAAACAGACACTAAAAAACGAAAATGCTATTGCTAGAATAATGCAAAATGATAGAAATGATAGTATAAATGCCTAACTGATAAATCTAGATAGCAAATTAAAGGAAATGCATTGTTTTAATAACTTATTTTAACTTTATCATGCATTTATGCTAAATGAGGTGAACTCCAGGATGCAAAATGAAAATAAATCAAACTAATGCATAGAGTAAAATAAAGAAGAAAAATGAGGAATGCAAACTCAGGGTTCTGGTTGCCCCCAATATGGACTGCAGTCAAGATCACCTCCAATCGTACGAGATCATCACCGATCTATGACAGGATCATCCAGAATCATCTGGAATCGCCTACGACGATCCGAGCTTGCTCCGACTAAAAAATAGTAAAATTCTTGCAAGAAAAGCTTGAAATACACAATGCAAACAATGGTGTGAAGGTGTTCTAATGCACGAAAAACTAAAGTTGCAGGGAAAATCAGCCAAGGGATCATGGGATCAGCCAACCAAAGGGATAAATTGAGAAAATCCCAATTTATATAGGATTAGGGGGAGGTTAGGAGGTTGGAGATCATCCCAATTTGGGAGATCTCCAACGGGGAAGGTCTCTAACGGTGCATACACGCTTTCGCCCAAGTTAGAGAAGTTGTTGAAACAGAAGCTAATTATGAAAATTTAGTTTTGGGACGAAATCGTCTGGACGTTCTATTCCAGACGAATTCGTCCGATCTGGGATGATTTCGTCTGATCGGTGACGATATTGTCCAACGGTCAAAACAACTCCTAAAAATGGCACAAAAAATGGGGTGAGCAGTTAACGGGCGATTTCGGGGTTAAAATTCAATTTTTTATCTTTTACTAAGGTTTTAATTGTGCCAATTTTAGGGTGCTACAGAGAGGTATTGTGCTTCCTTATCTATTATTATTTTCTCTACTTTTGAGACCCTCTCCAACACTCCAACATGAGCCCTCTCAAATTTTGTTTCATATTCTAAGGCTTGAATGTGTTGGAATTGGTAAGTGATCCTCTTCTTCAAGTCTCAAAATTTATCTTGCTCTAATTTGACCACCTCTATATGCATTTGACTATTTTTTTCCCTCTAATCTAGTCTATTGAGACAATGGTCAACTCTTACACTCTTTCAACTACAACATCATCCTTAAACCTCTTCCTCTTCCTAGAGTATTTCCCTTTCAAAGACATAGATCTTTCATCAAAAAAAATACTTTATTGAGATATCCTCAACTTTAGGGTCTAGAATATTTATTTTTATGGATAAACTAATGGATCCATCAACCTTTTCATCCTATTCCTCAGTACTCATTCCATTGTGCTATGTTGTGCTTGATTGTGTTGATCCCACAAATTTTATGACTACTTTTTATTTTGTTATTATTTCTATGGCTTTGGTATCCACTATTTTATGTCCACTTCCCAAAGCTCTACTTGGGCCTCCTTCAAAGAGGTTTCCTCTATTAAAATACTAGTCTCCATCAAAAGAACTTTTGACAAAAGTTTTTCTTCCAAGAAGATACCCTTTCCTTATGCTCTTTTTGGCTTATCACATTTATTCTCTTTGCTTAACAAATGGATCATGCTCTAACGAATGCTTTCTCTTGCAAGGTCACTGCTACCTAAACTCAAAAAAAATTAAAAGTCATCATACTCCTTTTTTAGGGCTTTTTTCCCTTATTTAGATAAGAGTATTTTTCACTGCAACAATCTTCATTGGTACTTCAATCTTTGATTTCGACTTAATAACTCTTTTTCAAAAAGGAATAAAATTACTTAGTTGGGATAAGGCTTGACTTGAGTTTTCTAAGCGATGCCTTATAGAATGTTTTTTGTCCTTCTCTCTATTATTTTTGCCTAGGAACAAGCATCCCTCAAGAAGTCCTCTTCAAAATCCCTAGGCATACATGCAAATGATCAGGTCTTCTAAATAGACCTTAAATGCCACTTCAAATTCCCTTCATGGTCATAAAATCTAATACATACATCCTCTAGTTGAAGCTTATCAAACCATAAGTCTAATTATGCACAATACCCCAAAATTCTATTGTAAAATCTCCAATTAAAAAGGGAATGGATAGAAAACACACAAATATCGACCAATGAATTTCTTTGATGTGGCCATTGAGGCCACCCATAATTTAATAAGCTGCTTCTTTAAGTAGCATTTTATTTAGAACACATTAGGTAAAAAATGAAGCTTTCCTTTGAATTCTAAGAGTCTAATGTATGTATAGTGGGCCTGAATAAATAAACCAGGATATGGCTATAAAGCCTTCATGGCTTCCTTAGTGAAATGGGTTCAAGAAGAATTGTTTAGTAAAAAATAAATGCATGGTAAGGCAACAAAATTAATATAATAAAAAATTCCTTTCCTTGGCATTTTATTTCTAGAGATTCTTAAATAATATATGTAGAAGCAACCTCTCTAGGTATCTAAAAATGGTAACTTTTCTAGTTTTGAGTGTTGAGACTACACACGCAATATTAATTAAATAGTCAGTCATATGGAACCTGGACCTCTCCAAGGCTTTAATGTTTTTAAACTCTTTAATTTTTCTAACTAAAATATCAAAAAGGAAAGAAACCTAGTCAAATTTGACTCCTTTAAGAACAATAGAAATTACTATCATGATATAGTGTACAAAGAAGTGGGACATATCAGGCTCACCCAAAAGTCTATAAAGCATGGTCATGGCATCCCTTACTTCAAACATAAAATTTGAGACAACATGTCTTTAATTTTTGAGATGGAGGTTCTTATTCTCATTCAATAATTAACCTTTCAAATTTCATTGTTGATCTCATACTTCTTTAAAAAAAAAATAGCCATATTGGTTGTTGTAAGTGTTAAAGTTCTCAAGGAAGAGTCTATAGATGGTGCATAAGGCTTCACTATCAAAATGAGCAACCAACTTATTATTTGAGTCTCATATTTCTCTTTTGGATAAATTTGTTCTATGAAGTATCCACTACACCACATGCACATACTTCAACAGCTTAGGTTGAGCACCAACCTTCTGCAACCTTAACTCTAAGGTATTTTCCATAGTTTATAAGTAGTCTAGGTCATCTAAATAACTACTTATATGTTGATATATTCTTGTATTTCTAGTATTTATACAAGAAATCCTTAATATTGCCACCAAGGTCTATAATTATTGTATCATTGATAATGGGAATGGCATTTGTAGTTTGGCTTTTACCCAATTTAGTGGTTGTGAGTAAAATACATTCGCTAAAAGTATATAGAGCACAAGACACCAAACAAGAACTCTGAACACTCAATAAATTCAAAATAAAAAATTAAAGTAATATATAAAGACTTCAAGGCACTTGGGGGTGTAGCGCAACAGTTTAGTCTTTGGATCTTCTTCGGGAGGTCCAAGCTTCAAACTGTGGTGTGGGCGAGTGTGTGAGGGGGTGAGTGTGTGTCTCCCTGGTGGATTTGTTGTAACAAGTTGGGGGATTCCTAGAAAAAACCCTCATTTCTTAATATTACCAAACTATATATATATATTCAGACTTCAATATGTAGTTAAATTAAATGTATGATCATGTCCACTTGAATTCATATGGTTCAAAGCAAATTTTATTTATTAAAAGGTGGGTTAAGAAATTATGCATAATCCTTCAACTAAATCTTATCACAACATGGCCATTTAATGCAAAGTTTAGTAATTACAAAAAGTAATTAAAATGGTTTAATGATACATCATTAAGGTGTACAACTATATAGCTTGGATTAATCACAATTTCCTATGCATTTATGAGACAAGAGCATGAGATAAACATAGGCTTGGTTATTCAAAAAAATTCCATTCCTCCTTCCTCTATATAAATGGAAGACAATAATCTTAAGATAAGAGTTGCATGCTTTGTGAGTGTGGAAGGTGGACAATTTAAAATCTTAAGATAGATGGCACAATCCTTAGCTATTTTTACCTCTATACGTGCAAGCTACCTGTTGGAGCCTAAAAAAACCAACATGAAAAGTACCCCTAGTTTTAAAATTTTGAAGTAACTCAAGCCAAGTGATTCCCAAATTTTTGAGCCAAAAGAGTGACACAGTCCAAAATATCAAGTTTTCTAGACCTTTGAAGCCTTGTTGATCTCTCCAAAATCTAATCAATCCACTCTTGACATCATCATAAATTTGCAGTCCTCGAGTACCAGTTTTAGCTCAAAAGGTAATTGTCATGAGATCTCAATCTAATCATAAATCCCTAAGTCTAAGGCCCATAAAAATGCAAAAATTATTCCAAGACTTTCAAATAAATTACCTAATTCATAAATACTAAGGTCACTCACTCATTATATTCCTTACTTCACAATATAATAATAACCCCTCTTTCATTTCTATTTTTGCCTCAAAAATTGGTCCATGGAAAATAAAGGTTCAAATTATTCTCTAGGTCTAAATAAATTTTCCCCCATGAAAAGAAAATATAAATCAAATCAAAAAATAAAATTACCCCCCCTAAGGTTGAAAAGGAAAATTCCCATTGGCCCACCATCAAGTGGAGCCTCCCAGTGATTGGCTAATAGAAAAATACAAGAAAGAGCACCCCATGAGAGATAAAGTGGTTAAGTTGTACCAAAAATGGAGAAATAATAAGATATTATATCTCAGTGAGGAAAGTATAAGATGATATAATGAATTATATTTTACCTAAGTCTAAGCCTTTTAATACTCCCAATGGTCAAGATTTTTTCCTAAGGTTCGTGTTCCCTCTTCATCTTATGTCTAACGTGCCCCCTTCACATAAGTATTGTGCACCTTTATGAAAATGAATAGCACACATGTATCACCAATCCAGTCCAAGGGCATGCATGCATAGGGAGGAAGTCAACTCATTTGAGCTTTAAGGGTCAAAGTAATAATGTGTTATAAGGTGTTTACATCTAAATCACAAGGCCACAAAGGTTTTATTAAAGTTTTCTCTAAAGTAAAGTAAGTATTGTGCACCTTTACAAAGATAAGCGGTACACACACACTACCAATTCAATCTAGTAGCATGTACATAATAAAAAGTGGGCAACTTGCTCAGGGTTTAAAAGAGATTATATTTTATAAAGAGGGGTACATCTAAGCTAAAAATATTTTATTAAAATTTCCCTAAGGTTTGTACTTCCCCTTTGTTTTATGTCTAATGCACCCCTCCCATAAAAATCAAGCAAATTTTGTCAAATGAGCGACACGCATTGATGGAAAATAAATCAACTGGTACGCATAAATAAAAAATTATCAAGCTTTAAAGTGGAAGTTGACTTTTAATGGTCATGTATGCCTTTTAGAAATAATTCATGGACCTAGGCCATTAAAAGGAGCAATATAAAAATTGACTCGACACCCAAGATTTATAAAATAGGTCATGAAATATTAATATAAAGTTTGATTTTTTCATTGTGGTTGTGTATAAGTTTAAACATTGACTAGGTCATAAATCAAGGCCATTGAAAAATACAATGAATTAAACTTTGCACTATGGCTTCGAACTAAATTCCTTAATAAAAGGGTTGATCTTTCCTAAAAATGATAAATATTTTTTGCATAACGTTCTCTATTTTCTCCTTTTTTTTTCCTCCACTAAAACATGTATAGGTTTCGAATATCGAATGGCATGCATGCATCACCGACCTGATATAACGGTGTGCATGAATCATAAACTAACCAAATGCTTTGAATTTTCCACAAGATCTTAAATTGTTTATCTTATCTAGCAGGAAATCCTATGGTATGCAAGCACCTAGGCCAAATTCAATGGTACACACCATTCAACAGATGAAGACAAATAACATGTACCCTGGAGAAGCCTTGTAAGTTCAAATTATTTTGAATTTATTTTGGTTAACATAAATTTAGCTCTTGCTCGAAGTGTAGACAAATAGGAAAATTGTACCACAATGCCATAAAGGTTTTGAACCTAATAACAATAGCTAGTGGAAAATTTAAGAAGAGCCTCACCTTAACACAAAGTAGAGAAGAAGCCATACATTTTGATCCTAAAGAGGAAAAGCAAATATAGGCCATAGAAGAAGGGAAGAGTCCAAAAGAGGCTCAATACATAGATAGAGCAACCCAACTACAAGCTGAGAATAAAAAATTAAAAGTAGAAATGGACAGTCTCAGGCAACAAACATCGTAGTCATATATAGCAACCCCTACAACTGAACCTCAGATCATAGTTGAGAGTTTTGATTGCTCAAATTTTATTTCCAAACTCAAAAAGGAATTATTGAATAAAATTCAAGGTAGACTAGGAGATCTGAGGGAAATATTCTACAACATTGGTGTGATTAAACTCACTGCAGATGACTTGAAGATTCAAATGGAAAAGGTAGACCAAATAATGAATAAAATATTCCCCACCTTCTAAATGTTTGAAGAACATTATGAAGTAATGAGTGAAGGCTACCTAGCAAATGATGATAGTTTTACCAAAGAATTTGCACACAAAAAAAATAGTATTTTTGATAGGTAGACCAGAATGGCAAGTTTGGGAGAGAAAAGTAGTAGAATGGGAGATCAGATTAAACAAAGAGTTTTCTAAGGTAAATTTTACTTTGGAAGAATGCTTGCAAGTGGCTAATATCGAAGATCTAATCAAAAGCAAAATATAAGGCATCAATTGTGATCTAGTTGATGAATAAGAATTAGCCAGATAAATGAAAGAACTCCAAAATGAGATGAACAAAGGAAAATACATTAGAAAAAGTGGCCTAACAGTTTCTATGGCCACAGAAGACCCTGAAATAAGAAAGGGGATAAAGTTCACAAAAAGACAAAGATGAAGAATTTAGTGTTGTTCCCACCATATAATGGAGTACATAGTCAATAGAAGAGGATAAAACTAAAAATGAATCTACCATAGAAGCAGATAAAGATACGGGCACAGACTAGCAATAATATATAAGTGTGGTGCAGTTGTATCCAATTTTGAAAATCCACATCTATAAACAATAAATTATTGGTTTTTGATAAAAATATAGTTGTAACACATTTAGCAAATCAGAGATAGGGGATGATAACAAGTGGAGTGCTCAAATTTAATCAATTATAACATATTCAAGAACCAGAGGCTATAAAAGGAGCTACCATGACTAGAATCTACATCAAGATTTTACATAGCATATTTTTGCTAAGAGGTATACTTGAGTGCCATGTTATTTGTTATTGTATTTCCCTTATGTCTTTTCTTCTTTCCCATATCTTATTATTTCCATCACTATGCAGGTTCTGATAGAGAAGTGCTCAAGAAATTGATATTATTTCCAGATATTGAGCCAAAGCTCTAGAGACTCAACTGTTACTAGATTTGAATGGGAGAGTTAAAATTCTTTGTTACATCATTTGAACGAGGATTTTTATTGTATTAATATTTAAAAGAGCTCAATGGCAATTTCAAGCTAGCTCTTCATGTAATAACTTTTGATATTAATACAATTTTGGGCTTCTTATCTATCATATCTTTGTGTTCAGTCTTGTGTGTGTCTCCATTACATGTTATATTATTTGAACGTATGGATGGACACTTCTTTCATTGGTCACCAATTATGTTTATTACGATATTCGAATGAACTTAATTGAATCAATTATTTATTTCCCCTTTATTTCTATTACATTGAATTTTTCTAAAATCTTGCTACAATAGCCCAAAGGATTAAGGCATTGATCATACACATAAGGCATAATTGAACTATTATAAGCAATCTTGATCAAGAAAACATAATTTTTACATATTTTTATCTGGATGAGCATGAACTTAATGATATACATTTAGTATCACCTCAAGGGTTTCCTTACCATACCTGGTTTATCTAGAATCATATAAAACTATATTCCTAGGTTAAAGAGGCAGGTCCACCAGAGCTTGTAATTGTTGCTTGGTAATAAGTTTTTCTTGTAGCATGACAAACAAATCCTAAGGATGCAAGAAAAATCTCCAACACTACCATTTACAAATTTTAGAATGACTTAGGGTCTTCATTAAAACATAAATAAAAGTATGAAATCACATTAAAATAGAAACTAAGGCAATATGGATACCATTATAAATATATAAATAAATATATATATATATAATGGTTTTAATGTGGTAACAAAGTGTAATTGTCTTGGCTCCAAATAAATATGGAACCTGGAGACTCTATATTTTTTAATGAGTTTACACAAGGTTTTTATGAGGAGTCCTGGTCCTCTCATACTGAGTGGGGTTTGAACCTTGGACAAGAGAGGACAAAGCCCTTACCACTACAGTAAGCTTGCAGATTTTTGGAGACTCTATATTGACTATAGAGCTTTGAATAAAATTATTTTGAAGAACTAGTATCCTCTCCCTCAGATAGATGACTTGCTTGACTAGCTTCGTGGTGCAAAGTCATCCAAAATTGATCTCAAATTCATCTATCATTAGATACTCATAGATCCCATTAACATAGAAAAAATTATGTTCAAATCCAAGCAGGGTTTACTTGAATGGCTAGTTATATATTTTTTCTTGACCAATGCACTTGCCACATTCATGATGATGATAGATGGCATCCTACATCCCTACAACAATAGATTTATGGTATTCTACTTAGATGGCATTCTCATCTATAGTAATACATGGAAGGAACATCTACAATATGTTAAATATGTGCTGCAAGTTCTTTGAAGATACAAGTTATATGCTAATTTGGAGAAGTGTTAATTTGGTATGACAAAGATTTAGTAACTTATGTATATCATTGATAAAAATGGAGTCCATATTGATCTTGAGAAGATTTAGGTAATTATAGATTGAACTATCCCAAATATTCTAATAGAGCTTCACAACTTTATGGGTCTTGTCGATTTTTATCGAATATTTGTATTACGGTTCTCACACATTGCTTAGCCACTACACCAAGTGACCAAAGAAGGTGCCAAATCCAAGTTTCATTAGGGAGATACAAAACAAAGGGTATTTTAGAGGTTGAAGGACCAATTGTGTTTAGCTCCTGCACTTTTCTTACCTAATATAAATCAAAATTTTGAGGTAATGACTGATGCATCATATTATGCATTGGAATCTAGTCTCATATAGCACGGGAATCCAATTGCCTATCATAGTGAAAAATCAATTAAGCAATTCACCAATGCCCTACATATGACAAAGCTATATGCCATTGTCCAATCATTTAAATAGTGGAAGCACTACATATTGAAAAATAAAATCATCATCCATATAGATCGTAGACTTCTAGAGTTCACTCAAACATGGAGTAAGTTGAGGAATTAAAGACATCAAAAGTGGACCACTTATCTATAGCAATTTATTTTGGTCATCAAGCATATGAACGAGGGTTTTAATCCAATTACATATTATTTGAGCTGACCTCTAATAACAACACTCACCACTATTCTTAATTCCTATGAGCATGATACTTCAATTGGTCCATTTTATATAAATTCAATTTTGATTTTGCAAGTACATATCAAGCTCTTTCTATGGGTAAGCATATTTTTTATTTTTATTTGCAAGATAACCTCCTTTGCCACATGGGATATGTTTCAGTATTGTTGGCAATTTGAGTTATTTTATGTTGTCATTGATGTCACATGGATCATTGATGTCACATGGATCACATTGAGTTTTGGTGGCCAAAGCATTTCATAAATAAGCATTTATGATATTTTGGAGAGCATGGATATATACAGGGTTTTTGTGAAAACCAAGGCAGGCAAAATAAAAGGTTTTATTTAAAACCATGGATGGCAGATTTGAAATGGGTTTTTCTTAAAACCCAGATTGGCTTTTCGTTTCATCGAAAAAGGTGCCCCGGTGATGGAGATATTTATTTTTAAATATTTAGTTTAAATTTTAAATTATTTTATTTAAATTTAAATTTAAAATTTAAAATTAAATATATTAATTTTAGCGCCGACTAAAGAAAGGAGGAAAGGCTATATTAATTTATAGCATCGACGTCTAAAGAAAGAGGAAAGGCATATATATATATATATATGCCAACAAAATCTTAGACTTCATGAACCCCAACGCTTATTTTTTGAATGCCTTCGATTGGGGAACGAATTGCGAAAAGAGAGAGAAGTGTGACTTTGGTCTATTGAAAAATCATTCATGGAGTTTAATAAGATGCATAGGCATCTTTGGCCTAGCGGTTCATGTGTTGTGTGTTATGCAGGAGGTCCTACGATCGAGTCCCATCATGGTTATTTGCTTTGTTGAAGCGCTCGAAGCGTTGTTAAGTTTTTCGAAGGGTGCAGAAGTTTATGATATAAGTTTTTGTTCGTGTCCCTTTGGACACGTGAGGGCATGTGGCCCAATGGTAGGTTGGTTGTGGTTAAAGCACTGAGCAAGGAGACGTCACGAGATCGAATCCCGTCAAGGACAGAGGCAAGTTAATAATTTTTTAATATATTTTATTTTTCTAAAGTTGCCCTAGGAGGAATAAGGGTTGTGATGCATGTTTAGAAAAAGAGAGATTTCTGGTGTTTCTCCTTTTGAAAGTATATCATATTATATATCATTGGAAAGATTATTTCGAGGGCTATTTTATTAACTTGCTTAGAGGGAGAAATAAGGTGTATGTAAAGAGATATTTCTATTTTTGTAAAGGGTTTCAAAAGTGAAGGTTGTTTTGTTCTTTTTCAAAGGTGATTAATTCTTTCATGAGGGGACATGTTGTATCTTATTGAGTAGGAGTGATAAGGTGTTATTTGGATATTATTGTTGTGATATTAATCATGATCTCTAACCCTTGTTGAAAGTTGAAAAAGAAGTTTGTTGAGTGTGGCAGATTTAGTGGACATCCAATAAGGCATCAAAAGGTATGAGCAATATTCTCCATTGACTTTGTTTATGGTGGTTGATTTCTGAAATATCATTGGAGAGAAAAGGATTGATTGTGGTTTCCTTTTCGAAAGTGGTTGGTTGAATGCTTCAAGGTTTTCTGGTTTGAGAGTTGTGTTTAAACCTTGTTTTATAAGCATAGTTGTTGAAGCCCATTGGTTATGCAAAGAACTTGAGTTAGAAAAGAACATGAGTATCATTGTTATGTGAGATTTGTGGTTGAGCATTGTTGGAAACATTTGAGTTGGTTGATACATGCTTGGACTAGGGTTTTGTGAGAAAGAGTTGTCCCTTGTGGTGATTGGTTGAGTTGAGTTGATTGAGCCTAGTCAAGTGATTGTGTGAGGTGATTGTTCAAGTCCCATGAAACAAACAATTCTATAATTCTGATTTGAGTTGAGATTGAGCTTTGAGATTAGAACATATTGAGTCTCTAACAATTCTCTTTATGCTTCTATAATATTTGAGTTGAGTTAAGATTGACTTGAGTTGAGTTGAGATTGATTTGAGTTGAGATCATTGTGGATCATTGTTGTCATCCATTGTAGAGTGCATTGCCATTCATTATTGAATTCATCATTGAGCCTTGCCTTCATAGATTTGTGGATGAGATTTGAGTGCTACTTGAGCATGATTGGTTGAGCCTTTGAGAAGGCTTTTGGGATAGATTTGTGGATAGATTTTGTGTATGATTGATTGAGCCTTTGAGAAGGCTTTTGGGATAGATTTATGGACAGATTTGGGACAATATTTGAGCAAGTTCTTGGTGAGCTTGTTGAGCATATTTTGAGCAAGTTCTTAGTGAGCTTGTTGAGCAGATTTTGAGCAAGTTCTTGGTGAGCTTGTTGAGCAAATTTTGAGCAAGTTCTTAGTGAGCTTGTTGAGCAGATTTTGAGCAAGTTCTTGGTGAGCTTGTTGAGCAGATTTTGGGCAAGTTCTTAGTGAGCTTGCTAGAGCAAATTTTGGGCAAGTTCTTGGTGAGCTTGTTGAAGCAATTTTGGGCAAGTTCTTAGTGAGCTTGCTAGAGCAATTTTGGGCAAGTTCTTGGTGAGCTTGTTGAAGTAGATCAATGGATTGCCTACCTGAGCAGATCAGTGTATTGCCTAGCTTTGAGAAGATCAAAGTAATCATTTGTATTGGGATAAGGATCCTTATTTCTATGTGAAATATTATAAGGAGATTATCTTGTGGAGTACCCCACATTGGGGGAACCATGTTAAATCTTGTGTCTCAATTGTGTGTGGTGATTTGTGCACTTGTTTACTATTGCTATCTATGTCATTAATGCACACTGCTATATTTGGTTATTGCAATTAAGGACACTAATTGATATTGGTTTGGAAAGAAAGTAAAAAGTGGGTGCTATACTATTCACCCCCCTCTCAGTATAAGCTTGTGTTCTTCAATTGGTATCAGAGCGGGTTCCTTCAGAAAGGCTAACAACTTGAGGGTAGATTCTACAAGAACACAGATGGCTTCATAGAATGGATTATCTACAAATAAGGCTCCACTATTTGATGGTAACAATTATGCTTTCTAGAGCATGAGAATGAAGAACTACTTGATATCACAAGGATATGAGGTATGGCAGATGGTTGAAAAAGAGTATAAGGTTGAAGGTGATCCCGAGGCAGATAAGACTATCAAGAAATTGGTTGAGATCAATGCAAGGGCAATGAATTGTATTTTGAGTGGGCTACATGAAATAGATTTTGCAAAGGTCATGGTATGTAATTCAGCTAATGAAATGTGGACCAAGTTGCGGAATACTTATGAAGGAGATTCAAAGGTAAAGTTGGCAAAACTACAAACTCATAGAAAAATATTTGAGGAATTGAAAATGGAAGATTCTGAAGATATTGCAAAGTTTTTACTTCGAGTTGATGAGATTACTAACACCATGAGAGGCCTAGGATTTGAGATGAAAGAATCAGAAGTTACTCAAAAGGTTTTGAGATCACTTCCCATGAAGTATGATGCAAAGGTTTCAGCAATAGAAGAAACAATGGATATCAACAAGCTAACAATGGAAGAACTACAAGGAACTCTCACAACTTATGAGATGAGGGTGAGTAAGCATCAAGTTCCAATAAAAGAGATTGCATTCAAGGCTTCAGAGAAAAATAAAGGGAAAGTTCCAGAGACAGATAGAGATTCAGATAATGATGAGGAAGCTAACTTCATCAAAAGGAAAAAGGACTTAAGAAATTACAGGGATATGAAGAAAGTCAAATGCTACAAGTGTGGTGATTTTGGTCACTATGCACACAAGTGTCCACATGAAGAAAATAGTGATGATGAAAAATAGGGTCACAGAAGAAAAGAATATGGAAAGTATAAGCATGACAAAGATAACAAGTACAAGCAAAGCAAGTATGAGAAGAAGAAAAGTTTTCGTAAGACAAAGAAAACTTTCTACATTGTAGAAGCAAGTGATAGCTCAGATCACAGTGATAGAGACAAGTCAGATGATGAAAAGGAAGAACATCTATTCCTAGGAATAGAAGGTGAAAGAGAACAGTGCTTTGTGTGTGGTCAAAGAGATCACAGATCAGGATATTGCAATGGTTTCAGTGATAGTGAAGATGAGATGACACATCAAGGAAATAGGCATGGTCAAAGAAATCATGAAAGTTTGTTTGCTATAGAAGATTATAATGATCTTAGTGACAGTGAAGATGAAGAAGGGTTTTTCTATGGGATAAAAGAAGTAGAAGAAGAACATTCACTCCAAACAGAAGAAGTTAAGCAAGAGAACATTGTAAGAAAGATAGATGTCTCAGTTGATCTAAAGGAAGACTTCAATGATATCCATGAGCAACTACAAGAGGTTAAGGAGAATCTAAAAGAATTGAGATGTTCCATACTTGAGAAGTTTGATCCATCACATGACTCAAAAGGTCAAGATATTTTCACTAAGAAGGAAACATGTATTTCAGAGACAATAAATATGGATGCCAATTTGCTATTTGACACAAATGAAGAGAAAGAAGAGGAAGGTCCCAAAGCACCAAAGGTCTCATATTTCAGGTTTGGGGAATCACACTCAAAAGGAAAGGAAGTTCTAAAAGATGAAAGCAAGGAAGCACCTAAGTTTTATGAAGAAAGTTCCAAAGTTCCTATGGCTCCAAATATTCAGTTTGGATCTTGTTTTGAGATAGGTGAATCAAGTTCAAAAGGAAAATAAATTCTTGAAGAGGAAAGCAAGGAAGAAACTAAGGAAGAGGATTTAGATACTACAAAGAAGGTTCAAGGATGCAATGCACAAGTTGAAAATGATCATAAGGATAATGGTCAAGAAAGGTATGAGGAACCAAGGCATGAACAAAGGGCTTTTCAAGGACATTGTTTTTCTTGTAATGGATTTGGACACAGGGCTATACACTGCAGGATCCATGGATCAAAGAAGTTTGATTTTGCTAGAAGAAACTTCAAAGGAAGAAGGTATGGTTTTCAGGGACATTGCTTCTTATGCAACAGGATTGGTCATAGAGCTTCTCAATGCAAAGAAAATGAGCAACATGGTTTTGGTTTTAGAGCTACACAAATCAGAAGTCATGGTCATAATGGTCATGAAAACAAAACTTCACAATACAAGGTTCAGGA
This sequence comes from Wollemia nobilis, assembly GCA_028583015.1. Classification (NCBI taxonomy): domain Eukaryota; kingdom Viridiplantae; phylum Streptophyta; class Pinopsida; order Araucariales; family Araucariaceae; genus Wollemia; species Wollemia nobilis. The sequence continues at coordinate 3,997,974 of JAQPPZ010016604.1, forward strand.
AAGGAATGGATATGGAAATTATTTCAAGAAAGAATTCAGGATATGGGCACCATCCAAAGGCTACAATATCAAGTGTTTTAATTGCAATAACTTTGGACATATTGCAAAATGGTGTAGGACTCAATTCCAAATAGGTTCAAGACAAGAAGGTCAAACAGGTTCAAGAAAAGAAGGTCAAACAGGTTCAAGACAAGAAGATCAAGTAATTCATCAAGAGAAGGATATCAAAAAAATATGGAAGGAAGTTGACAGAGGAAAGAAACAATGTAATATGGGAGTAAAAGTACTCCCACCCCAAAATTAATCACCTCAAGAGAGAAGGTGGTGAGGGGGCTAAGCTTAAGAGTCATATCTTTTAGCCCCATAGGTGTCCCTTTTGCCATTGATGTCAAAGGGGGAGAGATTTGAGTAAGGGGGAGAGCATTGAGTTAGGGGGAGCAAGTAGCCTCCAAAGAGAGCATTGAGTTAGGGGGAGCAGCCTCCATAGAGAGTATTGAGTCAGGGGGAGCAACTTTGATTCTCGAGAGATGGTTTTTGCAGTGATTGTGGTTTTTGCATTAGAGGTGTTGCCATCAATGACAAAGGGGGAGATTGTTGGAAATTTGAGTTATTTTATGTTGTCATTGATGTCACATGGATCACATTGAGTTTTGGTGGCCAAAGCATTTCATAAATAAGCATTTATGATATTTTGGAGAGCATGGATATATACAGGGTTTTTGTGAAAACCAAGGCAGGCAAAATAAAAGGTTTTATTTAAAACCATGGATGGCAGATTTGAAATGGGTTTTTCTTAAAACCCAGATTGGCTTTTTGTTTCATCGAAAAAGGTGCCCTGGTGATGGAGATATTTATTTTTAAATATTTAGTTTAAATTTTAAATTATTTAAAATTTAAATTTTAATTTTAAAATTAAATATATTAATTTTAGCACCGACTAAAGAAAGGAGGAAAGGCTATATTAATTTATAGCACTGACATCTAAAGAAAGAGGAAAGGCATATATATATGCCAACAAAATCTTAGACTTCATGAATCCCAACGCTTATTTTTTGAATGCCTTCGATTGGGGAACGAATTGCGAAAAGAGAGAGAAGTGTGACTTTGGTCTATTGAAAAATCATTCGTGGAGTTTAATAAGATGCATAGGCATATTTGGCCTAGCGGTTCATGTATTGTGTGTTATGCAGGAGGTCCTACGATCGAGTCCCATCATGGTTATTTGCTTTGTTGAAGCGCTCGAAGCGTTGTTAAGTTTTTCGAAGGGTGCAGAAGTTTATGATATAAGTTTTTGTTCGTGTCCCTTTGGACACGTGAGGGCGTGTGGCCCAATGGCAGGTTGGTTATGGTTAAAGCACTGAGCAAGGAGACATCACGAGATCGAATCCCATCAGGGACAGAGGCAAGTTAATAATTTTTTAATATATTTTATTTTTCTAAAGTTGCCCTAGGAGGAATAAGGGTTGTGATGCATGTTTAGAAAAAGAGAGATTTTTGGTGTTTCTCCTTTTGAAAGTATATCATATTATATATCGTTGGAAAGATTATTTCGAGGGCTATTTGATTAACTTGCTTAGAGGGAGAAATAAGGTGTATGTAAAGAGATATTTCTATTTTTGTAAAGGGTTTCAAAAGTGAAGGTTGTTTTGTTCTTTTTCAAAGGTGATTAATTCTTTCATGAGGGGACATGTTGTATCTTATTGAGTAGGAGTGATAAGGTGTTATTTGGATATTATTGTTGTGATATTAATCATGATATCTAACCCTTGTTGAAAGTTGAAAAAGAAGTTTGTTGAGTGTGGCAGATTTAGTGGACATCCAATAAGGCATCAAAAGGTATGAGCAATATTCTCCATTGACTTTGTTTATGGTGGTTGATTTCTGAAATATCATTGGAGAGAAAAGGATTGATTGTGGTTTCCTTTTCGAAAGTGGTTGGTTGAATGCTTCAAGGTTTTCTGGTTTGAGAGTTGTGTTTAAACCTTGTTTTATAAGCATAGTTGTTGAAGCCCATTGGTTATGCAAAGAACTTGAGTTAGAAAAGAACATGAGTATCATTGTTATGTGAGATTTGTGGTTGAGCATTGTTGGAAACATTTGAGTTGGTTGATACATGCTTGGACTAGGGTTTTGTGAGAAAGAGTTATCCCTTGTGGTGATTGGTTGAGTTGAGTTGATTGAGCCTAGTCAAGTGATTGTGTGAGGTGATTGTTCAAGTCCCATGAAACAAACAATTCTATAATTCTGATTTGGGTTGAGATTGAGCTTTGAGATTAGAACATATTGAGTCTCTAACAATTCTCTTTATGCTTCTATAATATTTGAGTTGAGTTAATATTGACTTGAGTTGAGTTGAGATTGATTTGAGTTGAGATCATTGTGGATCATTGTTGTCATCCATTGTAGAGTGCATTGCCATTCATTATTGAATTCATCATTGAGCCTTGCCTTCATAGATTTGTGGATGAGATTTGAGTGCTACTTGAGCATGATTGGTTGAGCCTTTGAGAAGGCTTTTGGGATAGATTTGTGGATAGATTTGTGGTAGTTTTTGTGTATGATTGATTGAGCCTTTGAGAAGGCTTTTGGGACAGATTTGTGGATAGATTTGGGACAACTTTTGAGCAAGTTCTTGGTGAGCTTGTTGAGCAGATTTTGAGCAAGTTCTTAGTGAGCTTGTTGAGCAGATTTTGAGCAAGTTCTTAGTGAGCTTGTTGAGCAGATTTTGAGCAAGTTCTTGGTGAGCTTGTTGAGCAGATTTTGAGCAAGTTCTTGGTGAGCTTGTTGAGCAAATTTTGGGCAAGTTCTTAGTGAGCTTGCTAGAGCAAATTTTGGGCAAGTTCTTGGTGAGCTTGCTGAAGCAAATTTTGGGCAAGTTCTTAGTGAGCTTGCTAGAGCAATTTTGGGCAAGTTCTTGGTGAGCTTGCTAAAGTAGATCAATGGATTGCCTACCTGAGCAGATCAGTGTATTGCCTAGCTTTGAGCAGATCAAAGTAATCATTTGTATTGGGATAAGGATCCTTATTTCTATGTGAAATATTATAAGGAGATTATCTTGTGGAGTACCCCACATTGGGGGAACCACGTTAAATCTTGTGTCTCAATTGTGTGTGGTGATTTGTGCACTTGTTTACTATTGCTATCTATGTCATTAATGCACACTTGCTATATTTGGTTATTGCAATTAAGGACACTAATTGATATTGGTTTGGAAAGAAAGTAAAAAGTGGGCGCTATACTGTTCACCCCCCTCTCAGTATAAGCTTGTGTTCTTCAAGTATTAGCTAGTGAGTGCTCAAATATGATCTGGGAAGTACACTTCAATAAAGTAATAGGTCACTTTAGGGTGGGAAAAAACATCGGCTATACTTCAAAAGTACTTCTATTGGCCCAAGATGAGGAACAATGTTAATATATACATCAAGTAATGCATCCCCTATGTTATTTCCAAACCAACCAATAAAATCATGGATATCCAAACCTTGGTAATTTGTCTCCATGGTTTAACTCTTAGGTCTACGCACATCTAAGCATGGTAATGATTGTGTTTTCATAGTATTTGATCTTTATTCAAAAATGGCTATCATGATTCCTTGTAAGAAATCCATTTTATCCAAGGATACTGCTAAGCTTTATTTTAGTCATGTGTGAATCAACTTTGGCCTACCATATTCCATTGTGTCTTATAGAAATATCAATTTTTTGAGCATTTTTTGTCCACCATATTGAGCATGATGAACACCAAGTTGACCATGTTCATAGCCTTCCATGCTCAAACTTATGACTAAACATAAGTTGTGAATCAATTGATTGTATATCTTCTTCAAAATTACAATTCTAAGCATTCATGCACATGGGATAAGAGCCTTCCCTACATTCAACATGGACCCCAACCCTTGCCATTACCAGCATTGTCTCCCATAAAAATTCAAGGTTGAAGATAAGGTATGATTATGTCTTCAAAAAGAGAGACTTGTAGGTCCTCGTAGAAAAATTAGAGCTCTTCGCTATGGACCATACACCATCACCAAGTAGGTGGAAGATAATGCCTTTGAATTGAATCTTCCATATTATCTTGGTTTCCATCCAATCTTCAATGTTGAACTTCTTAGACCCTATCATACATCTTTGTTGGATACTTCTAGAGTAGAAAATGTTAGAAATATTACATTATTTGGTACCTTATTACAAATAGCATGTAAATATTTGAGTCTGAAGTTTTATATATAGTAGGTATCATGTAAGTGTGAAGTTATGTAAATGTATATCTCTGTTGTGTGTGTAATCATTAGAGGTTTGTGATCATGTGGAGTCAATAAAATATATTTCTCTTATGAAAAAATATGAAGAGTGAGATATCCTATATTTGAGGAGATGAAGAGTTAGTGTAAGTAGAAAGGTCAAAATTTTTGTGAATGTGAAGAGTCTCTTGTCCAAGTTGTATATATTGAATATAAAGCATTGTAATATATAATGGAGAAAAAGCTTTGCAATACATTGTATTTGCATTACTTATGTTGAAATATTCATCAATAATATTTTCAATAAATTTGTTATTGAATGCATGTAATTGTATGAATATTATATATTGCTAGATCTTGTGAGAATAGGATTGAATTATTATATTGCTAGATCCTATGAGGATAGAGTTTACTAATAGTGGTATCAGAGCCACTATTGTGCAAAGCCATTATTCAGAAGAGAGAAAATGTTGAGGAGGCATTGTAGCAAAGTGCCAAAAAAAATGTTGAGGATTTATTGAAGTAAATAACTAAGAGAAGCAATGTTGAAAGGTCCAAGTGCAAGCGTCCAAATGCAAGTGTTCGAAACTATAGGCTCAAGGAAGGAGATATTGAGTTATTTTTCCAAAGTTGTCAAGAAGAAGTTGTAGGGAATAATCCCTAAGGGGATGCATGAAAGAGCTAAGTGGAGATGTCAAATATTTCTAAAGGATGCAAATGTGTAACTAAGCCAAGTGGAGATGAAAAAGGTGCTAAAGAGAGCATTTGGGAGTGGACCAAAGGAAGCAAACGTGTGCAAGGGAGACTGACTTTGAAATATATACTATAGAAAGAGGATAGCATAGACCAGCAAAGAGAGTGACCAAAAGGAAAGTGGAACATCAACTATAGAAATAAAATAGCATGTGTCAAGGTGATTGCCATTAGAGAAGGGAGGATCATGCATAGGGTTGGTGAAATTATGATTAAAAAAGGTACAAATTTTTAACCTTTGCAATTTTTAGTGGAAATTTATTTTAGAAGAAATATTAAAAAAAAAAACAATAAAGTGTTGTATTCAAATGGAAATGAATATGTTATGAGGAGAAAATATTATTAGGAGAAAATTGGAGTAAGTAAATTGTAAGGAGAAAGGGGAGATAAATTTTTTAAAAGAAGTTAAAAAAATATTTGAGAAGTGTAGCACCCTAAAATTGGCACAGTTAAACCATCAGTAAAAAATAAAAAAATTTAATTTTAACCCCGAAACCGCTCGTTAACCGCTCACCTCATTTTTTGTGCCATTTTTAGAAGTTGTTTTGATCGTTGGACGATATCATCGCCGATATGACGATATCATCCCAAATTGAACGAATTCGTCTAGAACAGAACGTCCAGACGATTTCATCCTAAAACCAAATTTTTATAATTAGCTTCTATTTCAACAACCTCTTCAACTTGGGCAGAAGCGTGTCTGTGCGGTTGGAGATTCCTACATTGGAGATCTCCCAGATTGGGATGATCCCCAACCTCTTAACCTCCCCCTAATCCTATATAAACTTGGGATTTTCCCAGTTTATCCCCATGGCTGATCATGTCCCTACAACTTTGGCTTTTGCTATGTTAGAACATCCTATCCCCCATCATTTGCACTTGTGTTTTCAAGTTTTATTACAGGATCTCACTATGATTCAGTTGGAGGAAGCTCGGATCGTAGCAGGCGATCCAACCACAATTTTGGATGATCCTATCAAGATCGGCGATGATCTCGTACGATAGTAGATGATTTTTACTGCAATTTAGATTGGGGGCAATCAGAGCCTTGATTTTGCATTCTCTATCTCTTTTTCTTATTTAATTGTGCATTAGATTAATTCACTTATGTTCTACATCTTGGAGTTCACCTCATTTAGCATATTTGCATGATAAAATTCAAAATAAATTATTAAAATATTGCATCCCATTTTATTGATATCTAGATTCATCATTTAAGCATTTATATTCTTATTTCTATCATTTTGTATCATTCTTGCAATTGTATTTTTTGTTTTTGGTGTCTATTTTCATGATTGCAGGTTTTTGATGAATTCGTCAGGTCATTGACGATCTTGGATGATCTCAGACGATTTTGTACAATTACAGATGATCCTATCATATACGAGACGATCTGGACTCCTACAAGCTTCAAAATCTTCATCAGACATCAGAAATCAGGTGCACTCTTCTCCATTTTAGATATTTTCTATATTTATGATTCATTTATGTTTGTTGTCTTCATATAAACCAAAAATTTCATATAGAATAGCTTAGATTCATTTTGGCCAACCTAGGAATATTAATGATTGAACATAAAATGAATACATCAAACCCATTCTCGACCTAGGCGTGGAAACTACCACTCAACTTTTCCTGGTGAACCCCACCATCCGTCAAAAATTCACCCTTATACCCCTCCCTCGAGAGGTGCGACCTTCAAAGGGCCTCTCCGTTCGAGGTATTGTCCCATCCTTCTCGCATCCCCCTTTCGGGCACGAATCCTTTAGCCTGAAGGTAAGGGTGCAAAAAATTTGGGCGATACATTTTGGTGAACCCGACGTGAAACTAAAACACCTTTTGAAAACAATCCAAAAAAAAAAAAACACATTATTAAGAACATCTAGAATCATTAGACAACCGTTAAATTTGCATATCATACTTAGATGGTAGATTATAATAAAAGACGAGTTGTCACCATAAATGTTGAAAATAAATTAATGGCCATAGAGATTACTTCTATGCTTAGAGTACCTCAAACAAATAGAGCCCAATCTTTGTGGGACAAACTTGATAGGAGATTGGGTATTATTGAATCCAGATCTATAGAACTTAGGCAAATTAAGAGGTTTGTCCTAGATAGAATCCTGGATCCTAATTAGGTGACTTTGTATCATGAACTTCAAAGAGCTTGCCATAGGTGGTTAGCAGATAAAAGAGCACTTGTGTCTTCTGAATTATACACCTTTGAGGAATACCTTGAGAACGTAGTTGTAGTACATAAATTTCTATCTCGTATAGAGGATCAAGAAGTCGTTCTTACGGATAGAAAAATATGGAATAGAGTTCCTAGAGTTGTGTTGTATCGAGAGTATTGCCATGAACTTTATTTTTACATGTCAGGGTCTGAAATAGATCATATTACCATAGCACACTTTGTCAAATTCTTGAAAAACCACTTCCAATTTGAAGAGGAGCATTTCATGACTCCTAATGAACTTGACCCTATCAATGATATCCATAAACTATTCATAGAAAACTAAGTCATTCTTTTTACTATTGTTATTTCTTGCAACTAGCATGTTGTTTGTTATTTTTGTTCTCGCAAAATAATAATATAATCACACAAAAAAATAAAAATAAATAAAATATTTCCTTTTAAAAGTATTATAGTAGGTATATAGTTAAAATATATACCTCTCAACCCTATCGCATATATATATAAGTATATATATTTGCTAAAACCTAAGTTTAGCACAATGCCTAGACTTAGGAATGGAAAACAAACCGAAGAAGATGAAGATTGGTTAGGAAGACCATTAACTGACCAAAATGTCCCTCCTTAGGACCAAGTTCTAGAAGAAGGAACCCTAGACCAGCAAAAATAAGAGCTTGTTGTAGGAAATGAACAAGAAGAAACTGTTAGATCCTCATCCCTAAAATGTCTTTGGGAGGAGCTATCACTTTTGAGAATATGGAACAATTCTAGAAGTTCGTTAATACTAATATTGGTGTTTTTAATAGAGCAGTCCATATGGACAAGGATCAAATTAGTGACACTCAAGCAACTCTAGAAGAAGTATTTCAAACACGCACTTGTCCTTTATTGATCAAGACAATGATCAAGCTGGACCATCCAATTTGGATATGGTAGCTGTGATTCATAACATACAACAACAGGTTACCCAACCATCTAAAGTGCCTGCTAACAAGCCTAGGGTCATTCTTGCACAAAATAAACCATCATTTACTGCTCTATTTCGCCAAGCTCTTGATCAACATACCTCAAATCAACAAAAACCCAAAACAAAACCAAACACCAATTACCAACAATCTGGGGTACAACATAATACTATTACAAATCCCCTTCATAATACTCTTCCTACCAACACTTTGCATAATAGCAATATAGTATATAATCCTTATGTCACACCATCATACACTCATAGATCCCATACCTATGTCCCACCGAACCAATATGGTGGACAAACTAGTAATCTTGAAACCATGGTGAAATAGCTAGTTTCCCGCATGGACCAGATAGATCCCTACCATCCCTCGTACAACTATAGAGAGATGTGTAGTCAGCCTTTAGATCCTATAGTCGTAGCACAGCCGTATCCTAAATATTTTCCTATGCCTGTTCTTCTCATATATAAAGGAATCGAAGATCCCATAGAGCATCTTCGTATGTTTAGGATATCATGTCATGATATATCACATGATGACTTGTTATTACTAAAAATGTTCCCAAAAAGCTTGGGAGGAATGGCATTAGAGTGGTATTATAAATTACCCACTAATTCTTTGAGGAATTTCGAAGAAACTGTCGAGTCTTTTGTTCATCAATTTAGTGCCTACATCGAAAGACATGTGACCATTAAAGATTTGTATAACTTAAAATAGGACAAAGATGAATGCTTTGCTGATTTCCTAGCTAGGTGGAGACAGTTGATAGGAAAATTGCACTTTGTGTTACCTTATAGGGAGATGTTGGACATCTTTATTAATAATTTTCAAGAGCAACTATCTTATGAATTATCAACTGCTACCTTGACCACCTTCGATCGCGCTATAGACTTAGCCCAAAGAGTGGAAGATGCTCTCATTAGGAGATGCCAGCTTAAAAAGAAAGACGATGAGAAAACATCCAAAAATCAATATAATAATAAACAAGTTGTGGGTGATGGAGTCACCGATAGCAAAAATATTGCTAATGTTAATGCTACAAAGATAGCGAAGAAGTTTGTACTGAAACCTCCTGATAGACCTCCTCGAGAATTTACTAGGTTAAATCAACATTTATCAACTATTCTACCACAATTATTAGAACGAGGTTTGATTCAATTACCAAATATCCAGGAACCTGATCCAAATATACCCGGATACAAAGCAGATTTACACTGTGACTTCCATAGAGGACCTGGACACACTACCAACTCTTGTAAAAGATTAAAACATAAAATACAGGACTTGATTGATAACAATGAGATGGAGGTGCAAGCCTTTCAACCTAAGCAAAATCCTCCCAATAATGTTCAAAATAACACCCCATAAAACCATAATTAGAACGCCAATCAATCATTAGACATCTTTCAATATCCCTTACCAAAACATGGTAAGTAGGTGGCTAATCAAATTGAACATCATAATGTCCCTCCTCTTGCCCGATATGTAGGAACTATTAGTGGGCATTTACCTGCTCATGATCTAGAAATCTTTGACACAACTTTATCTGTGGTTACAACCAGACCTCTATATAATATTCAGATACTTGATCTTAGTGATACAGAATACGATACTAAGAATGATATGGAAATCACATCAAATCAATCGAATAGTTCTAAATATGAATCGGATACTATTCACCCTATCACAAGTTATATGGTTCCAGAAGAACCATTTCCAAGAAGAGTCACTACTAGACCATCGTCTCACCAATTACTTTCTAATGAGCTAGCTATAAACGCTAGACCAAGACCCATTCATCATCTGTAGAATAATATTGTGGGTACCATCGAAGCTGTTACTAGACAACAGGCTCAAAATTATCAACAAGATCAAATTCAGAATGGTGGATCAACTCCATTTGTTTTTAAGGTTCCTAATAAAGGGAATCATACACCTAATGTTCAATCTAAACCTCCTTATAATATTAATGAACAATTATCAAATATTACAGCTAGAATTTCCCTCTTGGACGTTTTAAGATCTTCTCCTACACATAGAGATGAATTAATGCTCACATTAAGCTAGCTGATGGTACCACAAGACATTCAACCTGAAGCCATGGCCAATACTATAATAACTCGTGAAGTTGATTGTATTGACTTATGGGATAGAGACATACCTCAACATAGTTTACATAAATATAACCCCTTGTATATTACTGCTTTAGTTAGAGATGTAGCAGTCAAACGAGTTTTGATTGATAATGGTTCATCTTTAAATATTTGCACTTTTGACTTCTACCAAATATTTGGGTTTAGAAGTGAGGAAATGAAAAGAACTGATATGATCATAAAATCTTTCAATGACGAAACACAAGAAACATGTGGAGTTATTACCATTCCATTGCAAGTTGGTCCGAGAACCTTGGATACGACTATGTTTATTGTACATTGCCCTGCATCGTACAATATACTCTTGGGTCGTCCTTGGATCAACGTGATGTGAGCTATTCCCTCAACCTTACATCAATGTGTTAAGTTCAAATTTAAGAATCAGTTGGTTACCATTCATGGTGATCCAAGACCCTTTGATATGTGTGCTTTGGCAAAACCTATTGGAGTTCAATTTTGCCCTGCTCTGTCATCCACACATCCTAATTCTCATTATCCATCTAAACGTGTGAAACTTACACCCACAAAGTCATCTACTTCTTCTCCATCAGTTGCACCTTCACATATAGCTCAACCATCTTCTGAACAAACCACAGTAGGACCTAAGAGAGATCCTAATCCCACAACCAATGTCTCTTGTTCTACTCTTATAACTTCCATACCTATAATAGACCCATCTATCGACACCTCTACACCGTCTACATCCACCAAAGTCATATTTTCGGCATCATAAGATGTAGGGAATCTTCCTTCTACCTCTTATGCTCTTACTGAAGAACTCTTACCCAATCTATCTAAAATTCTTATATCAGAAGAAACGTATGCTTCTATGCAAGATTCTCTTATTTTAAATAATTTGCCACCATCTCCACGTACCTTGGGCCTCCCACAGCCTATGGGAAGTATTTACCAAGTCGGGAGCTGTGCCTTTATTTATAAGGGATATGACTGGGTAGAATACCCAGAAACATCAAAACTCATTATGATGGATATGCTCAATGTTATTTTACTAATAAGTATATTAAATCCAAACCTATAATGTTGAAATTAGGATATAAAGGGAAAGGTTTAGGACCTTTATAGAATGGTATGAAAGAACCTTTTGAGGTAGAAGCGTGGCCCGCCCGATGTGGTGTGGGCCTATTTCCTAGTAAGGGTCAACCATTCCCATTTGAGGATGATGACCAACTTATATGTTACCAAGATTATTTAGATGCACGCGATGCCTTGCATTTAATAAATAAGACATTCACATGTAATATGCTATCTATAGCTTATCCTGAGATGATCGTTGAATCCGATGATGAGTTGGAGGGAGATATCTTTCAAGATGTCTCCATTGAGGAATTATTACATAATGGATTTTATTTTGATGGCTCTATACCTAGTATAGCCCAGCTTGAGGCCATGACTCCTCAAGATGAATTATCCAAGCTAACCTTGGAAGAATTACAAGAATTGGGTGTTTCACCCGCCCCACCTAATTTTGAGAGAGATCTACACATGGAAGTAGAAAATGTCATAAAAATTAACATTGGAACCAAGGATAACCCCCACATAATCAACATTGGATCAGAATTGAGTCAAGAAAAATAGGATAAATACATTGCATTTCTTAAATAATATGAAGATGTCTTTGCTTGGACATATGAAGATATTCCAGGATTAGACCCTTCTGTAGTTATGCATCACCTAGTAGTGCACCCGAATGCTAAACCTGTTAAACAAAAACTTAGAAAAATGCATCCTAAAGTGGCCTTACTAGTCAAAGGGGAGTTAGAAAAACTCCTGAATGTTATTTTTATACAAGCCATTGATTATGCTGAATGGATCTCGAATGTAGTTCCAGTAACTAAGAAAGAAGCTACTAAGGTTAGGGTTTGTACAGAATTTAGAGATATTAATGTTGCATGCCCTAAAGAAGATTTTCCCCTTCCCAATATGGATCAGATCATTGATTTTACTGCTGGGAGTGGAATGATATCCTTAATGGATGGATTTTTTTGTTATAATCATATCAGGATAGCTCTTGAAGATCAAGCTAAAACAACCTTTATTACCCCTTAGGGGACTTTCTGTTGGAAAGTGATGCCATTCGGGTTCAAGAATGCAGGTGCAACCTATCAACGAGCCATGACTTATATCTTTCATGATATGATGCATGATATACTAAATGATTATGTAGACGACATTATAGCTCGTTCTACTGAAGAAGATGACCATTTATATGACTTGAGAAAAGTATTTGATCGGTTAATGGAATATCTTATCCGATTGAATCCATCCAAATGTATATTTAGAGTTAAGTCAGGTAAATTATTGGGGGTTATAGTTTCTTTATGTGGCATCAAAATTGACCCTCTCAATATTACGGCTATCACTGATATGCCCGCATCTACAAATATATCTAGATTACGGAGTCTACAAGGTAAGCTTCAAGCTATCCGTCGCTTCATCGATAAGTTGGTAGATAAAATTGGACCCTTTCTTAAGCTTCTTAAGAAGGATGTCTCTTTCCATTGGGATGACAAATGTCAGGAAGCATTTGAACTCCTCAAACAATATATTCTTAACCCACCTGTACTTTCGCCACCTAAACCTGATCGCCCATTTATATTGTATATTTATGCTTTAGATTTTGCTTTAGGAGCTATGTTAGCTCAACTTGATGATGAGAAAAGAGAGCGTGCTAATTATTACATTAGCAGAACATTAATTAGTTATGAAACCCGCTACACAGCATTAGATAATTTATGTCTAGTAGTCATATTTTCTACACAAAAACTACGCTATTATATGCTTAGTCAGAAAACATACATTATTGCTAAATTCGATCCCTTGCGGTATCTCATGAGTCGACCTTATTTATCTGGTCACACAGCAAAGTGGGTTCTTGCGCTAAGCGAGTTTGAACTCATGTTTATAGGATAGAAGTCTATTAAAGGTCAAATCATAGCAGATCAATTAGCTGCTGCACCCTTAGAATCCACCCATCTCATTGAGTTTCCTGACAAATGCCTTAAACTAGAGGCAGATTATTTACAGCAATGGTCCTTATACTTTGACGGAGCCCGATGCATGAGTGGGGATGGTGCAGGTATTATTTTGATATCTCCATAGAAACATCTCATACCTCTATCCTTTAAATTAACGTTTGCCTGTACTAATAACATTGCTAAATATGAGTCTCTCATCCTTGGATTACGAGCAGCCCTGGCACTGAAAATTAAAAATCTATTAGTTTTCAATGATTCTCAACTTGTTATAAATCAAATTAATGATGTTTATCAGACCAGAGATGATAAATTGCGCCCATATAAAGCATATGTATTATAATTAATATCTTTATTTGATCAAATTACCTTAGAAGCTATTCCTAGAACTAGCAATCGTGCGGCTGACACCATGGTCGTAGTTGCATCTCTTTTACCCTTGGAGTTATATGATGAATATGATACCATCATTATTCATCGAATCTAGGAACCTGCTTCAATTAAATCATGCTTGGAACCTTTGGACATGTTTCTAATAAATGAAACTACTCCTAAACTTTGGTACACTGATATCCTCAATTTTTTTCAAAATGGGACCTTCCCTAAAGGTTTTAATAGAAACCAGCATCGGTTATTACGTAGACGAGCAAGTCGCTTCGTCATAATTGGCAATACCTTATATAGGATATCTTTTGAAGGTATCCTATCGAGATGTTTGAATCTAGAAGAGTCTAGATCAGCTTTGAGTGAAGCCCACGATGGATCTTGTGGGGGACACTTTAGTGGTAGTTCCATTGCTAAGAAGCTCCTTAGGATAGGATATTTTTGGCCTACCATGGAGAATGATGCACATGATTACGTGCACCATTGCGACAAGTGCCAAAAACACATTGACCTTGTCCATGCACTTGCACAAGAACTGCAGGCTATTTCATCTCCTTGGCCCTTTTTAAAATGGGGCTTAGACATCATCAAAAAAATTAATCCTGTGTCATTTTATGGACACAAATTCATCATAACCGCCATCGAGTATTTTACGAAGTGGGTTGAAGCTATGCCCTTAGCTTCTTACACTGGAACTCAAGTTTCCAAATTTATTTTTAATCAAATTATTTGTAGGTTCAGAATTCCTACAAATCTCATCTCAAATAATGGAACTTGTTTCAAAAATAAAGATGTAAAGAAACTATGTCAAAAATATAAAATTCAACATCATTGGTCCACTCCCTATTATCCTCAGGGTAATGGCCAAGCAGAAGCATCTAATAAAACATTAATTAAAATCCTCAAAATACTAGTCAATAAATTTGGCCGAGATTGGCACATTCAATTATATCCTGCTTTGTGGGCTTATCGAACTAGCATTCGTACTCCCACGGGCACTTCACCTTTTTTGAATTAGAAGTTTCTTCTTTGGCTCTGCTACTTCAAGATACTAAAGTAGGAGATGAATATCGTGCTGGCAGATTTAGTCAGCTGGAACTCCTAGATGAAAAGCACATTAATGCTTTGGAGCATCTTCGTGCCTACCAAAACAAGCTCAAACGAGCATATTTCAAGAAAGTTCATCACCGATCCTTTGAGATCGGCGACCTCATCTTAAAAGAAAATCAAAAAAATACTAATGCAACTAAAGACCTTAAAGGTAAATTTGAGCCTAACTAGCTTGGGCCATATATTATCACTGCTAAATTTGGATCGGGAGCATACAGATTAGCTACCTTAGATGGTAAAGATCTTAAAGAACCTATGAACATTATGCATCTTAAGCGCTATTATGCATAAATCTGGTAATTTCGTCACTATATATACTATACATATTATTTTATTTTAGTAATTCATATAAAAATTTCAAAAACAGTAATATTATGTATTATCTTAATTCATAAATTAAAATCAAAATATAAAAAAAATCAAAATCATCAAAATCCTCAAAAACATCTTTTATTTTTTGCACCTGTCAATTCTTGAAGTATTGCATTTATATTTTCAGTTATTTTGGATAAATTAGCATTTATCTGGAATCCCTCACTTTCGCACTCACATGAATAAATATTTTGATCTTATTTTGTATGATTATTAATCTCTCTTATATCGAAGTCCACAGTTGAATTAAATAAATTTTTGAGCATAGAGAACTGATCTTGTTATTTACTTGAACCAAGTACACCTTTTCACATTAAAATGATTTCATTGCAAATTCAAAGCGATGCTACACAGTAGAAGTGGTCTCTTGAGCGAAAAGTCTCCCCTGCTATCCTATCATGCACATGGTCTAGAATCTTTGTGAATTGACAAAAGGACAAACTCAACCCTGCCCAGAATAAAAATCCCTTGCTCTACAGTCAATCCAAGCAAGTATCCCTAGTATAGAAAGAAAAAAAAAAAAGTCAAGAAAAATCATGAGAAAAAGAAGCATTATTTTAGTATCATTTTGTACCACCTCAGCAATATTTCAGCATTATCTCAATGTTAAGCAAAAATACAAAAAAAAAAAAGAAAAAAGAAAAAAAAAAGCAAAAAGCAATAAATCCCTTCCCCTACCCTTTGAAAAGAAAAGAAGGGTGAATGAGCTTGAATCCCTGGAATTCTCAATTATTCAAAAACTATGAGGTAAGCCCCATAATAGGTGGTTTGTGCCCAACCCGCTTGGCCTTGGGTAACTCCTAGCATGGTGATATGTCTATCACATTAGCGACCTTCTTTTGTACAGACCTATGTCCGCTCATGGATCAACTAGCTCTTGATGACCCGACTTACATAGTAGTCTAGTACGGTTACATGCATATAAATCATGGTCAACAAACACTCATTTGGTTAATTCAAATTACTTGTATCAAATTATCTTGCTCAAAATTGGTAAATGAACAATACAATTGCACACACATTTGTGTTTGAGAGATTTTGTATCATTATGATAGATCAATATCGGCAATGAACTCACATATGCACATGGGGTTCCTTATAAATCTAAATTTTGTCTTTGAGATAATTTTAAATATTTATGCACATCTTCTAGAATAATTTAATTTTCTTACTTGAGAATATTTGCTTAGCGTAAAAACAATTAAATACATTTTTTCAAAAACCAAAATTTCTTTCAAAACATGTTCAAAAATCTAGCAATAAAGTCACATTTATATATTTTTCGACTTTCGCAACGATGGTATAGTTCCTAAACCTAAATTGGAATTTTATGCCTAGTGCAAGTCCTCATTTTTATATTTTTTTATCTCAAAATCAAAAATCAACTATGCAATAAAACTATTACATCAATTTCTTCTTTGGATTTTGTGATGATGGTATAAGTCTATACTTAAAATTCTATGCCTAGCACAAGCCATCGTTCTAATTTTATCTCCCATTTATTTAATCCATAAAAGCATATGGCTTAAATCATTATGTTACATAATTGTGCTTTAAAAAGAACGAAAACGTTTCTATTTCATTTCATTATGTCAACATTCAGTTTTGTGATGATGGTATAATTCCTAGGCAATTGTTCAAATTTCTATCACACTTAAGAATTTTATGCCTAGTAAAAATCATATTTTTAATATTTCATGCATAATATTTTCATGGAAATCTGAAAATAAATCATCACCATCGTCATTTTTCATCATCACAACACAAAGTCTTAAGAAAGTCTCTTAAGCACCCTTTTACTTTTAGCAATATTTCTCTCATACCGGGATTACCTTGATGACCTAGCGAGCGGCGACTCCATGAAATGGTCATGTAACAATGATAATGTCCTTTGAAATTATTGTTAGAAGTCACTTTATTTTTTCATCAAATCATACCACAACAACCAATTTGTTTACATCAGATTATTTCATTTAAATTTTATAGTATGACATAAAATTATAATATTTTCAATGACATAATTACATGAATAATCAATCAACCATTAAAATATTAAAACATCATAAAACATATGCACAAGTCATATCACAAAAAGAACATATATATATATATATATATATCAAGAATTCTATACATCATATCAAAACAGATTGGTATGCCATAATCTATACCCTGGCATACTCAATCCTCTCAAAAATATATGGTCTATGTACAATGAGCAGTTAGTCTCGAGAAGCCCTCGAGCTCTCAGCCTCATCTCCTCTCCCGCCCTAAGGTGGAGGAGGTGGTCCCATCGAAGTCCGTGTTGTATCGCGGGTCCTCGATGTTGATCGTGATGATGTCCTCGATGACCCCATCCTGATCGGCTCCGTAATGTTGGTTGGCAGTGGTATCCTCTGCTCCTCTGGAACCACATGATAGTACAACCCCTGGTAGAACACGAGCTATGCAACAGCCCTCACTAGCTCCAGAATGCTCGCCCCTCCGCTTCGAGCCCTGAGTCGTGTCGCCTCATCCTAAAGAGTCTGCACCTGAGCTCGTAGGCGAGCATTCTCCGCCCGGAGAGCCACCATATTGCTACTCTCCCCCACCTCGACACCCTTGCCCTTATCGGGCGATGGTGGCCTATCCCTCTACTGAGAAGGGAGTATCTCCCTCCTCTTTGGCTATTGTTGTCTCTCCAGAGCCTGTGGTACTCTCCGATGTCTCTCCTAAGGAGGTCATCATTGATCCCTCCCTTCGCGACCCCTCGCTGCATCGATGGTAGCTTAGCATTGCCTCTCCATCCATTGTACTACAACATGCATCAAAACATGTGCCCTCGTCATTCGAGGAGGTCGAATGCCTGCATACCAGGCATCATACCCATCTGCTACCCCCACGTCATCCCCATCCACTGGCTAAATAGGGGCATCATTAGCATCCTGACTCCAGAACCACTGCATGTCTGGAGCCCCGCTCAATGTGGTATTATCTCGGATAGTTTGAGAGTACTCATAATCCCTAAGAGAAGGGATCCCTTGTTGTAGACCGAACTACCTCAAAACTCGGTCATAACGATGGAGCTCTACCTCTCCCCGCTCCATCCTCAACCAGATGACTTGCCTGATGCGAGTCAACTCATGTCCATCCTCTACCCACCTTGAATGCTCTCTCCATGGTCTCTAGGTGATCTGATCTGGGGTGAGGTCATCTAGAAACCTTCGAGACATCGACAGATCTATCCGTCATTGTGACCCTCTCTAGAGCCACCAATAGAAAACCCGGGGTCTCTCTCGGTCAACTCTTGTCAGTGGAAGCCCTACCGGCCTCTGCATTGTAATGTGCTCCCAGCACCAAACCTGTAGTAACGATGTCAGCACCAGACATCGACCTCCCTTGTATACGACCCCGTAAAGGATCCTATACAAGCGACATAATACAAAGCTACCCCAAGAAAACCTATATTCATGGTCTCTCATGTCGTAGACCACATATGAGAGGAGCCACGGTAACCTGCATCCGCTCTGGTGGCATAGAAGAAGGCCACCCACCACCCCTACCAAAACCTGGGTCAATCGAGATGCCCTAGGCATCTGCCTCAAAGCCTTGATGTTCACTCCGCCCTTCTCCAGGGTAAAGCTTGGGTCACTGCATAATCTCATCATGGCGTGGCCCTGATTGGCCGAAGGAGTCATGAATCGCCCATGTATGGGGATCCTCAAGATCCTCCATACATCCTCTAGAGTGGGAGTCATCTCCCCTGTCGATATCCAAAAGAAGGACGACTCCGGATACCATCTCTCTGCTAGGGCTGTCAGTAGCCCCATGTTTGTAGGAATCTATGGCATCTCTGCCACATGCTACAGTCCGACCTCTACTAGTCTGTCTCGCTCGGCCTGATCGAGCATGGCTAAGTCATCCCTGAGACCTCCATATTTCCACTCTCGACTCTTTAGCAATCCCCTCTACAAAATAAACAATAAAACAACAAAAATCATTAGTACATAATCATTAAAATCAATTAAAATCAATTTCATCTCATAAAAAAAATGATATCGCCCATTATTGGACGATATCATACCAAATTTAGTTAAATTGTCCTTAATAGGATGAAATCGTCTCCAATTCTTCAATTTGGGGATCGCCCCTTATTGGACAGATCGCCCCTATTTCTCTAATTTCGTCCTTAGACGAAATCGGCGATATAGGGACGATTTCATCTCGACGTCGTCGACGGCCTAAAAACGGCCGTGATGCCCAAAAATAATTAAAATTCAAGTAAAAAATTAAACAAATCAAGCTAAAAACATAGTACACTAGGTTTAGATCCTTACCCGCAACCCGCGTCGGACCTCTGTCGATCTGTGTGTCGTTTCCACCATTTCACCTTCAGAGCTCTGAAACAACGAAAGTGAACGATAAAAATGAATTAGGGTTTTACCCTATTTTTCCTATTTTTATTTAAAAACAACATTTTTGTAATTTTTCCTTTTTCGCGCTTTTACCTAAAACTTTCGATTTGGGTAAAAACTCAGAGGGGGCACCATAGCAAACAGTTGTATGATTCGACCTAGAATCATCGTCTAAAAAATGGAATAAATTTTTGCTTTCTCGTAAAGCGTGAAGAACTCATCTTTAACGTATTTTCTTCAGAAAAATACGTTAAAGAGGGGGCAAAATGTAGCACCCTAAAATTGGCACAGTTAAACCATCAGTAAAAGATAAAAAATTTGAATTTTAACCCCAAAACAACCCGTTAGCCGCTCACCTCATTTTTTGCATCATTTTTAGAAGTTGTTTTGACTGTTGGACAATATCATCGCCGATCTGACGATATCGTCCCAAATCGAATGAATTCGTCTGGAACAGAACATCCAGACGATTTCATCCCAAAACCAAATTTTTATAATTAGCTTCTATTTCAACAACCTCTCCAACTCGGGCAAAAGCGTGTCTGCGCGGTTGGAGATTCCTACATTGGAGATCTCCCAAATTGGGATGATCCCCAACCTCCTAACCTCCCCCTAATCCTATATAAACTTGGGATTTTCCCAGTTTATCCCCCCTGGCTGATCATGTCCCTGCAACTTTAGTTTTTGTTGTGTTAGAACATCCTATCCCCCATCATTTGCACTTGTGTTTTCAAGTTTTATTGCAGGATCTCACTATGTTTCAGCCAGAGGAAGCTCGGATTGTCGTAGGCGATCCAACCACAATTTCGGACGATCCTATCTAGATCGGCGATGATCTCGTACGATTGTAGACGATTTTGACTGTAGTTCAAATTGAGGGCAATCAGAGCCCTGAGTTTGCATTCTCTGTCTCTTTTTCTTATTTAATTGTGCATTAGATTAATTCACTTATGTTCTACATCTTGGAGTTCACCTCATTTAGCATATTTGCATGATAAAATTCAAAATAAATTATTAAAACATTGTATCCCATTTGATTTGATATCTAGATTTATCATTTAAGCATTTATATTCTTATTTCTATCATTTTGTATCATTCTTGCAATTGTATTTTTGGTTTTTGGTGTCTGTTTTCATGATTGCAAGTTTCTGACGAATTCGTCAGGTCGTTGATGATCTTGGCTGATCTCAGATGATCTCCTATGATCTGGACGATTCTGTACAATTATAGATGATCCTATCATATCCAGGATGATCTGGACTCCTACAAGCTTCAAAATCTTCATCAGACATCAGAAATCAGATGCACTCTTCTCCATTTTAGATATTTTCTGTATTTAAGATTCATTTATGTTTGTTGTCTCCATATAAACCAAAAATTTCATATAGAATAGCTTAGATTCATTTTGGCCAACCTAGGAATCTGAATTATTGAATATAAAATGAACACATCAAACCCATTCTCAACCTAGGCGTGGAAACTACCACTCAAAGTTTCTTGGTGAACCCCACCATCCGTCGAAAATTCACCCTTATACCCCTCCCCCGAGAGGCGCGACCTTCAAAGGGCCTCTCCGTTCGAGGTATTGTCCCATCCTTCTCGCATCCCCCTTCCGGGCACGGATCCTTTAGCTTGAAGGTAAGGGTGCGAAAAATTTGGGCGATACAAGATGTGATAAATTAAAGTGAAGCAACTTTAAACCATTTGAAGTAAAAGAAAATTTGAATTATTTAAAGAAGAAGAATATTATTTGAAATTGGAGAAAGGGAGAATTATTTCCCAAAGGGGCATAAATTATTTAAGAAGGAAAATTATTTATTGAAAAGAAGAAAATAATTTAAAGAATTATTGGAGGAAGGAGAAATTTTAAAATTTTAAATTTGGGAGTTAAAAGGATTTCAATTACAAAGGAAATTAATTATTTTGAATGAAAAAAGAATTTATTAAAGTTGAAGAGAAAGTTGAATTAATTATTATTTTTAGATTTGGTTAGTGTGATAAATCCCTACAACCGATGTTCAGGGCCAGAATCCCCATCCCACCATGACCTCTCATAAGGGGGAGATTTGAGCTTATCAATAGGGAATTTAATTGTAACCACCAAAAAGGGTCACACCCGATTGCGGCTCCTATTGCGATAAATGGTAAAGATATAACATGCATACAAGTAAACGAAATTGACAACAAATGAAACAAGAAAGAAAATGCTTTATTCCATTATATTTGAAGTCAAAACCCAATTACAAGTACGTCCCTCTTAGGGATATTCATTTTGATACAATATTACAATAGGAGTGCTCAATTGTTTTCCCTCTTAAGGGTAGGTGTGATTTCCAAATGCCTCTCAGAATGGCATGAACTGCTCTAGGGTGGAGGTGCCCTCTTCTTCGCAATGGGGAAGGAACTTGATGGTTTGCTCTCCTTTGAAACTATTCCCTATGGTCAAGAAACAACAAGAATGTCAAAAATATAGGCAACCTCTCATGATGAGGCCCTTTTAGGTAAAATGCATAATGACACCATTAACATGCATAATCAAGAAAGTATAAAAGGTGCTTCTAAACTATGCAAATTGAATCAAGATTCATACAATAGCATAAAGAAAGACAACAACTACTCTATGCATGGATCAGATATATGAAATAAGGCATGAAAGTGCATAAAGAACTTATTAATGTCCTAATTGAAGCATAAACATAAAGAAGCTAAACTAACCTAAATCTACGGTCAGAAGTCTGCTAAAATGTATTTTAACCATGAAAACAACTAATCTAACCTAATTAACCGGACATAAATGAAATTAGGAAGGCGGTTATACCTCTGCTGCAAACCGTAGCTCTGGTGCATGGTCTGCACTGTAAACCATGGCTGACAGCCATGGTTAGCACTCTGATAGGCTTACCCTCAATTCCAAGGGTAATGGGCTTCACCTCCTTGTCCAATTGATGTTCAAGGGTCGCCTTCGATGTCCTTCTGACAGATTTGGTGGTCAAATCACTGTGATGGGCCTTCGTTTGCCCGGATTTGCATTTCTTGGCTCTCCTAGACTCCTAGGGCATCCATAATGCAATTCATCATGAATATTGGCAAGTAGGTAGGGGATAAGTGCAATAGCTCTCTCTTAGTATACTCGATTGAGTGTACAATTTGATAGGGCTCCGTTGCTCAAATCTCCAATGCTCTCTCTCATATTTGCCCTAATTTTGAGGGGTACTTATAGGACTACCCAAGGGCTAGGGGTGGCTTCCTAGAGAAGCCAAGATCAAGAAGGGGTGGTTAGGATAGTTGGAATGGAAGCTTCCACCCTCTAACCACCTTCTTCTAGATCCAATGGTCGTTTCAATCGATTTGGCTCGGATTGAAGGCCAACTGAACTTCAGTTAAGACCGTAGGTCACAACTATGGTCTAGACTACAAACCGTAGGTCTCAGCCATGGTTCAACTGTAAACCATAGGTCTGGGCTATGGTTCAGACTGATTAGGCCAAGGAGCCCAAATTGAGTGGTTAGAACCACTGCTCTATCTTGGAGTCTATCCAAGATCTTCCATATGGTCTTGTAGCATGTCCATATGAGTAGTCGCCCTCGACATGACATATTTTAGGTGTCTACAGATGCCCCTTTTGAGATGCATTGTGAGATCGAACAACGCTGAGCAAAAATAGACCTCCTAAAATGATGTCGAAGGTTCTATGATGATCATTAGTCAGATCAACATTAGATGCCCCAGGTCCAGCAAAAGGATGTGCATCCTGGAATCATTGCTTCCAACTCTTTGGAGGCTTAAACTTGAAAAGCTTGTGCCCTTCTCATCTCATTCGGTGCGGTTGTGCATTCCATAGGTATCTTATGACCCATAGATCTGAAAGGTGGAGAACAACAAGCAACATCATATTTGCTATTTACCCCAAGCAAAGGGGTAAGCTTATGATAGTTGTTTACAATGATTTGCAAGGACGAACGCAATTTTGACAAGATCAAGGGATCTACGATCTCCAAGATCTTCTACTGATTTTGATTATGATTTGATATTATGACTACCCCCTCAAGCGATGAGTCGATGAGGGTAATGACAATGAATAAAGTGACGATGTCGCTTGACCACCATGGATGATCTGAACAAATTTAGATTTGAGCAAATTAATGCCTTGGCTAGGCCTAGTTCAACTTTTGATTCCAACTGTTAATAGTATTTGCACACTTCTATCCCATGGAGCAGTCGGGCTACAATAGCCATCTTAGGGAATCGAATTGATACAAATCCAATCAGATTTGTGTTGAATCAAATTATCGATGATTTGCTGAAAAAGAGGTCATAGAAGAAATGGCATGCAACGCCTCATTCCCGTGGAGCAGTCCGGCCATGAAGGCCTTCTTAGGGATTGAAAAGAAGCATATCAGATCAACGATGACAATTTTTGCCCCAAATGTCCTTATGGTAATTTACTCATCTTGCCGGATTGCATGGATCGCAAGTCGCTGCAACCGCCAAGTGTATAGGGTAAATTACTGAATACGAGGCGCATTTGGTGTTTTAATTATTTGATTTTTTTGTGAATGTTTTGAATTATGCATTGAGCTTATTTATTTGGCTGGGAGGTGTGTCACTCCATGAAAGGATTTGTCATAGCGATGACCTCGGTTGTACTTTATAATCTCAGCCAAATTTTTAATTTTTGATTGGATCTCGGTGCTTGATTATCACCAAATTTCCAAATTAACTTGCTTTTATTGCATTCTGACCCAATGGGAGGCATTAATTGATATTTTTGGCCCTTCCCATGGTGGGATTTTCTAAAATTATCTGCCAGTTGCAAACCGTGGCTAGGGTCTACGGTTCCCATTTGCAAAATTGGGAACCGCGGCTAGGGCCTGCGGTCCGCGCTGAATATGAGAAGTCTATAAAATTTCCAAATTTCAAATATCTCTCATTATTCCTTGATAGTGACCTGCAACTAGAGCTCTGATAGTGATAACTGACTAAACTGACCTGCAACCTAGCACACCTTACCCGGACACCGACTCACAACACGATGGCAGGGCACGGGCAAGCGTCTTCTAGCCGCGGAGGATGAGGGGAGGGCAAGGTAACTCAAAAACCAAGACCTCACATCCATTACCAGTAAAATGAACCCAATTAAGTAATCGGTAAATCAATCTCACTAAACTGTTGGCAATGAACCTCATTTTAGGCTAGGATAGCTTAGGTTTATTTATTTTTTGCATTTTTGGTCATGGTATCGCACCCGATCGGACTTCGAACGGAGACCGCAAGTACCAACTACGGTTCCCAATTGGTCAATTGGGGACCATAACTACCAACTATGGTCAACATTCAAACTTCCAACGGTCAAATTTTGATCGCATGCGGACCGTAGGGTTGACCCGTGGTTCACCAACTTTAGGAAAATTTTGCAAAATTTTTAATTTTTCTAAATTTTTAGAGGTAATTAATATCATTTAATGCATTTTTGACCTGTCTGATTGAAAAATTTGATTTGTAGGCCTGCATGATGACATGTTTTTGCAATTTTATCAATTTTTTACTATTTTTGATGATTTTTAGATCAATTTTTAAATGTTTTTGCATGTTTTAGTTAGATTTTTCCTTATTTTATGCTATTTATTCCAGAGATTGACCTCTAGAGCATGAGAGCCTGACATTCTGAAGACTCTCCATGGAGAGCTCACTGATGGTGAGCGAGAGTGGTTCGAAGCTATCGGCTTCGACTACATTCTGGATCTACCCACCATTAGGGTAGATCAATCCTATCTGACTGCATTGGCCCATCATTGGAATATGTGGACCAACACATTTCACCTACCTACAAGTGAAATGATAGTCACACTAGAGGACATCTACAGGATCTTCAGGATCCCCATTGATGGCGAGGCCATCGTATGCTCCACCTCTAGGGCTAAGGAGTCCATCTTCGATGCTATCTTTGGTGCTCGGAGCGAGGAGGCTCAGGGCACCATCGACCATGGAGGGGTCCACATCGGCTACTGGTAGGGGAAGAATGTCTTCTCCATGCGCGAGGCCATCTTCATGCACTTGGTGGTGCAATATGTGCTTCCAGACTCCTCGAGCATGAGGATTCCCTAGAACCTTCTAGCTACTATACGTAGAGTAGTACAGAGCTCTATCCATCGACCACTACTCCTAGCCTAGGGGAGCACACTACTAGCTCAGCTCTATCGAGAGCTATATCAGATTACTGAGCGTAGCCATAAGGGCATCAACTGTAGTCTACTTTTGTAGATCTAGGGCTGGTAGCATATCAGAGTAGAGCATCCTAGGGAGCTACCCTTACCCATTACAGACATTGATGATGAGCATCAATGCTATGCTACCTACTAGCCTCGAGAGGAGGAGGGCTTCCAGAGTAGGACTCATGCTGGCGAGACCCAACATTACATCACCCGATTTGTAGCACTTGGGCCGGATGATATCCAGTGGCGGCCCTACATGGATTGTCCTGACTGGCCTGAGGCCGATGAGAGGCTTCGACGAGCTCACCGAGATAGATGGCTACTCGATCGAAAGGTCGAGATCCAAGAGTTTTAGTTCTTCTCTCATGTCCTACATTAGTTCGACATGGTGTAGGACATCCCGAAGATCCCATTCACTTACAAGCACCTAGATTTGGAGAGGGATCTATCATGGATCCAGCCTCCAGCACTAGGTGATGCTCTAGATGACTTCCAAGAGACTAGGGTTGACATAGCGATGACCACTCTAGAGTACGATGGATGGTGGTCTATATTCTACTAGTATGGGATAGGGCCTCTAGGTCGCATTGCAGATCAGGCAGGAGCAGAGGTGGATCCTGACGAGCGTAGGGTGTGCCAACGGATAGAGGGTGGCTGGGGCATAGAGGCTACCACTAAGGAGGCTCCCAAGATTGATCCTAAGGAGGAGGCTCCAGAGGAGGGTGAGGTCCCTCCTGACAGTGCAGAGGGGCTACTCTTAGCATAGGTGGCTGACTTGCAGAGTCAGCTCGATCGATTCCAGATGTAGTAGAGGGAGCATGACACTACTATCGCTACTCTACAGGCATAGCTGACAAAGAGAGATCACCAACTAACATAGGTAGACCAATAGATTGCTAGCCTGACCGCCTAGGCTACTACAATAGAGACCCAGGTTGGCGAGCTCACCCATGCTCATGACTTGGTAGAGGCATAGAGGGATGCGACCATAGTAGAGCAAGATCTACTCAGGGCACAGAGGGGGTTCCTCCATCCTCTTAGTTGATTATGGGGCCTCCGATGACACCAATAATAGTACTACCAGGTGGTCGAGATCCTATGGCAGAGATACAATGCCTACAGGGTTTACTTATGAGTGCCAATGAGAGGCACGCATCCAGGGTTGCTCGGGTAGACCAGCTGGTGGGCTACATTCAGATGTTAGGCGTAGAGGTTCCTAAGGATCCATATGTTATAGAGTCCCAATGGACTAGATCTCGGACTATAGGATAGTCCACTACTAGCTCGAGCCATCACACCCATCGAAGTGAGAGGACACATAGGTCCTCCAGTACGCATGGTGATAGTAGTCATACCAAGACCAGGGAGGTAGGGTAGTCTACTACAACATCCAGTCATAGGTCCCGTGGATAGAGGTGCCCATCACTCAGGGGGTAGTTGGATGAGTGCTAGGCCTCTTCGAGTTAGGTGGTACTCAAGGCTCATAGCAGGATCCATAGCAATCAGTAGGGCAGTAGGCAGAGTAGTCTCCTGAGCACAACACTGAGGGAGGAGGTGAGAGCTCTGGTACAGGGGGAGCAGATCAGAGCTAGAGCTCTAGATTGTAGGACACATTTTTGATGTATCTCATTTTTGGTGTAAGGTCGAGGACCTACACATTTGTAGCCTACGGGTATTTTTGTACTCCCCATGTACTCTGAGACACACATATTTATATGATATGATCATTATTATGGCTCATTTATTGTGTACTCATTTATTTTTAATTTTATGTTTATATGATGCACATGGATGCAATGCTTATGTTATGTTGATGCTATATGATGTGATGTATGGATGACATGCACTAGATAGCTATTTGATTTATGATGATGATATGCAGTGATCTTAGATGCTTAGATGTGCTTTTTGATGGATGCATATGGATGCGATGTTTTTCTCTTAACGCATATTTGATATTGCTTTCTTTTCATGCATTAATGTATGTAATGCTTTATTTACATGATGCTAATCTAATGTAAATGAACCTGTATGCTTTAATCACTTAAAACATAAGGAATGAATGCAAATATGTTTATCAATCTAATGGATGACGCCACAGAATGTATAAAAATCATGAATGTAATTGAAAATCCTTAAGATAAGAATGTAATCAATTAATCACCCATATATGAAATGCAATGGTATGCAATGTTTTATGATGCGAATGATATAATGTGCCATTCGATTTTCTTTTGCAATTTTGAAAAATGTGCACGATATAGTCAGTGGTCGTCTAAATATTATTGCTAATATCCATCCGGTATCTATCCTATATGTTGATTGTGCTTTTTATAATGATGTATCATGGGTTTAATACTTTGCAAATTGATGATTTATATGGTTGCCATTTTTGACACTTTGTTGCTATGGGAGAAATTTTTGAGGTTTTCCATGAGACTCAAACACCCTAATAGACTTATCAAAAGTTGCATACTAACCACACTAGACTTCTGAGATAAAAGGCTTTTGCTAGGATAGACCCTAACTGTTCATTATCCCTGTGTGTGCAAATGATTATTTTAAGATAAGACACGAGCGTTCCCCGATGTCAGGCGGGATTCTTTCAGCCCATTGCTAAGATAGGGGTTCCACAAATGTCTTATCCAATCTCAAGTTTAGATTTTAGTTGGACTAAGCCACTAGGCAATGCAGGACACCTGAAGCTAGCTCTTCCACATTCAAACATTGGTCTTGTTCATAAGCGAGATGCTAATGCGTCAGACATATCATCATGCGTAAGGTATAGTAGTGCTGACAATTCCAGGGATTCAGGCTCATTCCTTTCTATCCTTCAATTTTTGGGATACTTGCTCATATGTAGTGAAGCAAGGGAGTCGATTCCATATTCTTTTTGAACTATCTTTGGATCTTCATTTGATCTCTCTTCGAACTGGATTTTGGATCTTCATTTGATCTCCGCTCGAACTTTTGATTTATGATCTTCATTTGATCTTCACTTTGAACTTTGATTTAAGCCTGTTTTTTGATCTTCACTTGATCTTTACTTTTTGGCATTTACATTTGATAATCTTCTTCAAAAACTTTCCTTTGGGGAGATTTACTTGGAAAAATTATTTCTGGTATATCGATTGAGAATATCGATCTTATGATATCAATATGGGATATCACTCTAGGGAGTCGATCTATGATATCGATCTAGGGGATCAATCATGAGGATTGATATGGGATATCTCTTTGGGATATGCTCATTTTATCGTAAGCAAGGGATTCTGAATAGGGAACTAACCTGTCCTTTTGCCAACTGCCAACATTTCCCATACCGTCCGCACAGAGGGATAAGCAAGAATAACTCTTTTCGCTTCAGGATACCCGGTCCTGCTTCATGGCTTTCATCTTCCCCTAGTCCTTGTTAGGATTGTTTAAATTTGTTGATTAGTGATAGGCTTTTGATATGCTAAGGGCTATACTAACTGAACCTTAGCTACAAAAGCAAAGCAAGCTTTCTACCAACTCTTGATAAGACTACTAGGTATGACTGAGTGACCGAAAAACCCTAGTATATCTCCATAGCAACATTATAGGTTGTGTTGAAAAACACAATTACTCACATGAATGATGGATCATGATAAATGCAGAGATGCATGATTTAAACACAAACGTGGCATCATTTGTAAGACTGACAAACACAAATGCCTTCTATTACGGAATGCAATGGATGATGAATGCCTATATGCAATGCAATAATGCGATGGATGCATGAGTAAATGCAAAATTCAAATGCAAATGCAAATGTTTTTGGATTTTATGCTTTACCATTTTTTTTGGATTTTATTGATTTTATAATTTTTATGGGTTTTGAGCCTCATAATTGACCAAACGGTGAGTACATGCCTCTGGAGCCTTTAGATTGACCAAGCAATTTTTAGGAATCCTTGGAGCTTTTGGGATTGACCAAAGGGATTATGGGTACCTTTGGGGCATTTTGGGATGACCAAGCGATTTTGAGAATCCTTGGAGCCTTTGGGGTTGACCAAGCAGTTTTTAAAAACTCTTGGTGCCTTTTGCATTTGACCAAAGGGCTTATAGATGCCTTTGGAGCTTTTTACTTGACCAAACCACTAATGAAAGTGTTTGGAGCCTTTTAGGATGACCGAGCAGTTACAAGCAACTCTCGAAGCCTTTTACTATGCTCTTTAAGCATAAAATACCTTAATATGGATGATGTTGAGAGGTTCAGGCTCTTCAACACCCCCTAGCGACGTTAGGTGATAGGTACCTGGACCAATATTTTTAGATATGATGTAGGGTCCTAGCCAATTAGCCATGAATTTGTCTCGCATATCTGGTGGTAAATTAGAGTTATGTTGGTTTTCTTTCAAGACAAGATCCCCAACTTCAAAGTCTCTCTAGTGGACTTTGACATTGTAAGCTCATTTTAGTCGCTCTTGATAAACGTGGAGATGCTCCAGGGCATTCATGCGATGTTCATCAAGTAGCGTCAGTTGATCCAATTGAGCTTGTCATGCAGTGTCATCATCGATGAACTCTTTCAATGCGATGTGCAATATTGGAATTTCTAATTCCAAGGGCATAATGGCCTCAATGCCATATACTAGTGAGAATGGTGTTGCCCCAGTGGGCGTCCGAATACTAGTCCTATAAGCCCAAAGTGCAAGGGGTAGCTGGATGTGCTAGTATTTGTGGTTTTCTTGTACCATATTTTTCAAGATGGCTACCACTATCTTATTTGAAGCTTCAGCCTGCCTGTTTGCTTGTGGATAGTATGGAGTCACAAAACTATGTTTGATTCTATATTTAGATGTCAAAGCTCTCACAATTTTGTTCTTGAAAGACGTTCCATTATCCGATATTATTTTGGATGGAATCCCAAAATGACTTATGATATGCTCCTAGTATAAACTCTGCTATACGAGCTCCGGTTGTCATTGTTAAGGGTATTGCTTCCACCCACTTTGTAAAATACTTAGTAGCCATGATTATGAATGTATGTCGGCCCGATGACGGAGGAGAGATCTTGCCTATAAGATCCAATCCCCACTGAGCAAATGGCCAAGCCGCTTGGATGGGTTGTAAGGCCTACGATGGCAAGTGCATAAGATTAGCATGATGCTGGCATTTAATGCATTTCTTGACATACGCATTGCACTCCTTCTCCATAGTGGGCCAATAGTAACCCATTCAAAGGATGCGCTTGATGATGGCCATGCCGCTGAAATGGCCACCGCACGTACCATCATGGGCTTGCAAAATTGCCCATGATGCCTCTTGGGGCTCTAAGCAATGAAGGAGAACTCCATCATAGCTTCTTCGGTACAAGATGTCTCCTATTAAGACATATTTGGCCACTTTCTATTTAAATGTGTGCTTCATGGCACGCGGTAATCCCTCTGGGATTATACTAAGCTTTAGGAAGTCTTTAATTTGTGACATCCAATTTTGATAAATCTCAGCTTTGACTGCCAAGATGACTTGCTCCCCCTGCATATTTACTTTTGCAAATGCAGACTCAGAAACAACCCTATGGTGAATGGTAGTACCACTCCCCATGGGACTCTGAGAGGTTAATGACCCCTAGGGTGCCTTCTTAAGAAAGTCTTCAGCTCTACAGAACCATTCAGCTTGTGGTTCTACACTGATCATGTTGACTGATTCTCTATTATCATAGGTTGCACGCTCTACTGCTGGATGAGAGAGCATCTTGACATGGATGGTAGTGAAATCAATAGATGGATTCTGAGGGATTAAGGATCCCAAAGAAGCCATGGTATCTACAAACCTATTTGATGATCGAGGGATTGCCTCAATGTCATACCATTCTAGTTTGGCCAAATATGTATCAACTAGATCTTTATAGGCTTTCAGTATGGGACACCGACACTAAAAAAGCCCCTTGACTTGATTTACTATGAGCAAGGAATCACCAAAGATGTTCAATCTCTTAATATTCATGGTGATAACTATGTGGAGGCCCAGTAGTAGGGCTTCGTACTCAGCATTGTTGTTGGTGCATGAAAAATCCAACTTGAATGACAAGGGCATTGGAGCTCCTTGCGACGTGAAGAACACTATTTTAGCACCACCCCCTTGTTCGCACTTTGAACCATCGAAGAACAGAGTCATATCAACATTGTTCTCTGGTTCTTCGGGTTTGGGAGCTTCAGATACGATGAAGACTGCATCATTCGAAAGCTCAATTGTTAGAGGCCTACTATTTGATAGTGGCACCTCAGCTAATTGATCTGCTATGACCTATCCCTTAATGGACTTCTGGCTTATGAATTCTAGATCGAATTCCATCAAAAGCATGATCCACTTTGTAGTACGCGTATTGTGATAAGTCTTACTCATCATGTACTACAAAGGATTTTGTTTGGATATAACATACGTCGTATGACTTAACATATAGTGTCACAATTTCTTTGTAGTGAACACTACTGCTAAACACAATTTTTCCACGTATGCATACCCGAGCTCATAGCTCACCAAAGTTTGACTAATGTAATATATGGCATGTTCTTTGCCTTGCACGTTCTTTTGGGCCAACATGGTTCCCAATGCAAAGTCAGTTGCCGATATATATAGTAGAAAAGGCACCTCTGGCCTTGGTGGAGCTAGCACTGGTGGCATCGCTAGGTATTGCTTTATCTCAGTGAAGGCTACCTTGCAGTCCTCATCCCAGATGAATGGGACACCCTTATGTAGCAGTCGATTCATGGGTCGACATTTATCCGATAGTTGGGTGATAAATCACTTTATCGAGGCTACCTTGCCCTGAAGGCTCCTTAATTCCTTAATATTGGTGGGAGGACGCATTTCCAAAATGGCCTTGACCTTCATTGGGTCTACTTCGATGCCTCTCTTGGAGATGATGAACCCTAGTAATTTTCTAGAAGTTACGCCAAATATGCACTTCTTAGGATTCAACCTGACGTTGTGCTCTATCAGGTGATCGAAGACTTTCCTTAAGACCTCTGCATGCTCTTCTCATAGCAATGACTTGGCTAGCAAATCATCGATATAATCTTCAAGAATTTTGTGCATATAGTCATGAAAAATGTATGTCATGGCCCGTTGGTATGTGGCACCAGCATTTTTGAGGCCGAATGGCATAACTTTATAGCAAAATGTTCCCCATGGCGTTATAAACGTGGTTTTGTGCTGGTCTTCGAGTTTAATCCGAATTTGATTGTAACCAAAAAAACCATCCATTAAGGAGAGCATTTCATGACCTACAGTTGCATCTACGAGAGCATCAATATTGGGCAATGAAAATGAATCTTTGGGTGTTGCCTTATTTAGGTCTCTGAAATCCATGCAAATATGGATTCTTCCATCGGGTTTTCCCATGGGTACCATATTGGACACCCATTCTAGATAATCGATGGAAATCACAAATTCCACATCCAACAACTTTTGTAGCTCATATTTCACCATTAAGGCTACTATTGGGTGCATTTTCCTAAGCTTTTGCTTGACCGACTTCTTCATCAAATCTAGCGAAAGGTTATGAGTAACCAATTTTGGGTCTAGACCTGGCATATCCTTATACGACCAAGCAAACAAATTTGGTCTCTCTTTCAACAGAGGGATGAGGGTGGCCCACTCATCTGGAGTGAGACTCTCTCCAAATTTAACTTTCTTTGCACTAGTGGGATCATCACTGATATCCACCTCAAAGGTTTCCTCTATCGACATATGCGATCCCTCCTCAAGCTGGTGAGGCATAGGAATCAGATGAATGTCATCAATCGGGTTGAGTGGTTCCATATTGGAAGCATTTTTGGCATGATAAACATCATATGCATAGCCTGGTGCAAAATGGAAAGGTTGCAACATTTCTTCATTGGGGAAGAAATCCTCAGGCTCAATGGGTGAATCAATGTGATCCCAGTCGATAGCATCTTTGTTAAGATACAATGGTTTAGATGGATCTGCTGGATTATGGAGTGGAGTGGTCAAATCAATGGAGACCATGTTTATGGAATGGAATTGATCTCCAGGACCACACAGACTGACCTCTACAAAATCTGCATAGTCCTCATACCCATGATCTGGCTCTAATGGCACAGGCACAAAAGGGTCTTCCCTATGAGGACTATGAATAACTGGATCCTCCCTATGCACTGAATGCAAAATAGGATCATTCAGCTCATGGAGCTGCATGTAGGTCGATGGAAGGGGATTAACCAACCGATGGATTTGATCCAGGTTTAACCATCTTGCTCTCAGACGTGGACCAACATGTAGCTGCCTATAGACCTCATCGATGTCGATGGGTTGATGGTGATGATGCAAATAAGGAGGACCAAGGTAGGCCCTCTCTAGCTCATCTTCTTCATCACTATCATAATAGAATCCTTCATTCACCCCCACTCCTAGAGGGTGCTCCTCTAAGTGAGGCCCCATAAATCTCACTTCTTGCATACTATCATCGCTATCCAAAAAAATTAGATAATTATACCTCATGTACGATGCTATCGAGAAAACTATCTCGGTCCCTTCCCCTGGATGATCAACGTTGGGAAGGATCTCTTCGGTATCCTGTACCGATTCCATAGGCAATAAATGATGTGCATACAAAGGCCTTACATAAGCACCTTCGACTTCATCCTCAGATCCATCATCATTTGGGGAATCCTCATCTGCATCATAGCCTGGTCCACTCATATCGGAGGTGGACTCCGCTCCATATTCATTACAAAGATCTCCTAACTCGAGATCGCTTGCAGTAATGGGGTTGCACCCCTGCATGTCTGTGTCATCGACTACCTCATGGGTTTGGTGTCCCAGTTGATCTCTGGGGTTCATTTCTACCTCAATCTGCTCAAGGAGCCCTTCACGATGATCTTCGAGTGGCTCAATGGTGATGGCAGATATCATAGGGTGATTCCTCCAGAATTTGGAAGGATCCGGATGATATGGATTAAAATCCACATCATCCACCATGCTGAGGTACAGATGATCTAGGGATGCTATGAGCAAATCATCCTACCCACGTATCTATAACCCTAAACCGAATCTATCAATGACTAACTGATAATGAGGTTCCAATGGAGTCCTCCATCCTTGTTCAAAGAGACCAAGGTCATATCCATGCCAATGATATAGCTCAAAAATATGCATGGCATACTCTGGATTAGACAAATAATGAATGTTTACCACAAAAGGTTCCTCATCATCTTCATCCATGGGCTCTCACATTGGAAGCTGATCTAGCCCCGCATAGATGAAGTTAGTCTGGTTAGGCGGTTCTCCCAGTGGAACCATCGATCCAACTAGATAACGATGGGTGGATGGTCTGCCCATCTCTTGCGTAGTCTTTAGAATTGGTTCGAAGGTCACATTTTGCACAAGGTACTCACCTAATCCGGTATTAGCGAGATGTACCATCACCCACGATGCGGATGACCCTGCTGAAGATGCAGGCGAAGTAGGCTGAGGTGCCTCCTCGACTTTGTCTTGGGGTTCCTCAACTTCCATGGGAATGGGAACGTCCTCGATGATTGGCTTGGGCTCAAGCTCTTTCTCTTTCTTGCCCATCTTCACCTTTAATTTCCTATCATCCCGATGCATGACTGATGCTGATGGCTTCAAGGAAGTGGTAGTGGTATGCTCCGATCTATGTGACATAGATGGCATTGGTTGAGCATGCACTATCGGTTTACCTCCTGGTTTCCTTATTGGTGATGATGATCGAACATCCAGGTGCATTGATGGGAGTATGAAACCCCCAGGAAAATCTTCTAGGTTCACAAACTTAAATGGCTCCTCATCCGATGCCACTACGTGAACCAGTCCCTCATGAATATATTTCATGCATTGATGTAGTATCGAGGGGACACAACGCATTTCATGAATCCAAGGCCTACCGAGTAAAATGTTGTACTGCATGGCCCCTTCTATCACGTGACACATTACTGAAATGGTCTTCAAACCCACCTATACGGGTAGGATAATTGTGTCGATAGTCGAACATAGTGCATCATTAAACGCTCTCAATGTAAATGTAGTTGGCACAATGTGTGATTTAGGTAGCTTCAAATGACTCAGTGCCTTGGTCATTATTATGTTGATCGATGAGCCAATATCAATCAAGACCCTTTTGAATGGCATGTGATTCACACACGTGATTATATGCAATGGTGGGTCAGTCGTAGTTGTAGAAACCATCCTTATCTCATGATCATAAAATTGGATCATCGGTTCCTGACACTATTGTACATGTCCCACGAAATTTGTGAATGCCTGCGCATCCTGGGCCTGTACTTCAATGGACCTTAAAATGTCCATAAGAGTCTCCTTGTGCCTCGGGGACTGCTGAATTAATTCATATATTGACAACTTCGTAGGAGTTGTCTACAGGTTTTGGACCAACCTGCTCCTTAGGGTCACCACCGATCTTGTTGGTGGGCCTGGAATATTCTGTGTCGATCGCTGATTCGGCGTGGCTTGTATCTGGATAGGAGCACGAGGTTGATTTTGTTGTTCGTATCTCCCGTGCCTAGTAACAACATTGACCATACCTATGAACCCCTGGGTAGGTGGTTCGACTCGTACTTGGTTAACTTGACCAACGTTGTTTCGAGGTGCCTCATGATTCGGTAAGGGGTTCTTGTAAATCCCCATATTTTGATTGTCTAGTGCCTGCGGGTTGTGAGGCACTACAAGCTCACCCTTGTCGATCATATTTTGCACTAGGTGTTTGAAAGACCAACACACCTCGATGTCATGTCCTTTCATTCTATGAAAGATGTAAAATAAATCATCTTGAAACCCCTTTGGTTTAGGTTGATTGGGGTCTATCATCTTGACTTCGGGTAATCTGATTGCCTTGGCCTCGCATAACTGATGAAAAATTATCATCAATGATTCCATCAATGGTGTGAACTGGCGAGGCGGGCGTTGCTCTTTGTTTTTGCCCTTGTAGTTATTGCGCTTATCATACTACGTAGGTGGAGGTTGGGCCTGATAGTTCTACTTTTGTTACCCCTTGTCCTCCCGTTGGAGATTTAATACCACTTGATTTACATGGGCCTGCTTGCCTTGATGCTTCATGGTACTCTTCTTCTATCCCTCTTTCCTATTTTTGAGCTTCAAGTTGCCCTCTTGCAACTTGATATCCTCAATCACCTTGGCTTGCGCCAAAGCCTCTTCGAATGTAGCATACTGTTGCAGCTACAGTAGTAACGAGATGTGCTTGGCACAACTCTTCATGAACATCTGAGTTAATTCCATGGCAGGAATGGGGAATGGCAACTTCACCATTAATCTTCTCCACCTCTTTTCGTATTGTTCTATGGGCTCATCGTCGCGCTGAGCTAGCACAGCCAAATCAGAAATATTAGCCTATTTCTTGATGCCAAAGGAATAGCATTCAAGAAAGGCATCAACTAATTGCTCGAAGCTTGTTATACTGTGCTTCTTTAGCTGGTTAAACCACTCTCAGGCAGGCCCTGAAAGTGTCATGATGAACGTGCACAACAATAAGGCATCATTGCTTGCTATCTGAAAGCAAGCATCCAGAAAGCTCGTTACATGTTCTTGTGCATCTTCATCACCCTTGAACTTATCTAACCTGGGCATGTCAAAATGCTTAGGGTAGGCTAGAGTAGGCACTAAAGGATCCAAAGGCTCGTTATGGATTTTCCTTAGAGTCGACTTTTGAATAGCCATGCCTTGTCTCTCAATGGCTTTAATTTTCTCGACCAAGGCCTTATAGGCC
Source organism: Wollemia nobilis (assembly GCA_028583015.1). Lineage (NCBI taxonomy): Eukaryota > Viridiplantae > Streptophyta > Pinopsida > Araucariales > Araucariaceae > Wollemia > Wollemia nobilis. Next base: position 4,035,501 of record JAQPPZ010016604.1, read on the forward strand.
TCTGAAGATAGAAAGTCCTCCTCCCTAAGTTGACGCGTAGGTGGCTTAGGAGGTACTATCTTCCTTGTGTGAGATGGAGGTCTTTGCTCTTCCTCCTCTTCAGCTCGAGAGCTTTCAGGATATTCCTGTTCGTATCCATCTCCCGCTGCTACTTCATGATGTCTCTACCTTTGAATATTGAGCGATGGTAGCCGCTCCCTTTGTTTGGAAGTAACATGAGTATGAGCATCTCTATGCTCTTGATGCATCTCATCTTGTGAGAAAGCCTTCCTATGCATGTGCTCTCGATGCTCATCTTGAGGATATAGGCCAGCCCTAGCTAGCTGATCCTCCTATTCTATGCATTCCTTTTGAGCAAGGATATTGGTCATCAAATCCGCACAAGTACCGAAAGACGGTTTAGGACCGAGCGACCAACATTGAAAGGCCGAGGGAAGAGATGCCCCTACAAGAAAGGTTGGCTCCTATGCTAAACTACTTGGGTGTTTTGAGACGAGAGGAGAAAGAGATAAAATGAGTAGGGTTAGAGAAAGAAATAAAAAGGAGTAGGGTTAGAGAAAGAAATAAAAAGGGTTAAGGGAGAGAGATTGATGATTTGAGGTGGGAGAGAAAAGGAACTAAGCATGAAATGAAAGAAACTCCCTCCCCGCCCGGGCCAGAGTGTCAATCATCAATTTACAAACGAGGAGAGATAGAAGAATCAAAAAAAATAAAATAAATTAATAATTCAACTCCTTCCACACTATCCATCCAACTACGAGAAAAAAGATACAAAAAAAAAAAGAAAGATAAGAAATCCAACATACAAATGGAGGACAAAAGAGAAAGAATGAGAACCAGAAATAGGAGAAATGATGAGAATTCATCAGGGCCCATGGAAGAAAGAAAGTGGGCCCAACAAATTTCAAAAAAGATGAGTAAAATCCCACTACCTTCCTTAGTAAGGCATAGTGACTTCTCCCAAGTAAACGACCAAAGAGTTGACATTCTACAAACCCCTCTGGACCTCGAAAAAGACAGCCCTAAAAAACCCCCCCCCCCCCCCCCCCCCCCCCCCCCCCCCCCCCCCCCCCCCCCCCCCCCCCCCCCCCCCCCCCCCCCCCCCCCCCCCCTTCATTCTTATACAAGGGAGTGGCATGGAAAGCTAAAATCTGCACACTTACAAATGCTTTTGAAGCAACAAAAGAAACACTTTACAAAAGGAAATTTTTTTATTTTTTTCTACCCCTTATGTAATGTGACAAAATTGTCAATAGATACGCTCCTTGTGCATGCACTGCTCGTATAACCTCTGTCTCATGAGCCTTTGTGCTTGAAGATTTTAATCTTCGATGCACTGCATCTCTAGGAGAGAATCCTCCAATTGGTCTTGGAGGAGTTGGCATTTTTTCTCTGATGCCAGTCGATGTGACCTATCGATCTAGTCGGTCATGGGAGGCTTTTGATACCCCTACTTTGTACAAGTGACTTTTTGGGTTCTATACCCATCATAATGATATGTTGTGCCTTTGCCTCTATTTGTAAAGATGGAATTAGCCTCTTGTTGTGTCCTATATTGTGACCCACCATGCGAAGATAGCAGGTGTGTGACATGCACGCGCTTAGAAGCCTCCTCATGTTCTCTAGTAGTGCGAATGACACTCCCACTATGCTCACTCGGGACTCGAGTGGGTAGAGCACAAGGCTTGCAACCTAGCTACTCTAGAACATTACTTAGACCTTCTAACTTCCTAGACCGCCATCGCTCATTCGACAATGTACCATTAGCTCCCACCTTTGATATGTCAATGGTGATTTTACGTGTTAGACCACGCATGGGAGTATGGCTAGTTCTATGCTCGGTAGCGAGCCTATCTGCCTATCCCTAAATGGGTGGGTCTCTAGTCCTTCTATACTCATAAGGTGGAGCCATGGATCCTCTAGTAGACTTAGTACATAGGGGCACCAATCTGATACCCTACACACTAAACTCTTTAGCCGACCTCGTGGACGTGAGTGCATTGCAGTCTTGGTAATGGCTCTCAAGTGGAACACCCTCATGCTGGAAGGTTTCCCATTCTACTTTGTGCCTAGAGGAGTGTACTAAAGCTCCTCTATATGGGGTTTGGTCTGCTAGCTCCCCCCATGTCGATTTGTCTCCTCGAATGCTAGTCTAACGATGTTCAGTTCGCTCATGTGGTTGAGGATTCAACACTTATTGTTATAAACTAATTAGGGGTTGGTCATCGGCATTGGCCTTGGACCATTGTCGACCAACCCATGTGTCCACCATTGTGTACCTAGAGTCTATTGTATTATTATTAAGAAAACAAGGTATACAACAATGATTATCTCATTTTAAGTTTTAAAAGTGAGTCCTAAACTTTTTTGTGTTTTCAATATGTGTCGTATCAGTCGTAGAAACTCTTATCTTGTTTTTGTAAAACTTTTTGGATTTTATTCTTGGTTTAATGGATTTCACCTGTACGCTCGCAGCTCGACAACTTGGCTATGAACTCCAAGTCGCGTAAATCCCTCGTGTGTGGTAATGAAGCCCACACCCGACAAGGAGCACAAGTCTTGCCAAATCCTCACCCAATCTCACCCAGTCAATGTTATACCCTCTAAAGAGGAGTACATGCAAATTTTTTGGGCTACAAATGGTTCTTGGATCCGATATTGGTCTATATATCAAGGGTTCATAGGATTTGGGCCAACGGATGGAAGTTACACCCATCGTCGTTGAACCCTACTAGTGGTTGGATGTCAAGCCCAACTCACTAGCGTTTAAGTGTTTCGTGGTGTGTGTGGTTATTTTTAATGTACATAAAATAAATGCATCATATAGCACACATGCTCATTTTCTAAATGCTATGCAAATGAAAGACGTTTTAGATTCATAAAATGCAAGCTACTCTAGATGCTCTTTAGGACTATGCACATTACGATGCTAAATGGCCACTAATCGGGCCTCACACATGCAAACCATAAACACATATTTATCAAGCACGTTGTAGCCTAGGACAAACTACAATCAGAGGTTTGTTGTTCCCAACAGTGCCTTTCTAGTGAAAGCAAAAATATGAAAAGCAAACTAGGACAATTGATTTACCATTTTCTTTTAGTTGCTTTCCTAATTTACATTCGAAATTGACCTACTATAAAAACACACAAAAAAAGTGACAGAGGGTTGGAAAAAGGACCTACCTCATGTCTTGAACTATTTGGAATTCTGTAATTGGTTGTTTGTGCTGTCAGCAGGAAATTGCAGGTCTGACCTACGATTCTGACTGTGAACCACACCTTGTACCTGCAATTCAGTTGTTGGGTTGCAGTTGATAGCTGCGGTCCATACCTATAAATACAAAAGCCAAAAAAACATAGTTAGATCCTAAAAATGTGGGGTACCACCGTGATCGCCTCTATAACCACCAGAAAGGGTCACACCCGATTGTGGCTCCTATTGCGATAAATGGTAAAGATATAACATGCATACAAGTAAATGAAATTGACAACAAATGAAATAAGAAATAAAACGCTTTATTCCATTATATTTGAAGTTAAAACCCAATTATAAGTACGTCCCTCTTAGGGATATTCATTTTGATACAATATTACAATAGGAGTGCTCAATTGTTTTCCCTCTTAATGGTAGGTGTGATTTCCAAATACCTCTCAGAATGGCATGAACTGCTTTAGGGTGGAGGTGCCCTCTTCTTCGTAATGGAGAAGGAACTTGATGGTTTGCTCTCCTTTGAAACTATTCCCTACGGTCAAGAAACAACAAGAATATCAAAAATATAGGCAACCTCTCATGATGAGGCCCTTTTAGGTAAAATGCATAATGACACCATTAACATGCATAATCAAGAAAGTATAAAAGGTGCTTCTAAACTATGCAATTCGAATCAAGATTCATACAATAGCGTAAAGAAGGACAATAGCTACTCTATGCATGGATCAAAAATATGAAATAAGACATGAAAGTGCATAAAGAACTTATTAATGTCCTAATTGAAGCATAAACATAAAGAAGCTAAACTAACCTAATTAACCATGAAAACAACTAATCTAACCTAATTAACCAGACAAAAATGAAATTAGGAAGGCGATTATACCTTTGTTGCAAATCATATCTCTGGTGCATGGTCTACACTGTAAACCATGGTTGACAGTCGTGGTTAGCACTCTAATAGGCTTGTCCTCAATTCCAAGTGCAATGGGCTTCACCTCCTTGTCTAATTAATGTTTAAGGGCCGCCTTCGATGTCCTTCTGACAGGTTTGGCGGTCAAATCACTGTGATGGACCTTCATTTTCCTAGATTTATGTTTCTTGGCTCTCCCAAACTACTAGAGCATCCATAATGTAATTCATCATGAATATTTGCAAGTAGGTGGGGGATAAGTGCAATAGCTCTCTCTTAGTATACTCGGTTGAGTGTACAATTCGACAGGGCTCTGTTGCTCAAATATCCAATGCTCTCTCTCCTTTTGCCCTAATTTTGAGGGGTACTTATAGGACTACCCAAGGGATAGGGGTGGCTTCCTAGAGAAGCCAAGATCAAGAAGGGGTGGTTAGGATAGTTGGAATGGAAGCTTCCACTCTCTAACCACCTTCTTCTAGATCTAATGGTCATTTCAACCTATTTGGCTTGAATTGAAGGCCAATTGAACTTTAGTTAAGACTGTAGGTCACAGCTATGGTCTAGACTGCAAACCGTAGGTCTCAGCCATGGTTCAGCTGTAAACCATAGTTTTAGGCTATGGTTCAGACTGATTAGGCCAAGAAGCCCAAATTAAGTGGTTAGAACCACTGCTCTATCTTAGAGTCTGTCCAAGATCTTCCATATGGTCTTGTAGCATGTCCATATGAGTAGTCGCCCTCGACATGACGTGTTTTAGGTGTCTACATTAACACACAACCCCACACACATATGTCATTGTTTGAACCTTGGACCTCTCGAAGAAGAGCCAATTCTCGAACCATTGAGTTGTCCCACCAAGAAAAAGTTGAACTAATTATTAAGAAAAAGAATTATTGATTTTTTTATGAAGAAATTGTTGGATTTGTAGACACCAAATTGTAGCCATTCATCCACCTTCCTAGTCATCCCACCTTCCACTTGTCCTCCATCCCCCTTTCTCGCCTTCAAAAGGCCCATTTTCCCTTTCCCGCCTTCAAAAAGGCCCATTTCCCCTTTCTCGCCAAAATAGGACTTATTTTAATATATATTATATTATTTTAATATTTTATATTATATTTAATTTATTTAATATTATATTATATAATTATAAGTTCATTTAACCTCCACTGTCTGATCAGATTAAATCCCTACCATTCATCCCACTCAATCCATGCCACTTCCATCATTTAATCTTAGCCCTAGGATATGACTTAATCTTAGCCACACGATCAGAAGTGTAAAGTTAAGAACCCTAAGTTAAACCCTAAAGCTAAGTTATAAATACAAGCCCCTCATATTTCCCAAAGAGGGTTGAAATACTGAAAGAATGGAACGTTGAAGAATATTGAGGCCTCTCTACTGAAGAATACCCTGAGCACCTTTAGCATACCCTAGGATAGATTCCAACTAGCCCCATTCGTTCTGTCACTGTTGTTCGCTCGTCCATCACCGCCTAGAAAACTGTCACATTATTTTCTACATCCGTTAGGGTTTAATCAATCAGCCCGGTCAAGTCACGTCTACTGTTGAGCAAGGTAAATCGCTTCTATGAGTTTTTATTGTTAAATCTACATATTTGTAAGTGTTGTTTTTTGTTTCTTTCAATTAGGTTTTCTAATAATTATTTGAGGGTCTCACTCTGTGGAGCCCTCTCATGTGCTACTAACTCCTTAATTGTTTATGTCACTTGCAGGTCTACAGATCATCAGGCTATTAGAGCCAGAGTGGCCCAGCTTTGGATATTCAAAGCCCACTCACCCTGTTGGGATCAAAGGCGAAATCTTTGGAATACACTATTTTATTTTATTGCTAGGATTTCAGAGAACCCTAGCCCATTGTAATATTGTATCAAAATACTCTTGGAGAGTAGCATTGTATCAAAGAGTTCACTTGGCTTTCCCCCCATTGTCAATATTAAAATTGGAACATTTTGTGAAATATTTGTCTCTTTGTGTATTTACTTGTAATTTCATTTTTAGTGTCACGTCTTTACATCTACAGGATTATATTACATTATTTAGTCCATTCTAATGTACCCCCATGGTACCTTCATGGTATATTTATAAATAATATATTAGGGTTGAGTCATAGTTTAGAGTGTGAGTTATATTTCCCCTTTTATGTAAGTGTGAATGTGCAAGAAATACACAAGTGTTATGTAAATTTGTAATGTGCAGGAAATGCACAAGTGTCATGTGAGTTAGAGTGCAAGTGTAATTTGAGTCTATGTGCACAAGTGTCTTATATATAAGAGTGCAAATATATAATGTAAATATGTGCACGAGTGTCTTAGATTAGAGTATGCAAGTTATAGAAGTGTAAGAGTCATATATAGGTGTGCATATGTTATAGAGTCAAGTGTTCATCAAGTATACAAGTGGCAAGTAGATAAGTCACTAGTCATGAGACTTGGCATATGGAGAGCTATAGTCAAGTATCTAAAGAGTCACACTACTATGGCTATATTATGGAGGCAATACTCCATAAGAAAGTATCACAAGGAGAACAAGCATTATTGTTGATATATTTGTAAGAGAAAAATGAGTAATAAAGTGTATATACATTTTGAGAAATTAATATTGTAAGTTGTTCTACATGCTTAGTACATGTATGATTCAGACTATTTACATTCATATTTATACATATTATTGAATATTATTTGATTTGTTATAAGCCTTGATATACATATTCATTTGCCAATAATATTATACTCATATATTTATTTTGACCTTATTATATTATGGCTATTTTATATTCAATCATGTGTGATATAACCTGTGATATTTTGTGGTAGTATTAAGGCTTAAAAAGCCATTGGTAGTATCAGAGATACCACTGGACTAACCACTATTAAAATTTGATTTTATCCATATTTTATAAATTCAATTAAGATTCTATCTACTTTAAATGTAGTAAGACTTAGACTCTATTTTAAGGTCATATTAAGTAGAAAGGCTATGGTTTATCACTAGGTTGAAGAATAACAATGAAGATAAGGACTCTGCTATATTTATAGGTGTACCAATTCAATATTATTTAGTCATTCAAGCATAAATCCAACCTTGACATTAATATTGATATGTAGATTAAGAACTAAGAGGCATATCAACTTTGAGATACTTGATCATTCAAGGACATAGACAACCCTGGACATTGAATATTAAGGGACATTCAGAGTCACCTTGATATTATATTGGATTCTCTAATAAGGAGAAGAATCATATTGAGTTATTAGGTTTTACCTAAGAAATTATAAATTTTAGAGAAAGATATATATTAGAGATTAAGCTATAGAAGTGTGAGAAGCTTCCTACAAAAGATAGAGAAGAGTTTCAGCTTTTAAGTGCAAAGATAAGAAAGCGGAGAAAAAAATATAGTACTGGATTGAGAAGCATTCAAAGCTTCCTAAGAGAAAATAAAGAAAGCAAAACATAAGAAAGAAGATAGATATATCAATCTTTGATATATTAGTCTTGAAGAAAGATAAAGAAGCACATAGCTTGCTTTATATTGCTTCAAGCATTGGATTAGAATCTACAATTGTTAAGAGTTGCAAGTTAGTATAGAAACATAGGCCCTTATAGAGGAAAGAAAGAGGCCCTTGTAAAGTAAATAAATATACCCTTATAAAGGAAAGAGAGAGGCCCAAGAAGCTATTTTGAATAAAGAACAAAATATTTATAGAAAGTTTTTTATATTTTATAAGGACCATATAAGAGTGATAGATTCATATAGAAAGAGGAATATTAATGAAGGAATGTTTGTAGAGAAAGGAAGAGGCCTATATTATTATAGAATAGATTTAATCAAGCAATACAAAAATAAATCAAGAGAAGTCTATTTGGCCATTTCAAAAAGAAAAAGCAGGTGTATACAACAAAGCATACTAGCATTGCGGTGGAAAGCAAAACACGCATTCAATTGAACATATAGCAAATAAAAAGAGGAACGCTACAATAAAGGCATTAAATATTGCAATAATAGAGGTGTCAAAGTTACAACATAGATATCACAAAGGAGTTGATGTTACAGAGATATCAAACAAAGAAAATATCATAAAGACATTAAGCAAGAAGACGTCACAAAGCAAAGACGATAAGCATTGCACTTAGAGAATTAAAATATTAAGCATTTTGTTTTAGCAAAAAAAAATATAATGTCATGAATAAGTGTAAGGTTAAGCTTTCTAACTTGTTGGAATCCTTATAGAACCTCCTGTGTAACCATTCATAAAACTAGGTATTGGATAACTTCTTTAGTCGCTACTTTACGAATATTTATTTCATCCTTATCAATGTCTATGGACCTACAACTCAATCAAGTAGATTAGAATTTTATAGTGAGATTGAAGCCTTTATGAGAAGTAAAGACCAAGAAATACGATTCATGATTATAGAATATTTTAATTCCATAACTAAGCAAGATGAAAAAAAATTGAGGAATTAGGAAAGTAACTCAAAGAATGAGAGATTTCTCATATTTTATTCAAAATAATAATCTATGGGAGGTTGAGTTTGAAGAAGAAAACTATGCATGGACCAACGATAGGAGAGGTCATAATCAAATAGCAAAAGAATTAGATAGATGCATACTCTTTGATCATTGGCTAGATGAAGGAACTTATGCTAAAACTAATACCTTAACGAGGATTGGTTCAAATCACTGGCCAATAAGAGTTAAAATGGTGGTAAGTGAATTCAAAGAAGATCATATTTTAAATATGAGCATATGTGGGAAGATCATCCTAAATGTGTTGATATGATAGCACAAACATGGAATTCTTAAAGAAATGGTGGGTTGCATGCTCTTCTAAAACAAATTAAATCTGTGACATCTAGATTAAAAGAATGGAACAAGAACACTTTTGGAAACATTTTTGATAAGAAAGAAGAACTAAAAGATAAACTTTCAAAATTCCAAAAAGGTGATCATAATAATCCAAGCTCAAAGGAAAGGGAGTTGCTTAGTGAATATAATAATATTTTAAGAGAAATTTTGTAGATTAAAATCAAGACATACCTGGTTAAAATAACGGGATAAAAATACAAATTTTTTTCATAGATTGGCTATAGTATAGATATCAACATCCAGAATTATAGAATTAAATCAATAGAAGGGTTTTGGATTGAAGATCAGAGTTAAATTAGAAAAGAGGTAAAGTCTTTTTATTAGAATATTCTAGGATCATAGGATACTAAAGTTCTTAATAATAAACGTTTTTAAGAAGTACCTTCAATTATAACGAATGAAGACAATAGGAACCTTATGGAGCCTATTACTCTAGAAGAATTTTATTTAGCTCCTTTCTCTTTTAATAATGATAAATCCTAGGTCCAGATGGGCTCTTTGTAGCTTTTTACCAACATAATTGGGATATAGTGAAGGATTCTTTATTGGTGGTAGTGGAACAGTCTAGGGTAAAATAATACATACCATATAAAATAAATGCAATATATCTTACTCTAATTCCAAAAAAAGAAGGATGTTGAATTGTTTGATTCTTTTAGACCCATAAGCCTATGTAATATGGCATGTAATATTATCTCCAAAGTGATGGCAAATCGATTAAGGCCATTGTTAGACAAAATATTTTATAGGAGCAAGGAGTATTTGAGAAAGGGAGAAAAATTCTCGACAGATCATAGTAGATCATGAAGTTATACATTTAGCAACTTCAAAAAAAGGGAAAGCAATAATATTAAAATTTTATAGGAGTAAAGCCTATGATAGGGTTAAATGGGATTTTATTTTTGCAGTTTTAGAAAAGTTTGGATTCGAGAAGAAATGGGTTAGATGGATTAAGCTTGTGTCTCTATAGTTTCTTACTCAGTGTTGGTCAATGGGTTAATAACTTAAAGAAGGCTTACAAAGATAGGCTAATAAGTGGACTTAAGATTAGTAATAACATTGATAACATCGTCCATCAACAGTTTCTAGATGATACAAACCTTTTTGGAATAAAAAGGATAAATGAATCCAAATCTTTGAATAACTTTTTAAAGGAATACAAAAGAGCATCAAGAAAAAAAGTTAATAGGACAAAATCCAAAATTTACTTCCTTAACACTCTAGCTAATATCAAAGCAAGAATTTGTAGGTTACTTCAAATGGAGGTAAATTTACCAACAATATATCTAGGGATGCCTTTGTTTGAGGGGAGAATGAGGATAAAATTATGGAATCCAATTATTAGTAAATTTCATAATAAACTTCCAGCTTGAAAATGTAGATGGTTATTGTTACAAGAAGAGTGCAGTTAATTAAGTCAGTCTTATAGGCCATTCCAACATATTATATGTCATTGTATACTATACCAAAATCAATTGAAAAAATTTTAATCTATATTATGTGATCATTTTATAGTCAAGTTTACATGATAAAAGGAAATTTTATTTGGTAAAATGGAGCAAGGTGTGTGATGATAAAACTAGGGGAGGTCTTGGTTTAAGAGTTCTTAAAGATCCAAACTTAGCTCTTAGGGGAAAATTAATATGGAGATTATACAAAGATAGTCAAAGATAATGGGCAAGAATTCTTCTAAGTATGTTGAGCCCAATGACCCAAGTTTAATATTTATTGCATTCTCGCTACCAAATGGTTCTGCTCTTTGGAATGGTTCTAAAAAATCTATTGATCTAATGATTAAAGGTTTAATATGGGTGGTGGAAACTGGAGAAAATTTTCTATTTGGATGGATACTTTGTGTGATAAAAAAACCACTCAATTTAGATCCAATTTTGAAATCTTTGATGAGATTGCTTCAAGATAAATATGGTGATAGGGTTTCAAACATTTTGTACAAGGATCAAGAAGGAAGATACAAATGGAAAGAAATTTTTTTTACAAGTATGCAATACATTGATGCTAGGAGGTGATTGAGTACAAAGATAACATCTTCATTATTTCTAGGGGAGACAAGGATAAATTGGTTTGAGAGTTGAACAACATAGAAGAATACACAATAAGAAGTGGATATAATTTAAAGCACCAACAAAATAGTAATGTCACTAGAATATGGAGAGATATTTGGGATTGCCCAAGCATTCCAAAAGTCAAAATGTGTGTTTGACTAGTAGGTTATAGAATATTATTATCCCAGGATAACCTTGTGAAAAGGGGTTTTCATGGCCCCTCTCAATGTGTTCTTTGCAAAAAGGAGAATAGTATAGAAGATCTCTTGGGACACTACTCAATAGTTTAGAAACCATGACAATGGATTCTTAATATGTTTAGTAAATGCATGGTGATGAATAGTAGAATTGAATATTGGTTAAAGCAATGGTAGAGTACTTATAAAAGTGAGACTTTATAGACAATATGGGATATATCAAAAAATACAATACTTTGGACTGTATGTCTAGAAAGGAATAGAAGAATATTTAAAGGAAAGGAAAACATTTTAGAGGTAAGGAAGATATGTTTAGCCAAAGAGGAGTCTAAACCAACCCTATCAACTCAACCAGTCCCTAATAATGGAAGCAGAGAGCCTTGATTGATGGAGTCAAGTCATTAAATGGAATTATGATGTTGGGTACAAGAGAAGCAAAAATAAGGCAAAGAATATAAAGTGGAAACCACTAGATGTGGAGTGATGGAGCATCTAAAGTAAATCTATAACTAGTAGGAGGAGGAGGAATGATTAGAAATAATAGAAGAGATATTTTGTATCATTACTCTTTCAATAGTGGATTTAAGACAAATAATGAAGCTTAAGCTTGGGTTACTTTAGAAGGGTTAAAAATATGCAATCAAATGGAATGGAATAGAGTATGGATGTAATATGATTCTCTCATAGTAATAAACATAGTTTTAAAAAAGCAAAGGCTTCATGGAACATACAAGAGATAATAGTGGAAATTCAAGATCTTGCTAAAGAGTTTGAAGAAATCGGGTTTACACATCCATTAAGGGAAGGAAACAAATGTGATAGGCTAATCAATATAGGGGTTTTGATTGAGGATTGTGAAGTTAAATTCTTCTTTCCATGGTTAGAGGAAGTAGTAATTTTAGCTAAAGCTGACAAGAAAATGTTGACTTCCTGAATTAAATAATGATTGAGATTTACTTTAATGTTTTCCATTGGTAATATATGCTTTATTTTATAACAATAATGTGTTTTCATATAAATTATTTATTTTATTTTTTGTGGTTGCACTTGTGGTTTAGGAAGGAAACTAGCAATCTAAATTTGGTAAAGCAGACTACGATAGTGCAATGTTTTGGAAATATTACTCTACTAAGATGCAATGCATAGATAGTAGAGGTGAATTTTTGGTATTGTGAAGGCTGCTATAGAAAAATTTCAATAAGGATGCTGAATTTTGGAATATTTGTATTCATACAAAAAATTGAAAAGATCTAGAAAATAAAAATCAAGAATTTAGACATTTTATGTAAAATGATGTAGGTTTCTAGTTATAGCATCTCAATTGAGATGAGAAGTATATATTTGTAAAATATCAAACTCTAAAGAAGAGAGTTTTAATTTGTCAAGGGTGGGGGACCCAAGTATAACCCCTTATTATCTAGCCAAAAAAAATAACAATAATGTGTATTGTGTCCTTTAAGTTTTGATCTACTTTTTCTTCATATGCTAAAGCCTCAAAATAGTTGGTATTTTTTCCAATATCCTTCCTTACCGGTATCCATTACCTATTTTATTTCATATTTCTAGATCTATTTTTTGGAATTTGAAAACCATTTTCATCCATAACCATTTGTAAGTATCTCTTGTGGTTTTCTATATATGATTATGATGGGCTCTTCTTAGGGCATGATCTCTCAATATGCCCCACCTCATAACATCGTCTACATCTAAAAGATATTTTTTCATAATCTATGGTTTGGATCCACATCTTATCCCCATACTTAATAATGATTGATTATGGTAAAGCTTTACTTATATCAATCATGACTAATATATGAGCATAAATAGCCAAGAATCCATCTTTCATAGTATCTAAAATCTCAAGGAATTATCCTAGAGTGTTTCCTATTGCCTTGAAGGTATCTATTTCTCAAAATTAAACGGGCAACCCAAACATCCTAACCTAGACCGGTTTACATTTTTAGGTTAAAAGCCTTCATACCAGTGGGTAAGGAAGAGTCATGCTCTTCCCATAAACCAAGGACCCCCTTTTAGGATTTTTTCTTTCTTCCCTAGAAAAAAAATGGCTAAGAAGAAACCTTTGGGAAGAAAGGATAGAATCACTCCTGGATACTTGCAACTCCTATCAATCTATTTTCTCAAGATTGAATCCCTTGGCCAATACCCATTAAATTTACAAAAAACTGCCATATCTTAGAGCAACAGATATTTCTTTAACGTGTGCTCACTAACCTCTACCACTAGAGATGATTCTAAGGATTTAACTATAAATTGGTCCATGGAAAGGAAACTAAAACTCAAATCTATTGAAATTTATCATAATATCCTATAGTAAATATAATATTTGATAACAAAATTATAATAATTTGCACGCAACATTTCTAAGATAAAGAAAGGAAAAAAAACTTAGCTAAAAAATTTTGTCTAGATACAATGTCTTGCGTCACTGAAGTCCTAGCCCTTCATTGATCTTCTCATCATTCGAAGCCTAGCTAACAAATATTTGTAATTTCATTTTTTACAACTTGAAAAATCACCACTGCCCTTGTTCCAGATGGTCGACTTCATAGGATCGTATCTCCCTCAATATTCCCAGTAAATTTGATATTGAATGTATGAAATTGTGTGAATATTATATATTGCTAGATCTTGGGATAATAGGGTTGAATTGCTAACAATAAAATAATTAAAGATTAAATAACTCAATCTAGACATCTTAGAACTAGTGGAGGATCAAATTGTTGACACATGGACCAAGGCCACTAGAAGGTTGTCCACTTAGATGTACAAAGTGGTCAAGGTAGGGCAAATTGAACACCAAGGAGAATGACTCATAAAAATAAGATAAAGAAACAATTTTTGCACCTAATGTTAAAATTTGATGCAATGAGGACCCTTTCTTTTCAAGGTAGGATAAATTATCCAAGCATGTGACCTTTTTACAACATGGTTTTATGCTTGAAAATACCTCCCATAAAAAAATGATCTTAATTACATTGTTAGGGGTATAACTTTATGCTCAGGATTTTGTTTTGATCCATTCAAGAAGTATTAGAAATATTACAGAGAGAACAACAATTTTTATAGTTAAATATGTCATATAAAAAATTATATACGCAATATACTTCTAGAAAATATGCTCCAAAGGCCCTCAATAATGCAAAAAAAACTTAACAAAAATAATAATTTTCTATTTTTATATTTTCATAGACAAAATGCATCTCTAGCTATTTTGACATGTCAATAGAAAACAAACACAAAAGGACAAGCTATATGTGTATAATTTTCATTTAATATAAACTTTGTAACTCATGGAAGGTGAATCATCATATTTTCATATGGGTGACCTTCTAACTCATGGAAGGTGAACTACCACATTTCCATATGGGTGACCTTCCATATTCAATATGATGGATTTACAATACACCAATTATTGTATAAAGAGATATGCACCCCTAACTATAAAAAACATGAGTAATGGATGCAATGTTATAGCCTCATATCTCTTCTTAGAGATTGCTTGCATTATACTCTATTTTGTGAGCAATAAAATTATTTTGTTATTTTGCTTATATATTTGTGTTCTCATTTGTTTTACTCTATTATTTTCTAACTGCACTCTTTCATGATCTTCCTTAACTTGAAATTATGAGTTTCAAATTTTTTAGTTTTAGATCAGTGGTATTTGATAAGTTTATATTTTGAGTGTATGTCCATAAATATGAGATCAATATATCAAAATTTTAGGTATCAGATGTGAGATCCATCTGATTACATACCTTATTATTCCAAATGATCTCAGGTGATAATTAGAATGGATAACATCAAGAAAATTAATCTTTTTAAGGATATATTGAATGAAGCCCTCATAAAATAGAGGAATGAAATGACGGACCAATTTGCTCAAATTCTATAATGACTCCTTGTTGCAAGTTCTACAACCTTTTTTGCACAACCTCTCACTACCCTATCACCATTTAGTGTTCCCACACGTTTGAAGGTGCAAGAAAATTTTGATATTTCTATTTTTTAATAAAAATTAATGCTAATGCCCTAAAAACTTGGTTGGATTAATTATCTTCGTAATTTTATGTAAATAAATTCACCAACAATGAGAAAATCACTTTTGCACTCTTGAAAGTCTCACTACCTATTCAAAATTGATGGGAAGCATATTGTAACAAGGTTACAAAATAGAATGAATATGAAGTAATGTCCATATGGGATAATTTCATGGAGGTCGTCAAGGAAGAATATTATTTTATAGAAGCCTATGAAGACTAATAGATGTGATGACAACAATTGCATCAAGGTAAAGACCAATTTGTTCAAGATTATATTGATGCAATTTCCACTTCATGGTAGCAAAGCTAAGTACTCAAGATATTAAAAGCATTGAATCCTCAAGTATCACAATGGGATACACTGGTATATTCATGAGGATATAGACCTCTTTAAATTCAATATATTAGGAAAGGCATATAAAATTGTCAAATTAGAGCAAAAGCACAAAAAAACAAAAACAGAAAAGGAGGAGAAAATAACAAAAACTAAAGCACCAAGTACTAGCTAAATAAAGGCAAGAGTAACTCTCCAAAGAATCAAGATAAAAGAAGGTTTGCCCCAAAATCAAAATTGGAAGTAGAAAAAAGACTCCTAAGAAAAGAATCCCTTGAAGGCCAATAGTGGCAAATGGTGTGCCTATCACAAGAGCAATCAATATTCAAGGTGGAAGTGTCAAGAAATTTAGTTATTGTTTGTTGCATCACAACCCTTTGAATCAATTGCACCACCACCTCCACATCCACATACTAATGATATAGGGAATCAAATCATAGAAACCAAATCAAATGTGACCATTACCACCACATATGCTACATTAGAGGAGTCACAAGAAGGAGGAATGTCTATTTCACTCATAAATGTGGGTCAACAATAAGCGATTATATTTTATTATTGATAGTGGGAGTCAAGAATTTAATTTATACCCACATAAGGATTTGAATTTGCTTGTTACACCACAACCACAACCATATAATGTTGGATGATTACAATAGGGGAGAGACATTTATGTCACTCAATAATATTTCTTCTCTTATGTCATCAAGCCCATAAAAGATAAAGTTTTGCATGATGTTGCATCCTTGGTTATTTGTGATGTGATTTTGGGCCAACCATTTATGTGGAAGAGGTATGGTGTCTATGATTCTAGGCCTCGAAGTATCATCATCACTATCGAAGGTTAGTTTTACAAGAACCCAAATGTATTTTCTCCTAAATTTTATTTTCTTGATCAGTGTTAAACAATGCACAAAGATGATAGCCAAAATAATAATACTTATTCTTTTAATGATCAAGTCGTAAAGTAGGAGGACTGTCGCTACATCAATTATAGGCCCTACACAACAAAAGTAGATGGACTATATTATAGCATAATATGATGACTTGTTCAATTTATCAACTAGGGTTCCACTTCATTATGAGGTAGAGTATTCTATTGATTTAGTTCTTAGTTCTCCTTTGTGTTGGCTTTTTAGCCAAATTATCTCAGGTCCTAATATTCATGATCTTGAGTAGTCTCAAATTTAAGAGCATTCAATATATTAAATGGCCAAAATAAATGAACATAATATTCATAAAAAATAACAATAATATGAATAAAATGGCCAGTGACATTCATGAAATAACATGAAGAAAACTTATAGTAGAACTGCTCAAAATATGCATACAAACTTAAATGTTATTAAGTTTGAATGTGATCTTTGATACAACACTTGGAGTTTTGTCTCCAATATATAACCTTGGAAAGATGAATATTTTTTTACTACTTTCCTTACACATTTGAGAGACGCAACATTTCCTATTCCATGCATAAGAAATCTCACATGTCCTTTGGCTTTCCATCTTGCCACTTGTATACATGACTCTTGACTTTCTATTTACTTCCATACTTTACTCTATGATACATGCACAATCCTACATGCACACTTGCACACCTCTACATGCACACTCTATTACATGACACTTGTTCACATCTTGCACATAGACACATACATAAAGGAAAAATATAAATCACACTCCTAAACTATAGACTCAAACCTTATTCTAATATTTACATTGTACCATAGGTATCATGGGGGTACATTAGCATGTACCAAATAATGTAATATTATCCAACACCCTCTGTATTACATTATTAAGTTATTGAAGACTTTAGTCTTCAATATTTGATTCTCACTTTTGTTCTTTTGCTCTAACTCCAACACTACTCTAGAACCTAATGTTCATTTGTTCTTTTTTTCTCTGTCTTGATCTTTTTTAGTTTTGTTCTGTATCTTTGAAATGGACCATTTTGCTTTAATTTTAATTTTTGGAATATATTACATTATTTGGTACATGCTAATGTACCATCTTGGGTACATCTTTAGATTAGGAAAGAGTGTCCTAGTTTAGAATTTGAGTATTTACTTTATGCAATGTAATAAATGCACAAGTATTATTAAAGTGTGCAAAGTATTTTGGTATTGTAAATGTGCATAATAGTCCATGTGCACATGAGTCCATAGAATAGGAAGATGAAGAGTCTCTAGAAGAGTGAAGGCCAAGAGTGCTCCATATGAAGAGTCACATCATATTATATATGTATCCTTGTATGTGTGAGCAAGGACCATGACATGACATGACATGATTTGTAGTTTGAGAGAGTTTGTAAGTATGGGCACTTAAGTTCTTGATTCAATGGAGATACAATTTTCATGAGCATTTGTTAATGGTAATTTTATGAGTGATTGTTAAAGTTATTTTTGAGTTTTATACTTTTAGAATATTACCATTATCATATATATTGCATTGCAACTTTATTTTAGATCTTTTGGTGAATTTTATCTTAAGTATTTAGCTTCAAAAGCTAACAATGGTATCAGAGTTGCAGCAAGGTTGTGACTTGCACAAGTTTTAAAGTTGCAAAGGAGATTTCCACTGGTTAAGGAGAAACCAATGAAGTTAAAAAAATTACCTCTAGAAAGGAAAACCAGGAAGTTTGAAGATTTACCTATTCCAAGAGCAAATTCAAAATAGAAGGAGATTACAGGTCTTGAAGATAGACCTTGACATTGAGGAGATTGAGAGACCCAAGAAGGAGGTCCTATTGGAGAGTTTGATAGATTGAAGGAGATTTCAGATTGCTATTTGGCTAGAGTCTTTCCATAGGGTTGAAGGAGAACTCGTGAAGACTAGGACTCAACATAGAATTCTTTCCACTAGTTTTGAGAATAACTAGTGAAGTTTATTCATTTTAGAATTTTGGAAATTTTAATGCATTTGGTTGCTACTATCTAAGGTTTTGTTGCAGAAAATTAGTTCTCAGAAGTTGAGAAGCTTCCTACAATAGATAGAGAAGAATTTCACCTTCGATTGCTTGAAAGTCTATGTGCTTTCCTCGTGCAGGGATTAGTTTTTGAATTGCAGCAAAAAAGTAGACATTGAAGATTAAGGAGGTCCAAGAAGGAGGCCTCAATTGAATATTGGAGATTGAAGGTTGCAGATTGAAGAAGTTGAAGGGACCCAAGAGGTCACATTGAAGAACTTCCAGATTTGGAAGATTGGAGACTGAATATTGGAGATAGAGGAGGACTAAGAAAAGGTCCTATTGCAGAATTGAGAAGCAACATATTTTGGAGATCCAAGAAAGAGATCTCATTGTAGAATTCCCATAGTTGGAAGATTGAAGAGACCAAGGAAAGGTCTCATTGAAGTTTTGAGAAGAGGAGTTGAGTAGCTGCTGAATTAGAAGACCCAAGAGAAGAGGTCTCAAGAGAATTTGGAGAAGGAGAAGAAGGCTAGAGAAAGCCTCATTACAGAATTGAAGGAGTGGCCATTGGAGGAGTTGTGAAGAAAGCTAGAGGAAGGAGATTGTAAGCAAGGAGAAATTTTTGATAAGAAGGATTTGGGACAATTGTCGCCATCCAACAACAAGCCCAAAAAGGAGAATTTTTTGGCAAGAAGATTGCCAAATTTTGGAGAAGGTTTTTGAAGACCTCAAGACATTCAAATTCTTGAGGAAGAAGACAGCGAAGGAGATCAGATTTGGAGTCAGAATTTGACAAAAATATTTAAGGAGAAGGGAATATTGAAGAGGCCATATTTTTGGAAGCTTAAGGACAACCATAATATTTTTGAAGGCTGATTTGAAAGGAGAAGGTTGCTGATTTTTGAGGAAGAAATTGAAGGGTTGTAGGACAGTAAACTGAAGGAAGTATAGAGCTATGATTTGGGAAATATTTGGGCAGATTTTGAAGTACCCTTGAACAGGAGATTGAAGGAGGTCGTGACAGCGAAAGAAGGTAGTATTTTGGAGATTTTCATTGCAGTTTTGGACAGTGAATCAAAGGAGGAATTGACTGGAAAGTTGCAGAATTTTTGATAGCATTTGGGCAGCACTAATAGCTGCAAGTTTTAGAGTTTTAAGGAACAGATTTGGAGGATATTTGAAGCCACAAAAATCAGATTTTGTGGACAACATTAGAAGAAGGAAAAGAGTTGCGATTTTGGAGAACTTCGGGGCATTATTTGAGAGAGTTTTTGGGCAGCAAGCAAGTTGGTATTTGAGCAGCAATTAGAGCTGCAAAATTGATAAGTTTTGAAGCAGTAAAGTGAAGGAAAGTAAAGGTGCAAAATTTACAAGATCGAGATTGCAAAAGGGTGAATCAAATCACCAAGGAAACTAGCTGAAAAAGGAGATAAAAAAGGTATGCATTTTTGGTGCTACATAAGTTTATTATTGGACTATTAAAACCAGTCTACATTAAGTATTTGAGAGCACCATATTACTTTTATTAAATCTGAATAAGGAAGTTGAAAAAAGAGTCTTCAAGCAAAAGGAGTTGATAGCATTTGCATCTTAAAATATGCAATATTAAAACAACAAAGATCTAAGTTAAAGATTACTTGAAAAGGAGGAATAAGAAGGAAATAACATTGATATTGGATGTTGTTTTTTAGCTCATAAAAAGTGCAGATTTATTAAAGTAAAAAGAAATAGAGCAAGAGTATTTTTCTAAGCAAATTGAAGACCAAGTAAGGGTTCAAAAGTAGAGCAGATTTTTAAGTGTCTAAAGACACTAAGAAGCCACAGTGCAAAGGAGAAGTGAAGGCATCAGTTTGGAGTAGTGAAGTACCACCATAGCTCAAGGAAGAGCCACCACCATTCAAGGAAAAGCCACCACAATCCAAGGAAGTGCCACTATTGCTCAAGGAAGAGCTACCATCATTCAAGGGAGAGCCACCACCATCTAAGGAAGAGCCACCACTAGAAACATAGAGCAAAGCTATCAAAGGTGAAGATCCAATGCCATAATTTCATCCAAGGAGCCCAAACGAATACATTTCTGCAAAAGAAAGTGAAAGAGCTACGTAGAGAAGATAGAAGGTTTAAAATTAGGGTAAACTCCAAGTGTTAAGAATTGGAGGGAACGTTACATGCAAAAGGGACAAGTGTGAACAAGACAAAGCGTTGGAAAAGACAAGTCAAAGAGAATTTCGGGTATGAAAATTGTGCCCAGGCCAAAGGTGATGAGGACATCCATGATAGGCATATATTATTGTTTGTCTGAGTTGGAAGCTAGCTATAGTTAGCTTCTTTAGTTAGCATTTGGTTATTTAGTTATATACTAATTAAGTATTTTTGGTGCTATTCAAGCACTCACTAAATAATACAACACATGTTCGATGTGATTCCACATCAGTTGGTATCAGGGCAGCATGATATGGCTACCTAGGAGGGGGAATTTCCATGGTGGAAATTCCCCCTCCCCTTCACTTCTGCAAATTTCATTTTTTTCTATGCCCTTATTATTTTGTTTCTTTGTATTCGATGGCCATTTGGTGAAGTTTTATTTTGATGGTTTCTATCATGAAGTTGCATCGAAAAACCCTATTTTCATTCTTGGACCAGAGGTGGCTATGTAGTTTTTCATGACTACGAGCATAATTTTCATTACCAGAAGTAAGCGTAGTAAATGTTGTCATAGCCTCAACTTTGATACTATGAATATTGCATGAGGGATAACAAGTTCTTAATGAAGCATATTAGTATCTCGTCACTACTGCTCACAATTGCATCCAGCACTTGTGCCAATGCCATGGCAAGATCTAGATCTGCTTGTGTAAATTCACATGAGCACCACATCATTGTTCGCAAAGAGATCCTCATAAAGGGAAACCTCTATTTTTTTGCATCTAAATGACTTCTTCTAGAGTGACGGGGATGTTAGACTCTTTTGGATCATTCTTGAGAGCCCATCATGTGGCTCTAGGGCTTGGTTAATGAGCCTTTCCTCTGCCCTTTCATGGATCCTCCCTTTTTGAATCCACAACTTGGTGCATGAGTGAAGAACACACCATTTGGATACGTTGCATACATCATATTTTTATGGGCCACATATGCATCTTTTCTTATGATCAGTTTGATTGTATTCTACAAATTCGATGCTGTCAGTGTGGATAAGATGAAGGCCTACTTAGATTCTATATAATGACATCCTCCTCTAAAACTTATGATCGATTTGGACCCCACGATCCAAGCTGCCAAGCACTATAGAGGCCATAACCCTCAAAGGACAAGCGATGGTCATGGGGCATCCGATCGCTCTTTCTTTGAAGTGACAACGCTAGGGGCTAGCACGATCTCGTTGACTCTTTGCCATGTGGCAGCCATTGCTACATTCCAAACATAGCCTACGTCGGCTATGTTTTCCAAATATGTAATATTTAGTATATATATTTGTTTCATAATGGTTTAATTTAAAATTATTCTATCATCTTGCATTTATATTCTTCATCTATGTTATTTGTAATTTGCCTTGAAGGCGGGAATGTGCCCTCCCTGAGTGGCAAATCATTTACTGCATTATTGATTTGATTTCCAATTCAACTTTTGTTGGGTATATTATTGATTTCATGGTATTTGCATTGAGTTATATGAGTATTGGATTATTATTGTTCAAGGGAGAATACTGTTCTTCTCCAAGTGGTATCAGAGTTGATTGATCATACTTTGAAGCGCCTTCGCTGTCACACAAGGAGTTTTTTTTTTCTCACTATCGCAGCACAATAGCCACATTATTACATATCACCACATATTTCGATGACTTAGGGTTTCGCACTGTGTTAAACTCAGGCAGTTCATATTACTATCAGTAGGCCCATGAGCACTTAATATAAATCATGAAACCAAGTTCGAAGCGCAACCATTCGTTACACTACCTAGGTAGGCTCGAAGAACACACAAACACAAAAATATGGGCGCTTGAAGCTGTGTTACGTCTTACCAAAACATGTGAATTAAGGGGATTCATTTCATTCACGTAAAACACAGATTATTTGCATACCTACGACCATTTCAAAAACGTGCCTCGTACACACTCCAAGCAAAACATGCGCATCACGACCACAAATCGATCGTCAACCAATAATGCATTGGGTAAATAAATTATTGTGTTTTTTTTCCAATGTTTAGCTTTAAATCAAAAATTTGGTTGCGATAAATTATAAATTATTTATCCCACATTTATGGGGGAATTAGCATAGAAGGGTTCATAAGCGCAAATGACTTTGTATTGAGTCATGGCTTTGGGCCACACGGTTCGCCTCTCGTGCATAGGTTCTTCCACTCCCTGCGTCCTAGCCTTCACCTTTTGTTCCATGTGTTCCTAGTACCATATCTCACTATCCCTTCTAGTTTGTATCGCGTCCAATTGTCCTTGGGTTGTGCCACATCTCATTGTCCCTTCTGGTCTACGTCGTGTCCAGCTGTCTCTTGTATGGTCGTCCCTCATCTAGTAGTGGTTCACGTTGTGTCTCATAAGTGTCCCTCTTGTGCAGTCATCCCTCATGCATCAGTCGTATTCCCTAGGGTATGTCTCAGTCGACGTTCCCACTGTGCATCTTAGAGTCAATTCAAGTATCAAGTTGTCAGTGTGTCGTATTCGAGGTCAAGTGTCAAGTTGTTAAGATAAAAAAACCACGTCGAAAAGTTATCAAAGAAAATTATCAAAAAAGTTGCTAAAATTGTCAAGTGTTGAAAATTTGGCAAGGAAATTGTCAATAAATTATCAAAAGTTGTCAATAAACTATTTAAATTTGTTGTCAAGGAGGTGAGCCAAAATTCAAATCCGTGTCGCAGTTGGAGCAATAATTGACGAAAAAAATTTGGGTAAATTTTACAGAAATTGAAGCTCAAAGGCTGCTACACAAGAAATTATGAACAATGCATGAACAAAAATTGAACCAAAGGATCCAACGGTTGACTATCAAGTTCGAAGACTCCCAATAAAGAGAACTCGGAATCACCAAGAAGACCTTGTCAAAAAAAAGTTACACAAAATTCTCCTTCTCCTTTAAGAATTAGTAGTTATAACCTGAGTCATCCATTGATCAACAAAATGGCATCCAATACCTCCTCAAACTCTGCCCAAGAAAACATCACTCAAAAATAAATTGGTCGTTCCAAGGTCTCGGATTAAATGTTATCCAAATTAATAGACAACATTACTACCATGACTTCCAGCTTCCAACAAGTATTTAAACCAAATCCTCCTAGTCCCCACCACTGAAGTACTGACATTTCGTATGAGGACTATACACACCAAGGAGGTCATAATAGTTAGTCCCCAAACCTCAATGGCCAAATAAATAGTGAGGATATGGGTAATGAAGAAGTTTTTGAGCAATAAAGGGGTTCTAACAGACCTTACCAAAATAACAACCAGCGATAGAGGAATAATGATGAACAAGATAGAAATAATGTTCACTACCAACCAAGAGGTCCTACTGGAGTCAATTATCCACGCGTTGACATGCCTACCTTTGAGGTTCAGGATCCACGTGGATGGATAGCCAAAATGGAAGGCATATTAGAGTTCTACAAATTCAAGGAGGATGAAAAATTCCCTTTTACAACAACCAAATTAGGCACTGAAGCCTATCAATGGTTTACATGGTATAAATGTGAGAACGTCCATCGAGCCTTCTTTTGCTCTAATTTCAAGTACTCCTTTCTTCACATATTTGACAAAGGTCCCACAGTTTCATACACGGTAAGGTTGTTATCACTTAAGCAGAGAGGATCAGTTGTGGACTATATCTCAGAATTCACCAGTATGCTTCACTATGCACAAGACCTACAATAGGACGTGGTGGTAGCGGCTTTTCGAAATGGATTGAAAGAAAATATTAAAGTCAAAGTGGACCTACAAAATTCATCCAAGCTGGATGAGTGTATAAGAATTGCTGATTTGGCAGAGACAAAGTTGCAATTAGGTTCATCCACATGACGTGATTCATATGGGCAACCTCAATTTCGCAACAACTCTTTTCATCGAAATGATCAACCATCACGGTACTTTTGCTATAAATGTCACAATCAACACCCAAAAGATCAAGCATGTGTACCACGCCAAAACTTTCAAATTGAATATACTGTAGACACCAAAACAGCACCCATCCGATTATGTGACTGCAAACACTGATTGCTTTGACAAACACAGCCCCCAGGGCAGCCCTCAGAGGTCAAACAGTGGTCCTAACCACTTCCATAGCAATTTTGTAAGGTCAAGAAGCAATTTGGTACATTTAGACACTTTGCCCAGTACTCGTCTCACCCAGGGACGATTACTAACTTGCAATCGTCTCACCCAGGGACGATTGTTGTAATCGTCCCACCCAGGGACGATTACCAAGTTTAACGGGCAAAACGACAAACGACGCCAAGTGGCAGCCCAGAACAGTCAGTTGATGACTCCTGCCTTGCACGCGTGTGTAGGTGGACAGAAGGGCCGTTAGAGGACTGTCACAAGAAGCAATTATGAAAACACAAGTCAATGGAGGACTCCCCTCCCTCATGAGGAGACATGATTGCCACATGGCGCCTATGACCAACACATGGCATTTGTGCTTCCCTCCCAAAGGAGACCCCTTGGGTCTATAAAAGGTGGGACTTTTCTCACCCAAAAGAGAAGTTGAAGGAGTTTTCAAGCAACGAAGTGCTGCCGAATTGGAGACCCACTTGCATCCCCTTTTATTCATCTTCCCACATCCACCAATCTCTTTTGCAAGGGAGGTTGTTGGTTGGCTTTTGGAAGCTTGAATCCGACCCAATTCCAACACATGGACACCCGAACCAACCAATTCGCCGACCCCCCACTCCTAAGAGATTTTGGGCCCATCCCAAGTGGATTGGTGCCAAAATCAAGTTCCATCGGTGGGCTGCCCACTTGGGCACCCCGCACCTTTTGGATTTAGTTGTAGTTCATTTTCTGTCATTTGTTCATATTCCATGTTATTCTCTCATTGCTCAATAGTTCAGAATCTTGAATCTTGATTTCAAAAGGTTTTCATCGAATATTATCATGCTTTTGTTATTTTGGTTGTCCCACTGACTTGCGGGTAACAACGTCCAATTTCTTGGTGATGGAGGCCAAATTGGGAGAATCCGACCATCTGGGTCGTCCCAAAATGGCCCCAATTACATAACCCCCTTGTTTGCAGGCGTTTTGCAGGTCTCGAGAATCGACATTGGAGCAGCGGCAGGTCGGCTTCTTCAACACAGTATCAATCGTCCCTGCAGGGGACGATTAACAGCAGCAATCGTCCTTCCGAGGGACGATTAACAGCAGCAATCGTCCTTTCAAGGGACGATTAACAGCAGCAATCGTCCTTCCGAGGGACGATTACAAGGTAAAAGCAGATTGGCCGGCTGTCTCAGGGGCAATGGCCTTTTGGTAACATTTTTCGTCTTCTGTCAAGTTTTCAAGCCATTTGGACTTACTGTATTTACTGTTTCAGGCAGATGTTTACATGCATATTTCGTTGATTTTAGAGAACGAACCCCTTTCATTTGCAAGCAGGTGCTACTGACATTTTCATTGTTTCTTTGATTGCAGGAAAAGCAATCGGAGGTGAAGAACTTATCCACATCAGCGACGGCAAGCATCTTGGCCCGCCCATTGCAATCGTGGGCACGCGGGAAGAGGAAGACTAGGTCACACATTGTAATGAAGACAAATTTAACGCTCCTAGCCCCCAAAAGGGGAGGAGACGTCTATGTAACCGAGGATAAGATATTTGAATAAAGAGGGCTGTGATTTCTTTGCATCTTGTCTTTCGTTTCCAAGTTGTCTCCTTTCTCTGTTTTAGTGCATAGGATCAAAGCGTTGCATTTTCGTCTTATGTTGCATAGCTAGTGTTTCCTTTGCCCGGAATCTCGTGCTTTCAGTGGCGATCACGGTGGGACCCTGTCCCCTGTTTTTAAAATCACAAAAACTGATTGAATTTTTTTGTGTTTGTGCTTGACAGATACATTTTTCTTCTTGCAGACTATTAATCGTCTCTGCAAGGGACGATTTCTGTTCTGGAAATCGTCTCACCCTGGGACGATTGTAAAATCGTCTCTGCAAGGGACGATTTATGTTCTGTTAATCGTCTCACCAAGGGACGATTTTCTATTTGCAACTTTTCAGAGCAAAAATTCAGAGGCAACTGGAGCAGGCAGAGAAGAGGTAGGGATTTTCATCATCTCTCGTTGAAATTTTCTGTTTTTGTTTCTGTTTCTTTGACTGTTTTCATTTTAGCTTGCATTGCTTAGGAAAAGTCATTCATGCATGTTTCATTTTCGTTGGATAAAATGAACCTCACACACTCCACGAAACAATTTTAAACCAAGGAGCCGGTCGTAAGACCTCAGCCCTTGATCAAGACCATTGGTGGATTTAATCACCACCTTGGCTTGATTTGCATACATTTCCCGATTGTCAACTGTTGTTAGGCGTAAATCCTGACGAAGACAGACCGAGCGTAGCTGGGGTGATTCCCATGCGCGCGAGGATAAGTTTTCTATGGTAGGTGCCATTAACAGGACAATCCCCCTTCCGTACCGCCTACGTACCACGTACCTATAGTCTCCCTCTCGTAAGGGCGGGTATATAGAGAGGTTGGTATATCGGCCTGGCTGGTATATTGAAGGGGCGACCTTTTGGGAGTTATAAGAGCCTACATGATGCATTTAAACGTTCTACAAAACCTACAAAAACAAAACAAAACACCAAAATACACTAAACCAGTCTAGGGCACACCAAGAATCCTTAAAAGAGATAATCACGGTTTTGTGAATGTGTGTGTTTAATCCTGTTTAGTGTAGACAAAAAAAAAAAAAAATCATTAAAAACAAGATAAAAATCTACTTAGATAGTGTGGACGCACCGCAATGGTGTACACCCGCAGCCAAGCCCAATCAAGGGCAGCAACTCCGAAAGGTACACAAGAAGCAGGCACAAGTCGCCTTCGCTTCAGTCCTGAGGATTTGGTCATACCGCCTTATCGGTCTAACCTACAAAAGAATCCAATTCAAAATCCTCGGTGGGGTATGCCCATTCAAAGCAGCCCCTCTCGAAAAGACGCCCTACATGCAGACCTTAATGTAAACAGAGAATCGCCCTCTCAAGCTAGACATGAGTGGCCACGGCGCGATGAAGCGCTAACGGGGCACACCGTCCATTTGGAGGGACAACGTGGATATGGCGTCCCTTCTTTACCTCTCATCAGAACAGAGAGACCAAATCCAGAGCGTAGGGCTCCTTACACAGGGCGACCTAACTCCGCCTACCCCTTACGCACCTATGAGAGAGAATATGAGGAAGATCATCGCATTCCTCAAGGACAACAACATACAACGCGGGAACCTTATGCTTCTGCACCAGCCGGATATCATGATCACCCCTTGAGGCCAGAACCTCGAGCACATACCGCCTACCTCGACAGAGGGAAGCGACCCCTTGAGATTTTAGAGCATCAAAACCGAGGTAAACCCATAGGAGGAACATTTGAACCTTCTGAACAAAATAGGGTAGATCAAATTGACCCGACTGTCGCCAAATATACCACCCGTCAAGCCCAAATCATGCGGCTTAAACAAAGTCGACAAGAGATAGAGTATCAATACCGCTTGGATAAAGAACGCATGCAACGTGAAGCGGATGAGTTACAATATGAAATACTTGAGAGAGGGCCAACCCCTCGCGTCCAAAGAGCCGAACAACATGAGAGGCATAACCCTTTAACGCAGGACGGGTCTCCACGACCTCGTCAAGCTTTGCCTCCGAGACCTCATAGACATGAGAGGGAGGCTACTCCTCGAAATGATGATGGGTACCTTCAGCGGGGACTCGATCAAGGTCAGAGGTTTCGCCAAAAAACTCCTCAAGAATTTTATGAGGAGTACGAACCGGAGATAGAATATGTTGAAACTCTCCATCAAGGCAGGAGGGATGCCATTCGGCCACCCCTCCATAGGCCCCCGGCTTATCATAACTTACAACAAGAGCAAGCAAGAGAGGAAGAAATAAAATCTTCCGATGCATACCAAGCGCTATTGGAGCGTTTGGAGTCTGTGGAGACAAAAGCTGCTGGGCATCAAAAACCCACATTACGTCTACTCCGCAGTAATCCGGTGCATCCTTCAGTGCCTGCGCCTCTTTACCCTGAACACTTCAAGTTGCCTCAATTGGCAGTTTTTAAAGGTGAGGAGGACGCACAAGAGCACGTTACAAGATTTCTAAGCCAGTGCTTCGCAATCCAAGATAATGACGCGTTGTCGCTTAGAACATTCATAACCACATTCGTAGGCCCTGCCTCGGATTGGTTCACACAATTGCCCAAACACAGCATAAGCAGCTTAGATCAGCTAGTAGATGCGTTTCTTGAACGCTTCGCCTTCAACACAAGGAAGAAGGCATCACTTAGTGATCTTGCTAGCCTTAAACAATTTGAGGAGGAAACAATGGCAGCGTACGGGAACCGATGGAGAGCTTTGCTTTCTAAGTTACCCTACCGTCCTCCCATGTCGGACCTCACGCAAATGTTCGCAAAAAGTTGCTTAAAATCAATCTCTGGTCTATTGTTGCTCGCGACAATACGACAGCCTAGAAGAAGCTTTGGCCCAAGCCAGACTTATAGAAGAGATTAAGATAGGCGAAGGCGCAATTGCCAAGCCTAAGAAGAAAGAGTGGAACAAAACCACTAAAACCGGGACAACGCAACCACAACACGCTGTAGTCAATCAAGTTGCGATAAATGTTCCCGCGCCTGTGCAAGAGACGCAGCCCCAAAGGGCTAATTACCGTGCAAGTGCCTCCTGCTTACGAAAGAGATAACGGAAGACAGGAGCAAGATGTCAGCACAGTCGCCCTAGGCGACAATTCACCCCGTATGCGGAGTCTAGGGACTCCTTATTTGACCGCTTGTCGCCGGCAAATTTAGTTACTCTGCCGGAAATCCAAATTTTTGACCCTAACATTCCCAAGCCTAGGGGGTATAGGGAGGAATTGTATTGTAGATTCCATAGGCGCAGAGGACATGACCTAAATGGGTGCTGGAAATTCAAAGAACTAGTCCAGGATTTGATCGATAATAGAACATTGGTCGTGGACAACCCCATCGCACCAAACAACCAACAAATGGGGGTATTCAAGGACCCCTTGCCTGCCCACGAGGCACAGACAAAACCGCTCCGGATTAATGAGGTGCGACAAGATCTTCCCGCGCAAGGATTGGTGGGAATGATTAGCATTGTAACAAGGAACAGAAGATACCCAGCAGCTTACCCCTGAGGTAGCTACGAGGGAAGTTCCATCGACATCGCAGCCTCAACAACGCCCAACGCAGTTGCCTCCGCCTAGACCCGAGGTCACGATACGAACCAAACTCACGCAGAGTTTGCGGACCACGTCGGCTAGGCTGTCCATCTACGAGCTTATTCAACAATCAGCTCCCCATAGAGAAGCTCTTATGGACATTTTAAAAGCCATTGAAGTCCAACCCCACGAAGCAAATTCTTTCAACGCCTTCGTGGGACATGTGAAACAATGTACGGAGCCTGTCATCACATTTAGAGAAGACGAGGTCAAAACGATATCAAATGACATGCCGGATCCACCCCTGCACGTTATCGCGCGGGTCAACGGGATCCCGTACAAGAGAGTGCTGATAGATACTGGCTCGTCCAGTAACATTATAACCACCGCAGCGTTAAAACATTTAAAACTTCCAGCCTCTCACATCACCGCTTCCACGTACACACTGCGAGCTTTTAACGATGCAATTTGCTCGACAGTCGACACAGTTGTTCTGCCTATCCAGGTAGGACAAAAGTCAATACCTACACTGTGCCATGTGCTGGAAGGCGAAATGGCTTATAATATACTGCTAGGGCGGCCTTGGATCAGGGACATGAAGTGTGTCCCCTCGATCGCACACCAGTGCTTGAAGTATGCCTATGAAGGGCAAATACATGTAGTCCCAATGGACTTAGAGCCCTTCAAGTATTGCAATGCGGTACAATTCATACCTCAATCGACCCTCCCATCAACGCATTTGGATTTTCAATTAAATCCATCTAAACAGGGTCCGATACCGCAGGCACCACTGGTGGCCAACAAGGCAAAATCCCAGCTAGGTGAGACTTCATCACCTACTCCTTCATCATCAACGCCACCTATCATGGCCCAACAGAAGGACAAGGGAAAGCAAATCATGGAAGAGGTTAAGCCTCTAGAAGAGGGGTTGCCCACGATTTCAACGATATCAACAGAGGAAACACCCAACACAACACAAACCAAGACTCCTGAACAACCAAACATGGAATGGACTCAGGAAGGACTACCGTTTCCTCCTACCCAATCATCAACAATCACTGTTGAAATGGCCAGTACAGGCCTGGGGGAATACTTAGTGCAAAATGTTGTGGCAACCCCCACATTGGAGTCAGTGCAGGACATGGGAAGACCTCGCCTTCCCATAGGGACAATTGTTCCACTAGGCTACCCTCCCAACCAGATGAATTTTGTGTATGGGGGCCTTGATCATGGTTCTGAACCATGCGAACAAAAGGAAACAGATGAAGAGCCTTTTGTCGAAAACATCAATTATCTGTCGAACCCAGAATTTGCCCTAAAATATCTCGAACAATGCAATTGGCATGGGTATGGGCTAGGCAGATATGAGCAAGGGATGCGGATCCTTTGCCAACCAAGATATCAGATGCCATATGACAAGTCAGGGGTAGGGTTCAACCATCCCTTGCCATTAGACATCTTGGTTGAAAATATGCAAGGCCTAGAAATAGGCAACAAGGGGGGATTGGCACAAGACCCGTACGCCAATCCAAACACAGAATACACATTAGGGGATTATCTCCCATGGTCTACAAACACCCCCGGAAATAGCAATAATCCCTCTCCTTTGCTAGAGAGAGGTGAAAGTTCAGAGAGCAATCCTCAAAGAGAACAACAACGGCTTCCAGACATTTTTCTAAAATTGTTCCCCTTAGAGGTTCCAGACGAAATAACACAGTCTCAAAAGAATCAGGTCCCTCCACTAAGAGTGGAACAACCGCAATGGGACCAGATTAATTCACTGGAACAGGAAGAGTCCTCAACATCGCAAGCAACAGATGCTCGAAGAGGATGAACAATTTTGGATCTATGAAAGTGATTCGAAGACGAGACCGAAATGGACTATCTCAGACATGCACGACGGCATCACCGCGCTCTAACTCATGAAGATCTAATGGGACAAATGGGTATACGGTTAGGACATGAATGGCACGTAGACCCAACGAGGTGGGACCAAGTGTTAGACCTATGGCTCCAAATTCAAGATGAGCATCGTCCACCTCGAGATCCCATCATGACAGCAGTGCCAAGGGAAGACCCCGCCTTCCTTTTCACACATAGAGATGAATTTGCACCTAGAGAGGATCCATTCGTGCCTGTTCCCGTAGAGCCAGATCCAAAGTATAGGGAACAACTAAAAGAATCAAGTCATCACACCCGCGGTTCTGGAGACCAAATTCATTCCATCCACATGATCTCCATTGATTTGACCGCACCCATCCGCAATCCGACCGATCCATCACGGTCATTGCATCTAGACATGGATGCCATCGATTGGGATCGCGTCAATTCACCATTGTCACCATCAGAGTATCGGCCTTTCGGTGAAATGCTTCATTTTACCCCAAGGACAACTCAGGATATTTTTCAAGTTGAAGAGGGACCCGAGGTTCCAAACATAGATCTTAACTCAGCTGATGATATCCATTTGATCCCAACTCCACATCAGTTGGAGGACGGATCCCACATGTCAGTCGAGGAGACGACTGACGTAGACATCGGCACAGATCCAATGAATCCACGGATTCTCAAGTTGGGGGTAAGCCTTTCCCCCGAAGAGCAAGCCGAATATATTGCCCTTCTCAAAGAGAAGAAGGAAGTTTTTGCATGGTCGTACAAAGATATGCCAGGACTAGACCCGCAGCCTAGTCATGCACAATTTAACGCTTGATCCGAAAATCAAGCCTCTAAAGCAAAAACTAAGAAAGATGCACCCAACAAGTGGCCTTGATGGTCAAAGACGAATTGCAAAAGCTGTTGGATGCACAATTTGTCATCTCGCGTGGATTATCCGCCATGGTTGTCCAACATGGTTCCCGTCAAGAAGCCCGACGGGAGGATTCGCATATGCACCGACTTTCGAGACCTAAACAAAGCGAGTCCTAAGGATGATTTCCCCTTGCCAAGCATCGACGCATTGGTAGACGCTACAGAAGGTCACGAAATGCTCTCCCTAATGGACGGTTTCTCAGATACAATCAAATTTGTATCAATCCCGAAGACCAACTCAAAACGGCATTCACAACGCCTTGGGGGACATTTTGCTATAAGGTCATGCCTTTTGGCCTTAAAAACGTTGGCGCTACATACCAACGTGCTATGACTTATATCTTCCATGATTACATGCACAAAACTTTGGAAGATTACATGGATGATTTGTTAGCCAAGTCTCTCTTGCGCTCAGATCATCTCGGTGACTTAAGCAAGATTCTCGATCGCCTCATAGAGCATAAGGTCGATCGAATACCAAGAAGTGCGTGTTCGGCGTCACATCTGGAAAACTCTTGGGTTTTATAGTCTCAAAGAGAGGCATCGAAGTGGACCCAAACAAAGTCAAGGCAATCCTTGAAATGGCTCCCCCAACAACTATCAAGCAACTCAGAAGTCTGCAAGGAAAGGTCGCGTCGATTAAACGCTTCATAGCGCAATTATCTGACAAATGCCGACCAATGAACAAATTATTGCACAAGGGGGTCACATTTCATTGGGATGACCTTTGACGAAATCAAACAATACTTGGCTTCGTCGCCAGTATTGGCACCACCTAGACCAGGTGTGTCGTTCTACTTATACATCTCAGCTACTGAGGTGGCACTGGGCGCAATGCTAGCCCAGAAGAATGAACTTCACAAAGAACAGGCTACTTACTATCTTAGCCGCACCCTGGTCAGCTACGAACTTAACTATGCATACGTTGAGAAACTCTACTTGGCAGTGGTGTTTGCTACCAAAAGGCTACGCCACTACATGCTGAGCAACACGACGTATGTTGTGTCTAAGGAGAATCCATTGCGATACATGATGAGTCGTACTTATCATAGTAGTCGCACGGCGAAATGGATCATGTTGTTGACGGAATTTGACATTGAGTTTATTGGGCAAAAATCTATAAAAGGACAAGTCATAGCCGATCAACTAGCAGAGGCTCCTCTTGAAGACGATCAGCCTCTAGTCATAGAACTACCCGATGATGAGGTCTTCCATGTCTCAGAATCGCCAGATTCTGAAGAGCCCGAGTCTCGAGCCGACATAACCTTATTTTTCGATGGTTCTAAATGCGAGCAAGGTGGTGGCACAGGAATTGTATTCTTCACACCGCAGGGCGCTCCAATGCCCCTCGTCATTTAAATTAAACTTCCAAAGTGCACCAACAACAATGCAGAATATGAAGCCTTGCTCCTAGGTCTTCAAACAACAATCGCCATGAACATCAAAAGACTGAACATCTTTGGTGATTCGTTGTTAATCGTCAATCAAGTCAAAGGGGTATATCAATGCAAATGCCCAGTTCTAAAGGCCTATAAAGCCCTCGTGGATAAATTCTTGGCAAAACTTGAGTGGTATGACATCGAGGCACTCCCTCGATCATCGAATCATTTTGCGGACACAATGGCCTCCTTGGGGTCACTAATCCCGCAAGACCTTTCCGGTGATATAACAACCATTCAGGTCAAAACCTTATCGCAACCCGCGATGGAGCGTGCAAGCTCAGACTTGACGCCAAGAGTCCACATGATCCAGATCGAACCATCTTCGGATAAGTTCTTTCGAATCCGAGACTATTTGAAACATGCCAACTAGGGGTCTTTGTTCTCCCCCACTCCCATTAATAGCAACACAACGCTATTCTTACAAGTTCTATCCCAATCAGCATTTGTTAGGGAAGAACTCCAAAAGGGATTGGCTGTTCAAACTGTCGAGGTATCCGATCAACAGGATTGGTATTTACCCATAAGAGACTACCTCAAGTTAGGTAATCTTCCCTTTGGATTGACGCACGCCGCAAAACGAACATTCAAACAGAAAGCGGCAAAATATGTCTTGATAGGAGACATTTTGTATCGTCGCAGCCTACGACGGAATTCTTCTTCGTTGCTTGGACCAGCAAGAGTCCACTTGGGCAATCACCCAAGCGCATGACGGTACATGTGGCGGCCACTTCAGTGGTATGGCCATTGCAAAGCGCATTCTTCGCATGGGCTATTATTGGCCATCTTTAGAGCGAGATTGTTGCGAGTATGTCAAGAGGTGCGTAAAGTGTCAACATCATGCCAATTTGATGCACGCACCTTCCCAGGCCCTACAGACAGTCCAATCTGCTTGGCCATTTTCGCAGTGGGGCCTCGATCTAATCGAAAAGATCTCCCCTGCATCGTCAAAGCCGTCACACGTTTATCATAACGGCCACTTAATATTTTACCAAATGGGTGGAAGCAATTCCGTTAACCTCTACGACAGGACCCCGCATTGCGGAGTTCATTTTGCATTACATCATATGTCGTTTTGGTATTCCATCCAAAATAATCTCGGATAATGGGCCATCATTCAAGAACAAAGACGTGCGTGCTTTGACCACAAAGTACAAAATTTAGCACGACTTTTCAACACCCTATTATCCGCAAGCAAATGGGCAAGCGGAGGCGTCAAACAAAACGCTAGTCGCCATCCTTAAAAAGACCGTCGCAGACAGTCATAAGGATTGGCACATACAAATCCCACTTGCCCTTTGGGCTTATCGCACTAGCATTCGGACGCCCACCGGGGCAACTCCGTTTTCACTAGTGTATGGCTCGAGGCGTAATGCCTCTCGAGTTGGAAATTCCTTCCCTCGCGCATATCAATGCAGGAGTTCATCGATGATAACACTGCGCGGCAGGCCCGATTAGACCAACTTACGTTGCTTGACGAACGACGCGTTAATGCTCTCGAGCACTTACGTATCTATCAAGAGCGGCTTAAGAGAGCTTACAACATGAAAGTTCACCTAAGAGACTTTCGGGTTGGTGATTTGGTTCTCAAGGAAAACCAACAAAACTCTAATTTGCCGTCCCATATGAGGGACAAATTCATGGCAAATTGGTTAGGTCCTTATGTCATTGATAGCAAAATAGGACCGAGAACGTACAGGCTAGCTTCTCTTGACGGTATCAAGGAAACAGAACCCTTGAATATCAGTCATTTGCGACCATTTCATATCTAAGAAAGCCATATACCAAAAAAAAAAAAAAACTCCAAGGATTATCGCAATCTCTTGGTCACCCAAAAAGCTCCAAGGATTATCACAATCTCTTGGTCAAATACAAAAAGCTCCAAGGATTATCACAATCTCTTGGTCAAATCCAAAAAGCTCCAAGGATTATCGCAATCTCTTGGTCACCCAAAAAGCTCCAAGGATTATCACAATCTCTTGGTCAAATCCAAAAAGCTCCAAGGATTATCGCAATCTCTTGGTCAACCAAAAAGCTCCAAGGATTATCGCAATCTCTTGGTCAACCCAAAAAGCTCCAAGGATTATCGCAATCTCTTGGTCAACCCAAAAAGCTCCAAGGATTATCGCAATCTCTTGGTCAATCCAAAAAGCTCCAAGGATTATCGCAATCTCTTGGTCAACCCAAAAAGCTCCAAGGATTATCGCAATCTCTTGGTCAACCCAAAAAGCTCCAAGGATTATCGCAATCTCTTGGTCAACACAAAAAGCTCCAAGGATTATCGCAATCTCTTGGTCAATCCAAAAAGCTCCAAGGATTATCGCAATCTCTTGGTCAATACAAAAAGCTCCAAGGATTATCGCAATCTCTTGGTCAAAAAAAATCAAAAACAAAAAAAAAAAAAAACAAAACAACAAAAATCATCAAAAACAACAAAGATTTGCATCTCAATTCTAGGCATACTCAAAATTCATCAAAAACAACAAAAACACCAAGCATAACTTTCACCACACTACAGTCAGTGGTCTGGGAATGTACCAAGAGTTTCAGTGATTCAGTCATCATTTTCCTCTTTAGCCATGTAGTGTATCAAGTCGAACAGATTTTACGAAGGTAGAGTCATACTTGAAATACACCATGTTACGTAACATCCCAACACAAATCAAAACACTAAAAATTCCCAAGTTATGTGAACGAAAGATGAACTGCACAGTAATCTAGGTCACCATAAGCGAAACGGTTATCTTGCTCATCCCCCTGTGCGGATGACCCAAAGAATGCTGAGAGTTGGCAAAAGGACAAGCATCCTCCCTACCCAATTCCCCAAGAATCCCTAATTCTCAATAGTTGCAAAACATCAAAAATTTGCAAAACGTCAAAACATCAAAATTTGACATCCTACAGTGCACACATCAAATGCACAAAGCAACAATGATTTTCGTCACTCCATATTTCCAATCCCTTGCTCAAAAAAAAAAACAAATCAAAATAAACAGTGATCTCATCACTACAATGAGCAAGTATCCCAATACAATTGAAGAAAAGAAGGGAGTTGACCTTGAATCCCTGGAACTCTCAGCATTCTAAAGGTCTTCTCGCATGACGATATATCTGTCACATTAACTTGCGTACAGATCAATGTTTGCATGTGGATAAGCTAGCTTATGACATCCTAGAAAACATCGCGGATTAATCTAACTAAACATAACAAAGGAGCTAGTGGAGCTAGTTAGGTGATCCTCAATACAGGTTCGGTTGAAAGCCCATCTGGCACTGGCGGTATCCTGATAAATACCACATAAATGAACTCAATTGCACACACAGGGATGTAAAATAGCGTGGTCAAAAACAAGTCTGATTCATACCTTGTTCAAAAGTCTTGTAAGATAAAGTACAGTCATGGCTAGTGAGTTAAAACCGTCTGAGTCTCAGAAAACCTTAGCTACATTTCTAAACCAACTGCGCTACTTTTCATCCTTACAATACCATCAAAAAAAAATACAAAAAAAGAAAAACCACATGTATACATACAAAGTCATGCATCACAAAAAAAAAAAAAATGAATTAAAGAGCGTCTTAAACAGTCTATGGTGCCATAGCCAAACATCACAAATCTCATTCATCCATTTCATCTCTGCATATCACATATAAATAAAAAAACATTTGCATTCATCATAGCATATGCATCCATCAAAATAAATCAACATAATACATCCATATTCATCAACCATCATGCACAAGATCAAAGAAAATCAAAACAACAAAAACAACAAATAAATGCAACACAAAAACAAAAAGCAATAAACATTGCCACACACAAGTGCTCTTGCACTTAACCTCTTGGCATAGAAAACCGATATCGAGGTTTACATTGTCACTATCCTACTCCCTAAGAAGGCTACCATAGCCGGACCGCTCCACGGGAAAACGGATTTCAGACAATTTAATCCCCAAATGGTGTCACAAAACAACAAAAACATCACAAAAAAGCAACACAAAAACATAGCAATAAACATTGCCAGACACAAGTGCTCTTGCACTTAACCTCTTGGCATAGCAAAACTGATATCAAGGTTTACATTGTCACTATCCTACTCCCTAAGAAGGCTACCATAGCCGGACCGCTCCACGGGAAGACGGATTGTCGACAATTTAATCCCCAAATGATATCACAAAAACAACAAAAACAACAAAACATGCAACATAAAAACAAAGCAATAAGAATTGCCGGACATAAGTGCTCTTGCACTTAACCTCTAGGCAAAGAAAATCGATGTCGAGGTCCAAATTATCACTCTCCTACTTCCCCAAGAAGGCTACAATAGCCGGACCGCTCCACGGGAAGATAGGTTTTCGACGATTTCACCTCATTATGACATCACCAAAAGGGTTAACACCCACCAAAAATAGGTCCATATGTTGGAAAAATTGCACACGCTTAACGGTAAACCCTCTAAAGGCACCCTTGCACAAGTCATCTTGGGTCAAGCGACTCGTCGCTTCTCTCACGAAGGTCATTCCCTCATCGATTCGTCGCTTGAGGGGGTAGTCACACTTAGTCACCAACCAACAATCACACACCCAATTAAGGAAAACGACATGCATTCAAAGAATCATTGACAAAGACAATCACGCTCCTGCTTGGGGCAATAAACAAGCAACAATCAAATCAATCAAACACTTGGCATTTCGTGAATCATGAATACAAGGTTCCCCTGAGGTAAAAACGCCCTTCGCCTATTCATGACTGATCAATGTCTAAGTTCAAGTCACACCTCACCAAAACAAAGTTAACACTTGAAATCAAATTCCTTA
Source organism: Wollemia nobilis (assembly GCA_028583015.1). Taxonomy (NCBI): domain Eukaryota; kingdom Viridiplantae; phylum Streptophyta; class Pinopsida; order Araucariales; family Araucariaceae; genus Wollemia; species Wollemia nobilis. Next base: position 4,074,517 of record JAQPPZ010016604.1, read on the forward strand.
GCTCGTCGAAGCAAGGATTCAAGAATGCATGCCCTTTCCATACTTGGGGCATCAAAAGTTGGTTAGGTTACCAAGAAACCCTAATCATTAGTGCTTTGGTTATCTATTTTTGCTCAAGCATCTGCGTCACCCGCAGCGCTTCCCAAAAAGGGGCATCTGTAGACACCAAAACAGCACCCATCCGATTATGTGACTGCAAACACTGATCGCTTTGACAAACACAGCCCCCAGGGCAGCCCTCAGAGGTCAAACAGTGGTCCTAACCACTTCCATAGCAATTTTGTAAGGTCAGGAAGCAATTTGGTACATTTAGACACTTTGCCCGATACTCGTCTCACCCAGGGACGATTACTAACTTGCAATCGTCTCACCCAGGGACGATTGTTGTAATCGTCCCACCCAGGGACGATTACCAAGTTTAATGGGCAAAACGACAAACGACGCCAAGTGGCAGCCCAGAACAGTCAGTTGATGACTCCTGCCTTGCACGCGTGTGTAGGTGGACAGAAGGGCCGTTAGAGGACTGTCACAAGAAGCAATTATGAAAACACAAGTCAATGGAGGACTCCCCTCCCTCATGGGGAGACATGACTGCCACATGGCGCCTATGACCAACACATGGCATTTGTGCTTCCCTCCCAAAAGAGACCCCTTGGGTCTATAAAAGGTGGGACTTTTCTCACCCAAAATAGACAGGTTGAAGGAGTTTTCAAGCAACGAAGTGCTGCCGAATTGGAGACCCACTTGCATCCCCTTTTATTCATCTTCCCACATCCACCAATCTCTTTTGCAAGGGAGGTTGTTGGTTGGCTTTTGGAAGCTTGAATCCGACCCAATTCCAACACATGGACACCTGAACCAACCAATTCGCCGACCCCCCACCCCTAAGAGATTTTGGGCCCATCCCAAGTGGATTGGTGCCAAAATCAAGTTCCATCGGTGGGCTGCCCACTTGGGCACCCCGCACCTTTTGGATTTAGTTGTAGTTCATTTTCTGTCATTTGTTCATATTCCATGTTATTCTCTATTGTTCAATAGTTCAGAATCTTGAATCTTGATTTCAAAAGGTTTTCATCGAATATTATCATGCTTTTGTTATTTTGGTTGTCCCACTGACTTGCAGGTAACAACGTCCAATTTCTCGGTGATGGAGGCCAAATTGGGAGAATCCGACCATCTGGGTCGTCCCAAAATGGCCCCAATTACATAACCCCCTTGTTTGCAGGCATTTTGCAGGTCTCGGGAATCGACATTGGAGCAACGGTAGGTCGGCTTCTTCAACACAGTATCAATCGTCCCTGCAAGGGACGATTAACAGCAGCAATCGTCCTTCCAGGGACGATTAACAGCAGCAATCGTCCTTTCAGGGGACGATTAACAGCAGCAATCGTCCTTTCGAGGGACGATTACCAGGTAAAAGCAGATTGGCCGGCTGTCTCAGGGGCAATGGCCTTTTGGTAACATTTTCCGTCTTCTGTCAAGTTTTCAAGCCATTTGGACTTACTGTATTTACTGTTTCAGGCAGATGTTTACATGCGTATTTCGTTGATTTTAGAGAACGAACCCCTTTCATTTGCAGCAGGTGCTACTGACATTTTCATTGTTTCTTTGATTGCAGGAAAAGCAATCAAAGGTGAAGAACTTATCCACATCAGCGACGGCAAGCATCTTGGCCCGCCCATTGCAATCGTGGGCACGCGGGAAGAGGAAGACTAGGTCACACATTGTAATGAAGACAAATTTAACGCTCCTAGCCCCCAAAAGGGGAGGAGACGTCTATGTAACCGAGGATAAGATATTTGAATAAAGAGGGCTGTGATTTCTTTGCATCTTGTCTTTCGTTTCCAAGTTGTCTCCTTTCTCTGTTTTAGTGCATAGGATCAAAGCGTTGCATTTTCGTCTTATGTTGCATAGCTAGTGTTTCCTTTGCCCGAAATCTCGTGCTTTCATATACCAACAAGGAATATTAAGAAACAGATAAATACAGCGCACCTGAGGATCCCACAGTCGATGACCAAAGTGAACACAAGGAGGTTGTAGCGAAAGATGATACCATGATGATTTCAGTACAAGCTCTTATAGGGATATTCTCTCACTATTGGAAATTTGAGTGATTTTATGTTGTAATTGATGTCACATGGATAACATTGAGTTTTGGTGGCCAAAGCATTTCATAAATAAGCATTTATGATATTTTGGAGAGCATGGATATATACAGGATTTTTGTGAAAACCAAGGCAGGCAAAATAAAAGGTTTTATTTAAAACCATGGATGGCAGATTTGAAATGGGTTTTTCTTAAAATCCAAATTGGCTTTTCATTTTGTCAAAAAAGGTGCCCCGATGATGGAGATATTTAATTTTAAATATTTAAGTTAAAATTATTTAAAATTAAAATTAAAATTTAATTTATAGCACCAACGTCAAAGAAAGGAAAAGGCATAAAAATAATATTTAAATTATAGCGCTGACATCAAAGGAAATGAGGAGGACATATATATATGCCCAAAGTTTTGATTTATTTCCCTAAGCATTCGATCTCATATTTGGATTCGAATGGTAAAAGAGCATGTGCATCGTGTGTCGAAGTGTGTGTGAAAAGGGTTTTAAAAGGCTTACGATTTTTGTGTTCGTTGAAGAGACTATTGTGAAGTAAAGCCAAACGTATAGGCCTCCTTGGCCTAGTGGTTCATGCGTTGTGTGTGAAGCAGGAGGTCATGCGTTCGATTCTTGCCAGAGGTGTTTTGCTATGTTTGAACGCGTGAAGCGAGTTTTGTTTTCGAAGGGCACAAATATTCGTGGCATAAGGTTTTGTTGTGTGCTCCTTTTGAGCATGTGAGGGCATGTGGCCCAATGGCAAGTTGGCTATGGTTAAGGCGATGAGCAAGGAAGGTCACAAGATCGAATCCCGTTAGGGACAGAGGCAAGTTAATAATTTTTAGATATATTTTATTTTTCTAAAGTTGCCCTAGGAGGAATAAGGGTTATGATGCATGTTTAAAAAAGGAGAGATTTCTAGTGATTTATTTTTTAGAAGTATATCATATTATATATCGTTGGAAAGCTTATTCCAAGGGCTATTTGATTAACTTTCTTAGAGGAAGAAATAAGGTATGCGTAAAGATATATTTCTGATTTTGTAAAGAGGTTCAAAATTGAAGGTTGCTTTGTCCTTTTTCAAAAGAGATCAATTCATTTATGAAGTGACATGGTGTATGTTATTGAGTAGGAGTAATAAGGTATTATTTGGATGTTATTGTTGTGTTATTAATCAAGATATCTAACCCTTGTTGAAAGTTGAAAAATAAAGTGTGTTGAGTGAGACAGATTTTGTGGACAACCAAAAGGCTTCTTCATCTTCATAAAAGGTATGGGCACATTCTCCTATTGATTGTTTATGGTGGTTGATTTCTGAAATATCATTGGAGAGAAAAGGATTAATTATGGTTTCCTTTTTGAAAGTAGTTGGTTGAATGCTTCAAGGTTTTCTGGGTTGAGAGTTGCTATTAAATCTTGTTTTATAAGCATTGTTGTTGAAGCCATTAGTAGTGTGAAAAAACTAAGATAGGGTTTGAGAAGAACATGAGTATCATTGTTATGTAAGATTTGTGGTTGAGCATTGTTGGAAACATTTGAGTTGGTTGATACATGCGTGGACTAGGGTTTGTAAGAAAGAGTTGTTCCTTGTGGTAGTTGGTTGAGAAGAGTTGTTTGAGCCTAGTCAAGTGATTGTGTGAAGTGGTTGTTCAAGTTCCATGAAACAAACTATTCTATATTCTGGATTTGAGTTGAGATTGAGATTTGAGGATAGAACATATTGAGTCTCTAAAAATTCTCTTTATGCTTCTATAAGATTTATTTGAGTTGAGATTGGATTTTAGTATAAGAACATATTGAGTCTCTAACAATTCTCTTTATGCTTCTATGAGATTGAATTATTGAGCAAGTTCTTGGTGAGCTTGCTAGAGCAGATTTGGGCAAGTTCTTGGTGAGCTTGCTAGTGCAGATTTGGGCAAGTTCTTGGTGAGCTTGCTAGTGCAGATTTGGGCAAGTTCTATGTGAGCTTGTTGAGCAGATTTGGACAAGTTCTATGTGAGCTTGTTGAGCATATTTAGACAAGTTTTGTGTGAGCTTGTTGAGCAGATTTGGACAAGTTCTGTGTGAGCTTGTTGAGCAGATTTGGACAAGTTCTGTATGAGTTTGTTGAGCAAGTTTTGAGTGAGCCTATTGAGCAGGTTCTGAGTGAGCCTATTGACAGATATTTAGAGGTGATAGAGTACAAAGGATAGAGTCTCAGTGGATAGAGATCCAGCAGCCAGCACAATTGAATACAGATCTGAGTGAGGAGTCTTCAAGTGGAGAGAGATCCAACAGTCAGTGTAGTAGAGAGACAGGGTCTTCTAGAATATCACAAGCCAGAGTAGAAAGGGAAAAAGTTCTCCTGTGGAAGAGATCCACGAACTTGAGATTAGAGGATCAACATCTCCTTTGGACAGAGATCCATAAACATTGTAATTGGGAAGGATTCCCAAAGAGATTGATTGAGAAAGTTTTAGTAAAATATTTTCTCCGTGGAGTAGCCCACATTGGGTGAACCACGTAAATTGTGGTGTCTCTATTGTGTATGGTGTTTTGTGCATTTCTTGATTACTACTATTGATACTACTGTCTATACACTGCATAATATTGAATTGAAAAGAAAAGTAAAAATTGGTCTTATACTGTTCACCCCCCTCTCAGTATAAGCTTGTCTTCTTCACTCACCATACAATCAAGGTGGTATGTTTCATTTGAAAAATGAAGGTAAGAGTATTAATTTATTCAGGAAGTACTCACAACTTTATTGATGCAAAACTTGCACGAGCATTAAATCTGCACGTCTACTCATCCCGACAAGATAGATTTCAAGTCAGAATGGCAAGCAAGAAAATTTCTCAATGCTTAGGTAAGACATATTCAATTTCCTTACAAATGGGTACTTATACATGGAAAGGTCCTCTTTTTGTCATGGAATTAGGAAATTCAAAAGTTATTTTGGAATTTGCATGGATGGAACAATTGAAAACCATAGTGGGTTTTAATCACACACATCGCTTTGTTGAATGGCAAGACAATGGGAAGACCATTCATCTGCAAGGACTACCCACACCTCCATCAAAAATTGTAAGCTCACATAGCATGGAAAATATATTAATAAAATATGGTGGGGGATTCATAGCACGAATCAATTGCATTGAAATATTAGAACAAGATGTGCCAGAAATCAAATAAGAAGATCTCCAAAACATTGTGGCTAACTATGAGGAGTTTTTTTAGGAACCAAAAGGACTACCACCCAAAAGATATCATGACCATGCCATACATCTTGTGCCTAGAAGTCTTCCACCTAAATGTCGTCCTTATCGATATCCCCAACCCCAAAAAATAAAAATTGAGAAGATTGTCCAAGAACTGTTAGAACATGGTGTCATCCATCATAGTACTAGCCCTTATTCCTCACCTATAGTTTTGGCTCATCGAAAATACAATGATTGGCGTATGTGTCCAAATTTTCGTCCTCTCAACAAAATCACGACCAAATATAAATTTCCTATCCCTGTCATTGATGATTTACTAGATGAGCTACATGGTACCAAATTCTTTACCAAATTAGACTTATGTTCAGGGTTTCACCAAATCCGAGTTAGGGAAGAGGATATTCCCAAAATAGTTTTTCGAACTCATGAGGGTCATTATGAATTCTTAGTCATGCCCTTTGGTCTCACTAATGCCCCATATACATTCCAAAGCCTCATGAACCATTTGTTTCATCCATTCCTTCACAAATTTGTCCTCATCTTCTTCGATGACATACTCATCTATAGTAAATCATGGAAGGATCATTTATCACATGTGGGAAGAGTTCTTCATATCCTACACAAGGAAAAGTTGTTTGTCAAACGATCTAAATGCTCCTTTGGTGTTCAAGAAGTTGAGTACCTTGGTCATATAGTATCTAAAGAAGGTGTTAAAGTGGATCCCAATAAGATTAAGGTAATTCAGGATTGACATTTACCTAAAACCATCAAGAAACTTCATGGTTTTTTGGGTCTCACTGGCTATTATCACATATTTATGCATAACTATGGTAAAATTATGGGTCCTCTCATAATGCTCACCAAGAAGGATGTCTTTCATTGCTTCAATGCAGCTACTCAAGCCTTTGAGGCTCTCAAGAAAGCAATGTGTACGACTCTAGTTTTTGCTACTCTAGATTTTCAAAACCATTTGTCACTGAATGTTATGCCTCAGGAACAGGTATTGGGGCAGTATTAATGTAGGAGGTTCATCCCTCGACATTTTAAAGTAAACAAATTTTAGGGAAGAATTTGGGTAGATCCACCTATGAAAAAGAAATGTTAGCTATTCTACACGCAATGGAAAAATGAAGGCACTACTTAATCAATAGTCATTTTATTATTAAAATGGATCATAGCAGTCTCAAGCATTTTTTAGAACAAAGGTTTTCCTATCCTGAACAAAATAAGTGGTTGAATAAATTGTTGGGATATGATTTTGTGATTGAATATAAGAAAGAAAAAGAAAATGTGGCAGTTGATGCATTATCTCAAAAATACGAAGATGAAGTAGTCATTAATGCCATTTTAGGACCATGTTCTCAATGGGTGTCCTAGTTACAGTAAGAATGGTTGTCCAATAGTGAAACAACTCAAATAATTAAGGAATTGTCTATGGTTTCATCTAAGCATCCTATTTTCTCATATGATGACCAAATATTATGCAAGAAAGATCGCATTTACATTCCACACAATTCAACAATCAAATCACATGTTATAGAAGAATCACATGCTTCTCCATCAGTAGGACATTCAGGGTTTCCAAAAACCTATATGCGGGTCAAACAATCCTTTTGTTGAAAAGGGTTAAAAGCAAAGGTTAAGAAATAGGTAGCAGAGTGTGAAGTGTGCCAACGCAATAAGGGAGAAACGGTCAAGTCACCAGGGTTACTTCAACCGTTACCTATTCCAGATCGATAGTGGGAACATATCTCCATGGATTTTATTGAAGATCTTCCTAAGTTGGAAGGTAAAATAGTAATTTTTATGGTAGTTGATCGCCTTTCCAAGTATACTCATTTTCAGGATTTACAACATCCATTCTCATAAAGCAAAGTGGCTAAGGTATTTATGGATTCAATCTTTAAATTGCATGGAATGCCCAAAAATATTGTAAGTGATCATGATCCCATATTTACTAGCAATTTTTGGTGAGAATTATTTTGACTTAGTGTTAGAAAATTGAACATGTCTTCTGCATACCATCCACAAATAGATGGTCAAACAGAGGTAGTTAACAAATATTTGGGTACCTACCTCAGATGCTTTGTTTAGGATAAAAAATATCAATGGAGTCAGTGGCTCTCATTAGTAGAATGGTGGTACAACACTTCTTACCATTATTCCATCAAGATGTCTCCTTTTGAAGCATTGTACGAAACTAAGCCACCAACGGTAGCATATTATGTACCAGGTTCCTCCAAAGTGGCCCAAGTTGATGATTGGCTTCAACAACAACAATAAATGCTCACTATTATGAAAGACAATTTGGTCCAAGCACAAAATTTTAAGAAGCAGCAGCAAGACATGCAACATTCAGAAAGGGCATTCAATGTGGGGGATATTGTGTTCTTACGTTTATAGCCCTATAAACAATTGTCTTTGAAGATAAAATCAAGTCAAAATTTGGCTCTGTGATTTTATGGTCATTACAAAATTATACGTCGCATTGGAGAAGTAGCATATCAGTTAGAGTTGCCTCCTTCATCATGAATACATCCAATATTTCATGTCTCTTGTCTCAATAAGGTGATTGGTCAGAAAGTACACTCTCAATCAAAATTACCAGTATTGGATGAAGAAGGGCATATACATCTCCATCCAGAAGCAATTTTACGAACCAGAACATGAACATTGAGATCTCGTCACATACGAGAATTCCTCATCAAATGGCAGGACTTACCCGAAGAAGATGCTACATGGGAACCTGACAGTATTTTCCAAACATTTTTAGCTTTGAGGACAGATTTTTGAGGAAGGGAGTCATGCTACATTCCAAACATAGCCTGTTTCAGCTATGTTTTCCAAATGTGTAATATTTAGTATATATATTTGTTTCATAATGGTTTAATTTAAAATTATTCTATCATCTTGCATTTATATTCTTCATCTACGTTATTCGTAATTTTCCTTGAAGGCGGGGATGTGCCCTCCTTGAGTGGCAAATCATTTACTGCATTATTGATTTGATTTCCAATTCGAGTTATGTTGTGTATATTATTGATTGCATGGTATTTACATTGAGTTATCTGAGTATTGGATTATTATTGTTCAAGAGAGAAGATTGTTCTTCTCCAACCATTACTTGTTGTTTTTTGGTGATCTTTGGTGCAACTACCAACACTGTTGACTTTGTGGGTAATATTTTGTTTAAAATATTTTGCTGAATATTTTGGGAATATTCCTTTTCCACACTATAAAATGGTTGTGTCCCTATTTTTATTTTGATCGTACAGACCCTTGGTTGTTTTTCTCTATTTTTGAGGTTTGATCTTTTTGCAAGTATAGGCTTGCATATAGTCGTTGGAAAGCTCTTTTCGAGCTGGTTCTAAAGGAATTACTCTTTTGCCATTTTGTAAAGGTCTTCCTTGACCTATGGTGCTCCAAATTTTGGGATGACAAAACCTTCTTTGGAACCTTTGTATTAGTCCTACTATGGACTTTATTTTTGGCTCAAAACCATTTGTAAGCTTTGTAAGTTTTTGTTCTCGTGGATTTTTAATTTGGAGTGATAGTACCCAACACTCCTCAATACAAGCAAACCTTGTAAGTAGTAATCTCCTCTATAACACTTGGCAGTTGCAACGACTGGTTATCCATGCAATCCGGTAAGATGGGAAGATTACCATAAGGACACTTGGAGGATTTGTGCCTTTGTTATTTTATTCTCTTGTTGCATTGAGCATCATTGTGAAGATCTTGAGGTGACAGGCCCTCCACTAAATATCCTTAAGCATCATTGTAAATCTCTTGAGGGGACAGGCCCTCCACTGAATATCCTTAAGCATCATTGTGAAGCTCTTGAGGTGACAGAGGGTGTGAAGATTACCCCTACACCAAATATATTTGAGCATCATTGTGAAGCCCCTGAGGTGACATACGCTTGCACCGAATATTCTTGAGCTTCACTTTGGGGTTTTCATATCACCATATTTTTAGAAGTATGATTGATGTGAGGAGTAGGCAACATTTTGAGAAAGAATAAAATAGCCCATGGAGCATAGTTTCCTTGGGTACTCCCTTTGCAAGAGTGGTATTGATTCCTTGGTGGCAATGGTTGCTCTTCCAAGGGTCTTCATTTTCTTTAGCAGTTCGAGGACTATATTTTGGGTACTTGTACACTCCCATGTTCACTCCCACTTTCTTATAAAAGCATTGGAGTCTAATGCTTCTATGGTTGGGAGGAATGATGAGGACATCCATGATAGGCATATATTATTGTTTGGTTGAGTTGGAAGCTAGCTACAGTTAGCTTCTTCAGTTAGCATTTGGTTATTTAGTTACGTACTAATTATGTATTTTTGTGTGCTATTTAAGCACTCACTAAATAAATACAACACAAGTTTGATGTGATTCCACATCAAAAGGAGATGTTAAATTTTTAGTTGGAGGTGAATACACTTGTAAAGTAACATTCAAAAGTGTCATAATGGGAGATTTACGTTATAGGCACTTGAGGAGAACAAGAGAGTGAATTTGGAGTGTTGAAAGAGTTTGAGTGCCATGTGGCACATGTGAAGTGGAAGGTCAAAAGGTTTGAAGGAGTTCAAACATTCACAACAAGGAAGAGAACTTATTTCAAGGTGCCAAATATAGCATAGTGCAAGAGAGATTCCAGAGAATATTGAAAATAGGATTGTGTAAGAAGTGTAAGAGCAAGTAAGGAAGAATACTCCATTTGGCACATGCAAGTGAACCATTCAAGCTACATACAAGGAGTTGAAGAGTCAAACTGAATATAAGGTTGCATTACTTCCATTATAGCAGTAGGGATAATATATTAAAGTGCTTTACAAGGTTGAAAGTCATTTTGACCAATCAAGGAGGAGAGAATAATCTTTCCAAGGCAGACCTACATGTAAAATAGGAGGAGCACCAAGTAGAAGTTGGTCAAATACTATTGACCAAGAGAATTACCACATTCAAGGTTAAAGGTAATTCATTCAATTTAAATTTATTTATATGCTCAAAGATAGGAGACATAAGGTTACATAAAGTTATTATTTTCTAAGGTTAAAGTGAAAATATTTATTTTGGAGAGATAAGAATTAATATTTGAAACCTTAGAAATCAGATTATTGCTATTAAAGAATTTTATGAAGATTTGAAATTTGGTTTGAAGGATTGAAGGAACAAGTTTTGAAGTTTTGTAATTTTATTATTTGAATTTACAAAACAATTTGAAATATTTGCAATTTGATTAGTTTGGAGTAATAAGGTTTTCTACATCAAATTAAATTTATAAAATTTGCAAATATTCTTTTATGGAATTTCTAAATTTATAAGTTTTGAGTTATATGGAATTCAACATCAACATAGGATTGAGGAATTTAGAATTAAAAGACATTATATTTTTGAGATTAGGGAGATAAAAGGTTGTCAACTTTAAGATCAACAATTTGAAAATTGTTCTTAGTCTATCAATCAAAACTAAGGTGAAACAAAAGTAGAGTTTTTGAAATTGCATTCAAAATTATTTTTAATTTACTAGGGAGTTATAAGGTAGTCAATTTCAAAATTTCTCTTAAGAATTATTTTCTATACTCAATACTAAGGAGCTAAAAGTATGTCTATTTATAAATGGGTGTTTGAGTTAAAAAATGGAATGGGCGGGAAAAGGAGTGAATGGACCAATATTTGGAGTGATCAGACACAGACAGGGAGCGACTAGCGCAGGAATCAAAGTAGGTCAGGGCTAGATTAGGGCCTTGGAAGGTACATCAATGGATGGTACCTTGGATGAAGAGTTGGAGAATGGCTTTCTGGGAAGAAAAATCCAAGAACCTCCTGAAAAAGCAGTCCTAGAGAAGGGGCAAGATGAATCAGAGGCAGACAATAATCAGGAGAATCGAGCCTCATAAGTGGGACAAAAATGCTCTTGGGCCCAGGTGGTACATGGTTCTAAACCTGCTACTACTCTTCCTCCGTTGGTAAGCCACTTAAACTTGAGAGTTAAATATGGCATTCTCAACATTCCCTCGGACATAGTTTTGAACATGAAGGGGGAAGGGGAACACAATTTGGTGGGCAAGTTTTTTGGGCAAGGCCAGATATAGATACTATTCAAAGGTGGGCCTTCGCTATATGGAAACCAACGGGCTTCATGGAGATTGTGGCACTCCCAAATTGATTCTTCATTATCAAACTTACTAAGGTAAGTGACATGTAGAAAATTCTAGATGGAGGACCATGGTCGATAGGGAAGCGTAGCTTGTTTCTCAGAAAATGGGATGTGGATTTTAATCCTCACACCCAAAGTCTCAACACAATTGTTGTTTGGGTAATATTACCTCACCTTCCCTTTCAATATTGGCATAATAAAGTTTTAATGGCTATTGCAAATGGTATGGGTACCTTTGTAACCATTGATAAGGTAACCAGGCTAAAGTCTCGTATGGTGTTTGCTCGAATTTGTGTTAATGTTGATCTAGATAGCAAGCTTCCAAAAATAATAGATCTAACATCCCTAGTGGGTACCTGGACTTAGAGGCTGGAGTATGAAAATATTCTACCCCTTTGTGATATTTGTAAAGGGAGAGGTCATATCTCAAGCTTCTACCCGAAGAAGAAGAAAGCTCCCAATAAGAAAGTTTGTCAAAGGAAGGAGAGTAAAGATGTAGAGTAGGTTAAAGGCATATATCTCATGGTGGATAATCATAAGGAAGCAAGCACCTCACACTATTCACTTGTGGTGGTTGAGAATGAAAACATGGAAGATCCCTCTTATGGAGTTGTGGTAGTCTAGCCCCCCTTGGAGCTATGGAACCCCTTGACTTTGCAAACACTAACTCTTTTGCTTGCTTAAGAGGATATGAAAAGGATGAAATAGGAGACCTAATCAAAGTTGTGGAATTTGTGGAGGAGACACAATGGGTGAATCATGAGGGGATACAACAGGAGATTCTAAAAGCTCTAGAAGCGAATGTAGAGGTTAACTCTATTGACATGATTCTTACAAATTGGAATAGGCAAGATGAAGTTGGAAAAGCATTAAAGGAAGATAAGCAGATCCTAAAAAATATAGAGGTAAAGTTTGTAGCTCCAATACAAGAGGATTCTGATTTAGAGGAGGTTTCGATGACGCCCTCAAGGGTGATTAGGAATCAAGAAAAGAGAGCTCCCTTGGATATTGGCAAGGGACACATTGTAGGTAGATCCCCTTTAATAGAGGTAATGAAGAGGGAAACAGTAACAAAGATAGCTAGAGGAACACAAATCGTCATCAATATAGGCGAGGGAGGCAAGAAATAAGCTAAATCTAAAAAATGAAGGTTTTGTCATGGAATGTACGAGGTCTCAACAAGACTAGAAGACAGATCAATACAAACATTGAGAAGAGATAATCACCTAGAAATTTTATATTACAAGAGAAAAAGGTGGTAGAAGCAAACTTAGCAATGGTTAAAAACAATATTTGGAGAGGAGTAGACTTTTTTGCTCAACCCTCAATGAGATCCTTAAGAGGAATGATGTGTATTTGGGACCCAAATAAATTGGAAGGACAAAAAATTATCTCAAATGACAGATTTTTTGCTATCCACTTCTTTTCGAAGGAGGATAATTCCCACTGGATCATTACAAATGTCTATGCACCCACTATTATGGTTGGAAGACAAAGGTTATAGAGGGAATTGAGTGAACCCAGACATGTATTTTTAGGCATACCATGGATCATTACAAGACCCCTCTGTATCCATCTGATAAGAAGGGAGGCATTGAAGGATATTCAAAGTATGATTGATTTTGGTAAATTAATAAATTAAAATGCTTTGATGGACTTGGAGCTTAGACAAGCAAATTTTACCTAGACTAATAGGCATCTGGGGAGTTAGTTGTTTCAGATCATAATGAATAGGGTGTTGATTTCTTATGAGAGCTTAGTTTTGTTCGGGGACACTACTCTCATGATCATCCCAAAAATTGACTCAGACCATAATCCTTTGATTTAGGAAACAACAAACACGAGAAGGCTCTTTGCTACCCCTTTTTGGTTTGAAAATATGTGGTCACTTCATTCTGATTTAGAGAGCAAGATTCAATATTGGTGGTAGCAAGATTTTTATGGGGATAGATTGACTCAAGTAGCAAAGAAAAAGAGATTTGTTATGTGAAACTTAAAATTGTGGAATAAAGAGGTGTTTGGAGACATTATGGTTAAAAAGGTAACTTTACAACAATAGCTCATGGAGTTAGAAAAATCTTTGCATTTAGGGAAGTATTTGGAGGAAGTTCGGACTAGAGAAAAGGATCTTCTATGTGATTGGCACAATACTTTGGCATGTGAGGAGGCTTTCTGGTGGTAAAAATCAAGAACTTTGTGGTTAAAGGAAGGGGACATGAATACAAGGTTTTTCCATGTTTCAACTCTTAGGCATAGAAGTTTTAATAAAATCTAGGAGATCAAGATTGCTAATGGTTCTTCTACAAGGGATCCTTTCCAAATTAGAGAGGAAGTTGTTCGATTTTTCCAAGATATGTTAGGAGTGGATTTAGAGCTAGATGAAGAGGTGATGAACCTATTGTTAGGCCATATTCCCTTAAATATTACAAACTAGATAAATTATTATCTCCTCAACCCCTTTACGGATGAGAAAATTAAAAAAGGTAGTCTTCTCCATGAAGGGAGACAAATATATTGGTCCAGATGGGTTTTCGGTGCTCTTTTATCACAAGTTTTGACACATCATTGGCAATGATGTCACCTTGGCAGTTAAGGAGTTTAAAATCTCTAAAAGGAAACCTTCTAATGTGAATTGTATGTTCTTAGCCCTCATCCCGAAGATTGCAGGTGCTAAATATTTTACAGATTACCGTCCAATTAGCTTGTGTAATATTCTCTACAAAATTGTGTCCAAAGTCCTTGCAAACCGACTAAAGATGACTCTCCCTTTTGTCATTGACAAACACCAAAGGGGTTTTTTTCAGGGATGATAAATTCTTGATGGGATCATTTCGATCTATGATATCCTACACTCTATCTCTAAATCAAAGAATGAGGGTATGTGTATTAAATTAGATATGAATAAAGCACATGATAGAGTTTCTTGGGATTTCCTAATCAAAGTGTGTCAATGTTTTGGTTTTCATGAGGATTGAATCTCTATGATGAAAAATTGCATCTCTATAGTGATGATTTCCATCTTAGTTAATAGGTCTGTAGTGGGTTATTTTCCTAGCAAGAGGGGGTTAAGACAAGGGGACCCCTTATCCCCTTATCTATTTATAATTTTAGTTGAAGCTATGGGTAGATACTTCATAGTAACCATGGATAGAGGAGACATACAAGGTATCAGGCCAGCTTCCACTCTGGAACCGATCACTTTTCAACAATTTGTGGATGATACTCTAATTTTTACAAGATCATCTCTTCCACAAGCAAGACGAATTAAGATGATTTTGCATTTCTATGAGCTTGCAACAGGCCAAAAGGTAAATTTTAATAAAAGCAAGTTTTTTTTCCTGAATACCTCTAGAGCTCTCCAACTGCAAATAGCAAGAATATTCAACTATGGCATAGGTGATTTGCCAAAAACCTATCTAGGGATGCCTTTATTCTATGGGAGTATGAAGGAAGCCTTGTGGGATCCGGTTATTGAACGTGTTACAAAGAAACTGTCTTCCTAGAAAGGCTCTCTTCTTAGTCAGGCAGGAAAGGCCTAGCTTGTGAAATCTTACCTTCAAAGTATACCTATTTACTTCATTTCAATTTTTAAAATGCCAATATCGATATGCAAAAATATTGAACAGATCCAAAGGATTTTTTTGTGGTCTGGAGCTGAGGAAAAGAAGATATCTTTACTTACTTGGAAAAAAGTTTGTACCTCTAAATAATATGGGGGATTGGAACTAATAACTCTTCCCAAAATGAACAAAGCTCTAATGGGAAATTTGGGTTGGAAGTTGGCAAAGGAAGAAGACACTCCCTAGGTCAAAATTGTAAAAGCTAAGTATTTACGTAATTCCTCCTTCTTGGAAAATCTCAACCCCTCTAAGGGGTCTAGTTTCTGGAATAGCCTTCAATAGGTAAGACCTCTGATCCAATAGGGTTGTAGATGGTAGATTGGAGATGGTGCTAATGTGAGATTTTGATAGTATACTTGGCTCTTTAAATCTCCCCTTTGTGAGATCCCAAGGTTTGCAAACTTAATAACAATTATGATTCCTATTTATGGATTGTTGGTTTGGGATTATATTGTGGAAGAAAATGGCATCAAGAAGTGGAAGCGGATTTATGCTGAGAACATCAATGAGGACTTGCGTCCACACCTAGAAATTCTTAATAGATGCCTTAATGCCTACATCCTCGTCCATTGGTGATCGAATGCTATATTTATTTGGATGAAAACGAAGAGTGGATATTATTCTATAAAATCTAGTTATAACTTGGTTGAAGGTGGAGGGGTAGTGTGGCCCCATGTAATGTTTTGAGACAAAGATCTCATCCCTAAGATTATTATTTTTTAGTGGTTGGTTATGCATAATAAAATTATGAACCAGAATAATGTGAAAAAATGTGGTTTCTTCTTACCAAATAGATGTGTTTTGTGTGAAAAATAGGAGGAAAGCATTGATCATCTACTTCTTAAGTGCTCCTTTACCAAAAACTTGTTTGATCAACTCTGTAGCAAATTCCAAGTTCAATGGGTTTTCCTTAGAACTATCTCAAATTTGAACCTACAATGGGAGCCTCCTTTTAAAGGTAGAAGAATCAAGAAGTTATGGCTTCTAAGCCTTCCACATATCTGGCGGAGAGTCTAGAATGAAAGAAACCACAAAATATTTGAGGACTTGAAGATGGACTGGGAAATGGTTTGGAATCGAGCAAGAAGTCTCCTAATGGAGAATTTTAACACTATTTGCTTCAAGGAGGGATGTGAATCAGAGCAGGAAAGGTGAATATTGGAATGTTGGGGAGTTAGAGAGAAATTACCAATGCCTCAAGTTCATCCTAGAACTCATGCAAAATGGATACCACCGTTGGTTGGATGGTTCAAATTAAATTTTGATGGGGCCTCGAAAGGTAATCCCGGGCTGGTGGGAGCTGGAGGGGTGATCCGAAATCATCTGGGTAAGGTAATCAAAGCCTTTGCTAAACCACTAGGTGAACAGATAAGTCATTTTATTGAATCAAGAGTAGCTTATGTAGGAATTTCTTTGGATATCAATCATATTTATAGAGAAGCCAACAAGGTAGCAGATGGTCTTGCTAATGAAGGAGTTATGGTAGATGCAAGAAAGGAATGGGGGGATGATATCCTAGTGCATATAAATAATTTAGTTGACAATGATAATGCCACAAGAATTGACAATGGCGATCAATAGGAAGAGGCTTCCAAGAAAGCATAGAGTATATGATATTTAAATACGTAAGGTGTATGCTAATTTTCTAGTTCTAGATGTGGTTAGTGAAGTGTGTTTGTTGTTACATGGTTGGTATAGGCTTTATGCCAGTGGGAAATCCTTCTTGGTGTATTGGACAATGATTGGCCATATCTGTTGATGTAAAAGGTTAGAATTTCTTTCAAAAATGCACTTTTCCAACTTAAAAAAAAAAAAGGATGTCTACTTCAAAGAGTTCATTGAATAATGAAATGGAAAACAAAATTAGAAAAGGAAGAGTAAAAGTTATAAAGTATGGAATTAAAATTTTGGTTGAAAAGTCTAAAGGAAAATTAGACTTAGTTTCAAGTTTTATTTATAAGGAAGCATTAGAAGAAAATTTTGAAATATTAGAATATTATCTGCATACAAGAATATTTGAAGCAATTGATAATGACAAAGATAGTATTATGATTCCTTTAAACATTGCTAGTATAGTATATATGGCACTACTTACACTCAAACATTACAAAGAGAAGGACTTGAAACAAAAGGAGTTGATTGAATCCCTTAAGAAGAAAACAAAAGTGGATGAATCATTCTTAGAAAAAATATTTCATTCTTCATGTAATGTTAATGATTCAAGTTCATCAAATTCAGGATCTTATCATGATGCTATAAGTGAATGCTCATAAGGTTTTGTACAAAAGAAGATTCATGATATGAAAGACAAAGGCAAAGAGAAAGTGTTTTTGCAGGAATCAACTAACAATGCGACATCATCTAAAGACTTACAAATTGATATTAATGATGAAGACAAGCAAGAAGAGAAAGACCCTAATAAAGAAGGCATACAGTGCAAAGTGAGTTAAGAGATGAAGATCCATATTGAAGACTAAAGTCTTTAATAACCAAATAATGTAATACATGGGTGTGTTGGAATATATTACATTATTTGGTACATGCTAATGTACCACCTTGGATACATCTCTAGATTAGGAAAGAGTGTCCTAGTTTAGAAGTTGAGTATTTACTTTATGCAATGTAATAAATGCACAAGTATTAGTTAAGTGTGCAAAGTATTTTGGTATTGTAAGTGTGCATAATAGTCCATGTGCACATGAGTCCATAGAATAGGAAGATGAAGAGTCTCTAGAAGAGTGAAGGCCAAGAGTGCTCCATATGAAGGATCACATCATATTATATATGTATCCTTGTATGCATGAGCAATTGACATGACATGACATGATTTGTAGTTTGAGAGAGTTTGTAAGTATGGGCACTTAAGTTCTTGATTCAATGGAGATACAATTTTTGTGAGCATTTGTTAATGGCAATTTTATGAGTGATTGTTAAAGTTATTTTTGAGTTTTATACTTTTAGAATATTGCCATTAATATATATATATATATATATATATATATATATATATATATATATATATATATATATATATATATATATATATATATATATATATATATATTGTATTGCAACTTTATTTTAGATATTTTGGTGAATTTTATCTTAAGTATTTAGCTTCAAAAGCTAACATTAATGACTTTTTGACTTGTTTTAAAAATAAGACTTTGAATAAATTTGTCCAATCTCATTAATAAAAAAATTTCTAGTTTTTTATTATGCTTATTTTCTTTATGGCAACAAAATGTTGAGGAATGATTATTTCTCCCATAGAATTTACATGGATAAAGATTCCAATATCTTGCTTCTTCATGCCCAATTCTATTGCAATGATTACATTTCATTTGATCTTGATATCCATTCTTCAATTTATTTTTCAATCCTTGTTTCCATATCAAAGCTTTGTAATCACAATCATTAGTATTATTGAGAAAACAATGCAAACAATGATGCAATATTAAAGATATTCTATCTTTATTTTTCTCATACATGAGTTGCATATTTTCTAATGATGTGTTGTTTTCAACTTGAATACTCATTTCATCCATAGTTTCAAAAAATATATTTCTTTGAAGTAGAATTCCTCATTATTCAAAAGTTAAATTTCAAACAAATCTCTCAAATAATCAAATTCTTCAATCTTCAAATTTGTAATTTTAATTCTTTATGCAAAAACAAATTTTCAAATCAAATTTGCAAATTCAATTTAGTTTGAAGTAGAAAACATTATGTCTCCCAAATTGTAAATAGACAATTTATCAAATTTGTAAATTCTTTAAATCAAATTGAATCTTTAAGTTTTCAAATTTCTTATTGGAGTAGAAATCCTTGTTTCTTCAAACTTTTAAATTTTTTCAAAAATCATTTTTTTGAATTTAAATTGTAAATATCAAGTTCTAATTATTTAATAACCTTATCACTCCAATGTGAATATTAACTTTAGTATAAATCCAATAATATATATTACATTATATTACTAAGTTTAAAAATATGTGCATGCCCTCATAAACTTGAAATGCAATATATCATTTGTACCTTGGTGCATGCAAAATTCCATGAGGTAATCATGGACATTGGCAATGGACGTCACTCACTAATTTTATCAATTCCTAGGATAAATGCATAATCCAACAAGCATTACACTCAGGCCTTAGACCTAATGTCTTCTATAGCTTGCCTTATTGCTTTGTATCACCATTTACTCTTATATTTACAAGGGTTATTCTACTCAAGCTTTCATATTATTGATTTGAACTACTTTTTGCTCTCTAGTTTGCAAAGATGTTCTCACTCAGGGTTCATATTGTCGTCTCTTATCAATCTCTAGTTTGCAAAGGTATTCTCCTAAGGATTGTTGTTCATATGTAGGCACTATAAATCTATACCCTACGCTTAGGCTCTCGATATCTTCCACCAATCATCGAGTCTTCCAAGTTCTTAGGATTTCACTAGGTTGCAACAACTTCTTTATTCACTAGAATGCATTGGTGTTATGTGAGACATTCAATATGCTCATATCCTATTGGAATCTTATCCAATATCCTTACCAAGGTGATATATTTTTTTACCGGTTGTTTTTTTGAAGGTAACTTTTACTTTCCTTTATTCTTTAGAAATAATTTTTGGTTTTCTTGATGGCTTCTACTTCCAATCTCGATTGTGCTCAATGTATTCAACAACAATTTATTGAATCCTTAGTACTTTCGATGGCACTCAATATCTTTTGTTGTCTCTTTATCTTATCTTTAGAGGTCCTCTAATCTTGTACCTTTGATGTCACTTAAAATCTACATTCTCTTGGAATGTATCTTGTAGTCCCTTCTACTCTAAGCATGATATGGTTGGAGATTCTCCAACTCAGGTGGCTCCTTTGACCTTTTTATCTTTTTCTATTGATTATGTTTGTTTACAAATATTAAATGTTATTAGGGTAAAATATTATCCAAAATTTGGGCTATGTTTCCTTCATGTGTCTCCTAAAAATTCAATATTAGAAACTACTCTTAGTACCTCTAATATCACTATTGGGTTTTTACCTAGATTATCTCAGGTTCCAATATTCAAGATCATGAGTAGTCTCAAATATAAGAGCAATCAATATATTAAATGACCAAAATCAATGAAATAACATTCATATGAAATAACAATAATATAAATAAAATGACCAATATCATTCATGAAATAACATGAAGAAAACTTATAGTAGAATTGCTCAAAATATGTATACAAGCTTCAATATTATTAATGCTTGAATGTGATCTTCGATACAATACTTGGAGATTTTTTTTTTTATTTGTGGAAAACATCCCAAAAGGGATGCCACTTTTGGGTAAGACCCAAGGAGGCAGGGGTATCCATTCCGCCAAAAATGCCCAAGACTCGGACCTGGCCTACCACCTTTGACATACTCAAGGAGCAAACAAACACACAAAACCAATTTAAAAATAAGTAAATAACAACAAAAATAATAAAATAAAATAAAAACATGCTCCTTGAGTGTGTCAAAAACAAAAGCACAACCAAACACACACACAATAAGATAAAAGAAACCACAACACGAACCACATAGAAAAACACAAGAACCACATAACAAAACACAAACAAGACAAAAACAACATAACACTACAAAGACATAACCCAAAAAAAAACATGAAAAATAAACACAACCAAAACCTAAAATATTAAAAAATAAAAATAAAAAACAACCAACAACAGACAATAAAAACAAAAAAACAAAAAACATAGAAAACACTCACACATAAAAACATGAATTAACACAAACAAAGAGAAACACAAGAACAAGAACGACAAAAACACAAGAACAATAACAAAAAACATAAAAAAAACACAAGAACAACAAAAAACAACACAAAGAACACAAAAACAAAACAAAACAAAAGAACACACACACCTTAAAAAACTAAACAAAAAAGAAAAAAGAAAAAAAAATTGAACATAACAATGACCTATCTAGACCAGAAGACTATTAAGGCAAGAATCAACAGAGGAAACAAAAGAAAGAATAGTTTGAGCTAGGGAACTAAAAAAACCTGAATGAACCAAAGAGAAGCAAAAAAAAGCAAGAAGAAACTAGGTACCTTCAGAACTGGAGCCATCCAAAGAAATGATAGAAAGAAGAGCTTCCCTAATTTGCGAAGCCCACCATCTAGGAGGGTGGCCATAACAAGTAAGATCACCTTTGTCCAAAGCCCAATTAGCTAAAGCATCAACACTCTTGTTTTGATCTCTGACCACATGATTGTAATCAACTTTCAAAAATCCCATCTGGATTAATTGAATCTTCTCAATAATTATTTTTATTCTCCAATCAACCTTATGATTCTTAGAAGGAGTCTTCAAAATATTAATCATAAGTTGAGAGTCAGACTCAACTAACACCTTTTCCCATCCAACCTTAGTAGCCTCCTGAAGGCCTCTGAGGATACCATACCCCTCAGCAAGGTTATTGGAAAGAATACCCAAATTCTCAGCAAAAGTAAAAACTAGGGAGCCATCTGAAAGTCTACCAATTCCTCCCACACTGGCTTTTCCAGGGTTCCCTCTAGAGGCTCCATCAGTATTGACTTTTCCAAAATCCTTAGGAGGAGGTTGCCAATTTCTTGTCCTATCCATCTTACTAATACTCACATTCCCTTTAAGTTGGTTGCCCTTAGAAGATTTAATCTTCAATCTTTGCATCACTTGATCCCATCTTTGGTGGGAGTTTTGGGGGTGATTAAGGAGTTGATGGACTGATTCAACTAAGTTGGCTATGGTATTTTGCCAAATATAGTGAATATCCTTCCTATCTTGATTAAAAATTTGGTTGTTCCTTTCATTCCAAATATTCCAAAGAAGAATGGTAGAACCCATCCAAACTAACCGCCTAATAAAATGATCAACACCCTCTTGATTAGGCCAATCCCTCCAAAGTTGTTCAAAAGTAAAAAAATTGGACCACTGTAAGCCAAGTAAAGTGGCCATTCTCCTCCATAGCTCAGAGGCTAAAGTACACTCAATAAAAATATGGTTGAGAGTTTCTACATTCTCTTCACACATTTCACATCTAAAAGGGCCATGAAAACCACGCTTCATAAGTTGCTCACAAGTAAGCACCCTACGATGCAATAAAAGCCAATTAAAGAACCTCACCTTAGGCCAGAGATTTTGAGCCCACAATTGAGAAAATATGTCAGAAGAATGGTTGGGATTATTATGGCATAAGGTCAAATAACCTTGAGCAACTGAATACTCACCCTTAGTAGTGTTGTTCCATCCAAAACAATCTTTTTCATGGGACCAAGAGAGAGATCTCATATGAAGGATGCCTTGGATATCTTGTCTTTGCCTTTCTCGGATTTGAATAGGCCAGTCCTCAATAGGGATCCAATATCTACCAACCTTTGAATTACCAAGTATGGTACCGATAGTAATTAGCCACCTTTATCCAGTTAGCTCGGTGAAGCTCCTCCATCCAAGGCCTCCAATCGGGAAACTGAGTTATCAAAGGCTTGTGACCATCCCAAGAATCTGTCCAAAAATTTGCCTGTTGACCATTATGAATGATCCAAAATAAATTTTTCTTTATCAAATCCTCACCAGTCTTAAGAACTGCTAAAATGGGAGAACCTTTGGTAGGAAGTTGATAGCGAACAAGGTCTTCAGGACTTTTGTTCTCAGCATATTTAGCACGAAGATTATTGGCCCAAAGAGCATTGGGGTTATGCAACATCCTCCAATATAATTTAGCAGACTAAAGCTTTGTTGTTATTAATAGAAGACCGGAATCCTAACCCCCTTCATTCTTAGGAAGACATAAAGTGTCCCATTTCACCAAGGCCCATTTTCTTTTCTCCTTAGTACCACTCCAAAGGAAACGATGACTGATTTGATCCAGTTCTCGAAGAACAACCTTTGGGATATTCAACACGGAAGATACATAAATAGGAATAGCTTGAAGGACTGATTTTACCAAGGTGATTCTACCCCCAGAAGAAAGCCACCTGTTGGTCCACTTTCCAATTTTCTTCTTGACTTTGTCCAACAACCAATTCCAATATTTATTTTTTTGCCTTTGAATATTTATGGGAATACCTAAATAAGTGATTGGAAGGGAGGTCTTCTTATATCTTAATTTATCCAAGACCATGGATTCTCGTCTAGCAGAGCAAGTGAAAGAAAATAACTTTAGATTTGTCTTCATTGATCAACTCGCCTAGTAGCCTTAGAAAAATAGCTAATGATTTGCTTAATATTAGAAGCTTCCTTAACCGTAGCTTTACCTAAAAGAGTAGAGTCATCCACAAATTGAAGATGAGAGATAGGTCTAGCTCCATGAGCAATGGTAACTCCCTCAAGGGTTTTGTTTTCCCTCTTTTTGGTTATAGTCCTACCCAAGCATTCAACAAGAATGATGAATAAATAAGGGGATAGCGGGTCACCTTGCCTAATACCTCTAGAAGCTGGGAACGACTGAGAAGGCCTGCCATTGATAAGAACTAAGTAGGAAACTCGAAGAGATACATCCCATAATCCAATCCATCCAATCCTTAGAGAAACCAAATTGCCTCAAAACTTTGATAAGGAAGTGCCAATCCACTCTGTCATAAGCTTTGGATAAGTCTAACCGAATGAACATGGAAGGAGATTTTTGCATATCCATGGAATGGATGGCTTCCTGAGCAAGAACTATCTCATCTACTATTTGACGCCCTTCCACATAACCCCCTTGCTCCGGGGAAATAATCTTATGCAAAAGAGGCTTCAACCTTTCTGCCATGATTTTAGTAATGATTTTGAGAAGAACATTACATAAAGCAATAGGTCTAAAAGCTGAGATATGATCAACCTCTTGAGCTTTTGGAACAAGAGTAATATAAGTTTTATTGATAACCTTCAAAATTTCTTTGGCTTTCCTGGCTTCTTCCACCACCTCTAATAAATCAACATGAAGGATATCCCAGAACTCTTGGTAGAACTCAATGGGAAAACCATCAGGACCTGGGGTTTTCCCTTTTTGCATTTTAAAAACTACCTGTTGAAGCTCATTGATAGTAACGGGAGCAGTCAAAATAGAGTTCTCCTCATAAGTGATAAGAGAAGGGATTGCTTGAAGAACATTTTGTTGAGAAGTCGAGTCAAGAGGAGTAGCAAGAAAATATTGGAAAAGTAATCAACAACAATAGAGTTCATGCCATCCCAATTATAAATAAAATCTCCCTAATCTGATTTCAGGGAAGAAATAAAGTTGTGAGATCTTCGAGCTAGAAGAGATTTGTGGAAGAAATTTGTGTTTCGATCTCCTTCTTTGAGCCATTGAATTCTAGATTTTTGCTTCCATAAGATTTCTTCTCTTTTTTCCCATTCCTCTAACCGAGTTGTGAGTTTAATTTCATCTGCACTTCTCTTCTCTGTGAGGCCATCTAAACGGATTTTCTTATTCAAATTTTCAATATGAGCAATAACTTCATGTTTTTTTTATGAACATCCCCAAACTCTTTCCAGTTCCAAGTCTTGATTTTGGATTTAATGTATTGCAATATTTTGGCAAAACAGAACATCTTAGTCCCATGCCTAGGTTTACCTTCCTTCCACCATTGTTGCACACGAGGTCTAAAGGAAATGTCTCTAAGCCACATTAATTGAAAATGAAAAGGAGAGAAACTCACATTGGTTTTCCACATTTCCACCATGACTGGGCCAATGATCCGAACCAACATTATTAAGAGTCTTCACTTTAGGAATGTGACCATGGATTAAGAAATTTTTAGAGAGCAAAAACCTATCCAATCTCTCCATTATACAAGCTAAGCCTTGCCTTCTGTTAGACCAAGTCATAAGGCCATTATCTGGTTGGATGTCCACAAGATGGAGGTTTGCAATATATTCGCTCATGAGGTCATTGCTTTTGTCCAAATTTCTATTTCCCCCCTTTTCTCATCCAGAGAGAGGATGGTATTGAAATCTCCTCCGATCAAGATCCAAGCTTCAGGAAAATGAGAGATAATATGAGTTATATCCTTCCACTATCTTCTTTTTTCCTCCAAAGCAGTCTGAGCATAAACAAGTAATGCAAAGCATAATTTGGTTGGAATGTCTACTTTGAATAGCTATAGCCAACAGACCCCAACTGCCAACCATATGGTGAATAACTACCTCTTTTGGGTCCCAAAGACAAGCAATGCCACCAGAAGTCCCCTGGGAACCGAGGGAAACCACTTTTCCAGCTGGCCAAATTTTACTCGGCAATTGAGTCCATATCCTCCATTGACATCTTTGTTTCTTGAAGGAAAACAAGATGTGGATGATTTATCTGAATCATTCTTCTAATTTCATTTTGTTTTGAAAGACTCCCTTTGAGTCCTCTAATATTCCAAGTGATGATCTTCATTAATACCAGGGCTAAAAAAGTTGGGAAGGGCATTAATCTTACCTTCCTCTACAAGCTTTTCACCTTCTTTTACCATATGATATTGATTGGTCTTGCGACTTGCTTTTTGATTAGAATCCATCTTCAATTTTTTTCCCTATTTCTTGACTTATTCCAATTGAATCCGAGATGGCTTCTAACCTTGAAGAATGCTCGTACACAACCAAAATTTTACTAGAGGGTTCAACGGAGTCTATATTGGGACCTGTATTATTTGAAGTTTTGACATTTAAAAGATTGTTTTTCTTGTGTAAATTTTCTCCCTTTTTTCTGTTGAAAACCTTTGATTTGTTGGTTTGTCTCTCGAGTTCTTCCCTTCATATTTAAATTGTGTTTCTAAGATTTTTGTTTCCATTATTTCCTCTTCCTCACTTGGGACATCATTTGTGGAAAGGATTTCAAACATATTAGCAGATGACTTTGATTGATCCTTCATAACTGGTTTTTTCTGAGTGTTCTTCTTCTTAGGCATTTGGAAACCCGTTGAGTTTATATCTTCTTTCTTTTGATCAGGAATTTTATTTGGGCAAGCACCGGCCAAATGACCATATTCATGGCAAATTCTACAACGAAAAGGAATGTTCTCATAGTCCACTACTTGCTCCCAAGTGTCTTCCCCAAATTGTAATGTGATCTTTTTAGGTAGGGGTTTGTCAAAATCCATTAAAACACAAATCCGAGCATAAATAATATGTTCAAAATTTTGAGTACAATCAACAATCATCATAAAAGTTCCTAAAGAGTTTCCAATTGAAGAAAAAATAGTAGGATTCCAAAATTCAATAGGGAGGCCAAAGAGTCTAACCCACACGGGAGCTATAGAAGGCATCTCTTCTTCGACTTTAAATTTAGTATGCCAGGGCTTCATGAAAAGCCTCACCCTTCCAAAAAACCAAGGACCCCCTTGAAAATTTTTCTCTCTATCTTCATTATTAGCAAATAAAACAAGAAAATAACCATTTGGATAAATAGAGATTTGTAACTCACCTTTAGTTTTCCAGATTTTTGCAGCCCAGACTTTGAAAGCAGATAGGCTCGAAATAAAACCCACGAACCGACAAATTAGTCCTCTTTTTTCCAAATCTTCAATGCCAGTCTGAATGTTACCCATATCAAGCTTAACAATAGGAGTTCCATCAGCTGCTTTAAGACATCCTGACTCCGTTTTCCCGAGATCAATCTTAGGCATTCTTAGAGGTTTATGGGAAGCCCTAAGATTGATATTAGCATTGGGCTGAGGCTGTCCACCACGGAGGGCATCCCTAAAATTCATTTTTGGGGCTGAGTCTTCGAAATTCTTACCCTTGACAAGGGTTTTCATAGTAGAATTATTTTGTGGGTGCACCTTAGCACCAGATTCACTTGAGATATGAGCCATTTTTTGATCAACTACTTGAAACTTGTTTCGTGATCTCTTTAATCCTTGCCCTAGACGCCGTGGAAAGGTATGGTTTTCACTTTTCTTTTGTGCAACAAATTGGAAGTCGTTGTCACTCAAGTTCACAGTATGATCTATTGAAAGATAAATTTCTAACCCATCTTGGATCCCCTGCAACATTTCCTGCTAAAATATTGAGCATAAACCACAAAAATATTGGCCGCTAGGGCCCGAAGGCCCTAAAAACCAACCTCTGGAGCTGCTTGCACTCAACCCGGATGAAACCCTCGCATAGCCGCTTGCCAAAAATCTCGTTCACACATAGGGATGTGCTAGGATCTGTGTTGCTCCAAATGATATGAAAATTGGTGGAGACGTTCTAGGGTTTTTCAGGCATCTACCCTCAAAATTTCAGCTCAATCCGAGTCCGGATGAGTGAGATATGGCCGAAACAAGTTCGACAGTTTGGGCAGTCCTGCGAAAAACGTCCCTTCTCTCACTTGGAGCTTTGTCTCCAATATATAACCTTAGAAATGTGACTCTTTGACTCTTTGTCTATTGTCCTTCTCACGCATTTTAGAGATGCAACCTTTCTTATTCCATGAGTAAGATAAATCTCACATGTCCTTTGGCTTCACATCTTGCCACTTGTATATATGAC
Organism: Wollemia nobilis; assembly: GCA_028583015.1. Classification (NCBI taxonomy): domain Eukaryota; kingdom Viridiplantae; phylum Streptophyta; class Pinopsida; order Araucariales; family Araucariaceae; genus Wollemia; species Wollemia nobilis. Next base: position 4,102,061 of record JAQPPZ010016604.1, read on the forward strand.
TCTTGACTTTCTATTTACTTGCACACTTTACTCTATGAAATTTGCACACTTTAGTATGTGACACTTGCACACTTCTATAGACACACTCTATTACATAACACTTGTGCACATCCTGCACATAGACACATACATAAAAGGGAAATATAAATCACACTCTTAAACTGTAGATTGAAACCTTGCTCTAATATTTACATTATACCATAAGTACCATGGGGGTACATTAACATGTGCCAAATAATGTAATATTCTCCAACATTTTGTGTAATGCACCTATTTATCACAAATTAGTCTTTGAAAATAATGAAATCAGGAGGCAGGTCCAATAATTGATTCAAAAAGATCACATTAGACTAAGTGTTGCACCCTGTGGCAATCCAATTAACTTGAATCCAAAGAAATATGGAATATGGAGACTCTATATTGACTATAGAGATTTGAATAAAATCATTGTGAAGAATCATTATCCACTCCCTAGGATAAATGACTTGTTGGACTAGGTCCATGATGCAAGTTAAATGTCATTCTCATCTATATTAATACATAGGAGGAACATTTACAACATGTTCAATAGGTGCTTCAAATTCTTCGAAGATATAAGCTAAATGCTTATTTGAAGAGTGCTCACTTGGCATGGCAAATATTTAGTCCCTTGGGTATATTGTTGAAAAAGAGAGATTCCATGTTTATCTTGAAAAGATCCAAGTAATTAGAGATTTGCCTAAACAAGGACTTTAATAGAACTTCATAGTTTTTTGGGTGTTGCCAAGTTCTATTGAGGATTTGTATTGGGATTCTCAGACATTGCTTGGCCACTACACCAATTGACCAAAGGAGGTGCCAAATCCATATTCCATTGGGGAGATGCACAATAAAGGGCATTGAGAGGTTGAAGTACCAACTATATTTAACTCCTACACTTTCCTTACCAGATTTGCATTAATCATTTGAGGTAATGATTCATGCATTAGAGTACGCATTAGGAGATATTCTCACACAACATTGGCATCCAAATGCCTATCATAGTGAAACATTCAATAAAGTAGTTTGTAAATACCCTATATAACAAAGATCTCTATACCATTGTCCAAGCATGTAAACAATGGAAGCATTGCAACTTGGGTAAGGTTACCATCATCCACATAGATCATAGACCTTTAGAGTTCATTTAGACATAGAGTAAGCCAATGAATGAAAGACATAAAAAATGGGCCACATATCAACAACAATTTTATTTGATCATCAAGCATAAGAAAGGGTGTGCCAATTTTGCCATAGATTATTTAAGTTGACCTTCAATCATAGCATTCACCATCATTCTTGATTCTTGTGGGCATGATACTTTTCATTGGTCCACCTTGTATGAAGTAGATTATAATTTTGCAAGTACATATTGAGCTCTTTGTGTGGGTAAGCATATCTTTTTATTTTCATTTGCAAGATAACCTCCTCTACCACATGGGACATATATGTCTACCAACTACTGAGCATTCAAAAATGATTTGGGAGCACACTTCAATAAAGTTGTAGCTAATTTTGGGTAGGAAAAACATTGTCAATACTTCTATTAGCCCAAGATGAGAAATTATGTTGAGAGGTACATCAAGTTGTACCTCCTGCATTATTGCCAAACCAACCAATAAGAAGTAGGGATTATATACACCATTTTCAGTGCCATCCAAGCCTTGGGAATTTATCTCCATGGATTTCATATTAGGTTTACCCACATATAAGCATGGTAATGTTTGTATATTTGTAGTAGTTGATCAGATTTAAAAAATGGCTAATGGATTTCCTCTTAGGTTTGAGAATTTTTTGGTCCACCCTATGGAGCATGATGGACACCAAGTTGACCATGTCCACAACATTCCATCCTTACGTTAATGGCTAGAAAGAAGTTGTGAATTGATTGATTGTACATCTTCTTTGAATGTACAATTCTAAGCTTCCACACACATGGGATGAGAGCCTCCCCTACATTTAGCATGGGTATAATTGAGCTCTATATAACTCTACCAAACATAACCTAGTTTATGTTGACCCTTGGCACCCACTAATGTAGATCTCCCTATGCAATGCATGGAATGCTCACCTCATGGACAAAAAAAAGCAAAAAAAGGAGCACGCTTTGTGGAATAGATTCAACACATATAACAATAGGCCCATGACCTCTTGGAAAAGACAAATGAAAAATATAAACAACACCATGACCAACATTGGGTCCCACATCAATTCAAAGTTGAATATAAAGTAGGTTACATCTTTTGAAAGATAGACTTGTGGGACCCCATAGGAAGATCAAACATCTTTGCTATGGACTATACACCATCACCAAGAAGGTGGAAGAAAATGCCTTTGAATTGAATCTTCCATCTTATCTTGGTTTGCATCTAATATTCAATGTTGAAGCTTTTAGGCCTTATCGTCCACTTTTGTTGGATACTTTCATGGTCATAGAACAATTGGAGATTGGAAAACTCAATCCAGATAACTTAGCACCACTGGAGTAGGATTAGATTGTTGACACATGGATCAAAACCACTAGAAGGTTGTCCACTTAGATGTACAAAGTAGTCAAGATGAGACAACTTAGCCATCGAGGGGAATGACTCTTAAAAGTTTAGATACTAAAATAATTTATTCACTTGATATCATAAGTTGACACAATTGGGACCATTGCTTTTCAAGGGAGAATGAATGATCCAAGAATATGACCTTTTTACAACATGGCTTTTATGCTCAGAAATACCCAAAAATATATATTTTTGATCCCAACTACAATGTTAGAGGTATGTCTTTGTGGTTGGAACTCCATTTTGATCCATTCAAGAAGAATTGGAAAGATTAGAGAGAGAACAACAATTTTTGCAGGCCAACATGTTTATGATAAAAATGCTCTGGATGCCCTAAATATGCAAAACAAGATACTAAAATAGTAATTTTCTATAATGCATCTCTAGCTATGTTGACACATAAATAGAAGATAAAACACAAAAATATAAGTCATATGCATGTAATTTTTATTGAGTGTGCTCTTTATAACTCGTGAAAGATGAATCACCACGTTTTCATATGGGTGACCTTCCAACTCATAGAAGGTGAACCACCACAATTCCATATGAGTGACATTCCATATTCAATATGATGGATTTCCAGTACACAAATTATTGTACAAAGAGAGATTCACCCACCCTTGAATGTAAAAAGCATTAGCAATGGATGTAATGTTATAACTTCATATATCTTCTCAAAGATTGCTTGCATTGTACTCTATTTTATAAGCAATAAAATTATTCTATTATTTTGCTTATATATATGTGTTTTGATTTGTTATACTTTATTATTTTTTAATTGCACTCTTTCATGATATTCCTTAACTTGAAATTTTGAGTTTCGAATCAATCAAAATTTTGAGTTTCGGATCATGCTCTTCTAGTCTATAGTCACACAGGTTTAATGCTTACTTTAAATCTAAGCCTTCAACTATCACCTCATAGGTAATGCATCTTGCTTACTTAGTTAACCTTGTTTCCTCACTTCGAAGCAAAACAAAACTTGTTCACTAGGAAATATTGGTAGGTCTTTATATTTTCATCTAGGAGATCAAGTTCAAACCCTGGTACAAGGGAACCAAACCCTTTCAAAACTTATGCTTTACCCTAAACTTTTACTCAAAAGGGATAGGCCCCTCAATAGTGACCAAATGCTTGTTAATGGGTTGCCTTGGTTCAATTCCCTCGATAATTGAGATCCCGTTGACTTCATATTTACCAATGGGCTAGGGTTTATAGAGCTTCTCTACCAAGAAAAAAAAATTAAGCATGTTATTATCAACATTTATAGTAAAGGGATAGGTTGATTAATAGCAATCGAGTGCTTGTCAATGGGCTACCTTAGTTCAATTTCCTAGATAGTTGGGGTCACGTTGACTTCATCTTTACCGAGTGGGCTAGGGTTTATAGAGATTTCCTACGAAGAAAAAAATTAAAAATAAATATATTAATAACATTTATAATAATTTTATTTTTGAAGAGATAGGGGAATCGACAACAATCTTCGTCATATTATCCTCACGAGCATAGTTCAAATTTGGAAGAATTTGGAAAGCTACCGCTATAGCCCCGTCCCACCTTGATAAGAGTTTTTTTATTCATAGGGGAGTTGGTTACATCCACACTATTTTTAGTAATTGCCAAGTGTAGGGTCCAAACCATAAGGACTGCTCCCAACAAACCTATTCCATCTTGTTATTGTTTACGTGACATGAGGGAGACCATTGGTTGCTCAAGAGGATTTGTACATCGTCATCAGTTTGGTGCACACTAAGAGGATTAGAACAAACTACTCCCTTTGCAAACATGCATGTCCCCAAGGTTTGAACCTAGGTCTCTTTTTGGTAAGTGCCTAGCTAGATAGACAACTACCAATCCACCTAGCCCCTTGGGGGTTACCTTGGTAAAAGTTTTACTCCAAGTGATTTTTTTTTTCTTTTTTTTTGGTTACATGGAGGAGTTGGTTACAACCACTATTTTTAGTAACATAAGTGCAAGGTTCAAACCATAGGGATTGCTTCCAACAACTTATTCATCTCATTATTGTTGACCCAACGTGAGATGGAGACCATCAATTGCTCGAGGTTTGTACTGATCGCCATTAGTTTGGCGTGCATTGAGAGGATTCAACACAGACTACTACCTTTGCTAAAGTTGGCAGTGTGCCACCAAGGTTTGAACCTATGTATCTTCTTGGCAAGTACTTGGACATTCAAGCCTTTACCAATCCACCTAGCTCTTGGGGGTAAACCTTATATTAAGAAAAACCATTCCCCGTATCCCTAGGTGCCAGGACTTTCTGTTCCACAGGGCTTGTCCCATCCAATTATACCTCTCAACTAGGTGAGGGGGGTTTTTATGTATCCAGTGCAAGCCACCAGGCTTAAACCCCGGACCTCCTTCCGAGAAAGTTTTTTTTGAATATCCAATGCAGGCTACCAGGCTTGAACCCCAAACCTCCTTCCGAGGATTGAGGAAACTTACCAATAAAATACCTGGTACGATACTTCAAATGAACTTTGACAAAATTTTATATTTAACAAATAAAAATAAACTTTGAACTCTTTTGTTTCCATGAAACCATAAACTCATATTAATAAGTTCAAAATGATTATACCAAACTTTGTTTTAACAAATTCACTCTCACATGGTTTGAACCTAAGTCTTAGAAAGAGAGCTCAAAGCCCTAACCACTAAGGTGTCCTATAAAAACTTTATACTATACAAAAACTTCATACAACGTAAGTTTATAAAATATTAACTTTTAAATATTAAAATTAATATTCCAGGTTCGATGGGGACAACGCAACAATTCGGCTTTGGCTTTTTGGGATGTCCAAGGTTCAAACCGTGGCATGGGCGAGGGGGTGAGTGTGTGGTGGATATGTTAAATTCCCTATTGATAAGCATAAATTTCGACCTTATAAAAGATCATGGTTGAGAGGAGACTGCTCAGCCCTTTACATTGGTCGTAAGAGTTTCTTACATTACCCAAATCAAAAAAATTAATATTTAAACATTATAATTAATTTAATACAACATGTTGCATATTTTAACTTGCCAAACTACTAATATTATATAATAATTAATATAATTTTAACCATCCCTCAAAATGGGTATATTATAAAGGTGAGATACTTTCTAAATTATGGGTATATTATAAAAGTGAGATACCTTTCTAAATTATAACCTTCCCTATTATAAAAGAGCTATACTCATAAAATCAACGTCAAACATACCACTCACAATCAATAATTAATATATATATATATACACTTTTACATACCATTAACATCTGTGATAAAATTTTGACCTAAAAATGGTAGTACTTTCAACTATTTCTTCTCCCCCACTACTTTTATATATATACTTTTTACATCCAATAACATCTGTGATAGAACCTTGACCTAAAATCTACTTTCAACTATTCCTTCACCCCAAAGGCTATACCATAATAAATCCACATATGTTGGCAGGTCAACTATCCCAACAAATTTGCAGATCCTAGGCACCACAAATCTAATGCTTTCTTTACAAATAGAAAATAAGAATATTATGACAGAAAAAAAAAAAAGCCATGGATGCCATACACAACCACTTTACACAGGATATATCAAACTCCAAAGCCTACCTATGCATATGGACATAGGATTCGTAGGCCATGTAACAACAAAAATAGTATCCAATAATATGAGCAACTTGTAAGATATGGAAAATAATATATAGTCACTAAGGTTAGATTTTATGCTTATTTTTATTAAAAACATAGGGAAAGTAGGTTCATGTTTTATTTTAAAAGGGAAAAGAAGATAAAAAAAAAGAAGTTGGTGATTGCTTTGACATTGAAGATAAGAAGAAAAGGGCTGCAAATTGGGTTTACATAGTGGGAAGAATAATCAGAGGGCGTTATAGGGTGATCGGTTTGCGGCACATTTGGGAGATCGAGGGGCCTGGGTCGACGGATCCTGGGAAACTGCACGGTGTTTAAGGTGTCATTGATTATCAGCGAGGAACGCGCTGATTATTCCGTCTGATTTCCCGGGGTTTTGGATTGGATTGGATTGGATCTGCGTGTGGAAAAAATTCACCACAGGAGGACAAAAATTCCGCGGCATTTGGATGAACTAGGGTTTGAAGAATTTCTGAAATGATCGGTTTGAAAAAGGCTTAAATGGTGAATTTAGGGTTGGTTTGATTTTAATTATGAGTGGGGGCTTGGGGTGTACTGTGTGGATTGAGGCATAGCAGAGGAATCGGTCATGGCAGGGGAGGAATTGGTGGACCTCAAATTTAGGCTTTATGATGGCACTGACATTGGACCCAATAAATATGCCCCTGCTACCACCATTGGCACTCTCAAGGAAATCATACTTTCTCATTGGCCACAAGGTCAATTTCTCTCTTTTTTCTACGGTTAAAGTTGGGCACTTTTTTTGTTTTCATAAAATGTTTGAATTCCATTGTGGGTAGTTCTTTGATCTTGGAAACATATCTGAATTCCATCGTGGCTGTGCATCCACATATTGGGTAGTTCTTTGATTTTGAAAACATGTCTGAATTCTATTGTGGGTATGCATCCATATATCTGGGTAGTTCTTTGATTTCGGCAACATGTATGAATTCCCTTGTGGGTGTGCGATCGGATATGTGGGTAGTTCTTTGATTTCAAAGACATGTCTGAATTCCATTGTGGGTGTGCATCCACATATGTGGGCAGTTCTTTGATTTCGAAAACATGTCTGAATTCCATTGTGGGTATGCATCCATCGATGTGGGTTGTTCTTTGATTTTGAAAGCATATCTGAATTCCATTTTGGGTGAGTATTCATGGATACGTGCCCGCCATGTGGGCGCATTCAAATGGTGTTTTTGTTTATCTTGAATTTTATTTTGTCGTCTAGCAAATCCTAATATGTATTAGCTCCTCAGGTGGGCATGTTCCGAGGATTACTCGTCTAAAATCTGAGGTTAATATAAGTATTTCATTTTCTTTGATTTTTACATTCATAATTCTGTATATGGAGAGGTGGGCGCTACCTTGTTTTTGGGAACATGTCTGAACGCGTGTATATTTGTGGTTTTGTATTTGTCACTTTGGAGATTTGGGCAATTCGTTGTTATGATAACATATGTGAATTCCGTTGTGGGTGTGATTGTTATTCACGTATGTAGGTGTGTTTGGATGGTTTTCGTTTAATTGGTTATATTGGATGGAAACATTTGATAATAATGCTTATATCTCTTATCAAGATTTGAACTTGGGTTTCTAACTTGAAAATCTATGTTTTTAACCACTTGAGCTCATATCATTTTAAAAATGTTAAGGTTTACCCGTCAGATTAGAACCTTGGTTTACAATGTAAAACTCTTTTGATCTCCATGGCATGTCCCAAATCCAGTGGGCTCGTGTGTTCTGTTGGTTATGTTTCACAAATCCTAATGTGGGTTGATTTGATTATATATTTATTAAAGATCTTAGACTTTCAATGGACACATTTTAGAACACAAAATTTTTTGGAACACAGCATTTCAATTTCTTTAGTTTTTGGCATTCATAATTATGTACATGGAGAGTTGGCCGGTGACTTGTTCTGAGAGCATGGCTGAATTCCATTGTGGGTATGTATTCATGGATAGGTGTATGGAGAGAACATGCTCAGATGGTTCTGTCTGTTTTTTATATGGCTATATTTCACAAGTCCTGATCTGGATTAGCTTTTCAAGTGGGCATGGTCCAAGGGGTGCGTCTGTAAATTGTGAAGTGGATATGTGTATCATGTTAGCAATATTTTATTATTGGCAAAGAAGTGGGAATGAAGGAAAATGATGTGTAATTGATAAGAAATAAAGGTTCTTATTGTTTAATCTTAAATTATTATGTATTTCTGCTAATAGTAATGGTTTACGGTGGAAGCTTGGCCTGGGCAATTGTTATGTGCAAGGAAATGTGTATAATTAGATAAGAAGCGAACTTATAATCTGGTACTTGTTGCTATGAGTCCTCCACCAAAATCCCAAACTGAGGACTTTTGGTTAAGGGCCCTTATCATCAGCATTCTTTTCTCCTCAAATTTTTAGTGTTGTTGCATCATAAAAGGTCTATTAACAAGCTATTATTGGGCGCGTTTATGTGAGAGTGAGGTTATAAATAATGTGGAAAGTATACATGAATCTTGTACATATGTTCAACTTTCAAGATTATTCTTTCAACTTTCTTGAATGCATATCTATATCTTTTATAGATTTTTGCATGATAGAATAATATATGCATGTTGATATTTTTCTCATAATCAATTGCCTAAACATTAAAGCATTGATTTGTAGGTCCCTATTGAGTGCAATAGCATTACGGATTTTTTCCCATGGATGTTGTTCCTGTCCCCAATTCACCTCATAACTGCAAAGGGCTGATTCTTACTGAATTTGGCTCTGAAGCCCAGAATTTTTCTCCTGAAATTTATCAGAAGCAAGCCTAAACTCCTAAGAAATATTGTTTATATGTTGGGATATTAGTCTTAAGCATTATGCCTATCATAGGTTTGGGATTACATTTGCCTCTGTTTATTAACCTATGTATAACTATAGACCATAGTCAATTACATTGAGTTGGCAGGAGTCTCACTTTCTGATCCTTATTATAAACAAGAAGGTTGTTTTGTTGTATGATATTGATCAAATTCATATTAATGCAAGCACCCTTGACATATTTTCTTTTGCCTTCATGTGTGTACAGTTATTTGCTTCTATTTTGTACATATATAGAAACATTTCCAAGGGGATTTTTTTTTTTGAAAAGGTTTCCTTGCATTTCTGAAACACATCTGTCTACAAATGGCAAATTGGGAATTGTCCACCACATCAACATGGTAAAAGCAACAAAAGAACTCATTAAAAGGAATAAGGAAGTATGTAATAATATTATAGTTTCTACTGTCACCAAGGGCTAGGTGGATTGGTAAAACTTTGGGCACTTACCAAGAGGAGACCTAGGTTCAAACCTTGGGGGCATGCCCAATATGGGCAAAGGTAGTAGTCTGACTTGAGTCTGCTGAGTGCGCGCCAGCTTGACGACGGCGGTACCAACCCTGAGCCACTGGGGGTCTCCCTCACTCTGGATGGTGTTTACCGAGGAGAGCTAGCGGTTATAGAGGCAGTTTCAATGATTTGACATGTGTTTGGAGGCAGAAACCTTGAGGATAATGTCTGACCCCGTGGCCAGTTGTTAAGGATGAAGGATGTTACTGATTCCCCTGATATAAAAAAAAAGAAAATATTATAGTTTGTACTTTACAAGAATATACAGTAACTGTATAACAATAATAGTGCATATTACAGATATTAAATATTTATTTGTACATGTATAGGAACGTGTCTGAGGCAAAAAAAAAAACTTGTGGGAAGGTTTCCCTGCATTGCTCAAACACATTGTCTACAAAGTGCATATTGGGAATCATGCACTACAACATCATGGAAAATAAAAAAGTATATAATAATATTATAGTTTCTATTTAATAAGTATATAAAAATAATAGTACATATGTTATTATAGAGAATTATATTATACATTTAATTACAAAATCACATAAGGTAATTATGTTTTAAATTTTGTATTGCCTAATCCTTGCTTTGTAAGTTTTGGGACGCTGCTGCATCTGCACCTGAAACATGCCTGTACCTGCATGAACACTTTTGGTAACTGATCAGTGCACTATTTGAATTACTTTTGCTTTGGTATTTTATTTGTTCAATATATTTTTATAGTTCATTCTCTTTGTGAATCGTTTTTGTTTTGGTGCTAAGTAATCATTAGTAAAATATTTTTCACAAGGTTGTATCTACAGTTGTCACTCAGAGATCTCAAGTTCTATATTTATAATTGAACATGCTATGCACGTTATTATGCTCTTCTAATCATCTTTTTGGAAAATCACATTGTTTAGATAAGTCTATCTGTGTGCTTTGCTCTATGTTTCTGGGTCAGTCATTTTATATTAGAATCTGTTTGCTAGTTGCTGTCTAATGATGTGAGGAATTTTATTTATTTAAAGTTGACATATTGCCTTGCTAATCAGTTCTTAAATCCTTCAATTTATTTCAGACAAAGAAAATGCTCCCAAAACTATTAATGATATGAAGCTTATCAATGCTGGAAAAATTTTGGAGAACAACAAGACACTTGCAGAATCCAGAGTTCCAGTTGGGGATCTTCCTGGCGGGGTTATTACAATGCATGTTGTTGTCCGCCCTCCATCATCGGACAAAAATAGTGGTACGTAAGCTTATTTTGCTTTTGGAAGACTTTATATACCAAATCTAGTTTAAATCTGTAAATTGAATTGCAGAAAATTCATTAATTCATAACCATTCTCTGTAGTGTTAGAACTTAAAATCAGTTATTGTTTCTGAAATTCACAAGTTGGACTTTACTTGGTTGGGCATTGAGATACTACATCTATGGCGCCCTCCACTTAACATTCATTGATCAATCATTTTTCATAGACATTTTGATGACTTACCACAAACAGGCCTTTACCAGTTGTTCTAGTCGACTCTTCAAATTAATTTAATTCTATTTGAAGGATGAAGCCAATTTGTTGAGTTGACGAATTTGACATGTCCACTGATTGGCATAAAGTAGCGATTTGCAGCTGAAAATTGGCCTTCGAGCCGATTGATTTGCCAAACTTCTAAAACCAATATTAACTGAAAATTGACTTTCTGGTTGTTGGTCCTTGCTTTTAGATAATCCCAAAACTTGTTTCAGTTTTTAACCTCAATCATTTCTAGCTATGACATTCCCTGCTCAAGATATGTTGCCTCTTGCAATGTCGTCCAGAGTACACTTGTTTTAACACCATACATGTTTGTTTCCTTGCTATGCCCATGTCTATTTGTAGCTTTTACATTTTATGCTATTGCTTTCTATAGTTATTAAGGTTGCTTCTCGATATCAATCAATAAATGATGTTCTGCATTCTATTGATTGATGGACTTATTTATTTTTAAGGAGAGATGGTTAATTGTTAGTCTTTTGCTATTAATGGGTTACAAAATAATACAAAATCCAAAAGTTAATTTTGAGAAGGAAAAACGTGTAAGATACCAATGTTCTTGGGGGTAACACATATAAGAAATGAACCATGAGTTTGATTTTGGTTTTATTATGAGAAGACATAAGCTCATTAACAATAGCCTGCTCTTGAAAAATTAGATGCAGGGAGAATTGAAGGATTATATTTCTCATTTGGGTTGCTTATTTTTTCCTTGCAAGTAATTTGATAATTGATGACAAAATTGGACTTTGTTAAGAAGGGTTTTAACACCTTAAGAAAATTTTCCTGACTTTCAGATTTTGTATGTTGAGGCTGAAAACAATTTGCCAAGGTTTTCACCTTTCCCAAACGATATGTCTTCCTAAAATAATGAAAAAATGATATGAGGTAGAAGACGTTGGTGTGTCTAGAGAGGGATGCCTCACAATCACAAACTATTTCTGGAGAAAGTTTGTGGTTGTTATAGGATCAAGCAGACAACACTAATCAATGAACCTAATTTCTCTGAAAACCATAGAGTTTTAATTGAACAAAACTTGGTATTAGAATAGATCTATCAATTTTTTTGGGGCCAATCCTATTAAAATTAACAAAAGCTTACATTTGCTGTTAGGTCTTATAAATGTTAAGGTTCACCCATTGGATTAGAACCTTTTTTTATGATGAGAAATTCTTCATTCCTAACCAATTGCCCCGAACCCCATGGACAAGAGATCTATCAATATTGCAATAAAGCAAATATCTAATGTAATGAGTAATATTATTTTCATAGGTTATATGGGATTGAAATGGGCCCCACTTGTATTACATCATGACCACATAGTGGTATTACAACAACTTGGCAATTATGTATGTATCGCTTGACAAGATTCGAACCTCGGTCCCCTCCTTGAAAGTTGAGGAATTTAACCGGTTGAACTAAATGCCATTTGATAATTTGGAAATTTTCAACCTGATGATGAAGAGTATTAATCTGTTAGAATTGATGAAATTGCAAAACTAGGGGCAGTGTGAATGCAATCATATAGTGGTAAGAATCCAACATTTGCAAAAAAAATGCATCAAATAAATATTTGTATTATCCATGCACTGTGATCTCAGAGGCAGAACGATATGTAATGCTTAAAGAAGCCATTGAGGGAATAATCTACTAGACATAAGTAGAGTTAGCATTGTGAAACTGTGGTTCAACTTCCCAATAAATTGAAGGTGAGACATTGACATTCAAATTTCAATGTTCTTGAAGGAAACAATTTCAAATGGACCATTATTTGGGTTCAGTTCTTAAGAGTCAATTCTGCTAGGATAGAACATGGAGTTTTTACTGAGTAGAGACTTCATTATGGAGACTATGAAGACCTTGAGAATTTCATGCTCTTCAATTTTTTTCCTCCATTTCAGTTTCAAATTCTCTGTACATCTCACTAGCAGAGGGTTTACTTTGGCGGTGTTTCTGACTCTTTCAGCCTCCCCGCCCCTCACGCTGTCTAACCAACTTTCTTCGTTCACCTTCCTTCCTGGGTTTCTGTGAGGGGCGTTGCCACTGCTTATTTTTCCCTCTGTTGGGGGCCTTCTTCTGCTCCTCACAAACTCCTTTACTCTTTGTCTACCCATGTTCATGTGCAACTTCCTTGATATGTTAAATTACCCACCCCACCTAAGGCACATAGGATCTGATTGTTATAGGTCTAGTTGCTCTTTAATCCTCCTCATCTTGGGAGAACCATATGCAATATGCAATATACAGAGCTCAAATTTTTAAATCAGTAGATAATCTGAAATTTTTTGTGAGATCTGGAAAATAAAATACTGCATCTCTTCCTTTGAGCAATTAGTGACATTATTGCTCTTAATGGCCCAGATCCATCTCAGGAATATCATCTTTTCCTATTTATTATCTCTGAGCATAGCTTTCAACTTCTTATTATAAAGTTAACACAAGTAATGGTTGGTTCTCTTGGAGAATGTCCTTGATTGTTGGGGCCTTCTATAGTAACCCCTGCTGGCATTAAAGCATTCCCAGCAAGAGCCAAAGAGGGAGCACTCCTATCATCTAACGGTGAAGAATTCCTGATTGTAAGATACTGGTAACACATTAATTAGATGGAACCCTTGTAGGGGTTGTTATTGAGTGGATTTCACTTTTTTGGTAGAGGAGAAATATTACCAAAATCCAAGATGGAAATCCAAGATCATTTAGGGAAATTATCTTTTGGAGAGTGGCCTTGATTGCTGGGGCCTTCTATGGTCATTCCTTTAGCATTGAAGTGTTCCAAGAAACAGCCAAAAGGGGAAGCGCTTAGGCTGAATAAATCCTGGTGGCAGGACACTGCTGATATGTTTGTTATGTGGAACCCTTGGATGGGATGTTAGTCAGTGGATTTCTCACTTTTGTTGGGGGAAAGGTGGTGGACTGGGGACTACCAAGATCGTCTAGATCAATGAAAGGTACAATATAATGTGCATAATGTAGGAACAAAGAAATATTTGTCCCTTACATATGAATTAAAAACTGCCATAAGTGAATCCATTCATCACAACATGAATACAAGTGTGAGACGGAAATTGCGGAGGGGCTTCGACCAGCAGACAGGAATGGGCGTGCTGGCTTCCTGGTCCCCATTCTGTGTTGGGTCCGCGGCATCTCACTTTGAGGATAGGGGAAGATTCTTAAGAGTCTACGGTTTTGTGTTTAGGTTCGAGAACATCTGTGTTTTCCTAAGATATCCCTATTGACTACCTTGCTTAACCTAACACTGCCTAACTACAAATGCAAGAAAAACAACATGCAGCAGACAGATTTATGGCCTATATGCTTTTGATTTTTATATGATAAAATACGATGCACCTTTGATTTCAGAAAGGGTTAAAAGGGGAATGCAACACACAGGCCTAGTCTCTAAATGCAATTAGATTTCCAATGATGATACAAAATTGTTCTAAGATGCTAAACACTAAACTCTAAATGATTGATAAAGACAGTTTCTTTTACTTTTTCGTTTTCTTAATAGTTAATAAGAACTGAAAACAGAACAGAAAGAAACAGCAGGCAGATGACAGAAAACCAGACCTAAGCTAAAAAAAGATGGAAAGAAACAAATTGACCTGCTCCTGCCCTGTGGTAGTAGAGCTACTTGCGACAATGCTTTTGGCTGTGCCCTTCCACTTAAACAGACATTTGCAAAGTGGACAGAAGGAAATATGATCAGATGCAGAGGGGTCTGCCTGAGTCAGTGGAAGGTTTTCACTCCCTTGGCTGGCATCAGACCCCTGTTCACAGTAAGATAGGGAAGACAAAAACTGAAACTGGTATTTATTGCACAAAGGGAAAAAGTGCCACAGTCAAGCAATAGTGTCGATGGTGCTTGCGATTGTCAGCAGCGCTCTTGTTGTCAGCAAACAGGGGCAATGCCTGTAGATATTACAGTCTCTGCTACGGCAGAACCAGAGCGCAGTAGCGCTGCTGGTTATGCAATCCTGTGACGCTTCCGTCCGCAGATGCAACATAGTTGGGTTTCCAGATTTGGAAACCCACAAGAGATGATGGGATCCTGACCACTAGGGTACAAAGATCCTGATTGTAATGATCTCTTGCTAATTTGATGCAAATACGATTGAAATTAATATATAAGGACTATGGTGCAAAATCAAAATTTATGGCAAAGCTAATCTAAATGCAAAATTATGAAAGCTATGTGAAAATGACACGGGCCAAAGCCATGCTAATTTGATGAAGAGTCTGTCCCAAATGCTTGCACCAATGCAGTCGTAGAATGAACTCCAAAAGCTCCACCTTGCACTCAAATTGTAGAAGGCAGCACCTCGTCTCCACTGGTTCAAGCTTCAGATGCACAGAACACCAACATGCAACTTTGGATGTGAGCCAACAAGTTGGAAGAGTTCTGCATGCTAATGGAGGAATTTATGATTAATTTTGGCAAAGTTCCTCTAACCTTTCGAGATGCACTTCTTGGGTTCCTCCAAGGGCTGTTTTTATAGAAGCCATGGCTCCCTTGGAGAATCCGTTAGAGGGAAAATATGCGTTAGACAGGATGGGGGAGAGTTGTTAGCAGATCTAGAGTTGCAAGGATTGATTGGAAGTTTAACTGGTAGGATCAACATAGATTGGCAGTTAAGAAGATTTTATTGGGAGTTTGGTTGACTGAATTGGCAGTTGCAGGTTGATTGATATGCATGATTGCCAGTTAGGACAGGTGATTGGTGATGAATGGAGATCAGATGAGATTTGCAAGGCGAAGTTCCAATAGCGTGGGAGGAAAGAGCGCAATGGGTGCTAATGTTCTTAGTGCTAATGTAAAAAATGACCGTTGGGGGGGCAATTGGGCGGGAAAGATGAAATTTGAAGATTTAGCAAATGCGCTGTGAGCCAGTCAGTAGTGCCACTGGTGCTATCGTCTCAGGTACAACGCTTTTGCTTTGGGGCATTAAATGCCCCTAAGTTCTTAGTGTTAATGTCAAAAATGAACGTTGGGGGGTCAATTGGGCGGGCAAGATGAAATTTGAAGATTTGGCAAATGCGCTGTGTGCTAGTCAGTACTGCCATTGGTGCTATCGTCTCAGGTACAACGCTTTTGCTTTGGGGCATTAAATGCCCCTAAGTTTGGTCTTTAGATGCTTAATTGGCTAGATGAAGTAAATGTTGGTAAGTTTTTAAGATTTGGTGATGTGCTGAAAATTGGATGTTAATGTTTCAGAACCAACCAAGATCCAAACAAGCTAGAATCATATTGTGTAAGTATATTATTGATTTTATATCTCGTTCATTCATGGATATAGTATTTATTTGGATGATATGGAGGATTCATTGTGTTTAGTGCATTATGAGTTCTCCAATGCAAAAAGTTAATTACAGTCGTTTTCCTTGAGCAAACTTTCAAGTATGAGGAGGGGCTTGTGATTGTCACAACTAAGAATGCATATGACCTAAACATGTATTGTTTGTGGCATTCTAGTTCATTTAGTCTATGTCAGTTATTTTTATTACCAGCTTGTTTGTGTGATTTAAATTTTTTTTTTGTTTGTTTTGTGATTTCATTCTATCATGCATCTCAGTTTTTCTCTTTGTTGAAATTGCTTGCTTGCATTTAAGGTTCCCAGTGTTGAGAAATGTAGCTCGGACAGGAACTTCTTGCACAGGCTTCAGTATGAACGTGCTAGAAGTGGTTCGAGACATTTCTAATTCTATTTTGAATTTCACTTAAATGATTTTCTATTTTTAAGTTCACTTAAGTGATTCTATTTTGTAATTCACTTAAGTGATTCTATTTTGAAATTCACTTAAGTGATTTTCTATTTTAAGTTCACTTAAGTGATTCTATTTTGTACTTCACTTAAGTGATTCTATTTTGATATTCACTTAAGTGTTTTTCTAATTTTAACCTTACATCTCAAGATGAGATGAGATCTAATCTTAGGGTTAGAGAGATTAGGGTTATCTTTTTCAAGGATAAAAGGAGAAGATCAAGAGTGTTTTAGATACACAGAAAAGAATGGGAGGAGAACAGATTGCAGAAGGAAAACTACAAGCTTAGGAGGAGAAGAACAGTGATTGCTGACTAGAAAAGCAACAAGAGAGCAGAAGTGTTCTGCTGTAGCTGGAGCCTCTTTTATTTGTAATAGTTCAGGTTCAGAAATATATTTAACTTCTGCTGTTCACGTTGTTTATTTTTCCAGCCATTTGTGTGACTGTTGCATGTTTGAATAAATTATTCTCAGATCTGATTTATTTTAAAATAACATAGGACATCAGTTATCTAGGGTTGGAAAATTTACATGGTATCAGAGCTAGGTTTTGTGATTGAGATCCTCAAGGGTTTACAGCAGTAGATCACTGCTGGATATTAAGAAAAAAAAAACAGCAATTAGGGTTTCAAGCGAAAAAAAAAAACAGCAGTTAGGATTTCATTTTTTTTTTTTTTGCTTTTTATTTGCAGGACTGTTTTTTTTGAGTCATTAATATTTCAGCAGTTAGGGTTTCAAGCAAATAAAAAAAAACAGCAGTTAGGGTTTCATATTTTTTTTTTGGCTTGAAGGACTAAGCTTATTTGCAGGACTGTTTTTTTAGTCATTAATATTTTAGCAGATCTCAAAGATGGCAGTAGCTAGCCTCAGATTTGAGGATAGATTGGAAGGTGCCTCAAAAGTTTCGCCCTGGAAAGTTAGGTTAATGTTCTTATTGGAAGATAATGATCTCTGGGATATTGTCAAGGCTGATGTGACTTTGCCTATAGATATGCAGGAATTCGTAGCTCACAAAAAGAAGGAAGTGAAGGCCAAGCGGATGATCTTGGATGCAGTGAAGGATCACCTGATTCCTCACATATTTGAGAAGACTAAGGCAAAGGAGATGTTCGGTGCCCTGGTTAGCCTCTACAAGAGCGAGAACATAAACCGGAAGATGATATTGCGGAACAAACTCAGATCTATGGAGATGACCAGATCTGACACCGTTACCAGTTACTTGATGAAGATCACGCAGATTCGTGATCAACTGGCAGCAGTTGGGGAGACAGTTGAAGACACAGAGATGGTGAACGTGGCACTTAATGGTTTCTCAGCTTCATGGGAACCATTTGTCAAAGGCATTTGTGCTCATGAGAACCTTCCCAAATTTGAGAAATCGTGGGATGATTTCATCCAGGAGGAGACTCGGATGGAGTCAAAGGCCAGCAAGAAAGGTGGTGACGATAACCTAGCTCTTTTTGGGCAAACTAAGAAGGGCAAAGGTAAAGGACCCAATAAGGGTAAGGTAAAGAATGAGGAGTCAACCTCACAGTCAGGGAAGAAGGACTTGAGCAAGATCAAGTGCTTCATTTGTCATAAGCATGGCCATTATGCATCACAGTGTCCAGACAAGAAGGGCAAAGGGAAGCAGCAACAGATGCAGGTAGTAGCCTCTGCAGAAACTCAGATGAGTGAGTTTGCTGCCAAATTCGAGAAGGATTACTCATTGGTCTCTTGCCTTTCTACCAGCACGGTTCCAAGGAATGCTTGGTATGTGGATAGTGGGGCATCTCGGCACATGACATCAGCCCAACAATGTTTTACCAGTCTACAAGAGCAGGACTCAAGGGTTCAGGTTGAGCTTGGTGATGATACCAAATATCCAATTGTAGGAATTGGTACCATTCCTTTTCAACTCCAGTCGGGGAAATCTTTAGACTCTGATGATGTTTTGTTTGTTCCAGGTCTCAGGAAATAAGGGATATGCAGTGGAGTTCAAGAACCAACATGTCCTTATTAGACCAAAAGAATCTAGCCCAGAAACAACGCAACTAATAGGGTTAGAGAAGGCAGTCTATACAGGTTGCAGGGTGAACCTGTTCGAGCCCTAGTTCATAATAGTAACAACTTATGTGATTTGTGGCACAAGAGGATGGGGCACCTGCATCATAGAGCGTTGCCTATTCTGAGGGAGATAGTCACAGGTCTTCCAGAGTTTAGCATTGAGCAACAGGGAGTATGCAGAGGGTGCACGCTTGACAAGCATGCCAAGGCTGTTTTTTCAAACAACGAGCATAGGTCTAAGAAGATACTAGATCTAGTACATTCGGATGTTTGTGGACCGATGTCAGTAGCATCAATTTTAGGTAGCATGTACTATGTTTCCTTTATTGATGATTTCTCTCGCAAGACATGGATCTACTTCTTAAAAACCAAGGATGAAGTCTTTAGCAGGTTTCATGAGTTCAAAGCTCTAGTTGAGAACCAGACAGAGAAGAAGATCAAGGTCTTGAGATCAGACAATGGGGGTGAATATACCTCCAAGGAGTTTGATGGTTTCTGCAAGCAAGCAAGAATCAAGAGGGAGTTGACTGTTCCTTACAACCCACAACAGAATGGGGTTGCAGAGCGAAAGAATCGATCCATCATAGGGGCTGTTAGGGCCATGATTCACGACCAGGGCTTGCTGATGTTTCTTTGGGTAGAAGCATGCAACACAACAGTCTACATCCAAAACATGTGTCCTCACAAGATCTTGGAGGACAAGACATCAGAGGAGGCATTCACTGGTGTGAAACCAGAGAGAAGAGGAAGACAGTAGTGAGCAGGGATGTAAAGTTTGAGGAGGACGTTGCATCCAGGAAGTCCCATGAGCCTATTCCAGTGATAGAGAGCGAGGAGCAAGAAGCTCCGAAGGTTGAGCCAGGGTCACCAAAGACACCGGTGGTTTCCGGTTCGGAACAACAACCTTCAGGTGAGGAGGTGGAGACATTAGCCCCTTCCAGTTCTATCAGGAGACCTCAATGGCTACCAGTGGTTTCCAGTTCAGAACAACCTTCAGGTGAGGAGGTGGAGACATTAGCCCCTTCCAGTTCTATCAGGAGACCTCAATGGCTTACACAGACATTGAGGGATGTCGAGGAGTATGTTGAGGCTCCTAGCAGCATGATTAGGGAGAGCAGGCCTCCAAGGAAGTTTTCAAGCTACATGGCATTGATGAGTAAGATCATAAATTCAGAGCCTACCGGTTTTGAGGAGGCAACAAACCGAGCAGGTTTGGCGGGATGCCATGGTGGAGGAGTACACCTCCTTCATGAAGAATGATGTTTGGGACATAGTGCCAAGACCGGAGGGGAAGTCAGTTGTGAGTTCCAAGTGGCTCTACAAAATTAAGCATGCTACGGATGGTAGCATCGAGAAGTTCAAGGCAAGGTTTGTGGCGAGAGGGTTCTCCCAGAAAGAGGGAGTGGACTATGAGGAGACTTTTGCTCCAGTCGCCAGATACACTTCCATTAGAGCAGTTATGTATTTAGCTTCATCTATGGGATGGCAGATTCATAAGGGAGCCGTAAAGCTCTAGTATATTCCCACAGATCAACAGGTAGCTAATATTCTAACCAAGCATTCAAAGACAAACTTGGATTGGTGCAAAATTCCTTCCTCGCTAAGAGGGAGTGTTGAGAAATGTAGCTCGGACAGGAACTTTTTGCACAGGCTTCAGTATGAACGTGCTAGAAGTGGTTCGAGACATTTCTAATTCAATTTTGAATTTCACTTAAGTGATTTTCTATTTTTTTTTTTTTTTTTTTTTTAGCGAAAAACCCCTTGTGGGGCCGCCTTGGTCTAAGAGACCACGAACAGGGGGGTTCTAATATCAATTGGATTTTGGATACCCAATTCAACATTTTTTGGTAGGGTGGAGATTTGAACCTGGGACCTCCCTTGGAGGATTGCCCTCTCCTCTCCAACTCCCCTACAACACCTGGGTAGTGATTTTCTATTTTTAAGTTCACTTAAGTGATTCTATTTTGTAATTCACTTAAGTGATTCTATTTTGAAATTCACTTAAGTGATTTTCTATTTTTAAGTTCACTTAAGTGATTCTATTTTGATATTCACTTAAGTGATTCTATTTTGATATTCACTTAAGTGATTTTCTATTTTTAACCTTACATCTCAAGATGAGATGAGATCTAATCTTAGGGTTAGAGAGATTAGGGTTACCTTTTTCAAGGATAAAAGGAGAAGATCAAGAGTGTTTTAGATACACAGAAAATAATGGGAGGAGAACAGATTGCAGAAGGAAAACTACAAGCTTAGGAGGAGAAGAACAGTGATTACTGACTAGAAAAGCAACAAGAGAGCAGAAGTGTTCTGCTGTAGCTGTAGCCTCTTTTATTTGTAATATTTCAGGTTCAGAAATATATTTAACTTCTGCTGTTCACGCTGTTTATTTTTCCAGCCATCTGTGTGACCGTTGCATGTTTGAATAAATTATTCTCAGATCTGATTTATTTTAAAATAACATAAGACAGCAGCTATCTAGGGTTGGAAAATTTACATCCAGTAAGTGACACATGTTAATATGTTTGTGGTTTGGAAATTCTTAGTTGAAAATTCAGTCATAGGCCAAGTAGTAGTTACTAGGTTACATACGGTGAGGGAACTAGCCATTTGTTGCAACTTTGTCCTATTTTGATTGCAACACATTATGAATGACTTATCTTACATGCGCTAATCTTACTATTTGGGAGGTAGAACATAATACCAGAAACTTGATGATAGTACCAGGACATGCATTAGTATTACTGGAGAGAACATTTATTGAGAAGGAGCATCTTTTAACATAGGTTCAGATTGATGCAGTTTATTCACCATTGGAAACTTCATTTGGAACAGTACAAAACTGATGGTCATAATGAAAAATCTGAGCAATATCGAGAGAGGTATGGCTGTGGAACTGGAAATTTGATTAAGTCATATTACAAAAAAAGGCCATAATATCTTCTAATGTGGGTAAGCATTTTTTATGCTATTTTTTTATGTTTGCAAGAAAATTTGATGTTCTTCTAGATTACCTATGTTTCATTAAGCAATTGAAAGGGATATCTATTGAATGCAAGTGTTCTTGAGACCCTAGTTTTTCAGTATTAAAATTGGGGAAGTCAATTTATTTTGTTAGAAGTTAGAGAATAAGGCCAAGGAATTAGAAGAGAAGAACAAGGCTATTAAGGCCTTCTAACTTCTAAACTAAATCCCTTGCAACACAAATTTATGGGTTGATTTAAGGGTTGATTCCTTGTATAATGACTTCCTTTTAGATAATTGATGATAATGACGATACAACTGGCATCAGAGCCTAGGGTTTGAAACTGGAGCACCTGGTTCTGTATCAGAAGAGGCATATTGAAGGATTGCTTGGGATTGCTCACATTTGGATTTGCATAGTTGAGCAATAATTCGAGAAGTTCCTGGATGTGTTTTTGGGATGTCGGACGCATCTCTGAGAAGATCCCCAATTCCCAGGATGCATCCCCATGGAACATGGTAATTGAGGCACTGGCTGAAACTTAGAAGTTTCCAGATCATTGAGGTATTTTGGATCTCTAGGGTTTTATTATATATATATTCCCTTGAAATACATTATTGTGCAATGTAATTATTTACTTGTGAAATATTCCTCTCTTGTGGAGAACATTTGATCAGTGCTTAAACTACTTTAACAAGTTTGTAATGTTTAAATACTATGTTGGGAAATAAATTGTTTTGACGGAGAATTGGGTTCTTGTGTCAGCCCATCTTAAGCTTCTCAAGAATGTTTTATAGAACCAAGTGAAATCCATTGAGATTGTATCCATTTTCTAGTGTATCATCTGAATGCATTTCTAAATAAATGTGATTGATTTGCCTATGCGTTTGATATTCCAGACATCATAACATGATAATGGAGCCAATCATTGGGGCAGAAATTTGCCCTAAAGGAGTCAATAAGATCTTGTGAATTTGTGATTCTGTGGTCACCATTTTTGTGACTCACTATGAGAGGAGTATTGGCAATGACTGACAAAGATTTGATTTATGCCCAGAATATCAGAATGAGCCCTTAAATGGTTGGAATTTGATGTTAGCAGTTAGCATGTGTCATGATGGCCTCAAGACTTAGCACAATGCAAGAGCATGTTGGTGGCATTCATTTAACAATGTGAGCTGGGGTAAATGTGATGTCATCATCAGATTGGATGTGTTTTGCCATGTTGATGCCCAGAAAAAAGCAACAAAAGAAAGATTGATGAAGATATGGCTACTGTTTAAGATAATTTTTCTGAATACTGCTATTTGTTCTGTTGACTCTGTGATCCCATTTCTCTAGGTTAGTCAAAAGACGACATGGTCATATCTGTACAACATTACAAATGGTAACAATGAAAGATGGTGCACTGAAAGAGACTTATGTTTAAATGTGGAAACTCCTACATGAGTCTGGATATGGTGCTAATTCTGTCATTTGATGGTGGCACAAATCGTTATTTTTTGTTGTATAATTTTAGCAGGCAGAACATTATCCTCAGATCATGCTAAGTGCTGAATTTCTTTTTCTAGCATAAGATCATGGTGTCACTGGTGGGTGAACAGAAGCATCTGCATGCTTAAATCACTACATTGGTGACTAAAGCTCTCTGTGGTCATATTTAAATAGAAGTCAACAAAAAACTATCTCCATGAATTCTTTTTTCATGTACACATTGTAAGCTATTGAGGTATGGAATATTTCATTGAAAATAAAACGGTTAAAACCACACAGTGAGTTTGTGTGTTCACTGAAAAGGCCATGAGTTTATGTGTTCACTGAAAAGGCCATGAGTTTATGTGTTCACTGAAAAGGCCATGATCAGAGCAGGATTAAATGTTATGTGATATAACAAAATGTCTATCTTTGTTAGAAATTCTATTTGTATTGTTAAACAAGATGTGCAATACTGATGGAACTATTTAAGATTATAGACATGTATTGTTGTAGTGGATGAGGATAATCTTGGTCTTGAGGCAAGATAGATGTATGGTATGGTTACAGTGTATGATGTGAAACTGATCAAGATGAGCAGGTATGCGTTTTATAGTGGAAGGGAAACAATTTTGATGTGGTTTCTAGACAAATAATGTAAAATACAAATATGAAAATTGTATGTGGCCTTAATGGAAGACGGTTTCAACGCATTTGCATGGATAGCAAAGAAAGTGGAAGATATAACAATGTTGAGACAGCATTACTTGATCTAATGGTAAACTAACATGGCAAAATAAGGAGTTTTCTGAGACAGGGATATAGTCCCTCCAAGCTTTAGGACAAGAATGGAGTTTTTGATAATCTTCTGGAAGAGAGTGTTGTCTCCAAATTGTCTTCATGCAGAGATTTTTCTTATGTGCTGGAGGACAGAATCACAATCAGATTATATTGGGTTGTTGAAACTTGAAACTACATCGTTTAGATGTAAGGGGAGCAATACTGAGTTGGGTATCAAGGTTGTTTTAGAAGTCTTTGCCAGAGGAGGGTTGGGGAGATTAGAGAGAGTCATACTTTGAGTTTTGTCAGTGGCCACATGACAAAGACATTAGCATTGGCACATTAATGTGTAATTTAGCAAAAGCAATTTCTGGATGGTGAAACCACTGTAACGAGTTCAAAATGTATAAATGGTATATTAAAAATTTAAAAAATGGTAGAATCGGGTTCCTTTGGCATCCTGGGCTTGTGAAGGATATAATTCCATTGCATAATAGTAAAATCTATGAAGACTCTTTCTGTTTGTTCCAGCCTATCGTATGAATACATTGGATAGTCTTTTAAAATCTTATTGAAATTGTACAAATGCACATAAAGGATGGTCTTTAGGTCATAGCCTAGGCTGCACACGTATTGGGCATATAAGAGCCCCTTGGGACAAGGGAACTTTTCACATCACATTAAATTATATTGTTTAAGTTTTATACCTCTTTGCTTTCAACCTTTTGACCAAGCTCATGGAAAATTGAACTTTAACACACATATAAACAACACATGTTTTAATACAAATAATGTTAGAAGGATGATGTCATGAGTTACTCTATTATCTAATTAATAGACATCAGGGACAACATGAACAGAGTCACACTTTGTCAATAATAATTAAATTATTAATACACTCAACAAATATTTTAAGTCTATAACAATTATGTTCTTTCATTTCATGTCTCTGATTTGCTTCTGTTCAATAATCCAGAAATTATTGCAAGGTGAAGCTTAGCGTAGGCAATGGGTGTCAAGAGACATTTCAGGCTGATAGTAATTCTAGTTATATACATGCTTAGAATCTATTGACGTTTTTCTGTTTATAATTTTATGCAAACACAAACATTACTTGTGTATCATATTATTGTCTTTTGTCAATGGATTTTTTCAGCTATGCTATGTCTTTATGATGCAGGTTGAACCACAATTTTGTTTGTACTGATCCTATTTGCTGCAGCATGTCTGGTTTAATATGTTAATATTCCCTTCCCAATGAACCCCTGTGCTGCATATGACAAATATTAGTAATAAAGTGACACAATATTACACAAGATACAAGACATGAAGTGATGCACTGCATTAAAACAGGGTATTCTAGTTTTTTGATGTTGGATTTTAGTAATCCAACCAAAAGAAAGGCAAAGAAGGATCACCAAAACTATTATTCAATTTAATTAGAAATGGGAATCTCACTCTTTGTTATGAAGGTTCTTGCTCTATCTACTAAGGTTTACCCTATGAAATAAAGGCCAAAGTTTAACAATGCTTTTTCCATGGATTTATGTTGTAGCAGCACCAGCCACTACTCAATCGACTGCTCTTAGTCCACCCTAGTCAAAGAGTGATCTTAATATATATATGCTTTAACTATTCTTTAATTTCTTAGTCCTCTTTCTAATAACTTTTTATTCCTTCACATTAATCTGTTTCTTTTTTGTTTTTTAGCTTTTTCCAGTGGTGGGTAACTTCTCTAACCAATATACTCTCATCACCAAAACCTCCCATTCTTCAGATGTTCTTCCAGTGGGACCAGTGACCACATACGTATGCCAGCCCCAACAAAAAGATATATTTCCCCTATGAAGATAGTTTCTCGATCGTGCCATGATTCAATTTATTTTAGCATAGGAACCATATATTATGCTCTACCCTTCTGGATCGTGATTTTTTCTCCCTTCCTCTCTTTCAGCTTAATGTATACCTCCCTATGACTGAAGTGGTCTATTCCTTGTAATTCATTTCAATACACTTGTAATACCTCCCTATGACTGACTGGATTAATTGATGAGGCAGTTTAACCTCACCTATTGGACAGAGATCCATTGGTCTCTTCAATGGCATGGAACTGATGTTAATTCTGGATTTTAGCAAAATTAAGGGGCAAGTCAAAAGTGCAGTGTACCTATTTCATATTCAAGCTATTGCCATGGATATATACAGAATTCCAAGATTTACCATATTGTTCTCTGGGTATCTCTTAGGATAGAGAAAGTTTGTTGTCCCATAATACATCTCCTGCAAAGTTGGGAAGCATAAAGAGGTAATGCACACCAGCAATACCAAGCCCACATAATGCAGACAAAAGTTGCGGTGAAGCAGGCCAACGGTAGCTGCAAACAAAACTCTGCACTGCATGATTTTTTTCCTTGTGGCAATGAATCTGGGCAAACTCAAACTGTGAATTTCAGCAATTAAATTTGTCTTTCAGTTCAGTGAAGAGAAACAAGAACTTCTATTGAATATACTGATTGAGTTTTGAACTTTGGCATATTTTGAACTTCATGGAAGTAGGTTGCTGACCTGTGTTACATGGTGTGCAAGTTGATGCTATAACAATAACTTTTAATAAGCACCCATGAAACTATCTGCACACGGATTTTTTGTTGGTAATAATTGCCAAAGGAAATAGAGTACATCATGAACAATTACCCCATTTACAGGCATAATTTTAGATTAGAATCTGCATGCATAATAATATGTCCTGATTTTTTACACATCTTCCAAGGGGCATGAATGTTTTGAGTTTTTGTTGCAAAGGAAACATTTGACAAATTCAATAAAAGGGCTGAGAGAAGCCTCAAGGGAGTCAAAGAGGAAAATTGTTCAATGAGAAAGTGGAAGTAGCTCTCTGACCATGTTGTCAATCAGGTTTCTTTTGTGTAAAATGGCCTTCTAAATGCTCTTTTATCCTATATTAAGTGATTGGGAAGATTGATTTGAATAGATTTAAATAGTGAAATAGTTGAATATATTTTTGATATATAGTTGCACAAATTTCATCTAATATGAATTCATTATTTCTCCCCCCTCCTTATCAAACTAAATACAAATTGGTGAAACCTTTTTGATACCTTATAAACTTGCTCATGGATCTTTTTGTGTTTACCATTGGAATTTTATGCCTATGGCTGAAATTGATGTGAATTTTACTCCATATTGATGAATTTATGCCCAAGTAACGGGTAAATGCTTCCATTTCAAACATAAATTGAATGAACAGCAGAAAAATCAAGAACCGGAAATGAATTATACAAGAACATCACATTTTATGTTGAGAGGGGTTGAAAAACTGTAAACACTTTACATTCTCTTTGATATGGTGAATAAAAATGTATGGCAGCTAATCCTCACTGGATGGAGGTCGTGCAACTTTGGATGCAGCTCATGTACTTTGCTGGAGCCCTAAAATTGTTTGTTCCGAACATAGTAGTCAGACTCGGCCGGACTCTCGAGTACTCGGCCGAGACCGAGTCCGAGTGGGCTCAGCTGCGTGGAGCCCACTCGGACTCCTTTTTTTCTTGGACTCGGCCGAGTCCGAGTCCGACCCGAACTCCCGAGTTCCAACGTCGGGACTCTGCCCAATAAAAATTAAATTTAAAAAAAAAAAAAAAACTCGCCTTCTACTTCAGTTTCCTTTTAATGGATCCATGACTTGCCACACCAAGCATCTGTGAGAGGTACGACGAGGTGGCTTACGGGTAGCCACTCTGGAACTGTTGGGAATGCAATCAGGCACCAATTCGCGCCCGAAGTCAACTCGTAGGCGGAGAACGGGTACAGTAAACAAGGGCAGAACCTGGTACGCGATCAACAGGCGATGAAAGGCAGAGAAGCAATTTATATATAGGCGGAGAACGGGTACAGTCAACTGATAGGCGGAGAAGCAATTTAAATATATATATCCTCTTCATATCAATTTATATTCATGGATTTGATTTAAAAGACCTGCAGGAAGGGGAGGGGCAGGCGGATGGCCAAAGACTGGCTCCCAAAGCTAGCTAGGTTTTGGGCTGATTCGATGAAAGCAAATAGAAAATAATTCCTTTTGAAAATAAGTACCGATATTTTTCTTTGTAATGTGGCCACGTTCATCACCGACATCAAAATAAAGTTAGAACTCTCAGACAATTAGAAATAATATTATATAATTCACAAATAATATTCTATAATTTAATTTTAAATAAATTAAGTCATAGATTTTTTTTTTATTTGGTTAGTGTGAGAAACCCCTACGACCAACGCACATGGTTGAGCAGTCTCCTTCCAACTATGAACCCTCGTAAAGCCGAGAGTTATGCTTATCAATAGGGAATTTAACACACAACCACCACATACCCACCCCCTCACACACTCGCCCATGCCGCGGTTTGAACCTTGGACCTTCCGAAGAAATTAAAAAAAAAAATTAATTTCAAATAATTATAATTTGTTATTTTTATTGCGTTATGTTTTTATTTCTTTTCAAGACACTTTATAGGTTTGATTTTTAATCGTTATTAAACGTCGCGCTGCACTATTCTATTAATCTAGATAAGTTAATTATTCTTTTAAAACTTTTAATTGTACAAATAAAATGTTAATTATACTTTAATATTTATATAATAATGTATTAGATATTTGGAACTATTATCGTTTTAGCCGATGCCAATGTCTTAAATATATATTTAAATATCCGTGTGAGTGTGGTGGTCTACTGGCAAGGATGCCACTTGCATTATCGGTGATGTGACCCGGGTTCAATCCCCACGACGGATGTGTATAAGAATATTACTCAAAATAAATATATATACTAATTTTTAGAATAGTGTTTGGATTTTTTTAATTGTAAGCGAGTTGGTCAACTTTTCATTGAATATCTAACTTGGTTTGGGTAAGTTAGATTGAATGGTGTTAATCCTTCTAAAAATTTCATTTCCTAATCCATGTATGTGGTTTATCGGTAAGGACGTCACTTGCATTATGATGAAACCTAAATTCAACCTCATAGGAAATGTGTATAAAAAATATTGATAAGAAAAAAAAAATAGACATAAAAAACTTTAGTTCTTTAGAAGCACATTTTGACTCTTGAGAGATTGTATTTGCTTAGTGCTACTGCTATTTGATTTTGTATTTTGTCATGGCTCATGAGCACATTTTGTACTATAAACATTTTGATGAATACAAGAATGAATATGCTCCTTCCTCTTGTTAATTTGTTATTTGTATAATGTTAAATGTTGAGTAAGTGTGTTAGAATGTACTAATAAGTAATATGCATGAAAAACTTATTTTTTAATAAAAAATTGTTTTTTTTTTCATTTTTTATTTTTTCGAGTTTTTTTTTGAGTCTTGCCGACTCCCGAGTCCAACTCCCGAGTCGACCTTCCGAGCCCGAGTCGAGTCCGAGTTTTGCTACTATGGTTCCGAATAAAAATCTTGCTCAAACATGCTAAAAGAGCCTCTGATCCTTTAGATTGGATGTGTTAATTAATTAAGGATGTCTTTTTATTTTTTGTCTCTTCATTTTTTGCATTTGAGTTTTGGACACTCTTCAGCTTTCCACCATGAGTTTGGACTCCTTTTACCTTTACAAAGACTTTTCACTATGTAGTTTCTGGGGCAGTAATTACACACTATGTAGTTTCTGGGGCAGTAATTACGCATCATGTAGTTTCTCAATTTGATTATTTTTTGGCATACCTCCCCAATATAGAGGTTTTTGGTGCCACAAAGTTCATTTTTCAGGTAAGATGAGGAAGCAATTGCCCTCCTTTGGTCTTGGAACACCTTGTATTTTTTATTGGAATTTGCCTCTTTGGACAAATCTGTCAATATTGTTGATCTCTTGAGGGACTTTGTCTAGCCTTCTATTGCTATATGGTGTCTTCCACCATTTCTTAAACCATTGGGTGCAGTTTTTAAGCAATGGTATAACTTCCTTACCTTTTCCTTCTTCATCCAACATAGAAGGTTCACAGAACTTCAAGATCTTTAGATTCATCACAGAATACATATTCATATGCGATGGCAAATTTAATTCAACTGTCAATATTGTTGATCTCTTGAGGGACTTTGTCTGGCCTTCTATTGCTATATGGTGTCTTCCACCATTTCTTAAACCATTGGGTGCCAAGTTTTTAAGCAATGGTATAACTTCCTTACCTTTTCCTTCTTCATCCAACATAGAAGGTTCACAGAACTTCAAGATCTTTAGATTCATCACAGAATACATATTCATATGCGATGGCAAATTTAATTCAAATGCATTTCTACCTCCTTGCAGAATGATTTCAGACCGACTAATATCTTATTTTTTTCAAATTTTTACCCTTGCTCTTGAAGCATTCTGTTGCTTTTGTAGTGCTGAATTTTCTTCCATTTCTCCACCATGAAGATGAGATTCCTTCCTATGCTGGTTGTGTCTTGCTTTGTATATGATCTGAGACCTCACGAGTTAAAGTTTGCTCTTTAGTCAACAAATCACATTTTTGCAATAACTGTGCAACCCTGTTTGCTTCTAAGTTCTGTTCTTTCTTGATGGCATCTTGTTGTTCAAGTATTCATCAATTGGTATCATGGCAAGTAGCCAAATGTGTCTCCAATGAAGACAAACTAATTGATGTTTGAACTCCCCTATTTGTTGATTTTTGAAGGATGCATCAAATGGTGTCATCGCAAGTAGCCAAATGCATCTCCAATGAAGACAAACTAATTGACATTTGAACACCTTTATTTGGTGAGTGTTCATTCAGGATCAAACTCTTATCCTAAGCCTTAAGTTTCTTTGGGTCTTGCCCTCCCAACATTTGTAACAATTGTTGGTTGTTTACTTTGATTTGACCATCCAGATGTGGATGGAATGTGGAGGTGAACTACAATTTGGATTCTTTTATTTTAAACAAGGTGTCCAAAAGCTGTTTTGCAACCTGCGCATCCATACATTAGTGAAGAATATCTTGAGACACTTTGGAATAGCGATTAATCCTTGCATGGAATTAAAAAATTCTGCTTTCTAGAAGGATCTCTCACTAAGATCCAGGAATTGTTACCTTGGCCTTGGGAAAATCTCCCTAGAAAGTCTATGGATGTGCTTGCCCATGTGGAGCTAGAAACAGTAGCAATGTGTTCAATTCCAATTTTTATATTCTTTTACTTGCTTGCGCTATATGGTATACACATCAATGAGTCTTGCTTTATCCAATTCTATTTTGGATCAATGTGTACAATGTTGCATGTTGATAACCATTTTCCCATTCCAAAATTATACTCTAGAGGCATGGGCCTTCCTCATGAGACCAATTCCACTATCTCTTTGAGGTACCTATTGCTTGTACAACTTAGATAAAAAGTCTTCTTTGATGTGGAAATCAGCTGCCCTCCCTAATTCATGTTGTTTGGGTATGTATACAAAGATTTGGACCTTCTTTGCATTCTTCCTTGTACACCCCATGTGTGGCAGACTCTAGTAAGATGTGCACAACTGCAGTTGTCCTCTAGAAACATCTTAGACAAATGAATGCAATTATTCTTGGAAGAAGTTTCTTCCTCTTCTTTTGGGCAGGCTGAAGCATTTCTTATTTTGTCCTTCTTCTTTAGAGTACCTAGACACTATCTTGATATTATACCTGCCTTCTTTATGCTTATGTGCTCCATTGCTTGGACTCTAAGGGGTTGGATATAAGAAGATATTTTGACACCTTTTTCTGCTCTTAAGAAAGCTCACACAAGGCTTGTGGAATGATGACGTGCTACACCCCTTTTGTCATAATTGGAAGGCTGCCCTCTCTTTGGAATTGCTTTGCATAATGCATGTGCCCCTTCCAAGTCTTTGCAAACATAAGGAGTTCAAATCCAAATACACAATTTAAATTAATTAAAACCATTCATTCATATGTAGTTTATCTTTGATTGCATCTTTGGTCTACTGTTGAGCATTTTCTTTGAAACTTTGGATCAGCTTCTCATTTGCCTTGTTATTCCCTTGTGCACTTGTAAGAGAGGTCTCTTCCTCATGTTGCCTTTAATTTTTTATCTTCAAGTTTTGAGCCACAATGTTCTTGCTCCATTTGTTCAACTTTATACATCATTTTGCCTTTTCGAAAAAAAAAAAATATTTTTTTTCTTGATGGCTGATATTCCCTCTGAAAGATAGCATCCCTGTGTCCCAAATATGGACTTGTATATGTTACCTCTCACACATTAAGTGGAATTCTATCCTACTCTTTCTAACAAAGTGCTATTGTGCCACAGCAAACTTTAACCAACTGCTGCTACACTCAAATCAGCTGCTACTATGCTGCAAATTGATTGCTGTGATGCCTCAAATTGTCAGCTATGTTGCTAGGGCTAGCTGTTTCAACTATCTTTTTGAACATTGCCACTCCCAGCATGATGCTAGAGATGTCAAAAGATCATGAGAATGGAAGATTTAAGAGCATATATCCTCATAATTTGGTGGAAATTTTGCTCCCTTTTTGTAAAGGGATCCAACAATAATCAAATCTCATTAATTCTTCAAGGGTACCTTGGGATTACTCCTTGAGACCTTCCTCTCTTTGAAGGGCTGAAATTTGCAATTGGCTACTAGTTGCTTCCAACCACCAGTTGGCATATTTCCTTTTCTAATAGTGTTTACATGGATGGTAACAAGAATGAAACATATGATCTTTTCTTGTATGATAATCACAAGAAACTTGGAATTTGAAATGTTTATGTTTGTATCTTTTCCAATAGTTGCATTTGTGCATGCTAATATCTCGAACTGGTCTTGCAATGGTCTAGTCCATTGAGATTGGTTTACCTCCTTTTTGACATCTTTATTGCTTGTGTTGCAATGGTGGGATGGGGCCTCTCTTCCCCTAACTCCATAACCACACGGTTATCTCCAAAACTGACATACCTGGGTCTTGTTCTTTAATTATTCAGCCTTAACCATAATAGCCCATTCCCCTTTTCGATTCCTTTGATATGACTCGGTGACTCCGAATGACTTGTTAAAGTCTTCAGATGAAATAAATGTTTTATTTGGAATGCTTATCATACTCTCTTTGGTCATTGTTCCAACATCCTGGATTGAATTTTTTTTTCATGAATAGAAGACTTTGTGTTTTTCTTGCGTTTCTTCACAGTTGACTTGGAGCTTGACAAACATCTTGTTCGATGCCAATTCTTACTGATATTTTTCTGTAACGTGCATACATCTCAGTTCCATATGAGTTAATCCTTTCTTGGCAAGACTAGCAACTCTTGCATGAAGCATTTCTGCTTTTACAATATGTACATTGATGGTAACTTTTGGGCTTGGAGTTTCTGTTCCAACTCTAGATGGTTCTTCATGAAGTTTCTATCTGCTTGAGTTGCCATTTGATTTTGTTTCCAGCAATTTTTGAATCTTGGACTTCTCAGGAAGCTTTTTCTTCCTACTTGCTTTTCCCATGGTGTCTATGTTGTGGAATAGATAAATAACGGTACCAAATCCATGATACTGCTTTGCTACGAATCTGATCTGCAATGATTTAAGCTGTTGTCAATATAGACAAATCTTTTTTTGAGTTGCCAATAGAATTTTTCTATCTATGGGTGAATTTAGTGAGCACTTTGCTCCATATGGCCAAACTTGCAAAACAAATGATCACAATTGAAATACACATTGGAAAGATACAACAAAAAATGAAAAACAAACAATTTAATCACACAACACCAAACTATAGGTTTATTTTTTTCAAAAAATGGTGATTACAAATTCATAGCAGCCAATTTTCACTATATGGAGGTTATACAACTGACTCAGCTGAAGTTCGCTAAACCCTGAATGTGCTTACTCAACTGGAAAACCTGCTCAAAGTTGCCAAAACAAACCCTAGATATTTAGATTGAATGTGGAAAACAAACTTATTGCAGATGCTTTTTCATTGATTCTTTCTCCATTCTTTACATTTCAATCACATTTGGAGACTCGAACTTCTTAGCACTATTTTGGACCTCTTTGACCTTGCAGGTCTGTACAGTGTAATCTCTAGCAAAAACTAAAACTGCCTACCATGTAGTTTCTCATACTAAGTTCCTCCACCATTAATCTGATTTTTCTTATCTTTTGTTTCCAATGACATATTATTTTAGATTATGGATGTGATTGCTGTCTTTCTTGCATGCTGGGATTTTTGTTGCTTTCAGTTGCAATTTATATTTATATTTTCTATTTATTTATTTATTTTAAAAATAAGTTCAGCTATCTATGTACATCTATTATAATGTTGCTTTTTTTTTCTGTTTTTGTTTTATTTTTTGGGACATGAAAAATAACTATTATGGTTGATGAGACAATAGTTGCAGTCTACGCTAAACTATTACTATTAATCTTTTCAGAGAATGTTTGTTATTACAATTGTTTAAACTATTACTATTAATTCTTTTCAGAGAATGTTTGTTATTACAATTGTTTAATTCCTCATTCTTGTGGCTGACTTGTTTATTGGGTTTACTGTTTTATGAATCAATAGTTTTCCAATTCATGTGCTTGTGAATTTATGTTTGACATTTTTGAATATGTTGAAACTTTGCACTACTTGATTAATATCACTCACTCACTTTGGCAGAAAAGCAGCAAGCAAATTCTCCAAAGAAGAACAGGTGTTCATGCGCAATTCTATAAAGAATAATGATGGCATGGAGCAAGATAATTCTGGTGGAGTTTTTGAAGGACCCCTCAGTGTGGAATTTGTCTGTTCTTTGAGGACTTGTATCGTTACTGTCGATCCAGTGGACTACTGCTGTTCACGCAGGACCATTTTATTTTTAAATCCCTTTTTGATTAAGCTTTACTTCTAGGTTTTACTGTTTAGATGTGTGATGAAAGAATTATCCGAAAATTTAATGTGGTCAGGATAAGCTGCAATGTTAGCAGCATCCTTTTCTAGCTTCTTGTGTATACCAGTTTCTGTTATTTGTATTGATTGAAGATGATAAAGAAGATGCGAAGTTGAAGGCAGTGTTGTTTCCTTTCACGGAAGCAGGCAAAGGTTTGAAGCTGCTACCATGTTGGTCATAATCCATGCTTCGAGTTCTCAGATCTAGGTCGGAGATTGAAAAATGGAAATTGTATTCTATGTCATTGAAAAATTGATGGAATCATCATTAAGATGCCTTAGATATGAACATATTTTGAGAAATCACACTCGTTTCACAGATTCTGAATTTGTAAGGCATTTATTTCACAAGAGTCCTCCCTGGATTCATTGAAAAGCATTGTGTCCTTTTTAAGCTCTGCATATCCTCATTCTTTCTGTTTGAATTATTTTCCTACATTTTATTTATGCATTAAATTTTTGCAAACAAATTGCATATGATTTTTGGGATCTCTTGAAATGGTGTCACATGTATATTCTCATGATTCTGATGATTCCTCACTTATACAAAGTGAACCCTTTCAATGAGAAAAACAAAACTATAAGTTTGACAACGTAATAATGCAATAAATACCCATTTTTTATCAATGAGTTACACAGATTTTTATGAGGGGTCCTGGTCCCCTAATACTGAGTGGGGTTTGAACCTTGGACCTCCCAAAGAGAGGTCAAACCCTTACCGCTACAGTAAGCTTGGAGCTATTATAAATACCCATTTTTTAAAATCTTTATCTCTTGGGATTTGTAGCCCTTGGGAGTCCCAAGGGCATATCTCATGCTTATGCTTTCAGGTGTATGAAAGGAATTTTAACTTCACTATTTCTCTTTGAACTGCACACAGAGTTCTTACTTTTCTTTTAGTAAATGATCTATGTGCTTTACGTACCTAGTTATTTATCTTAAAAATCTAAACTTACTTTTCCAGAAATAGATATGTCAGAACTTAATTATTATGTTTGCCATTGGAGAACAAATCCAGCAGTTTTCCATTAGCAGGTGCTATTCCTGTATGTCCTTGACATTCCCTCGTTTGGCATCGTATTGCATTTTAATATCACATGGCCTCACCCAAGTTAATGGGTCAAATATCTTATATTTTGCATCAGATCTTGTCGTTGAGTATGAGCCACTATTGCTATGCATTTTCCATGTTATCGTTTTCTGAAGAAGCTCTTGCTCGATCTTTTTCTAATAACGGTTTGTTATCATTATATTAGTAATTTACTGATTCTAAACTTTGTCGTTATCCTTTCAATTCATGCCTTTGATGATGGTTTAGTTGCACTGAATCCTGAACCCATCCTCATTTCCTTCCAATGGTGGTCTTCTTGAACAGAATAATTTCATTCATCCACATATTTTAACAATTCTACAATTGCTTGTCTGTACAGTCACAATTATCTTGTTGGCATAAACAGGTAGTTGTGAAAAAAACTGTGATGAGTATGGCTTTTTAAATGCTGATGCATGGAAATTATTGCACAATAATGCCATTACACTGTAAAATGAGGGATTTTTCTAAGAACTCTTCATATTGAGATGTTATTTTCTTAGAATTGAGCTGCGTGCTTCCTCCCTATGTGCATCTTGGCTGTCAACTCCAAGCAACAATGTACTTCTAAATACATACCATTATTTGATAGAAATTAACCCATTTGTGTTTGATTGCACTTTGAAGATCTTCGAACATTAGAATTTGTTGCTTCCTTGTCAAAGCACCAATTCATTATGAAGCTCTATGTTTGCAAGATTGCGTATGGTAGTTACGCTTGACAGTAGGATCTTGTTAAGTTTCCTTTTGTGTTTTGATAAAATAGAGCAATTGGGTATGCTACTATCTTCTCTATGTCAAAATGGTATATGTGTTTGGTTACAATCAATGCTTTTCTTACCCATTTCTTTTTGACAATTTTATTAGCTGGTTTAGCTGAAAAGATAACACTTTCATCGTAAATTTTTAGTTTGAGGATCTAATATTCTATTTTATTTTAAATATGGGGTTAAGAAGGTTAGACAGTTTGGCTAAGGAACATCTTTTGATCTCTTATTGTTTTTAGGATGAGGTTATAGTACAATTGTTTGCATGTTTTATACAACTTTATAAAAATAAATATTTGTGCAAAGATCTTTGCATGCTTTGCCTTGGATTGCCTTTTCAGCTATTTTATGTTCTTGTTTTTCATATTTTAGCTTAAAAAGACGTAAGAATACAACTAAAGAAAATTACAACACTTTTATATGGAACAAGAGGCTCACCTACGAATACAACTTGTGTATGAAGGCATGTAACATATTTTTGTGATGTAATACAATCACGGTAGATTTTCTGAAATATGAGTGGCAAAGAAGGCTAACCTCCAACCCTCGTAGATAAAAGAGATCTATCTATGCAACCTAAAAAAAGAGAATGGAGGAGATAACACAACTTAACCCCCAACCCTTACAGATAAAAGAGATCTATGTATGCAACCTACAAAAAGAATGGAGGAGATAACACAACTTAAGAGATCTAGGTAACTAGGGATCAAAAAAGTGTAAGTGAGAGGGTGATTCAGAAACCTAGGGAAGCTAAGAGTTTCAGAAATACAAAGAAGACAAGAAGATAAACAAAACAAACAATAACAATTTAAAGTTATATGAAGGAAACTATTTTGCGTAAAGTGCACAATTAGTTGTATGGGTAGACGTCAACCAATATGTAGCTTGATTCTTGGCATGTAAAGTTAAATGTATGTCGTTAGAGTAGCCAAAATTTGGCATTGGAGTTATATGTAAGCATTGTATCTCAAATAAATAGGTGCAATTCACACAGGATATTAGATACCTTTACCTTTGTTTTGTTTTGTTTTTGGTTTGATTGAGGATCACCTTAAAATTTCATAGTTGTTTCCATTCAAGAAGTGAGAAGTGGCATCACCTTAAAATTTCATAATTGTTTCCATTCAAGAAGCGAGAAGTGGCATTAGGATAACAATCAACTAGCTTGTGAAAGATGATGAATAACAATGTAGAAGATGTAACTTTTTTTTTTGAAATCATAATGAAGTGAAACCTTGCAACAATATTTTCACATTTTATTATACATTCAATATAAATTTAAGGTTAGGGTCAATGAATATTAGGAGTCATTTGGTGATTTTTCCTTTGAGTTGTTATTTGTATTAGCTCTTGACAATGGGGATGTGGTTGACATGTTTTTGTTTTAGTTTTTTGCATTGTATTTGTTTTCTTTTCATGGGACCCCATTTGCCAACAAAAAAAAGGAGTTTTAGGTCAAAATTTTACTGTTTGATTTATGAACATACAGGAGAATTTTCCAAATTATAACTATATAATAGTATTTTGTTTATAGATTCATGATGTGATAACATAATGCAATAATTCAGAAAAAGAAATGAAAGTATATTTAAAGGGCTACCTACAATACAAAGATCAAGTTAAAATTCTTTTATAAGATATGTAAACTCTCAAACTTGTTGTATAGGAGTATCTATATTCATTGAAAGATTAAAGACCTTGAGAAGAACGTTTAATTAATAGATGTGCAACATGCCATGGTTGTAAAAGAAAATATTTTTCTATTCCAAAACTACGAATAGATGAAAAATTGAAGGATTCCACTCCAAGGAAACCTTAGCCTATAGAAGGGTAAAAAAGGTAAAGTAGTTTTTTATGTCCATGAGGCCATAGGCCATATGCGATGATCCTCATGGTAAAACTAATGCCACCAATACTACAAGGGATGTAGGTTTGGTACACACTTATACAAATACATCCCATGAAGCAAAAGAATGAAATCATCAAATTTTAAAAACATATTTAATTGAATTGGATTTTAAATGTTAAAGAAAATGGTTATAAAGGTTGATGTCTTGGTAATCATGGTTAAGGAATGTGGAATGATTTTTTTTTTAATAGAAAGAAGGATTCATTATAAACATATAGGATTATGAAGGTAGAGGCACTCTGTCGAGGGAAGGCCAAATAAGACATTTTTCTTTAAAATTGCATTTGTCAAGGCTTTGAGATGAACCTAAGAAAATACAAAATATAGGGCAACATATAAATGGAGGAGGTGCCTTATTTCTTCAAATAACCAAAGGCGTTCAAAAAGTCACTTTGAAAAGAAAAGACAATATATTATTAACAACAAAAACCAAAGAAAATATAACCACTCCATTAAAAAGAACAAAAGATAAAAACACATACAACCAAAAGAAGGTATAGAAATAATTATTCTATTATTTATTTCTACTATAAAAGAAGAGAGTATGTAGTATGCCATTATAGGGATCTCAATCTATGTTTTTTGAAATAGTAACCATTGTGTGACTATGTTGAAATAACCAATCTTTGATGAAAGATCCTATGTACTTCAAGGAAGAAAGTTCTTATTAGTACTTTTTTTAAGTCTACAAGAAAATCAAGGTCAAGAGAGGAAGTGTCTTGAGCCCAAACAAAGACCAAATACAATTTAACAATGAAAATGAGATTTTGCATTCATTTAGCATTAAAGGATATAGGGTGATAAAGTGTTGGAAGTTGTATCCCCAATTTTTTCAAAAGCAAAAGGAGGAGCCGTTCATAAGGAGGAAAAAAAGAAGTAGCAAAGCACTATAGATAAGCAAAGTTTACCAAGATTAATGTGAGGAAGATAATTTCCCACATTTGCTTCACAACTAAACCATAGAAAGCAATGGTAAAAAATCTTATGTATTCTTGGTATAGGTACTTGCAAAAACAAATTTGGTGAAGTTGAAGTAGAAGATTTTGACATGCACAAGCAAAGAGTTGTATTCATATTGTGAAACAAAAATGCTTGTAGTATATTCATAAGACAATATCAAGTAAAAGAAGGAAGCCAAATAATATTATTCGTATTCGAAGAAAGCAATGTACCAGAGCAACATCACCACTTATTAAAAGGATGGCGACAACAAATAAGGTGAACAAAAATATTCTACCCATTCAAATAACTAACATGTAAGAGAAGTCAAGGCAATGAAGTCAAACTTGAAAGGGGTATCAATTACCATTAAATGGCAATGCACAAATTGATACACATGAGGACCAAGGAAAGAGGGACACCTATTTTATTGTGAGATGTGGTTGTACTCTAACACAAATATTTAACACAACATACAAAGGAGAAAATAAATAAAAAATAAAATTATATAAAAACCCTCCAAAAAACACTTTATCAATAAATACTACTTCAACACAATGAGCGTCTCTTGGTTGTTTGAAGAGACCCTTGGTGCTTCATATTCTCTTCAAATTTGGGTGAGAATATTTCTTTTTTCTTTTTCTAATTTTCTTTTGCAATTCTAATTCTATAATGTTCTAATATTTGTCCTATTCTTGTCCTCTTCTGATTTTTATCTCTTTCAATATCACAATTTCTAACATTTTCCCTTCATATAAATGGGAAAATTTTCATCCTATTTGAGTAAAATAAACTAATTCTTTGCCACCTAATATTTGTAAAACGTTTGCATATTGATCTTTTGAATTACAGTGTTCCTATTCAACTTCGTTTTTGTAAACTAAATCTCTAGTAAAATGATGCTTTAACTCAATGTGCTTTGCTTATATGAAAAACAAGACTTTTAGTCATTTGAACTGCCCTCATGTTGTCACAAAAAATCATATTTGGTCTTTCTTGCTTTTCAGTAAGGTCTTCTAGGACTTGCCTCAACCATACTACTTGTGTGCTTATTGATGTAGTTGTTATATACTCCGCCTCTATTGTTAAGAGTGCAATCATTGCTTGTTTCTTCAAACTCCAACATACAATCTATTTCCCAATGGGAAACAATTCCTTGATGAAGACTTCCTATTATTAATTGAGATTCCCTAGTCTAAATAACCATATCCAACCAACTCAATATTATCAACTGAAGTATAACAAATTCTATAATTTATAAGTTTGCTCACTTATGATCTTCTGATGGATCACTCATGAATCTTGAAATCCAAAAGATTGCATAGTCATTATTAGGTCTTCTTGTTGTCAAGTACATAAGGCTGACAATCAAACTTCTATACTTCCATCTACATACTTCATCTTGTGCAAGTGGGATAGTAACATCTTTGCAACTTTCCATGCCAAACTTCTTCAATATATCATGTGCATATTTATATTGACAAATGAAGATCCCATCATTTGTTTGATGTACCTCCATGCCAATAAAATAATGCATCAAAGAAAATTACTCATTTCATATTTTCATCATGGGTTGTTTGAACTCTCTTTTCATTCTTGATGAACTTGTGAAAACTAGATAATCAACATATAAGTAGACAATCAAAATATCATTGCCTTCCCTTTTGTAGTATAATGTGGGCTCATTTATTTTATAGCATATGCAATAATTCTTGAATGCCTTACCCTTGCTACTTGTTTGTGTCCATATAATACCTTTTTTAACCTTGTAGACATGTCCTTATTTACCTTCCACTTCAAACCTTTATGGTTGTTCCTATAGACACTCAATTTTGTGCACTCTAGTCCATAACTTTCATCCAATACACCAAAATCAACACTACCTTTGAGGCATTAATATCCTTTACAAATATTCATGAAATTATAAACAAATGTTGCCATTAGAACAAACTCAAAAAGATATTTCCAACAAATATACATATGCCTATACTTTGGTGATTATTGATACCCCAAAGTTGTTCGACAAATTAGCTTGGGCATTGCAAATCCTTCCTTGTAATGTTGTGCATTGTATATCCACCTTTTACATCAAGTTTTTCCTTTCATTCTTTGTAGCACCGCACACTGCAAAGCTTCCTTTTTACAACATATTGTTTTTGTAGTACCATATGCTATAAGTCATTCTTTGTAGCACCACATGCTAGAAAAATTTTCTTTTACAACATTTTTCCTTTACAACTTCGTGTATTACAAATATTTTGCTTGCAACATTGCATGCCACAAAGCTTTCATTATAACAAATGTGGCACTGCATATTACAAAGCTTTCTTTTTATAACAATTTCCTTTTTGGTGCCCTGCACTGCAAACCTTTCCTTTGGAGTGCCATGTTTGCAAAGCTTTCCTTTTATAACATTTTCCTTTGCAATGTCTCACGTGACAAACCTTTCTTTTGCCGTGTTGTGCATTGCGAAGCTTTTGTTTTATAATGTTTTTCTTTGGAGTGTCCTACGTTGCAAACCTTTTGTTTTCTAACATTTTCCTTTGTAATGCCCCATGTTGTAAAATATTTCTTTTACAACACTATGCACTACAAAGCTTTCATTTTATAACATTTTCTCTTGCAGCACCCCATGCTACAAAACCTTTCTTTTACAACTCCTATAATATTTTCCTTTATAGCATCCCATGTTGTAAATATTTCTTTTGT
Organism: Wollemia nobilis; assembly: GCA_028583015.1. Taxonomy (NCBI): domain Eukaryota; kingdom Viridiplantae; phylum Streptophyta; class Pinopsida; order Araucariales; family Araucariaceae; genus Wollemia; species Wollemia nobilis. The sequence continues at coordinate 4,144,495 of JAQPPZ010016604.1, forward strand.
AGCGCCCGCCTGTTGCAAAGCTTTTCTTATAACATTTCCTTTGCAGCGTTGTGTTGCAAAGCTTGTCTTATAATGTTTTTTTTTACAACAACACATGCTATGAAGCTTTCATGTTATAACATTTTCCTTTGCAGCATCCTGTATTGCAAACCCTTCATTTTATAGCATTTTTATTTTGTAGCACCCCACGCTGCAAAATTTTCTCTTATAGCATCAAGTGTTGTAGAGCTTTCATTTCATAACAATTTCCTTTGCAATGCACTATGCTACAAACCATTCTTTTGCAGCATCACATGCTATAAAGATTTTGTTTTATAATGTTTTCCTTTGTAGCACCATGCATTGTAAAACTTGCTTTTACTCCATTAGCTAGTTAAATGTCCTCGGTTGTGTTGGATGCTAACCTATCCTAGATCATCAAATAACTGTTGGGCAATGACAATCATTGTCAACCTCAAAGATTAACGACTCTCCCATTCAAATTTGCGATCGTATTACATCTCTCATTTAAAAATCATGTGAATATACCTTCTCCATCCTGCGTGTCCCTAGCATCAACAACATTCACTAAGTCAATCAAACGTAAATCATATTTACCCAACCACTTGGCTTCCCAACTATAATTTTATTTGCTTAACCTAAATATTTTTTTTATTTTTGTTCATACGGGAGTTGGTTACTACCAAGCAGGGTTCCAACCCTGGGGCTGCTTCCAACAACACCTATTCTAGTTACATCCACAGTCATTTTTTACTACCAAAAAGGGTTCCAATCCTGGGGCTACCTCCAACAACACCTATTTTAGATACATCCACATTCCTTTTCTACTACCAAGCAGGGTTCCAATCCTAGGTTGCCTCCAACAACACCTATTCCACCTCGTTGTTATTTAACTAAGCTTGGGATTGGTACCACCGTTGTTAGGTTGGAGCATACTCAACGGATTTAGGTTAGACTACTATCTTTGCATATACACACATGCCCCAGAGTTTGAACTTAGATCTCTTCTTAATAAGTGCCAAAACTTACCAATCCAACTACCTATGGGCACTTAGGCTAAATGCATTATGCACAACCATTTACCAATCATGTTGATCAACACCCACCTATATTAATGTTGCTAAGGCACACCTCGAGCCGGCTGCACATTGCCCTGGCATAACTGCATTTTATTGATCATGCTTCTCCTGGGTTCAAATTGTGTTTGCTTGTCAAATCCTTTCATTCACTATCCACACTGAATATACTTGGGCGTATTTCTCAAACGGGTCTCAAGCTAACCGCGCCCCGACTAGATATCATCTCATTGGCTGATCATGCCAATCACACCATGATCTGACATGCTACTAATTACTGTCCATGTAGGCCAAATCCAAATGTATTCCCCAGACATCCCCCAAGTTACTTGATGCAATCATGCTTGTAGATGGGTAGGACATGTAGAATCTCCTAATAGTCCCTTGAAATGGTCTAAAGCTATTTATAAATAAGGCAAGAGGGCATAACATATACAAAAAGATACGATACTGAAAATTTGCTAAAATTTTGAATGCTTCACAATTTTGCAATAGTCATAGATCAAAGTCCAATTTGTTGAGACTTCTTGTTGAACTCATTTTGACTAGGACAACCTCTGTCCATACCGATCTCCATTACTATGTTGTTTCTATCTTCCCATTGTACGTGTCACTGTTCTAGATTGTCCTGTGATCCTGAGCTATAATAGAGGTAGCCTTCATTAGGCATAAAAGGAGGGGTGACCTACATTTTGGGGAGTTATCCCTTGTTTCCCCCCTTGCTTCTCTTGAATAACCTCAAGATCTGTTCGACTGATACTTTCTCCATTTGAATTAACTAACCAATTCTATTTATCGGTTATTGATCCAATAATTCTAGCTTTTGTTATTGCCTAATTCACTTAATCTTGATATTTTACATCCTCATATCAATTAGCACAACTGTAGCAGGGTAGCTTTATTTTGTTTACTTCATGTTTACAATGTTTCCATTGTATTTGAAAACATTTGTTACTCTAAAAGTAATTTTTCTTATTTGATAACTTTAGCAAATCTTTTCTTTCTGCTTGTCTGTTCTACTCATACTTTCTTAAAAGAACAAGGGTCTAACCCATTCACCAAGGAAACTACACATATTTTCTTAGACCTGGTAGACCCCTCTACACTAATCTCTATTCTCTTTTGCTTGCTATTTTTTTGTTTATTTTTATAGGTCTTGAAAAGCATCACATACAGTCTACAAGCATTATATAGCTTCACAAATCAGCAGATCTCAGAGTCACATAAAAACCAGGCATCTCACGTACAACTTCTACTCAAGTTTTTATAGTTTATTTACTGTTTTGCAACTAATTTAGATATCTGCTTTCTGCTTTAACATCTAGCTGTTAGAAGGGGTATACTACATCTAGTTTCATGTAATAAGCAACAAAATCACTATTTTATTTTAGGCAAGAAATAGAACTACATGTAGATGCATTCAGGATAGTTCTATTATTGCACTTGTTTTTTTATCCTTGCCTTTTAAAAGAGAAAAAACAGTTCTATTATTGCACTCGTTTTTTCATCCTTGCCTTTTTAAAAGAGAAAAAACAGTTCTATTATTGCACTCGTTTTTTCATCCTTGCCTTTTAAAAGAGAAAAAACAGTTCTATTATTGCACTTGTTTTTTCATCCTTGCCTTTTAAAAGAGAAAAATATTTTTATTATCTTACATCACTGAATTTAAAATATTACTTAGCATAGCTATTGTTTTTTGAATCTATGTCTTCCTACATATATTGCTCTTCTCTTAGGCTTATATAAAGTTTTTAATCAAGGGTCCTAGGTGACAAACACAAATGTTTGTTTAATTTACTCATAAAACATAATTTTAGGTGTCATAAATATATACGTTATATATATTAAGGCGAGAAAGAGTATTTTACCTCTTTTCATATTTTTGATGAAGCTAACGTGGTCACCTCTGTGGGTCCCAAATATTCCTTGACCTTGACCAAAGCCTAATCAACGATAAAATCAATTAGACCATAAACACTATCACCAAATATTCCTTGACCTTGTCCAAAGCCTAATCAAAGATAAAATCAATTAGACCATACACAAGATCACCTAATTCTGTTTGTGTAGTTAACAAACATTAATAAAGATTAACATGAATATAACCAATTGCTATTCCTACTAAGGGTTGTATACAACCCTTTAAGCAACCACAATATGAACCCTAAGGCTAAATTAGGTATATAGTGAGCTTGGGATGACAACCTTCCATAAAGGATCTCATGCATACTTTAAGGTATTGAGTATAACACAGTGGACTAGTGGGAGTCATAAGGAGAGTTTTTATTACCTGACATGTATCTATCTTGCGTCATGTACCTAAGAGGTCACTTAAATGTATCTCTTTCATCTACTTTAAAGTCTCTCTCATGTACGATTGCTTATATTGAGAGGACTACATTCTTCCATGTACTGATAGGTATATATGAAGGGTGGATATATAGAAAGGTTCAAGTATATAGGGAGACCTCATAAGGTATATCGACCAGATTGGTATATCGAGAGATGATATAAGGATTTGAAAACTTCTTCTTCTTTAATCAACTCTTTAAACAAAACTTAATAAATTGAATTTCTCCCACCCTTATACTATGGCTAAACAACCTTATAACACTCATATTAGGGGATGCCAAGGGCCCTCTAATTCTCCCCTTTTGGGAAATAACTTGGAAGAGGAGAATCCATTAGTAAACCCCAATGTTGATGGGGATGAAAACAATACACCCCCTCGACAAGATGCCTTAGGGAGAGAAATATTTAAATCTTATGATTGTGTGACAGATTTTATATGAGAACACAAATATGTCATTTTAGATCTCCTTAAATATAATAATAATAATAAAAATACCTCCACAGGGAGGATTCACTTTTGGATCATTCTCAACAACCTCACTCCAATCCTATATTCCTAAATCAAATAAATGTTACTTAATCAAATAAATGCTAATCTTAATCAAGCAATATCTGGCCTTATTGCATGAATCACATGTCTCATAGATTCTACCCCTCCCTCTATTGTGTAGGACTCAAGACATCCCATCATCCTTAGGATATCATATGCCCATATCATCTCTCAAATATTTTTTTAGATCAATGTAAGTCATCCCATAACTCAACTAGTTATCTGAAATGTATCTACCTTTATCTCTTTTCAAAATCATATTCCTATCACCTCAAATGTCATTTTTACTAATCCTTTTATCTCAAGTGGCTTAGGGATAAGCCGCATGACATCACATTTGGTTTCATTCCCCCAAATATATCAAAATTTCTCATATGTTAATTCAAAACCACATTTATTTCCACCTCAAGTGCCATCAAATCCACTTCCTCTTGAATTTTAAATTTTGACTTCCCAAATGGAGCAACTAAAATGACAAATGGCTTCCTTGTAAGGATCCTTATTTGACCATAAGTACTCCTATGAGGACTTATGTAATCAACCCTTAGATCCTATCATAGAAAGCTGACCTTTTCCTCTAAAATTTGAAACTCCTAAGTTTCAAATGTATAAAGGGAAGGAAGACTTGATCAACCATCTTAGGCTCTTATGAATTGCATGTAGCGACATTGCCTATGATGAAATGTTGCTACTCAATATTTTTTCCAAAATCCTTAATGGTCCTTCTTTAGGATGGTATTATCAAATACCATACCATACCCTTAAAAAATTTAAGGACCTTGTAGAAATATTTGTCCAATAATTTTTAGTACAAATTTAAGAAAATATCATAATTAGTGATATTACAAACTTAAACAAGCTATGGATGAGGTATTTTCAAAATGCTTATCTAGTAGAGAGCCTTAGTGGGGAGACTTCAACATGATCCCCCATAAAAAAGACCTATAAATATTTATATGCAACCTCCATGAACAACTAGCCTTCTCTTTGAAGACAACTAATTATCTTCTTTAGAATATACAATTGAAATGGATAAACATGTGGAAACCACTCTTATTAAAAGAGATCAACTAAAGATTAAAAAGAAGAAAAAATTTACCTCCCACCAAAAAGGGAAATACAAGAACAAGCACGCAATGGGTGATGTGGCCATAGAATCTCATCAAATCAATATTGTAAATACAATAGTAACCACACTCCAAAAAATTGTCCTAGCAAAAAAAACAAAAGCCCAAGCTAAATTTCAGTAATTTAGACCAGTCTATATCTATTCTTTTAAAACAACTCCTTGAGGCTAAAATTATAGAGCTTTTACTAATTAAACCTATAGATACCACAAAAGAACTATCCCATTGGTATCACCATGATGATCATTGTGACTTCCATCAAGTCGATAGCCACAAAACCCACAGATGCAACAATTTGAACTTTATCTAGGATATTATAGAGAGTGGCCAAATTGTTCTCGTGGATTTAATAACAATCACTCACCAATCAATATGTTAGAATCTTCCAATATCCCTTGCCTAATTTCAATCAAAGATCAAATAAAAATATGTATATCCAAAATATAGTAGGAATAGTCAATTCCTCTTTTGCCTATGTTATAACTAGAAAACACAAGAACCAACCATCTAATCAACCCTCTAAATATCCATTGGTTATTTGTCCAATAAATAGAGCCTCCTCCTTTGATAGACCACCTTTGGTCCTTTGGTCTTCAAATGATAACAAAAGTGCTTTCAATCCATGTCACTAGCTCAAACGTACACTTGCTAAAATATCTCTTTCCAAATTTTTAAAAACCACTTCAACCCATAGGGACATTATTCTTAAGCTCTTGGGTGAACATGGGGTCCCTCAAGACCTTTCACTCAATGATACCATTGAGGTTGTGGGATCCATTGGGGTCAACAATGTAATTATATCATCTCATGAAAGTGACATACCTTCATCCTCCATGGACATTGAGTTATCCCTTTATATTACCATATTCATCAGTGACAAGCTCATCAAATGAGTCCTTGTTGATAATGGTTTGGGTTTGATTATTTACAACTTAAAATTTATTAGCAATATTAGATTGATCAAACAAGATTTAAAAAATTTGACCTTATCATAAGGACCTTTAATAATGAGGAGTGTGAGGCTTCTGGTACGATAACCTTGCCTATCAAAGTCAATACTCAATTCCTTAATACCCTCTTCTACACCATCCCTTGTGACCTAACTTATAACATTCTCCTTGGACAACCTTGAATCCATGCAATGGAGGCCATCCCATCCATATTATATCAATGTCTTAAATATGAATATCATGGAAGGATGGTTCATATTATTGCTAATATTGAACCTTTTGCTTATTACTGTGACCAAGAAATCATGAATGATTGAAAGAATGAAATATTTGCATTAACCATATAGTTTAGGAACTATAGTTTAAATAGGTTACAAAATAGGTAATCAAACTGAATGAACAGGAGATCACGCCAAACAATCTGCCAAGAGGAAGAGAGTTTGGTTTAGAACTCTTCCACCTAGGATATTTAGGAAATTAACCATTAGATATTTAAGACAGTAAATATCTACATGGTAGAAACTAGAAAAGTAAATGTAATAATCTACCCAAGTAGTGTAATGCAATATACTACCTATTTTACCCTAACATCCCCCCTTTATTACATTACTTTGATATACAAAGTTTATTTCGGAACAACTCAAATTTGACACGTCCAAGTGCCTTTGTGAAGATGTTTGCAACCTGTTCGTCGGTGGGAATGTGTTGGAGCTTGATCCTGTGTTTAGGAACTTCATCACGAATGAAATGACAATCTGTGTCAATGTGCTTTGTACGTTCGTGGTGGACTGGGTTCTTGACCAAGTTCAAAACACCTTGGTTGTCGCAAAACAGATGAATCGGAAGTTTCTTTGGTAGACCCATAGTTGCCAAAATGCGACTTAACCATATCGCTTCACACACAGCTCCACGTGCAGCGCGATATTCTACCTCTGTTGAAGATAAAGCAACCACCTGTTGCTTTTTACTATGCCATGAGACAGGACCAGATCCAAGATGAAATACATATCCTGATGTTGACTTTCGGTCATCTATAGATCCAACGTAGTCAGAGTCAGTGTAACTCTGTAAGAAGAATGAGTTATTCTTCTTATACTCTAAACCATATTCTACACTACCATGAATGTAGTGGAGGACACGCTTTGCTGCTTTCCAGTGAGTAGTCTTTGGTTCCTGCATGAACCGAGAGAGATAGTTTACAACATAAGTGATGTCTGGTCTAGTATTGGTTAGATAGATGAGGCTTCCAATCATTTGTCGATATAGCATGCCATCTACCTGTGGTGAGTCATCATACCATGATAACTGAAGCCCTGATTCCATCGGTGTTGCTTTGGGCTTACAATCAGTCATACGATATTTTTCTACTAAAGTCTTGGCATACTTTTTCTGAGTCACCCTAAGATGATTCTTCTTCTGTTCTATCTCAAGGCCAAGACAGTAGTGGAGAAGTCCCAGATCTGTCATATCAAATGACTCTTTCAAGTCATCTTTCATGACGCTAATCATTTTCTCTGAATTGCCGATAATGATCAGATCATCTACATATAATACAAGAATCACTATTTCAGAACCTGTGTTCTTAATATAGAGATTTGCATCGGATGGACTTCTCTTAAAACCGTGCTGCAATCGGTGACTATCCATTTTGATGTACCATGCTCTTGGGGCTTGTTTCAGCCCGTATAATGATTTGACCAATTTGCAAACTTGTTGCTCATGGCCTTCCTTAGTAAATCCTTGAGGTTGAGTCATGTATACCTCTTCTTTTAAATCACCATTTAGAAAGGCACTTTTCACATCCATCTGATGTAATTTCCATCCGAATTGTGCTGCCATAGCACAAAGAATTCGAATGGTGGTCATCCTTGCTGTGGGTGCAAAGGTTTCCTCATAATCAATGCCTTCCTTTTGAGCATAGCCCTTTGCCACAAGATGGGCTTTATGCTTCTCAATGGTACCGTATGCCTTATATTTGATTTTGTAAACCCATTTGCAGCCTATGGGCTTCTTTCCTTTAGGCAAATCGACCAACTTCCATGTTTTGTTTTTAATGAGGGATTTATGTTCAGCATCCATAGCTGCCTTCCACCGAGGCTGACTAAGTGCTTCATCAACTGTAGAAGGTTCATTTTCATCATATGATGACATATAAACCCTCCCCTCATCAACTTCCATGTCTTCTCCACTTTCTAACTCTTTATTAATAGAAAGCTCTTGAAAATATTCACAAAGATCATCAACTGAAGTAGATGCTTCTGCCTTTCTCTGTCGAGACATGCTTCGTGTCTTTGGATGATTGAGAGTGAGATCTGGTGGTGAAGTGAGTTTGGAATCTCTCATAGTACTAGTATACCATTTTGGAGGCTTTTTCTGTTGTTGAGGAGTCTGTGGCTGTTGCTCCTCATCTTCCAAGTATACTGATGTGGTGTTAGGTGTGAAAGCTTCATCAAACACCACATCTCTACTAATGTGAATTTTCTTGGTGGATGGATTTATCAACCGATAGCCTTTTGAAAATTCATCATATCCAAGAAAAATGCACTGCAGGGTTTTCTCATCTAACTTATTTCTTTTCTCCTTAGGTATATGCATAAAAGCCTTACACCCAAATATACGTAGATGAGATATGGAGGGTTTCCTTCCACTCCATGCTTCTTGAGGAGTCATACCTTCAAGAGCCCGTGTGGGAGCCCTATTCAAAAGGTATACTGAAGTTGTCACAGCTTCAGCCTAGTAATTGTGCTCAAGATTTGCTCCTTTAAGCATACATCATCCCCTTTCCCTAATGGAATAATTTCTTCTCTCAAAAACTCCATTTGACTGAGGAGAATAGGCTGTTGTTAACTATATTTTTATCCCATGTGTTTGTAGAAATGAAGAAAATTTTGTTGATGTGTATTCCCCCCTCGATCTGAACGAAGGGTCTTTATGAAACATCCTGATTCTTTCTCAACAAGTTTCTTGAATTGCTGAAAATAGTCAAATGCTTCAGACTTCAATTGCAAGAAGAAGACCCACATTTTCCGTGAGTGATCATCCACAAACAATTGAAAATACCATTTTCCTCCACAACTGGTAGACATAGGACCACACAAATCTGTGTGTACTAACTCCAAAGGTGCCTTAGCTCTAAAAGAGCTAGGCTCAAAAGGTACTCTGTGTTGCTTTCCTGCCAAGCAATATGAGCACACTGGCAAAGTAGATGAAAGGTTAGGAAGTCCTTTCACCATTTGATATTTACTGAGTTCAAGTAAATACCCTGAACTTAGATGCCCAAATCTCTTATGCCATAGAGATGTGGCCTCTTTTGTTGTTACTGCCATGGCAACATGTGGTGAGGTAATTGCATCTAAAGTGAACAAACCATGTTTGTAAGAACCCATTGCTATGTGTTTGCCTCTCTGGGTGATGAAACAACGTTTCTTTCCTTGCTCAATTTTGAAATTGACATTCATGTTTTTGTCCAAAATTTGTGGAACTGACAAGAGATTATTTGCCAATCCTGGTACATAAAGAACATTTTGAATCTGATATTTTCCATCTGGAAGGGAAACATAAACACTTCCTTCTCCCTGGACTCGATAGGTCTTATCATCAACAATGGTTACTGGTCTACCTTCTCGTGCCTCAAATGTCTCAAACCAAGACTTATCGCCAGTCATATGCTTACTAGCGCCTGAATCTATGTACCACACTGTATCCTTGTGAGGGGAATCAGTATGAGTCATGAGCACTTTGTGTGCTCGTTCAGAGTCTGAACTAGAATCTTCAGTAGCAACTATATGTCCTTGTTGTTGTTTGTTCTTGTTCTTTGGTTTGCTTTTGCCCTTCTTTTGTCCTTTTTCATTGGGCGGTTTGTTCTTAAACCAACATCTCTTGGTTTCATGAGTGTCCTTATCACAAATTTTACAATACTGCTTCTTCTTCTGAGTCTCTTTGCCTTTGCCCTTGTCTTTGTTAGAAGAAGATCCCTTCTGTTGATTCCAATTTTTCTTTCCACTTTGTTTGTGTGAGAAGAGTGCATTGTTTGATGCATCATCTCTTTGGAGTTGATTTGCTTCCTCAGTTTGAAGCATGTTTACCAACTCTACAAAAGTCACTGTCCTTCCAGAGACTTGAAGTGAAGTGATCAACATTCTGTAGGAGTCTGGAAGAGCCCTCAAAATGATTGAGGTCAGGACTTGGTCTTCCACTTTTTCTCCTAAGGCTTGCAGTTTTGTTTTTATATCTGCCACTCTGCAGAGGAATAGCTCTACTGTCTCTCCAGATTTCATATGAAGAGTATGAAGCTGTGTTTGAAGGTTAAGAATTGTTGATTGATTCTTTCCTTCAAAGATGGTTGCTAAGGCATTCCATGCCTCCTTACCATTTTTAGCTTCACTTATATGAGGTTGTATGTCATCAATAATAGCTAGCAAGATCAATAAGGAAAGTCTTTTATCCTTTTTATCATATGTTGTTTGATCTGCTCCTGGTGATGTGGGTCTAGAATCAGTGCCATCCACTATACCCCACATTTCCTCTACAGTTAAAATAGCTTTCATCTTAGTTTTCCAGGAAGAATAATTTGAACCTTTAAGCAATTGGCTTTCATTGAGATATTTGTTTATCAGTGCCATGGTGAAGGTTTCAAATAAGTAACTAAGATGACTTTATCTTGCAGTATACTCTCAAAAGAGTATATGGAAGATCTTAATTTACTCTTTAAGATATTTAATGGCCCCTGCCTTAACACCCTTCAAGAAGGATGAGAAGTTTGAGGAATTTTAAGCCAAACAAATAGAGCAAATTAAAAGGGAAGGTTTTGGAAGACTTTTTAATTTACTCTTTAAGATATTTAATGGCCCTTGCCTAAACACCCTTGAATAAGGATGATTAGTTTGAGGAGTTTAAGCCAAAAAAATAGAGTAAATCAAGGTGATTGATTTTATGACCTTGGAAGGGATGTATAAATAATTGGCTATTTAACCTGTGCAAGTTTTAGCACGATTATTTAGTGAAGTTTGGGTTTTTGAGGTGCTCTTTGATGTTATGATTTGTAATTGCAAAAAACAAGTGATGGTTAGTGCAATAATCAATCAAAAGAGTTACCCAAATTTTTATCACTATAGGTGTCGGATGCAACCGAAAATGCACCTAGTGTAGCCAATTTTAAGAAAAAGGTGTCGAGTACAATCGAAAATGCACCTTATTATACTGAAAAATCCCCCCTTTGTTCTTCAATTTTGCAAAAAAGAAGAATCACAAATATGTCCTCTATCCCCCCTTAATTTTTACAAAATTAAGAATCAAGCACTCCTTTCAAGACAAGTCGACACACGACCCGCTTTTGAAAGGCTTCCAGACCAGTCGACACACGACTTGGTTTTGTCTTCAACACTCAAATATGGGTGGTGCATTAGGATCAAAAGGTTCACGAATCCTCATGGGACCATAGCTTCTGTCCAACCCTTTCCATGGATCAGTATAGATAATTGAACGAGGAATAGATTTACGATATTTACGAAGCATACGACGAAAATTTGATCTAGTAGTTTGTCTTCGTAATTCGTTTCTCTTTCTTATTACTCTTTGACGACGAAGAGCTTTCCTTACCCAAGTTTTGATCTTCATGAAATGTTGAAGTTTTGTTCTTTCAAAAAAAAATTGAAGAGTTTTGTTTATGGTTTGCAACAAAAATTTGTTTGTTTCTTTGTCTCTTTATCCCCAAATGTGGAGAAAACAAAAGAAATGAAATTGTGATAGTTGCTAAGAAAAAAAATTTGGTTTATAAAAGTTTTCCAATTTCAATGCTAAATTTTTTTTAAAGACTTAATTTTAAATAATTAAACATAATTTTGACAAAGAAAATAATCAAGTTATATAAAAAAAATGATTATTTTATGCAAAACTATATAAAATTATTAAAAATTATCTTAAAAAAATTAAATTTAAGCATAAATTTTTTTGTTTTAATTGGAAACTTAACCAAATTTAATTCGAAATGCACCAAATTTAACTTGAAAATCACCTTCTTTGCAAAAAGAGAGCGTGTGGGGGTCGAACTGTCGACTTCGCGCTCGTCAAGTGCAAGCTTGACCACTGTACTGCGGGGATCCGTTGAGACCAAAGGAAGATCAACTTCCTTTTGGTCCTTCACAATCACATGTTTTTTTTTAAAACATTGGGACTTTAGTCCCACATTCATCCCGCAGTAGATGAATGAGGGTTTTTAACCCTCAAGGCTCACCTTGTTACGTGATTGCCTTCGGGAAATCGCGTAGCGAATCCGAGGACTTTTGCAAGCTGCCACGCATCGCACGATGCCCATTTTTTGATGCCACTTGTCCGCACAAGTCTGTCGCCATGTGTTCGCCAGTTGTCTTAGAGTCCACGTGTCCGCTAGTTGTCTTAGAGGTCCACGTGTCCGCTAGTTGTCTTAGAGTCCACGTCAGCTCTGTGTGCCACGTGTCTCGCCCGATCCACGTCACCTCCTCAAAGTGCGTGCTCCTACGTGTAGGTTAGATCGTGACACGTGTCCCAAAGTTGAGGTCTTCGTCAGATCCGTTGTAGTGGGTTTGTCATCGTCAGCGCCTGATGCGCTGGGCCGGGAGTGTGAGGGCGCTCCTACCCTCGATGCACTCCCGGTTGGCTAGGCCACGGGGAGTGTGAGGGTGCTCTTGCCCTCTAAGCTCTCCGTTGGCTTAGCCACGGGGTATGTGTCCCTATGGGTGGGAGCCTCGAAAAGGCCCCGTCCAGGTGCAGCCTTCGTTGGCGCGGTCGTCGGTAGACTAAGTCTTGCCTGGTCGATCGCCTGTAGTCTCCAGCGGACAGAGTCCTGCCTGGTCGATCGTCTGCAGGCCCCACTGCCTGTTGAGGTGGGGTTGGGGTGGGCCTGGAAAAAAATCCAGGTTGCTACCTCCTCTGCCTCCGGGCTTAGTGGGTTAAATAAATCATTAATCAAACATTAGGAACTTTAGGAAGATAGGAAAAAGAAATTAAATTCACCAAATGAAAATGGTGCTTCCTTCTGTGCGTGATCGCCTTCTCCAGTGGAATGATTGCGCTTCTTCCCTCCAACTCCCTCCAGCTCTGATGCCAATGTGACCAAGAAATCATGAATGATTGAAAGAATGAAATATTTGCATTAACCATATAGTTTAGGAACTATAGTTTAAATAGGTTACAAAATAGGTAATCAAACTGAATGAACAGGAGATCACGCCAAACAATTTGCCAAGAGGAAGAGAGTTTGGTTTAGAACTCTTCCACCTAGGATATTTAGGAAATTAACCATTAGATATTTAAGACAGGAAATATCTACATGGTAGAAACTAGAAAAGTAAATGTAATAATCTACCCAAGTAGTGTAATGCAATATACTACCTATTTTACCCTAACAATTACCAAGCGATCAATCCTGAGCACTCTAAGAAGCACCTTTGTCCTTCCCTCAACCCCTTTTCATGATCTTCTTCTTCTTCTTTTGTTGATGATGCATTAATATCACTAACTTTAAATAACCTATCTAAACCAATCAATTAATTAATTTGAGGATTAAAACCTTAATCCTATTTACACAAAGAACGATAATCAAATTCATATGACCCATGAGGTATATATGTTGAACCAACATCTTTGTTGCCTAATATTTAGATGAATTTGAACATTACAACCAGTGTGTCTTTGATTGGGTGCTCACAAAGCATAAATAACCAAGAATCCATCTTTCGTAGTATCTGAAATCTCAAGGAATTCTCCTAGAGTGTTGTCTATTACCTTGAAGGTATCTATTTTCTAAAATTCAATGGTAAACCCAAACATCATAACCTAAGTTGGTACTAGAGATAGATTTACATTTTCAAGTGAAAAGTCTTCATACCTCATAATCTTCCCATAAACCAATGATCCCCTTTCAGGATTTTTTCTTTCTTCCCTAGAACAAAAAATGGCTAGGAAGAAACCTTTGGGAAGAAATGATAGAATCACTCCTGGAGACTTCCAACTCCTATCAATCCATTTTCTCAAGGCTGAATCCCCTAGTCAATACCCATTAAATTTACCAAAAACCATCCTATATTAGAGCAATGTGGATCTCTATGAGGTGGGCTCACTATTCTCTACCACTATAGATGATTCTAAGGATTTAAATATAAATCTATCCATGGAAAGGAAACTAAATATATCATCTTTATATAATATTTGATAAAAACTTTATAATAATTTGCATGCAAATTTTTTAAGATAAAGAAGGGGAAAATAAACTTAGCTAAAAAATTATCCAAATAGAAAGTCTTGCCTTATTGAAGTCCTAACACTTCATTGCTCTTCCCATCATCCGAACCCTAACTGAAAAATATTTGCAATTTTGTTTTTTGCAACTTGAAAAATCATCAGTGCCCTTGTTTTGTATCGTTGACTTCATAGGGTTGTATCTCCCTCAATATTGATCAAAATATTTCATATGACCACTCATTTTGAAGCTATTCAAATTCCACACAAGTTGGTCTAATAATCACCTGAATCAAATAACCCTTCACAAAGATATAGCTCTTAAAAGATGAAACATTTAGAAAGAAAACTTGATCCTTCGCGAAGCAATCTTTAGCTTGTTTTCAAAATAATTTGTTTACTCTTATTTTTTTTTATAGTCATCAAATTCTATAGTTCCTCATAAACCAAATATTTTTACATCGTGTGCCAATCGAATATTTTTACATCGTGTGCCATCCAATTATATAATTCTTCAAAGTTCATGTATATTTATTGGAACTACCTTTTTCTTCAAAGTTCATGTGTATTAATTGGAACTACCTTTAGAATACTTAGTATCTATCTCTAAGATATAGAAGAAAATATTTAAAAAAAAAATTGAAAGTAATTATTTGGTTGCATCTTTAATTCCTTTAAATAAAAACTTCATTATGAAGTTATTAAAAACCCATAAATAGTATGGAATATTCAAGTATTTACATTACAACAATAAACACATAATTAATATGATTGGGACATATGACCTCCATGATACTATAAGAACAATCTTACTAGGAAAATAACCAAATATTGAAAGCATGACGTTATGAAGTTCATTGAATAAAATTGTTTGCTTAGCATACAAATCATTTTAAACATGCAATTAAGGTATTACATATTACAAGAGCCATAGCCATATAGAAAATAAATGGAAGAAAAAATTCAAGTAGGATTTATGGCAAGTCTAATAGATATTTAACCAAATTTAATGCAACATGCAGAGCTAGTAAAATTCTTCTTGTGAGATCTTCCTAGGCTTGCAATGATGTATACAAAAAAATGATGGTATGAAAGGGAAGCCATGTGATCAATTTCAATGTAGATGTAACAATGTATTTTTAAATTCAAGGAGCTTCTAGATATCCCTGCCTCCTTGGGTCTTACTCGAA
The DNA here is from genome assembly GCA_028583015.1 of Wollemia nobilis. Classification (NCBI taxonomy): domain Eukaryota; kingdom Viridiplantae; phylum Streptophyta; class Pinopsida; order Araucariales; family Araucariaceae; genus Wollemia; species Wollemia nobilis. The sequence continues at coordinate 4,159,954 of JAQPPZ010016604.1, forward strand.
AGCGACATCCCTTCTAGGATGTTTTCCACAAAAAAAAATCGAGCTTCTTGATTCAAGTTATGTTACAAGTATGCATGTGGAGTGTTGCATCAACTTGAATGAAATGAAGTGAAGATTTAAAAGAATGTTGAATTTAAGGGGGGTTTCTACATACCTCTGTTGGAGAATTTGTCGTGCGAGCATATCACTTTTATTTTTGTGGTTATTGGGGTTTGAAGATAATGATAGGTCTCTGCATCCATCCATTTGGTGTTTCAAAGTGGGTAGGAAAGAGGAGAAAAGACAATGATCCAAACATTGAAAATTCAAAAAATGACGTTGAAGCCAAGCAACAAATTGAAGGATGTGCTCCCTTTGTCTTTATTCCTTTTTCAATGAAATTTCAAAAGTGGACTTTTCTTAAAGAATTTCTTCAATGATCCATGTTGACAGCTAATTAAGATATGACCCTCAATCATCTAAAACAGAGATAGAGGGGATTTTTTCAAATCGTAAAGAATAAAATTACAGATATCTCTGTGAGTCAAGGTAAGCAAATCCGTTGTAGTTTAATGTGTTTTTGAAAAAAATATATAGAATTATTTGTTGATAACAAGGATTAGAGAAGATTAAAAAAAATTGAAATCATAGTTTTTTCTCAAAACCCTAGCTACTTTTGGGATTTTTTTGGGTTGAGATCATGGAATTGCCAATTTTTACTGGAAATGATAACATTGATGTTCAAGGAGATTAAAAAAAAATTGAAAAATCGTAGTTTTTTCTCAAAACCCTAGCTACTTTTGGGATTTTTTGGGGTTGAGATCATGAAGTTACCAATTTTCACTCGAAATGATGACATTGATGTTCAATAATGATGGATGAAGTTTAGATCTCTATATTCTAGTGAGATTTTTTTGGGAATGCCAACTTATCCAAAATTCAAGAGAGGAAGCTTATGACTATTGAGTAAGTCTTGCTAAGGTTGCTAAGGAAAGGAATCGTAGTTTCACTTGGGATGAAATGGAGCATGCATTCTTGAGTCAATGGAACCCATATAAAAATATAGGTAGTTTGAAATTCACCATCAAAAGATAAGAAAAATAAATAAAAAGGATTCAAAGGGAACTAAAAGAAATGAATAAAGAGAATATAATAGAAGAAAAATACTAAAAGAAATGAATAAAGAGGATATAATAGAAGAAAAATATACAAATGACAATGTGAAAGTTCATGGTTGCATTCAGAATGAAAAGCTTAAAAAGCAAGGAGCCAAGGAGAAGAGATAAGTAGTTATGGTAGGGGAACAAGTTGAAGAACCAACAAAAGACTCAAAAGTTGAATTTACAATAGCAACAACAATAGAGTCCATGGAAGAAGCAACAACAAAGTCCAAGGAAGCCTTGTCAAAAGTGCACAAGGATGCACCAAAAAAAAGGTATAAGAGAGAAGATTGTGAAGAAGAATTTAGAAAATATATACAAATTATTGAAGAATCAAAAGAACCGGAATGTTAGGTTAAGGTTGCAGTATATCGACACCCACACCACCCTAAGCGACAACAATATTGGAGGCATGGCTTAAGGCATCAATATTTTAGATCTACATGGAGTCAAAAAGGCATTAAGTATGGTAGTGTTTGGAAGAAAAAACATAAAGTTTTTGGATTTCAAAAGGGTGACCATTTGAAATATTGCATAAAATAGAAGAAGCATGGAGTCAACAGAGCAGCTATGGACATTCAAACGATACAATGGCAGTTTGACATCATCAAATACCATCACTAATCAAATTTCACTTGGATGGATGGATGGATGAACAAGATTGAAAAATGTAAAAAAGGATGTTGAATATTTATATTTTAAAAAAATGTGAAAAAGAACCAAAAAATAATATAAAAAAATTTAATCTTTTTATGAAGATATGTAGATATTTAGTTATAGTATCTTAATTGAGATGATAATTGAATATGTTTGTAAAATCTTAAGCTTTAAAAGAGAGAGTTGTGATTTGTTAAGGATGAGAGACCCGAGAAAAACCCATTTTTCTCAAGAAAAGGAAAAGTTTTGTTACAAGTTCCTTCCTTGTAAATAGTTCTATTCAAGCTGTAATTATATTACAAAAGCTTGTAATAACAAACAAATAAAATGCACTTTAGATTTCGAGTGCACATTATTTTGTAGTCTTCTACTAATAAAATGCATTCAATAATTTTGGAGTATGCAAAGTTTAAATCAAAATAGTCTTAATACAAAATTTGTAGGTTGAATGTATACTTTTAAGTGTTTTTTTTTTGTTTTGGAAGGTTGGCCAAGTACAACAAATAGTACAATTGGGATCACACTCTTCAAGGGCATAACAAGGGCCTCCTTCCCTGTGATTTGAATTTGGTTAGCTTGGACTGTTTGGTGTCCTTGCAAAATAAATATAATTTATTTGTAAATAGTCATATATGAAGCAAAGCAATTGTCTATTTTAAAAATTAGTATGTGCGTCCCTTAAGTAGATAACACACCATAATAAGTTATTCAAATAAAAAAATAAAATGAAAAAAAAAACAATATATTTTAAAGACATTTATAAAAAAAATTCTTTTATTAAAAGATATATTTACAAGTCCATATGTCAAATATTTCATACTAAATATATTGTTATTTTTATTTCATTATTGATTTTTTTTTTTTTTGGTTTTTTATAATACCATGTATAGTATAAACTAGCTCCTATCTTTATAGGATAAAAATATTGTTATAATGAGCTAATTCAGATGTAGTATTAAAATTCATGTACTTGTTTTTTTGGGTTACATATACATTTTTTTTTTAATTACATAGGAGAGTTGGTCACAACCACACATAGTAACTAACAAGTGCAGGGTTTAAACCACACGGGCTGCTTCCACCAAACCTATTATGCTTCGTTATTGTTGACCCGGCGTGAAGGGGACCACCAGTCGCTCAAGATTCGTACCATCATCGTTGGTCTGGTGCGCACCCAGAGGATTCAGATCAGACTACTACGTTTGCAAACAGGTTGCCCCCGAGGTTTGAACTTGGGTGTCTTCTTGGTAAATGTTTGGCTAGACAAGCACTTACCAATCCACCTAGCCTTTGGGGGATTCTGATGTAGGAGCATCACATTTTATCCTATTTCTCTTAAATTCATAATGGTCATATAGTAACGGTCAAATTTCTCTTTGCAACGATCATTCAAATTTCTCTTTGCAACGATCATATGGTCAAATTTCTCTTTGCAATGGTCATATTGTAACGGTCAATTTTTTTGCAACAGTCATATTATAACGATCAAATTTATTAGAGCCTGTAAATGCTCAATTCGATCAGTAGTTAGGGGGTTGTTAACATTGATTGGTTTGTAATTTCAAGGTTGTAGTTTCAAATCTATAATTGAGAATGCTTTTAATTTCCAAGCCATATTTATTTAAAAAGGATTTATCTTTTGTGTCCCATTTGCATATGTTGGTCTGCTTCTGTTGTGGCATTGTTGACATCAAGTGATGGCTCAAGGTTGTCAGTGCTACCACTATCAACAATAACCTTAGAATATTTTTTTCCAGATTTGCAAACAGTTCTAAACAAATTGAGATGTTGAACAGGTTCTTCGATCTTTGCAGGTTTCAACAAAATATGCTTCAACAACAAATATTCACCATACTTGGTCCTTCAACTTGCACATCAAAATATGTGCATTCATCATCATGTTGTACGATATGGTTGCGTGCTTTGTAATACCTTAATTCCCCTTGCGTGTCACCATTCTAGGAGCAACACAAACATTCAGATGATCTATGTCCATTTTTATTACAATTAAAACATTTGCCAAAAAAATCCATGTATTCTGTCAGCAAAATTACATCGTCGCTTTGCACCACTAGAAGATTTATTTGCACGTGGTTGCATGTCACGACTTGAAGTACTACCGCTCTAAGATCTAGGATTTTATTCATGTACAATTTATCTTCGTGCATCAATTTGTTGTCCACGTCCTTGTATAGATCTTCCACGACCATGTGAGTTGGTTTGCGCCTTACGTGCCAACTTTGCATCTGCCTTGAGTGCACATTGATACGCTTATTCCATAGTGCACCAATTAAGAATATTGATTTCATCTTGGATCACTAAGCGCACTCCATTAATATACTGTGCAACTGCCTCTGCATCATCTTCCAGATTGCTTGCGCGTATGGTAAGACTATAAAATTGATTTGTGTACTCTTGTACACTCAACTTTTTATGGTAAAAAATTTGCAATTTTCGAAACAAACTAACTTTGTAATCACTGGGTAAAAATTTTACCTTCAATTTGGTAGTCATTTTGTCCCATGTTCAGAATTTTTCTTTACCTTTGCGTTGTCTATCAGATTGCACATGTTCCCACCAAAGTGAAGCATGACCTTTGAGTTTTGTTCGTGCAAACTTGACTCTTTGAGGATCTTCTATGGACTCAATCAAAATATTTATCCATCTCTGTGAGCCAATCAATCAGATCATCAACATTCAAAATGTCAACATATGATGGGATCTTTGATTTGGATTGACTGCCAATTTTGGATATGGCTCTCAAGAGTCGTTCATCGTCTTCGATTTCTGACTCAACATCAAAAACTGCGGGTTGCTCATTGTCTGAAACATCTTCAAGAACGATGCCCCTTCTCTGAGCGATTTCCAATGCTTCCAACCGTGCTCTTAGATTTTGTATCTCATCTGCTATAGCTTGATTTGCACATCTACCGCCTCTACCTCAACCAACAGGGTGTCTATATGCCATTGTCGTTGCGAAAAAATATTGAGCGTCTTTTTCACCACTTAAGTGGATCCTTAAGTAAGTTATGTTTCACACTTGCAGTAATCCATGAAATATCGAGTGTTTGTTTCACACTTGCAGTTATCCACGAAATATCGAGTGTTTGTTTCACCACTCGCACAGATCCTTAGGCAAGTTTTGTTTCACACTTGCTGTAATCCACATACATGTTCTGTTTCACACGTGCAACACTTGATCGACAGAAAAAAGCACACACAACCCCACAAAAAATATTTTGAGCTCTGATACCACTTGATGTCAGTAGTGCCACAACAGAAATAGACCAACATACGCAAATGAGACACATAAAAGATAAATGCTTTTTTTAATAAATCATAACTTGAAAATTACAAGCATTCTCAATTATAGCTTTGAAACTACAACCTTGAAATTACAAACCAATCAAAGTTAACAACCCCCCTAACTACTGATCGAATCGAGCGTTTATAGGCTCTGAGAAATTTAAGCGTTACAATATGATCAACTGTTACAATATGATTGTTGCAAAGAAATTTGACCGTTACAATATGACCGACAGTTACAATATGACTATTGCAAAGAGAAATTTGACCTTTACAATATGGCCATTGCAAAGAGAAATTTAACTGTTACAATATGACCATTATGAATTTAAGAGAAAGAGGGTAAAATATGATGCTCCTGCATCAGATTCATGTACATGTTATTCTATACTATTTTTTAATGTGTTATATGGAATTGAAATGGGTCCTACATGTATTATATTATGGCTACATAATGGTATTACAACATTTTGCCAAGATTTAAACCTTGGTTTCATTGGGAGTCTAGGAATTTAATCAATGGAGTTGATAGCATTTGATACATGTCATCCTATACTATTTTTTTCAATGGATTATATGGGATTAAGATAGACCCCACCTATATTATATGATGATCACATAGTGGTATTACAACAACTTGATTATTATACGTGTGTAGTTTGGGAAGATTTGAACCTTGTTATCCTCATTGAAAGTCGAGGAATCTAACTAGTTGATCTAAAACCATTTGACACATGGCATCCTATACTATTGTGTTGTATGTTATCATCAAATATTAAATTATAAAAATAATTAGTATGAAGAAAAGAGAAAAAATTAACATTCATAATTTCATGGATACAATAGATTAGAAGTTCAAAATTTTGAAGGGATTTAAGGGAAAAATAATTAAGATTCAATATGACCTACAACAATGAATAGGAACTTATACGAATTTAAAATATTAGACAACTTTTTAATTGTAAGATTAAGAAAAATCTAAAAGCAATATACTTTTTATAAATTATTGTGTTACTAAATAATAGAAAAAATTACTAAGAATAAAATTGATTAATTAGAAAAATACAAGTAAATGAAATCATCCTTAATGGATTATGACATTGTAGAAGCTTTCACTTTGCTCAAAAATATTTATTTGTAGTAGGTATTAATTTACCACCAAATACAGAATGAGCATTTTCCCTTTGCTTGAGAGTGTCTTTCTATCTCCTTACAATAATACTAACAAAAGATTTGGCACTTTGTTCCCCATAACGAATTTCCTTTAGGAGTCCTTGTAGTCATCATTGTGGTTGGTACTTAGAAGTTTTTTTAGTCAGTTAGCATCTCCATGGACCAATCACCTCCATTCAAATACTCTTTCAATGCTTCTCCTCAACTTCTTTATAAGAAGGCGATTGATCAAGTAGTCAAAGATTATGTTTATTATCAATGTATTAATATTGCTTGGGTTGCTCTCAACCTCTTACTCCAAAGTTGATCTTCTACACTAAGCATTTCATGAGGATTAAGGATGACATCAATACCCATTCTAATTATATCCAATAACATTGTATACACAAGATCAAGATTCCTCTTGGTTAGCTCATAGTGTGCTCACATCAATTGTAGGTGGGAATAAACCACAATATTCCTTAAGGTAATAGTATATGTCATCTTTGCTCTCTCTAGGGGTGTGAAGAAAGACCACCATTTTATTTAAGAGAACAGGATGTTGACACTTTATCTTCAAGTATCCTATTTATTACGAGGTTAGGAAATACTATTGCTTGTAAAGAAACTTAGGTAGATCGCTTGCCACCTTTCCAATTATCCTAACCAAAGATATTTGGATATGCACATTCATGAACGTGCCATTCTTTGACATCAAGTATTATGGGATAGATTCATCCTTTGCATATCCAAGGGGATAAAAATAAGCCCAAAGAGTTGTTTAGAACTCTTTCCACATGGTAATTTTTTTTTGTTGTTGATTGCAAAAGCTTTATATTATTTTACCACCAAGGGTTTGATCATCCATATGGACCTTAGTCACCATGATATTTTCCACCTCCATAAATTGGTATTGCACCTTGAAGTACACCTTTAAATTGTGAACCCAAGCATTCACTTTATCACCATCAATTATGCCTAAGAAATGAGGAATTGATATCTTGGTATCTAACAAGTTGGACAAACAAGATTATTAGAGAGGGAAGATGAATAAATTGTTGCCCCATGATAAGTTGGAATATATTCACCATTTGATCCATGAGTTTTAGTTGGAACTTATTAAATTGCTATTGTGATCATTCAACTCTTGTGTCAAAAGCTGAATCAAATCAAAGTTTAGTGTAGAGTTGTGTAAACTAACAATCAATAAGAAAAAATTACAATAACAAAAGACAAAAAAAGCAAACTCTAAAAATAATTTCCATGATACAGATAGCATAATTTTTTTTTTTGAATAAAAAAGAAGTATATTGGTTTGCAAGGGAAAAAAATAGTAACTTGAGGTAGCAAACGTAAAAGCAATAAATTTAACAACATGACAAGGTGTTGCAACCAATATCAATTTAAGACTAAGCAAGGATATATTTATAAGCCTCGACGAAGCTTTTATACCAAAATGATATGGACCTACAATGAAATTATAACAACATATAGTAACTAGAATGACTAAGGACCAGAATAGAGAAGATCCATGAAAACTACATAGATAAAAATAAAAGTTAAAAAAAAAATATAATCATGGTCAAAATTATTACATTTGTTGTAACTTTAATAAAATATTATCCAGTTTGATTTTCTATCAAAGATATTCTTTATTTCCTTTCTACAAGTAGCTTCTTCATATCATTTTTGTTCAAAGATAAAATCTTCTAAAATTTGAATCTCACCAAGGTAAATCCTCACTTGGCTAATTGTCTTCTAAAATTTGAATCTCGGTATTCTTTGATTAGACGTTTTTCATAGGACTGCCCAAACTGTCGAACTCGTTTCGGCCATATCTCACTCATCCGGACTCGGATTGAGCTGAAATTTTGAGGGTAGATGCCTGAAAAACCCTAGAACGTCTCCACCAATTTTCATATCATTTGGAGCAACACAGATCCTAGCGCATCCCTATGTGTGAACGAGATATTTGGCAAGCGGCTATGCGAGGGTTTCATCCGGGTTGAGTGCAAGCGGCTCCAGAGGTTGGTTTTTAGGGCCTTCGGGCCCTAGCGGCCAATATTTTTGTGGTTTATGCTCAATATTTTAGCAGGAAATGTTGCAGGGGATCCAAGATGGGTTAGAAATTTATCTTTCAATAGATCATACTGTGAACTTGAGTGACAACGGCTTCCAATTTGTTGCACAAAAGAAAAGTGAAAACCATACCTTTCCACGGCGTCTAGGGCAAGGATTAAAGAGATCACGAAACAAGTTTCAAGCAGTTGATCAAAAAATGGCTCATATCTCAAGTGAATCTGGTGCTAAGGTGCACCCACAAAATAATTCTACTATGAAAACCCTGTCAAGGGTAAGAATTTCGAAGACTCGGTCCCAAAAATGAATTTTAGGGATGCCCTTCATGGTGGACAGCCTCAGCCCAATGCTAATATCAATCTTAGGGCTTCCCATAAACCTCTAAGAATGCCTAAGATTGATCCCAGGAAAACGGAGTCAGGATGTCTTAAAGCGGTTGATGGAACTCCTATTGTTAAGCTTGATATGGGTAACATTCGGACTGGCATTGAAGATTTGGAAAAAAGAGGACTAATTTGTCGGTTCGTGGGTTTTTGTTCGAGTCTATATGCTTTCAAAGTCTGGGCTGCAAAAATGCTGGAAAACTAAAGGTGAGTTACAAATCTCTATTTATCCAAATGGTTATTTTCTTGTTTTATTTGCTAATAATGAAGATAGAGAGAAAAATTTTCAAGGGGGTCCTTGGTTTTTTGGAAGGGCGGGGCTTTTCATGAAGCCCTGGCATACTAAATTTAAAGCCGAAGAAGAGATGCCTTCTATAGCTCCCGTGTGGGTTAGACTCTTTGGCCTCCCTATTGAATTTTGGAATCCTACTATTTTTTCTTCAATTGGAAACTCTTTAGGAACTTTTATGATGATTGTTGATTGTACTCAAAATTTTGAACATATTATTTATGCTCGGATTTGTGTTTTAATGGATTTTGACAAACCCCTACCTAAAAATATCACATTACAATTTGGGGAAGACACTTGGGAGCAAGTAGTGGACTATGAGAACATTCCTTTTCGTTGTAGAATTTGCCATGAATATGGTCATTTGGCCAATGCTTGCCCAAATAAAATTCCTGATCAAAAGAAAGAAGATATAAACTCAGCGGGTTTCCAAATACCTAAGAAGAAGAACACTCAAAAAAAACCAGTTATGAAGGATCAATCAAAGTCATCTGCTAATATGTTTGAAATCCTTTCCACAAATGATGTCCCAAGTGAGGAAGAGGAAATAATGGAAACTGAAATCTTAGAAACACAATTTAAATATGAAGGGAAGAACTCGAGAGACAAACCAACAAATCAAAGGTTTTCAACGAGAAAAAAAGGAGAAAATTTACACAAGAAAAACAATCTTTCAAATGTCAAAACTTCAAATAATGCGAGTCCCAATATAGACTCCGTTGAACCATCTAGTAAAATTTTGGTTGTGTACGAGCATTCTTCAAGGTTAGAAGCCATCTCAGATTCAATTGGAATAAGTCAAGAAACGAGGAAAAAAAATTGAAGATGGATTCTAATCAAAAAGCAGGTCGCAAGACCAATCAATATCATATGGTAAAAGAAGGTGAAAAGCTTGTAGAGGAAGGTAAGATTAATGCCCTTCCCAACTTTTTAGCCATGGTATTAATGAAGATCATCACTTGGAATATTAGAGGACTCAAAGGGAGTCTTTCAAAACAAAATGAAATTAGAAGAATGATTCAGATAAATCATCCACATCTTGTTTTCCTTCAAGAAACAAAGATGTCAATGGAGGATATGGACTCAATTGCCGATAAAATTTGGCCAGTTGGAAAAGTGGTTTCCCTCGGTTCCCAAGGGACTTCGGGTGGCATTGCTTGTCTTTGGGACCCAAAAGAGGTAGTTATTCACCATATGGTTGGCAGTTGGGGTTTGTTGGCTATAGCTATTCAAAGTAGACATTCCAACCAGATTATGCTCTGCATTACTGTTTATGCTCCGACTTCTTTGGAGGAAAAAAGAAGACAGTGGAAGGATATTACTCATATTATCTCTCATTTTCCTAAAGCTTGGATCTTGATCGGAGGAGATTTCAATACCATCCTCTCTCTGGATGAGAAAAGGGGGGAAATAGAAATTTGGACAAAAGCACCGACCTCATGAGCGAATATATTGCAAACCTCCATCTTGTGGATATCCAACTGGATAATGGCCTTATGACTTGGTCTAACAGAAGGCAAGGCTTAGCTTGTATAATGGAGAGATTGGATAGGTTTTTGCTCTCTAAAAATTTCTTAATCCATGGTCACATTCCTAAAGTGAAGACTCTTAATAATGTTGGTTCGGATCATTGGCCGATCATGGTGGAAATGTGGAAAACCAATGTGAGTTTCTCTCCTTTTCGTTTTCAATTAATGTGGCTTAGAGACATTTCCTTCAGACCTCGTGTGCAACAATGGTGGAAGGAAGGTAAACCTAGGCATGGGACTAAGATGTTCTGTTTTGCCAAAATACTGCAATACATTAAATCCAAAATCAAGACTTGGAGCTGGAAAGAGTTTGGGGATGTTCATAAAAAAAAACATGAAGTTATTGCTCATCTTGAAAATTTGAATAAGAAAATCCATTTAGATGGCCTCACGAGAGAAGAGAAGTGCGAGATGAAATTAAACTCACAACTCGGTTAGAGGAATGGGAAAAAAGAGAAGAAATCTTATGGAAGCAAAAATCTAGAATTCAATGGCTCAAAGAAGGAGATCGAAACACAAATTTCTTCCACAAATCTCTTCTAGCTCGAAGATCTCACAACTTTATTTCTTCCTTAAAATCAGATTCTGGAGATGTTGTTTATACTTGGGATGGCATGAACTCTATTGTTGTTGATTACTTTTCCAATATTTTTGTTGCTACTCCTCTTGACTCGGCTTCACAACAAAATGTTCTTCAAGCAATCCCTTCTCTTATCACTTACGAGGAGAACTCTATTTTGATTGCTCCTGTTACTATCAATGAGCTTCAACAAGTAGTTTTTAAAATGCAAAAAGGAAAACCCCAGGTCTGATGGTTTTCCCATTGAGTTCTACCAAGAGTTATGGGATATCCTTCATGTTGATTTATTAGAGGTGGTGGAAGAAGCCGGGAAAGCCAAAGAAATTTTGAAGGTTATCAATAAAACTTATATTACTCTTGTTCCAAAAGCTCAAGAGGTTGATCATATCTCAGCTTTTAGACCTATTGCTTTATGTAATGTTCTTCTCAAAATCATTACTAAAATCATGGCGAGAAAGGTTGAAGCCTCTTTTGCATAAGATTATTTCCCCAGAGCAAGGGGGTTATGTGGAAGGACGTCAAATAGTAGATGAGATAGTTCTTGCTCGGGAAGCCATCCATTCCATGGATATGCAAAATTCTCCTTCCATGTTCATTCGGTTAGACTTATCCAAAGCTTATGACAGAGTGGATTGGCACTTCCTTATCAAAGTTTTGAGGCAATTTGGTTTCTCTAAGGATTGGATGGATTGGATTATGGGATGTATCTCTTCGAGTTTCCTACTTAGTTCTTATCAATGGCAGGCCTTCTCGGTCATTTCCCGACTTCCAGAGGTATTAGGCAAGGTGACCCGCTATCCCCTTATTTATTCATCATTCTTCGTTGAATGCTTGGGTAGGACTATAACCAAAAAGAGGAAAACAAAACCCTTGAGGGAGTTACCATTGCTCATGGAGCTAGACCTATCTCTCATCTTCAATTTGTGGATGACTCTACTCTTTTAGGTAAAGCTACGAGTTAAGGAAGCTTCTAATATTAAGCAAATCATTAGTTATTTTTCTAAGGCTACTTGGGCGGTTGATCAATGAAGACAAATCTAAAGTTATTTTCTTTCACTGCTCTGCTAGACGGGAATCCATGGTCTTGGATAAATTAAGATATAAGAAGACCTCTCTTCCAATCACTTATTTAGGTATTCCCATAAATATTCAAAGGCAGAAAAATAAATATTGGAATTGGTTGTTGGACAAAGTCAAGAAGAAAATTGGAAAGTGGACCAACAAGTGGCTTTCTTCAGGGGTAGAATCACCTTGGTAAAATCAGTCCTTCAAGCTATTCCTATTTATGTTTCTTCCGTTTTGAATATCCCAAGAGCTGTTCTTCGAGAATTGGATCAAATCGGTCATCGTTTCCTTTGGAGTGGTACTAAGGAGAAAAGAAAATGGGCCTTGGTGAAATGGGATACTTTATGTCTTCCTAAGAGTGAAGGGGGGTTAGGATTCCGGTCTTCTATTAATAACAACAAAGCTTTAGCTGCTAAATTATATTGGAGGATGTTGCATAACCCCAATGCTCTTTGGGCCAATAATCTCCGTGCTAAATATCTTGAGAACAAAAGTCCTGAAGACCTTGTTCGCTATCAACTTCCTACCAAAGGTTCTCCCATTTTAGCAGTTCTTAAGGCTGGTGAGGATTTGATAAAGAAAAAATTATTTTGGATCATTCATAATGGTCAACAGGCAAATTTTTGGATAGATTCTTGGGATGGTCACAAGCCTTTGATAACTCAGTTTCCCGATTGGAGGCCTTGGATGGAGGAGCTTCACAGAGCTAATTGGATAAAGGTGGCTAATTACTATCGGTACCATCTGGTAATTCAAAGGTTGGTAGATATTGGATCCCTATTGAGGACTGGCCTATTCAAATCCCAGAAAGGCAAAGACAAGATATCCAAGGCATCCTTCATATGAGATCCCTCTCTTGGTCCCATGAAAAAGATTGTTTTGGATGGAACAACACTACTAAGGGTGAGTATTCGGTTGCTCAAGGTTATTTGACCTTATGCCATAATAATCCCAACCATTCTTTCGACATATTTTCTTGATTGTGGGCTCAAAAGCTCTGGCCTAAGGTGAGGTTCTTTAATTGGCTTTTATTGCATCGTAGGGTGCTTATTGGTGAGCAACTTATGAAGCGTGGTTTTCATGGCCCTTTTAGATGTGAAATGTGTGAAGAGAATGTAGAAAATCTCAACCATATTTTTATTGAGTGTACTTTAGCCTCTGAGCTATGGAGGAGAATGGCCACTTTACTTGGCTTAGAGTGGTCCAATTTTTTTACTTTTGAACAACTTTGGAGGGATTGGCCTAATCAAGAGGGTGTTGATCATTTTATTAGGCGAGTAGTTTGGATGGGTTCTACCATTCTTCTTTGGAATATTTGGAATGAAAGGAACAACCGAATTTTTAATCAAGATAGGAAGGATATTCACTATATTTGGCAAAAGACCATAGCCAACTTAGTTGAATCGGTCCATCAACTCCTTAATCACCCCCAAAACTCCCACCAAAGATGGGATCAAGTGATGCAAAGATTGAAGATTAAATCTTCTAAGGGCAACCAACTTAAAGGGAATGTGAGTATTAGTAAGATGGATAGGACTAGAAATTGGCAACCTCCTCCTAAGGATTTTGGAAAAGTCAATACTGATGGAGCCTCTAGAGGGAACCCTGGAAAAGCCGATGTGGGAGGAATTGGTAGACTTTCAGATGGCTCCCTGGTTTTTACTTTTCTTTGAGAATTTGGGTATTCTTTCCAATAACCTTCTTGAGGGGTATGGTATCCTCGGAGGCCTTGAGAAGGCTACTAAGGTTGGATGGGAAAAGGTGTTAGTTGAGTCGACTCTCAACTTATGATTAATCTCTTGAAGACTCCTTCTAAGAATCATAAGGTGGATTGGAGAATAAAAAGAATTATTGAGAAGATTCAATTAATCCAGGATGGGATTTTTGAAAGTTGATTACAATCATGTGGTCAGAGATCAAAACAAGAGTGTTGATGCTTTAGCTAATTGGGCTTTGGACAAAGGTGATCTTACTTGTTATGGCCACCCTCCTATATGGTGGGCTTCTCAAATTAGGGAAGCTCTTCTTTCTATCATTTCTTTGGATGGCTCCGATTCGAAGGTACCTAGTTTCTTCTTGCTTTTTTTTTTTGCTTCTCTTTGGTTCATTCAGTTTTTTTAGTTCCCTAGCTCATTCTATTCTTTATTTTGTTTCCTCTGTTGATTCTTGCCTTAATAGTCTTCGGTCTAGATAGGTCATTGTTATGTTCAATTTTTTTTTTTTTTTTTTGTTTAGTTTTTTAAGGTGGGTGGGTTCTTTTGTTTTGTTTTGTTTTTGTGTTCTTTGTGTTGTTTTTTGTTGTTCATGTGTTTTTGTTGTTTTGTTTTTTTTTTAATGTTTTTTGTTATTGTTCTTGTGTTTTTTTCGTTCTTGTTCTTGGGTTTCTCTTTGTTTGTGTTATTTCGTGTTTTTATGTGTGAGTGTTTTCTATGTTTTTTGTTTTTGTTTATTGTCTGTTGTTGGTTGTTTTTATTTTTATTTTATTTTTTTATTTTTTAGGTTTTGGTTGTGTTTATTTTTCATGTTTTTTTTGGGTTATGTCTTTGTAGTGTTCTGTTGTTTTTGTCTTGTTTGTGTTTTGTTATGTGGTTCTTGTGTTTTTCTATGTGGTTTGTGTTGTGGTTTCTTTTATCTTATTGTGCGTGTTTGGTTGTGCTTTTGTTTTTGACACACTCAAGGAGCATGTTTTTTATTTTATTTTATTATTTTTGTTGTTATTTACTTATTTTTAAATTGGTTTTGTGTGTTTGTTTGCTCCTTGAGTATGTCAAAGGTGGTAGGCCAGGTCCGAGTCCTGGGCGTTTTTGGCGGAATGGATACCCCTGCCTCCTTGGGTCTTACCCGAAAGTGGCATCCCTTTTGGGATGTTTTCCACAAATAAAAAAAAAAATACAATCAACTATTTATTGACAATTAATAAAAAATAATAGTTAATAAATTTTTTTTTACAATTAATTGATTTTAAAAAGAAAAAAACATGATTTTTTTTTTTTTTTTTTTAAGTATTAACCTGCTTTTAAAATAATGTATTCCCCAATAAATCATAGACTGTAAAAAATCATGATATACTAAATAATCACAATTTTTTATAATAAAATAATCCATACTAATAAAAAGTATGCTATACTACATATAACATTATACCACATAAAACATTTTAATCTCGTCCCTTGCAATATTAGTGGATTTTTTATTATTTAACAATACTAGTGGATTTTTTATTATTTAGCATATATGCTTAATCTAAATATATTTTTTCTTAAAAAAAAAAAAATGTAATTTTCATTTTTTTA
Organism: Wollemia nobilis; assembly: GCA_028583015.1. Taxonomy (NCBI): domain Eukaryota; kingdom Viridiplantae; phylum Streptophyta; class Pinopsida; order Araucariales; family Araucariaceae; genus Wollemia; species Wollemia nobilis. The sequence continues at coordinate 4,175,426 of JAQPPZ010016604.1, forward strand.
GTTTGAAAAAAATTACAATACTATGGATATAAAGTGTGTTCAAGAATTTCTGTTACATCTTATTTAGAAGTTGGTCTAAACTAAACTTAGAGGAATATTGTCCTCCCTCTAAAATATGTTACAATATGCTTACAATCTAGGACTGATAGGTGGAAAGCAAGAATAACATCTTGATCGATCACTGTTTTCGAATGACTCTTTAATGAGCACCAAAGCTAAGGACTAAGGTTTCAATTCTGAAGACAAATGCTATTCTGAAACCTATATTTCTAATAAAATAAATGCAAAGGTTCATTTCAAAACCTTTTTTTTTTTTTTGCTATTAATAGATCTCTGATATGATCCTTAATTAGAGGAGGATTTGAGAAAACCCCAAGTCCTCTAACCACTTCTTGCCTATGCAAGTACCTATTAGAAGGTTCAAACCATTTTTTGAAAGACATCTGTTCTTTATTTAGTTCCTTATAGGCACTTCTATAAAAATTTTGTTATAGAAGATTCTAATAATTTCACTTGCTTATAAAAAAGACTCATGAGCATGCTTTCATCTCAACATGACTTGTTACCCAACTTATCATTAATTATTATTTTTTTTTAAGCGAAAAACCTCTTGCGGAGCCGCCTTGGTCTGAGAGACCACGAACAGGGGGTTCTATACCGTCAAAGTCACCCGGGAGTCGCACCCAACCCTGCCCGCACCAACATTATCAATTGGATTTTGGGTACCCAATTCAGCTTTTTGGTAGGGTGGAGATTTGAACCTGGGACCTCCCTTGAAGGATTGCCCTCTCTTCTCCAACTCACCTACAACACCTAGGTCGCTTAGCATTAATTTTGAATCTCTATAAATTTGTAAATTTGTAATTCCTTGCACCATTCTCATCAAAAGAATTAATGCTTTCTTTTTGTCATATTATTTGTTCCTTTTCTTAAACCTACCTTGAAAGTGATCATATGATTTTTATTTAAGTAAAGTGCTCTCCGTGCCCCACACCTACTTGGGCTGCCCTGAAAAGCTTCATCAAAGAAGACCGATGGCTTCATAGGATCCACTATTAGTGTTTCCTAAATGCCCATTCAATTTTTGTTTAATTTTTGTTTTGAAGAGATCTTTAAACTTTCAAAAATAAATTTAATCTGAATTTGTACCTGAATTACTCAAATTTCCTCTTTCTAGCCAACCATAAGCACAACTTTATTTTTTTCAAAAATTGTCAAGTTGCAAAATATTTGTAATCATAAAACAGGGTTTTAAATAAGCAGAGAGTAAATGAAAATATCGTGAACATCAAAGGGCAGAATTTAAAGTTATAATTTTGGGTGCTCAGAGGTTTGTTTAAAAGGTATAGGCATCTATGAAACAGGTACATAGCAGTTGTTACAATTAAGTAGAGTTGTATATCATACCTTAAGTTTAATTGAATAAATAAATATACAATAAACTCCTCCTTTCATAATAGAAGTTTCAGTTTGTTCTGCTAACTGTGCTTAAATAATAAGCATTAACTCTTACTATTGCCAGCTGTTACTAATTATAGCTATTTACTTGAATAGAATTTAACGATAAACTGAATAACCATGTTTAATGTTTTAATTTGCATTTTGATCCAATCATGAACCCTTTGTATCATGCATGCATCTCGCTGTATGTGCTACTGTCTTACCCATGATTAGGCTTAAATCTCCTTACTACCATCATCGTGGTATGTAATATGCATGCCTTTTCAGAAGTGCTGAAAAATTGATCCCAGATTTTACTATTTCGCCAAAAAAATAATTACAAAGAAGCCAGATCGAATATTTGATAGATTTGCAGTTTACCCTGAAAAATAGAAAGGAGTGAATAAATGAAAAGTCCAATTCATATGGGTAGAAAATTCAAAGGAAACAACTTCAAATAAATGGAAATAATTGCCCCTGAATGGCTTAAATATGTAATGAAAGCATATTAAGAAATGCTTCAACTAATGTTCACAACCATGTGAACAAATTAAAGACAGGTCAAAATCAAAATATAAGCCTTAGTTTAATAGCAGTTATTTCAAAATTGTATGCAGACAAAATCCACGTCAAAACCCTGTCTCAATTATAGACAGGTCAAAATCAAAATATAATACTTAGTTTAATAGCAGTTATTTCAAAATTGTATGCAGACAAAATCCACGTCAAAACCCTGTCTCAATTTCCTCTGACAGTATCCCTGAAAAATAAGGCCGTCTTCTGCATTGTTGCTATATGCAATGAAGAACTACAAATTGCTCAAAATGAAATGGAATAAAAAATGCCACCAAATATCGTAACACATATCACCAATGACCAGAGCCTTTATGTTTACAAGACAAAGGCATTACTATATGCAATTGAGGAGCATTAATGTATTGAAAACTACTCCTCAGGAAGTCGAGTAATGAACAGCTTCAAGAGGAAGACGAGAGAGAAGAGAAGAAACCAAAAGGCAAAATACACTCGCATACATTCCACACATCCACAAAGGACATTTCAGCAATTAGATATATTTATAATTCACAAGAGGCAAGGTTCATGACTTTAATATCCAGTCTCCATAAGTGTGGTTTTTGTTTATGAAAAGCCCAACAATTCATGTATGCAATCTTCTCAATCATCTCTTCACAGTCCCTTTCCAAAGGTCTTCATATGCATATAAAGACTTGTTGGCATCAACCTCTAAAAGCAAATTTAAAGTTCAAATATTATTGGAACTTTGAGGCACTTCGGGTTTTATGCCACTCTCTTTAGTTTGTGGCTGATGTTTATAAGTTAGTACTGTTGCCTTTGGGCTAATTTTGTTTGTATATTCCTGATTTTGATTAATATTAGTATACGATTTAAAAAAAAAAAAAAAAAAAAACATATTCTTTTCTTTCCGGTATTTAGATCTGTTGTAACCTTAATAATTATTAACTTAACATAAGAATCAAGACTTACAAATCCATTAAGGGCATTTTTTATAGATATCTTCAAAAATTTACCCGAAAGATCTTACATACTCTCAAAAGCATTAGCAACCCAAACATCTAAGAATTGCTTTTACTTACCCTATATCAGAACTGTATAATGTCAATGTCTGCATGTGCTCATAGGTATGAGCACAATGATTTGTCTTTCTTGATTTAGATATATTTCTTAGTTTTTGTAAAAGAAATAGATGTACTACAAGCAACTAAAGTTTAATCCATATTTGTAAGTCATAAATAATCACAGAATTGATCAGATCAGTTACAGTTTAGGACTAGTCTTGTTACTGTTGAACAGAACTTCATTTTTCAAAGCCAATGGAATCGTCTTATGTTTGGATTTCTTTCAGAAGATTTTAAGGCAAGGAGTTATGTATCTGTCTGTAAGATGTAGTGCTTCAGATTAAAATAGATGTTAAGTATGTGCAATAATCTTACTGTGGCATTCAAGGGTAATCTTCATAAGCTGTATGTAGTGTTTCTAATCATGCTTTTGATATTAGTGTCAACGTGTACAAATAATTGCCATTTTTATCCGTTAAATGTAAGAACTCCTATCAGATATCTGATGAGACATATATTATAGAAGAGAGGGAGATGTGAAAAGCTATGAAACTTGTTCGATTACTTATCTTTACATAAATTCATTCCTGACTGTTGGTATTTAAAAAGCTTTTATATAACCTAAACATAACATAGCCATCTATTTAATAAAATACTACTATAATATTTACTTCGTTAATTTGGCATTGGAGGAAAGATTCTGGAAGGAGGGTTGGAAATTGTTGGATCCTGTATCAACTTTTTCTGATCAGAAGGATCACGCACCCAACGCATCTCGCTCATATTGGGAGTCTCAACATATGCCATAGTGAACTCCCCAGTCTTTTGTGCCTTACCTTTCTTTCCGGCTCTTAAAACAAGATTAGCTTTGTGGTAAGAGAAAATACCATTAGTGAGATGAATTATATCACCAGGTTGATAAGCATCACATTCGTTTCCCCAAAGTTGAAAGTGAACAGCAGCAGATTGATCAGCTACCAAAGTTAAGCATGTACTCTCCCCTCCATCTTTCATTATTTTCCCTTTCTCCAACATAATAAATTTTGTGTTAACTGTATTTGTAGCTGCTGGTGAAAGATCCTTAAGACAAATCATTTTGGTCCCTTCCTTTTCTTGCTGTGCAGGTCTGAGAAAATGGGATAATAACTCCCTTTTGTATTGGCTCCTTCCACATTTATAGAGGAACTATTGCCTGAGGAAGACAAAATGAATAATGTCATCAGCATATAGAGAGTTCTACCTGTGTGGTCCAAATGGTAAAAAAATAATTATCTAACACAGAATAACATAATTTTAATCTAAGAATATTCCTCTTAGTATTGAAGATGCAATCTGCAGTTAAATAAGAAAGGGGTTCCACGGGGCAGGAATCCTAAACTTTTTCAACAGGTACTTGCTGAGAAATTTCATGAGGTTTTAACAAAAAAGTGGTCCCATGCTTCAAAGTTTGTCTGCAATACTAGATAGAAGTAATAATAAAATTTAAGCCCGCCAAAATATGGAGGAAAACAGATAAATACAGAAAGAAAATAGAATTTGGACATGCAGAGTACCTTCTTGCAATAAAAAAAATCTCTAGTCAACCCATCTCAAGCTCCTAAACATGAAGAAACTTGCGAAGATTGCATCTTGTCTGACCTTATTTCTGAATGTATGTGTTTGATTTGCCTAGTTTCATCGTGGATAGGTTGCAGCATATTGATGCCCAAGCAGAAATCAGTAATAGATAGAGAAGAACTGGAAAACATAGCTGCTGGTTAATATTATTGGTACCATTTATATTTCATGCTCAATGTCAAGTAAAAACTTTTACTTGTTGTGAATGCTGTATGATCCCTTTTGTTACCTTAAGGTTTACAAATACTGCGTATAGCAGATAACCCAAACTCACATATCCTATTCCTTTAAACCAAAATCAAAAGATGAAGAATCTTTTCAATACAAAACATATTAAGATGCTACCTATGCATCATTGAGGAATAAAATTGTTGTTGTTTAAGAACAAACGTCTAAACCCTCGGCTAGGGTTTTAAGGCCCCAGATGATACACTAGCTGTCAATGCCACAGTGGCAAATTTCAACATAAAATTAAGGCGATAAAGGAATAAATTCGCCATAAAATTGATGCAATTTCAAGGAAGGTATACAATTCATTTCAACATTTAACTACATGCAAACCTCTTCTTAAAATTGAAAGAGAGGAAAAGGAACCATAATTTCCAAATCGGAACAATATATAAATGTTATCTGTACCGTTCAACTGCAAAAACCAAAAATAAGGAGGAGAACAGAAGGAAATTACCTATAATGGCGCCGGGAAAATAAATAATTGTTGATGACCCCAATGTTTCCAAAACGACATGTCCGCCATCGTTTACACAGAACGAGATGGTTAGCGTCTTTTATAGTGGAAATGTCTCTGCTTTCTCGACGAGAGCAAATTCAATCCCGTCCGCTCTACTGAAATGCCGTTAACATTGTTCGACATATGATAGGTAAGAGAGGGTAACATCAGAGTGTTTGTAGGTTGGCTGAGACTCAGTTCAATTTTTAGATGGTTGGGGTTTCTTCAACTTTGTTTTACCAACAAGCTAGGGTTTATAGTGATAGTATAATTACAATAGTTATGTATTATAAAATAGAAGTCCATTAAAATTTGGTAAACTTTAAGGACTAAGGTTTTACACCCCAACTAGAATATGATTGCATAACCATGTATTTAGTAAACAATATTTTTATCATTTTGTTGAAATGATCAAAGATAAGTTTTCTAATTATATGATATATCTTATATATTTAATTATTTTCTTAATATTATTAAGAATTGTCAATTTTTTTAGTCTTATGGGGACAACGTAATCCATGGTTCAAAATTGGATATAGGCGAGTGTGTGAGGGGATGGGTGTATGATGGTTGTGTATTAAAATTCTTTATTGATAAACATAGTTCTCGGTTTTACGAGAAACCATGGTTGAGAGAAGACTTCTCAACTTTGTACCACTTTCCTCGTAAGAGTTTCTACACTAACCAAATTAAAAAAATAATGATCAATTTTTATATTTATTAATTTATTTATATTAAAAAAATTATATATTAAATGAAAAAGAGAGATTGAGACATTGTTTATAACAATTGCTAAAGTTAAGACATACTTGCTATATTTTTTAGTTGTTTTGTTGATAGTTTTCACAAACATAAATGAATAACTTTTAAAATAGTTTTAAACACCTTATCTTTCTTGATGTACTTTATTCAATAATTAATGATTTTGAAATTAAAGTTTTTAGCATCTTATGCTTGTTTATAATATTTTATTAGATATATGTTTTGGCTCTTTTTGCGAGGTTTAAAATTCAAATCGTGATGTGTGTGGTTGTGTATTAAATTCCTTATTGATAAGCTCGGCTCTTTCCTTATAAGAGGTCATAGTGGGGTGGGGATGCTTAACCCTGAGCTCGATCATAGGGGTTTCTTGTACTAACACAATCTAAAAATTAAAAAATATCATAGTGGTATGGGGATGCCTAACCCTGAGCTCGATCATAGGGATTTCTCATACTAACACAATCTAAAAATTAAAAAATATTATAGTAAACAAGCAATGTATTTGGAAATAAAGTCTCTAGCATATTTATGGATGGTATCTAATTTTTAAAAATAGATGAATATAACATAAACCATAACTTGCTGCAGTGGTAAGGGCTTTAACCTCTTTATGAGAGGTCCAAGGGTCAAACCCCACTCAGTATGAGGGGATCACGACCCCTCATAAAAACTTGTGTAAACTCATTAAGGGTAGAGGTAATAGATCGATCTCATTGAGGGTAGAGGTAATAGATCGATCGGTTGTCAATGATTCCAATCCCGAGGTCCTCTAGATCCCCCTCACTTTCATTAAGTGTTTGCCAATTTGGGATCAACGATTCCAATCCCGAGCCCCTCTAGGTTCTCCTCACTGGAATAGATACTTACTAAGACAAGCAGGTGAAATAAACCCTTAAAAAAAACATAAACCATAACTTTACAACTTCAATGAAAGATTGATAAAATTCCATCAATTTTATTGGTTGTAGTCTTCTCAAAGGTGTTCTTTGTATGTGTAAACTATAGTCTTAAGCTTAATAATTAATTCTTTTATATATATATATATATATATATATATATATATATATATATATATATAGTTTGATATTTTGTAACAAGGTTTATAGCTAGCTAGCTTGTAATCTTTTTCCAGAAAAATATCTCATCTTTTAGGAGTTATATATTTGTGTAGAGTTGTTTGATTTAGACGATTCATGTGTTATATTGTGTAAAATTTGAAGAGCTTTGAAATGAGTGGTCATACAAAAGAATCCAAATAGTATTGAGGGAGATACATTTATGTAGAGACAGTAATCCAAAACAAGGGTAATGTTAGGAAAATTATTTAAAAAAAAATCATCTTTTAGGAGCCATATCTTTGTGAAGGGTTGTCTTATAGATGCAAACAAAAGGGGGTGGTTTCTCTTTGATAACAAGGTTTAAATTCTTAGACGACAAATTACTTTGGATTGTTACCCTCTTTAGGATAACATTACACAATGACTCATCACTCATCTTGACTCTCAAACTTTGTCAAACATGATGGTACCTGCAATATATCAGACGATAATTTTCCTTGAAGACAATGTGTCTCCTAGATGTTGGTTATTCTTGATGGTAGGATGTCTTCAATCAACAAGACAAGATATATTCTCTAGACAATGGGGTTCAAACATCTCACTCTAGGATAGCTAACCTAGCCAGTAGGTTTCATGACAACACTTTTAGATGACATGTTTCATGGTGACTTCCTATGGGATAACAACAACACTTTTTGGACAACTCCACTTGCCTCGACGACAACTTACCCTAATGACATGTACTTTCTTGACAATAGTGTCTCTCGATAGCATGCACTTCCTTGATGGAATTTTTACTTGATGGCATACACTTCCTCGACAATAGTTTCACCTGATGATAATTTTCTACAATTGGCAAGACAAGAAGGGGTAATTTCTTAGATGATCATTTTCTCTCCAAGGACAACATGCTATTACGACCTACCACTTCACCAAACAATGAATCCAAGCAAGGTTTAAAAACAAAAATAAATCAAAACATAAACACAACACAAGGATCTCCACTAGACAATGAATCCAAGTAAGGTTTAATAAAAAAAATCAATCAAAACATAAATTTTAATTTTTATGAGCACTATGTTTTCGGGAAACAAACTAGAGTCAAGTTTCCAAGTAGTGCTACAAGGTCTGAAGGTATTCTACATCTAGTTCACAATGATGTGTTTGGACCTACAAAAGTACCATCATCAGGTAAATCTATCTATTTTGTTAAATTTATAGATGACTTCTCAAGAAAGACATGGGTATATTTTTTACGGAACAAATATGAGGTTTTTAATAAATTTAAAGAGTTTAAGGCTCTTGTAGAAAATTAGAAAAATAAAAATATAAAGGTTTTGAGAAGTGATAATGGTGGTGAGTATTGCTCTAATAAATTTGAGCAGTTTTGCAAGGACTATAGAATAGAAATGCAGAGAACAACTCTATATACTCCACAACAGAATGGGGTTGCAGAACGGATGAACAAGACATTGATGGATAAGGCTAGAAGAATGCTAAGTGGTGTAGGGTTAGAAAAGGAGTTCTGGGTAGAATTTGTGTTAACAACTTGTTATCTCATCAATAGATCTCCTACCTCAAATTTGGTGGAAAAGACTCCACAGGAAGTATGGACTGGTAAGAAACCCTCTCTTAGACATATAAATATTTTTGGTTGTGATGCTTATATGTATGTCCTAAAAGAGAAAAGGGCTAAGCTAGACTATAAATCTTAAAATGCATATTTGTGGGTTATAGTACTAGTGTTAAGGGATATAAGTTATGGAACCCAGAAACACAAAAGGTTGTTTACAGTCATAATGTGATCTTTAGAGAAACAAAAGGGTTTTTAAAATAGGAAATGCAACCAAGTAAAGAACCATAAATAGTGTAGGTAAAATTGGAACAGGAGGAAGAACCAGTGGTAGAACCTGAATTACAGAAAGAGTATGAAGAGGAATATTCAGAGGAATAAAGTGAGGAGGAAGTTGAAGATGCATAACCTATAACTCCAATTCTAAGGATATTAGAACGAGAGAGAAGACTTCCAGATAGGTATAGTCCTTCAAGTTTTTATTCTGCATTCAATTTATTAGTTACTGATGAGGAACCCAAGACTGTAAAGGAGGCACTTCAATCAAGTGAGAATAAGTCTTGAAAAAGGGATATGGAAGAAGAAATGGAATCCTTGGATAAAAACAAGACATGGGAATTGGTGAAATCACCTCATGGCAGAAACTTATTGGTTGTAAGTGGTTATTCAAGAAGTACAATGTAGAAGGAAAGTTGAAGGAGTACAAGGCTCACTTGGTAGCAAAAGGATTTTCTTAGGTTGAGGAAAATTTTGGTGAGATTTTTTCTCCTGTGGCTAAAATAACTTCAATCAGATTTCTGTTAGCTATTTTTGGTGCTTTGATTTTGAAATAGAACAGATGGATGTAAAGACAACTTTTCTACATGGTGAACTTGATGAAGATATATATATATATATATATATATATATATATATATATATATATATATATCACAACTAGAATGCTTTAAGGTAAAAGGTAAGGAGGACTTGGTATGTAAGCTGAAGAAGTCTCTTTATGGGTTTAAGAAGTCTCCAAGGATGTGGAACCAAAAATTTGACAGGTTTGTCTTAACACTTGGGCTTGAAAAAAACAAAGCAGATCCATGTGTATATTTCAAAAAGGAAGGTGAAAATTTTGTTATCATTGTATTGGATGTGGATGACATGTTGTTAATTGGTAACAGTAAGGAGATGATAAAGTTACTCAAATCTCAATTATCTTCTAAATTTGACATGAAGGATTTGGGTGCTGCAAAAATTATTTTGGGTATGGAAATAATAAAGGATCATGCAAATAGAAAGTTATGGTTATATCAAAGGAAATATGTTGATTTGATACTATAGAAGTTTAGAATGCATGATTGTAATCCAGTATGTACTCCGTATTTGATTGGTCAAAAGTTATCTATTGAACAGTATCCCAAAATAAATGAGAAAATTGAAGAAATGCACCATGTTCCTTATGCTAGTGATGTGGGCAGTTTGATGTATGCAATGGTCTGTACTAGACATGATATTGCACATGCAGTGGGAGTAGTTAGTAGATATATGCCAAATCCAATAAAGGAACATTGGACTATTGTGAAGAGGATCTTAAGATACTTGCGTGGAACTACAAATTATGCTATCTATTATGGATAAAATTTTGAAGGTAATAATATTGTAAATCTACAAGGGTTTGTGGATGCTGATTAGGCTGGAGATCTTGATAAGAGAAGATCCACAAGTGCTTGTGTTCAAGTTGTTTGGAGGGGCAGTAAGTTGGATGAATAAAAAGCAATCAGTTGTTGGTTTATCCACTACAAAAGCAGAGTACATTGCAACAACTCATGTTTGTAAAGAAGCAGTGTGGCTGCAGAGGTTGTGTTCAACAATTGGTCTTAAAAAAAAGGTTATGAGAATTAATAGTGATAGTCAAAGTGCAATATTTTGGCTAATAATCCTGGTTTTCATGATCGGTCAAAGCATATTAATATAAAGTACCATTTTGTGAGAGAGATGGTTGAAGAGAACCAAGTGATATTGGAGAAAGTTGACACAGAGAAGAATAATGTTGATTCGTTAACAAAGGTTGTACTTGCTCAAATTTTTTATTGGTGTAGAAGATCTATGGGTATGGTTGCCTTTGATAGTTGACAATGGCAGTTATTAGTCCCTATGGAAAGTATTCAACAAGTGGGAGAATGTTGGAAATATGTTGAATATTTTCCATGTTATTATGGTGGGGTTAACACTAAAATGTTCTAGACGCTGTGTATGATATACTCATCAAGGTTAAAATTTTTAGGGTTTTACAAGTTTATTTAGACCCATATGGGCTTTTAGCGTTACTATATTTGAAACCTTATATTTTTGCCCATGATATTGTAAAATCTGTGCATGTGCCTTTATTATATAAATTGTACTTGCATTAGGGTTTGCGAAGAGATAGAAGAAGAATATTATTGTATTGGAGACGGTCAAGTTAATGCAATAATAAGATAATATTGTGCTGGTTTTTTCTCAATTGAGGGTTTCCAGGATAAATATTGTGTAATGTGTGAATCTGCTATCTTATTCCTTTGATTTTGTAATTACTGCTTTTCTAGTTTTAGTTTATTGGTACTCCTTATTTCTCTTCATCTATGAGCTCCTATGGATTCAAAATTGCATTGTGTGAAGGGATTTCTAACTTTGGTTTCCTTCCCATGTTAGATATTGCCCGAATTAGTCATTCTTCTAGATCTCTTTCTTTTTTGCACTATGAGATTCTAGTTGTCTTGCTTCCTCCTCTTCATTGTGAATTATATCTTCTACTTGAATGCCCCTCCTCTAGGCAAGTTTATGTACATCTAATTGAGTGGTGATTATCCTCAGCATCTTAGCTATATTCATGGCTTGAGGTCCTTGCGGTCTTCCTCTTTCTTGTTATGTCATATTTCCTTTAGCCATATCAAACCTCTAAGATCAACTATCTCTAAGACCAAAATGATGTAGAAAAAATGGGGGTGGTTTCTCTTTGATGGTAAGGATTTAATTTTTGGATGATAAATTACTTTGGATGACATATCTAGATGTCTATTTACCTTCTTTAGGATGACATTACATAAAGAATTATCATGCATCTTCACTGTTAAACTTCATCAAGCATGATGGCACTCGTAATCTCTTAAAAATCCCCCTTGAATACATTGTCTCCTAGATGGTAGCTTTTATTGATGGTAGGATGTCTTCAATCGATAGGATGAAAATATAGTTTGTAGACAATAAGGTTTAGATGACACACTATAGAATGACTACCCTAGAGGACAAGTTTCATGATGATACTTTTAGATAACATATTCCAATATGGCATCTGCTTGGATGCCAACAAAACTTCTTAGATGGCTTGCCCTAATGACATATACTTTCTTGATGGTAGTTTTCCTTAATGGCATGCACTTTCTTGATGATAGTTTCACCTAACAACACTCACTTCCCTAATGATAGTTTCACCTAATGTGACACACTTTACCAATGACAGTTTCACCTAAAAATAATTTTCTTTAGTTGGCAAGATGATAAGAGCTAAGGGGTAATTTCTTAGATGATTGTTTTCTCTCCAAGGATAACACACTACTACAACCTACCACTTCACCAGATAGTGACTCCAAGTAAGGTTTAAGAATAAAAACTAATCAAAACACAAACACAATGCAAGGATCTCCTTTAAATGAAGATGGAGAAGTATTTATTTATTTATTATTTTAGTTTACAATTACATCATCATGGCAGACATCAACGTATGCAAATATGCATACACCCAAACCTCACACACAAGTCTCTCTCTTTTCTTTTCCTCTCAACATGTCATTCACTCTTTCCAACATGTCATTCTCCATTCCTCTTCTCTTATATCTCTTTCTCCTCTCTTTTATTTTATCCTGTAGACACCAAAATCTAGCCACTTGTCATCCATCTGTAACCTCCCACCACAATTATCCATTATTTATATATATTTGTTTAATATATATTTAAATATTAATATTATATATATATATATATATATATATATATATTTATATGAATTAATCCCAGCCATCCGTCATGTTTTAATCTTAGCCATCCATTCGCCTTAATCCATGCCACTTACATAGATTTAATCTCCACCCTTCCTCATGTTTTAATCTAGTCCACTCATTTAGTGTCATTGAAGCCCTAACATGTCTAAGGGAAGATTATAAAGAGGAGTCATTTTGACGACTCAACCCCTAAGTTCCTAATATCTCTAAGTCTCTAAATTTCCTAAGTGCCCTTTGAGAGTTTGTCGATGTATTATTCGCAAAGAACTCTTAAGAGGTCTCAAACCCTAGCCATGCCATCTTCATCCTTGCCCCCCATCGCCATCATTTTCATCCTTCGTTTCCATTGTCGCTCATCCCATGCAAACTATATCTAGTTTTACAACCTTTCCCTTAGTCACCGAATGGCCCCTATAGCTTCTTAAACATCCTCTAGAACCACCAGAGCACCTTTGGGCGTTTCTGGTCATCCCTGAGTGCATGCGGGCATTTCTCGTATTAGATTTATAGTCTTACGACCCTCGAGCATCATTAGGGAATTTGCGTAACCATCATCTACATCATTTTTGAAAATAAAAATAGTAGGTTAGCATTGGTTGACAAGGTAAACCATTCACTTGTGCTTATTTTATGTTGTTATGCTTTATTTACAACTTTCATTGCAATCTTAGGATTTAGTGATTATATTTATTCTAAGGATCTCATGCAGTGGAGCCCTCATAGATATTACTGATCCTTGTTATTGTTGACTGTGTGCAGGTGTAAGAACTACATTAATTGGAAGTTGTTGAATCTCAGGTGGCCCTATCTAGGATACACAAGCCCATCCACAACTCGTTGGGATCAGACAAGCATGAAGATACCACCCATTATTTCCAACTAGGTTTTGAAGAACCCTAGTTACCTGTAATTTTTGTATCAAAAAATAAGCATTGTAAAAGACCCCATATTTGGGACACATTTATTGTAACATTTGATATCCATCCACAACAATAAAAAGAATCTATTTGTTCTTGTGCAATCTTTGTGTTTTACTTTGCTTACTGTTATTTTAGTACTTTATATTGATGTTGCTTGATTTTTGATTCACAAATGGTTATCATAGTGGGACCCACAATGGGTTATCTATGCTAACTTACTTTATCACTAATTTTTTGTTTCTCTGTTTTGCAAGTTCTAAATTTGATCGTGCAATTTTCATAGAACTAGGGTTTCTGGAGTTGCAAAATTTGATACGAGGTTGCATGGATGCCCTATGATGCTCGAGGGATTTTATCTAGTGTTCAAGAAATGCTCTGGTGCATTTTAGAGGCTTTGAGAGGTATTTTATAGAGTGGTAAAAGGATACGTAGGCTTTTATATGTCTGCTTTAAAACCTTAACCCCGTTGCTTCATTTTTTTATGTTTTTACAGATAAAGTGATAAAAAGAACATCATTTAGTTTCTATTAAAACAATCATATTACATTTACATTTTAGGCACCTGCATTCATTTTGCACATTGCATTTAGAGTATCTTTGCATCCATATTCACTTTAGCATGCATTTCAAATTTAAAATTTTGTTGTTATCTGTTGTGTTTTTATTCAATAATATGCATACTATTTTCATGTAAAATGATAATTGCATAAAATAGTTTGCACAATAAGGTTAATAATTCTTTTTTTACTTGTCTAAGTAGGAACAATATCAGAATAACTAAGTATACTCCCATATTTGGTGATTCAAGGTGAAATATTGTCTTAAGAGGTGTACCCTACATTCTTTTGAGGAACTTAGTATTTATGTTCTTGGCTTCTGATTTAGACCTGTGAAATTGGTTATTTTTGACATTGTATGAATACAATAGAAAACACAAATTTTTAAAATGAATCACACACAACACATTCCATAATAAACAATAATGAGTTGGATTTCATCACCAACCATTGCTTGAGACTTGGCGATGGTGGGTTTCATCTCCATCCATCAATATCTACCCTTAGCCACCACAGATACCCATGAGCAAACTTTCTGGATTTCATCACCAAAAAGAATCTCATTTTTCTAGCCAACCATAGTTTTCATCCTCCATAATTCATATTAGAACATCCAAATCAAAACTCACAAAAAAATAAAAAAATTAAAACAATATAAAATAGAAGAAAGGAGGTAAGAAACACTGTTGCAAATACATAGAATTGAATTGTTTATTTTGTGAAGTTTTCTTCTAAATTTTATTTACTATACATTTTATATTTGATTCAATAGCTTATGGTATTAACTAGAAATCAAATGAAAGTATTGAGTCAAATATCCACTAATCAAACCACTTCATCAATGGAGTGTTCATCATCTTTCCCTACCACTTTTGTGGTCAACCCCACTAGTGTGATATAGGCAAGTTATTCAAAATTTTCTGCGGTTCCATCACACGTTGTGCAAACTTCAAATGTTGATGTTTTGCATAGAGCCAATCACACCTCCATTCCACAAGATGAACTATCTTCCCCCATTGACCATAACACAACCTATATAGACATGGCTAAAGTGGAGGATTTTTAAATATCCGCTAACTATGTTATAGAACCCGTCCATAGTCCACCTAGGCATGATCCTTCTTTTTAGTATGAACTTATCTCCTCACAGCCTTATAGCCTTACCTAGGTGTATAACAACCTTTTTTTTTGAGGCGTCAGCTACACCTTCCCAATATTGGTCCATGCCACACGTATCATGTGCTCAAAGCACATCCATCCCATATTCATATACCACCATCTATGTCAATCCTTTGTATGAAGCACATGTCAATGTTGCTTCACAAATGCTAGCATCCACCTCATCTAATATCACCCATCTAGTTGTAATATCCATTGCAACCTATCATCCACCTACCTCATCCATTCCATCCACATCCACACCATTTGCTTCACATAAGGCCATACAAGATACATGGAAACACCTTAGTAAATTGCTTAAGGAGCGACAAAATGCTCATTCTGGTCCTCAACAACAAGAACAGGTGGAAAATATTAAGCCCTAACCTGTCTCCATCCAACCCACCTTTTTCACTTCCAATCCATCATGGGTGCCACAATATTCTATGGTTTCCATTCCCACACCTCCATCAACCCATACCTATTCCATTCCCATGAGTCAACCTATCCATAGTCCTCACACGTCATCTTCTTATCTTCATTCAAAATCATTTCTTCACCAACCTCATTATCATTAATTTCAATCCACTCAACCAAGTCATCATCATCTCATTACACCTCAACATATCACCACATCTCCTTCATAAAATTATCAAGTGATTTAGGGCTTCCACATCCCTAGGGAGGACCCTAGAATCCAAGTTATGCAATAACATATTGATAGCTTGATACAAAATACTCCTGATATGATGAACCAGAAGCCCAATTTACGTCAGTTGATTAATCAACCAATCCATTTTTCAATACCATCACTGCCATATCTGACAGACTTCATAGAACCAAAATTTGACAAATTTAAAGGGACTAAGGACCCTAAGGAACATGTGAGCACATTTATCCACTTATGTTTTAGAATCCAAAGTAATGATACTCTGACGCTTTGAAATTTTTCTCAGACATTGGGGGAGATGCTGTAGAGTGGTACAACCACTTGCCTTACCATAATATTTATACTTTTGAGCAATTGATTGACTAATTTCTTGAATTTTTTTCCTTAATATTCGAAAGAAAGTCTCATTATATGATTTATATGGTCTTAAATAATATGATGATTAGTCTGTATACAATTTTGATAATCATTGGAGGTTCATTATCACCAAATTGCTATTCATCCTACCAATGGAGGAGCTGACCTGATTTTTTACCAAGAGTTGCCTAAAACCCATCTCTTGGTTGTTACAATTAAAACAATATTGATCATTTGAGGAAGCTCTTGCCTAGGCTAGCACAATTGAGGAGATCAAAATCCAAGAGGGTGTGCTTAAGCCCAAAAAGAAAGAATGGCAAAATAAGAGTCAATATAAAGGTAGTTATTCTAGCCAATCTAAATCAAATCAAGACAATCCGGCCAACCAAGCTAATCAAGTCAATCAAGTGGTCATGAGCTAGCCGATAATGGATCAACAACAACTTGTGCAACAATCATCATAGAAAATTGCATATCATGCAGTTTCCCCACCATCTCATTCTACCTACAACAAAGTGCCAACTGTGTAAAACTGATCACGTCGACAATTTATTCGACAAAACCATAAATATACCCCATTAGTCGAATCATATGCTTCCATATTCCATAGGTTGTATGACACAAACCAACTTGATTTACGTGAGGTTAAACTAGATGATCCCACCAAGCGTAGTAAATAATATCGGGAGCATTTATTTTGCCCTTATCATAGGTAAAATGGGTATGATATTAACAACTTCCATGTATTTAAGGATAAAGTGCAAGATCTCATTGAATTAGGGGCCATCAAGCTTGATAGTCCCTTCGCTTAGCAAAATCAAAACCTTGGAATTTATCAAACACCACTTCCTCACCATGAGGAAGCACAACCAACAATAGGAGGGTCAAATACCAAGACTCCTCCTAATCAGGTCAATCATGTACAATAATACCAAGGTTTTGTGGGTGCTATTCATGTAGTAATCCAATGTCAACAAAAACACACCAATCAATAAAATTCTCAGCAACAATCTATTCAATTGCCCATACCACCACAGACAAGTGTGTCTCAACCTGCCACATCATCATCACTCTGTTAGGTGCCAAACATTGGTTAATTCAGTCTTATATTTGTCACAACACTCGCATTTAAATTTTCAACCTGGGAGCTCGTAGACTTTTGAAGTGCCACGATTGAAACTAATCACATTACCACTTCTGAGATGAGTCCAGTTACCTATCATTGGGGAGTGTTTGTGAAATAGTAGTTGATTCATCCACACCAAGAAAACTTAAATATAAATGAAATGCATAAAAGTAAATACGCCACACTGAAAGCAATAATATGCCTACTATAAAAGAAAAGAACACAACTTCTAGAATGATTAACATTAATATAGGAAAAAAATGTACTATTATGCATAATTAAATCTATGAAAAACAACTAAGAAACATGGGAGGAATATTGGCTTGGAGTGGGCTCGAGCTCCAGCAGATCCCGCCCAACAAATCATGAAAACAACATGCAGATGAGAGAATGCTCAAGCTTTATTAATAGTGTAGAAAATATTACATGCGATAATATTCTAAAAGAATGCTTCCCCTACTACAAAGAAGTCCGTGTATTTATATACCACACAAAACACTTTCTGTTGTGATTATGTTACAACAGGAATCCTGGTTACAGTCTAAATTGGGATAGTTTAGTTACTGTAGCTGATGCGCGGTGATCTACGTATTCGTCATTTACTTGCAATCGGGTGATTTCTATTTCATATGGTTTTGCTCTATGAATGGTTACATGTTCACCCACGCTGGCTAGGACAACTCGTGCATTGGCAGTTTCCCACATATGATGTGGAAGGGTGGTCAACGAGGTCCTTCTCCAGCTATTTGGTCAACACGTGTAATCCTGGCGCTTGCTTGAGTAAGGCGCCTAACTTTGTAAGGTGCCTTCCTTAGTGAGGCACCTGCCTCAGTAATGTGCCTACTTTAGTAAGGTGCCTACTTCAGTAAGGTTCCTATCTTTGTATGCCCTAGTCTGATTGAACGAAACCGTGCCAGGTCCATGTAGGACCTTGACTGAGCAAAAGACGACAAAATCTGGGAAATAACTACACAAAACACACTTCATGCATGGATTAGATAATAAACATGATTTTATTAAATACATACATAATATTTCATAAAAATATACAACTCATTATATATTCTTTGCATAAAATCTTAGTACATATACAAAAATATGAGCATATCTGGTGCTCATCATCCCGCCATGCCTAATATGTGCTACGCCCTCGTGGCACCTGAAACTGGTGATCGCATCCTCTGCATAGACCACTATTATTCATTTCCTTTTCTTTCTAGTGGCCTTGGATTTCTCTCCTTCCTAAGGCTTTATTTTTTTCTGAGGGGCCCTGGTTTGTTGCAGGGCATCACTAGGTTGTGCTATCCTTCGGATACGTTGGATTCTGGCTGCGTTGGGTTGGCCTACGTTCTGTGTCGGCTTCTTGTTATTCTAGCTCCACCTCCCTATCATACTTGTCCCAAAACCTGTGTTGGGTGCTACCATAGTTGTTGCTCCCTTCTGGAAGGCTGCCTCCACTTCTTACCATAGTTCAGCGTGTTGAGAGTGTAGCTCTTCGAATGGGATTTCGGAGTCATCCCTCTTCCCTACAACCACGTGAGTCTTTTACAATCAAAGTTCTTTGGAGGTGAGGCTAACATTTTCTTTTGCGATTGCTGCCACCTCTGCCTCTGGCCCATATACCCCATGTTTTTACAGCCATTTATTCATTTTAGAGGGCTAAACCTATAGCGAACCATAGATTCCCAAAATTGATCATTGTCAACAGGGTCCACAAAAATGCCTAGTTCCCTTTCTTCCTTTTTGGTAGCTTTCCTAGCTACCTTTGCCTCCTCGAACTCCTTACATGTTGTTCAAATTTCTCTTTCCTCTTAGTGAAGGCCTGTAGGTATTCTTCCCATTCCTCGTTTGAATGGGGATTCGGTTCGACAAACGTCATGCTGGCATTCCTTTTGGCCCTCTTTTGCATCATCTAAGGGGCCTTCCCTTTTATCCTCTCTGGTATTGTGGTGGCCTGCATGGGGAAATCTTCCTTTCCTGTGGAGGTTAGCTCTCTATTAGAGGGTCTTGGGATCTATTCTTCTGGTCTTGGGTCCCCCGTGGTTTTTTCTATTAGCATATGCTTATATTACATCATTGTTTAGGCTTTTGCATTAAGGAGGGATTATAATAAAACTATAGCGCACGTAGGCGCTCTCTAGGTTGGTTTGAAGAACCACCAAGTTGGTTTAGTAAACCAACTTATTGTAACCTCTCATTGTAACCTTTATATCTCAATTCAAATGTAATGAATAATCGCTTCGTGAAATTATTCATGGTACCAGAGCTTGGGATGATCGCAGACGTTGGGTAAGGTGGTTACCTTATTTCTAACTACTCCAACTTCTCTACCAACCAACCAGACTAAAGGATACTGATGGATGCAGATGGACACAGACAGAAGACTGGAGGACACTAATAGACGTAGAGCCAACCAGATCGAAGGATACTGACGAATGTAGACATAAGACTGGAGGACACTGATAGACGCAGATAGAGGAGACGCTAGATACGTAGATAGACGTACACACACACAGACAGAGGAGACACTGGACACACAGACAAAGACATGCAGATGCAGACAGAGGAGACACTAGACACGTAAACAGAGGCACGCAGACTGGGCGACGGTTGTGGAGGCAAAAGGGTGGGGTGGTTGCTCGAAGGCAACCGAAAGCTATTGTAGCTTTCATATTTTTTAAAGAACCCCACAGTGGCAGCATAGGCCATGTGGGATTATAATTTTTTTTCTTCCCTCTTCTCACCCAATGTGGTAAGATACACTTGCTTCATGTTGGTTCTCGTTGGGCCCTCTGGCTCACGTGGTCTGCGTTGTGATTGCTAGACAAAAGGTCGTGGGTTCAAGCCACTTTGGGGAGACGACAGGTCACGGGTTCCATTCACTTCGCATGTTGTGATGGTGGGTGGATTTTATTTTTGATGCCCCGTGCACGCTGTGACGATGGGTGGTGTTTTTTGATGCCCCAAATAGTCCTGTTGATGCCTGCCATTGCTCTATTGATGCCAACACTGCATTTGATGCCTGTGCAGTCCAAATTTGACACCTTGAAGGCTCCCAACAATTTTTTTTTGGAGTTAAGGTACAAATTTTTTTCTTCCTTATATTTTTTGCAAAATGAAGGGGGGAAATCTCAGTCTTCACATGATTCATTTGCAAAATTATAAGATAAAGGGGGGAAATCAAATCATTTGGAAGTGAATAATTGCTGGATTTGTAATAGGTGCTTAAATTTGTGGGCATTTGTGATTGTTTCTTTTGCATTTAAATATTCTGTTTTCTTGCATTAACAATCATAAATTACAGAAAAAAATAAGACCCCAAATTTATACCCTATTTGTGCAATTTATTGCACAACAACGTTCGGTATTTGAGATACCTCTAGTCCACACTTACAGGTAATGTTGTCGTGCTTTGGACTACTGTATCCGCCACCTAATATAGCTGCAACAATGACGTCTGAGCTTGTTCTCTATCAATCATCAAGGAGAAATAAGGCAAACCAGTTCTATTATTCATTCCATCTCATACCCACATCGTGATTGTTGTTAGGCGTAAATCCTGACTAAGGTTTTTCCAAAGTGTTTAGGGGAAGTTACGCCCCACGCATGAGGAATAAAATTTCTATGGTAGGTGTCATTAACAACACGATGCCCTTTCAGTATCACCAAAATTCAATATATCGTGCTTCTCATATGTACTTATAGTCTCCCTCACGTAAGGGCGGGTACATATTGAGTGGTATGTTGTTCATATATACCTACAGTCTCCCTCACGTAAGGGCGGGTATATATTGAGTGGTTACGATATATAGATTTGGCAGGTATAAAGAAAGGGAGACCAATTGGTGATATAAGGAACTTTCATAATGGCCATTGTTCACAAATATCTCTCAGATTCACAGTTCTTTGAAAGGTCATAACTTTGTTCCATGGAAGACAAAGATGAGAGCCATTCTTCAGGTGGAAGATTTATGGGATATAGTAATTGGCACTACAAAACACCCTCAAACAACAGGAGCAGATCAAGAAGCTTGGGATAAAAAATACAAAAGAGGTCTCGTGTTTATCTTGCTTGCTACTACAGATGAGGTGCAACCTCATATTTGTGATGCAAAAACTAGTAAGGAAGCTTGGGATGCTTTGATTACAGTATATGAAGGAAAGAATCAGTCCACTATTCTACACCTTCAAACTCTACTACATACCCTTAGTATGAATTTTGGGGAGACAGTTGATCTATTCCTCTATAGAGTGGCAGACTTGAAAGCAAAATTGAATGCTATGGGAAAACCAGTGGATGATGATATCTTGAATTCTATCATTTTGAGAGCATTTCCAGATTCCTACAAGATGTTGATCACTTCCCTCAACATTTCTGGTAGACAAGTAACATTTGTGGAACTGGTAAATTTGCTTCAGACTGAGGAAGCAAATCAGGTTCAGAAAGATGAGGTGCCAGATAATGCCCTTTCTACCCAACAAAAGGGTAAGAAACAAGGTCAATTTCAAAAAGGGGGTTCTTCTTCCAAAGGAAAAGGGAAGAAAAATCAGCGAGAAAGATAAACAATATTGCAAGATTTGTGATATGAATAACCATGACACCAACAGGTGTTGGTTCAAAAACAAGCAACAAAATGACCAAGGTCCTAAGAAGAAGGGCAAAGAGAAACAAAAATACAAAAAGAAACATAAGCAACCTAAGGGCCATGTTGCTTATGTTGACTCCAACTCAGACTCAGATTCCCCTGGGTTCGATTCAGATTCCGACTCTGAAAGAGCACACAAGGTGCTCATGACCCATACTTCATCTTCCCAGATAGATGTTGTATGGTATATTGATTTAGGAGCTAGTAAACACATGACTGGGGATAAATCATGGTTTGACACTTTTGAGGAGAAAGAAGGTAAGCCAATCACGATTGCTGACAATCAAGTCTACCAAGTGAAGGGTGAAGGGGATGTTTCTGTGTCCCTTCCCGATGGTAAATGTTAGATAGAGAAGGTTCTCTATGTTCTAGGACTAGCCAATAATCTGCTGTCAAGTTACACAAATGTTGGATAGAAATATGGATGTCATGTTCCGAGTTGTGAAAGGCAAGAAGAGATGTTTTATATCCCACAGTGGTAAACATGTTGCAACCGGATCCTACAAGCATGGCTTGTTCATTCTAGATGCTCTTTCAACTCCTCATGTTGCTCTGGCTGCAACTACAAAGGAGGCCACTTCTCTCTGGCATAGACATTATGGGCATCTAAGTTCAGGATATTTTCTTGAATTGCATAGATATGAGATGGTGAAAGGTCTTCCTCATCTCTCCTCTATCTTACCAGTTTGCTCGGATTGCTTAGCAGGGAAGCAACACCGAGTACCTTTTGAAACTAGCTCTTCCCGAGCTAAGAACCCTTTAGAGTTGGTACATACCGATCTGTGTGGTCCTATGCCAACCAGCTATGGTGGAAAGAAGTATTTTCAATTTTTTGTTGACGATTACTCATGAAAGATGTGGGTTTTCTTTCTTCAGTTGAAATCAGAGGCTTTTCTATACTTTCAACAATTCAAGAAACTTGTTGAGAAGGAGTCGGGATGTTTCATCAAAACCCTCCGCTCATATCGAGGGGGGGAATACACCTCTGAAGAGTTTTCTTCTTTCCTTAAGAAACATGGGATTAAAAGACAATTGACTACAACCTATACACCTCAACAGAATGGAGTTGTAGAGAGGAGAAATCGTTCCATTATGGAAATGGTTCGATGTATGCTAAAGGGAGCACATCTTGAGGATCAATATTGGGAAGAAGCAGTAAACACAACATCATACCTCCTAAATAGAGCACCCACTAGAGCTCTACAAGGAAAAACACCACAAGGAGCTTGGAGTGGTAAGAAACCCTCCATTTCTCATTTAAGGGTTTTTGGATGTAAAGCATTCATGCACATTCCAAAGCAAAAAAGGAAGAAGTTGGATGAGAAAACCTTGCAGTGTATCTTTCTTGGCTATGATGAGCATTCAAAAGGATATCGATTGATTGATCCTAAGACCAAGAAGACACACTTAAGTAGAGATGTTGTATTTGATGAAGCTTTCACATCAAAAGACACATCTACAACAATATACCTAGATGAAGAAGAACCTAAGAAAGAGGTTCAACTTTCACAACAACAACAGAAAGTCCCAAAATGGTATACTAGTACTTTGAGAGATGCTAAGTTGAATTCACTTCCAGATCTATCTCTAGATAGGCCATGTACTCATAGTATGACTCAACAAATGAGAGCAGAGGCATCTACTTTAGAGGTTGATGAACTTTGCCAACACTTTGATGATTTATCAATTGGTACAAAAAATGATAGAGAAGATGTGGATGAAGAAAAGGTTTATATGTCCACATTGAATGCGAATGAACCTACAATGGTTCAAGATGCACTTAGTAAGCCATAGTGGAAGGGCGCCATGGATGTAGAACATCAGTCTCTCATGAAAAATAATACTTGGAAGTTAGTCGATCTGCCAACAGGAAAGAAACCCATAGGATGCAAATGGGTGTTCAAAGTGAAATATAAGGCAGATGGATCTATTGATAAGCATAAGGCCCGACTTGTTGCAAAGGGTTATGCTCAGAAAGAAGGCATAGACTATGAAGAAACTTTTCCTCCTACCGCAAATATGACTACCATTCGAGTACTTTGTGCCATGGCAGCTCAATTTGGGTGGAAGTTGCATTAGATGGATGTTAAAAGTGCCTTCTTGAATGGTGACTTACAAGAAGAAGTATACATGACCCAACCAGAAGGATTCGTGGTTGAGGGGCAAGAAAAAAAAATGTGCAAGTTGATCAAATCCTTGTATGGGCTCAAACAAGCTCCTCGAGCTTGGTATATCAAGATAGACAGACACCTTGTGCAGCATGGATTCAAAAGAAGTCCTTCATATGCAAATATCTATATTAAGAACAATGGTTCTAATATAGTGATTCTGGTGTTATATGTAGATGATCTGATCATAACAGGAAGTTCAAAGAAAATGATTGATTCAATGAAAAATGATTTGAAACAATCATTTGAAATGACAGATCTAGGACTTCTTCACTATTGTCTTGGTTTGGAAGTAACTCAGAAAAGATATCATATCAGAGTAACACAAAAGAAGTATGCCAAGACTTTAGTGGAAAAATATCGGATGACTAACTGTAAGTCTAAAGCAACTCCAATGGAGCAAGGACTTAAGTTATCATGATATGATGAATCACCTCAAGTAGATGGTACTCTCTATCGCCAGTTGATTGGGAGTCTCCTATATTTGACTAATACCAGGCCAGATCTTAGTTTTGTTGTAGGCTATCTTTCAAGGTTAATGCAAGAACCTAAGGTGAGTCACTGGAAAGCAACAAAGAGAGTTCTTCATTATGTCCGTGGTAGTACAAACTATGGCATGGAGTACAAAAATAATAACAAGTTTTTCTTACTAGGATACATGGACTCGGATTATGCTGGATCCATTGATGATCGTAAGTCAACTTATGGATATGTTTTTCATCTGGGATCTGGACTTGTCTCATGGCACAATAAGAAGCAACATGTGGTTGCTTTATCTTCTACAGAGACAGAATATCGTGCAGCCAGTGAAGCAGTCTACGAGATAATGTGGTTAAGTCGCATTATTACAAACATGGGCCTTCCAAAGAATCTACCTCTTCATTTGTTTTGCAATAATCAAGGTGTTTTGAATCTTGTCAAGAATCCAATTTTTCATGAACGTACCAAACACGTTGATACTAGATGTCATTTCATTCGAGATGAAGTTCCAAAGCACCATATACAACTTCAATACATTCCCACTGATGCACAAGTTGTAGATATTTTTACCAAAGCACTTGGGCGTATCAAATTTGAAAAGTTTCGAGATACTATTGGGATTTGCCAATAATGTAATAAGGGGGGATGTTAGCATATGCTTATATTACATCATTGTTTAGGCTTTGCATTAAGGAGGGATTATAATAAAACTATAGCGCATGTAGGCGCTCTCTAGGTTGGTTTGAAGAACCACCAAGTTGGTTTAGTAAACCAACTTATTGTAACATTTATATCTCAATTCAAATGCAATGAATAATTGCTTCATGAAATTCTTCAGTTTCTATAGTCCCTTGGTCACCCGATGCCTGCTCCTCTAGTTCTTCGGGTAGTGACCCCTCAATTTTGGGTGCTTAGTGCTATGGAGAATCCTTCTTGGCCTCGAGTTTAGAATTTTTCCCATGGCTCTACCTTGAAGGCTCCTCATCATCATCAATATTGATAACATGGGTTTCTATTTGAAAAACGGAATTCCCCTATTCCTTTGGAATTCCTCTGTCAGAGGCGCACTATCCTTCCATTGCCTCTAATTCTTTATTTCAGGCATCTGACCTGACTGCCCTGGATGAGACTATTCTCTCTGGTGAGGTTGGGGAGTTCATGGGTACCTCAATTGCCCAATCGATTTAGGTAGAGGCATCCCGCCTTTCGATCTCCCTGCCCTGTAATTGCTAGTTCTTTTCCCTGAGCTGTTGGATCAATTGTTGAAATTGGATGATGGTGGCTTCCTGCCTCTAGATTTTTCTCATAAAAATCTCCTTTTATTCTTCAAATAGTGCCTGCATCATGGATTTATTGCTTTGCTTAGTGTGGTCCTATTCCATCGGTACTTCAGGCTGCTGTGGTAGGCTTGCTGAGGATTGCAGGTCTTATGGGCTGCGAGCGACCAAATTTTGTAGGGTTTGGGCCATGAAGCTGAGTTTCGCATCGTTCTCATCTTCCTCACTCAAGATGATTAGGCATCATAGTTGTTTTTGATTGTGTATACGCTTTGTCCACTGTATGAAGGATTCAGGGCTGGAGGATTTTGTCCTTTCCTCCGTATAATTAGGTAGAGAGCTCTACCCTTCCTTTGCAATATCTGGTGAGAATCAGGGGTGTTCCTCCTCAAATATTTCCCCTAATTTGACATCATCCTCTGCCTCTGTTTCCACTTGATACGATGCATCAGAAGGCTTTGCCCTAACTTCTTTAGCCATCCCTCTTAATTTGACCTCTTGCTTTGGTTCGATCGCCACCTGCTCTCGTGCACTAGAGTGTTTGGCCTCAACCATCGATGAACTCCCCCTATGCTCCTTTGTGTGGCATACTAGGGCTGTAATTAGCCCTTGGTGGGCTAGGGTAGAGAGCATCCCTCTTTGATATCATGATGCCTCGTCCTACAAGGCATTTTCCAGGTAGAATAGGATGTTAATTTCATGCCCGTGCATCAAATGGCTCAAAAACTGCATATGGTTCACATTCAGGTGCGAATACTTCCTGGTGCATTTGAAGTATCTCACCACCTGCTCAAAGAGCTTCCTCAGGTGCATCAGGAGCCTTTGCTTTGGGAGCCCATGTGGGTCGCATGAGACGCTCCCTTGTTCGAACAAGACTTCTATGCACTTCTTCACCACGTTGTCTTTATACGTGCATTCCCTAGTAAGGGGGAGGCTGATGACATAAGTGATGTGCTCTAGGGTGACTGGAATTTCCAGTCTATGCATCCGGGTGACTCCTCTGTTTATAGAGGCAAAAAACTCCTTTGCTGCCTCTACGTCCTGGTCTTGGTTGACCAGGTGGCAGTAATTCATCCATCCAACTGCTTCGAACCAGCATGCAACTTCCCCCCTAATCCTCTCAGTGCTGTTGGGCTCATTATTTTTGAGCGCATGATTCTTCAATCATCCACCCATAGCGAATTCCCTGCTAGTTTCAACTGGTTTGATGCCTTGTATTCAGTAAGGAACCTTTTTACTCAGACGCCTAGATTTGGAAATCATTTTTGCATTGGGATTGGAAGGGTATGCCACCCGAATTTACTTCTAGCATGACGTATTAGGCATGAGGGTTGAATTCAATTCTTGCATCGACATTATTTTTAAAGAAGCATATCATATGAAAAATTATGTATATATCCAAAGAAAATCATGCGCATACCTGATTGGTCATTTCGTGCTGCATGGAGTATGCCAAATTGGTGCTTGATAATATTTTTCCCATATGCTGATTACGTTGCCTTGGGTACTAAATTCCTGGTTCGCTCGAGGTCCTACGCTAAAAACGTGGTGGCTCCTATTGGTTTAGGTTGGGACGCATATCTCCTTGACGGTTGGCCTTGGGATGTGCAAAGATCCTACCCAATGATTTCAAAATATTTTTGGGCGCTTCAATATTTTCGTCACGTGAGATGATGGTGTTGGTCTCGGATGCTCCACGTACTACCAAGTTGCTCATGTGTTCTTAAATCGATCGAGGCACCTGCTTGAGTAAGGTGCCAGAGTAATGCGCCTACTTGAGTAAGGCACTGCATGAATATGAAGAATGGTCTGGGGTGGCACCTCCTTGGTGGATTAAGGTGCCACTCCTCTAGAGTAAGACGCCAAAGTAAGGCGCCTCCCTTGGATTTTTTTTAATGATTTTTTTTTTAAAGATAAAATGCTCTGATGGTGGTGCTTCCTTATTGGAGCAAGGCACCGCTCCTCTATAGTAAGGTGTCAGAGTCAGGCGACTCATTTAGTAAGGTGCCCACTTCAGTAAGGTGCCTACTCAAGTAATATGCCTACCTTAGTAATGCGTCTACCTCTATAAGGTGTCTGCCTCAGTAAGACACCACTTGACCATGATAAACACTCCAAGGTGGTGCCTCCTTGGCTGAGCAAGGCGTTGCTCCTTTGGAGTAAGGCGCCTCCCTTGAGTACTATAAAATGCAAAAATGCTTTGGGGTGGTGCATCCTTGGTGGAGAAAGGTGTTGCTCATCCAGAGTAAGGCATCAGAGTAAGGTGCCTCCCTTTCGGAGTCGTTCATTCCTCCATCATTGAAAAATCAACAGCTAACGTGTCTGATGATGTGAGGTTGATAAAGCCTCCTAAAATTCTCTTTGTACAATGTCAACATCTACTTAGTCCAGGCATGGGGGTGTATAATTTTTCCTTTGAGGGTAATTGGCACCCATCCTATGCTTGGATATGCACTACCATCCTATCGCACAAGTTCATGGATGTTGATCCGGTCTAGGCCCTACTCCCAGAGATGCCTATTATTCGAGCAATCAGGCCATTCCCCTGAAAAAAGAAAACAAAAAAAGAAAGATGTAGTTAAACGCAATATGTGCTTGTTAGGCCTTGGCTCTCAAGATGCTTGTAGCTTGCATGTAGGCGTGTCCATGCAAAACACACCGTAAGCTAAAAAATAGGAAACTATACTAATTTTTCTTCATGGAAACCTCTGCATCCACCATGTTGTTGAGTATTCTAGTGAAGGTTTACTTGGATGGGGTCTCGCCCATGCCTGTTCTGGATTTCACTTGTAGGATTTATGACCTGTGATATGGGCGCAACCGATGGACATTGGCTGTTAAAATGGTGTTGCTGTCGTCATTTGTCTTAACCCGCACATCATTTTTGATTATTTCTACCACCTCGTATGATCCCATCCATCTCTGCATTAGTTTTCTCTTTTATTCTTGGAATATGGAATCATACAATAGTACCCACTCCCCCTCTTTGAACTGCTTCATTTTAATGTGTTGGTCATGCCACTGCTTCCTTTACCTCCGCATGATTTTTGTTCTCTATAGGGTGTCTATTCAAAATTTATCTAGCTGGTTCAGATACCAAATTCATTTATTTTATGCTTCGTCCAAGCTCAGGTCTAGTTCTACCGCTGTTCTGAGCATTTTAAACTTGAATTCGATGGACATCATTGCATATTTCTCATATACTAGTTGGAAGGATGTGAAGCCGATGGTTGATTTCCACGTTATATTATACGTCCATACTGTCTCCAATAATATAACAACCCAATCCTTCTTGTGCTGCTGCATAGTTTTCGTTAGGATGTTTTCTATCTCCTTGTTGGTTACCTCCACCTGCCCATTCGTCTACGGATGGTAGGGGGTAGTTCTATTGTGTCGTACCCTATACTGTTCCATCAGTTCCTCAATTAACCTAGAGGTGAATTGGGGACCTTGGTCCATTGTAATCTCCCTGGGCACTCCAAACCTTGTGAAAATATGGGTGAACAAGAATTCGACTATCATCCTCTCCTTAGAATCTCTTAGTTCCTAGACTTTGACCCATTTGGTAATGTAGTTCGTGCATACTAGAATATACCTCCTTCTTATTGAAGGTGGGTTTATGAGTCCCATGAAATCCATGCCCCATTTATCGAAGGGCTCAATGTGCCCATGAGTTTGAAGGGGTATTTCGTCCCTGTGGGTCGATTTACCCATTATTTGGTATTCGTTACACTTGCTGGCATATGTGGCTACATATTTAAATAGAGTGGTCCAAAAACAAATAGTTTGCAATACCTTATACATAGTCCTTCTTCCTAAGAAATATCCTCCACATGGCTCGTTGTGATAGGCTTTAAGTATATTAGAAAACTCATGCTCTGCTATGCACCTTACGATCTGGTCAGGCCTTGTTTTGAATAGGAGGCCATCAATCCATTGAAAGGAAGCGCTCTTTTCAATCTCCTCTTGCTTCTCTCTATACGAAAGAGTAGGGGATGTTCTACTAGTGGCCAAATAATTGGTGATGTCCGCATACCACGATGTATGTTCGCTGATGGCAAAAAAATGTTCATCCAAGAACTGGTATTCTACTACTATATGATCAGCTGGGATTAGTTTGGATAGAATTTTTACGACTATGTTATCCTTCTCGGGCTTGTCAACTATGGTGATGTCGAATTCCTATAACAACAAGAGCCATCTTATTATCCTACCACTGATCGTTGGTTTACTCATTAGGTATCTGATGACCACATGGTCCGTGTGAATGAACACCTTGTACCCAGTGATGTAGTGGCAAAATTTGTTGATGACGTGTACCATTGCGAGAAATTATTTCTCTGTTACCATGTAATTGAGCTTAGCCCTTACTAAATTCTTACTGACATAATAAATGGCATAGTATTATTTGCCATACTTCTACCCAAGGACCACTCCAATTGCATTATTAGATGCATCACAATATATGTCAGAATGGCCCAATTTGGGCCCTGCAACACTCGGGCAAAAATAAGCTTTTTCTTTAGCATTCGAAATGCTTGTTCATAGTCTTCCATCTAGATGAATTCTACGTCCTTCGCTAGTAGGTTGTGAAATGGTTTACTTTTATTTTCTTTTGATCTAGTTTAATCCCTTCTACCGAGAGATGATGTCCCAACACTATGCCCTCATGCATCATGATAAAACACTTCTCATTGTTGAAAGATAAGTTTTTTTCCTCGCATATTTGGAGCATATGTTCTAGGTTTGTTGTCGCTTCTTTGAATGTTTCTTCGTAAACGGTGAAGTCATCCATATATACCTCTACTGCCTACCCCATCATATCTGAAAATATGTTCAGCACCGCCCTTTGGAAGGTGGTTGGTGTGTTGCACAACCCGAAGGGTAGCACTCTGTAGGCAAAAATTCCCCATGGGCAGGTGAACGTTGTCTTGTCATGGTCCTCCCCAATTTGGATTTGGTTGTACCCACTGAACTCATCCAGGAAGGAGAAGTATTTTCTCCCAGACAGTGTGTCCAACACCTGATAAACGAAGGGAAGCGAGAAGTGATATTTCTTCGTTGCTTTATTCAAGGATCTATAATCAACACAGATTTTCCATTTCTTGTTCTTCTTGGGGACCACCATAAGTGGTGACATCCACTCATTGTCGGAGATCAGGTAGATGAACCCTGTAGATAAGAGCTTCTGTAGCTCAACCTTGATAATTTATTTCATAGTCGGGTTCATTCTTCTCTATAGCTACCTGACTGGGGTCGCTTGCTCTTTGATGTATATCTGATGTATGCAGATTTCAGGGCTGATTTCCTTCATATCCGAGTAATTTTAGGTAAACGCTTGTTGGTGCTTAGTTGGGAGCTCTTTTAATTCTACCAATTGTGTGGTGGTCAACTCACTGCTGATATTCAACATTCTTCCAGACCCAATGTCAATTTTCTAGGTATGGTGGTCTCAAGTGCTGACCAATGGTGACTCGAGAACTGTGAGGGAGGATTATCCTTGTAGGAATCTTGTTATAACACCATCCTCATTGGCATTCTCCTCCAAATATATCAATTCCACAACCAAATGGAGCATGGACAACAAATTATCATCTTGCTCGATCAACGTGGGTTCACCCAACGTGTCCATGGACTGAGCGAGAGGAGAGATTGTTGATCTCTTAACGTTTTACCCATTCAAAATAGTCATAATTCCATCGCGATAGTTGATGTAGGCATTTTACGTAGCTAACCATGGTATCCCCAAAATGAGTGGGTAACCACCCAGTCCCATTTTTTATTGCAGCACCAAAAAGTCCACCAAGTATTCCCATGCGTTGAACATTACGATGACATCCTCGAGCATCCCTTCTGGAACTGCGGTTGACCGATTGGCCAATTGTAACACCGTCTTGGTGGGTTTCAATTTTGTAAGCTTCAACTTCTACATGGTTTCCTACGACATCACGTTGATAACTGCACCTAGGTCAACCAAAGTGTTTGCCAATGAATGCCCTCCTATTTTTATCGTTAGTACTGGGCTACCTAGATCCGCATATATGGGATGATATGCATTCCCCATCATCAAATAAACCAATTTCCTTGTGATATTTATGGTTTGTGCCATCTTACGTCTCAGTTTTCTCAGACATAATTCTTTTATCGCTTTGGTGTATATGGATAAATATCGGATAGCTTAAAAAAGTGGGATGGTGACCATGAGATTCCTCAAACTTGAGAGGATATTAAATTCTGGATGTGTCGGATTTCTTTGCTCCTATAACCATTTGGGGAATGGAGCCTCTATTTTCTCAACAACTTAATCTACATCTACCTCTTCTATCAGAGAGGAATCTCCTACCTCTTCCTCCTTTTCTACCAGGGGAGGTGCTTCTACTCCTAACTGCTTGCCTGATCTAAGTTGAATAGGATTACAACTAATATTATACATCGGATACATCTCTCCCTCTACTTGGTATGCTGGCTGCTTTACCTTATTATTCGAATTCACCATCGGTTGTGCTGGTAACTATGCAAGTCTCACTGTAGGTAGGGCCGGTAAGCTTTGCTAAGGTGGTACCTACACCATATTTTATGGGGTAGAGTTCCATGGAACATGGTTCTTCCACTGCTGCCCAAGATGTTGATATGAAGTCCATGGTTGCTGATTGGGAAATGCAGCTCCTGGAGGTATGTTTGTCCAAGGTAGCGGTCCTCGCCAACCCATATTGGGTGGTTGCAGCTGCCCTTGTGGCATATATGATCCTCCTTCGTAGGACGACATTCTTGTGGGCACATTACCCATGGGCGTTTGCTACCAATTTCTTTGTTTGTCCACAAAATAGGCTTCGGTTATGTTAGCCTCCTCCTTGGTATTGGGCAGCTACGGGAACAGTCGAGTCTTGTGTTTTTTTTGGTAAACTGTGCATACTTTGACCTTGTTCTTTGGTCACACATTCCTAGCATGCTTCCCTCTAGATTTTTGATAAAAATAGGTCAATCCTACATCGTTCTCCTATTTTTTCTTCTCCAACAAGAGCATATCCAACTGTAATGCTAGAGAGGATAACATTTTTCTCTTTAGATCTTCCAACATGTTGCCTATCTCTGTCTTTGTGAACGATGCAATCTCCTTCATGGCATTGGGAGCCAGGTTGCCTCTCCTTCATGAATAATTTTGACATAGCTGTCAGATATCTTCCATGGCATGCTGGTAAACATATCCTCCCAAAATTATTTTTAGCACTTCCAACGACTCATTATTGAGTCCTCTCAAAAAAATGCTTGTGAGAGACTTATCTCCCAACTTTGCATGAGGAGATCGCTGCAAGTTGAAATTGAACCTCTCACAATACTCTTCTAGAGACTCGTTCTCCTTCTGTGTCATGCTGAGGACTTCTTCTCTAGAATCTCATGCTCTATCGAAGTCCTGGTACTGCTCTAGAAAGAGCTTCCTCATCTCTTCCCATGTGGTTATCTGCTTGTTCCTCAACCTGATAAACCATCGTAGCGTAGAGTCATCTAATGTTGATGGGAAGAGTTTTAGATTTTTAGCGTCTAAATTGTAGTTGACAAACCTACACAACACATCAAGTTTGAACAAAAACAAGTCAGGATATTCGGTTGGGTATCCCCTTAAGGTGGGAAGATGGGTAGGGGATATGTTCTTCATATTGGTTTCCCCAGATCCTTCCTCTATTGGGAATTTGAATCTAGATGAGACTTCTTCAACCATTTTTTTAGGAAATGTGGTCTCTAATGCAGCTCCTATGGCATTTCGATCATTTAGATTTTTTTGAATTAGAATTTATAAGTCAGCTGACGTTATGGTCTGATCCTCTATGACTTTCCACAACAAGGCTTCCTCTGAGGGTGTTCTTTTAAACAACGGGTTTAGAATGATTTATTCTTTCCCAAGTCGATGAGACAATGAGGCACGTTGCACGAAGTGAGGATACTTACTCTAGTGAAATCCTGGTGATGAGTCGAGAAAATCAAATTCAAAGTCTAGTTCATCGGCTGACTCAATTTTTTTTGATGGGTTCTATCTTATAAAACGACTGTCGAGTCCTCTTCTTCTTGCCAGACTCATACAAGGTCAAGCATAAGGTTTTAAGGGGTAATGCTATCAATCTAGTAGTGACGCTTCCCCAACAATGATGCCAAAATATTGGGTGCCAAACACTGGTTAATTTTGTCCTATATTTGTCATAGCACTCGCATTTAAATTGTCAACCCGAGAGCTCGTAGACTTTAGAAGTGCCACGATTGAAACTAATCACATTACCACTTCTGAGATGAATCCAGTTACCTATCATTGGGGGTGTTTGTGAAACAAAATTTGATTCGTCCACACCAAGAAAACTTAAATATAAATGAAATGCATAAAAGTAAACACGCCGCACTGAAAGCAATAATACGCCTACTGTAAAAGAAAAGAATATAACTTCTAAAATGATTAAATTTAATCTAGGAAACAAATGTACTACTATGCATAATTAAATCTATGAAAAATAACTAAGAAATAGGGGAGGAATACTGTCTTGGAGTGGGCCCGAGCTCCAGTAGATCCCACCTAGCAAATCATGAAAACAACACGCATATGAGAGAACACTCAAGCTTTATTGATAGTGTAGAAAAGATTACATGTGATAATGTTCTAAAAGAATGCTTCCCCTGCTAAAAAGAAGTCTGTGTGTTTATATACCACACATAAGACTTCCTATTGTGATTCTGTTACAATAGGCATCCTGATTACAGTCTAAACTAGGATAGTTCAGTTACTGTAGCCGACACACGGTGATCAGTGTATTTGTCATTTACTTGCAATCGGGTGATTTTTATTTCATATGGTTCTACTCCGTGAATGGTTATGTGTTCACCCACGCTGGCTAGGACAAATTGTGCATCGACGATTTCTCATAAATGACGTGGAACGGTGGTCAACGGGGTCCTCCAATAGTTTGGTCAACACACGTAATCCTGGCACTTGCTTGAGTAAGGTGCCTAACTCCGTAAGACACCTTCCTTAGTGAGGCACCTACCTCAGTTAGGTGTCTACTTCAGTAAGGCACCTACTTTGGTAATGTGCCTACCTTCGTATGCCTTAGTCTGATTGAACGGAACCTTGCCAGGTCCATGTAGGACCTCGACTAAGCAAAAGACAATAAAATCTAGAAAATAACTACACAAAATATAGTTCATGCATGGATTAGATAATACACATGATTTTATTAAATACATACATAATATTTCATAAAAATATACAACTCATTATATATTGTCGTGCAAAAATCGTTATTACATATACAAAAATATGAGCATATCTGGTGCTCATCACACCCATCCAATTTTCTGCCAATCCTTCTCAACCCATCCATATTCCAAGTCATCCAACTCCCCCATTCATTCTATCAATCATCCATCAAGGCCAATCATATCCATGAGTAGCCAGTTAATCACAAGCCTTAAAATAGCTTTAGCTAAATTGTCTATGTATGAGATCATTCAACAATCTCCCCTACATTATGAGATATTAATGGATATTTTAAAATCCATTGAAATTGAATCTCAAGATGCTAATGCCTTTAAAATTTTTTGGGGAGCATCCAAACATGCATGGAACCTTCTATTACATTCTATGATTTTGAGATTAAACCAATCTCATGATAATCGGTGGACCCTCCATTGCACATCATGGATCAAATTGATAAGAAGCCATTCAAAAGAGTTCTAATTGATAATGGCTCCTCGATAAAAATCATCACCACATATGTTCGTCATCATATCAATCTTCCACCATCCCATATCACCAAATCCAATTTTACCTTGAAGGCATTTAACAATGCTCTCTACTTCATAATTGGCACTGTCGTTTTACCCATCGAAGTAGGGGTAAAAACATTGCACACAATGTTCCACATCCTAGAAGGATCCATGGCGTATAATGTACTCCTTGGATGAAATTGGATGAGGGAAATGAGATGTGTCCCTTTTATACTACATCAATGCTTGAAATACGTACATGAGAGACAAGTTCATTGCATACCAACGAATGTTGAATCATTTAAGTATTGTAATTTCATATTGAATCCTTATGAATCCATGCTTCCTTCCACTTATCTTTTCCTCACATCATTAGGCACCTCATCATCCACCCAATTCACATATTCATCTAAATATCCTATTTTGAAGGAGCTCCCCATAACCACTTCATATCAAGCATCCACATCCATGCCTCCATATTCACCACCTTTGACTACATGCACATATGGTTAAACTCAATCTACATTAGTCTCATCATCATCAACATCATCCACCATAATTCCTTCCATATCATTGCCCATTCAACAATCACCTTAGCCAAATCCACCATCATCCACATCAGCCAATGTCTCACAAGTCGAATTAACAGACATGGATTGAGACACCATCTCAATCCATACCCCAAGCCAATATTGAGTCAGCCACATCCATCTCCACATCTGCATCCATGTCATCCCAAGTTGAGGTCCACCTCACTAATCCTAGTATTGGTGAATATTTGGTCTAAGATATTACAGTTACACCACTCAACATCCAAAATACCAAGAATTATGGTCACCCACGTGACCCACCCTTATCTATAGGAGTGGTGTATAACATGGGTTATGTTAGAATATTAATGTGCACTATGCCTTCTATCTTGACACTTGTCAGTTTCTCTTGACAAGTGGCGTGTTTTTCATATATACCTCCTACCTATCTATTGTAACTTATTTCTTGTATAATATATCTCATATGTTCATTCCTAACATATGGTATCAGAGCACAAAGAAACAAAACATAGTTTTATCATCTTCAGTAGAGGCTGAATATAGAGCAACAGTTGAGGCAACTAAGGAGGCTATTTGGTTAAAGTAATTACTTCAGGACATTGGGCTATTCATAGATGGTCCAACTTACATATATTGTGACAATCAAAGTACCATCAAGATGACCAAGAATCCAGTTTTCCATGCTAGAACAAAGAACATTGAGATCCATCATCACTTCATCAAAGAAAAGTTCCAAGAAGATATTATACACATGTAATATGTACCAACTCAAATTTTCACCAAATCACTTGGGCAAGACAAGTTTTCTCAGTTTAGCAAATTGCTCTATGTATGTAATAGAAGTCAACATTAAGGGGGAATGTTATCTAATGTTGAATTGTTTTTTATATAGTTAGGATAGTGCACATTAAGGGGGAATGTTAGAATATTTTAATGTGCACTATGCCTCAGTTTGAAAATTTTCTTCTGCCACTTATCTTATGTCTTCAGTTTGAGTTGAAGTGGTGTCTTCTGCATGACATTTGAAGCAAATATTATGACACTTGTCATATCTCCCTTATAGGCTTGATTCCTATATATTGTAATAATTTTGTAAATACAACTATACCTTTTGCTTATGTCAAAAAAAATAGTAGCCAATTACTATAGAATACACAACTAACTACTGTATATTTGCAACAACCCTCAAGCTATTTGGTTTCTGATCCATTAAAAAAATGGAGAGCATACTCCATCGACTTGAAGAAAATAATGGAGGAAAAAAGTGGGAGGGGGGATTTCCATGAGGGAAATCCCCCCTCATACTATCAAAGAAGGCTTTTACTGCCCTATTGGTATGAGGGGGGGTTTCCATGGTGCGAATGACGAGAAAATCCAGTGATAAATGTAGATATATTTCTTCTACCATCTGAAAACATGTTGGAGTGGTGCGAGAGAACAAAAAATTTAGAAAAATCAATGTAGTGCTGGAAATATAGCAACATCCCATCGAATCGTAGAGATAAATGTGTGAGGGTCATCTCAACAACACAATCAATAGAAGCAAATTCATCAAGATTTTTGTAAACAACTTATGGAATTATCCATTGGGAACTGCAATCAAGGCGACAATAGACTATTTCTATGGACTACGAGATATTCAAAGGGCTCACATAGAAAAACATAACCAAACATCAACATCTATGGTTTGAACATTGGCCACATCACATGATCAGATCTACGTGTAACCTGCATAAAATAATAAATAAAAAAAATCCTTGATGTTCCATTCTTTGTGATTGATGCATCTGAAGCTGTCCAAGCACTGATTCAGGTGGAGCACCACTACGCTGGTGTTTTCTCTATTGCGATTGGAATAAAACCTTGCCTACATGCTTGCCTCCTTAGTACATATTGATAGATCATACATAACGCCCTACTCACTATCACCTCCACAATGCACTCCACACGTCCGCCTCCATTGTACTGGCACTTTGCTCCATTGCCTTGCTTTGTGTATTGATGAGCATTTAGACCACCTACCGAAACGTGAAACTATCGATAGCTTTTGGTGGACTCCTCCAGCGATGTGGTAGGAAAAATGGAATTAACTCCTCATCCACGCAACAACAACTCCGTGTAACAAACACCGACAACACCTAGAATGCACATTTACATCAAAAATACCATGTAGATAAAATCCCATCGAGATTTAAGTGGCCCATGATAGAATGCTTTACTACTCCCAATCAAAGCAATGATGCTCACCAAATAATGAGCATGACCTCCACCTGAATGATCCATGAATCTCAGGTACAAATGTAACACAAGACTGTAACATTAGGTGCATTCCAGAATGTTCCTCCATCCGATTTGAATAAAGTCAAAAATTATTTGTGCTCTCTAGAAAGCGGCTACAACACAACTCCATCAACGCAGTTCTTCATCAATAGTACAAAAGCTATTAGTATCCTTTGGCACATCAAGTCATCAAAGGCATCCAAAAATGAGATAGATCACGTACGCCCCATAATGCATTTTTGAAGACGTCATGGCCTACGACCACATAAACACAACCATCAAAAGAAACACCACAATGTATAGGCAGGCACCGCAATGCCAAAGTACATAGAAGAACCATCACGTTTACCTCATATGAACCAATATAGATGAGAATAAAAACATGCTACAAATAGGGATATCCTCAACATCTCATGGAAACTCTACATGAAATTCCCTATCGCTCTCCACATTGATTGATACATTGTGTAGAAGCTCCTTTTTAACACCTGTAAAACATAGAATGCTACTGCTACCCTTGGTAGCTTTCGAAAATCAAGTTGGACACTTCATGAAATAGATCCAAGATCAATGGTGGCTGCAATGTCCTTCATTGCATGCTGTAGCAGGTAAAATAAGAACCGCACAGTCACATGTAGGGAGGAGCCATGAATTTTATCATGTTGTCTGGTTTGTGATCCATTTTAACAAATGGAGAGCATACTCCCTAGGATTGAAAAATGGGGAAAAATGAGGGGGGAATTTCCATGAGGGAAATTCCCCCATCAAGCTCACAAGGGTAGGAGAGCGCCTGAAATAAAACAAGTCAACATTAGATTCATAAAATATTTTTTATAGAAATTATAGAGGAGCAGTCATCACCGATGATTGAGCTGAAGTGATTTTGCCTTACATCCAGTTCTAGTATGCGATGGCAAATTTTGTCATTATTTTTGTTCTATGGAACTTCAATTCATCATTCCATCGAGGTTTTACTTTGTAAAGAAAATCAAGAGAGTCAGTGTAAAGCAATGGATCCCAAGGATGTGAGAGCGATGGAAGAGAAAGAGAGTTTTGCATCAAATACGATGGGTGGTATAGTGAGTGGACGAGTAGAGGTAAGCATTTGGTAAGCCATCGTGGATGAAGACGACTCATGGAGAAATCGTGATTGTGGCCCGATCGTAGCAATGCCGATAGAATTTCTGCAAGCATCATGTTTTGTTTTTTAGATATTTTTTGTAGCTTGAGGTGTGTGGACTCTCTGCAAAGTAATGGATCCTGGTGTGATGAACAAAGTGGGGCTCACGTGCCTATTTTCTTGATTGTCACCCACGGTTCACATGTTTACTATATGACCGCATAAGTTGTTGATAGCACCAGATGTTGTGATATTTTCTATTTAAGGAGTTGAGATCTATAGGCTACCATGGCCAGAAGAGCATCATCCAATGTCAGGATAACCTACAAGTGGTTTGGAGTAGGTGAACAAGGAGTTGCATTTATTTTTCTAGTGCTAAGTTCACTTCAACCTGATGGCAATGGCACTGAGCACTGGACTTGCTGTGCTAATTTGGTGAATGAGGTCCCGAAACACCAACACATCCCTCCATACAGATCAAAAAATTATTTTTTTGAGATCACACCAAGAATTTGTCCTCCCAAGAAGAGTGGTCACCCTGTCGATGATGCCCATTCATGGATGAAGGCCTGAAATAAACTTACTACGAGAGCCTGTGTAAAAGTCGTAAATGAAATTTTATGTAGTCACTAGATTTGTTAGATTCACTTAGCTTGCTATGCACATTGTATTTTTTATCTATTGTTCCAAACTACGCACCAATCATTTTTTGCCTTAGTGAAAGTGGTCATAGAAACACCAAAGAAATTGCTGACATTGATCGAAGCCGACAACGCTTGCACGTGGAGAAATTTTGCAGGAATTGGCATGAAGAATCTATAGAAACATCAACAACTTATCATAATGATATCCTTTGATGTGTTTCATTCAAATTTGTCTTGAGGTGTTTCATTTTATGTATTTCATTTGATGAAGGATTAGGAGGAGGACCCATGCACTCTGAGACTCCTCTTTCCACGCAGTCGCCCGCTTGTCCAGTGCAGTTGAGATAAGGAAATTTACTTGCCAGAAACTATAGATATGGGTCTAGTCTCCATCCAATTTAATGAGGGCACTAAAATACCTATCAAAAGGACTCACTTTAAGGAGTCCAGTTGGTTAGTGATATTTCTTTGCGAGATGACAAGCGGTTACCGTTCATGATCACGAAGGAATCACGAATACCATGACAAGCACCACAATTTCTCTTTCTCGTATTTGCAGGGCTTTTCTATAGAATCAAGGCTTTGCTTGCATGGGAATGCCTCACAAAGGCATCATATTTTTCTGTGCAATATCCTGATGGGGACATCTATTTTCATTGATTAGCATATTTGAAACTAGTTGTAGGCGTCTACAAGCTTTATTAAGAGTGGTGATTCAATTTCTTACATGGGGGAATTATTATTTTTTAATTTGAAATTTAAATATTCCCATGCATGTTTTTTAATTTAAAGTGGGTGGTTTTTTTAAATTTATTTTAAGGTGGAAAGGGAGTGCCTATAATATGTTGGCCACAATATGGTCTTATTGGCCAAATTTTTAATGTTTTTCACTTGGAGAGTGAAGTGGAAGGTCAATGAAATTCCCTTTCAAAGGAATATTGAGATGTTATTTTTTTCTGTCATGAGTGTGATGCCAGGAGAATATTCCTAATGTTTTGCTACCTAAAGAGGCATATTATTTTTCCACATGATGAAGGCCCCATTGAGACCCAAACATAGGGGTATTTATAGTCATCGGAAAGATTTTTCTAAGTTGGACACATTGGTGGTATCCAATTGTAATTTTAAGGTTGTTCCATTTGTATTTTTTAGCCTCAAATATTGTTGTATTCTAGAGTGCATTTTCGATTGAACCCGACACTCTATGTAAGTGAACCTAGTATCTAGTATTCTCCTCTATCATACTTGGTGGATGTAGTGGATGGTTACCCATGCATTTTTATAAGATGAGGTGATTACAATAAGGATAATTACTCTAGAGACTATAGATAAAGACACCCTAGACTCTATCCGAGGATTTTTCTAGATCTACTTCTGAAGACTACAGATGAAGACACTTTAGAATATTCTATTCTATTCTTTCTTCTTCTCCTCCATATTTGGATTCTATGGCTCATTTTTTATTGTATTTCATGGCTCGTATTTCTTTTGTATTAAGGTGCATTTTCGATAGAGACCAACACCTTCTAGATTGAGTTCACCATGGGCGATTTTATATTCATGGTGAATCTAGTTAGTGACCTACGAGAGGCAACATACCTAGAGGATGACCTACAGAGGAAACAGACCCAGAAGTGGTTGACCCTGAGACACCTAGGATGACCTTGAGGCACTTAGATGGTTGAACCAAAGGTAATAGATCCAAGGAAGTGGCTGACCCTAAGGCAAAAAATCAAGATGTATACACCGTTGATTTAGCATTATTCATAGTTGGCAAGCCAAGAGTTAAGAGCATGAGCCTAGATTAAATTATGTAATAAAGGAGGATGATATGGTTCTTTTAGAGAAGTCAACATTAAGGGGGAATGTTACCTAATGTTAACTTTTTTTTCTATAGTTAAGATACTGCACATTAAGAGGGAATGTTAGAATTTTAATGTGCACTATGCCTTCTATTTTTACACTTGTCATGTTCCTTGACATTTGTCATGATTTTATATAGGCCTCCTGCCTATATATTGTAACTTATTTCTTGTATAATATATCTCATACATTCATTCCTAACAGTACCGAGTCTATAAATACTCCCATTGAATGTAATATAAGGATGGAAAACTTGGAATAGAATACCTCTTGCAATATTTAGCAAATCTTGTTTGTTTTTCTTCATTATGGATCTGAGGTTGGGGTCTAAATTGATATCAAGTAGAGCTCAAAACTATGACTATTATCTTTAGTACTCTGATTAGGCGTGCACCCACTAATCATAGTCCAAACCCCAACATTGGATGGATTAAATACTGCTCTAATACAACCTACATAGTAGGCTGGTATACCTTGTTAATTGATAAGATGTTGACTCATTAAAGCTTAGTTAAATGTTAAAAAGATAGGATAGAAATGAGTTTAGGGTTATAAAAGGTTATGATTAAATAGTGGTTGGATAAAGCTAATAGTATAGGCATCTACAAGAAAACCTCTAACAATCAATTTCTAGAGTCTCACACTTGCAATTAAAAATACTCAACACAAGCAATATTTATGGATTAAAGAAATAGATAAATACTTCAAGAAATTATTTCAAAAATCTAAGATACTAATAATACAAATAGCAAAATTAGATCAATACATAGACTTATAGAAATAGAAAAGAACTTCTTGTAAGTATAGATTCAATCATGAAATATTTTAGAGTGCTCTAAGCTAGCAATCCGATATCAGTAGAATATACTAACCATAGCAACAGTAGCAAAAATGTATTCACACTTCGAATCTATTAAAATATTACAAAAGACAACAGCCTGAGGCAAACATCCAAGTAATATTCCTTCTATTGATTTGTAGAAAGTATCTACACAACAGTGCAAGCAAACACTCTAGAGTCGACCCTAAAAAATGAGGGTTCGACCTCTATTTATAGTTTTATATATTTGAAGGATTAAATGAAAATGGAAAATTACAAGGAATTGATATGCTAGATCAACCAGGTGCTGAGGTGGCAGTCTCTTATTTATCTTGGATGAAAGAAAAAATTGTGGATATCGCATTGCTCTACAAATCAACCTCTACAACTTGTTGATATTTCATAGTATTTGGTTAAAGACTATGTAAAACTATCATCTGGATTGCTCACTATTCTTATAGATAATATCAAGCCTTATATATGCAACTGCTTTCACTTCTTGGCTCTCGATCTACTTGATACTTCACCTTATGGTTTACTTTGATCAACCAAAGAATTCTTGCTTTTATATACCTTGGAGAGCGTTAAAATAGATAGATCATTAATCCACTCATGGATGGCTGAGATCAATGCTTACCATTATCACTAGCCCTACAACGTAGAACCATGTTGTAGTCCACTCCTCGAAACATGCTATTCAAATCATTGACTACTTTGACCATGGGCTAGAGTAAATGAAGCTTTAGTATATGAATGTTCTCTAAACTGCATGGGGTAGAGCAGTGTGCTAAGCCACTACCTTTAGTTCTCGGGTGATCTTTATATTTGTTTCGAACCATGATGTAGAACATCTTAGCCATGTCATAGCCCACGCCTTGAAATTCCAATATGCCAATTTGATCAATGTTGACCGTAGGATAGGACACTACACTAAGCCATACGATACAATACTTGTTCTAATCTGTAAAAAATAGAACCTTACACTGGATCATGCCTTGAAATGCTTGTTTGTAAAATTTGACTCCTTTGACTATGGGCTGGAGCATTGCACTAAACCACACGGTATGGAACCTGTTATGATCCATGCAAGGTGGAACATGTTTTGAATCGTGATTTCAAAATCAAATACGTCAAGATTGATTGAGTTGACCATGGGCTAGAACATTTTTCCTGTGTCATGTGAGATATAACATTGTTGTGACCCGTTGCTTATTGAATATGTTGTGCCCCACAATTTTAAAATTGTTAAGCATATGCTTGACCACATTGACTATGATATAGGATACTATGCACTGTATCACTACCATGGGGTAGAACCAACTCTTTCATGAATTATAATTTTTTATAAAAATTTTCTTGGCCATTTTGGGCCTACATTATGGCACATCTTGGGGTTTTTCTCATAAAGCCTAAGAA
The DNA here is from genome assembly GCA_028583015.1 of Wollemia nobilis. Classification (NCBI taxonomy): domain Eukaryota; kingdom Viridiplantae; phylum Streptophyta; class Pinopsida; order Araucariales; family Araucariaceae; genus Wollemia; species Wollemia nobilis. The sequence goes on from JAQPPZ010016604.1 coordinate 4,220,023, forward strand.
CTTAGAGTCTTATCCATTGGGCATCAGGAGTTGAGAAATGATAAAGAAAAATAATGGCAGGGAAAGCTAGATTAATGGAGGGAAATTATCAAAAGACGATATGTATGAAGTGAGGAAGAGAGTGTATGCACTGGAAAGGTAGAGGAGATGGAGGAAAAGAGATAGAATTCAAACTTAGGTGAACTCTATTTGGTATAATAACTTCTATATGACCATGACTCTATAGGATATTTGTGAAGATATTTAGAGAGTAATGGTTCATATAGAAATTATGCAAGAAAAAATAAAATTTGTAACTCCTTTCATGAGCATAGTCTCACTCTAGCTATATAAAACTATGTTCCTTTTGTAACCTCAACCAGATTGAACTTTTCTTTACAAAATATCTTCATGGTTTTTTCATGTTTTGCTATAGCTTCATGCTTTATGACTATTCTCTGATAGTGTCAGAATAAAAATAATATATAAAAAATACAAACATGAAAACAAAAATGCATGAGTCCACTTCCGCTACAATATTGTTTACTTTTATTCATTCCCTTGTTGGTCTTGCCATTTGAGTTGTTCATCCTATACTTCTTCAGTGTCTTCTACAACCTTTTATGATTGATATTCCTTCTTTTGGTGAGTTTTCTCCTCATTTATTTCTTGTTTCTCTTTTTCATTATCATCTTCTTGGTCCTCTTCAACCTCTTCTTCTTCCTGTGAAGTCTCTTGCTTATCTTTAGGCTTTGCATTTGCCCCAAACAACTAGATCATCTGTTTCAAGGTCTGTAATGCTTGGCTCCAATATGACTTAGTAGGGTTGGTCATTTCTTTGAGCTGCTTATGCACATACTCCAATTTGGAGGTCTCTTCATAAGTCATAGAGTTACCTATATTCACCAAATCCTCCATTAAATATTTGAGCCTAGTTAAGTTCTTGATCATCTGAGAGACCTGTTATTGATCAATCGGATCTTCCTAAGAATATATTTTAAACTCATCCTAGATGATTGAGGCTACATTATTTTAGATATCTTATTTTTTTAACAAAGTGTTATTCTCAACCCAAAGTCCTCCAAAACCATACTGTATCATCTCTTGATGAATATATACAATTTCTTGCAGTTTACCCTCAATATTATTTGATAGTAACCAACCCTTCTAAAGTAGCTTATTCTTATCAATCATAATTCTAGCAACCATTCTAGAAGTATTCCATACCTTATTTGGAATATGCTTGGTAGCTTCACTGAATTTTCTCTCTAACAATTTATATATTTGCTCTACTAGTATCACCATGGGTTGTAGCTTCTTAGTGAATTTGTCTAGGTATTCCTTAGTATTTTGTAATAAATGGATAGCATAATACATGCAATCAATCACAGGTTGGATTTAAAAATATTTCTCAAGGATTTCTTACCATATCTGCTTCCTAACATTTTTGACTCCTTTTGAAAAGCCTACAACTTTGGCCTTTTCAATCTAAAGTTGATGCTTCAAATCTTGTATTTCTTTGGCCTGAGCTTCATTCTTTTCCTTCATCTCTTAAAATTGGCTTTTTAACTTTATGGACTCTTGATATTTGTTCTTCCAGCTCTTGAAATCATTTCTCAAAGCATTTTCAATCTTTTTTTGATTACTGATTATCTTCTCCAACTTCTCAATATTTTCCTGCAATTTTCCACATTGCTCCTCATAAATGTCAGTCTTGACATAGAAAGTTTCAAGATAAGCCTTTGCTATAACCAATTCATGCTCCATAATTAGTTGATCAATATACTTTGTATGCTCCTCTAGCTAATAATATTCTCCACTCATATCCTCTTCTGGTTTTCTTATAAGAGAAGTGATGGATCTAGCTATCCTTTGTCTTGTCACTAGATCAATGATCATGATTTTTTTTCATCTAGCCATCTGCTTTTAAAGCTTAGACAATTTCTTAGTCTAGAAATCTTGGATCTTCTACGAAATCTCCTTTCCTTTCTACAAAGAGGCTACAGTGGGATAGTTTTTAGGAGAAGGAGTTGTCATGAGTGAAGGAAAAAATGACTCAGGTATTAATGAAAAAGGAGTCATTGCGAGGATGGTAGAGTGTGTGCACATAATTTATAGCTAGGAACGACTATGCTAAAACCATGGAGTGATAAGGAAGATATGGAGAAATTTGACATTATGATATTACTAGCAGCGGTGCCTTTGGGAGTGGAAATGAATGAATGGGTGATGATGTCATTGGGGCTTCTACTGAAGGTGGAGGAGATAGATTGATTTTAACCTCTGTAATGATTGATGAAGTAGGTGATGAACTATGAGGGGGAGAGGGTGTTTTTTGTTCCAATATTTCTTGAGAATGGGAAGGAGATCCTTTTGGGGGAGGAAAAGGAGAAGAAGAGATAGAAATTATACCTTAGTTTGTTGAAGTAGTCTATTGGAAAGTATCCTCTGCACTTTGATGTTGTGCTCGTTGTACTTGTTGTTCTGCAACTAATACAAGGATTTGTTTAGCAGTTTGCCATTGATCCATTTTTTGTTTTTTGTAGACATCCTTCTAGGCTTCCCTTGCTGAATATTTAACCTTTCTCTTGAAAACAATGGGGATCATAGGCTTATCTTTCTTCATATTTTCCTCATGTTGTGCTTCTTATGATGTAATTTTAGTCATAGGGGATGGCTTTACTGCTGCTATAGTGGTGAATTTTATAGGGGTGAATACAAAACTTCCATCCTTTTCCTTACCCTTTATGTATTTTAAAGGAGGTTCTCCTCCTAAGGCAAGATTATTGGTATTTTTATTGCTTGAATAATTTTTGTATTCCCTGCTTGGTCCTTATCTAGGCCACCACTAGAATAATGCATTTTTCTCATAATCTGGGCACCCAAAAAATATTTATGTAATTGTTGTGAAGGTTCAAATGTAGTTTGGGTTCCTTCAGTTATTGACGGAGCATCTATCACTGCTTCCTGTGCTTCTTCTTGTGAAGGCAGAGAAGAGAAGTCTGATGATACTTTATTTGTCTTTTTATTTACTCCTAAATTTTTGTAACTTAGCACCAAACTCCTGCTAATTTTTTTTGGTAGATTAATTGATTTTATTTTAAAAAGGGTATTTGAAAGGCATCCCAATGCCTTTTACAATAGAGGATCCAAGAAGAACACAACAAAACTAGCCTGAACAGAACCAAAAAAATTAGAAGGCCAAAGGCCAACACAACCAAAAGAGGACGTCCTCAGGGACATACGAACAGAGAGGATAAAAAATAGAGACTGACACCCTTCAAAATTTAACAAAAACCAACAGTCATTCGGAGCAGAGGAGCACTGTTCAGACAAAAGTAATGATCAAAAATCCAACATAGCAGAGAGTCACAAATGCAATCAAGGATTGACATCAATTTGCAAAGCAAAATTATAATTATTTTCCAGAGCTATGTCCTTTGTTTCATCCTTCAGGATGTATTTTGGGCTGTCCTTCAGACCTTCAAGGCATGCTTCCTTAGCAATTTCCACGACTTCATCATCTTTAACCATGTCTTCATATTTTATGCCTCCTTTGGTGTCAGAAGGGGCTTCAACAACATAAATCATGGAGGTCTCATTAAAGTTATCACAAAACAACAAAAGGCTGATATTATGCCTCTGTTCTTTAAGGCTAGCAATAGCCTTACCAATAGCAGTATGAGCCATCTCCAAATGAATAATAGAGGTAGTTGTGGCATGAACAACCAATTTGTGAAGAAATTTTTCCACCAGGTCAGGGGAGGAAGATTGAGCTTTAGAAGGTTTGCCTGAAATGGAAGGTGGGGTTCCAGCTACTTCTTTGAGCTTCAGTCTCTGGGAACTTCTGATAGGGGTGGTTTCAATTTTAATCTTCTTCCTAGAAACAGGTTGGGGCTTATCATTTTTGTACTTCCTCTTATTTTTGGCCTTCTAGGTTTTGATATGATTTTCATACAAATAAAAAAAATCAGTGTCTACTTATTGTCCAAATCTAGCCTTCTCGACACCTGTTTCAACTCTCATTTGCCACCACAATATTACCACTATCCCATTTGTATTTAGTATCCATTTATTTAATTTTGGACTCTTTCAATTGGTGGTTTTTGTTCTTCTTAGGATCATAATCACTAATTGATCATAAAAATCTCTCCATGGGTGTAGTTGCTCCATTTTGCTGACATTCCATTCTAGTGGAGAACTTTCCTTATTATTTTTGACCTTTTCAAAATGAGACCTCAATTTTTTCTTAAATGTGAGGGTCCTTTCTCCATTTAGGTCAAATTCCTTTGTAGAAACTTGTCATCAAGGTCGTATTTCAATATTTGTAGAATGTATGGAAGATCAAGCCTCTCCAAATATTGAGTAATTTGTTCATATTGATCCCTTTTAGTTATGGTTATATCATATGCATTGCAAGAATAAATTATAGTTCCCTTCCTTCCCTTACTAGTATCGAAGTTGACATTGATAACGTTAGCTTACCTTAAATATTCTAGGTTCAACAACCTATTAGTAACAAAATGAGACAGCAGAAAGGATTTACTAGTAATCCATAGAGTTTAATAATAGTTTCCTTCATGAAAATATACCAAACTCCTTCTTCGGTGTTCTCTACTCGCAAAAAATCCTTAGCAAGAGGTGGCAGCCTAGGGCATTGACCATACATAACCTTGAGAGCTGGCTCTAAAAATTCTATGTTAAACCTATAGTATGACTCAATGTTCCTCAAATGGTTGGTCCAATGATAAACTGGAATAGGGTCTCCATTATAATTCTTATCCATCGGTGGAATCCAGGTCATCATGTGTCTTACGGTGCTATAGAACATCCATATCAGATTTGAACAATGCTAGAAAGAGGGATTCTCAAAATTTCTCTTCATACTAACCAGTTGTTCATGCATATTTTTAGAGAGATAGGTCGACCAATCAAAATAAATCAACTTGATGCCCTCTTCTTATGCTTTAGATTTATACATTTTTTATTGGAAATATAGTAAATAGTGGCTATTTTCTAGTCCCTTACATATCGATCAAAATATATATCCTCTAAGAAAGCTAACATAGTAAAAATATCTAGGAAAGAAAATTGTTTGATAGCAATTGAGGTTTTTGGCAAAGTATTCCTAGATTTGGTTGTTTTAAACTGGCCATAGACCCACTTCATAAAAGGTTCTCCCTCATGGGCACGCACCTACAATGAGTAATACTTGTCTTGCTCTAATGGGTCAAAGGGTTTAGGGTTTTTAGCGGGGTCTATGCCTATAACAAACAAATATTTGTAGGCTTTAGCGGTTATGTTGAATAGGGTTTTACTCTTAGCCTTATTTACTGCTTTTGTTTGAGGATCATAATGTTTAGATATTAAAAAAATTAACTTAGGGCACTAATGAACTAAATCATAGATATAAATTGATAAGAAGGAATTTACAACGATGATACATTGAAATAGTATTGGAAGCCCCTCGAAGTACTTGTAGTCAATTTATTTTTTGATCTTAGTCCTTCTAATCCATGTCATCTTAGTGTCAACCATTGCTTCTACTTTATCAATATAGTGTTCTAGCTCGACAATAACCTGTTGTACAACTTCTTGAGATAGCTTTGGTACTATTTTCTAAGAAAACTCACTAGAAATTTGCTCTTCTCTATACTTGGTAGCTTTGTCTCGTTATTTCCTTAGCTCTTTTAGGTATTTTGACACTTCTTATGAAATTAATGGCGATTTAATTTTACATTTAAATACTCTTGCATGCATACCTTCCACCATTAATGCAACTGATGGATAACTACCCATTGCATACTTCTCAATTCAAAAGATGGGTAGCTTAGAAGTAGAAAACATTGTGCTATTTGTTGATTGGTCATGGTGTAGCACACTTTAGAACTCATAATATTTTCTATATTATTTCTTTTAAGATAGTCATGGAGCACATGTTATAGTTCATGGTCATCTTAGTCTTACTCACTTGAGCACGAAGTGGATCACAATGCAAGAGAGCACATTTTAATATTTGGTAATATTGCCTCTCAGTTAACGATATGTTGTGAACCGCTAAACTACCTTTCCTTTTTTTTGTACAAAAAACTTTAGAAAAGAAAACAAAAGTATGGTACAACTATATAGATATGTTACATGAAATGAATTCTTAATCAAAGTAGAGTTTCAGATGGAATCCATTAACTAAAATTAGCTGAATGTTTCCCTCTAGATCTTGGAGCTAGAAAGAATTGCTTTCTTTAACCTCAACTATTTTTAAAGGACCATCCCAAAAAGAATCAAATTTTTAGTGGTGTCCTGGTTTAGCTCTTTCTAAATTCCATCGTAGAACCGAGTCACCCACTTTGACCTTATTGTACCCAAATTTCTTTTCAAATAATCCTTTAGTGTTAATCGAATGCTTCTAGAAATATTCGTATGCTTGAGTCCTTATTTCTTCTAACTAAAGTAGATGGGTCAATTTGGTTTTAACTAGATTTTGATTAGAATCTTCTCATGTGTTTACCAACTTGAGAGTTGGTATCTCCAGGTGAATAGGTAGGACTACTTCTTTACCATAAACCAACGCATAAGGAGTAGTCTTAATACTTGATGATAATACTGTCTGCCCATAGAGCTTGTTATAAAAGTAGATGCCAACTCCTTTTGTTATCCTCTAGTGACCTATTTAGAATTCTAAGAATATTCTTATTAGTCAATTCAACTAATTTATTCCCCTGAGGGTAGTAGTTAGATTTTTTTTTTAAAGTTATACCATATTCACTGGTAAATTCAATATATTTAACTCCTATAAATTATGGACCATTGTCACTTAGTATAGATTCAGGGATACCAATCCTTGTGACCAAGATTTCCATGAATTCAATTACTACTTCCTGATCTAATTTCTTTATGGGTATGGCTTCAACCCATCTGGTAAGATAGTTTATGGTAGTTAGGATATACTTATGTCTAGCTGAGGAATTGGTATTTATCACTCCAATGAAGTCCAGTCCCCATTGTTGAAAATAATCTTCTACTTGGATGGTTTTTATGGGGAATGATGCATTTCTATTCCTTCCTAAATAACTCTGGCATTCATCACATGCCTTTGTTATCTTGAAAGTGTCAGTAAAAATAGTAGGCTAGTAATAGCCCACCCTGATGATTTTCATAGTTGTGACCCTTCCTAAAAATTGTCCTCCAAACATCCCTTCGTGGAATTCCTTAATGACATTTTTATTTGATCATATTTCAAGTATCTTAGGAGGATGCCATCAATATTATTCCTATATAATCCTTTTGGAAATAGGAAATACTTCAAGGCTTGAAGCCTGTATCTCCTCCTTTGCGATGGGTTAAGACCTTGAGGGAATATTTCTATTTGAAAATATCTAGTCATTTGATCCACCTAGTCTGAACCCTCTGATGTAAACTCTTCAATATGATCTACTATGGTGGCTGGAAAGATGCCATTTATTTTACAACTACCTTTATGTCAAACCATGACATAGTGCTCTGCCTCTGACCAACTTGGTGGGATGAATTTCCATATGATACTCCTAGATTTTAGTAATCCTTCTAGCTCTTTTATCTCCTAGTTCTCCTTGTAAAATAAATCTTCTTACATTTGGGTGAACCACATATACAAGGGTTTTACTTTGAACCAAGTATTGTCTAAACTTATTCAACAACTTCATCACTACAAACACTTATCTCTTAATAAAATTATATTTTATTTGATATTCATGGAGGGTTTAATTCCATAAAAATATGGGATGTTCTTCTCTATCATCATTCTTATAAGTAAGAACAGATGCATAACTCTCTTCAGCTCCATAAGCATACAAAATAAAATTCTTACCGAAATCAGGATTCACCAGGACTGGAGCAATGACAATAGATTGCTTAATGATTTCAAAAGCATATTACCTTGCTTCCATCCACTTGAAATCTGCATTTTTATTTTGCAATTCTGAGATAGGTTTTACCTTTTGAGCAAATTCTAAGATGAACTTCCTAACAAATTTGATTTTTCTAGAGAAATATTGCAAAGCTTTCTTGTTCATAGGCAAAGGGAGAGCAAGATTTGACTTCACCCTATCTGGATATATAGACATTCATTCCTTAGAAACCACATGTCCTAATAGCTTCCCTTCATGAACTACAAAAAATGACTTCTTTGGGTTAAGAGAGATGCCAAATTCTCTACATTTATTGAATACTTGCTCCAAGTGTTCCAGATGATTTTGTTTCTCATGAGAGAACACAATCATATCATATAAGTAGATGAGAATGACCTTATTTATTAGCTCTCCAAATGCATAATCCATAGCCCTCTAGAAAGTGACCCCTACATTGGACAGACCGAAAGGTGTCCTTTGGTAGGTAAAATTTCCCTATTTGGTGGTAAATGTTGTCTTGAATTGATCTTCATATTTTACCCAAATCTAATTGTATCCAAAGAAACCATCTAACAATGATAACCTTTCTTCTCCTATAATAATATGTAGAATCTGGTCAATCTGAGGGAGAGGGTAGTGGTCTTTTAATGATGCTTGGTTGAGATTCTTGAAATATACATAGAGACGAATGTCTCCATTTTTATTTATCACATGAACCAAATTAGCCAACCATATGAAGTGCTTAATTGGGTATATAATTTTGGCCTTCAACAAATCGAGTAGTTTCTCTCTCAATATGGATTCAATCCTAGGATTTATAGGTCTCTGCTTCTATTTGAAAGGCTTTAGATCAATATCTAGCTTAAAGTATGTTGGATCACCTTCTTATCATATACCTTTAGATATTCATATGACCAGACCACAATATCTTGGTATTTAAAACACAAGGCTTTGATCTCCCCTACTTCCTCTAGCAAACAACGAATACCAACTATGAGCCTCTTTCCTTTCTCAATCTTAATCTCTTTATAGATTTTTTCACTGATATCCATGGGTCTAGATTTTATTCCATCTTCATTATCAAAGAGACTTTCAAGGGTGACCAAATACTTAGGTATATGATTGTTATTCAATTGGATGACGTATTGCTGATCTATTTCATGAAGAAGCTCCTCCTACACAGTGGATAAGCAAGCCTCTCTTACCAAAAAATCAATGATCTGATCATCACTTTCAAAATCCTAACAAAAATTTGTTTATCTGGTACAACAGGCCTGAAAACCAGTTTGATCTTTCTATATTTAGAAGCTCCTATATTTGAAGAGAGACTAAATTTAGAATCCTTAATCACCAAGGAGTCAGCTAGTATGTTCTAATTTTTGGGGATAAAATGAATGTTCATAGCATCAAAGAATTCCATAAAATCCCATACCCTATTTTTGTATGCTCTTAGGTAATGGTACTTACTACTACATCCCTCCCTTACCTGATTCACTATCAACTCAAATTTACCATATATATTCAAAATTTTGATGTCCATACTCTTAGCTTGCATTAAAACTAAGCATAAAGCTTCATATTCTGCAACATTGTTTGTACAATACCATGTTAGTCTGTATGTAAAATGTTTTACACCCTTTGAGAGAGACTGCAAAACTACACCCGCACTGGCTCTATTTATGCATCTTGCACCATCGAAGTGCATAGTCTAGATACCTGACTCTCTTAGGGATTGATTAGATACAATAGGGATATTTTTCTCTACTTTTGAAAAAATGTTGTATGTACCCATTCCTATCCCAATCTGAATGTAATATTCTTTGAATGGCAATTCATCCTCAATATCTAGCTCTTCAAAACTTTCTACTAGTTCAAAATCATCTAGTGGTGTGAGATTGCACATATATTATTCAATATTCTCAATGTGATAGGACACATGCTTTTTAGGTGTTATCCTTATCCTCTTTTCTTTGAAAGGGATCATCATGCTAGAGTAATCCAAATACATATAACCTCCTAGCTTGGTAGTAAACTCTTTGGAAAGGCATTGGCTAAAATAAGGCTCTAGTTCTACTACCATAATTTCTTGCACAATGGTCACCTCTAGAGCTCGATGTAGTCTCATTAGTACATATTTTATTACCCCAACCATCTTAACTAGTGCCCCATCCAACTATAAAACTTTGAGATAAGGTCTGGTATACTCCATACCCATATCTTCATAGACTGCTTTGGGCATGAATGTAGTAGTTTTTCTTAAATAAATTATACAGTTTTGGACTATCTAGCCCTCCATCCTCAAAGATATATATAAGGGAGGGGGTTTATTATTTAGAGTAGCGTGAGAGATCTTATATTTACCAGAAGGTATACTAAGAATGGTGGTAGTATGCTTTTCTTGGGAATTTTTATTCAAAGAAGCTTTAAGCAGATCAAAGGTATATACTCCTAAATGTTGAGTTTGTAACCCAAGTTCTAATCCAAAGGCTCTGATATAGTACATAAAATCAAGGGGGTAGTAGGCCTAGCTTCAAGGGAATCCTTTTCCAAGTTCTACTGAATCTTAGATTAAAATCTAAAACTAACTCTTGTTGGTGATTTTGCATGGATGTGAACTGATTTAGGAGAGAAAAAGGATCAGTAGACTCATTAAATTCTTCTACAAAGGGCTCAACTAATGTAGCCTAGGAAGTAATGTTGTTGTCCGCTAAAGTCTTGATCCAGTGTAGGATTTTTTCTCTAAAAGATAGGGCTAGTATTCTGACTATCACATCTTTAATTCTGATATTATAGATAGCTGCTAGATTGAGGATATCTTGTCAATGCTCATAAGCAATTTTTACTGATCCATAATAAGTAGGTATAGCTTTGGATACCGCTTGAGGAATATCATGTATATGAGAAATTCTTAAGGGACCAGTTGTATTCCAATTAGTGTATTTCTACAAAGGATGGTTTAGAATCACATTTTGTTTCCCAACTATATTTGCTAGTGTTGTTCTTGCTGGAGGCAGTCTTGGAGGTACTTTAGGGGGTGTCCCAACTGGAACCTCTTATGATTGAAAATCTAAGATCAAATTTCTTATGATATTGGATCTTCTTAAAGGGAACTCATAAAAGATAAATGAATTAGGGTTGTTTTTTGACGACCTAGTATTCATGAAAGATTATGGGCTATTGGAATGGCTTTTCTGGTTTCTTGCATTTAGGGAGTCACCAAGTGAATTTAATGTTCACCGCTTAATGAGGTCAAGACAATCCACTAAATCTTGATTCCTTCGAGAAAATATAAAAATGAAAGGGTTAGCTAATGTTCTTATAAACAGGGTCCCACCGAGCATGCTAGAACTGTTGGAATGTGAATTAACATCAAGCAGAGCTCAAAATTGTGACTATTATCTTTAGTAATATTATTAGGCATGCACCCACTAATAATAGTTCACACCCTAAAATTGGATGGATTAAATACTACTCTAATACAACCTCCAGAGTAGGATGGTATACCTTATCAACTGATAAGATGTTGACTCATTTAATATTTGTTAAATATTAAAAGATAGGGATAGAAATGAGTTTGGGGTTATAAAAGGTGATGATTAAATAGTGGTCGGATAAAGCTAATAGTATAGGCATCTAAATGAAAACCTTTGATAATCAATTTCTAGTGTCCCACACTTGCAATTAACAACACTCAACATAGGTAATCTTCATGGATTAAAGAAACATAAAAATACTTCAAGAAATCATTTTAAATATCTAAGATACTAATAATCCAAATAGCAGAATTAGATCAGTACCTAGACTAATAGAAAATAACTTCTTGCAAGTATAGATTCAATCATGAAATATTTCAAAGTGCTCTAAGCTAGCAATCCAATATCAGTAGAATAGACTAACCATAGCAGTATTAGCAGAAATGCATTCACAGCTTAAATATCTCAAAATATTATAGAAGAAACCAACCTAAGGCAAACATCCAAGTAATATTCCTTTGATTAATTTGTAGAAAGTATTTACATAACAGCACAAGCAAACACTCTAGAGCCAACCCTAAAAAATGAGGTTTCAACCTTTATTTATAGTTTTACATGTTTGAAGGATTAAATGAAAAATGGAACATTACAAGGAATTGACATACTAGATCAACCAGGTGCTAAGGTGGTAGCCTCTTATTTATCTTGGATGGAAGAAGAAATCATGGATCTCATGCTCCTCTGCAACTCGACCTCTACAACTTGTTGAGATTTTATGGTGTTTTGTTATATATTGTACAAAACTATCACTGGATCACTCACTATTCTTGTAGATAATATCCAGCCATAGATCTGCAACTACTTTCACTTCTTGGATCTTGATCTGCTCGATGCTTCATATTCTAGTTCACTTTGATTGACCAAATAATTTTTTCTTTTACATGCCTTGGGGAGTGTTAAAATGGATAGATCATTGATCCACTCATGGACGATTGAGATCAATGCTTATCATTATCACTAGCCCCGCGGTGTAGAACCATGTTGTAGCCCTCTCCTCAGAATATGCTATTCACATCATTGACTACTTTGACCATGGGTTAGAGCAAATGAAGCTTCAATATATGAATGTGCTTTAAACCACATGAGGTAGAACATTGTGTTGAGTCACTGCCTTTAGTTCTTAGAGATCTTTCTCTTTGTTTCAAACCACAACGTGGAACAACATATTAGCCATATCATATCCCATGCCTTGAAATTCAAATGTGCCAGTTTGACCTATATTAACTATGGGATAGGACACTACACTAAGCTATGCGATAAAAGACTTGTTCTGATCTACACAAAATAGAACCTTGCACTGGACCATGCCTTGAAATGCTTGTTTGTAAACTTTGACTCCCTTGACCATGGGCTGGAGCATTGTGTTGAGCCTCACGGTATAGAACCTATTATGATCTACACAAGGTGGAGCATGTTGTGAACCATGATTTTAAAATCAAATACACCAATATTAATTGAGTTGAACACAAGCTAGAACATTTTTCTATGCCACATGGGATATAACATTGTTATGACTTGTCACTTCTTGAATGTGTTGTGGCCTATGATTTTAAAATCTAAAGAGCTATATAAAACAAACTACAAATATGATAAATAAAAAACATAAACCACCATCAAACAACAACAAAAAAAGGTTGAACCCTCTTGTAGGTAAAACAGGTGGTCACTAAAACTATTCCAGAAGTGGAAAAGAGTGAGGATGTTCAACCCAACCCTGTAACTCACACCTTGGATAACCAAAAAGATCCTAAAGTGAGAGGGAATTTATTCCTATTTATGTGTTACTGGTGTTTCTTGTTTACTCTTCATAGGGTGTGCATGGAAGACCAATCAACACTTTTTTGGCACTAGAAGGAGGGCCTTGAACCTACGTTTTGTGTTTGTTAAGATAATCAGTTAGGTTGGATTCTTCCTTCAGAGTGACTAGGTACCACCCAAGAGTTGGAGAACTCCTTGTGGCTAAGTTGGAAACCCCAAGAGGAAGTAATATCAGGAGAGCCAGATCCATGTCCAACATAGTTTTATCTCTGATAGTGGTACCTCAAACTAACTTAGAATTATACCATTAATCAAATAGTCATGGCAAATTGGTTGGGCTCTACCACCTTGAATATCCCTGATGCAACGCATGATTTACCCAAGAATCCTAATAAGTATCTTTCCACCTATAGGTATGATGGAATTAGGACAATGAAAGAACACTTGGTAGCTTTTAAAAATACTCTAAAATTATTAAATGTGCAACATGAGGATGTAACCTGCAGATTATTCTCGTTCACTCTCCAAGAGGGAGTATATGACTAGTTCTCGAATCTTACGAATGACTTTATCACTAGATGGGATGATATAGAGAAAGTTTTTGTATCCCAAGTCGGTCAAGTGATTGATCCCAGCATGTTGTATCAATAATTTTCCAATATTAAGAAAGAATCTGGTGAAACCGCCAGGTCTTTCAATGTGATATTCCAAAAGACTTATGGAAGAATGACTGGTCATTACATCCCAAGTGTAATTTTAGCCTTAGAAATTTATAAAAATGCCTTGGATCCATTGGCCTTTATTTTCCTAAAGAGAGACACCAATATCACAAACTTGGCAGAAGCCTATATGGAAGCTCTGAATCTTGAAAGGTAGTTGGGACCTCAACCTTTGAACAATCCTTTGGTACTCTTTGTTACTAAAAATACACCTGTTCTGAATCCCATTCTGCATAAGATGCTATTTCCAACATGCCAAGATCCACCTATAGAAAATCCATTTATTTTGGCACACACTGGGCATGTGCAGACTATAGATAAAAAATTAGATAAAATTGCAGTGGAGGAAGTTTCATAGATGGTCCAAAAATTGGCAAATGCTTCTTAAGTTTGCAGAGGCAAGTGTCTACGGGAGAAAGTTCAAATCGGTTTTCCTACCAATTGAACCGATTATCCATACCACCATATGAAGCCAATAAGGATTATAAAAAAGGTAAGGGACCTAAGGTGAATATTTGTGACTTGGTTTTACCTAACTGGTGTAATATTCACGGAACATCCAAACATGGGAAATTAAATTATTTGGAGTTTTACAACACTTTTGAATCTCTGTCTAGTAAGTTGGATTTTCCTAAAAATTAGAGAAACGTTGATGGTTTTGGTTCATCCAAAAATAGTACTGCTATGGTTATAGGTTCATTCACTTTTCCACATGAGTTGAAAAATGTTGTGGAAATGCCTATGGATGAAGTATAGGCTTTTCAATAGTTTAGAAGAGATATTACAATATTAGGAATAGAAATCTAGAGCCCAACACTACATCTATAGCTCCTAAAAACTCTCACAACATTCCTCCTAATCCTTCTCCAAATAATAATCCACCTCCATCCAAAGGGGGAGATCCAAAAGTGCAGGATGGATTTGCTACTCCACTCAACAAAGGATACAATATAGTGGAAGATATAAAGAAAATTAAGGCTAACATTACCCTAAATGAGTTGGATTAGAACACTAAACAAAGGGATAACTCGATTAAGACTTACTTTGAACCCTCTACTAAACCTCTAGAAAAAGGGGAAGAAAATGAAAAATACTAATATGACCAATTACAAGGAAAAGACTAAAGTTCCACCTTTTCTACTAATAGTTCACATATTTGAAAAAAAATTGCATAACTCTCTGGTGGATTCTGGTGCTTCAGCTAATGTCATACCTTTATCCATTTGCCAATAATTGGGATTAATTCCTGTGAATTCTAAAAGGAGATTTATTCAACTGGATAAAACTGAGGTCAAGGTGATTGATGAACTTCAAGGTATACACATCCACTTAGCATTTGAGCCAAGAGCACAACACATAATTGATATTTATATGGTAAATATTCTTGTGGGATACAAAATACTTTTGAGCAAGGACTGATCAAAATCTCTAAATGGGTATTTGACCACAAATGGTTTTGCACATGTGGTTGCCCTAGAAAGGTGTAGCTAATAATTTAAGAATTGACATGGAGCCTTGATATAAACTCATGATAACTAAATACAATGTCAAGAATGAGACTATTAATTTTACTGATACAGATGTGGGGGTTTATAATTTGACAACAGCATAAAAGATAAAACCAGTTAAAGCTCTAACTAATCACAATAATGATGTTTAGACTCCATGTTGATGGAGCTAAATTCAAGCAAGGCTCTAGTACAAGGGAAATTGTCAAAGGGTCTCATAGTTAGATGCATTTTATGTCTTACCACCTACAATTTTATTGTACAAATAATTTAACTAAATATGAGGCACTAATACTGGAGTTGAAATTTGCTTTAGATAAAAATGTAAAAAATATCCAAGTTTTTATAGACTTGAAGTTGGTTGCTAATCAAGTTAGAGGTAAGTTTCAATGCAAGGTCTCTTACCTGAAAATATACAAACATCAAGCTTAGGATCTCATGGAAGAGTTTAATGCTTTCAATTTTATGCATATTCCCAGGGAGGAAAATTCACTTGCAGATGTTTTGGATTCATTAACTACAAATCTGAAGCCCTTGGAGGAATTTGAATGGAATTTTTTTTAGTGGAATTAATCCCTTGTCCTTCTATTTCGGATAACATAGATGCATTTCAGGTATTTACTAATGAGCAAAAAATTATAGATTTTTTACAGAATACAAATGCATTTGAAAAAACTATAATTAATGATGGTCAAAGGAATACTATGCTTGAAAATTTCAATGATGAAGAAGAAATAATGAGGTTGAAAAATAATAGAATTCCTAGGAGTATGGTAGAACTTGAGAGATTGTTTGACAATGATCAGATTAAACATAGGATAAATTCTGAAAATCCTATTGGTACAACAAGAAATGAGACTAAAAAACTAAATGCAGGAATTGAAGAGGATCTCAAATACATTCAATTGGCTATGATATGTGACCCCATAATAAATAAAAATATACTAAGCTGCTTCACAGGTCTAAGGATGTTATGGCCTAGTCTTATAAAGACCAGAAGGTTTTTGATCCAAAAGTTTACATGCATACTATACCTTTGAAGGAGTTCTATAAACCATTCAAGAAGAAACAAAGACATGTTAATGCCTTGTTGGAACCTCTCATTCTGAAGGAGGTAGAAAAATTGTTGATTATTACTATTATTTTTCCTATTAGGTATTCTGCCTGGGTAGCTAATTTAGTGATGGATAGAAAGAAGAATGGGGAAATCCATCTGTGCGTAGATTTTAGAAACCTGAATAAGGCTTCTAAAAAGGATAATTATCTTTTTCCTTCCATAAATGATGTGCTGCAGATTGTGAATGGTTCAAAGATGATGTCCTTCTTGGATGGATTTTTTGGGTACAACCAGATATTAGTGGAAAGAGAGGATAGAATGAAAACTACCTTCACAACCAAATGGGGAACCTTTGCTTACAAAAGAATGTCATTCAGATTGATAAATGTTAGAACCACTTTCCATTGTGCAATGGATCATGCTTTCAAGGATATTATAGGTTAGTGAATCATTATATACATGTATGACCTAACGGTTTTTTCTAAGTCTCGGTTTGACCACATCAAAAATTTGGAGTCTATTTTTAACAAGTGTAGAGAATTTAACATTCATTTGAATCCAAAGAAGTGTGTCTTTGGTGTAACTGAAGGCAAAATCCTTGGCCACTTAATCACCAAAGACAACATTTCTATGGATTATGAGAGGGCGGAGGCCATATCAAAGATACCCTTTTCCAACTCTAAGAAAGAGTTAAAATCATTTTTTGGAAAAATTAATTTTGTTCAAAAATTCATTTTTGGCTTTGCTAAAATAGTCAAACCACTAAATGACATGTTGAAGGAGACTGCTCAAATTGTTTGGTCCATAGAATCCAAAGTGGCATTTCAATAAATTAAGTTTGTTATTAAACAAGTTCCAGTTCTAGTGAGTCTAGATTATAGTGCAGATTTTTACTTGTACTCTTTTACTTCTGAATATACACTTGTTGTAGTTTTAACTCAACAGAGGAAAATAGGAGAGCACCCCATTGCCTTCAAAAGTATGAGTTTGACGGGTGCTAAGTTTAATTACTCCCATTTGGATAAATAGGCATATGCCTTAGTGAAAGCGATTAAACAATTTAGGCATTATATTCTGAGGACTAAGCTCCATCCCATAGTTCCTGATTCAACTGTCAAATATTTGTTAAATCAAAATGAACTGGGAGAGCTAAGAGACAATTGGGTTAAAAAATTGCAAGAATTTGACTTAGAGATATACCCTATAAAATTAATTAGAGGGCTTGGTTTATCCCAACATATTGCTAAGATACCTGTAGGGATAGAGATTAATCAGTTGGACTCCAAATTGGATGATTGGTATGGGGATGTCATCCATTTATTAAAATTTAGAAATTGCCCATTCCATATGAACAAAAATTAGAGGAGATCTTTGAAATTGAAGATTGCCCATTTTTACTAAGAGGAGGTAGTCTGTACAGAGAAAACTATGCTGGTATTATTTTAAGACGCATTTCTTAGGATGAGGTAAATGAAGTAATGTCTAGTTTTCATGAAAATTTAGGAGTAGGGCATCCTTTAGGTTCAGCTACTGTGCACATAATATTGAGAGTAGGCTACTACTGGCCTACATTATTTAAAGATGCACATCAACATGTGAGAACTTATCACCAGTGTCATATTTTTACAACTAAGTAGGTTAACCGAGCCCTACCATTACAACCTGTTGTAATAGCAAAACCTTTCATGTAGTGGGGACTTGATTTTGTGGGAGTGATAAACCTGAATTCATTAGTAGGGCAAAAATATGTATTAACAACCATTGATCACTATATGTGATGGGCTGAAGCAGTAGCCACAATAAGGAGTACAACCTGATGAGGCCTGAAAATGCCTCAATCATAACATGTTTTGTACACTAAAAATGCCTATAAACTCTTATGTTTTATCTGATATGTTATTTAAGTTGATTTAATATGCTGTATATTAACCATTTTGCATGATCAATGTATTTGAAATATTATATGCTAATTTTACAGCTTTTTGCATAGTTTTGTGTTCTTTTTGCTATGATTTGCTACAATGGGATATGCTTAGAATAATAGTAGCATTTCACTAATCATATTTTGATTTGTTTCAAGCATTTACTTCACCTAAATCGGCAACAAGTGCAAGCAAACTATTGTCGTGCAAAAAAACTAGTCTTTCCCATGTAAATTCCAACCACTTGTCCATAAATAGCAAGGCATGGAATTCACATGAGGAAAGGGATGAAGACCATTAGAATTTGATCTTAGGAGATAACCCACCTAAGAGATGCAGAAGAAATCAATGGAAAAGCATATATTTGTTCATTTCGAAGTATCTTCGGAATGAACAGATATCTTCGAAATGAAGAAAACATAGCATCTTCGGAATGAACAGATATCTTCGGAATGAAGAATGCAGCGTCTTCGAAATGAGCGGATCTTCGGAATGAAGCATGCAGTATCTTCGGAATGAGCGATATTCGGAATGAGAATGCAGTATCTTTGGAATGAGCGATCTTCGAATGAAAATCGCACTGTCTTCGGAATGAAGCCACTTATCTTCGAAATGAAGAACGGAATGTGTTTTTGACCTTTTTGATCGATTTTTGAAGCCGAGAAAAGGGAAATAAAGGTTGGAAAAAGTAAAGAGAAATATCCTCCATCTGTCTTTGCCGTCATTGCCGACCAAATCCATCATTAAGGAAAAAATCAGGTTTTAGTCCTCTTCTAGGATAAAACCAGAATTTGTTGCAGCATTGTAGAATTAGATCTTTTGAGATATTCTTTGTTTGTAATCAGATCATAGGATAGCTATAAATATTGCTCCCGTTCAGGTTGAGCCAAAAAATAGTAGTAGCAGAAGATAGAAAATAGAGAAAGGAAGCTAGCAAAAAATACAGAGTATAACTAGAAATTGACTGTTACAGTCCTGTAACAGTTTTTCAGCAGAATTCTTGTAATCATGTCTTTTGATCAATAAAGTGCACCAGTTCTATTTCAAATTACTTGTAAATGAGTGTGATTAAGATTTAGAAAGAGAGAGAGACTTACACCTTCTTCTGGACAAAGAGGCTGGCCACTTCCAGACCTAGGAGGAGGACTAACAGAACAGGTTTATTCTGATTTTGCTGCAGCAGAATGAGTTATAGAACTTGTTTACTTGTGAATAGTTGACAATATTTGCAGTATTAGTTTATTTATGCTAAGATAAATCTTGTGCTTAATTTTTTAGTTGCAATCTTACTTTTAGCCAAGCTTTCACTTTATTTTCAGACTGTTATTTTCAGAATTTACTGTTTTTCAGCAATTTCCTGTATTTTTATGTTTTGCTGTCAAAATCGAACAGTAAGATTGACAACCTTCTCATTACGTAATTTTGATAGTTTTTATTTCCACATTAGATCTAGACTTTCATTACTACAAAAGTAATTAGATTTTCTTTCTGCAATTAGGATAAGACTTTCAATTCTGCAACTGTTAATTCTGCAATATAATTAGGTCTTATTCTGCAATTGTAATTAGGACTTCATTTCTGCAGTTAGTGATTAGTTTCCAATTTTGAAACTTAGATTAAGATTTAATTCATGCAATTTAGAGATAGAAATGTTCCAAAACCCCCACAAAACTGGTTCCACCAATAAAGACTTGTTGCCCTATATTGACCTAAGTTATAGCTGTTTCACTTCTTCTCCCGCAGATAGCCTTGTACACTGCCCTGGATTGACAGATTCATTGAGAATTAATGATGGTATAATGACTACGCATCATTTTTGTGTCGTTGTCGGGGATATAGTGTTGTCAGAAGAAAACAAATAGTCCAATAGCTGTAATCAGACTAAACTGTGAACATTCAGGTTAAAATCTGAATATAACAACAGAGTAAGATAACAACTATTGACTTAATTTATGTCATTTAGGAGTAAACATGAATGAGTAAGTCTAGGGAGACCCCAAAGGATCCCTGGCTTGTCCCATTAAGGAGATCTTCACACCTAAGGGGTGAATCACCTGTGTTTGAACTACCTAAAATATTGATAGAAAAATCACCAGTCTCACCATCAGTAAAACATTTTGAGAAAGGGAAATCACCAATTGTATCAACAGAATATCTTAAGGAAGATAATTCATCAGACTCATCAACAGAAAAGCTTGGACCTCTTGAGAAAACAATTTGGGAAGCTTTAACTTCTCTTAGGAAATAAGAAACTATGGCAGAAGGAGGAAATGTAGATGGCCAACATGGCTATGTTCATAATGAAGGGGATGATTAGGATATACTCCAACCATCCAGAACATTTGAATATCCTATTCATCTGAATCCAACACAAAACTCTCCCATGAAGACCATTTCACCTTCAGTACTTCCAACCTTTCGAGGTGTTGTATCTGAAGATCCTGACCAGTTTTTGTTTGAGTTCAAGGTAGTATGTCAGATCTATGATTATATAAATGACAATAAAAAACTTAAGGTTTTTCCCTCAACTCTCAAGGATTCAGCATTACGCTGGTTCATGAGCTTAGAGCCAAATTCCATAAGAACCTGGGATCAAATGGAGACTATCTTTTTAGACAAATATCAGGAATACTATCGTGTAAGGAATAGAAAGGATGAGTTATTTAGAATCAAGCAGGAAGATGATGAGACCTTGGAATATTACCTTGATAGGTTCTCCTTTGTTCAAAGGAGATGTGGACTAGTAGAACCAGAATTGTGTAAAACTATCTTTTTGAGAGGATTGCAAGATGAATCCAGAGAAGTTCTGAATTTAATGGGAAAAGGGGATGTAACCACTCTCAGTAATGAGGAAATTATGGATCTCAGCAGGACTTATTCTCGCACTAAGCAGAGAAGAAGAAAAATCTGCACAAATGGCACTGATGTAAAGGACCTGATAGAGGAACTTGCAAATTTCAAAACTGATATCCTAGTGCATCTAAACACTACTTTAGGGGAAATCTCTACAAAAGCTAAAAACACAGAACCTTTGGCAATTTATTGCCCAAGATGTAGAAGTAAACATGCTTTGTAGGAATGTCCTTTGAATAAAACAACCATCTTAGCCATTTGTAGTATCTGTTCAAAAAGGCATTCAACCGATCAATGCCACCGCTACCACAACTCAAAACTGTGTTAGAAAACCAGATCGAGGAACTCAACTATATTGGACCAAAACAAGGGGGAAATTTCTCTCAATATCAAAATCCCCCTCGTTTTCCTACAAATTGGGGGCATAATCCTGGTACTATGCCTTGGGGACAATTAGAACCACCCCAACATCCTTGGAATTATCCTCAATGGACAAATTACCAAGAATGGCCACAATCAAATTGGAGTAACCCAGCCTGGAATCAGAATCAAAACAACCCCTCATGGAATCAAAACAATCCAACTTGGAATCAAAATCGGACTAATCCACATTGGGTGCAAAACCAACCACAGTGGAATCAACAATACTAGTCCTATCCAAGGCAACAAAGGAATCAAGGTCAAACTCAAGCATTTGTTGCCCGCACCTAATCAAAATTTTCAAGAAAAACAACAACAAACACAAGCAAGTGAAGCAACCTCAATTGCCAGCTTAGCCAGTCACTAATCCAAACAGTGTAAGACAGAAACCTCCTGTCTATGTGGCTGAAACTGAAGAAAATATTGAAATTAATGTTCTTGATTGTAGTGATATTCAACTCCGTTCAGGAAAAGTTATACCTGAACCAGTTTTAATGCAAACCAAAGATAATGAAGAGCAAGAATCATCAGAACCAGAGAGAATCCAACCAACAAAAGAAACAAAAAAATTGGATCCAACAATAGAAAAAGAGACACAAGCAGAACAATTACCAAGGATAGTTCCATATCCTGAAAGACTTAATGCAATACCATAAATTTCTGAGTCAGAATTGGTTAAAGAACTCAAAAAGTTGACTATCTCATTACCATTATTGCAAGCCATTAAGGAAATACCAGAAATTAACAGTACTGTCCAAAATTTGTGCATTAAAAGAGCAAGGAGAAAGAAGAAAGCATTCCCCAATACTGTGCAGGTTGAAGGGAAGATAGCTGATCTCTTATCTGGAAAACTACTACCTCCAAAGTATAGTGATCCAGGAAGCCCAGCTATCACAGTCACCATAGGTTCAAGTGCCAATATCAAATGTTTTAGTGGATCTAGGAGCTGCAATAAATGTCATGACTAAAGATACAATGGAACAATTACAGCTCAAACATCTCAGCCCCACATTTACAGTTTTAGAAATGGTTGATAGGTCAGTTGCAAAACCTGAAGGAATCATTGAAGATGTCCCTGTAGAATTTTCTTCTTGGGAATTCCCTACAGATTTTTTGGTTTTACAGCCAAGAAATTTAGCACATGGATATCCCATTATTTTGGGAAGACCTTGGCTTGCAACTGCAACTGCCTTCATAGACTGCAGATCTAGAAATATGACCATTTCAAATGGTATTGAGATGAAACAAATTTCTTTATATCCTCCTGCAAAACCATCTAGCAAATTTTCAGGTCAGTTATGGTTTTCTGACTCAAATGAGGAACCAGAAGAGGTCATTTCTACACTAGCTACCTTAGTAGTAAGAGAACACACAGAAGACCTCAGTGACACAAAAAACTTAGAAAATGAAACAATCCTGATGAATGTTCTGCATGAACAAGGTTTAGAAGGGGAAGCAACAAATATCCAACACTTGATAAGTATTGAGGAGAATAAAAAATTTGAAGATGAATCATCAGTGCTATCACAAGGAAACTCTGTTTCACTATCACATGGATGGCACCATCATCTGATTTTTCCTTCTCACTGTTCCATACAAGAAATGCTTCCCTCAAATAGCAATGAAACAGAAACTGCTTCGTTTCTCCCATCACAACAATGTCCTCTTAATCCCTTAATCACCAAGTATGAAGGAGTGAATTCAGTCCTTCTAAATACAAAACAAATAGAAGTCCAGCTGAGCAAATTTTTGAATATCTACAGCCAGCTTACTAGGGAAGAGGAAGAAAAATTGATAGTTGTTTTGTAGAAGCATGTTCATGCTTTTGCTTGGAACTACAAAGATATGTCAGGAGTTCATCATGATATATGTACCCATAAGATCTATACTGAAGAAGTCAAGCCAGTCAGACAATTTCAAAGAAGTGAATCCTGCCTTAAGAGATATTGTGAAAGAAGAAATTGAAAAACTCCTGGAAGTAGGATTCATTTACCCAATTTCTGATAGTCAATGGGTTTCTCCATTGGTAATAGTTCCTAAGAAAAATAGAAAAATGAGAGTATGTGTAGACTACAGAGAATTGAATAAGGTGACATACAAAGACCATTTTCCATTACCTTTCATAGATCAAGTGTTAGATACTCTTGTTGGAAAAAGATACTTTTGTTTTCTTGATGGATTCAATGGATATAATCAAATTCAGATT
The DNA here is from genome assembly GCA_028583015.1 of Wollemia nobilis. Classification (NCBI taxonomy): domain Eukaryota; kingdom Viridiplantae; phylum Streptophyta; class Pinopsida; order Araucariales; family Araucariaceae; genus Wollemia; species Wollemia nobilis. The sequence goes on from JAQPPZ010016604.1 coordinate 4,243,864, forward strand.
GCCCCTGAAGATCAAGAAAAGACAACTTTTACATGTCCATGGGGAACATTTGCCTATAGGGTTTTACCTTTTGGTTTGTGTAATGCCCCAGCAACTTTTCAGCGAGTAGTCCTAGCAATTTTTGCTGATCTGACCACCAAAAGTGTTGAAATTTACATGGATGATTTCACAGTATGTGGACAAAATTTTGATTTTACATTGGAAAATCTTGATAAGGTCTTAACTCGCTGTGAAACATACCACTTATCCTTAAATCCAGATAAATGCTTCATGATGATGAAGGAAGGGATAGTTCTTGGTCATCACATCTCTCCTGAAGGGATCCAAGTTGATCCAAAGAAAGTTGAAATTATCAAGAACCTCCTTCCTCCCAAAACTCAGACTAATGTCAGAAGTTTCCTAGGACACATTGGTTTTTACCACAAGTTTATTCCCAACTTTAGTACAATAGCCAGTCCTTTGTTTGCCTTATTGACTAAAGATTCTAAATTCTCCTGGACTGCAAAGTGTCAGGAAGCATTTGAAGCTCTGAAAGAGAAATTGATAACTCCACCTGTGCTTAGAGGACCTAATTGGACATTACCATTTCATATTCAGATTGATGCCTCCAATACAGCAATTGGAGCAGCATTAGGACAAATTGATAATGGTGAACATTATACCATCTACAACATTAGAAAAAACTTGACAGAGCGAGAGAAAAATTATACAACAACCGAGAAAGAATTCCTAGCGATGATTTATGCCATCAACAAATTCGAGCATTATATCACAGAGTTATCAAATATTTATTCACACATATCATACAACCATTAAGTATTTGATGAATAAACCTATGGTAAGTGCAAGAATTATTCGTTGGTTGTTGTTGATGCAAGAATTTGATATCACCATAATCAACAAACCAGGAAAAGCTAATGTTGTTGCAGATTTCTTGTCCAGAGTTGCGGAACACGGATGAAGGGCAATTAGTTGATGACACTTTTTCTCGATGAAAAACTATTTGCTATATCGGTTCAATCACCTTGGTTTGCGAGATATAGCCATTTATTTGGTCACGGGGAAAGTTCCTCCACATTTCACCTCAAAACAGAAAAAACAATTGATCAAACAGAGTTCTTCTTTTGAATGGATTAAGGGTATGATTTTTAAGTGCAGTCCTGACCATGTGTTACGTAGGTGCATCCGAAAGGATGAAGTATATGATATCCTTAGAGCTTGTCATGATGAACCCTCAGGTGGACACTATTATGTAAAAAGCACAATTAGAAAAATCTTAAGGATAGGATATTATTGGCCATCTCTTCACAAAGATGTGAAAAAGTACATCAGGAATTGTGATGCATGCCAAAGAATGGGGAAACCCACTCATACAAATGAGATGCCACTATAGCCTCAAATGGTTCAGAGATTTGGAGCTCCACGGTCTATCACCACAGACCAAGGACCCCAATTTGCATCCAAAGTCATAAAAGTATTTATAGAATTGTATGAAATCAAACATAGGAAATCATCACCCTATCACCCATAAGCAAATGGCCAGGTTGAAGTAACAAACAGGGAACTAGAATGCATTTTGACAAAAATAGTAGCTTTTCATAGGAAAAATTGGCTAGACAAATTACCTGAAGCAGTTTGGGCCTACAATACTACTTGGAAGTCCACTACTGGATTCACACCTTATGAACTAGTCTTTGGTAAAAAGCCTCTCTTACCTATTGAATTTGAGCTACTAACATTGCGCACAGCACTGGAAATTGGAATTGACTTGTTGCAGGCACAGATAGACAAGATTCTGCAGCTGAATGCATTGGATGAACTTAGATTGGATGCTCTGCACCAAACTGAGGTAATTTAGGAGCAGAGGAAGCTGTGGCATGACAGTCACATTCAGTAGAGGAAACTTCAACAAGGAGATTGGGCTTTACTGGTCGATTCTCAATATGAAGACTTCCCCTGAAAACCAAGAACTAGATGGTTGGGACCTTACTGGATTGAAGAAGTATTTAACAATGGAGCATCTCGTTTATCCCCCATTGATGGGTCACAAAGAAATTTGGTAGTGAATGGACATCGCCTCAGGGTATACCATACACCTCTGACTAAAGAAGAATTCTTGCAGTAACTTGACAGTTTGGATACACAGCAGGTGGAAGAGAATCCTTCTTCCACTTCAAAACAATCAACATGATAAGTGGATTTCAAGAAAAAATAGAAAATACAAAAAAATTAGAAAAATAGAAAACAAAAAGATGAATAAATTATGAGTAGGAATTCCTTTATGGGCATGGTTTCAGGGGAAATCATGAAATTCCTTCATGGGCATAGTCAGGATCAAGAAAAAAAAAAAAAGAGAGAAAAATGAATAACTCAGCAGTGAAAACCTTTTCTTAAGGCACTACTGAGTTGGTGTGCATGAAAACCAGTTTTCTGGCATGCATAACCTTGAGAAATTTTTGAACCATCATTGTACAAATTCACCTAGTGCACTTGTTTTGAAATGTTGCAGAAAATCTCAATGAGAATATCAACAAAAGCAGTCATTCTTCAAAACTGGCATTAACTGTTTTTATCAGGTATATATTTCTTACATTTCTTCATTGTAAAATTATTGGTATATAGTATGTGACAATTAACCATTAGCATAAAAGGTATTCATAAGAGTTGGCATACTTAAAAACATGTTTTAAGAATGACAATATTGATTTCTGCCTAATCTTTGGAACAAGAATGCCAAAAACAGTGCCTACTGTATTATCTTCAGAAATAAGATTGTCTTCAGAATGACAGCAAAATGGATGTTGCACTTTGTATTAAGAAAGAAAATTTATCTTCGGAATGACAATTTGTCTTCAGAAACAAAATTTATCTTCGGAATGACAATTTGTCTTCAGAAAGAAACTTTGTCTTCAGAATAACGATTTGCTGCATCATCTTCGGAATGAAGATCTATCTTCGGAATGAAGATATGTCTTAGGAATAAGGGCCTGTCTTCGGAATGACGATTTACTTTCACAATACAGCTTGATCTTCAGAATGAAAATTTTGCAAAGAGGATTTGTCTTCGGAATGAAGACCTGTCTTCGGAATGAGGTCATAATCTTTGGAATGAGGATTTGTCTTCGGAATGAAGATTTGTCTTCGGAATGAAGTCATAATCTTCGGAATGAAATTTTATTTGCATTTTCGGAAAGAGCATTTCCACGTGGCGTCCAAGAAAATAAGGTACGACAAAATTAAGATTTTTTCTTAGTTGCATGTGAAGAAGGGACACGTGTCAATCAGCACATGGTCTGTTTTTGCACTCATTGGAAATACGGAGAATCTGCAACCATATGCCACCAGTTTTTAATGTCAATTAACATGCACGTGAGAATCTGCAAAACTGATGAGGTGGATCTGACGGCAAGGACATCCATGCAATTATCAATGAACAGGTGTACAGTGCAGAAGTAGATATGTGTGCCATATTTCTTTCCGAAGACGTGTTGCGAGGTACAGTGCACAGAATACGGTTCATTCCGAAGAAGAAGAAGAAGAAGACGAGAAATAGGGCAACGAAGGTTATAACTTAAAACTCTGCAAATTTGTAACAGAAAACAGCCAGAAATCCTGTAGTAGAACAGCAGCCGCAGTGTACGATTGTGAAACAAAGAAAAATGGGGTGAAAGATCAGAACAGAGCCTGTAGATACCAATTTCCTCTGAGAAAATCTGGTAGTTGTGCAGATTTTTGAAGACGGAGGGTTTATGACGTTTTTGGACAAATTCAATGGGTCTTCTGAAGATTTAGCTATGTTTGCCCATACGTTCAGAAACAATCGAGCACATGTCAACGACATGTCTATTGAGGTAAGCCCTAAAATTTTAAGTCAGATTACAGAGCTGCCATTAGAGGGAATTTCAATTACTAGATCTGGCAAGAACACATTGGCAAATGTAGTTAATCAGTTTGTAGAAGAAAATGATAGAGAACTTGAATATTTAACCCATAACAACACATGCAAGGGGTTAAAAAGGGCCAGCCTGTAGGAACCTTGGGATGAAGTAGCCACCTGGGTGATTAAGTTTTTGACCTGTGAAGGGCAGTATGTGCTGTTGTCAGGGCATCATCTACGAATTTTAAACCATCTCAGACATGGTAGACAACAACTAGAAGTTAGGGTTAATATTCCCCTGTATTTATATCAAGAGTTAAAGAACACGACAAAAAGATATCAGGAGGGTAAAGGAAGCCTTCGCCATCATGGCCTTATTAAATTAATTTGCCAACATCATTTTAGAGGAAACCCTAGGAGTTTTGAAAGGTTTTACTCTAACCTAAATGATGTCATTTTTGGAGATAAAAGTGAGGAAGAAGAGGAGCCAAATACTGCTGATGTTGCTGCAGAAGAGGAAACAGCTGCTGCAGAAAGTATTCCAGAAGTTGCTGTAGAAAATGTTGCAGAGGATGCTGCAGAAGAAGCTACAGAAGGTGCCCCTGAAGCTGTTACAGAACTTGCTCCTGAACCATCAACTTCACAGGCTAAGAGACAAAAGAAAAGAGGATCTGGAACTAGCAGCAGAGTAGAAAAACAAAATAAATTTCGGTTTGCTGAAGCTGCAACTGAATTATCAAAGCAGAGAAGTGAAACAAGGGAAACAGAGGCATCAAAAATTGACCCCATGACCCCTGCTGTCACTAGAAAACAGAGCAAAAAGAAGAAATTTGCATCTGGAACTAGGAGGTCTACAAGAATTCATTTGAAAGAAACTGCAGAACAGGTCATGGAGGAAGAAGATAGACCAAGTAGCCCAGATGTCACAGAAATACAACCAGCATCTGATAACTTTCCAGAATTCCCTGAACAGATAGCTGAGGTAGAAACTGAGCAAATTGGTTTGGAGGAGGCTACAGTTCAATAGGCTACAGATATGGTAGATGCCCTTATAGACAGTCTCACAAAGCCTCCTGAACAAGAACAAACCGTTGCAGCAGAAGAAGAAAATTTGGTTGAACAGCCAACTGCAATCGATTTGTCTGCATCGACTTCTGAAGCAAAAACAGAAGTGGAAGACATCACTGAGCAACTGAGGGCAGCAAGAAGTGTTGTCAAAACACAGACCAAATGGATCACAGAGAAAGAAAGCATCATTGAGATGCAAAAAAGAAAAATTGCAGAACTTCAGCAGGAAGTGGCAGAACTAAAACAATTATTGTTGTCACAATCTGAAAAGCAGCCAGCTATGTCTCATGATGAAGATAACTTGGCTCAATTACTTCTGGGTTTATCAAGAGTAGATGAATCTGTTGAGGCAGACATAGAAGTTCATCCTGAAACAGCACTCCTTCATTCTGAAGAACTGTCTGTTCATTCCGAGCAGTGCCTTCTTATTCCGAAGATGCTTCGTAAATGGTGAGAAATATTGCGAAAGATGTTGAAAATGAACCACCAACACGAGAACGAGTCCCAACAAGCAAGAAAATGCTCAAGTACTCCTACCGAGGTCCCCGCATTTCAACTTGTTACACTTCCAAGAGAAACAAGCATATAAGGGGGTACAAGTAGAAATACTATCTGATGACAACCCCATAGAAATAGCAAATAAGGGGGTGCAAGTAGAGTTATTGACATATGAACAACCAGTGGAAGTGGTAGAAAAAGGAGTTCAGACAAATCTGTTGCCTAGAATCCCCCCTGTAGTAAGACCACCTAGTACTGTGTCCTTAGAACAGTACAATGCAGACATAGCTAGCTGGATGATTAGATATGAACAGCTTGCCAATAAAACTAAAAAATTCAAACTAGAAGCAAAACAGCTAGAAGCCAAGGACACAGAAATTCAGGCATTAAAAGAAAAGGTATCTGACTTGTGCCAAATTGCTGAGTTTTTAGTCCAATTTAGACGGCCAACCAGATTTTATAGCCTTATTTTGAAGGAAAAATACCTTAGATGGCAGGTCATGAGGATTACTTCAAACCTTCCATACAAATTGGACACTATTGAAGATTTTCTGGAGGCATATTTTGACAGTCCTTTTGAGCAGAAAAATCTTTTGTGTGAACTGTTTTTGCATAGTTTCTTCATTCCAGAGGAAGTTGACTCTCATCCTCAAATCTACATTGGAGATGTTCAGTTGAGAGCATTTATGTCTACTTTGCAAAATCAGCTTTATTGGGATCATGAGAAAAGGCAAAATAAAGTGATTGAAACAAGGGCTGAGTTGTTAGTCAGAGCAATCCAACCAAATCACCTAAATATCACTCAGCAGCACTTTTCAATGATGAACAGGGATGATATTAAGAGAATGTACTTGAACAATTTGAGGGACTGTGTGACCAGATTTAACAATTTCTGTGATCACAATTTCTTTCCAGCATTGTCAGTATGCAGAGACAGGTGGAATGAACTTTCCATGTCTTTGAGGAAAAGAGAACCTATCTCCCCCATCAATCTAGAGTGGTCCAGAAGAAGAGCAGAAGGTGTAGTCCAACTGATCCAGATCATGCAGCATAACTGGATAGGTCTCAGGTTCAGGCCTCCAACCATCATTACTCCAGTTCTATTTTACTTTGAAGAAGATGAACAACCTGATGAACAATTTGAAGATTGGCTCAGAAACATTCAGGAAAATAGGGGGTATTACATAGGCAAGAAGTTATTCTACAGGTCATGGAATCTAAACATGGACATATGTGATTCCATAGCCCAACAGAATGCATGAGGGCATGCATTAATATAAGTTGGGGGGAAAATGATGAGGCCTGGAAATGCCTCAATCATAACATGTTTTGTACACTAAAAATGCCTATAAACTCTTATGTTTTATTTGATATGTTATTTAAGTTGATTTAATATGCTGTATATTAACCATTTTGCATGATCAATGTATTTGAAATATTATATGCTGATTTTACAGCTTTTTGCATAGTTTTGTGTTCTTTTTGCTATGATTTGCTACAATGAGATATGCTTAGAATAATAGCAGCATTTCACTAATCATATTTTGATTTGTTTCAAGCATTTACTTCACCTAAATCTGACAACAAGTGCAAACAAACCGTTGTCGTGCAAAGAAAATCGGTCTTTCCCATGTAAATTCCAGCCAGCTGTCCATAAATAGCAAGGCATGGAATTCACATGAGGAAAGGGATGAAGACCATTAGAATTTGATCTTAGGAGATAACCCACCTGAGAGATGCAGAAGAAATCAATGGAAAAACATACATTTGTTCATTCCGAAGTATCTTCAAAATGAATAGATATCTTTGGAATGAAGAAAACACAGCATCTTCGGAATGAACAGATATCTTCGAAATGAAGAATGCAGCGTCTTCGAAATGAGCGGATCTTCAAAATGAAGCATGCAGTATCTTCAAAATGAGCGATCTTTGGAATGAGAATGCAGTATCTTCGGAATGAGTGATCTTCGGAATGAAAACTGCACTGTCTTCGGAATGAAGCCACTTATCTTCGAAATGAAGAACATAATGTGTTTTTGACCTTTTTGACCGATTTATGAAGCCGAGAAAAGGGAAATAAAGGTTGGAAAAAGTAAATAGAAATATCTTCCATCTGTCTTTGCCGTCATTGCCGACCAAATCCATCATTAAGGGAAAGATCAAGTTTTAGTCCTCTTCTAGGATAAAACCAAAATTTGTTGCAGCATTGTAGGATTAGATCTTTTGAGATATTCTTTGTTTGTAATCAGATCATAGGATAGCTATAAATATTGCTCCCATTCAGGTTGAGCCAAAAAGTAGTAGTAGCATAAGATAGAAAATAGAGAAAGGAAGCTAGCAAAAAATACAGAGTATAACTAGAAATTGACTGTTACAGTCCTGTAATAGTTTTTTCAGCAGAATTTTTGTAATTATGTCTTTTGATCAATAAAGTGCACCAGTTCTATTTCAAATTACTTGTAAATGAGTGTGATTAAGATTTAGAAAGAGAGAGAGACTTACACCTTCTTCTGGACAAAGAGGCTGGCCACTTCCAGACCTAGGATGAGGACTAACAGAACAGGTTTATTCTGATTTTGCTGCAGTAGAATGAGTTATAGAACTTGTTTGCTTGTGAATAGTTGACAATATTTGTAGTATTAGTTTATTTATGCTAAGATAAATCTTGTGCTTAATGTTTTAGTTGCAATCTTACTTTCAGCCAAGCTTTCACTTTATTTTCAGACTGTTATTTTTAGAATTTACTGTTTTTCAGCAATTTCTTGCATTTTTATGTTTTGCTGTCAAAATCTGAACAGAAGATTGACAACCTTCTGTTACAAAATTTTGATAGTTTTTATTTCCACATTAGATCTAGACTTTCATTACTACAAAAGTAATTAGATTTCCTTACTACAATTAGGATAAGACTTTCAATTCTGTAACTGTTAATTCTGCAATATAATTAGGTCTTATTCTGCAATTGTAATTAGGACTTCATTTCTGCAGTTAGTGATTAGTTTCCAATTTTGCAACTTAGATTAAGATTTAATTCATGCAATTTAGAGATAGGAATGTTCCAAAACCCCCACAAAACCGGTTCCACCAATAAAGACTTGTTGCCCTAGATTGACCTAAGTTATAGCTGTTTCACTTCTTCTCCCGCAGATAGCCTTGTACACTGCCCTGGATTGACAGATTCATTGAGAATTAATGATGGTATAATGACTACGCATCACAACCCATGAGGTAATAGTATTTTTGGAGTCAAATATCATAAACAGGTTTGGAGTTCCTCTGAATTTGGTTTGTGATAATGGGTCAACATTTCAGTCACTTGAATTCATAGAGTGGGTATACTAGAAGGGAATAGTTCTTAAATTCTCATCCAAATATTATCCCCAAGAAAATGGATTGACCAAACACACAAAAAGAATTTAATAAAGGCCATTAAGAAGCTTGTTGTAGACAAACCCAAACAATGACATACATTACTAAAGTATGCACTTTGGGCTAATAGGATAAGACACAAAGAAGCTCTTAAAACTTCTCCATTTGCTCTATTGTATGGTACTTAGCCTATTGTTCATATTTATTTAAAATTACCTACTTACTAGTTTACCTTGGATTATTTTAATGATCATGCATATGCGAAAGCGTGTATGTTAGACTTAATTAAGTTGTAGAATGAAAGGCTTTAGGTCTTGGAGCATTTCAATCTACATCAAGAGATAATCAAATATTGGTTTGACAAAAGAGCAAAAGTAAAAGCTTTTAGACTTGCATACCTGATGCTCTTGTGGGGCAAAGCCCATGAGAAGAAAGGTAAGCACACCAAGTTGCATCCTCTATGGATTGGGCCATACGAAATCGCATAAAGTTTGGGTGATAATGTATTTCATCTACAAGATCTGGAAGGTAATTTTTTAAACTTACTTGTCAATGGTTAATATCTAAAGTATTATTTCTCAGTTGTTCCATCCACTATATTTTTTGAGTAATTGAAGGGACCTTTGTACATATGTATATATTATTATGAAAAGATAGTGAAGAGGAGTGTGTTTAATTTATTTTTTAGCATTAAGTCAGTCTTGGTTTTCTTTGTTTTCCTTTTCTTTACTCTTTTGGATCTTTGTCTCGGTTTCACAATGTAAAGAAGGGTGATTTTTATGAAAGGATGTTTTAAGTAGGGGGAGAGTGGTAATGCTTATTATCTAGAATAATAGTGGAGAGACAATTAGATTTTATACCTTACCTATCGTAATTATTTTAATCATAAAATAACTATTATGTTGTTTAGCTGGAGAACTCCCAGGGAATCCAAGAAAAGTTGGTCATGAAAGGAAAATTTTGATTCACAAAACATTTTAATTACTCCAAAAAAATTATTGGTACCTGAGCTGAAACAATTAGTTGATTGGCTGTTTGATTAATATAACATCAAGGCAAATGCAACTTTCGAACCTCTAGTAAGACTTATTGGCTATCTGTTTGTTGCTAAAAAGAGAAAAAAGTAAAATAAAAAGAAAAAGAGAAGAAAAAAAAGTTCTACAAAAGAAAAATAGAGTGTCCATAATAAAAGGAGATAGCTAGGATTTATGAAAGAGGAATTTTAGACATGTTCACTAGGGCTATAGATGCCCCATGGCTATGAACCAAGGTCTTGGAAAGCTAAGAGTAACTTTGTCCTAGTAGTGGAGCTCTACTCGAATAACCCTATGCAATCCAAACAACCTGATTAATCCTTAGTAAGAATTCTAAGCCATGGCTTTCTTTAGAGGAAGGATTTATACACTGCAATCACACACCAAAGTTTTCTTTGAGTGATTCAACCTAGTATGTCCCTAGAAAATTTTGATGGACTGGCAGATAATAATTAAAATATTTTGAAAATCCTTGCGATAAGGTGTTGTGCATGATTTAAATTATTTTAAAACTGGAGTTTTGGGTTCCAAATAGTGCCACTATTTCCTCGCAAACATCATCATTTGTTGAGAAGCAACACACCCCCACTAAAAATAAAAAATTTTGATCTTTTGAAAATAATTAATTTTTATTTCCAAGGGGACCCTCTTGAAGTTTTCGGGTTTTTAATCCAAGTTTTGTTTGCGTCAAGACTTTAAATTTTGCCTGCACCAAGGTGTCAAAAGTGCTTACCTGGAACATTGATTTTGATTAATTTTTTTCTGAATATTTGCATATCAAATGGTATTAATTCGAATTAAATATTTTAGAAAATTAAAATTTTAATGGTTTTTCTAAGGTCTGAAATATTAAAATCAATTTCTAAAGTTCTTTAAAAAATTCATCTTGCCCCAATGTTTACTTCAAATTTACAATCACCATATTTTTTGACAGAGGAATCTGTTTGAGGTGATTCAAATTTTGGATGAAATATCTTAAGCGCCTCTTCACAGTGATACCAAATTTCTATATTTTCAGGTGTATTTTATTTTTCAGAAATAGTAGTTTCTAATTACAGCTAATGGACTTATTAATGTTATATCTCTTGATCCAAGATGAATTTTTACATTTTTTTCTATAGATTCAGATACCCATTTGGCTTATTTGAACACATGAACTGTTTAATTTAATTCTTGACACTTTTATTTTTTATCATATTTTTACACTACGAGAAATGGGCTTCTTTTAGGCAGTTTAAAATTGTTTTCCAGAATCAAAAAACTATTTTTGGGTAATAAGATTACTTCACAAACCTTTAAAGTACCAAAATGTAAAATGGCAGGGTCATTAGAATCCATGTGCAATTTTTGGAAAATATACAAAGTGTTGGAAGAAAAGGGCGGAGAAATGAAATGCCACCACACTCCAAGAGAAACCTAAAGTTATGCCTAATTTATGCAAGAGAAGGCTTGGGTGGAGAATTGAAGCAGCATCAAAAAGAGTTTTTAGACATTGGTTACGAAAGTTGAAACCTAAGTACTCTTGGGAGGAGTTTTTAGACATTGGTTACGAAAGTTGAAACCTAAAGTGCGGCCCATGCACTTGGGTGGATATTTTTAAGCATTATCAAGGAAAAAAAGATCCCAAAGTTCCACCCAAATTACAAAGGAGGAAAGCTAGGGCAAGAGTTTTAGACGTCAGTCAAAAAAGTGATAACCTAAAGTTCCATCCACCTTGAGGAAAATAAAAAAAAGGTCTAGGCTTGGGTGGCAAAATGGGACATTGTTGGAGAAAGATCTTTCTAAGAAAATGAAAATTTGATAAGTGTTGGAGCTTGGGTGGGAAAATAGGTATTTTCGAAATTTTTAGACATCTTTGAGAGAAATTACCTTCCCGAATACCCGCCCAACTACATTAGCAGAAGTTTTAGACATTATCAAGAAAAATGAAGCCCTAAAGTTCTACCCAATCTCAACAAAGAAATAAAACCTTTTTCGAAGTAAGAAATATCCACCCATGGAAATAAAAGCTTTGAAAATGGGAAAATAAAGCCCCAACAATTGGAAGATGAAGCTCCAGCATTAGAAAAAATTTTCGACAATCTGAAAGTGAAGCTTAGTAATGGTGTATAATCATGGAAAATTATTTTTTTGAAGACCTTTAAAAAATAATAAAAATTAAATTAAAAACAAGAGGTTGAAACCTTAGAAAAATTAAAATTAATTATTTTTCTAATGTTCTAACCTTAGCCTTTTTTAAATTTTTGTAGGAATTTGTCGGTGGCTACATTTAATGGTAGAAGTGATGACGGGTAGAGAATTTCAATGTGAACCAAGCAAAGGGGATCATATGAGGATAAAATATGCAGGAAGTCAATGATCCATCTGGATTTTACAGATGAAGAATTAATGAGATACACTTGCAACTAGCCAGAGAGTGAAGATCCACTTGCATGTAGTATCGATTTGATGGAAATAAAATCATATTATATCTTTGATATTTTTGGCAAGACACAAGCATAATTTTGGAGTGGTTGGAGTTGATCAAAACTCTATTAAAACATGCTTTTATATTGTATGCCCCGGTGGTGGAATTTTTTATATTATGGTTTAATTCCTTGGGAGCTTGATATTTCTAAAAATATCAGGACATATCCCGAGTCTATAAATACTCCCATTGAATGTAATCTAAGGATGCAAAAACTTGGAATAGAAGACCTCTTGCAATATTTAGAAAATCTTGTTTGTTTTTATTCATTCTAGACCTGAGGCTGGTGTGATATCATCTTTTGAAATAGTGTGGCTAGGAGCCTAATATTTTTTAGACTATGATAAGTGCAATTTCTTCTATTTTTGTCTTGCTTAAGGGTTTATTTAATTTGATTGTAAATTTGTGATTATTAAGGTTATGTTATGTTGTTGATCTTCATCCCATTTTATGTATGCTTAAGAGAATTATACGCTTAAGGTCCAGATTAGTGTTCTAATTGCTCTATTCTCACTACGCGAGCTAGACTACTGGTAAAAAATACCAATTGTCATTGACCTCCATTTTTTTTTGTAATTTCTCTTTTATCCTTTGTTGCTTTATCCGGTGCTCAAGGCGAAAAGCAATCTTAGAAAGTTTGATACTTTCTTCATTTGATGTTGTCTTGTTGTGAAGCTGAGCAATTTAATTGATTTCAGTAGTTATAATTTGTAATAAAATTAGATATCATCTCTTTTCTGCTCTACCTTACTCACTTTGTTTTTATTTTTGAAAGATATTACTTTTTATGCTTCTTAAAATTCTTTATTTATTTAATTTGGTAATCTAATCTGAAGAGCTAGATTAAAAAACTATAAATCTGATAAATAAACAACACAAACCAACATCAAAAAATAACAAACGGAGGTTGAACCCCTTGTAGGTAAAACATGTAGTCACTAAAACTATTCCAGAAGTGGAAAAGAGTGAGGACATTCAACCCAACCTTGTAACTCACACCTTGGATAACCAACAAGATCCTAAAGTGAGAGGGAATTTATTCCCATTTATGTGTTACTAGTGTTTCATGTTTACTCTTCATAGGGTGTGCATGAAAGACCAATCAACAGGACTATGATGAGCACTATGGCTTCTACAATAAACATGTATATGCTCTAATCTAAATTTTAAAATATTTTAGGTATTTGATTTCAGGTAACAAAGTGGTAGCAATGTCATTCATTCAAGCATCAAAGAATATATCATGAATGAGGAATTTAGTGAGAAGAGAGTAGGATGGGTTACCTGTATTCTTGAATATGACATTGAGATCAAGACAACTAAGTTGATCAAGGGTAGAGAACTATGCTAAAGGCTAGAACAAGACATTGAAGATCCAAAGAAAGAAAATGAGTCATGCTTTGTCATTTTCGAACAAGATAAGGACTAGTATGAAGCACACAAGCTTATACTGAGAGGGGGAGGTGAACAGTATAAGACCTCTTTTAACTTTTCCTTTATACTTCAAACAACAAAGCAATATATTCAAAGCAATATCAAAACAATGCACAAGATCATCCACAAAGTGACACAACAATTTTGATGTGATTCATCCACAAAAATTTTCTCTAAAAGTTATCTCAAAGTTCTTTGGGAAACCTTCCCCCAATCTGAATTTATGAGCCTCTGCTCAAAGGAGATACCTTCCCCTACCTCTGCTCTGGCTGGTGATCCTCTAGAAGACCTCTGCCTCCGCTGCCCTTAGCAAATGGAACTCTATCCACAAAAGACACCTGTCTTCCCTGCTCTGGCTAGAGACCTCTATCCTCAACTCTATCACTTCAAAGCTGGTCCTCGAATTTGCACTAAACACAGTCCTTCGATCTAGCACAAATTTCCTCATCCTCTGTCTTTGATCTGCACCAAACACAGTCCTTCGGTCTGGCATAAATATGTCCTCAGGTTCTTCTCATAGAACCAATGCACCTCTGTCCTCAAGTTCTCTGATAGAACTATCAAACTCAGCTTCACAAGTCCTTTGCTAGGACCTGTCCAAATCTGCTCACAAGTCCCCAATGGAACCTGTCCAAAACCTGCTCACAAGTTCATCAAGAAAAACTTGCTTGGCGTGAACCCACAAAGAGAATTGTTAGAGACCCAATGTGATTCATCAACCTCATAGAAGCATAAAGAGAATTGTTAGAGACTCAATATGTTCTATACTTAACTCCCAATCTCAATCTCAACTCAATCTCAATCTCAACAGAATAAGATAGATGTAGTATGATTTTTTCAAGAACATGAAACTCAACCCAACAATTGCCAACCATGCAATATGTCATATAACAATGATACTCATGTTCTTTCCAACAACCAATATCTTTTCTCAACCAATTAGGGCTTCAACAACAATGCTCAAAGAAAAAGTTTAACCAACATCATTCAACTCAACATTAACCTTGAAGTATTCAACCAATCACAACTAGAAAAGGAAACAAGTAGAAATCCTTTTCCCTCCAAAGATATTTGAACAAAACAGACCACCAACACAATATCACCAAATACAAAGAATAACTTGTTCAAATCAACTCAATGGAGTAAGCCCAATATCATGTATCAAGTAAAGCACTAACGTCATCAACACAACCACTATGGAAGCAAATTATCCATCACTATCAAAACAACCATCTAAGGGTTTTCATCATCTCAATGCAAGTAACAAGACTTACAAACATAAATTCTAGTGCCCAATGCTTCCACTACCTCAAACTAGAATTATGCATTCACCAAAATTCTTATCAAGGATAACAATGCATTAGTAGTCTTCAACAAACCAAAAACTAGGACTTATACCCAACCAAAGGAAACCTTGTTGAATACCTTTTCACTCCAATCTTATTTCAGGAAAACATACACCAATCATACTCATAAGAAGAATGTGCCCATACCTTATTGAAGTGAAGGAACCCCTTTGGAAATCTGCCACCATCACAAAATTCTTTTGCCAATATTCACAAGGGTTAGTAGATCACTACATAATCAACATTAATCCACTTTTCAATAATCATCACCAAAGCCCTTAATTGCACAACTTCCTTATCTCTCCTAAAACCACTTGTACCATAAAATAAAATAAATCACAACATTTCATAACCTTATAACTCCCTTATTACTCCTTTTAAAAAATACATAGTAAAGCTTATGAAAGCAAAATAATTCCTTACGTTTTTGTCCTTTTGTTCTTTGTTTGAATGTTTTCCTTTAGCTTTGAAAAATTTCTTGAACAAGTTACAATGATTCACCTCCATGCAGTTTTTGACCAATTGCCTTGCTGCCCTTTTCACTATCACGACTATAGCATCCCGCTGCCATGTGTATACCTATCTGCTGGAGTAGCGCAATCGTAGAGGTCTACCTGCACTCCTATAGTTAGTATGTACAAACTATGGTATCCAACTGCAATCACCGCAAGCCTTGTGTCATCTAGATCAGCACAACTGCATCAGTCCAGCATACGAAGCTATGTCGTCCGTGTGGAAACCCTAGCACACTGCGTGAAACCTGTTCCAACTTCAGCAACCGTGACTTCTAGGTTTTGTTGAACCCGCTAACAGTTTTCAATGTTCACTCCTTCAGTCTTGCTGATGGATTGTTGCATGGCGTTACCTCCTTTCGATGATCTGCAATCAAAACTTTGCGACGGTGCTTCTTCTTCTGTTTGACTTCTAGCTTGACATCTCACTGCCTTCGTCAAAGAGTTCCAGCAAGACATTCCTTTTCAACTTTGATGACTACACCCTTCCGCGACGTCACCTCCATCCCACACTAACTCTCGCAGAGATTTCTCCTTCGCCGTCAATGCTTGACATCTTCCTTCGCTACAAAGACGAAAACAAAATGCACTCCGATTTATATCGATTCACTTCCACTGAAATGAATTTATTAGCCCCATTATATATGCACTTTGATGCATTACCAAACACGTTGGAATTTCCAAACACGTCAGAAAATACTTTAATTTAATTTTAAAATATTAATTTAAATTTTAAATAAATAAAATTTAAACTAGATATTTAAAATTAAATATCTTCATCATCGGGGCACCTTTTTCAATGAAACGAAGAGCCAGCTTGGGTTTTAAGAAAAACCCATTTCAAATCTATTGTCCATGGTTTTAAATAAAACCTTTTATTTTTTCTGCCTTGGTTTTCACAAAAACCCTTCCGCTTCTTGACATCAATGACAACATCAACACTTGAGAAAAGGCAATGTACCCAATGTACCCAAAATTGCCAACAATCTCCCCCTTTGTCATTGATGGCAAAAATTTACTAAAAACACATCTTTCAAGAGCCAAAACTGAAATCACTCTCTTTGAAGTTTTGCTCCCCCTGACTTGAAGCTTTCCTCTTCACTTGAAGCTCTCCCCCTTACTCATATCTCTCCCCCTTTGTCATCAATGGCAAAGGGCCACCTTTGGGGATCGGAACTAAGAATAAGCCTCTTAGCTTAGTCCCTCCCCCACCTCCTGATGAGGTGATTAATTCTGGAGTGGGAGTAAAACTCCCATTAGGCACTGATCATCATCGGCATCTATAACTTCCTTGCCGGGCCTTCTCTTGAACTCTTTTTCCATATTCCTATTCCTGTCATTTTTTTGATCCTTGGACCTGATCATGCCACTGTTCCTATTCCCGTATCCTGGAATTTCAACTCTACACTGTCTGACTATGTGACCTTCATTGTTGCACTTATAACAAGTAACAATGTTATTTCTTTTAGGCATACCTGTTCCTTGAATCCACATGTTCTGACCAAACCAGTTCTGATCAAACCTGTTTTAACCAAGCCTGTTCTGACTAACCTAGTTCTTGATATTTGCCTTGCAAAAAATTGCTTTATGCCCAAACTGATTGCAAGAGTAGCAATACCCATGAAAGAAATTACCACTTTTGAAACTGTCATTTACCTTCTTCACTTGAGCCATGCAATGTACAACCATGTGGCCAAATTTGTGGCACGCAAAACATCGGCCTTGAAACTTTCCTTTATTTGACCTCTTGGGTCCTGAAATCTTCTTCTTCTTCTCATCATGAATTCTATTTTCTGGTTCTGTGCATCTATCATTCAAGGACTCATGATCTGAAATACTTTCTTCATCAGTACTCTCTTTCTTTTGGAGTCTCTTACTAGACTCTTCAACTTGTTTCTTGTGTGGCTCAACAAAACCAAGACCTGTTTTATCTGTTATCTTTCTTTGACCTTTGATAAGAGATTTAACCTTTTTGAAGCTTTCTTGAAACCTGTACAGCTTATCCCTGTACTCTTTATTTTCATCTTTCAACGAAGCCATTTTCTATTCTAATTCACTATACTCACGCACCTTAGAATCTAACTCATTCTTGAGTTCTTGTGCCTTAGCCATAGAGACATCAAGACTTTCTATAAGTTCATCTCTCTCCATACAACATTCATATAACTTATCCTTGAGTCTAGCATTCTTCTTTCTTTCCTTTTTCAAACCACTAAGAGCATTAGTAAGATCACTTTCAAGATCCTCTATTTGATTGCACTTTGAATTATCAAGGCCTTTTTTAGATTTCTTATCACTAGAGGTGCTACCCTTTTCAAAAACCATACATGCATCTTCCTTATCATTTTATGAAGCATCCTCATACATACTAACAACCAATTCATTATTTGTGCAATCATCCTCAAGGTGACCAAAATTTCCACATCTAAGACATTTCATGATAATGAATCTATGTTTTGGTTCTTCCTCTTTTTTTGATATGAACAACATCTCATTTTTGTTATCACTTGAAGAACTTTCACTATCACTACTAGAACACTTACTTGCTTTGTCTAGGTAGAAGCTCTTCTTGTGCTTGTGAGAATACCTCTTTCCTTGATTGCTGTGCTCATCATGATGCTTGTGCTTTTCAGAATCCTTGCTCTTACAGTCCTGTTTATCTTTATCACTTTCATCCTTGGCAACAATACAGTTAGTAGCATAATGACCAAAATTTCCACAATTGAAACATCTTACGTTTTTCATATTTTTGTGCTTTCTAGAGAACTTGCCTTTCTTGCTATAATATGCCTCTTCATCACCAGAAGACTCATCACTCTCTTGAAGCTGTTTACCTTTGGAATTCTTGGTAGCCTTGAAAGTCGCCTCTTTCTTGACATCAACCTTCACTTGAGTTCTTAACTCAAATGCTGCAAGTATACTATGGAGCTCATCTTTTTTCAACTTATCCAAATCTTTAGCTTCCTCAATAGCAAAAATATTTTCACTAAATCTATTAGGAAGAGATCTTAAAATCTTATCACAAACATCATTTTCAGCAAGCTCAAGACCTAAGTATTTCATGGAGTTAACAACTTCATCCATACGAAGCATGTAGTCACTAATATTTTCATCATCATTCATCTTGAGTTGTTCAAACATACCTTTGAAGTGTCTCAACTTGGCCTTTCCGACATTTGTATCACCTGTATGAACCACCTTCAACCGATTCCACATTTCACTAGTCTGTCTTGCAGTGAATCACTTTGGTGAGATCTCGCTTTCTGTAAGCCTTTCAAGATTGTATTCATTGCTTTTGAATTGCTGTGATGTAGGAGCCTCTCTTATTTAGTATTAAGACCATGTTCAGGAATAGTGTACTCATCTTCAATTACTTCCCAAACCTCATTCACAAGTGCCATTAGGTGAACCTTCATTCTTGCACTCCAAAGACAAAAATCTGACCCATCAAGAATAGGTGCTGCATTGCCACTTGAATGATCCATTGTGTTCTTTACTAGCTTTTCCTTCAAGCTGTTAAACCTTTCCGAAGGAACCGACTCTGATACCAATTGAAGAACACAAGCTTATATCGAGAGGGGGGGTGAACAAGTATAAGACCTCTTTTAACTTTTCCTTTATACTTCAAAACAACAAAGCAATATATTCAAAGCAATATCAAAACAATGCACAAGATCATCCACAAAGTGACACAACAATTTTGATGTGATTCATCCACAAAAATTTTCTCTAAAAGTTATCTCAAAGTTCTTTGGGAAACCTTCCCAATTACAATGTTTATGAGCCTCGGCTCAAAGGAGAAACCTTCCCCCAATCTAAATTTATGAGCCTCTGCTCAAAGGAGATACCTTCCCCTACCTCTGCTCCGTCTGGTGATCCTCTAGAAGACCTCTGCCTCTGCTGCCCTTAGCAAATGGAACTCTATCCACAGAAGACACTTGTCTTCCCTGCTCTGGCTGGAGACCTCTGTCCTCAACTCTATCACTTCAAATCTGGTCCTCGAATTTGCACTAAACACAGTCCTTCGATCTAGCACAAATGTCCTTGTCCTTTGTCTTTGATCTGCACCAAACACAGTCCTTCGATCTGGCATAAATTTGTCCTTAGGTTCTTATCATATAACCAATGCACCTCTGTCCTCAAGTTCTCTGATAGAACTATCAAACTCAGCTTCACAAGTCCTCTGCTAGGACCTGTCCAAATCTGCTCACAAGTCCCCAATGGAACTCGTCCAAAACTCGCTCACAAGTTCATCAAGAAAAACTTGCTTGGCGTGAACCCACAAAGAGAATTGTTAGAGACCCAATGTGATTCATCAACCTCATAGAAGCATAAAGAGAATTGTTAGAGACTCAATATTTTCTATACTTAACTCCCAATCTCAATCTCAACTCAATCTCAATCTCAACAGAATAAGATAGATGTAGTATGCTTTTCTCAAGAACATGAAACTCAACCCAAAAATTGCCAACCATGCAATATGTCATATAACAATGATACTCATGTTCTTTCCAACAACCAATATCTTTTCTCAACCAATTAGGGCTTCAACAACAATGCTCAAAGACAAAGTTTAACCAACATCATTCAACTCAACATTAACCTTGAAGTATTCAACCAATCACAACTAGAAAAGGAAACAAGTAGAAATCCTTTTCCCTCCAAAGATATTTGAACAAAAAAACCACCAACACAATATCACCAAATGCAAAGAATAGCTTGTTCAAATCAACTCAATGGAGTAAGCCCAATATCATGTATCAAGTAAAGCACTAACGTCATCAACACAACCACTATGGAAGCAACTTATCCATCACTATCAAAACAACCATCTAAGGGTTTTCATCATCTCAATGCAAGTAACAAGACTTACAAACATAAATTCTAGTTCCCAATGCTTCCACTACCTCAAACCAGAATTATGCATTCACCAAAATTCTCATCAAGGATAACAATGCATAATTAGTATTCAACAAACCAGAAACTAGGACTTATACCCAGCCAAAGGAAACCTTGTTGAATACCTTTTCACTCCAATATTATTTCAGGAAAACATACACCAATCATACTCATAAGAAGAATGTGCCCATACCTTATTGAAGTGAAGGAACCCCTTTGGAAATTTTCCACCATCACAAAATTCTTTTGCCAATATTCACAAGGGTTAGTAGATCACTACATAATCAACATTAATCCACTTTTCAATAATCATCACCAAAGCCCTTAATTGCACAACTTCCTTATCTCTCCTAAAACCACTTGTACCATAAAATAAAATAAATCATAACATTTCATAACCTTATAACTCCCTTATTACTCCTTTTAAAACATACATAGTAAAGCTTATGCAAGCAAAATAATTCCTTACGTTTTTGTCCTTTTGTTCTTTGTTTGAATGTTTTCCTTTAGCGTTGAAAACTTTCTTGAACAAGTTACAATGATTCACCTCCACGCGGTTTTTGACCAATTGCCTTGCTGCCCTTTTCACTATCATGACTATAACATCCCGCCGCCACGTGTATACCTATCTCGTCGGAGTAGCGCAATCGTAGAGGTCTACCCGCAATCCTCGTAGTTAGTATGTCCAAACTATGGTATCCAAATGCAATCATCGCAAGCCTTGTGTCATCTAGATCAGCACAATTGCATCAGTCCAGCATATGAAGCTATGCCGTCCATGTGGAAACCCTAGCACACCTGCATGAAATCTGTTCCAACTTCAAGCAACCGTGACTTCTAGGTTTTTTTGAACCTCGCTAACGGTTTTCAATGTTCACTCCTTCGATCTTGCTCGATGGATTGTTGCATGGCGTTACCTCCTTTCGATGATCTCGCAATCAAAACTTTGCGACGGTGCTTCTTCTTCTGTTTGACTTCTAGCTTGACGTCTCACTGCCTTCGTCGAAGAGTTCCAGCAGGACATTCCTTTTTAAATTTGATGACTACACCCTTTCACGACGTCGCCTCCATCCCACACTAACTCTCGCAGAGATCTCTCCTTCGCCGTCAATGCTTGACATCTTCCTTCGCTACAAAGACGAAAACGAAATGCACTCCGATTTATATCGATTCACTTCCACTGAAATGAATTTATTAGCCCCATTATATATGCACTTCGATGCATTACCAAACATGTCGACATTTCCAAACACGTCGAAAAATACTCTAATTTAATTTTAAAATATTAATTTAAATTTTAAATAAATAAAATTTAAACTAGATATTTAAAATTAAATATCTTCATCATCGGGGCACCTTTTTCAATGAAACGAAGAGCCAACTTGGGTTTTAAGAAAAACCCATTTCAAATATGTTGTCCATGGTTTTAAATAAAACCTTTTATTTTGTCTGCCTTGGTTTTCACAAAAACCCTTCCGCTTCTTGACATCAATGACAACATCAACACTTGAGCAAAGGCAATGTACCCAATGTACCCAAAATTGCCAACATAGTATAGGATCAAATGAATTACATATGGCATAGTTGATATCCACAAAACCTAAGCCAAAAACAAAAAAGGGCATATAGATTGCAAAACATGCACTACTCCCTTATTAAAGAAGTGTTATTTCATAGAAATTTTGATAGTGTTATATTAAGGTGTGTAGAAACTAGATGAATAGCCTCATTACTATAAGAATATCATCAAGGGTAACTACTTAGACATATTACAATAGTGAAGATAATGAGATATAAAAGCTACTAGCCCACTACGTTCAATGATGCGTATCAATGGGTAAGGGAGTGTGACAAATGCAAATTCTTCACTCTAAGAAACTAGAATGCCCCATACCTTTTAATCCCATCATGACTGATGAGCCTTTCTCACAATGAGGACTCAATTTTTTAGGATTTATTAATTGGCCTTCTAGTTAAGAATATTGGTGGACCATGACCACCACAGATTATTTCATAATATGGACAGAGGTAATCCCACTCAAGAAGACCATCGAAAAAGTCATTGTGATTTTTTTGGAAGAAATTATCACCCAGTTCAGTATACCACATACTATTATAATGAATAATGTGCCAAAATTTGTCAAAGTAGAGGTAAGCCAATTTGCTTTTAAATACAAAATTTATATGAAATCCTCCTATTAATATCATCAAGGAAATGGTCTAGCCAAATATTCAAACAAGAATTTGCTACATATCATAAAAGGGGTAGGCATTGATAACCAAAGGCTATGGTGTTTGTATACCTTTCAAGCATTTTGGGTAGATAGAATAACTTTGAAAAGGTAATTGGTTGCTCCTCTTACTCCCTAGTCTATGATTAAGAAGCTCAACTACCTATCTCTATTTAATTATTGGTGCTTTAGCTATTGCATTAGATAGATATCTAAGAACACAATGTTGTATCACTAAAGATAGGGGATTTTTTTAAGCTAGAGGAATAAAGGGAGAAGTAAATAATTCACCTACAAAGTCACCAAGAGGATGCAAAGAGATGGTTTGACAAGAAGGCCACTGCTTAGTAGCTTTATATAGGTGACCTAGTTCTCAAATGTGATGAATATCACAAGAAGTCAGGCCAACATACTAAATTTGATGCCATCTAGAATGGGACCTATGTTATCATTAGAATTAAAGCTAAAAATACCATGGAATTGAATTAATCATATGGAACAACCACTCCAAATTTTGGTACATGAAATTTACCTAAAAAGGCATTATTCATAAAATCTAAAAGAAAGCAGGTAGTGGGTGCATTGGAAGTAGTGAATATGCGAGGAAGCAAAACAAATGCCAAAGAATACACTAATTGAAGAACAAGGTCATAAAAGATCAAAGAATTTAATCTTGTATGCCTAGACAAAATATGAGTCAATAAAGAACACTTGCCACATGCATGATTTTTTAATATGGGGGAGTAATTAAGAAATATGGAGGCCAACTATTTGATTGAACCTTAATGGTTGGGATGACAAGGCTGCTCCTAATGTTCCAGACATCGTCTCTAGGGCTAGCCTCATTTTGATAGCAAGTTTAAAACCTAAAAATGATGAATGGGAGTGATGCATGAACCAAGGAAACTAAAGCAATGGAAAAAATCCTCTACCTAGCATAGCCAACCATGAGGGAAATAAAAATGCATGCATAGAAAGTAACAATGATTACAAGATTCTTTTAAAAACCTATCCCTCTTAGTTTTACCATCGTTTCTAGTACATTAAAATCAAATTGTGGTCTTAAAGCTAAAAAACCTAACTAGGGAGAATAATTCCATAGAATTATCCTCAAGTATAATGGATACAACAAATTAGTCTACCCCTACTCAGGCAACTAGATCCAAAACCAAAATGGGGCTACCTAGGTATGTTGAAGTGAGTGGGTCACTGATAATCCTAATAGATGAGGCAAAGAATGTAGTTGACCCTAAGACATCTAATAAGACTAAAATTTTAAGGGAAGGATATTTTCAAAGAAGCTAGGATATGAAATTAGAGTCCTTTTTAACTAGAATATAGACATTTTGCCTGGCCTAGTACATGGTATCCTAAGTCCACCAATAGTCAAAAGTTATAGTTGTATGTGCTGTAAATTATGATGTATAGAAGGAAATGTTGTCTAGAGGATATGGATATTTCAATATTAAAATTTTATCAGAGGCCATTTGAGATATGCTAATGGTCCCTTAGGGATGGAGCTTAATCTTGTCATTTCCGACTAGCTCTACAATTGACACCTTGATATGTTGAAAGCTTTGAATATGGAAATATATGAAATGAAGCACTTAAATATCATGTCAAATTTTCTTCTCTTATGGATCCTATTGAAAGATAATGTTCATTTTTTATAGAGAAGAAGATAAGAAAGTGAACAAAGTAGAGCTAGGAGTTGTATATACCCTGAGATATATGCCTAAGGACTAGGAACTGACCTTATATTTTAGCATATAAATATCTTAACAATTTTGTGAAGGGATGGAGAACTTAAACACTATTTCAAATTTTAGGTACCCCTCATACCTCACACACTTGGTGTGGCTAAAAATCCTTGGTTATATAATGGCTTGGACCTAAAAATTGTAAAAGAAGAAGTTTAGAGATGGCCTATCTAATTGAACGAAAGCCCTTTTTCTAGAAATCTTACTACACTTTTGTGGATAATTTTTTGATTCCAACCCTATGTTCTATAAAAGAAGAAATTTTTTAGCATATCCTTACAAAATATTATCAAAAAATGTGCCATAACTACAGGGGGGATTGGTTTGTTTTAGAAGATCATACCATTATCTACATCCCTAGTTTTTCCAAACCTGCATATATGTTACCCTGATATATACCAAAAAGGATATTTTCCCTACAAATGCTAAGGTAGCCTAACATGGTAGATATCCCCTATAGGAAAAGATAAATTAAATAAAGCTATTTCAAGCTTCTTGTACTTCTAGGAGGAGTTAGATAGTTGAGGAGAAAGGTAATGTCCCTGCTAGAAGAAAAGCTTGAATGCTTGGAACTTGAGAATTTAGAAGACTCTTGGGAATACAAATTAGAAGGTGTCCTCCAAGAGTGGATCTCCAAGATAACAAATACAAAGTATTTCACACCTCAAATGTAGTCAAGATTGGAACTCCATCAAAGTCCTAAGGATTGCTCATACACACAACTCTAAAATAAATATTTTTATCCTATCCTAAGTAACTTCAACCATGGTTCAACTTTAGTAAACCTATGGGTGTAATAAATCCCAAAGACAAAATTTCTAAGAATAAGGAGGAGCATCTTTGGTAGTTGGAATACAATTACGTCAAAATCAAGGATTGCTGGATCTATCAGTAGATGATAAATGATATAACTTCTATGCCTAGAGAGAACATGAAGGATGAACAATTTAGTAGTCAATATAATGAACCAAATGAGTCCAAAAGTGATAATGAATTGGATGGGGTTGATCAAGTACTACACACGTATCAACTATGCCAACTAGAAAAGGAACAAAGAACCTCTTCAATTAGTAGCATGAATCCTTTGGGCCTCCATAGAAAGTAGAGGTATGTAATACTTTAATAATCCTAGTTGCAACTATTGATGTCTTTTGAAGCCTTAATATTAATGTAAAATCATGGTATAAATATCACAAGATCAAATGTATGATAGTCACAAGATCAAATGTATGATAGCCACAATATAGTAAGATCAAGATAATGATGTAACTAGAATAATATGAGCCAACTAATATATAAATAAAGGTTTTTAATATAACTAACATTCATTAATATGCATAAATATGAATGTAATAGCCTAAATCATTCAAGTACAAAGAATTTAGCACAAATTACAATATTAGTTGCTCAAATGTATGTAGTATTTATTACTCCTCTTTTCCTTACAAATGTATCATAAAACTATGTTACAATTAATTTGCTCACTATACTCCTTATGCTTGCTATATTCACTATGTTCCACCATGGAGTAATATATAGCCATTGTAGAATGAATCTTTGGTTACTTGACTCTTTATTTTCTTATGCCAAGTCTCATGACTCTTGGCTTCTCTATTTAACACTTGCATACACATGAATCTATCTTGTATGCACACCTAGACATGACTCTTCACTTAGCACACTCTAATCTAAAGACACTTGTGCACACTCACACATAAGACACTTGTGCACATATACTCACATTACACTTGCACACATGACACTTGTGCATTTCCTAAAATTATTACATTACATAAAATATTTACTCACACTCTAATATAAGACTCAACCCTAGTATAATATTTAAAAAATGTACCATTAGGGTACATTAGCATATACCAAGTAATGTAATATTCTCCAACACCCCCCTGTATTACAATATTTGGTTATTGAAGACTTCAATATTCAATCATGATATTCATCATTCAAGTAATCTTCAATCTATAAATGACCTTGTGACGTTCTACTATCCTCACATATTTTTCATCATTTTGAAATTTGGATTCACCCAATGCCTTCAATGGTAGAAATATTCCTAATTCTCATTTCTTGCATTTTGTCTTTCAAAGCATTCAACAATGTTATCTTGAAATAAGATAAGCTCTTGAGAAAAACCAATTGAATCTAAGGCATATATTCCATTCTTAATTGACCCTATAGCCTATGTTATATTTTGATTCTTGATAATACATTTATTGTTCTTATTTATACATTTGAACTCAATTGATCTTCCACTTTCAACTAGTTTAGTAACTAAAATGAGATTGGTTGTCAACCCTAGAACATACATAACATATTTCAATACAAAATATAAGAATAATGCACTAGGTGTTACACAACCACTTCGATAAATTAGGCACCTCTTATCATCAATAATATTCAAATAG
This sequence comes from Wollemia nobilis, assembly GCA_028583015.1. Taxonomy (NCBI): domain Eukaryota; kingdom Viridiplantae; phylum Streptophyta; class Pinopsida; order Araucariales; family Araucariaceae; genus Wollemia; species Wollemia nobilis. Next base: position 4,270,785 of record JAQPPZ010016604.1, read on the forward strand.
AAATTATATCTGACTATTAAAACCATTGTAAATTACCAGTCATATGATGACTAGAACCTAAGTTTATATACCAAAGATATATTTTTGTTTGAATCCCGTGATTTGCTTTACTTAATTTTTTTTTACATTGTTGACAAGAATTTTGAGTACTATGATATTGCTCATTTGATGTACCTTGTTCTTGAACTTTTCTTTTTGAAGGATATGGTTTTATATTTTGATAACATCTCCTACGTTGAAAAGTTCCTCTTGGTATCTTATCCATTGAAATTCAATTTTTTTATTTTTGAAGTAGACTTTATTATAAATCCTTCGGTTTAAAGTAGAATTCCTTATTCTTCCTAATGTTTAGAAACTAAAAAAATGAGTATTTTTGCAAAATTAATTCTTCTAAATTTGAGGTTGAATACCTTTTAACTCCCAACTAATTAATTTACAAAACTTCAATAATATCTGAATTTCAAATATAAAAACCTTATTACTCCTAAAAAATATTAAATCTTTCAAACAAATTATAAAAACCTATCACATTAAATGAATTAATAAAGCTTTACTTTCCTTATCATAACCTTATCACTCCAAACAACTAATAAAACATTATACTCCTTAAACCTTAATAAAACACTAAATTATTTATCCAACCTTATCTCTCCTTAATTTACTTAAATATAAAGTTTTAGCTTTTAACTCCAAAATAAAATAAATAAAACCTTAGAAAATTCAAAATTGAAAAATAGCTTCACTCTTGTGCATGCTAAATTTTGCCTTGCTCTGTTGTAGTTGTCTAACTACCTCAAAGTAAGCTTGACTACTTTTGACTACAACCAAATTCATCTGACACGCTCTTTAACTGCATGCTTCTATTTAAACCATACGATTCAAAATATTTTAACTTGATATCTGTCCATTTACTTCTCACATGGTAGGTGGTGCAACTTACATTTTATAATGTAACATTTTCAAAAATGTTCAATATTTATTATCCTTCAAACGACTTTATAACGCTTATTTTTGCATGCTTGTGAAGAAAGAAACTTTTGCATCCAAATGATTTACTCAACCTTCCCTTCAATGTTCCTTCTCACGTGTCTGTTCATATTCTAAGTTTCAAGTTGCATTCTGAGTTGATGTTGGCACTACGTCCAAGGTGTCATCAGATGAGTGAGACATTCCCAATGCTACTGTGAGCTATGGATAACTATTATGGATTGGATAGCTTTGTTCACTGTATAGTAACTTAAGCTTTTGAATACTTTGCATGGGTATTTTTGATCATGTGCTATGTTGGTTGGGCTTAGGCACTTCTCTGGATGAGTGCAATGTTGATTCAACTTGGATAAACCCTAGAGCATACTTCTTTTTCTTTGGATGACTATTGCTCTAGTTATTTGCAATGGCTAATTATTGCTCTATGTTGATTGTATTGCACTACATTGGCTCTTAGAGATTGCACTGTATTGGCTATTTGGATCTCATTGTCTCTTTGGATCTCAAATATTGAACTACGATGGCTCACAAGGATTCAACTACTATACTTTGCTTTAACACTTGATTCCTCCTTTGCACAATATTAACTTAATATTGCTACTTCTAATTCACTGCACTTTAGTATTCATGCTTTAGCTTCTAACCCACTATACTCTTCTATTTTCCTTTCAGGTTAGGTTGTGCTTTTGTATCAAGAAAAATCTTGCTCGACTATGGTTGCTCTACTTAGGCAATGCTTATGTCAGTTCTTTATTCGATTATGGAGACTTCTACATTTACCTAGCTTGAAACTTAAATAATAATCCTTGATATTGTTGTATTACATTATTGCACTTATTTCATAACTCACTAACAAGTTGAATGGATTATCTTTTATATTTGCAATCACTCAAGTCAAATTATCTTATTCCTTCTGCATGGAATAGATTAACATTGTCGTTGTTGTTCTTAATCTGCCTCTAAAATTTGAATGTAGTCTTTAAGCTTTGTCTTTCTTTCTTCTCATTGTCATTTTTTGTATATATCTTATTCTCAATATGTTCCTTTATTCTGCATCATGGGCCTTTCTCTTAATAATGGCCTTGAGCCTATTTCTTTGTTTCTCTAGAACCTGCATATCTTTAAGCCTCCTTTATTTCCTTTAATAAGGATCTTATATATATATATATATATATATATATATATAGAGAGAGAGAGAGAGAGAGCTCTTTTTTTGAAGAGTCTCTCTTCTTTTTGAATTATCTTTGTAAAGGTATTTAAATAACCTGAAATCCTCTAAAAATTATTTACCGAAACTTTATATGGTTACCAATGTCAAGCCAATTATGAAGATCTATCTTCAAAATCTGAATTCTTTTCTCTATCAAGGTCTACCTTCAAGACCTGAATATTCTATCTCTATCAAGGTCTATTTAATCAAGACCTAAATATTTATTTCTCAAGGTTTACCTTCAAAACCTGAATCTTTCTTTATTAAGGTCAATATTCAAGACTTGAAATCCATCTTGTCAAGGTCAATTTCTTTGTTACCTAAAACTCTAATATCTTGCAACTTGACTCAATCCCTGCTTGATGAAAGCTTTCTACATTTTTCTTGCACTTGAAGGTGAAAGAAACTTCTCACTCATCTGATAACTAATATTTTCTATAGTAATATCTTAGGTTGCACCTAAGAACTCCAATGATTCTCCTCCTTACTAGAGAACCCAATGTCAGGATGGCTTTTTCCTAAATGACAAACTATCTTGAGAGTTGATTCAATCTCAGTCTTCAATTTATAAATATTCAAATCAATGTTAGGATTGGCTATTTTACTAAATAATAAATTATCTTCAAATTGATTTTTCCCAAATATGAATTCTCATCTTCATTAGTTATCCTTCAACCTAGTGGAAAGACTCTATAGTTGAGTCCTAGTATTTATTAGTTGTTCTTGCAACTGCAAAAAAAACTCTAGCTTTTCTACTTCCTTTGATCTTACTGTAGAGTCTATCTCCCTTTAAAGTAGATAGACTCTAACCAATTTTACACACTAGACACAAATTGATTTTATATACAACTATTTAACCTATGCAATAAACTTCTTGTTGTATCTCTAATACCACTTATGGATTTTGAAACCTTAATATTAATGTAAAATCATAGGATAAATATCACAAGATCAAATATATGACAGCCACAATATAGTTAGATCAAGATAATTATGTAACCAGAATAATATGAGCCAACTAATATGTAAATCAAGGTTTATAATATTTCAACTAACATTCATTATTTTATAGAAATATGAATGTAATAGCCTAAATCATACAAGTATAAAGCATGTAGCACAACTTAAAATATTAGTTTCTCAAATGTATGCAATATTTATTACTCCTCTTTCTCTACAAATATATCATAAAACTTTTTTACAATAACCTTGATCAATATACTCACTATGCTCGCTATGTTCATTATGTTCCTCCATGGAGAAATATATAGCCATTGTAGAATGACTCTTTGGTTACTTGACTCTTTCTTTCCTTATTCCAAGTCTCATTGCTATTGGCTTCTCTATTTGACACTTGCATACACATGACTCTATCTTTTATGCACACCTAGACATGACTCTTCACTTAGCACACTCTAATATAAAGACACTTGTGCACACTCACACATAAGACACTTGTGCACATATACTCACATTACACTTGTACACTTGCACACATGACACTTGTGTATTTCCTACACATTATTACATTATATAAAATATTTACTCACACTCTAATCTAAGACTCAACCCTAGTCTAATATTTACAATATGTACCATGAGGGTACATTAGCATGTACCAAATAATATAATATTCTCCAACATCTATTATGGCCCACTTGATGCTATCATCAGATCAAAAATAAAAAAAAATGACAAGTCCAAGAAAAATATGAAGTCATTCCTAAACAATGAGAAACTTGTAAAAAAAGGAGTAAGACCTAGACTAAAGAGTTATCATCAAAATAAGAGCCTTGGGAAAGCTACAAAGAGTTATCAAAAAATGAGTTGGATCCCAAGGAATAGTCTAAGAATTAGAGGAAGTCCTTTTTTTCAACCAGTCATTGTTTCAAAAAATATCCATTTTCTCTACCTCTAAATCAGTTCCACAAAGCAACCCTTCCACCATTTCACCCATTTTTTTACCCTCAATGCTCCAACTCTATATCAAAATATTCCATCACTCTAATAAGCTATAACCTCCATCCATCATAAAGCATTGTAACCCATTCCATAGTGATATCCCTAGTGGATCAACTGAATCCCTTACCATTCATTAAGCCACTACATTTTTTTCCTAAAATCTAATTGCAATAACTCAATCCCTAGCCTATCTCATCTATTCTAGAAATATTTCCCTATTTCTAGTAGACCTCTGAACACAACCAACAATAATCAAAATAAGAAGTAGAGTGGTAAGCCACAAAACCTACCACATCATAGAATAAAACTATTTTTCTTTTCCAAATAGAGGGGATGATTTTGGTCAATTTCAATACCATGGTTTCTAAACCACTAGGAGAGATGTGATCATAGGACTACTAGATATCACCCATGGATATTAGCTTCAAAGATGCATTCAAAACAAAGAATTGAGTTTTCTGAGTAGAAAACCAAGTTAGTGAGCCATAAATACATGTAGGTCATGAAGCAACTAGCCACTAAGAAAAAAAATTAGATAAGCTAAGAAAATGCTCAAGAGCTTTCAAATTGAGGTCAAAGTGCTAAAGGCTTAGAAGACCCATCTTGTTGTAAAATTTTAAGAAAATAAATTCAAGTTGAAGGAAAAAAAGAAAAATAAAACAAGTAGATCAAATAAATTATATATCCTATGGAAAGGGATCATTCAATAGGCAAAGGGACTACTTCTAGCAATTCAATGTATCAAGTCCATCTCCTCTTTGAGTACAAAATCCAAAGGAAAGCTTGAGAGATTTGAAGAAACCACAAGTCCTAGGTTTTGGAAACCCTAAGCATTTCAAGCCATCCTATCCCAACCTGACCTCCTGCAATGGACTTGAACAAGAATTATGAACAAATATACCATAACTTACAATCATTTGAGTCATGGCTTCTCAACAAGTAGCACACAAGTACAACGAGTAGATCAAGACCCTGTCTTGGAGAATAGAAGAATAGAAGGGATACATTTCTTCATAGTGGCCATAGGAATTTCTTCTCCTTTAGATTTTGATGATGTATTCTTCTCAAAACAAGAATATAGGAAGTGACTAAACCAGTTAAAAACCATCAAGATACCCCGAACCTATCCATTGAAGAAAAGGTAAATGTGGCAGTGAAATCTATTTTTGCACTAAAATCACTCATCTAGAAGATCTGGGATGAGTATATCCCACCCCTCATTGAGGTTTTATATGAATTTTAAAAGTGCTAATATCACTACTCATGGATCAAAATCCTAATGGAAAAGGAGTGAAAGAAGGTCATTCAGGTAGTGGACAAGCTTTAGGCTTGACTTCATACCCAAGGGTAAAGCTACCAAGATCTAGAGTTCTATATTCAACTAGCTAAAGATCCCTTGGAAGCTTCTACTATTGTATTAGATCCTTTCACTATATTTTATGGTAGACATTTTCCAAAAACCCTAAAATTAGTAGGAAATCCAGTGTAAGGGAGGTATGACTAGAGCAACCAAACTTCCAAAAGGAGGAACTAGCCAAAAAACACCACTAGATACTAATAACCATAAATAGAGGTTGGTTAACTAGAGGATATTTTGCAATGCTACCTGTACTCATTTCCTAAGGATGAGAGTCAGTTAATTGCACATTTTATGATGATCCATCCTTTTATTTGGTGGTATTTATGGCAAATAGACTCAAACCATGTATCCCTCAATGTCATACCTCTATCTACACTTCCAAGAAAATCATAGGACACCTACAAAAAAAGAGGAGAATTTTTAATTTTGAAATTTTGATGTAGACTTATAAATAATAGGAAAAAATAGGAAAAATGAAAGATTTTTTTCAAGCCTAGCATCTGGTCTTGGGTAATTTTTCTCTCATTTTTCTATTTTGTATATTAGTCTAGACTCAGGACTTGATTCGCTACCTATATAGACCTCTAAGCCTATATTAGTTTCATATTATTGTAATTGTGCTTTTAATATGAATTCAAGGAGCTACGACTACTCCAAATTTTATCCTAGACTTTGTGTTCATATATCTTTTTGTGAAGGATTTTGACTAGCATCTATCCTAGTTTTCATAGATCTTTCAATTTATAGTCATATCAAATTGTGGCTATTTTATTTCATTTGTCATATAGAGTTGTTGTCACATATGTTCACCAATCCCACTGATATGCAAGATGGACTCTATAATCTTTGGTGCATCACCACCCTTAGCTTAGGCTAGTTACTACTTTTCTCTCTATCCCTTTTCCCTAGAAATAACCTAGTGGATTAGATTATCTTAGGAAATAATACTGGAATAAAAGCATCAAATATAACATACGAACAAGGAGTTGACCTTGATAAAAAAACCCTAGAGTTCATCGAAAGCAATTGTGTCCCACACTCCTTTGAATTTTCAATTTGGCACTCCATGCAATGCATGGGCACTGAACACCCAACAAAACCACATGTGGTTGGTCACAATACCTAGAGCATAAGGACCATTTTTGGTCCTCAAAACGTTGTTCATTTGCTCATCTAGGCCTTCACTAGCTATTGTATATAGATTTTATAGATAATGTATATTACTCATATAGACCTTAGTTGGTTGTTGCTCATATTGCTATTTTTTCTCATTGATATCTTAAACGATAATTTTTTACTCTACTCATATAGGCATTAACTGATCATTGTACATAACTTTTGTATATATTGTACATATTGCTCATTTAGGCTTTAATTGATTATTTTTCATTTTCTCATCTAGGCCTTAGCTAGCCATTTCTCATATTGCTCTCTTTGCTCATAAAGGCCTTAATTGGTTGTTGTTCACTCTCCTCGTATAAGCCTTAACTAGTTGTATATTGCTTTTATAAATATTATACATATTTTCATTTAGACCTTAACTGGTCATTTTTTACTTTCTCATTTAGGCCTTCCCTAGCCATTGTACATAGATTTTTTAATTCTTGTATATAGTGCCCATTTAGGCCTTAATTGGTAATTGTTTACGTTTTTTGTACATAGTGTAGGTTCCATCACTCATTCAATTGCAATTTAATTTTCTTACTCATCTCTCATCCCTTCTCTTTCTTCCTCCTATCCCTACATTAATTACCCAATAAAACCCTTACCTAATAAATTCATCAAAAATACTATACCATTCTAACACATAATCACTTATGATCATATGGATTTCTTACATTAGTTAGTCCTAACATAACTTATTCCCTTTACATATATTTTTATTACATAATTACTTTGTATTTTTTATTATCTCAAAGTAATCAATGTAACAAAGCACAATTAGGACATTAACAAAAATGAAACTCTATATAATTACTCTCATAAATATACCTCATAAAGGTGAACTAGTATACCACAATCCTAAAATTGATACACTCAATCATCTGCATAAGCCTCATGATTAGTTTACCACATAGATGAAATCAATACATCTAACCTACATAAAACTCTTCAAGCTAATCCCAATGCTCATAAGCCTAGCTTTGTGAGCTAGTCTCTCCTACATCCCCTCTTGTAGATGGGGAGGAGGTGGTGGCAACATATCTATAGACTACAACATTGTTTGGGTCCTCAACCTACTCCTACTCACCTAGTGTTAGGTGGTGATGGTTACCTTTGACCCTCTAACACAACTTGCTAATAGAGAATCCTATAATAAATAACTTGATATCTCTCTATTTGTGCCTCCTCTAGAGCCTCCTATATATCATATTAAGATTGCTCCTTGTACTCCCTTATGAATAGGATGATTTGATCCTAGATCACACTTGCTCCAATAACTTTACCATCTTCTCAAGCCTATTCTCTCTTTCTATATTGGACACCTTTTGTATCGCTCCAAATTTTTCACATCCTTACCTTCAGGCTATAGGATCCATACCTGGAAGGGGGATGTGAAAAGGATGGGACAATACCTCGGACTGAGAGGCCCTTTGAAGGTCCCGCCTCTCGGGGGATGGGTATAAGGGTGAATTTTTGACGGATGGTGGGTTCACCAGGAAACTTTTGAATGGCAGTTTCCACGCCTAGGTTGACAGTGAGTTTGATGTGTTCATTTTGTACTTTAATCATTCAACTCCTAGGTTTGGCCAAGATGAATCTAAACTATTCTATATGCCAATGCTGATTTAAATGAATACAAAAAATAGGAATGAGTGCTAATAACAGAGAATATGCTAGCTAGAATGTATCATACCTGATTTCGGATGTCCGATGAAGATTTTGAGTTTTGTAATGATCCAGATCACCTCAATTCATACGTAATCATCTGATATTTCATAGGATCATCTCAAATCATAGGAGGTCATCTGAGATCAGACAGAATCATCTGAAATCTGATGAATTCATGAGACGAATTCGTTAGAAACCTGCAATCACAAAAATAGGTACAAACTACTGAATATGCAACTACAAAAGCGAAGGGAAATGGCAGAAATAACTGTAAATTTGTCTAAATGACAGATCCAAATAGTAATTAAAGAGGAAAAGCATCAACTTCACAATTTATTTTGATTTTATCATACATTTATATTAGATGAGGTGAACTCCAAGATGCATAAACATAATAATTTAAGACAATGCAAAAATATAATAGAAAAATGCAGAAGAGTTAAGGAAATGCAAACTCTAGACTCTGATTGCCCCCAATCTGGACTACAGTCAGGATCGCCTCCAATCGTACGAGATCATTTGCACTCCTCGATAAGATCATCCGTAATCGTCCGAGATCATTTGTGACGATTCAAGCTAGCTTCGACTAAAAAACAGTAGAGTTCCTACAAGAAAATGCAAAATACAAAATACAGACAGTAGTGTGAGGATGCTCTAGTGAATAAGGAACTAAATCTGTAGGGAAGTCCATTAGCTAAGGGGTTCAGGGAGAATCAGGGGGATAAACTAGAAAAATCCTAGTTTATATAGGATTAGAAAGAGGTTAGGAGGTTGGGGATCATCCCAATCTAGGAGATCTCCAACTGCATAAACGCATTTCTGCCCAAGTTGGAGAGGCTGTTGAAACATAAGCTAATTATGAAAATTCAATTTTGGGACGAAATCATCTGGATGTTCTATTCCAGACGAATTCGTCAAATAGGGGGCGATTTCATCTAATCTGCGACGATATCGTCCAACGGTCAAAACAAATCCTAAAAATGGCACAAAAAATGGGGAAAGCGGGTAACAGGCGGTTAACGGGCAGTTTGGGGTTAAAATTCAAATTTTTATCTTTTATCTAAGGTTTAACCGTGCCAATTTTAGGGTGCTACATTTTTCCCCCTCTTTAGCGAATTTTCCAAAGAAAATGCGTTAAAGACGAGTTTTTCCCATTTTACGAGAAAACAAAAATATACTCAATTTTTTAGACGATGATTCTTGGTCGAATCGTACGAATGCTGATTATGGTGCCCCCTCCGTGTTTTTACCCAAATCGAACGTTTGAGGTAAAAACATGGAAAAGCAAAAATTAAAATGTTGTTGGTTTTTGAATAAAATTAAGAAAATAGGGTAAAACCCTAATTCATTTTTTTTACTATTCATTTTTACTGTTCTAGAGCTCTACAGAGAGAAAAATGGTGGAGATAGTGCACAGAGTGACAGAGGTCCGATGTGGGCTACGGGTAAGGATCTAATCCTAGTAGATTAGGTTTGATTTAACTTTGTGTAATTTGTGGATTTAAATTTTGATTTTTTGGGGCATCGCGGCCGTTTTTAGGCCATCGATGACGTCGGGATGAAATCGTCCCGATTTCGTCGAAATCATCTCTATATCGTCGATTTTGTCTGAGGGAAAAATCGATGAAATAGGGGCGATCTCGTCCAACAAGGGGCAATCCCTAAGTTGCAAAATCAGAGATGATTTCATCCGCACAAAGGACGATTTTGCCAAATTTGGGACGATATCATCCAATGGTGGACGATATCATCTTTAACTTGATTTTAAAATGTGTGTAATTTGATTTTAATGATTGATTTATTAATGAATTTTGTTGTTTTATTATTTGTTTTACAGAAAGGATTACTAAAGAGTCGAGAATGGAAATACGACGGGCTGAGAGACGACTTGGCCACTCTCGACCAGGTAGAGTGCGACCAACTAGCACGGGTCGGGCTACAGCATGTGGCAGAGATGCCACAAGTACCGACTGATATGGGACTACTGATAGCCCTAGCAGAGAGGTGGTATCTGGGGTCGTCCTGCTTTCGGTTATCGACAAGGGAGATGGCTCCCACTCTAGAGGACGTATGGAGGATCATGAGGATCCCCATACAGGGACGACTAATGATGCCTATGACCAATCAAGGCCAGGCAATGATGAGACTGACTAGAGACCTGAGCTTTGCCCTGGAGAAGGGCGAGGTGAACATCGAGTCTCTACGGTAGATGCCTGGGGCATCTAGGTTGACTCGAGTTTTGGCAGGAGTGGTCGGTGGCTTACTACTATGCCACTAGAGCGGGTGCAAACTACCGTGGGTGCTCTCAGACATAGTCTACGACATGAGAGACCACGGGTACAAATTTGCATGGGGCAACTTTATTCTATGTCGCTTGTATAGGATTTTGTATAGGGTCGTATACAAGGGAGGTTGATGTCTGGTCTTGACATCGCTACTATAGGTTTGGTGCTGGGAGCACATTACGGTGCGGAGGCCGATAGGGCTCCCATTGACAAGGGTTGACCGAGAGAGGCCTCGGGTTTTCTATTGGTGGCTACAGAGGGGGTCATAGCGATGGATAGATCTGTCAATATCACGAAGGTTGCTAGACGACCTCATCCCAGACCAGATCACCTGGAGGCTGTGGTGAGAGCACCTCGGGTGGGCAGAGGATGGGCAGGAGCTGGCTCGCATCAGGCAAGTCTGCTGGCTAAGGATGGAGCGGGGAGAGGTAGAGCTCCACTGCTATGATCGGGTACTATGGTAGTTCGGTCTATAGTAGGGGATCCCTTCTCTTAGGGATTATGAGTACTCCCAGACTATTTGGGATAGTACTACGCTGAGCGAAGCTCCAGACATGCAGTGATTCTGGAGTCAAGACACGGACGATGCCCCCATCCAACCAGTGGATGGTGATGATGTCGAGGTTGCAGATGGCTATGATGCCTGGTACGTAGGCATCCGCCCTCCTCGGATGATGAGGGCATAGGGTCCAGTGCATGTCATGGTGTGCTGGATGGGGAGGCAATGGCAGGCTACGATTGAGGCAGCACGGGGTCACGACGGGAGAGAGTAGCAGTGGTCCCCATAGGAGAGATGCCAACGGATGGGTCAGGCTCCATAGAGGCCGTGAGAGACAGGGTGGAGGGAGGAGAGACTCCCTTCATAGCAGGGGGAGAGACCACCATCACTTGATAAGGGCAAGGGTGTCGACGTAGGGGAGAGCAACAAGACAATGGCTCTCCGGGCTGAGGTTGCCCACCTTCGAGTTTAGGTGCAGTCACTGTAGGGCGAGGCTACTCAGCTCAGGGCTCAGTACAGACACTATAGGATGAGACTACATGGCTCAAGGCATGGAGCAGAGGGGCGAGCAGGGATGAGCTAGTGCGGTATATGATGCAGACAACATTCTACTAGGGGGTATACTTCCAGTTGGTTCCAGAGGGCCAGAGGGTACAACTGCCAGCCAATATTATAGAACCAATCAGGATGGGATCGATGAGGACATCCTCATGATCGACGACTAGGACTCGAGACACAACATAGACTGCTATGGGACCACCTCCTCCACGTCAGGGTAGGGGAGGAGATGAGGTTGAAATCTCGAGGGCTTATCGAGACTAGGTGGCTATAGACTGCACAGAGGTTGTATAGATTTTTGAGAGGATTGAGTATGCTAGGGTATAGATTGTGGCATACCAATCCAGTTTTGATATGATGTATATAATTTTTGTGATATATATATATATATATATATATATATATATATATATATATATATATATATATATATATATATATATGATCTTTTTGATATGACTTGTTCATATGTTTTTATGATGCTTCAATGTTTGAATTGTTTGCTTGTTTGATTGATGATTCATGTAATTATGTGGTTTGGAAATATTATAATTTGATGTCATGCTGTAAAATTTAAATAAAATAATCTGATGTAAACAATTGGTTGTTGTGGTGTGATTTGATGAAAAATAAAAAGAGACTTCTAACAATAATTTCAAAGGACATTGTTGTTGTTATAGACCATTTCATGGAGTCGTCGCTCACTCGGTCGTCAAGCTAATCCCAGTATAGAAATATTGTTAAAAGTAAAAGAGTGCTTAAGAGACTGTCTTAAGACTTTGTGTTGTAATGATGGAGATGATGATTGTTTGATGATTTGTGTTTAGATTTTCATAAAAATAGTATGCATGAGATACTAAAAGAAATATGATTTTGCTAGGCATAAATTCCTAAGTGAGAAAAGTTTTTGACAATTCCTTAGAAATTATACCATGGTTGCAAGATTGAATTTTGACACAATGACATGAAATAGAATAAGTGTTCGTTCGTTTGTAAAGCATTATTGTGGAACATAATGATGTAAGTCATATGAATTTGTTTTTAAAATAAATGGAAAATAAAATTAGAACAATGGTTTGCGCTAGGCATAGAATTTATATGTATAGACTTATACCATCATCACGAAATCCAAAGAAGAAAATAGATTTTTAGTTTTATTGCAAGATGAATTTTTGACTTTTGATAAACAGAAAAATAATAATATGAACATGTTGTTTGAAATCATTTTTGAGATTTTGTGAGAAAATGTATATAATTGCTTTTATACAAAACAAAAATTCTGAAATAAAAGGATAAAACTATTCCGAAAAGAATTACAGAAACATTTTAAATTATCTCAAAGACAAATGCAGATTTATAAGGGATCCTCATGTGCAAATGTGAGTTCATTACCGATCTTGATTTATCATAATGATACAAAATCTCTCAAATACAAATGTATGTGCGATTGTATTGTTCATTCACCAATTTTGAGCAAGATAATTTGATACAAGTAATTTGTCTTAACCAAATGAATGTTCGTTGACCATGATTTATATGCATGTAACCATACCAGACTACTATGTAAGTTAGGTTATCAAGAGCTAGCTAATCCATAAGCTGACATAGGTCTGTACAAAAGAAGGTCACTAATGTGACAGACATATCACCACGCTAGGAATTACCCAAGGCCAAGTGTGTTGGGCACAAACCACCTGTTATGGGGCTTACCTCACAGTTTTTGAATAATTGAGAATTCTAGGGATTCAAGCTCATTCACCCTTCTTTTCTTTTCAAGGGGTAGGGAAAGGATTTTATTGCATTTTGCTTTTGCGGTTCTCTTTTGCTTTTTTTTTTTTGTATGTTTGCTTGATGCTGAGATAATGATGTAATAATGCTGTGATGGTACAAAATAACATTTTTCTTTTTTCTCTTTTTCTTGAACTTTTTTTTTCTTCCTATGCTAGGGATACTTGCTCGGATTAGCTGTAGAGCAAGGGATTTTAATTTTGGGTAGGGGTGAGCTTGTCCTTTTGTCAATTCTCAAAGATCCTAAACCATGTGCATGATAGGATAGCAGGGGAAAATTTTCGCTCAAGAAACCATTTTTACTATGTAGCATCACATCGAATTTGCAATGAAATAATTTTAATGTGAAAAGATATACTTAGTTCAAGTAAATAACAAGATCAATTCTCTATGCTCAAAACTTTATTTAATGCCAATGTGGACTTTGATATAAGAGATATGAATAATCATACCAAATAAAATCAAGATATTTATTCATGTGAGTGTGAAAGTGTGGGATTCCAAATAAATGCTAATTTATCCAAAATAACTAAAAATATAACTACAATACTTCACGATTTGAGAGGTATGAAAATAAAAGATGTTTTTGAAGATTTTTTATGATTTTGATGTTTTTGATTTTAAGTTATGAATTGAAAGAAATACAAGGTGATTGTTTTTGAAACGTTTTATATAAGTGACTAAAAGGAAATAATATGCAAAACAAATATATACAATGATGAAATGACCAAGTTTTATGCATAGTAGCGTTTGAGATGCATAATGTTCATAGGTTCTTTAAGTTATTTACCATCTAAGGTAGATAATTTGTATGCTCCCGATCCAAATTTAGCAGTGATGACATATGGTCCAAGCCAGTTGGGCTCAAATTTACCTTTAAGGTTTTTAGTTGCATTAGTATTTTTTTGATTTTCTTTTAAGACAAGGTCGCCAATCTCAAAGGATCGGTGATGAACTTTCTTGAGATATGCTCTCTTAAGCTTGTTTTGGTAGGCACAAAGATGCTCCAAAGCATTGATGCACTTTTCATCTAGAAGTTCTAGCTGACTAAGTCTGCCAGCATGATATTCATCCCCTACTTCAGTATCTTGAAGTAGTAGAGCTAAAGAAGGAACTTCTAGTTCAAAGGGAAAAACGGCTTCAAAACCATAAACCAAGACAAAAGGTGAAGTTCCAGTGAGGGTTCGAATACTAGTTCGATAGGCCCACAAAGCAGGATATAATTGGATGTGCCAATCTTTACCGGATTTATTGACCAATTTTTTGAGAATTTTGATTAATGTTTTATTAGATGCTTGTGCTTGGCCATTACCCTGAGGATAATAGGGAGTAGACCAACGATGTTGAATTTTATATTTTTGACATCTTTATTTTTGAAACAAGTTCCATTATCTGAAATGAGATTGGCAAGAATTCCAAACCTACAAATAATTTGGTTAAAAATAAATTTGGAAACTTGTGTTCCAGTGCAAGAAGCTAATGGCATAGCTTCAACCCACTTCGTGAAATACTTAGTGGCGGTTATGATGAATTTGTGTCCATCAGATGACACGGGGTTGCTTTTTCCAATGATGTCTAAGCCCCATTTTGAAAAGGGCCAAGGAGATGAAATAGCCTACAATTCGTGTGCAGGTGCATGGAAAAGGTCAGTGTGTTTCTAGCACTTGTCGCAATGTCACACATAATTATGTGCATCATTTTCCATGGTAGGCCAAAAATATCCTATCCTAAGGAGTTTCTTAGCAATGGCGCTACCACTAAAATGTCCCCCACAAGATCCATTGTGGGCTTCATTCAAAGCTGATCTAGATTCTTCTAGATTCAAACATCACAATAATATGCCTTCAAAAGATCTTCTATACAAGGTATGACCAATAATCATGAAGCGACTTGCTTGTCTACGTAATAACCTACGCTGGTTGCTAGTACAACCATCAGGGAGGGTTCCTTTCTGCAAAAAAATAAATATATCAGTGTACCATGGTTCGGGAGTTGTTTCATTGATGAGAAACACATCCAAAGGTTCTAAGCATGATTTGCTTGAAGCGGGTTCCTGGAGTCAATGAATAATGATGGTAGCATATTCATCGTCTAACTCCAAGGGTAAAAGAGAAGCAGCTGCAGCCATAGCGTCAGCCGCACGATTTCTAGTTTGAGGAATAGCTTCCAAAGTAACTTGGTCAAACAAGGATAATAATTGCAAAAAATATGTTTTATATGGGCGTAATTTATCATCTCTGGTCTGATAAACATCATTGATTTGATTTATGACAAGTTTGAGAGTCATCGAAAACCAATAAATTTTTAATTTTTAGGGCCAATGCAGCTCGTAAGCCAAGGATAAGAGCTTCATATTCAGTAGTGTTATTGGTGTAAGAAAATGTTAATTTAAAGGACAGAGGTATAATATGTTTTTGCGAAGATATTAAAATAATACTCGCACCATCCCCACTCATGCATCGGGATCCGTAAAAGTATAGGGACCATTGCTCGGGATGGTCTGCCTCTAGTTTAAGGCATTCATCAGGAAAATCAATGATGAGGGGATGAGTAGACTCTAAGGGTGCAGCAGCTAATTGATCTGCTATGATTTGAACTTTAATAGACTTTTGTCCTATAAACGTGAGTTCAAACTTGCTTAGTGCAAGAACCCACTTGGCTGTGCGACCAGATAAGTACGGTCGACTCATGAGATATCACAAAGGTTCAAATTTGGCAATAACATAGGTTTTCTGACTGAGCATGTAATGTCATAGTTTCTGTGTAGAAAATACAACTGCTAGACATAATTTCTCTAATATGGTATAGTGAGTTTCATAACTGATTAACGTTCTGTTGATGTAATAATTAGCACGTTCTTTCTTCTCATCGTCAAGCTGAGCTAACATAGCTCCTAAGGTAGAATCGGAAGCAAAAATGTACAAGATAAATAGACGATCAAATCTAGGTGGGGAAAGCACTGGTGGTTTAAGGAGATATTGCTTAAGGAGTTCAAATGCTTCCTGGCATTCTTCGTCCCAATGAAAGGAGACATCTTTCTTAAGGAGCTTAAGAAAGGGTCCAGTTTTGTCCGCCAACTTATCGATGAAGCGACGAATAGCTTGAATCTTACCTTTTAAACTTCGTAATTTTGATATATTTGTGGGTGCAGGCATATCTATGATAGCCGCGATCTTGAGAGGGTCAATTTCAATGCCGCGTAAAGAGACTATAACCCCTAATAATTTATCGGATTTAACTCCAAATATGCATTTGGCTGGATTTAGTCGGATAAGATATTCTCTTAACCGATCAAATACTTTTATCAAGTCATTTAAATGATCATCTTCTTTGATAGAACGAGCTATAATATCATCTACATAATCATGTAGAATATCATGCATCATATCGTGAAAGATATAAGTCATAGCTCATTGATAGGTTGCACCTGCATTCTTTAAACCAAATGGCATTACTTTCCAACAAAAGGTTCCCTAAGGGGTAATAAATGTTGTTTTAGCCTGATCTTCAGGAACTATCTTGATCTGATTATAACCGAAAAATCCATCCATTAAGGATATCATTCCGCTCCCAGCAGTAAAATCGATGATTTGATCCATGTTGGGAAGAGGAAAATCATCTTTAGGGCAGGCAACATTAATATCTCTGAAGTCTGTGCAAACCCTAACTTTAGTGGCTTCTTTCTTAATTACTGGAACTACATTTGAGATCCATTCAACATAATCAATGGCTTGTATAAAAATGACTTTCAACAGTTTTTCTAGTTCTCCTTTGACTAGTAAGGCCACTTTAGGATGCATTTTTCTAAGTTTATGTTTAACAAGTTTAGCATCTGGATGGACTACTAGATGATGCATAACTACAAAAGGGTCCAAACCTGGCATGTCTTCATATGTCCAAGCAAAGACATCTTCATAGTCTTTAAGAAATGAAATGTATTTATCTTGTTTTTTTTGACTTAATTCTGATCCAATATTGATTATGTGAGGGTTATGTTCGGTTTCAATGTTAATTTTTATAACGTTTTCAACTTCCATATGTAAATATCTCTCAAAATTAGGTGGGGTGGGTGAAACACCCAATTCTTGTAATTCTTCCAAGGTTAGCTTGGATAATTCGTCTTGAGGAGTCGTAGCTTCAAGCTGGGCTATACTCGGTATAGAGCCATCAAAATAAAATCCATTATATAACAATTCCTCAATGGAAACATCATGAAAAATATCTCCCTCCAACTTGTCGTCGGATTCGAAAATCATTTCAGCGTAGGCGATGGATAGCATATTACAGGTAAAGGAAGTATTCTTTGCACGCAAAGAATCTTGTTTATTCAGATAATCTTGGTAACATGTAAGATGATCCTCATCCTCAAATGGGAAGGGCTGACCTTTACTAGGAAATAGGCCCGCACCACATAGGGCAGGCCATGGTTCTACCTCAAAAGGTTCTTTCATACCATTTTGGAAAGGTCCCAAACCTTTCCTTTTATATCCTAATTTAAGCATTATGGGCTTAGCTTTAAGATACCCATTAGCAAAATAGCATCTAGCATATCCATCACAATGTGTCTTAATGTTTCTGGGTATTCTTCCCCAATCATATCCCTTATAAATAAAAGCACAACTCCCGACTTGGTAGATACTTCCCATAGGTCGTGGGAGGCCCAAGGTACGAGGAGAGGGTGGGAGTTTATTTAAAAGAAGGGAAGTTTGCATGGCGGTGTTGGTTTCTTCTGATATAAGAATTTTAGATAAATCGGGTAAGAGCTCATCAGTAAGAGCATAAGAGGTAGAAGGAACATTTCCTACATCGTCGGATGTGGAAAGGATTCCTGTAGTGGATGTAGATGTTATAGGGATATCAATGGGTGAGTCTATAGGTATGGAAGATATAGGAGTAAAACAAGAAGCATTGGTTGTAATTTTAGGATCTTTTCGAGGTCCTAATGTGGTCTATTTAGAAGATGGTTGAGCTATATGTATAGGTGTAGTTGAAAGAGTAGATGATGTTATGGGTGTGTGTTTCACACGTTTGGGCAGATGATGAGAATTAGGATGTGTGGATGACAGGGTAGGGCAAAATTGAACTCCAACAGGTTCTTCCAAAGCACACATATCAAAGGGTCTAGTATCACCATGAATGGTAACCAACTAATTTTTAAATTTGAATTTAACATACTGATGTAAAGTGGATGGAACTGCTCGCATCGCGTTGATCCAAGGGCGACCCAAAAGTATATTGTACGATGCAGGGCAATGTACAATAAACATGGTCGTATCTAGGGTTCGAGGACCAACTTGCAAGGGTATAGTAATGACTCCACACATTTCTTGTGTTTCGTCATTGAAGGCTTTTATAATCATATCAGTTCTTTTCATTTTGTCACTTCTAAACCCAAATCATTGGTAGAATTCAAAAGTGCATCTGTTTAAAGATGAACCATTATCAATCAAGACTCGTTTAACAGCTACATCTCCAATTAGGGCAGTAATATATAAGGGGTTATCCTTATGTAGACTATGTTGCGGTATATCTCTATCCCGAAAGTCAATACAATCGACTTCTCGAGTTATGATAGTATTAGACATGGATTTAGGTTGAATATTTTTTGGTACCATCATTTGGCTTAATGTGAGCATTAATTCATCCCTATGGGTAGGAGAAGACCTTAAAAGATCCAAAAGGGAAATTCTAGCTGTAGTATTTGATAATTGTTCATTAATATTATAAGGAGGATTAGGTTGAACATTAGGCGCATGATTACCTTTATTGGGATTTTTCAAAATGAATGGAGCTGATCCATCGTTCTAAGTTTGATCCTGTTGAGATTTTTGAGCCTGTTGTCTGGTAAAAGCTCTGATGGTTCCTACAATATTATTTTGAGGATGATGAATTGGTCTCGGTCTAGCATTTATGGCTTGTTCATTAGAAAGTATTTGGTGAGAAGATGGCCTAGTAGTGATTCTTCTAGGAAATGATTCTTCTAGAACCATAGAACTTGTGATAGGTTGAATAGGATATGATTCATATTTAGAACTATTCGATTGATTTGAGGTGATTTCCATGTCGCTTTCAGTCTCATATTCGGTGTCACTAAGATCAAGTATCCGAATATTATGCAGAGGTCTATTCGTAACTATGGATAAAGTTGTGTCAAAGACTTGAGGATCATGAATAGGTAATTGTCCACTAATAGTCCCTACATATTGGGTAGGAGGGGGAACATTATGATGCTCAATTTGATTAGCCACCTTTTTACAATGCTTTGGTAAAGGATGTTGGAATATATCCAATGATTTATTGGCATTCTGATTCTAATTTTGAGGGATATTCTTTTGAGCATTATTAGACGAATTTTGTTTAGGTTGGAAGGCTTGCACCTCCATCTCATTGTTATCAATTAAATCTTGTATTTTATGTTTTAATATTTTACAAGAGTTGGTAGCGTGTCCAGGTCCTCTATGGAAATCACAATGTAAATCAGCTATGTATCCGGGTATGGTTGGATCAGGTTCCCGGATAGTTGGTAATTGGATCAAACCTCATGCTAGTAATTGCGGGAGAATAGTTGATAAAGGTTGATTTAACCTAGTAAATTCTCGGGGTGGTTTATCAGGAGGTTTCAATACAAACTTCTTTGTTGTTTTCATAGTATTAACATTGGCAATGTTTCTGCTATCAGTGACTCCGTCACCCACAACTTGTTTATTTTTATATTGATTTCCGGATGTTTTCTCATCATCTTTCTTTTTGATCTGACCTCTTCTAATGAGAGCATCTTCCACCCTTCGAGCTAAATCTATAGCTTGATCGAAGGTGGTCAAGGTAGCAGTTGATAATTCATAGGATAGTTGTTCTTGTAAATTATTGATAAAAATATCCAACATTTCCGATAAGGTAACACAAAGTGTAATTTTCCTATCAACTACCTCCATCGAGCTAAGAAGTCAACAAAACACTCATCTTTGTCTTGTTTTAGGTTGTACAAATATTTAATGGTTACATGCATTTCAATATAGGAACTAAATTGATGCACAAAAGACTCAATGGTCTCTTCGAAATTTCTCAAATAATGAGTGGGCAATTGATAATACCACTCCAATGCCATCCCCCCTAAACTTTTCGGGAACATTTTTAGTAATAACAAGTCATCATGTGATATGTCATGACATGTTATCCTAAACATACGAAGGTGCTCTATGGGATATTCAGTTTTGATGCAGGAGCATCCGGTGGCAGTAGAGCAATCTTGCATCAACAAAATTTTTTTTCTAAGTGTTTGCCTTGGTGTCGCGATATCGCGACCGAAAAAGAGTTGCGATATCATGACATGTCGCGTTTTCACGACTCGGCCAAGAGAGAGAAGGTGCGGGGCGAAAATGTCATGTTCACGACATGACCAGAAACAAGAAAGAGCAGAAGCACGGTGAAAATGTCACGATTTCACGACATGTCACGAAATCGCGACCAGAAGCAGGTGAGATAAGGTACTGATGAAAATGTCACGATTTCATGACATGTCGCAAAATTGCGACCGTCGCGAAATCGCGACCAGGAGAAGCCAGGGGAAGGTACCAATGAGAATGTCACAATTTTGCGACATGTCGTGAAATCATGACTGTCGTGAAATCGCGACCGTCATGAAATCACGACCAGGAGCAGCCAAGGGAAGATACCAATGAGAATGTCTCGATTTCGTGACATGTCACGATTTTGTGACCGTCACGAAATCGTGACCAAAAGCAACCGAAAGATGATGCCGATGAAAATGTCACGATTTCGTGACATGTCGCGAAATCGCGACCAGCAGTAGGAGGGAGAAGATGCCAAAGAAATTGTCGTGATTTCACGACATGTCACGAAATCGTGACCGAAACAGAAAAGCGGAGGCATCCGAAGGCAAATGTCGTGATATCGCGACATGTCGCGATATCGTGACTTGAAGATAAGAAAGGCAGCGAGGAAGGAAAATGTCGCGATATCGCGACATGTCGCGATATCGCGACAGAAAGGCAGAGAAGGAGCCAGAGACAGAAAAGTGTCGCGATATCGCGACATGTCGCATTTTCATGATGAAAAGGCAGAGAAGGAGCCAAAGGCAAAAAAATGTCGCGATATCGCGACATGTCGTATTTTCGCGCCCGAAAGACAAGCCGAAGACGAAGAGTCGGAAAGGGAGACGTTTCGAATACCTGGACGACGAAGCGACACGGGAAGGCGAAACGAAAGGTTCTGGAAGAGGAAACGAAGGGCCACCAGCTGGAAATGGAGCGTCACCTGAGAACCTTTAAAAAGGAGAGCAAAGGCATGCACAAAGGGAAATTGGCTGGAACGATAATATTTTTTTTGTATTTCCAGATTTGAGAAATTCTGTAAAGGCGCAACTCTTCTACGACTTATGTAATATTATGTTGTGACTGTAATACTCTATTGTAATAGTAATTCTCTGCTGCATTTGAATAAAATAAAACTATTTTTCTTCTCTGTAATTTTGGCTCTCTATCAAGTGGTATCAGAGCGGGAGTTCCTGAGTGTGTGAGCAGACCGCCGAAAGTGAGGCAGCTTGCACCAGGACAGGTGGAAGGATTCTGAGAAGAGAGAACGAGAGTGCCTGGGTAGTGTAAACAGAGCGCCGAACGTGAGGCAGTTTGCACCAAGACCAGTTGAGATTTGCGAGAGAGGTGAGCAGTATGCCTCCAAAAAGAAATCGTGGTCACGGGAGAAATGTGGCGCAGGATGAAGATTTCAGAGCGTTGCAGAGGCAAGTGCAAGCCCTGCAGGAAGAGTTGCGAAAAAGGGCCGAACCAAAGGGAGAAGACCAGAGTGACGATGAATCCTGGGAAACTGAGGATCCATCAGATGATGAAGAAGCATTGGATCCTTATGAAGCTAGATTGTTGAAAGCTCTATCTCAGGCAGGGAAGAGACCGAAGTTTGATGTCTCTACATATTCTGGGAATCTCAACCCAGAAGAGTTGATTGACTGGATCAACGATATGGAGGAATACTTTGAGTATGAGGAGGTTGCAGATCCAGATCGGATAAAATTTGCAAAAGCAAAATTGAAAGGCCATGCTAGTTTATGGTGGAAAGGAGTACAACTCGAAAGAAATAAAAATGGAAAAGAAAAGATAACCAGATGGGACCGAATGGTGGAGAAACTAAAGAGATAGTTTATTCCCATAGATTACGAGTTGGATCTGTTGAGGAGGATGCAAAGTTTGAGACAATCAGGCAAGTCTGTCCAAGAATACATAGAAGAATTCTACAAGATCTCCATCAAGAGCGGCCATTCGGGGGCTAATAAGGAGAAAGTAGCCAGATACATCAATGGGTTGAGAATGAACATTCAGGAAGAACTCAGCTTGATCAAAATAGCCACCATAGAAGATGCGTATCAATTGGCCTTAAAGGTTGAAGAGAAACTAAACCGAAGATTTGAAGGCAAACAGAGAGGAAGGGATCATGGTGGAAGAACCGATGGAGGAAATTACAGAGGCCAGAAGAAGACTGGGGAAACAAGCAAACCCCAGGAACAGAAAAAGGAGAATACCTACCACCCGTGTGATCAGAACAATGGCTACCAGAGAGGAAGAGGTAGACCTGGATGTGGGTATGGAAGAGGGGTATTCCGTGGAACCTGTTTCTAGTGTGGAGAAGAGGGACACCGGTCATACGAGTGTCCTCAACACCAAGAAAGGATGGACAAGAGACCTGAGGGTCATGCCAGAGCTGCTATGGTAGATGAAGGTGCAGAGTCAGAACACTCTGAAGAAGCAGAAGGAGGAGAAGTGCTGATGACAAGAAGAGCACTGTTGAATGACGAAAAAGAACCAGAACAGAGGAAGAGTCTGTTTCGCATGAGGTGCAAATGTGCAGGGAAGGTCTGCAATGTTATCATTGATAATGGTAGCACAGACAACTTAGTTTCGAAAGAGATGGTTACTAAGTTGAAATTGGGAAAGAGGAAGCACCCGCATCCATATCGGATTGCGTGGTTGCAGAAAGACCACGAGCACTTGTCAGTGAATAGTGCTTGGTCAAATTTCACATTGGGAATTATCAAGATGAGGTCCTATGTGATGTTTTGCCGATGGATGCTTGCCATTTGTTGTTGGGAAGACCATGGCAATTTTACGGACGTGCAGTGCATGATGGGCATGCAAATACGTACTCTTTGACGAAGGATGGAGTACGTCACAAATTGAAGCCATCGAAGGAAGTGGATGAGAAAGTGTGCGGTAGTGCCGAGATCTGTCTGGTGGATGGAAGACAGTTTTTGGATGGTCTGAAGAGGGATTCAATGTGTTATGCATTAATCCCTACTGTTAAGAAAGAACAGTACATAGATGTTCCAGCAGAGGCCGAACACCTGTTAGAAGAATTTCCAGACATCATATCAGATAATGTGCCTGAGGGTTTACCACCGATGAGGAAAATCAGTCACCATATTGATTTGGTACCTGGATCTAGTTTACCCAACAAGGCAGCCCACAGAATGACTCCTATGGAAAGTGAGGAGCTGAGCAGGCAAGTCCATGAGTTGTTGAAAAAGGGACTGATTTGAGAAAGCTTGAGTCCATGTGCGGTACCTGCAGTACTAGCACCAAAGAAGGATGGGGAGTGGAGGATGTGTACAGACTCCCGAGCTATAAACAAGATCACCATAAAATACAGATTTCCATTACCAAGGATGGATGATATTATGGACTGTTTGAGTGGAGCCAAGTACTTCACCAAGATTGACTTGAAGAGTGGCTACCATCAGATTCGGATCAGAGAAGGAGATGAGTGGAAAACTGCTTTCAAAACCAGAGAAGGTTTGTATGAGTGGTTGGTCATGCCATTTGGGCTAACCAATGCACCAAGCACATTCATGCGGTTGATGAATGAAGTGCTGAAGGAGTTTTTAGGCAAGTCTATTATTGTCTATTTGGATGACATTTTGATATTCAGCAGAACCCTGGAAGAGCACCTGGTGCATATCAGGAGGGTTTTTGAGAAGCTGAGGGAAGAACAGTTGTTGATCAACTTGAAGAAGTGCAATTTTGTGAAGAAGGAGTTGGTATACCTGGGATTTGTCATCTCAGTTGAAGGTCTAAAAATGGACCCAGAAAAGGTGAGGGCTATCATTGAATGGCCTACTCCAAGAAGCACTTTTGAAGTGAGATCATTTCATGGTCTAGCCAGTTTTTATAGGAAATTCATCAAAAATTTCAGCAGTATTTGTGCACCCCTTACGAAAACAATGAGAGGGGATAGGAAAGACTTTAAGTGGACCCTAGGAGCAGACAAGAGCTTTGATATGTTGAAGAAGAAGGTCACTGAGCAACCTATTTTAGCACTTCTAGATTTTAACAAGGTATTTCAGGTGGACTGTGATGCCAGTGGCAGTGCCATAGGAGCTGTGCTTGAGTCAAGAAGGCAAGCTTGTTGCTTACTTCAGTGAGAAACTCAATGAGGCCAGGAAGAAGTATTCAGTGTATGACCAAGAATTCTATGCTATAGTTCAGGCCTTGAAGAAGTGGAGACATTATTTGCTGCCAAAATAGTTTGTGTTATATACTGATCATCAGGCCTTACAGTATATAAATAGCCAGGGAAAACTGAACCAGAGGCACTTGAAGTGGGTTGAGTTTCTACAGAGTTATTCCTTTGTGTTGAAGCACAGGAGTGGAAAGTCCAACAGAGTTGCAGATGCCTTGAGTAGAAGGCAGAGTTTGCTGATAGAAATGAAGGTGGAAGTGTTGGGATTTGATGAATTGAAGGGTTTGTACCCTGAAGATCCCGATTTTGCAGAAGCCTGGAAGGCTTGCTTGGCACCAGTTACCCTGGACAGAACCAAGTGGTTGGATTTTCTGATCCAAGATGGAATGTTGTTCGAGAGGAAACCAGATTATGCATTCCAAGAAGTTCCATGAGGGAAAACCTAGTCAAAGAAAAACACAGTGGAGGATTGGCTGGGCACTTTGGTCGAGATAAGACCATTGCCCTTGTGAGCGAGAATTATTATTGGCCGCAACTACAGCAAGATGTGCAAAAATTTGTGCAGAGCTGTAGAGTCTGTCAGATGGTGAAAGGTGTGAGACAGAACACCGGATTATATCAGCCGTTACCTGTACCAGAGAAACCATGGGAAGATGTCAGCATGGATTTCATTCTTGGTCTACCAAGGACACAGAGGGGAAATGATTCCATATTTGTGGTAGTTGACAGGTTTTCAAAGATGGCACATTTTATCCCTTGTCAGAAAACTAATGATGCAGTTCATATTGCAGGTTTGTTTTTCAAAGAGGTGGTACGACTGCATGGTCTACCGAAGAGTATCATTTTCGACAGAGATACCAAGTTTGTTGGGTATTTCTGGAGAACCCTATGGAAGAAACTAAAGACAGATTTGAAATTCAGTTCAGCATACCACCCACAGACAGATGGGCAAACAGAGGTGGTAAACAGAAGTTTGGGTAACCTATTGAGGTGCTTGATAGGAGATAAGCCCAAAGGATGGGATCTGATTTTGCCGCAGGCGGAGTTTGCATATAACAATTCTGTCAACAGGAGTACCAACAAATCTCCATTTCAGATAATATATGGAAGCAGTCCAAGAAATGTTTCCGAGTTAAGGAAGCTGAATACAGGGGAAAAGTGCAGTGTCGAGGCTGAGGATTTTGTAGAGCATCTGAAGAACCTGCATGAAGAAGTGAAGAAGCATATTGCTAAAATGAATACGCAATATAAGACGAAAGCAGACCAGAAGCGACGGTTTAAGGAATTCAAAGTGGGAGATGAAGTGATGGTCCATCTGAGAAAAGAAATATTTCTTGCTAAAACCTATAACAAACTAAAGATGAAGAAGTTTGGACCATGCAGAATCCTAGCAAAACGGGATTCAGGCAATGCGTATGAAGTAGAATTGCCAAGTGGGCTTAACATATCACCTGTCTTTAACATTTCAGATTTAGTGAAATACCATGAGGGGGATAGTAGTGAGACACCAAGCGCAGAGTTGTGGAGTAGTCCAACGTCTACTCCAACCACAGATGAGATTGAGGAAATACTGGACACTCAAGAAGGCAGAAGTACCAGAAATAGATAGTATTTTGAATATTTGGTCAAGTGGAAGGGCAGACCGGTAGAAGATGCAACTTGGTTGTCTAAAATGGAGGTTGACCGCCTGGGTCTCCCTCTAATAGTTCAGAAGTGAGGATCACTTCTCAATCTACCCCGGATGTCTGATGCAGGAGCATCCGGTGGCAGTAGAGCAATCTTGCATCAACAAAAAATTTTCTAAGTGTTTGCCTTGGTGTCGCGATATCGCGACCGAAAAAGAGTCGCGATATCGTGACATGTCAAAAACAAGAAAGAGAAGAAGCACGGTGAAAATGTCACGATTTCGTGACATGTCGCGAAATCACGACCAGAAGCAGGTGAGAGAAGGTACCGATGAAAATGTCGTGATTTCGCGACATGTCGTGAAATCGCGACCATCGCGAAATCGCGACCAGGAGCAGCCAGGGGAAGGTACCGATGAGAATGTCACGATTTCGTGACATGTCGCGAAATCGCGACCGTCGTGAAATCGTGACCAGGAGCAGCCAGGGGAAGATACCGATGAGAATGTCGTGATTTCGCGACACGTCGCGAAATCGTGACCAAAAGCAACCGAAAGATGATGCCGATGAAAATGTCACGATTTCACGACATGTCGCGAAATCGCGACCAGCAACAGGAGGGAGAAGATGCCAAAGAAATTGTCGCGATTTCGTGACATGTCACGAAATCGCGACCGAAACAGAAAAGCGGAGGCGTCCGAAGGCAAATGTCGTGATATCGCGACTTGAAGATAAGAAAGGCAGCGAGGAAGGAAAATGTCGCGATATCGTGACATGTCGCGATATCGCGACGAAGATGCAGAGAAGAAGCCGGAGAGAGAAAAGTGTCACGATATCGCGACATGTCGCATTTTCGTGATGAAAAGGCAGAGAAGGAGCTAGAGACAGAAAAGTGGCGTGATATCACGACATGTCGCATTTTCATGACAAAAAGGCAAAGGAGCAGGAGACATAAAAGTGTCGCGATATCGCGACATGTCGCATTTTCACGACGAAAGACAGAGAAAGAGCCAAAGGCGGAAAAATGTCACGATATCGCGACATGTCGTATTTTCACGCCCGAAAGACAAGCCGAAGACGAAGAGTCAGAAAGGGAGACGTTTCGAATACCTGGATGACGAAGCGACACGGGAAGGCAAAACGAAAGGTTCTGGAAGAGGAAACGAAGGGCCACCAGCTGGAAATGGAGCGTCACCTGAGAACCTTTAAAAAGGAGAGCAAAGGCATGCACAGGGGAAAATGGCTGGAACGATAATATTTTTTTTTGTATTTCCAGATTTGAGAAATTTTGTAAAGGCGCAACTCTTCTGCGACTTATGTAATATTCTATTGTGACTGTAATACTCTGTTGTAACAGTAATTCTCTATTGCATTTGAATAAAATAAAACTATTTTTCTTCTCTGTAATTTTGGCTCTCTATCAAGTTCCTTTATATATAGGTAGGACAGGCATAGGAAAGTGTTTGGGATATGGTTGTGCTACAACTATGGGATCTAGAGGTTGATTACACATCTCTCGATAATTGTATGAGGGACGATAGGGATCTATGTGGTCCATTCCAGAGACTAATTGTTTCACCATGGCTTCCAGATTACCAGTTTGTCCACCATATTGGTTTGGTGGTACATGAGTATGGGATTTGTGAGTGTAGGAAGGCGGGACATAAGGATTAGATGCTATATTGTTGTTATGCAAATGATTGGTAGGAAGAGTATTATGAAGAAGATTTGTTGTAGCATTATGTTGTATCCCAGATTGTTGGAAATTGGTATTTGGTTTTGTTTTAGGATTTTGTTGATTTGAGGTATATTGATCAATAGCTTGGAAAAATAGAGCAGTGAATGAAGGTTTCTTTTGTGTGGGAATAACCCTTGGCTTGGTAACAGGCACTCTAGGTGGTTGGGTAACCTGTTGTTGTTGCATGTTCTGGATTATAGTAGCCATGTCCAAATTGGACGGTACAGCTTGATCACTCTCTTGATCAACGAAGGACAGGGGATTAGTGCGTGTGTGATAGATGTCTTCTAGGGTTGCTTGAGTGTCACTAATTTGATCTTTGTCCATATGGACTGCTTTATTAAGAGTGCCAATATTAGTATTGAGGAACTTCCAAAAATGTTCCATGTTCTCAAAAGTGACAACTCCTTCTGGAGATATTTTAGGAGATGAGGATCCTTCCTCTCTATCATTTTCTTTTTGTTCATTTGCGTCCACAAATTCTTCTTCTTGTTGATTTAAGGTTCATTCTTCCTGAATTAGGTCTTCAAGAAGGGCATCTAGTTTTTTTATGGTTTTTCCTAACCAATATTCTTCTACTTCAATTTGTTTTCCATTCCTGAGTCTAGTCATTATGTCTAAATTTAGATTTTAGCAAATATATATTAATATATTTGCAACAGATTTTGGGAGGTATATATTTTAATTATATACCTACTATAATGCTTAAAAGAAAATGTTTTTATTTTTTGTTATGACTTTGTTTTTTTATTTATTTATTTTTGTTTTATGCTTATAAAGACAACAAACAGTACACTAAATAGAAGAAATAACAATACTAAAAGAATAGCATAGTTTTCTAAAAATAGTTTATAGATATCATTGATAGGATCAAGTTCATCAAGAGTCATAAAATGCTCCTCTTCAAATTGGAAATGGTTTTTCAAGAACTTGAGAAAGTGTGCTATAGTGATATTATCTATTTCAGATTCTGTCTTGTAAAAATAAATCTCATGGAAATACTCTTGATATAACATAGCTCTGGGAACTCTATTCCATCTTTGTCTATTCGTAAGAACGACCTCTTGGTCCTCTATACGAGACATAAATTTATGTACTACAGCTGCATTATCGAGGTATTCCTCAAAGGTATACAACTCAGAAGACACAAGGGCTCTTTTATCTGCTAACCACCTATGGCAAGCTCTCTGAAGTTCATGATATAAGATCACTTGATTGGGATCTAGGATTCTATCTAGGAAAAACCTCTTAATTTGCCTAAGTTATGTTGTCCTAGATCCAATGATACCCAATCTCCTATCAAGTTCGTCCCACAAAGGTTGAACCCTATTTGTTTGAGGTACTCTAAGCACAGAAGTAATCTCTATAGCTGCTAATTGATTTTCAACATTAATGGTGACAACTCATCTTTTATTATAGTCTACCATCTAAATATGATATGCATTTTTTTTTAAATTCTAAATGCATTTATGTTTTGTTTTTTTTTTTCTTATTTTTATTTTCAAAAGGTTTTTATTTTCACGTCGGGTTCACCAAAATGTATCGCTCCAAATTTTTTGCATCCTTACCTTCAGGCTATAGGATCCACGCCCGAAAGGGGGATGTGAAAATTATGGGACAATACCTCGGACTGAGAGGCCCTTTGAAGGTCCCGCCTCTCGAGGGAGGGGTATAAGGGTGAATTTTCGATGGATGGTGGGTTCACCAGGAAACTTTTGAATGGCAGTTTCCATGCCTAGGTTGACAGTGGGTTTGATGTGTTCATTTTGTACTTTAATCATTCAACTCCTAGGTTTGGCGAAGATGAATCTAAACTATTATATATGCCAATTCTGATTTAAATGAATATAAAAAATAGGAATGAGTGCTAATAACAGAGAATATGCTAGCTATAATGTATCATACCTGATTTCGGATGTCTGATGAAGATTCTAAGTTTTGTAACAGTCCAGATCACCTCAATTTGTACGTAATCGTCTGATATTTCACAGGATCATCTCAAATCATAGGAGGTTGTCTGAGATCATATAGAATCGTCTAAAATCTGATGATTTCATGAGATGAATTCATCAGAAACATGCAATCACAGAAATAGGTACAAAACACCGAATATGCAACTACAAAAGCGAAGGGAAATGACAGAAATAACTATAAATTTGTCTAAATGACATATCCAAATAGTAATTAAAGAAGAAAACCATCAACTTCACAATTTATTTTGATTTTATCATGCATTTATATTAGATGAGGTGAACTCCAATATGCATAAACATAATAATTTAAGACAGTGCAGAAATATAATAGAAAAATGCAGAAAAGTTAAGGAAATGCAAACTCTAGACTCTGATTACCCCCAATATGGACTACAGTCGGGATCACCTCCAATCGTACGAGATCGTCTATGCTCCTCGACAAGATCATCCATAATCATCCGAGATCGTTTGCGAAGATTCAAGCTAAGCTTCGACTGAAAAATAGTAGAGTTCCTGTAAGAAAACGCAAAATACATAATACAAAAAATAGTGTGAGGATGCTGTAGTGAATAAGGAACTAAATCTATAGGGAAATCTGTCAGCTAAGGGGTTCAGGGAGAATCAGGGGGATAAACTAGAAAAATCCTAGTTTATATAGGATTAGGAAGAGGTTAGGAGGTTGGGGATCATCCCAATCTAGGAGATCTCCAATAGGGAAATATCCAACTGCACAGACGCATTTCTGCCCAAGTTGGAGAGGATGTTGAAATAGAAGCTAATTATGAAAATTTGGTTTTGGGACGAAATCATCTGGACATTCTGTTCCAGACGAATTCGTCAGATAGGGGGCGATTTCGTCTAATCTGTGACGATATCGTCCAACGGTCAAAACAAATCCTAAAAATGGCACGAAAAATGGGGAAAGCGGGTAACAGGTGGTTAACGGTCAGTTTGGGGTTAAAATTCAAATTTTTATCTTTTATCTAAGGTTTAACCGTGCCAATTTTAGGGTGCTACACCTTTACTCTCAAAAGATCACCTTTATCCATGCGACATCCCTCTCGGATGTGAACTAGTCCATTTGCTCCTTGATCAAGGATAGTCTACAAACTTAATAAGTCTCCACCTAATTCCTCTCTCTATTCACCTATACGAGTTATATTTATAGGTATGTCAACTCCCTCCTATGCCTCTCATACTTTATCACCAGTAACCACTCATACCCCCTCATCCATGACTTCCTCTCCTCTATAATTTGCTCCCTATTCTCAATAACCTGTTGCATCTCATCTATCTTCTATAAAAGTACCACTAGCTCCTTTGGCATCACCTGCACCACAATTCTACTTACCCTTACCTTAGAAGTGCATGTATCCATCATCATATCTAGCCATCCTCTTATTTTCCCTCCCACCTCTACTCTTACCTTTGAGGGCTCATATTTTCTTAATGACACCAACACTACCCTCTCAAGCACTACCTTCACCATCCTTGGATCTAGATCTACCCCTTCCTTGGCTTGCTTATCTTAATGCATCCTCTAGGAGTACCTCTAGGTTTTATTCATATTTTCACTCATAAATATTTATTGCTTGAGAGGTACTAGTGGTGAAACTTAGATTGGCCAAATCTTACAGTTCTATCAATATTAACCTTATTCCACACCTAGGTCATCCACTCCTAGATAAAAAATAGGTGGATCATCTCAACCCTCCTTGTAGAAGCTCATCAAGTTTGGACAAGTTCCCACATTTGGTGGCTTCAATTTACTCTCTAGTACCACATGTCTAGAGTCTCTAGCATCCATTTAATAATGATGAACTATAATATAATTGTATCATATCTCTAGAGATCTCACTCTGCCTAGTTCAATATCAGCTACCTAATATTGTGTATTCTATCTAGATTGTACTTATCATTTTACACCTTAGAAGTAGTTACCATGCCATCCATATGACCTAGTGATGTAGATCATAAACACTTAATGTACTAATTCCAATGAGCCCCTGAATACCCTCTGTATTGTCTCAAATTGGTGTTATCATTTTACACTATTGGAATTTCTACATCTACATATCCTATAGTCATAGAGGCCATATCATTGTAATATACTCCCAACACCCCACCTATAGAAGTGTGCAACATGCCAAGCTCTTGAACCCCCTATATGTGATCTTCTACAAGGTCCAATACAAGCATGCCAAAAAGAATGGTCTTCATGTAGATCAAAATTTTTGAACCCTTATCTAGGCAATAAATCTTGTATATCCCCATGGCATGATTCATCGAATCATATGACAAATAAATAATCCAAAAGTGAAATCATATAACAGGCATATCCTAACATCCAAATGATGGACTAGGAACATGTTATCAATATACACTTTGCTCCTTGTCATCTCAAAACTATCACCTATTAGATTTTACAATGCTTGTGTATTACCTCGCATCCAATACATCTACCTCCCTAATATTCATACTTTTATAATTTTCCATAAATCCTCTAGTGTGATAAACATCTCACTTGTCGAAAGGAAAAAGGTGGACTCAGGGTACCACCACTCTTTCATACTGGTCAACTTTTCTTGATCAAACTCGATCTTAGGCATCTCCATCACTTGGAGAAGCCCCATGGAAGCTAGTATCATCATGTCCCCTAGCGTGATAATACCTACTAGCTCCTCTAGGACCTATGGTCACCACTCTCATTGCTCTAGTATATCCAACCACAAAACTATACATGACTATCATTAGCATCTTTCCCTTACTTTATTCACCCTCCCTACCATATTTCCCCTCTATCTCCCTTAATTGGCATAATATATCTTTTGGCATAGCAACATGTCTTGGGGTGCAAAAATATTCCTAGATGTAAAATTGTACTCTTATTTTGTGAGCCATGATTTTATGGCCTATCAACATAGCTCATAAGGCATAAATTTAGGGAACTTGTGATATTGTGCCTCACAAAAAACTAGTATCCTATCCATGTGTAAATAGAAAAATAAAAAAATCATGCATGAGTGGGAATCAATTGTCTACCTAGGCACCCTCACCTATCGCTCCTTCCTCACCCCTTGCTATCGTTGCTAAATGCACCAAACACACCATTCTTTCCTTGAAATAGAGCTCTCATTCTCCTCTTGTTTAGGGTAAAAATGTATCAAATTTTACTCTTTTTTCTCTTTTAACCCCATCCTTTATTTTCCCTCCCTTCACTTTTTTTCTCTCCTCATATTATCTATCTTGTCTCACATTTTTATCCCTTTCATATTTTCTTAATATTTCTTTCCTTTTAAAACTCAAGGGGGCACCTTGGCTAGGGCATCAATAAATTAATGCCCCATGAAGAGGCAATTTTATTTCAAAGTTCTTGAAATTGCATGATTTTCACACTATTGCTTTGCTTTAGCTCAGTGATCATCGAAAAAACATTATTCCTCAAAACTAAGATTATTTACTATTGTTTTTGACATATGTATTAAATAATAAATGAATAAAAAAGGGGACAAATGTAGATACCTAAAATTAGATTACTCAATTTGTCAAGCTATCAATCAGGAATGTAAATGACATAATTCAAGTTTTTTGGCTCCAATTTTTTAAGCTTTCTTCCTTAGAGAAAATCATGGATCAAGATTTGAAGACATGATTTCATGTTAGGTGGTTTCTCACTCAATTTTTGACCCTGCACTCATCCAACCTAGCTAGACCTACAATGGTCAAATTGGTGGTATCACAATCTCATAATTGTAAGGCTACAATTTTGAAGGAACAATTCCATGGCCTGAGGGTCAAACACAATTTTTTTTGGATCCTCTGCCCCTCTCAAACATTGTGTCATTTATAAAGATATCTTCTTTGGATACCTGCCACCTATGTTTGTCCTTCAAGGTTGTATTTTTGGATTTTTCGTATCATGTCCAAAAATTCAAGTTTAAAATCCTTTTCTACCCTTCCCATCATTCATGAATTCCCCAAGATTCTCCTCCCAAGGCCAAATGATCTATAAATTGAGGCCTTGGATCCCCTACATAACACTCATTCTCAAGTTAAGGAAATTTTGTCATTTTGATTACTAAATATCTCATTTGCTCTCATTGTGTTCTCATCATGTTCTCATTGTGCTCTCATCTCAGTTATTAAAGGTTTCATATGGGTAAGGGAAAATTTCACCAACTTCCTTTGGTTGTCATATCTTCAAATTTACCTTCTTTGTGATCATTTGCTTTTATTTGGCATACTAACATCTTCAATTTGATCATATTTATTACTCTTTTTTTACCTTGGTTATAATCATCTTTTATATGTTTAACTTAAAAATTAAGTGCTTACTTGTCATATTTGCAATCCAACAAAATTTCATCCTCAAAATTTGTACTAATTGAATCTCAACTCTTGGCCTTGACAACACCTTGTGCAGGGTAAAAATATATCTTGACTAGTTTAAGGTGCAATTATACCTGTTCAAGACTTGGGGGCAAAATTTTTCCCTCCTCCCATACTATTTGGTACCTTAGCCCCTTTTTCTACCCTCTCCTACCCCTAACCAGTCCTTGCCCACTTTGACTTATTCATTTTGCCCTTGTTGTCTTCCATTTCATCTCTTAGGAAACAATGCATCATATCATGTACAAGGCATGATTTTGCCTGTCATACCAACTTAAGTCACTACCATGCACAACCCCTTTTATAGCACTATTATAGTCTTAAATAGACCTATCCATATAATATCTAATTAGGCTACAAATATTTTTAGCCTACACTTTGCCTGAATTACATTTTTTTCATAGGGAGGGATCATGCTATAAAATTCTAGGGAGCGATTTTGCTCACATGCACTTCTAGTCAAATTTTTCCACTTATTTTCAATCAACTAATGGACCTCGATGGTCTGAATGCTAAATAAGAAAAGTTGTTTGTTCCTTGACCATAGTAGACTCTCAAAATCCTATTATTTTTATTCAGCGTCCCTTTATTTGGCAGGTGCTACGAAATTGTGTGTTGGTTTTGAAAGACACGATACGACAAAATCCCACATTGGTAGGTCTAAGGTGCATTTTTTATTTAGATGCTTGACTAGGTAACTTTTTTTGCCATTTTTACTATTTGTTAATTTGTGTATTATTTCCTTCCATTATGTTCTAGGACACATTAAATAAAGGAAATTTCAAGGAATCTTTAGGTTAGATTTCAATTTGTTTTACTTTAAAACAAAAATAGAAAAGGAAAAATTCAAAGAACTTCATATTGGTTTCTTTTAATTTTTTATCTCCTCTGTTAACTTGGGTTTAAAACGTTGATTTACATGTAGATTTGTACTAGGTTAGATTTGTATATGCATTCTCTTACACCTTGTTGAGTGGTAATTTTACCCAATTGCAAAACCACACTCACCCATAGGATTTTGATAACAAACCCCTCTCTTGCAAAGAATTTAAAAACAAATACTTCTCCAAGGTTCCGCTATATAAGCATTGCACATGCGTATTAGTAATCTTGTAAAATTATATTACATGAGTGCTAAGAATACCTTAGTGGTTTGCAAGTAACTGTTAACAAGGGGTATGTGTTGGTTTATTTTATCTTGTTATGCTAGTAACTGTTCATGAAAATTAAAAGAAAAGGAAAATGTGATTGGCCCTCATATGACCACGATGTAAAGCCTTAGTTCCTTTTATCTTGGAGTATTTTAGGTAGATTTTATCTTCCTTTGATTAAGCCGATTTTAGACAAGTTTTATCTTGCTTAAACCTTGCTTTGAACAATGAAATAGAAGATTAAAATATATCTCTAAATTTGAAACTTAAATGATGAAAAGGTTCACTTGATGTTGCTTTGAACATGAAAATGCCAATAGCCTTTAATATAATAAATAAATTACCCCTCTTTGATGAAATTAA
Organism: Wollemia nobilis; assembly: GCA_028583015.1. Taxonomy (NCBI): domain Eukaryota; kingdom Viridiplantae; phylum Streptophyta; class Pinopsida; order Araucariales; family Araucariaceae; genus Wollemia; species Wollemia nobilis. The sequence continues at coordinate 4,306,989 of JAQPPZ010016604.1, forward strand.
TTTTCATAAAGAGACATCAATTTATTGCTTTAAAACAATGGCCTTAAAATGTCATTATAAATTATCTCTCTTTAATAAAATCATAATTTTCATAAAGAAGAAATAATTTAATGCTTTCAAAACAATAGCCTTTGATATAATAATTAATTACCTCTCTTTAATAAAATCAAAATTTTCATAAAGAAAAGGTAATCTATTGCTCTAAAAATGGTGGCCTATGGAATGCCATATAAAAAATGTGAAATTTCAAAATTATAACAATCTGTATAAAACAACAACTTTAAATAATTGTTATAAATTCAAAATGACTTCAGAATAGGATCAAAATTGTTTCGAATGAAATATTGAAGCTCATTCTTCACACCCATGCATTTATTTTTTGCATTTTAATTTTTTTAAATTTTAATCACCGAAGTTTAAAAAAAAATCTGCAAAAGAGAAGTTAGAAAAATAAAAATAAAATCTGGAAATGGACCAGAATGCTAAAAATATAAACATGCAAAGCCTTGAAATCTGATTTGCCTTCGAAATATAAAATAATGTAAAATTTTGAAATTATAAAAATCCCCATAAAATAGCAATTTTCAATCTTTTTTATAATTTCGAAATGGCTTCAAAATGGGATCGAAATTGTTTCAAATGAAATATTGAAGCTCATTCTTCACATCCCTGCAATTATTTTTGAAATTTTAATTTTAATTTTATTTGTCGACTTTAAAAAAAACTACAAAATGAGAAGGTTAGAAAAAAAATAAAAATAAAATAAAATCTGGAAATGTTAAAAGCAAACTACTCTTAGTCTAATGCCACCATATCCTACAAAATGAGAGATGTGAGACTTTTTGCATGTAACCAAATTTATTCGAATCTACATACACATAGTTTGAAATAAATTAGGTGCAATATTCTAAGGAACAAAAATAAATTCCATGGTTCTAAGCCTTCAATAATGCAACCATTAAAATGCATTTGACATTATTTAGAAGAAAAGATAAACCATTAGCTCAAACATGCAAAAAAAAAAAATCCTCCCATCTTGCTAACAAAGTGCAAGTTTATGAAATATTTCCATTAAAAAATATTCTGTTTTACAACCAATATTTCCAGCCTCTTCCAAAAAACGTCCAACCCTTATTTATGAGCTTCAATGGGTTTTTAAAGATTTCCAACATTGGCTATTCATTTCTTTTTCCAACTCTTGGCTTTCCAACGTTTTCTTTTCTTCTTAAAATTTCCAACATTTGGCAATTTGTTTCTTAAATTTTGACTTTCCAAAATTTTCTTTTCCATTGGTATAATACGTGACATTTCTCTTCTTGAGTGTTGCCATTTTTTTTTTTTTTTTAAATAGTAACCTGCAATTAAGAAAAACACATGAATTAAACTTTTCAAAATAAAACTATTAATAAAATTTGATTAAAACAAAACTAAAGATAAAATTAAATTAAACTTTTCCAAAACAAAACCATTAATGAAATTAAATTAACTTTCTAAAAAAAACACATTGATGGTTTTATTTTGATTGTTTTATTTTTATTTTATTTTCATAATTATTATTTTTTTTTATCCTTTCTCTTTTTATTTATTTATTTATTCCTTTTTTCTTATTTATTTTACTTATTTTCTTTCTTTTTTTTTAATTTTAAAATGAGATAATTAATTTCAAATGTTTGAATTGGTTTAATTCAAACATTAAAATTAAACAAAACAATAAAAACAATAAAGAAGCTAATTCACACACTAAACAACTTAAAAAACTAAAAGGAGACACTAATCCACACCCAAACCTTGGAACATATATTGCAATCTAAATCAAAATTTCTCCTAACATCCAAAAGCTGAAAAATAAAAAGGTGGGTCCCCAATTTTGGGGCTAGTTGTGGAATGGCCACAACAAATGGCGACTCTGCTGGGAAATGCTCCTGAGCATTTTGGATGAAAAACCCAATCTAAAATGAGAACATAAAATATTAGCGAAATAATAATTATTTAGCGATGTCCCAAGAAGGTGGAGGTAAAAAAATTCGAATAAAAACAACTAATCCATCTACCTCTATCTAGTGTGTGTAAAGATTTTTTTTTTGTATCTTTGAAAATCATTCGGATTCCATCACCTAACTTACATTAGGCTATAAAATATTGCTCATAATATTTCATTTTGAATAATATTTTGCAAAGTCTCTTTTGAGCATAATTTGTTCAGATAGAGCCCCACTGCCAGTCAGGTGTCCATAGCCCTGGTGGATATTTTATGAACTAGGTGATTGATTTGATCAAACTTTTCGATGCTCATTTTTTATCAAGCTTTGATTAGACAAAGCCCCATTTCCAGTCAAACGTCTATAGCCCCGGTGGAGTTTATCTATACTTAGTGACAGATTTGATCAATCTTTGCATTGCTTGTATTCTTCTTTTATAGAGAACTTTGCAAAGCTCTATGTAAAACTTGAATTTGAGCATGTTAGAATTTAGCCTTAATTTACAAATCAAGATAACTTCATCCTTCAGGACTTCCAAAAATACCCTTTAAAATGTGAGTTACATGTGGAGCTTTAGAAAAATATTTCATTGTTCCACTCTCCACCATTTTAGTTCCAAAATCTGAGCATGATCATAAAATAATTCATCTTCCTTTTCTGAGGTTCACCTGATTTCAAATTAGGTATTCCAACCTACTTAACAAAAGACCACAAAAAATGGATAAAGGCCATAAATTAGTGACCATAAAAAATCACCTCAAAACAAAGGAACAACTCGAAACCCAACACTCGCAAACCAAACTTAAGGACAAAGCACAAAAACAACAAAACCAAAACAAAAACATGAAAACTAAAACTTTATACAATAATATACAATAATGTACAAGATGATGCAAAATCTAGGCCATTATTTCCCTGGATCCCAAACATGATTAACACACTTTAACAGATACATATCATGATCATCATGCCAAGGTCTACAGAAATCCAACCCAAGTAAGATTAAGCCATTAAATGCAACAATCATTATTTTACCTCTTTCACCCCACCAATTTAATTTAGTTCCATTAGTAATCCCATGGTGGAGTTTCAAGTCCTCAAATTGATAAGACAATAATTGATCTTCAATTATTTCTTGTCTATTTCTTAAAATGTAAATTTCATAATTCAGTTTATTATCTAGAATTAGGCTTTTGTTTTCAAATACAAGATCTTTCAAGTAGGAGCCTATTTCTAAAATTTTTGAAGCCATGTAATTTTTTACATATTTAGGCCAATCATGTTTATGCAATAATTTACAAGCATCTAGGATATCTATTAAATGAGGATCATTATAGGTTTTATCCTAGATTCTAATATTAATTGTTGATGAATTTGATTCAACAATTCAAGCACATCAATTTCTTTTTCATTTAACAGAGCAATATCATTAGTGGTGTGAGTAGAAACCAACTTTAGTTTTTCATTCACCTCCAATGACATTTCATCATGAATAACATTTGAATCCCATAAGCAATTAGGTAAGCTTTCACTTGAAGTTTGCATGGTTGAACATAACAAGTGAGATTCTACCTTTTGCGCATTTTCATTTACCAAGGCTTGGTGAAGATTTCTAATTTCTTCTTCTTCATGATCTTTATCATCTTTTAGTCCATTTTCATCCATGACTTGTTCATCAAAAACACCGAATTTAGGTACCCAATTAAAATTATGTCCATCCTTTTCAAACTATGAATCTTGTTGTTCAAGGGTTTGTTCACCACCATCTTCATTGGTGGATATTGGTTTTACAACTTGCACCTCCTATTGGATGATATCTAAGGTGGTTGTAACATTTGGACATTCAACTTCATCCCATTGATTGTTCATATTAGACACCATTTCATTCGAGGGTGCTAGATTAGATGGTTGGTGTAGGTTGAAATCCATAGCTCCTGAAAAACAATTCATCATGGGAGAAGGTTGCATCTCACCTTGACTCATAGGTGGTATCTTATTTTGGGTCTTAGGATTAAGTAATTATAATATACCCATATCAAAATTTCTCAAAGTCCACCATCATTCTACCATAATTGCCTCCTTGTAGGCCTTAGGCAAGGATGAATCTTCAAGAAGCTTCCTTAGAAATTTGGATATCATGGGGTCTAAGGCTCCCATGTAAATTTGAAAGGCTTCTTCTTCTGAAATGGTATAATGCATCTCTATTTTGGTATACAACCTATGGAACCTATCATTAAATTGACTCATGGATTCATTAGGTTCTTTACAGATGGAGGTAAACTGATTTGATATGGTATCCAGGTCAACTAGCTTTCCAAATTGGCTAAGAAATATTGCTTCTAGTTGAGCCCAAGAAGTGATAGAACCTATAGGTAAATTGAGATACCAATCATAAGCAAATTCATCTAATGTGAATGGAAACATGTTACAAGCAACATCTTCATGCATAATTTTCCATTGAATTAAAGTGTTCTTGTATGCCTGAATATGCTCCTCAACTGACTCTATTCCATCATGCATAAACCAAGGTAGATGATCTAAAATATCTATAGGCATAGGATGTGAAGGCCCAGGTATATTCAGAGGACAGCCTGCCCTAAATTGAGTCAACCATGCCATTAGTGAACCTTAAAGAATACAATCTTAACACCAATTTTGTTAGTCAAAGAAATATCTTGCAAAGAAGCATGAAATGACTAACAATCCTTGAATGTTTCACATGTAAATCATCATGTATATCAATCAAAAGATATGCATCAATTAAACCATGACATTAGAGAACATTTTCCAATTTGTAAAAGGTTAACATTAATGCATCATCAATTAGAAAATGTTTGAATCAATGAAAGTGATCACAAGAAATCAAAACTTTGTTAGTCAAGACCAATACTTTCAAATAACTCTTTTAAAGAAACATGAACAATTTATCATATAAATAGCAATAAAGTAAACCAATTCAGGCCCTCATTCTAGCACCAAAATGTTGAGTGGTAATTTTTCCCAATTGCAAACCACACTCACCCTTAGGATTTTGTGTGAAATAACAATCACATATATATTATATTTGCTCATAAAACAATTACAATATATAGAGCTTGATTCTAACAAACCATAGCTCATCATAAACACAATGTAAAATCACGTAACAATATCTAAAATTATACCTAGTCCAACTACTACCTATAATCTCTCTTAACAACAAAGATGCTCTCCTAAACTTAGCTACGTAGGATAGTTGCATTCACACATACGTAGTTACATATTGGGTTCAACATTCTCCCATTAAAGTTGAGAGGGTTGACAAGACAATCTCTCAGCTTTATATATTGAGATTTAGCAACACCTTTGGTGAAGATGTCTGCTATGTTGTCCAAAGTGATGTAATGTCGAATCTCAACCACCTGTTTCTCCACCATGTCTCAAATGAAGTGATACTTTATGTCAAAATGCTTGGACCTGCTATGGTGGATAGGATTATGTGCCAATTGGATGGTACTCATATTGTCACAATGCAATATGGTAGGACCACTTTGTCTTTCACCTGTTTCTTCAAGAACTTTTCTCAACCATAAGTCTTGGGCACTAGCATGTGTGATTGCTATGTACTCAGCCTTAGTAGATGACAATGCTACAACAGTTTGATTTTTGGAACTCCATGTGATTAGTCTCGATCCAAGACTAAAACAATTCTCTGAAGTAGGTTTCCTATCATCTAAATTGCTATCCCAATCACTATCACTAAAGCCAACTAATTTTACATCATTACATTTGTGGTAATGGATCCTAAAATCCAATGTACCCTTTACATATCTCAAAATTCTTTTAGTTTCTTGTAGATGAAGTGTAGAAGAATCAACCATATATCTTAAAACCAAAGAAGCAACATATTGAATATCCGACCTTGTGTTGGTGAGGAACATTAGACTCCCAACCATGCTCTTGTAAGTGGTCTTGTCAAATTTTTATGGTCCATCTTCTTTGCATAACTAAATCCCATGACCTGTAGGAGTTGCAACAGACTTGCATTGCTCCATAGAAAATTTCTTGATCATGTCTTGAGCATATTTAAGTTGACAAATGAAGATCCCATTTTTTGTTTGATGTACCTCCATGCCTAGGAAGTAATGCATTAAACCTAGATCTTTCATTTCAAATTCTTTCATCATGGAGTGTTTGAACTCCTCATTCATTTTCTCACTACTACCCATGAAAATTAGATCATCCACATATAAGCACACAAGCAGGATGTCTTTACCTTGTTTCATGTAGTAGAGTGTTGGTTCACTTTTGCTCCTAGTGAATCCATAGTCATGAAAGTAGCCATCAATGCAAGAGTACCATGTCTTTGGTGCTTGATTTAGGCCATACAATACTTTCTTCAATTTGTATACAAGGTTCTCCTTACCTTGTTCTTCAAAACCTTGAGGTTGTTGTACAAAAACCTCTTCATTCAAGTACCATTAAGAAAGGCACTTTTAACATCCATGTGCTGAATTTTCCATCCTTTGTGGGCAGCCAAAGAAAGTACTAGTCTGATGGTCTCCTGTCTAGCAACAGGAGCAAAGGTCTCCTCATATTCAATCCCATACTTCTAAGTAAACCCTTTCGCAACTAGCCTTACCTTGTGTCTTTCAATACTTCCATCAAATGCTTCACAGATTCTTTCAAGAAGAATACACAATTTGTTCTAAAAAATCCTAACTCAAGTGTTTCCAATTTTACAAATCAATGATGCACAATTTGTTCTTAAAACCTAGCTCAAATATTTCCAAAAATACACACTAATCAACCCTTTTATTTCCACCTTATAATTCTGAAATACTTGCTCAACCAACCACCTTAGAGAAGTAATAATGTCAACATACCTCTTAACTTGCTTTGATGAAAAAGTGCCTTCAAAACCTGTTTCAAAATAATTTCTTTTTTGCCACTTTAAGAGGTTAGCGAATCTTCTTTTCAAAATAATCACAAAAGCCTTTCCTAAAAAATTGTGCACGTAAAAATTGGTCTAACCTCTTTTACCTTCTCAAAACAAGGCTTTTAATTAAATAATAAAAAACTTTAAACTTTTCTTCAGCATGCAAAAATACACACAATAATTAAACCATGAAACACCTTATAACTCCTACTTTTAAAACACTCACAATCAACTCATACAATGAATGAATCCTTATCACACCTTATTTCTCCTTCTAAATAGATTTTACATTTCAATATCAAAAGACAGTTTTCACACCTTATTTCTTCTTTTAAATAGATTTAAATTTCAACACCAAAATACCCTTTTCACACCTTATGTCACCTATATCAAATGAGCAAAAAGTAAATACCAACTTAACCTTATAACTCCATAAAAATCAAATTACAATTTAATATTTAAATACCTCTTTTTATTCTTCCCTCAATGCAACTCAAACCTCTCACCTCGTGAGATAAAGGTGCCCAACCAAGGGGCCACGATCAGCTGTGCTAACACAGCTTGTGAGAGCACTAAGGCACCAGACACCCTTTATCTCAACCTATTGCAAAATTAGCCAAAAAAAATGGTTCATGATGGGTTTCGATCTTGAAACCTCCTCCTCACAATGCCTTCGCACCGGCTCAGCCACCAACTAGTCTAGTTGGCTGGACGGGTTCAAATGTGCATCAGTTCGAATGTAAATCCTCCATGTTCATCGTAGAGGATTGCACTCCTCTTCCCTCTTCTTCTCTACCATGTGCAATGAATCAAATGCAAAACAATTTACTTACATAAATTTTGATCACCTTAAAATGACTTTAGGCATGGGTATTAATAGTTTTAATTTGGTATTCATCCAACATCGACGTCACCTTGTCTTTTCTACCCATATGACATCGGCTAGATAATTCAAATTGCCTTCAATTTCTTGGTGCTCAAATATTATAATTTATAAACTTTATATTATAATATTACTCCTTTTGAACCTTGCCTTCACAATTAATATTATTGCCTTCAATAATATTAATAATATTAATTCTTTTGAATCTTGCCTTCACAATTAATATTATTGTTGTCAATAATATTAATATTATTAATTCTTTTAAACCTTACCTTCATTTTAAACCATTGTTCCAAAAATATCTTAAGCCTTTTGTCCTTCATTATAATATTGAAACCTTTTGACATCAACCTATGACATCAATCCTTTGATATCAATGACAACACACTATACTCAAAATTTCTAACAATCTCTCCCTTTGTCATTGATGGCAACCATTTCTAAAAATTCCTTTTCCAACCATTGGATTCCAAATCTGCTCCCTCTGACTAAATGCTCTCCCCCTCACTCAAATATTTTCCCATTTGAATCAATATCAAAGGGACTCCTTTGAGCCTAAATATAAGAATCTTAGCTCAACCCCATCCCCACCTCCTCTCCTTGAGGTGATTAATTTTGGGGTGGGAGTAATTATACTCCCAACATACAATGCTCTTTTTATTTTTCAACCTTCTTTTTAAACACCTGATTTGAGTAATATCACATCGACCTCAACAAATTCACCTCAACCTTCACCCACTCCTACTACCCCCACCTTCTCACACCGTCCTTCATCCTTCACATCAGTTCTCCAATTTACCTTTTTTACTTTATTTTCTTCACCATATTTATCCAATAATTCCCCTATTCTTCCTACTCCACACCCATATACTCACCACTTTGTGCCTCAATCTATGTAAACATGGGTAATCTCCAGTTTACCAACTACATCTTCTATCCCCACATCTAAATTCACCCATGCCAATCATCCCATCACTAGAACACCTGTTGAGTGCTATGAATGGACACAATGTGCTACTCAACTTGATGACCAATTAGCTCAATCAGATCCTCTTTCTTCATCCCATTTTCTCACCAATTCACCTCCACCCATTCCACCATCCTCACTACCACCCAGGGGGTCCTTCCCCCAACTTGAACATACAACCCCTCCTTATGTTTCTATACTCATGACTACACCAGGTCCTAGTGAGTATAATATAAGTAATGCTCGGGTTCTTCCCTCCAACATCCATTCCACCTATGACTTTGGTCAACCTCATGATGTGCCCTTGACTATTGGGATAGTGGTTCCTCTTGGTCCTCTTGATAATTGCATGAACATTGTATATGGGGGTCTTGACTCATTAGTAGAACCTCCCGCACCTCCATCGCCACAAACTAGATTTTGTGGTAATCTTGACCACATGTCCAATCCTAATTTTACCTGGTATTATCTACGTATGTATAATTGGCATGGTTATGGTATAGGGAGATATGAACAAGGGTGCTGCACCCATATCAATACTCCCTCACGTAAACCTACCAACTAATCAGCAATTGGTTACCATCCTCTAATAATTAGTACCCACGAGCATGAGTTGTAAAATATAGATCTTGATCCTATCGACCTTCTTCTCAATGAGAAATTCGAGCTTAATCTATCAATAAATAGTTCTTCCCCTCATTCCATAATCGACATTCCCTCCACATTATTTCCACCATCTCCACCACATGAACCCCTCTCTCCTCACAAATTTGAGACCCTCGCTTACCATTTCACAATATTATCACTCGATTCACCTTTACCCATTGAACCACCCTTGTCTGTTGAACCACCCTTGCCCGCTATTCTATTTTTACCTATTTTAGATATGGCACCACCTCATGGCCCATGTTCTTGTTCCCCTTCCCCACCAATGGTGTTAAACCTAGGTCACCACCAACCTTTTCTAGATTCATTTCTATCCTCATCTGATTTCTTGCCACCTTCATCACCTACCTGAAGAACATGTACTTATACTGAGAGGGGGGGTGAACAGTATACAATAATTTTTTTTCTTTTTAATCCAAATAGTAGCATCAACATTAATAAAATAGTAAACATCACACAAAGAATCACACACATGAGAGACATCATTTTTATGTGGTTCACCCAAATATGGCTACCTCCACGGAGAAAATATTTCTTCTAAATATTTCTCAAATAATATTTTTGGAATCCTTCCCAATTACAATGTTTATGGATCTCTATCCAAAGGAGATGTTGATCCCCTAAATCTGGTTTTTGGATCTCTATCCACAAGAGAACTCCTTCTACTCTTCTTTGGCTGGTGATCCTTTAGAATATTACTACCTCCATTGCTCTGGATTGTGGATCTCTCTCCACTGAAGACTCTTGTACCCACTCAGAAGACCTGTCATCACTGCCATAGATGATGGATCTCTATCCATTGGAGACTAATGTCCTCTCTGCTCTGTCACCTCCAAATCTCTTTCTCAATTCTGTACTAAACACAATCCAGTCGGTCTAGCACAAATATTCTCAATAGGTCCACTCAGAACATGCTCAAATTTGCTCAATAGGTCCACTCAGAACCTGCTCAAATCTACTCAATAGGTCCACATAGAACTTGCATAACTCTGCTCAACAGGTCCACTCAGAACATGCTGAAATCTACTCAATAGGTCCACACATAACCTATCCAAATATGCTCAACAGGTCCAGACAGAACCTGTCCAAATATGCTCAACAAGATCACACAAAACTTATCCAAATCTACTCAATAAGTCCTCTCTAGGACTTGCTCAAATCTGTATTGTAAGCTTCCAAAAAAGCTCATATAAAATCAGTCCACAATTCTTCTCAAAGACTTGCCTCAAATATACTTAACAAGTCCACACTGAACTTGTCCAATCTCATAGAAATATAAAGAGAATTGTTAGAGACTCAATATGTTCTATACTCAATGCCCAATCACTTTCTCAACTCAAATCAATCTCATAGAAGAATAAAGAGAATTGTTAGAGACTCAATATTTTCTATTCTCAAAACTCAATATCAACTCAAATTAGAATATAGAATAGTTTGTTTTATGGAACTTGATTAATCACTTCATACATCCACTTGACTAGTCCTAATCAACTCTACTCAACCAATCACTCAAGAAACAAATCTTGCTCACAAACCCTAGTCCAAGCATGTATCATCCAACTCAAAATATTTCCAACAATGCTCAACAACAAATCTCACATAACAATGATACTCATGATATTTTAAAATCCTAGTTCAAGTTCTTTGCATAAAAACTCACTTCAACAACCATGCTTATCAAACAAGGTTTTAAACACAACTCTAAATTTTAGAAAACCTTGAAGCATTAACTCAAACACTTCACTCAACCAATGATCTCAACAACAATGCTTATAAAACAAGGTTTTAATCACAACTCTCAATTTAGAAAACCTTGAAGCATCAAATCAAACACTTTCAAAAAGGAAATCCTAATCAAATCCTTTTCACTCCAAACTTAATTTTCAATTACGCCAATCAACCAACTCAACCAAAGAAGAATTTTCCCATACCTTTTTTCTTGACAAGGAGTTGATCTTACAAATCTGCCACACTCACAAATTTCTCTTTTCCAATCTCAATAAGGGTTAGAATACTTCAATAAAATCACAATACAAAATAATGACCCAAAATACACCTTATTACTCCAACTCAAAAATAACATTCACCATAGTCTTATTTTAATAGAAAAACCCTTATACAAAAATAATGCTCAAAAGTCTTAATAAGAAATTAATTAATACTTTACTAAAACTCCTTATTACTCCTAAAATAATAAATATCAAATATCAATACCTCCAAAATAATCCTCAACAAAAATTCACCATAAATTTCAAATATCAAACCTTTCACAATAATCCTCGACAAACATTCACCATAAACTTCATGCCTTAATGTATAAAAATAATAATCAATTATGCACCCTTATTCCTCCAACATTAGGCAACTAACAAAATTTAAATCAAAATTAAATACCTTGTCTTCGGAGGGAATCGAACCCTCAACCTTGTCTCACCACAAGCGCCTTAACCATGGCCAAAGTCATCGCACGAGCCAAGCGCTCATTTGAGATTAAAGAAGCACCATGTGCTTCTTAATCTTGCATCACTTTCCACTAAGGGCAAAAGGTCATGCACCTTGGGCACCTCAATAAAGTCACCAAATAATGCACGCGGGGATTCGAAACATCAACCACCTTGCTGCCAACACCTTTGCGCTTTCCCAACTACTACTAGGCCACACTTGCCCAATGAAACTTGAGGATGAAAACTTCCTCCTTTATCCCTTCACTGCCACATTTTCGTAAATGCACAAGCTCTCTTTTTGCATGCCACCAATTATTAATTCGAGCAAGGGTAAATAAAACTTAGGTTTGTTGGGCATATTTATATGCTCCTTCATTGCATTAAAGACTTCGGCGCTCACGTGCTTCCTCCCATGACGTCGGCAGTAAAGGCTTCGAATGCCTTTTATTAAACCTAACCTTTGGGTTTTTTTACTTTAAACTTTATGCTTTGAAATATTTTTCTCTCCAAAACCCAACCTTAGGGTTTTATAAAAAATAATTCATTGTCCTTTGTAAACCAAATAATATTATAATTAAAATTATAATAATTTATTTGGGTTTTTCACCACCTTGGATAAATATTATAATATTATATCCTTCCATTGCTTCGGATATATTTGCTTCCAAAGGATAAATGAAACCACTTTATGACCCATTCTTTTGGGTGTAAAATAAAAATGTTTTAACCCATTATAAACTTCCTTTAAACTTTGCACTCGAACTGAATAAGAACTATCACTGGCATCTTGACATCAATGACAAATTTGGCTTAGGGACTCAAAATGTCCAACAATCTCTCCTTTGTCATTGATGGCAACCCACATTCTTTTTACTAAAACCTAACCATTATTTTTTCTTCTACTCCCCCTAGGACATTGCTCCCCTAGCTCAATGCTATCTCAGATATCAAATCTCTCCCCAATACATAAATCTCTACCCCTTTGACATTAACGGCAAAGGGTTACCTTTGGGGCTCGGGGCTAAGAATGAGCCTCTTAGCTTAGCCCCTCCCCCACCTCCTTTGAGGTGGTTAATTCTGGGGTGGGAGTCTCATTCCTAATTTTCCTCAAAGATACTCAAAAGTTTCCTTTGAAATAGGCTATGTGAAAATATCTGCTATCTATTCCTTTGTAGTGACATATTCCAATTTGACTTGTTTATCCATCACCTATTCTCTCAGAAAATGATACTTAATCAAAATGTGCTTTGTACTGGAGTGCATTAATGGATTTTTTGAGATACTTATGGCACTTGTATTATCACATAGTATAGGAATGGGCTGATCATGCTTTATCTTGAAGTCTTCTATAGTTCTCTTCATCCATAACACCTGTGTACAATTGGATACTACTGCAATATATTCTACCTCTAATGTAGATAGAGATATTGAAACTTGCTTCTTACTTAACCAAGAGACTGGAAATTCTCCAAGAAAGAATGCTCCTCCACTTGTACTTTTTCTATCATCAATGATGTCGACCCAATATGCATTTGTATATGCTGTTAAGAAATTAATTAATTAATTAAGACTTTACTAAGACTTTACTAAAACTCCTTATTACTCCTAAAATAATAAATCTCAAATATCAATACCTCCAAAATAATCCTCAACAAACATTCACCATAAATTTTGAATATCAAACCTTCCACAATAATCCTCAACAAAAATTCACCATAAACTTCATGCCTTAATGTATAAAAATAATAATCAATTATGCACCCTTATTCCTCCAACATTAGGCAACTAACAAAATTTAAATCAAAATTAAATACCTTGTCTTCGGAGGGAATCGAACCCTCAACCTCGTATCACCACAAGCGCCTTAACTGCGTCCAAAGTCGTTGCACGAGCCAAGTGCTCATTTGAGATTAAAGAAGCACCACGTGCTTCTTAATCTCACATCACCTTCCACCAAGGGCAAAAGGTCATGCACCTTGGGCGCCTCAATCAACTCACCAAACGATGCATGTGGGGATTCGAAACGTCAACCACCTTGCTGCCAGCGCATTTGTGCTTTCCCAACCACCACTAGGCCACACTTGCCCAATGAAACTTGAGGATGAAAACTTCCTCCTTTATCCCTTCGTTGCTACATTTTCGTAAATGCACAAGCTCTCTTTTCGCATGCCACCAATTAGTAGTTTAAACAAGGGTAAATAAAACTTAGGTTTGTTGGGCATATTTATATGCTCCTTCATTGCATTAACGACGTCAACGCTCACGTGCTTCCTTCCATGATGTCAAAGGTAAAGGCTTCGAATACCTTTTATTAAACCCAACCTTTGGATTTAATTTAATTTAAACTTTGTGCTTTGAAATATTTTTCCCTCCAAAACCCAACCTTAGGGTTTTATAAAAAATAATTAATTGTCCTTTGTAAACCAAATAATATTATAATTAAAATTATAATAATTTATTTGGATTTTTCACCACCTTGGATAAATATTATAATATTATATCCTTCCATTGCTTCGAATATATTTTCTTCTAAAGGAGAAATGAAACCACTTTCTGACCCATTATTTTGGGTGTAAAATAAAAATATTTTAACCCATTATAAACTTCCTTTAAAATTTGCACTTGAACTAAAGAAGAACTATCACTGACATCTTGACATCAATGACAAATTTGGCTTAGGGACTCAAAATGTCGAGCACTACCTCACCCTTATCTAGTGCCTCGATCAAAATTATCTTTGTTGACTTGTATGTGCCACTATTATATCCAAACTATCCCAATTGCATTCCATCTCCTGTCACCAACTTTATCGATCTTGACAATATATCCTCCACCCTCTTAGTTGTTAAATTCCTTCCAACACCACAAATGCTACAATCTGCAAATGCACCTCTCCCTTCCATTCTACCTCATATCCCTTGGATTAGTCATACATATCTTTATATCGATGATGAATTCTAGCTCCTTGAATCCATTGATGACCTTCACCTCATTCCCACATCGGATTAACTTCATGATGGTTCTCACATGCTTGTTGAGGACACTATTGAAGTTGACATTGGCAATGATCCTGAATGCCCTCATATCATTTCCCTAACCGTTAGCCTTTCTGAGAAGAACGTGTCCTCTTTACTAATTTTCTTCGGTACTACATTAAGGTCTTCGCATGGTCCTACACAAATATTCCTAGCCTTGATCCATCATTAGTTGTGCACAAACTTGTCTTGGATGACACTGCTAAACTTGTTAGACAAAATTTGCACTGCATGCACCCCTCTATTGCTCTTATGATCAAGGAGGATTTATAGAAAATCCTCGATGAGAATTTCATAAAGCCTATCGATTACCATGAGTGGGTCTCAAACATGGTTCCCATCAGAAAATCCAAGGGAGGTATCCGCATTTGTACTAATTTTAGATATCTTAACAAAGCTTGTCCCAAGGACAATTTTCCACTTCCTAATATTGACACATTGGTCGATGCTATAATCGAACACAAAATACTGTCACTCATGGATGGTTTTTAGGTTATAATCAAATTCGTGTCAATCTAGATGATCAACATAAGACCTATTTCATGACCCCCTAGGGGAATTTTTGTTACAAGATCATGCATTTTGGCCTCAAGAAAATTGGGGAAACTTACCAATGTGCCATGAACTACATTTTCCATGACATGATGTATAAAACTATCAAGGACTACATCAATGATCTTATTGCCAAATCCAAAACCTGTGGTCAACATATTGAGGACCTTTACCAAATATTTGATTGCCTCTTGGGACATAATTCTCGATTAAATCTAAAAAAATGTGTCTTTGGTGTCACCACTAGCAAAATATTGGGTTTTATCATTGTAGATCCTTTGAAAGCCCAAGCTATCATTGACATGCCTCCCTTAATAATATCAAACAATTACACAACTTGCAAGAATGATTCCAATCTATACGATGATTTATCGCCCAAATTTTAGATAAGTATCATTTGTTTAATCATATTCTCCAAAAAGGGGTCCCATTCAAATGGGACGATAAATGTCAAACCGCCTTTGATGCCATAAAATCATACCTCACATCTCCACCCGTTCTTATCCCACCTCATCTAGATCACCCTTTCCACTTATACATTTTTTCTACTGATGTCGTGTTGGGCACGCTCCTCACTCAAAAGAATGAAATGGACCAAGAACAAGTCGTATACTATATCAATCACACATTGATTGATTACAAGACATGATATGATTACATGAAGAAACTTTGCCTTGCCATTGTTTTTGCTACCCAGAAGTTGCAACATTACATGATTAACCATACTACCTATGTAGTTGTCCATGATAACCCACTTTGCTACATTATGGTAAAGAGCTACCACAACATTCGAATGGCCAAATGGATTGTGCTCCTCACAAAATTTGATCTCAAATTCATCAATAAAAAATCTATCAAAGACCAAGTCATTGATGGTCAGTTGGTTGATGCCTCTTTACCAAGCGATGCTCCATTGCTTATCCAGCTTCCATATGACTTTATCTTTCACACAAGTGAAGCAGAAGAACCAGTGGAACTTGAATCAACCACTAATTTAACACTATTTTTTATGGCTCTCGTTGTGAGCATGCTGGGGATGTAGGTATAGTATTTTTCACCACAAGGGGAGCCACTCCCATTATCCTTTAAATTAGGATTTCCCTATACCAATAACAATGTCGAGTATGAAGCTCTTATCCTAGGCCTAAAGCAAACAATTTCAATGCACATCCGATACCTGGACATATATGGTGACTCCCTCCTCATTGTAAATCAAATTAAGTGAGAATGGCAATGTCATTGCCCAGTCTTACAACAATACAAACAGGTAGCCAAAAACTTGTTGGCCTAGTTCGAGTGGTATGACATCACTGCTACTACTCAATCCACAAATCATTTTGTTGATACTATGGCTTCTTTAGGTTCACTCATTCTACAAAACCTGCTTTTCGACACAAATCACGTATCCATTCACACCTTTTTCTATTACATAATTTCCAACAATCTTCCTGCTCATGACGATGGCATCAATATCGTCGAAGCTGAACCACATGACCCATGGGTTTCTCAAGTCAAGGATTACATTAAGCTCTGTATTCTACCACCTAATCTAAATCATACTCACAAATGAGCTTTCAAACTACATGCCATTTGCTATACATTTCTAGGTTATATCCTTTATAAGCGAAGTTATGATGGCATTTTATTGTGCTATTTTGAGCGCTTTGAAGCCCAATGCATCACCCAAGAGGCTCATGATGGTACTTGTGGTGACCACTTGAGTGGTATTGCCATTACCAAACACATTCTACGAATGGGCTATTACTGGACCACAATGGAGCATGACTACTGTGATTATGTCAAAAAGTGTGTTAAATGCCAACATCATGTCAATCTTACACACTTTCCCTCTCAGGCTCTTCAACCAATTCAATAAATATGGCCCTTTTCATAATGGGGTCTGGATATTATTGGTAAAATAACTCCTACCTCATCCAACAACCACAAGTTCATTATTACTGCAGATGAATACTTTACAAAATGGGTTGAGGCCATTCCTTTAATTCAAATGACTGGTCCAAAAATTGTTGATTTCATCACACAACACATCATTTGTCATTTTGGCATCCCATCAAAGATCATCTCTGACAATGGTACACCTTTCAAGAATAAGAATTTTCACTCATTATGTGAGAAATTCAACATCCAACATAGCTGTTCTAATCCATATTACCCATAGGATAATGGGCAAGTAGAAGCTACAAATAAAACTATTTGTGCCATTCTTTGCAAAACCATTGCAGAATCACACTGTGATTGGCATAACCAAATACCATTAGCATTATGGGTATACTACACAAGTATTTGCACTCCAATCAGGGCAACCAATTTTCCCTTGTATATGGCACTGAAGCCATCATAGCTTTAGAGCTTGAAATACCATCCTTATGGGTTTCCATGCAAGAATTAATTGATGATGATACAACCTGTCAAGACCGACTAGATCAATTGACCCTATTGGATGAACATCACATTCATGCTATCGAACACGCACACGCTTATCAAGATTGTCTTCACCGTGCCAACAATTCCAAGGTACACCAATGAGAATATCAAGTTGGAGATTTAGTACTCAAAGAAAACCAAAAAATTACCAGTAAACCGCACCATCTTTGTGATAAATTTGCACCTAACTAGTTAGGCCATTACATGGTTACTCAAAAATTTGGATCTACAACATATTGCCTTGCTATGTTAGAAGGCATTGCTGAAATTGAACCCATCAATATTATTCATCTTCAAATATTTTATGCCTAAGCGTAGGCATTACAACTCACCACCACTTGTACATATGTTTATAATAAAAAAATAACAAAAATCAAAATCAAAATACAAAAACAACAAAAATACCATTTCTGGCATTCTACGGTATTAAATCAAATTGTATTTACATTTAAATTTGCTTCATCACCTTTGTTTTTTTTCTGCCTTCTTCACTATTTCTCCCTTGTTCTATGATGAATGTTGTATGGTCATGCTTCGAGCGGCTACATACCTTTCATCTTCCCTCTTCTCTTAATTTCTCTCTTTCTATTCTCTTCTATTCTTACCGAAACTTATCAATGTTGTATGGTCACACTTCAAGCGGCTACATACCTTTGATATATATTTCTTCTTCTTCTTCTTCTTCTTCTTCTTCTTCTTCTCCTTCTTCTTCTCTTATTTTTTCTTCTTACCTTTCCTTTCCTCATTCTTTCCTTCTTTTCTTTCCACATCATTTACTTATTCACACCATCACCCCATTCCATTGTTTATAATAGTGGGGTAACCTTGCACATAAATTCTTATTTTTTTTGCATTCATACATCCATCCATACATACTCATTGTGAATACCATGCTTGGGGAATTAAATATGCACATGCTAGCATACCAGTTTGATGCCCAAACCCATTTTTAGGAGATATGATTATTGAAATGTTTTGAGTGCTTCATCCATAAACAGTTATATAATCAACCACCATCCAACATTGGCACATTTCAAAAATATTTGTAGACTTCCCTTGGTTACCTTGCTCTCATTCTTGGATTTACTCGCACGTCCAACATACAAATTACACTTTGGAAATAGAACTGGATACACTACATGCTGGTTGATGCTTAGTGAAAATCACCATGCTCATCACATCATTCACATGATTTATCTCAAAACCTGAGGATTGACAAAAGGACAAGCATCATAAGAAAGAGAAAAAAAGTAGAAAACAAAAGGCAATGCCCCCCAAAAAAAAAAATGATAAAAGAGAGAATCAAACAAGAGAATCCTAATGCAGGGGTAGAAAATAAAAGCAAAATACTCGAGAGTGTTTTCAAAAAGCTTGAATCCCTACATTCCTCAGGTCTTTATCGATGATCTAGCTTACAAGCTAAGTTACCATGCAGTTACAAACCATTCTCTTTTCGAATGGTAAAATGAGAATCACTTTACACACACAAATCTAGGATTGATGCCTTCTTTACCAAGATAGCCTAGAACCTGTTCAAGATGTTTTCTCAGTTATTCAATGGGTTTGATTACTTACAAACTGTAGTGTTCGAATCTCCTCACTAAAACCTTCATATCCAACTTCCTTGAAAACATGGAATGGATTACATCATCTGATTATCGCAATGATGCACGTACTATCCCCAAGAAATTTGTTTACATATTTTGCATTATCATCCTATGCATACTCATTTTACGTTATTTTATAATGTCACCTCTTGGTGATTTAGGAATTCAACCATTTCATTCACATGCAATTATTCACTACCACATCTATATCAGTCATACATTACCATAAGCAAAAACAAACAAAAATATAAATATAATAAGACACAAATGACACATAATATCATGTATATATATGTATATATCAACAACATGCCATCTGTCTATAATAAAATATGGGTGTGCCCTTCTAGGCATGATCTCATATAACTGTATCATATATGTACATCTAGCTATCAAAAATACCTTAAAACTACGATGAGTTGTGCATCCATGCTGATACACGAACTCCCAAAAATAGCTCACCATGTACATATACTGAACTAGAAAATCATGGGCTGCTCCTCAATCACTGAACTCATCATTGCTACCCTATGGGAGTCTCTCCACTCCCCTCCTCTAATGAAACCTACTTCGTTGGCACCACCGATACTGACTGTGCATCCTCCATCTCCACCATCACTGAAACCTCCACCCATGCTAGTGGCATCATACCTACTACCTATGAGGTTGTCGGTGTTGCAATCAGTTGCAACCTCCCACCAACTGATGGGGAACTCCGCTAACTCTACTGTGACTACCCGTGTGATATAGAAAATAAAACCGAAGTAGGTAGGAATATGTTTCCCCCATATCATCAGCTCCCCCTCACACCTCATCATATTCATAGCCTCTCTCATGTTGGAGGCTATCAAGCCCTTGTTTTTCTTCTGCAAACATCCAACCTCCACTCGTGCTACCTCCAACTATGGTATTATCATTACCAACCCTACAATATCCTCCTCCACCTGTGCCTTAGCGATAAATACCTCGTGCATGCTACCCTCCAACTCTCCAATACTTTCTTGGTGGTTGGCCTTAACGGTCTCTATCTCAACCTGAGCCTCATACAATAATAAATATAGTCACTCAGCTACCTTAATCATCTCATCATTCTACCCTCAGGCAGTATCACGCTCACCCCTCAATGTATCCCGCTCAATCATGAGCATCTCCATTTTCTCAATCACCTATTGTAGTCACACCCTAACCCCATATTGCTCCTTTAAGGTGATCCTTAGGTCTGCCTCTACCTCCTTCTTCTCCTTCTATATCACTGAGTGATCAATGCCCCAATCCATCTTGGTATCAAGAAGCTTATCTCTAAGCTTCTTCACCTCCCCCCTTAGTGCCTACACCTCATCCTCCATAGCCATAGCCTCCTCCAATCCTCCCCCAAAGTCAAAATCATCTGGCTCTCCTCCCATATCCTTGCCAATAAGTGGTGACTCATCTGACATATCATTAACAATATCCATAAACATTACCTCCTCCTTCATCTCTACGCATTCTCCCACCCTCTCACACCCTCAATCGATGGTCCTATTCCACTGTCGCTCACTAGTCTATCCTGGTCATCCTAATGCGACATCACCTACCTGATCAATCGGTCTAGCTCCACCTCCTCCTCCTCACTTGGCTTGGGTGATCCCACATCCTCCTGCTCCCCCACATGCACTGGCAATGCTGATCTCACCCCACTAGGTAAATCCCTATCAGGTAGTAGTCCTGCTACCTCTACCCATCCATCCACTATGCCATGCACTAGCTCCCACTCCTATATCGACCACCACACATCATAGTAGGATGTCATACCCATGTTGTCCACATCGAGAACAACCAAGGGCTCATCAGGTGTCAAGTCTTGTGGTGGTACCACGGGCTATGATCCTGTATCACCCTCCATTTTGTAGCTCATTATAGGTGGCTCTGGTTACCCCTACCACAATTCAAACTGCCACTGCACTCTAGAAAATGAGAAGTACTCCACCTACCATAAATAATTTCCCACCACCCACCACCCTCATCGAATACGTATCAACTTCTCCATATTCTCAGCCCAATCAGGCACTCCTTGCCATGGCCTCCATCTCACCTGCTCCATAGCCAATCTCCCCAGCTCCTCTTGGTGATACAATAGATCACCCTCATGTACCATATTTTGCTTGCTCTCCATGTCTACCTTTCACCTCATTGCATAGGGCACATCCTTACCATCTATCTCATGCACCTTATGTGGCAAATGCATAGGTCTCAATCTTAAAATATGCTCCCAGACCCATATATGCAGCAATGGGTTGACACTGATACCTGTCCTTATCATCATCACCACCGCATGCAACTCCTGATACACATGTGCTAGCAATGTAGGTGCCCACGTATATGCTATATTTCTCTTCACCATATCACACATAATGTCCATCATGTTCTAGGGGTATCTCACCCTCAAAGTGTCTGGTAGTGCATGACTAGATATCAGTAACATCATTGCATGGCAATTTCATAGAAGATCCTTCTACCAAAACCTCATGTAATCCACTCCCTTATTTGCCTCCACCTACTGTCATCGGTATCCAAAAACTCTCTATAAAATCCCATCCCATAAATCCTTGTTCACTGTAATCACAGTAATACCCTCTATCGATAGTCGATAGATGCGGTAGATGTCCTCTAGGGTCACCATCATCTCCCCTACAGTAAAGTGAAAGGTGTTCCTATTCGGATCCCACCTCTCACACAAAAAAAATGTATGCGTGTTTCATATGGACCTCATGCATCTCCCACATGCCATAACCCCACCGTTCACAACCACTTCCCATCCTCCACACTCCACACATCCTGTAATACCTTTCGGTATTTCCGCAATCGATGTCTCACGAATATCTTCTTCACCTACCATAAAAACACATGTCCCAAATCAACAACCATGTATATAAAATCAATCCCCTTTTCATTTTTCACATGTACATATTCTATGGAAAAAAATGGTCTACACGATCACATGCGAACCAAACGGTTTGCATGACCTCGTGGGAACCACCCATTTCACAAAAATAATTACACATGCAGGTTCGCAATAAAATCCCCATCCCATACATACCATGCACACATGCAGAAAACGATAAAATGTGCCAAAAAATGTGGAAAAAGTTCAAAACCCTCCCACCCATGCATGCAAAATGAGGTAGTCAAAATGAAGTCAAATCAAGCAAACAAAAGCAGATTTGGACACCCATTTGGCTTATTAGATGCCCCCACTTGTCAGATTTCACATGCATTCAACATTCACACCCCATTTCATACATCACATCAAATGCATGATTTTCCAAGAGCAAAAATACCGCAATAAAAAACAAACAACACATCGGGATACCTATTTGCCCCTTTTTACACAAAGTGCATGTATTTTACCCATCCCACGCATACACGTATGTTTTATGGCATTTACAGCAAAATTTCACATTTTCTAAACCCTCCCTAATTGTACATCAATCGAGCTGGAATAAAGTGCTTACCTTTGACGTTCTCGCCCCTGTGCTCGTGCTTGACGATGCATTGGCCATCTCATATTGCCCGATCCGTAATCCAACAACACTCCATGGTGTTTTCTCCTCTCCAACCACTCCTCCATATTTTATGTGCAAATGATGTCAAAACATCATTTTCAAGTTTAAAAATCCCCATTTGCATAGGTTCACACCCCACACGTGCAAACTGACAAGTTTGCACGACCTCGTGCAAAACTATCCTACCTAGTCCAATTTTTTACACCTGCATCCTATTTCCTCAAAATTTCTTCCAAATCATTATTTTTGTTGATTTTCATGCAAAATTTTCCATTTTTCTTCTTAATCATAATCAACTATTTCATCGTCTATTTTCATCTCCTCCATCGCCAATCTGTCACTTGAGGGGGTAGTCATCCAAAACAAATCCAAAAGCTGCTTTGCACATGATCAAACAACCAAAAATCCAATCATGGATTTAACATTTATCTAAGAAAATATTTGCTAATAATTATATCAAAACCAAAATATTAATCCGAAAACAAAGCAATGTTTGATAAATCTCAAAATGCCTCTACCTGTAGACACCTCATGGATTCCAATATTCATAGTGGCAGTCGTAAGACCACTTGTGAATAAAAATCCAAAAAATTCTACCTTATGGCCCCAATGATTTGTCAAAAATTGTCAAACGAGCTCATTCATCAATCAATCAAAAATAAAAATTAGCAAAGGCATTCATTTCGTCCAAAATTGAAATATTTCCAATTGATCACAATGCAAGGCAACCTTATGCATTCCTCCAAATGTAATCAATCACAAACCATTTCTTTTATCAATGCATCTCTCTCGCAATCATCCATAAAATAATCAATCACAAATTATTTTCCTTCCAAATCATTCCACAAATTCCCATCATTAGTTTTTGTACTAAATCATGTTTCACACAATCCAATACAAATGGGATAAAATGTAGACACCCAAAAGTCGCACATTGTCCCTCTCCCCATATTTTATGGTCAATCAATTTGCAAAACCCTCGAAAATTACATAAATTGGCTAAAAATACTATTCATTAATTAAAATCACTACTCATCATCTTTAGCCTCTTTGGGTTAGCTAAGCCCCTTCCTATGCTTAACCATGGATCCTCATGTGACCTCATTCCTAACTCAACTAAGGTTGAATTGTCCACGATGCTCAAAAGTCAACATTTTTGGTCAAAACATGCTTTATGGCTAATCACATGCTTAATTAAATTTAATCTTGATTTGATTTAAGTCTTCCACCTCACCTAGTCTACTTTGACTAGCCTAGCCTTTCCACCTCACCTAGCCTAGCCTATCCTATCCTTACCACCTCTCATCCAGATATTTCTCCACCTCACACTCCCCTGGGTCATAAATAAAAGATGGAGACTTTTGCACATAAAAGACAATTTTTAATCAAAAGATATTTCCAAAAAGGTGTTCATTAATGCCTAATGGATATTTTTGGCTGTAGCCCATAAATTATCGCACTCCTTTCCTCAAGGCTAATGGATTTGTGCCTTGGAGGGGAATGGGAGAATGAATGGTCTACACCTTAGAGAGAGGCACTTGATCGTACCTTCTTATGGTGATTTTTTGACGAATTGGGTGGGTTCATCAAGAAAAATTTTGTGGCAGTTTCCGAGCCTAGGTTTTGGGATTTGTTTTGATGTGATCCTTTTATCAAATCAATGCATACACTTAGTTTGGCCAATATGCAACTACGCTAATCTATATGTAATTTTGATTTGTATGTAAGCATCAAAAGCAGAAAAAAAATCTAAATAGGCAATGCAGTGTTTAAAAAGTGATTTAAAACACTTACTTCATCCAGAAATCTGAATAAGATTTTGATTTTTGAGGTAGAGAATATCGGGTAAAAAACAACGATATCGATCGAAATCTGACAATGTCGGATGACCCGATTATGCGAAAAAACAACCAATCTTGACTACAAGCTACAGTTTTATAATTGGATGCAGAAAACAACAATTTCATAGAGAAATATGCATTTGAATGGACTGAATTACAATGAGCAATGATCTTAAGATAATAATGAAAGGATGTTCATATGCATATATATGCTAAATGCTTGAATATTTATGAAATAATGAAGGGATATGCCTATTAAATCCAAAATATAATTTTTTAAGTAATAACCTTTGCCGGCAGCTGCCATTTTGTAATTTCAAGGAGGTTGCGTCACAGCGAATTAATCCCGTCGTAAAAATATGTCAGCAGCTGCCATTTAGTAATTTCAAGGAGGTTGCGTCATAGAGAATTAATCCTGTCGTAGAATATGCATGAAACGGTATTTGCCAATTAAAAGATATTCCTACATGTCAGCAGAAGGCAAATACAATAGAATGTGTAGCTCCCGCGTTTTTCGCCTCTGATGTCCTGATGACGAAAGATACTTTTGAGGGTTGGGTAGATTGGTAAGTGTTTGTTTGGTTAGACATTTATTAAGAAGATATATAGGTTCAAACCTTGGAACAATTTGTTCTAAATCCTTTAAATGTGTGTTAGATCGATGATAATGATATGAATAACGAAACAGAATAGATTTGGTGGCAGCAACCCGTCAACCCCTGGAGACAGGTTGTTCTAAATCCTTTAAGATTCTTTTCATGTTAGGTCAACAATAATGAAACCGAATAAGTTTGGTGAAAGCAACCCTCAACCCTGCACTTATTACTAAAAAATAATGTGACTTATCAATTTCTAAAAATAATGTGGTTGTGACCAACTATTATATAATTAAAAATCTTACACTCATCAATTACTAAAAAAAATATTATAATTGTGACCAACTCTTATATAATTAAAAAATAACATGCTAGCTAACCATTATTGTCTTTCAACAATTTTGTTCATTGCACGGTGAAGTTTTTATTTTTAATTTTTTTATACATGCATAGGGACATGGTGAGGTATGATTAGATTGCCAAGTTGTGGCCGGTGCCGTCTACTTCTGTCTAGACGAATCTTAATTTTTTAATAATTTAATAATATTGTTTTAGACAACGTTTTTACAATTGCAAAGAGATTCGGATTCAATTCTAGGCCGGCCGGTGCTATCTGTTCAAGATTTGATTTCAATTTTTAATTTTGATAACGTTAACTGCTTAAGAATCCAATTGGATTGTTTAAGACTTTTAGCCAGTAAACAAAGCAACATTTTCAGTCAAAACAATAGACAATGTCAAGGGTACTATAAAATTATGAATATTTATATTTTAAATATACAATGTCAAGGGTATTATAAAATTATGAATAATTATATTTTATGGGCTCGATGGATAGGGAGGAGTTTTAAGTGTCACCAACCCTTTTAATCATAATTCAGGTATATTTGAGGTTTATCTTAATTGTTATTATGATTAATTAAAAATAATAAATTATAATAATTATATTTAATTAGTAGTGGTGGGTTATAATTTTAGTTATCAAGTTTTAGTTTATGTTCGAGTTTTACTTTTAAAGTTCAAATTTAAAATTCTACATAAAATTTGATATAATATAAATTAACTCAAACAGAAACAAACATTAATAATTTTATTTAAGAATACAAAAATAAACATGGTGAGAACAACAAGAATTCATTCTTGTTGTTCTTTTTCTTCCTTACATCTACTTGTTACATCATCAAGCTCCATATCATCAAGAGCACAAGAAGAGTTAATTAATTCATGTTTATAACTCTCATAACCAAGTTTAATATTCTCATGTTCATTATCCAAGGCATATGAAATAAACTCAAATCACGGGAAAGAAGAATTTTTTGGTTCTTTAGCCACATTGTATGTTGATAATTGCAAGTAGTTGCGAACATAAACAAGATCACCTAACTGTACAGATAATAACCTATTACTATTCTTAGATTAATTTTTTTAATATATATTATTTGTATTATTTTTCATTTGAACATATTTAAATAAGGTAACTTCTAATTAAGATTTTTAAAAAATAGTTTTGGCCATCCTATTATATAAATTACTGAATTGTTTTTTATTTGAATATCTTTTATACACATTAGTGAATTACTTTAATGTGATTTGATAAAATTAAATTATGTAAATTATTTATTATTTAAATATTTTTAAATATTTTTATAAAAAAATAAAGAATGGTGAAAAGAAGTTATAAACTTACTATTACATAGATTATTTAAATTTTGTTTGTTAATATTATTTTTTATTGCAAATTTTTTAAATTGAATATTTAAATTAATAAAATTATATTAAAATAGATGATTTTGGATCAAGGGATAAGAAATTCGCTTTAGAGGAGGGACGTTTTTTCGCAGAACTGCCCAAATTGTCGAACTTGTTTCAGCCATATCTCACTCATCCGGGCTCGAATTGAGCTGAAATTTTGAGGGTAGATGCCTGAAAAACCCTAGAACGTCTCTACCAATTTTCATATCATTTGGAGCAACACAGATCCTAGCGCATGCCTATGTGTGAACGATATTTTTGGCAAGCTGCTATGTGAGGGTTTCATCTGGGTTGAGTGCAAACAGCTCTAGAGGTTGGTTTTTAGGGCCTTCGGGCCCTAGCGGCCAATATTTTTGTGGTTTATGCTCAATATTTTAGCAAGAAATGTTGTAGGGGATCCAAGACGGGTTAGAAATTTGTCTTTCAACGGATCATATCGTGAACTTGAGTGACAACAGTTTCCAATTTGCTGCACAAAAGAAAAGTCACGACGTCTAGGGCAAGGATTAAAGAGATCACGAAACAAGTTTCAAGCAGTTAATAAAAAAATGGCACATATCTCAAGTGAATCTGGTGCTAAGGTGCATCCACAAAATAATTCTATTGTGAAAACCCTTTTCAAG
The DNA here is from genome assembly GCA_028583015.1 of Wollemia nobilis. Classification (NCBI taxonomy): domain Eukaryota; kingdom Viridiplantae; phylum Streptophyta; class Pinopsida; order Araucariales; family Araucariaceae; genus Wollemia; species Wollemia nobilis. The sequence goes on from JAQPPZ010016604.1 coordinate 4,334,839, forward strand.
GGTAAGAATTTCAAAAACTTAGCCCCAAAAATGAATTTTAGAGATGCCCTCCGTGGTGGACAGCCTCAACCCAATGCTAATATCAAGCTTAGGGCTTCCCATAAACCTCTAAGAATGCCTAAGATTGATCCCAGGAAAACAGAGTCAAGATGTCTTAAAGCAGCTGATGGAACTCCTATTGTTAAGCTTGATATGGGTAACATTCAGATCGGCATTGAAGATTTGGAAAAAAGAGGACTAATTTGTCAGTTTTTGGGTTTTCGTCCGAGCCTATCTGCTTTCAAAGTCTGGGCTGCAAAAAGCTGGAAAACCAAAGGTGAGTTACAAATCTCTATTTATTAAAATGGTTATTTTCTTATTTTATTTGCTAATAATGAAGATAGAGATAAAAATTTTCAAGGGGGTCCTTGGTTTTTTGGAAGGGCAAGGCTTTTCATGAAGCCCTGACATACTAAATTTAAATCCGAAGAAGAGATGCCTTCTATAGCTCCCGTGTGGGTTAGACTCTTTGGCATCCCTATTGAATTTTGGAATCCTATTGTTTTTTTTTCAATTGAAAACTCTTTAGGAACTTTTATGATGACTGTTGATTGTACTCGAAATTTTGAACATATTATTTATGCTCGAATTTGTGTTTTAATGGATTTTGACAAACCCCTACCTAAAAAGATCACATTATAATTTGGGGAAGACACCTGGGAGCAAATAGTGGACTATGAGAACATTCCTTTTCATTGTAGAATTTGCCATGAATATGGTCATTTGGTAAGTGCTTGCCCAAATAAAATTCCTAATCAAAATAAAGAAGATATAAATTCAGCAGGTTTCCAAATGCCTAAGAAGAACACTCAGAAAAAAACCAGTTATGAAGGATCAATCAAAGTCTTCTGCTAATATGTTTGAAATCCTTTCCACAAATGATGTCCCAAGTGAGGAAGAGGAAATAATGGAAACAAAAATCTTAGAAACACAATTTAAATATAAAGGGAAGAACTCAGAGACAAACCAACAAATCAAAGGTTTTCAATAAAAAAAAAGGAGAAAATTTACACAAGAAAAACAATCTTTTAAATGTAAAAACTTCAAATAATACAGGCCCCAATATAGACTTCGTTGAACCCTCTAGTAAAATTTTGGCTGTGTACGAGCATTCTTAAAGGTTAGAAGCCATCTCAGATTCAATTGGAATAAGTCAAGAAACAGGGAAAAAGAATTGAATATGGATTCTAATAAAAAAGTAGGTCGCAAGACCAATCAATATCATATGGTAAAAGAAGGTGAAAAGATTGTAGAGGAAGGTAAGATTAATGCCCTTCCCAACTTTTTTAGCCCTGGTATTAATGAAGATCATCACTTAGAATATTAGAGGACTCAAAGGAAGTCTTTCAAAACAAAATGAAATTAGAAGAATGATTCGGATAAATCATCCACATCTTGTTTTCCTTCAAGAAACAAAGATGTCAATAGAGGATATGGACTCAATTGCCGATAAAATTTGGCCAGCTGGAAAAGTGGTTTCCCTCGGTTCCCAAGGGACTTCGGTGGCATTGCTTGTCTTTGGGACCCAAAAGAGGTAGTTATTCACCATATGGTTGGCGGTTGGGGTCTGTTGGCTATAGCTATTCAAAGTAGACATTCCAACCAAATTATGCTCTGCATTACTGTTTATGCTCCAACTACTTTGGAGGAAAAAAGAAGACAGTGGAAGGATATAACTCATATTATCTCTCATTTTCTTGAAGCTTGGATCTTTATTAGAGGAGATTTCAATACCATACTCTCTCTAGATGAGAAAAGGGGGGAAATAGAAATTTGGACAAAAGCACTGACCTCATGAGTGAATATATTGCAAACCTCCATCTTGTGGACATCCAACCAGATAATGGCCTTATGACTTGGTCTAACGAAGGCAAGGCTTAGCTTGTATAATGGAGATATTGGATAGGTTTTTGCTCTCTGAAAACTTCTTAATCCATGGTCACATTCCTAAAGTGAAGACTCTTAATAATGTTGGTTCGGATCATTGGCCGATCATGGTGGAAATGTGGAAAACCAATGTGAGTTTCTCTCCTTTTCGTTTTCAATTAATGTGGCTTAGAGACATTTCCTTTAGACCTCATGTGCAAAAATGGTGGAAGGAAGGTAAACCTAGGCATGGGACTAAGATGTTTTGTTTTTCCAAAAGACTGCAATACATTAAATCCAAAATCAAGACTTGGAACTAGAAAGAGTTTGGGGATGTTCATAAAAAAAAACATGAAGTTATTGCTCATATTGAAAATTTGAATAAGAAAATTCGTTTAGATGGCCTCACAGAGAAGAGAAGTTCAAATGAAATTAAACTCACAACTTAGTTAGAGGAATGGGAAAAAAGAGAAGAAATATTATGGAAGCAAAAATCTAGAATTCAATGGCTCAAAGAAGGAGATCAAAACACAAATTTCTTCCACAAATCTCTTCTAACTCGAAGATCTCACAAATTTATTTATTCCCTAAAATCAGATTCTGGAGATGTTGTTTATACTTGGGATGGCATGAACTCTATTGTTGTTGATTACTTTTCCAATCTTTTTTTTGCTACTCCTCTTGACTCCAGCTTCTCAACAAAATGTTCTTCAAGCAATCCCTTCTCTTATCACTTCTAAGGAGAACTCTATTTTTATTGCTCCTGTTACTATCAATGAGCTTCAATAGGTAGTTTTTAAAATGCAAAAAGGGAAAACCCCAAGTCCTGATGGTTTTTCCATTGAGTTCTACCAAGAGTTATGGGATATCCTTCATGTTGATTTATTAGAGGTGGTGTAAGAAGCCAGGAAAGCCAAAGAAATTTTGAATGTTATCAATAAAACTTATATTACTCTTGTTCCAAAAGCTCAAGAGGTTGATCATATCTCAGCTTTTAGACCTATTGCTTTATGTAATGTTCTTCTCAAAATCATTACTAAAATCATGGCAAAAATTTTGAAGCCTCTTTTGCATAATATTATTTCCCCAGAGCAAGGGGGTTATGTGGAAGGGCGTCAAATAGTAGATGAGATAGTTCTTGCTCAGGAAGCCATCCATTCCATGGATATGCAAAAATCTCCTTCCATGTTCATTTGGTTAGACTTATCCAAAGCTTATGATAGAGTGGATTGGCACTTCCTTATCAAAGTTTTGAGGCAATTTGGTTTCTCTAAGGATTGGATGGATTGGATTATGGGATGTATCTCTTCAGTTTCCTACTTAGTTCTTATCAATGGCAGGCCTTCTCAGTCGTTCCCAACTTCCAGAGGTATTAGGAAAGGTGACCCGCTATCCCCTTATTTATTCATCATTCTTGCTAAATGCTTAGGTAGGACTATAACCAAAAAGAGGGAAAACAAAACCCTTGAGGGAGTTACCATTGCTCATGGAGCTAGACCTATTTCTCATCTTCAATTTGTGGATGACTCTACTATTTTAGGTAAAGCTACAAGTTGAGGAAGCTTCTAATATTAAGCAAATCATTAGCTATTTTTCTAAGGCTCTTTGGGTAGTTGATCAATGAAGACAAATCTAAAGTTATTTTCTTTCACTGCTTCTGCTAGACAAGAATCCATGGTCTTGGATAAATTAAGATATAAGAAGACCTCCCTTCCAATCACTTATTTAGGTATTCCCATAAATATTCAAATGCAGAAAAATAAATATTAGAATTGGTTGTTGGACAAAGTCAAGAAGAAAATTGGAAAGTGGACCAACAGGTGGCTTTCTTATGGGGGTAGAATCACCTTGGTAAAATCAGTCCTTCAAGATATTCCTATTTATGTATCTTTTGTGTTGAATATTCCAAAGGTTGTTCTTCGAGAACTAGATCAAATTAGTCATCGTTTCCTTTGGAGTGGTACTAAGGAGAAAATAAAATGGGCCTTGGTGAAATGGGACACTTTATGTCTTCCTAAGAATAAAGGGGGATTAGGATTCCGGTCTTCTATTAATAACAACAAAGCTTTAGTTGCTAAATTATATTGGAGGATGTTGCATAACCTCAATGCTCTTTGGGCCAATAATATTTGTGCTAAATATGCTGAGAACAAAAGTCCTAAAGACCTTCGCTATCAACTTCCTACCAAAGGTTATCCCATTTTAGAAGTTCTTAAGATTGGTGAGGATTTAATAAAGAAAAATTTATTTTGGATCATTCATAATGGTCAACAGGTAAATTTTTGGACAGATTCTTGGGATGGTCACAAGCCTTTGATAACTCGGTTTCCTGATTGGAGGCCCTGGATAGAGGAGCTTCATCGAGCTAACTGGATAAATGTGGCTAATTACCATCAGTACCATATTGGTAATTCAAAGGTTGGTAGATATTGGATCCCTATTGAGGACTAGCCTATTCAAATCCCGAGAAAGGCAAAGACAAGATATCCAAGGCATCCTTCATATGAGATCTCTCTCTTGGTCCCATGAAAAAGATTGTTTTGGATGGAACAACACTACTAAGGGTGAGTATTCGGTTGCTCAAGGTTATTTGACCTTATGCCATAATAATCCCAACCATTCTTCTGACATATTTTCTCAATTATGGTCTCAAAAGCTCTGGCCTAAGGTGAGGTTCTTTAATTGGATTTTATTGCATCGTAGGGTGCTTACTAGTGAACAACTTATGAAGTGTGGTTTTAATGGCCTTTTCAGATGTGATATGTGTGAAGAGAATGTAGAAACTCTCAACCATATTTTTATTGAGTGTACCTTAGCCTCAGAGCTATGGAGGAGAATGACCAATTTACTTGGCTTACAATGGTCCAATTTTTTTACTTTTGAACAACTTTGGAGGGATTGGCCTAATCAAGAGGGTGTTGATCATTTTATTAGGAAGTTAGTTTGGATGGGTTCTACCATTCTTCTTTGGAATATTTGGATTGAAAGGAACAATCAAATTTTTAATCAAGATAAGAAAGATATTCACTATATTTGGCAAAATACCATAGCCAACTTAGTTGAATCAGTCCATCAACTTCTTAATCACCCCAAAAACTCCCACCAAAGATGGGATCAAGTGATGCAAAGATTGAAGATTAAATCTTCTAAGGGCAACCAACTTAAAGGGAATGTGAGTATTAGTAAGATGGATAGAACAAGAAATTGGCAACCTCCTCCTACGGATTTTGGAAAAGTCAATACTGATGGAGCCTCGAGAGGGAACCCTGGAAAAGCCAGTGTGGGAGGAATTGGTAGACTTTCAGATGACTCCCTAGTTTTTACTTTTGCTAAAAATTTGGGTATTCTTTCCAATAACCTTGATGAGGGGTATGGTATCCTTAGAGGCCTTCAGGAGGCTACTAAGTTTGGATGGGAAAAGGTGTTAGTTGAGTTTGACTATTTGGACCCTCCTAACATATTATAATTGTATTTATCAGGGGTGCATCTTTCCAATCGCACCCCATCCTTCGTATTTATGTACATCACCATATTCATTTTAAATCATCGAACAATTATTCAATATATAATCTATTGCAGGTTTTTCCTCAATATTAAAAGTGATTCAACAGTCAAAGGCGATATATTTTATTTTTCACTTGCATTCAACATTCATACAATTAGTATTCTAACATCTGGATCAGAGCTAGATCAAGGAGAAAATTCTCCATTAAAATTTTTTCCATCACACATTTCAGCCAGTCCACATTCACGAGGACGCAAACAGCATTCAGACGTCATTAATCTGTGTCATAATCCTTGCCAAAATTTAAATCTTGGCCAAAGGACTAAAACACAAAGGAAACAAATTATTAAATCACTTCGACGTCTGAAACACGAAGGGCTAAAATGCAAAGGAAAAAAATTATTAAGTAACGCAAAGGGAAAACATAAAAAAAAAAAATTAGGGACTAAAAATCCCACATTTGTGGTGCTACGCATTTGTAGCGATTTATAATCGCCAACAGGCACAAGGAAGAACATGACTTCGGTCACGCCTTCCCCCGTACCTCACGTGAACCACCCTACCCAGTCCTCCTTCGATAATCGCACCGTCGCCTCTGCGTGTCCTCGGCTGCCACCCTACGCCTCGATCGCTGCTGTCGTCCACTGTCAGTCTAGTTTGCTGTTGATTTCTCGCCCGCTGTCGCCCTCTGTCACCTCAGTCAGTCCTGTCACACTCTGTCAGTCCAGTCGACTATCGTGTTTCCCGCCTGCCAACTGCCTTGCGCTCTCGGGGGCCAAAAATAAAAAAGTTGATAGGGCATTGCCCACCAAATTTTTGACAAAAAAATTGCTAAAACAACTTATAAAGTTGTTAAAACAAAAAATTATTTAGTTTTTAATTTTTTTCTCACCTGGTACCAAGTCACATTGATCGTTACCTACACCAACCGCAATGGCCAAAGGACGAAGATCACTGGATTCCATCCACGAGAAACATGAAAGGCTCGCTGAAGAAGTTAACCAGGAAAGAGATGAGAATTCCTGTACCACAAGAGAACTCTTCGAAAAAATATTTGCAATGGATGTTAAACTTGATGCCATCAGTCAAAATTAGGCAACAACACATGCAAACTCAACCAACCAAGGGTCATCAAACCGATCAATGTTAGGAGGTCCACAAAATTCCATTCTACCACGGATGACCAAATTAGACTTCCCAAAATTTGAAGGCGGAGACCCTACAAACTGGATCTACCGAGTAGAGCAATATTTCTCACTAAATCAAATTCCAAAAATGCAAAAAGTGCATATCGCCTCCTTCCATTTGGAAAATTATGCCATCCAATGGTACCAATGGTTCGAGAAAACTAATGGCACTCCGATGTGGTCAACCTTTACACATAACCTATTAGTACGATTTGGCCCTAGCAAGTTTCAAAGCTTTACAGGGGCCCTCACTAAATTATGCCAAACCACTTTGGTAAGCGAATACCAAGCAGAATTTGAAAGGCTAGCTAATCGAACATCCGAATTAGATGTTGCCTTCTTTCAAGAATGTTTTGTTAGCGGATTAAAAGAAGAAATTCGAATTGAGGTGCAAATGTATAACCCTACAAACATGTTAGAGACCATCGGCTTGGCAAAATTAGCGGAGGAAAAAATCAAGGCACGGAATCGGTTCACAAAACCAACTTGGGGGAAACCATCAAACACTTATACCAACCCCAAACCAATGCAAAATGGACGAACCCAAAACTCCTACACAGCCCCCAAAATTAACCCCGCTCTACCAATTAAGTGTTTGAGTTTCAAGGAAATGAAGGAAAGACAAGCTAAGGGTCTTTGCTACCATTGCGATGAGAAATTTGACAGAAATCATAAATGTGCCTCATGGAAATTATATATTCTAGATGCCACAGAAGAAGGAAATTCTACTGAAGAGGAACCTGAACTCAAAGTAGAGGTATTATCCAACACACTTGAAAGTGACGAAGAAAATGCACCAAAGGTTTCCTTCAACGCCCTTGCCGGATTTTTTGCCCCTCAAACAATGCGAGTTAAAGGGTATTTTAAGAAACAAAACCTTACCGTGCTCTTAGATTCTGGTAGCACGCACAATTTTATCGATCCAAAGGTGGCTAAACAAGCAAATTGTTTTATATACCCTTGCAATAACTTCGAAGTGATGATTGGAAATGAAAAAAAATTGCATGCAAGGGAAAATGCAGAAATATAAAACTAACTATGGGGGTTTATAACATGAAATATGACATGTACGTCCTACCCCTAGGTGGGTGCGACATTGTACTAGGCGTACAATGGTTACGAACCTTGGGCGTAGTCCAATGGGAATTTGATGAACTATGGATGAAATTCACAGCAAAGAACCAAACCTATATTATCCAAGGCCTGAAATCAGGACCTTCCCAAATCGTCAGCTCGCATAGAATGGAGAAAATTATCCAAAAAGGAAACAAAGGAATGGTCGGAAAATTATTTTCAATTCAACCTAGTCACAAAGAATACGAGGCACTAGAGTTACAAAATATTTTAGACCACCATAAGGCGGTATTCAATGAACCAAAAGGACTACCTCCACAACGAAGTCACGATCACACTATTCCACTATTTCTAGGGCATCAACCTCCTAATATTAGACCTTATCGTTATCCATACCTCCAAAAGACCAAAATAGAGAAATTAGTACAAGAGCTTCTTAAGGCAGGAGTCATTAGACCTAGCAAAAGCCCTTACTCCTCTCCAATTATTTTAGTTAGAAAAAAGGATGGCTTGTGGCGTTTATGTGTCGATTTTCGAGCGCTTAATAAAATGACCATCAAAGATAAATTTCCTATTTCGGTCATAGACGAGCTATTAGATGAACTCCATGGGGTAGCTTATTTTTCCAAGTTGGACTTACGGTCAGGCTACCACTAAATACTAGTCAATGAAAAGGATATTCCTAAGACGGCCTTTCGCACTCACGAAGGGCACTACGAATTCTTGGTGATTCCATTTGGCCTTACCAACGCTCCTTCTACCTTTCAAAGTCTAATGAATAAGGTATTTCACCCTTTCCTTCGTAAATTTCTATTAGTTTTCTTTGATGACATTTTTATTTATAGTAAAACATGGGAAGAACATTTGGACCATGTTAGACAAGCGTTCCAAATCTTGAAGGAAAATCAACTTTATGCAAAAAGATCAAAGTGTTCCTTTGGAAAACAAGAAATGCGTTATGGTAGATCCTTCCAAAATCGATGAGGTGAAAAATTGGCCTATTCCAAAAACCTTAAAAGCTCTACATGTGTTTCTTGGACTAACGGGATATTATAGAAAATTTGTCCAAAATTATGGTAAAATCGATGCTCCTCTAACAACATTACTTAAGAAAAATGCTTTCAAATGGTCGCCTAAAGCGGACGAAGCCTTTATCACCTTGAAAACTACAATGTGTACCACCCCTATTCTAGCCATGCCCAACTTTTCTAAACCGTTCGTCATTGAAAGTGATGCTTCAGGAATAGGAATGGGAGCCATACTCATGCAGGATGAAAGGCCTCTAGCTTTTATAAGCAAAGCATTTTATCCTAAGAATTTAGCTCGCTCTACGTATGAAAAAGAGATGTTGGCGATTGTCCATGCTATTCAACATTGGAGGCCTTACCTTATTGGCCAACATTTCATTATACACACCGACCATCATAGCTTGAAGTATTTTTTGGAACAAAGGACTAATACCCCGGAACAACAAAAATGGGTTACTAAACTTCTTGGCTATGATTATGAAATTACATATAAAAAGGGCAAGGAAAACATGGCAACCGATGCACTTTCTAGAAAATTTGAAGATATGCCTCAAGTCCATGCTCTTTCCTCCCTTATTCCTAAATGGGTAGATGAGGTGCATGAAGAATGGATAAATGATCCTACTATCCACGCCTTAATTCAACAACTTCAACATAATCCTAGTAGCAAACCTCCATACACTTGGAAGGACAATATATTAAGATACAAAGGGAGGATGGTCCTCACCCCCAATTCAACTTATCGAAAAAAACTTCTTCATGAGTTACATACCTCACCCACTCTAGGCCACTCAGGGTTATTAAAAACCTATAAAAGAGCCACTACCTCCTTCTATCGGGTAGGAATGAAAAATTACATCAAAAACTATGTAAAAGAATGTGAAGTTTGCCAAAGACAAAAGGGGGAGACCCTTGCTATTCTAGGATTACTTCAACCTCTTCCTATACCCACCAAAACATGGGCAAATATTTCTATGGACTTTATTGAAGGATTACCAAAATCAGGAGGAAAAACAATCATTTTCGTAATCGTTGATCGTTTATCTAAATATGCCCATTTTTGTCCAATGGCTCATCCTTATACCGCTAGCACTATAGCCCACCTCTTCCTCGATAACATCTTTAAATTACATGGTATGCCCTCCACAATTATTAGTGACCGTGACCCAACTTTCACTAGCACCTTTTGGAAGGAATTATTCAAATTACAAGGTACTCAACTTCGTATGAGCTCCGCTTACCATCCTCAAACCGATGGCCAAATAGAAGTTGTAAATAAATGCTTGGAAACATACCTTCGATGTTTTGTTTCTACTCAACCACTCCATTGGGTAAAGTGTCTTTCACTAGCAGAATGGTGGTATAACACTTCATACCATACGTCCATCAAAATGACTCCTTATGAAGCACTATATGGTCAAACACCACCATCCCTCACTTCCTATATTCCAGGGACTACAAAAGTCCATGCGGTGGAAACAAAACTTGCTAATCGAGATGACATACTACGGATCCTAAAAGAGAACCTACACACCGCCCAACATCGCATGAAGCAGCAAGCCGATCAACATAGAAGTGAACGTAGTTTCCACGAGGGTGATATGGTTTTCTTACGTCTCCAACCTTACCGAAAATCCTCTCTTAAACAAAAAGATTCTCAAAAGTTAGCACCCAAATTTTACGGGCCGTATAAAGTTCTCCAACGTATTGGGACCGTTGCTTACAAAATTGAGCTTCCTCTCTCTTCCAAACTTCACCCCATATTTCATGTATCTTGCCTTAAGCTCATAGTTGGAACCCATATCACGACACAAACCACTCTTCCTAAATTCTCTGAGGATGGAGTACTTCTAGTCGAGCCAGAAGCTATCTTGGATCACCGCTCTCGTCACCTTTGTACTCGCGATATCACAGAAGTTTTAATCCATTGGAAAGGTCTACCTTTAGAATACATGACGTGGGAAACTCTTCAAGATATCCAGCACCAATTTCCAAATTTCCAGCTTTGAGGACAAAGCTCCTTTAAGGGGGGTGGCATGTTAGGACCCTCCTAACATATTATAATTGTATTTATCAGGGGTGCATCTTTCCAATCGCACCCCATCCTTCATATTTATGTACATCACCATATTCATTAACAATTATTCAATATATAATCTATTGCAGGTTTTTCCTCAATATTAAAAGCGATTCAATAGTCAAAGGCGATATATTTCATTTTTCACTTGCATTCAACCTTCATACAATTAGTATTCTAACACTGAATCTCAACTTATGATTAATATTTTGAAGACTCCTTCCAATAATCATAAGGTTGATTGGAGAATAAAAATAATTATTGAGAAGATTCAATTAATCCAGATGGGATTTTTGAAAGTTGATTACAATCATGTGGTTAGAGATAAAAACAAGAGTGTTGATGCTTTAGCTAATTGGGCTTTGGACAAAGGTGATCTTACTTGTTATGGCCACCCTCCTAGATGGTGGGCTTCGCAAATTAGGGAAGCTCTTTTTTCTATCATTTCTTTGGATGGCTCCAGTTCTGAAGCTACCTAGTTTCTTCTTGTTTTTTTTTTGCTTCTCTTTGGTTCATTCAGGTTTTTTTAGTTCCCTAGCTCAGTCTTTTTTTATATTTTTATTTCCTTTGTTGTTTATTGCCTTAATAGTCTTCTGGTCTAGATAGATCATTGTTATGTTTATTTTTTTTTTCTTTTTTATTTTTTTTTAGTTTTTTAAGTGTGTGTGTTCTTTTGTTTTGTTTTGTTTTTGTGTTCATTGTGTTGTTTTTTTTTGCTCTTGTGTTTTTGTTGTTTTGTGTTTTTTTATGTTTATTGTTATTGTTCTTGTGTTTTTGTCATTCTTGTTCTTGTGTTTCTCTTTGTTTGTGTTAATTCGTGTTTTTTTGTGTGAGTGTTTTCCATGTTTTTTGTTTTTATTTATTGTCTGTTGTTGGTTGTTTTTTATTTTTATATTTATTTTATTTTTTAAATATTTTAGGTTTTGATTGTGTTTATTTTTCATGTTTTTTTGGGTTATGTCTTTGTAGTGTTCTGTTGTTTTTGTCTTGTTTGTGTTTTGTTATGTGGTTCTTGTGTTTTTATATGTGGTTCGTGTTGTGGCTTCTTTTATCTTATTGTGTGTGTGTTTGGTTGTGCTTTTGTTTTTGACACACTCAAGGAGCATATGTTTTATTTTATTTTATTATTTTTGTTGTTATTTACTTATTTTTAAATTGGTTTTGTGTGTTTGTTTGCTCCTTGAGTATGTCAAAGGTGGTAGGCCAGGTCCGATTCCTGGGCATTTTTGGCGGAATGGATACCCCTTCCTCCTTGGGTCTTACCTAAAAGTGGCATCCCTTTTGGTATGTTTTCCACAAATAAAAAAAAAATATTGAAGACTCCTTCCAATAATCATAAGGTTGATTGGAGAATAAAAAGAATTATTGAGAAGATTCAATTAATCTTTTGAAGACTCCTTCCAATAATCATAAGATTGATTGGAGAATAAAAAGAATTATTGAGAAGATTCAATTAATCCAGCTGGAATTTTTGAAAGTTGATTACAATCATGTGGTCAGAGATAAAAACAAGAGTGTTGATGCTTTAGCTAATTGGACTTTGGACAAAGGTGATCTTACTTGTTATGGCCACTCTCCTAGATGGTGGGCTTCGCAAATTAGGGAAGCTCTTTTTTCTATCATTTCTTTGGATGGCTCCGGTTCTGAAGGTACCTAGTTTCTTCTTGTTTTTTTTTTTGCTTCTCTTTGGTTCATTCAGGTTTTTTTAGTTCCCTAGCTCACTCTTTTATTTCTTTTATTTCCTTTGTTGTTTCTTGCCTTAATAGTCTTTTGGTCTAGATAGATCATTGTTATGTTTAATTTTTTTTAATTTTTTTTTTAGTTTTTTAAAGTGTGTGTGTTCTTTTGTTTTGTTTTGTTTTTGTGTTCATTGTGTTGTTTTTTGTTGTTCTTGTGTTTTTGTTGTTTTGTGTTTTTTTATGTTTATTGTTATTGTTCTTGTGTTTTTGTCGTTCTTGTTCTTGTGTTTCTCTTTGTTTGTGTTAATTCGTGTTTTTTTGTGTGAGTGTTTTCTATGTTTTTTGTTTTTGTTTATTGTCTATTGTTGGTTGTTTTTTATTTTTATATTTATTTTATTTTTTAAATATTTTAGGTTTTGGTTGTGTTTATTTTTCATGTTTTTTTGGGTTATGTCTTTGTAGTTTTCTATTATTTTTGTCTTGTTTGTGTTTTGTTATGTGGTTCTTATGTTTTTCTATGTGGTTCGTGTTGTGGTTTCTTTTATCTTATTGTGTGTGTGTTTGGTTGTGCTTTTGTTTTTGACACACTCAAGAAGCATGTTTTTTATTTTATTTTATTATTTTTGTTGTTATTTACTTATTTTTAAATTGGTTTTGTGTGTTTGTTTGCTCCTTGAGTATGTCAAAGGTGGTAGGCCAGGTCCGAGTCCTGGGCGTTTTTGGTGGAATGGATACCCCTGCCTCCTTGGGTCTTACCGAAAGTGGCATCCCTTTTGGGATGTTTTCCACAAATAAAAAAAGTTATATTAAAATAAAAGTAGAATGATTTTTAAATACGTCAATAAAATTCTATTTGTAATTGTTTTTCATTCAATAGAATGAAAGTATGGTGTACAATCGGTATAATTCAATCCTTACAAACTTTAAATTTTTATGGTTCTAAAATCCAAAAGGGGAACCTGTTGTTCGTCGTTATATTATTGGACCTACAATTGCAGCCATTTTGCGAACCCTACAAGGGTTTCTACAAGATCTACTCTTTAGCAACGAACTGTTCACACACAACCTCCCCTGCGATCCTCAATAGCATGGGTCGTCCATCGATCTGTTCATTTTTGTACTGTATGAGGTTTTTAGTCTCGCTTATTGTGAAGGAGTTTTCCTGTTTCGCTTCAAAAGAGATCCAATCACTATCATTTTTTATAAACCTGCACCACTACTATTTGCTAGGGTTTCAACTGTTACCTTGCACCCATGTGAGGGTTTCTAGAAGATATGATTTGCACCAGCTAAATCAAGTGACCAAATTTTTATTTATGTGCAGAAGTCGATTCTAGCCACAACCCTCGCGTGGTTTCAAAGCAATAAAAATATTTTTAGAGGAGCGTTGCAAAGGAGGCGGATTAGGGTTTCAGAGGAGCATGGTAGATAAGGCAAATTAGGTTTTCAATGGAGCATTGTAGAGGAGACAGATTAGGGTTTCATAGGAGCATTACAGAGGAGGTAGATCAGGCTTTCAGAGGAGCATTACAAAGGAGGCTAATTAGAATTTTAGAGAAGCATTGCAGAGGAAGAAGATGAGCATTGTAGAGGAAGTGGATGCCTGGTTGGGCAGCTTTGACCTCATTGTTGAAGAAGCTACGTTCGTGAAGGTGTGTCCATTTGAATCTCATGACCCCTCCTTTTTGTTTGAATGGAAGGAGTGGGATCCTGGTAAGTTTAGAGGTGGGACCAGTAGAACCTACGAGGAGGATCCCATCCTTCCTAGTGCACCTTCATTTGCAAAAGTGGTCGTTGGTGGTAATGGAGGATCTGACACCCTCTTCGACATTTCTCCTTTGGCAAACCAGATCCATATCCCCAATAGCTTGATTAATAATATCTTGAAAGATGGGCTATGGAATCTTATGGGAAAATTCTAAGGTAGGAGGCCAAATATTGATTCTTTGAGGAGATGGGCTTTGGAAATATGGAGACCTATCGGGTCTTTTAAAATTGTGGCCATCCTAATTTGTTTTTTCCTTATTAGGCTCAAATTTGAGGAGGATTCCAAGTGGATCTTAGATGGGGGTCCATGGTTTTTTGCAAATGAGGTTTATTTCTGCGTAAATGGGGCCCAAATTTTAATTTCCTGATGCAAAGCATTAATCTTGTCCCACTATGGTTCAAGCTACTAGACTTCCCACTTCATATCTGGCATGAGAGCATATTCTAAGCTATTTCCAAGATGATCAGGGATTTGATTTTCTTTGATCAGATTACCAGTTCCAAATCTCAAATGCTCTATGCTAGAATGTGTGTGATGGAAAATATTGAGAAGGATATGCTGAGATTTGTTGAACTATTTTCTAATCTTGGAACTTGGGTTCAAAAAATTGAATATGAAAATAAACCCCAAGTTTTCCAGGAGTGTGGTAAGGGTGGGCACCATAAGAGCTTATGCCCCTACATCCTAAAGTTCTAAGTACTTTAATGAGCGTAAGGAAAATAGTAAGAAGCTTAGTGAAAAGTGGATGCCTAAGAAAAACCCTCAAAATTTGAAAGGACAAGATTCAATTTCTATTTCTCAAGTTGGGCTCAGTGAGGAATTACAGGAGGAAGCCCTTCTTCCATCAATCATGTTTGATGGAGAGGGGTAATTGAAAATGATTCTTGTGAAGAGAAGGGAAGTGAGTCCAATAGTGAGGGATATTGCTCAAATTATTAAATTTGAGGAGAGTGGAGAAGAGGTAAATCCCTCTAATATTATCCTCCAAAATTCCTTTGACTATCTTGACATGGATGATCCGACTCTTCAACAGTTAATGGAAATATCTCTAGCCTCTCCAAAAACTATTTTTGAGAAAGGCTCTCCGGGTTCGAAGACCAAAAGTCACAGGAAAGCTCGTATTGATGTAGGGTATGAAAGGAAAGTGGGGAGACCCAGTAACAAATCACTCAATAAAAGGGAGATCGACTCTAAAATTGCTAACGGAGTACAACCCCTTATAACGGATAGTTTTGAGGCTCTACATCCTGAAGAGAATGAGGTTGTTCCAATCGTAGAGACTTGGAACAAATGTGTTAAGGAGTGTGGTCTGAAAAAAGAATATTTTTCTATGGGGGTCAAAAAAAGGTGGGCAGACCTCCCAAGACCTCACTGAGAAAGGCTTCTAGCAAGTGATTTTTGTTTATTTTTGGTTTAATTGTTTGTCAGGCTGGATGTTGTTGTCATAGATCTGATCCAATTTTAGGTGAGATTCTTGGCTCTCTGGTTCTCTAAGCACCCTTGGTTGTTTTGGATGTTGGTTTCTCCTATGCTGGCCCCTGTTGCCAGCTGACTGTTTGACCGTGATAATCTCTTGTATTTTCGTTCTTGATATATTATTGCTAGATCTAAGGTTTGGGGATGCCTTTCAAAACCCTACTTGTAATAGGTTCGAAAACTCTTTAAAAAATCCCTTTTACCATATATATATATATATATATATATATATATATATATATATATATATATATATATATATTCCAAAGAAATAAGATATGGAGTTCTATTAATATAAGATTTGAACTTTGAAAAAAAATTAAATCTAAAGGCCGCAAAAATATTTAGTCCACATCCTTTACACTTTTTGGTCTTAAACCACCCAAATTGTATACATCTTATGATAAGTACATCCGTAAGGATAAAATGTATTGCAATTTAAAAAATGCATGGAATATTGATTTAATCGCTTCTTAAATACTCATATAAATCAATGGCTCTGCCTAGATGTATTTATAATTTAAGAATACAATTTATAGAAGTAATACATTAGTGATCCAAACTTAAAACAAGAGCATCCAGAATCCCATATTTATAGCACTGGAATTTTGGGTATTCCAAGTTTTATATGAGAAGTATGACATACAAAAGAAACTAAAATCTCTAAGTATAGGAAGATTAGGGATTCGACAAAATATGAAGCTTTTTATCTTGAAAAACATAAATCCCACTGTAAAAGCAAGTAAACCCACCACTCAATCCCAACACAATGGCCACCAGGACTCCTTCATTGAATGACATTGTTTCCAACATTAGCAATTAACCCAACACTACATTCACAACAAAATCACAGTGGGCTCTTACTGCAAAAGCCCTCTTCTTAAATAATCTCTGAAAAAAAATTGCATGCTTTTTTTCCTTCCCACGTGTGTTTTTGGTGACTATTTCCTGCTCAATTTGTTTTTCCCAAATTTAAGGTTTGTTCGTTGAATTTATATGCTAGGGTTTTGAATTTGAAGAATTTTAAACTTTAGCTAAAAAAATTGATGAATTATAATCAATATGTTTAATGGATAGGGCCAAAGTTATAATGTCAACAATAACTATTATAATAAAACACTAAAAATATGGTGATTATCAAAAGATAGTGACTAAAAAACATCATATAGAATTGTCAAACTAAAAAACAACTGATATAGCTAGGGTTTGATAAGGAAAAGCTGCTCTTCTAGGGTTTAGGTCTACCACCATTCATAAATTTGGTTGCTTTGATATTGAACACTGATATTATCATCATTTAGGTCGTTGCTCTCCTTTTTTATGGCTTCACTGTTCGTAGATGTAATAGTTATTATAGATAGTAGAAATCATGGCACCGAAGCAAGCTCAAAATTTTGTTTTGAAAGTGGTGGATGAGGTAATGATTCTTCTCCAGATGTTGTGCTCGCTCTTGATGTTGCTTTCCCAATTATAAAATGGTATGAGAATCATTATCTTCTAGTTGATTTTGTTGGTCGAATCCCATTGCAAGAATATCTTCAAAATTGGTTGAAACTTCACTAGGAAGCTTATGGCATTGTGGTTGCGGGTATTCGCAATCTTACTAAAGGTTTTTTTTGCTTTCCTTTAAATAACCCTCGCAAGTGCAAATTGTGGTTGCTAAATCCAATTGTTGGTTTCTTCACAATACTTTGATGGTCCTTTTTGCTTGGACTCTTTCTTATTGAGTTTCAGAGCAAGTTACCTTGAAAGTGCAAGTTTGGCTTAAACTTCTTAGTCTTTCATTGCCCTTATGGGTGTTTATTGATGATATTGTTAAATCCATTGGTCGGGTGATTTGTCATGAAGAAGAGTGGTTCTTCTTAGCATGACCTAATAAAAGAGTCTATGTTGAGGTTGACCTCACATAGGATCTCAAAGAATTTGTGGACATTCAGGTTGGTACAAAGTATTTTATGCAAAAAATTGTTTACTTTAATTTACCTAATACTTATTTTCGGTGCCAATCCACCATGCATCATATCAAGGATTATCTACTAGTTTATCAAAAAACTTTGGGGATTTCCCCTACTCCTCATACCATGCTTGCACCTCCCAAACCCTCTATTGAGGGTGATTGGATCACAATTTATAATAAGAAGGGGGTGACCAACCCTAATTCGATGCTTTCTAACGGAGACAAGGTTGTGAAGCCACCATCTCATCCTACTCTTGTTCCTGTTCATCATATTTTGGCTTCTTAGGCTTCGGCTATTGAGAACCCTCTCGAGCATAAATTAGCCTCGAAAAAAGGGAATTCACTACCAGTACCTCCACCCTGTTGTAAATGTGAATAGGGATTCACCTAACTAGGCTTAGAAAGATCCCTTTCCTAAGCCTAAGTGTGAACACACCCTACATTTGTCGGCAATTTTTTGTCGGCAAATTCCCGTACCTTCTCTCCTAATATCCCTCCTAACTTCTTCCTATTTTCCCTCCTCCTTATCCCTCCGTGAATTCTTCTTTCCCCTTATCCCTCCAACCTCCTTATCCCTCCGCGCCTTTCTTTCCCCTATCTTCTCCCTCCTTATCTCCTATTTCCCCTTATCTCTCCTTTGCCGACTTTCCTCCTATTCCATTTCTATATATTATGTAATTCGAATATGTTGCAAGGTTGAATGCTTCAATATTAATAAAGTTGTTAATTTTTTTGCATTTTTCTGTGATTTGACTGCGTTCGGGTTCAATATCTGGTATCAGAGCCAGACTTCGTCGACTGTCGGGCACGGTTCCCGAGGTGAAGTGAGGTCAACGCGGGCACGGTTCTCGAGGCACGACCAGGCACGCATCCCGAAGTAGTTCACAGCAGGGCTCGGATCTCGAGGCGGATCGCGAGCAGGCTCGGGCACGCATCTCGAGGTAGTTCGGGCACGGATCCCGAGGCGGATCGTTGAGGTCACGACACGTGGCGGCACGAGGTGCAACACGCAGGTCGAGACGGCTGAGCTGGCAGAGGAGCTGGCTAAGACATTTGGCCGCATCTGATTGGCTGATAAGGTGACGTGGCAGCTGGCATTTGGTTGAGCAAAATACCGCCACGTGGCGGATCGTGATTGGTAAGCAGTTGTGCGTTTGACTCCACGTGGCGGACGACGGCAAAGGTTGGACGAAGCACGACTGCCCGAAGGCAGTCAGAATCATCTGCGAGGGTTTCTGTTAATAAACCCTCGCGCGTCCGTTTTAGGACGCATGTGGGATTAACCCACATTTTTTTAAAAAAAATCGCACGACGGCGATTATAAAGCGGACGGGACAGAGCTTAATTCCCGTCCGCGGCTGTGGTGCAGCGGACAGAGCTGTCTGCTTGGAGGGTGGAGGTACGCGGGTCGATTCCCGCCCGCTCCACGGAATTTTTTTTTTTTTTTAAATTGACTACCGTCGAAATAAATCTATCGGAGTTCTTGTTTCCTCTTGTCCGCGGTGTTTGGCGTGGCGGTTAGCTTCGTTCTTGGCTGTGAGGAGGTGCGGGGGTCGAATCCCACCGCAGGCCATCAATCCAATTTTTTTTTTTAAATATCGTGCCGCCGCGGTATTGAAGGGCTAAGGCCCTTTGTCATTTCACGTCAGCCGCTTGGCGTAGCGGCAGAGCACACTGCTGTGCTCAGGGAAGTCGCGTGTTCGAGTCGCGACAGGTGAAAAAAAAAGGTAAATCTTTTTAATTTTTTGTTTTTTAAAGTTTTTTGATTTATTTAATAATTTTTATATTATTTATTTTTTAAATATATCTTTTTTAAATAAATTTGTTTTTAAAAAAGGATAATTTAAAAAATAAAAAAAATTATTAAATTTATTTAAAAAACTTTTAGAAAACATTAAAGAGAATTTGTGAAAGGAGGAATAATGTGCTTGTGAAAATGGTAGATGTTCCGATCTGAAGGAAGTTATCATGCGCTTATCTCTCTTTTGAAGAGAGAATCACCGAAATCCTTTGATGCAAGGGTTCACCGAACTAGTCTTCACACTGTATTTAGTCAGTTGGAGAATCAGGTGATTTCTCACCTAAGAAAGCCAGACTCAGGATACGAAGTTGACTCCGAAGACAATATCTTCGGACGAGAGAATTGAAGAATCCGACCATTGTGCAATTTGTTTCGGATGTTCAAGCTGGTGCCGATTGTACACCGGGTGTACCAACGGATGAAGTGAGTGTGGGCTATACACCACGCTCTCCTGAGCCTGATCCTGACCCAGCGGAAGAAGAAGAAGAAGAGGAAGAAGAAGCAGCAGCAGCAGCAGATCCAGTGGAAGTGAAACCTGAGATTGTCATCATTAGAAGCAGTTCTGAAGGAGAACATAGATGCACTAAGAAGGCGAGATTTGATTTAAATTATTAAATCATATTGTACTGCTTTGTATTTCCAGTTTGCCTCAATAAAAGTACTTGTTTGCTTTGAATAAAAAGTTGTTTATTCTGCAATGGCTGCAAACACTAGTCTACCTATCCCTGAATTTAATGGTAGTGACTATGAATACTGGTCAATAAAAATGAAGACTTTGTTGATAGGAAAAGGTCTTTGGGATGTAGTTGAGGAAGGTTATACAGAACCAACTGCTGCTGAATGGGCAGCATTTTCAAATGCTGATAAAAAGACAAGAAAAGAAGCACAAAAGAATAATGCTTTTGCTTTATATCACATTCATGTTGCTTTAGACAAAACTATCTTTCCTAGGGTTGCATCATATGTCATTGCACAAGATGCATGGAATGCCTTAAAAGAGAGCTATAGAGGCGGTGACCAGGTGAAGCAAGTAAAACTGCAAACCTTGAAACGAGATTTTGAGAATCTCAAGATGCAGGAGAATGAAAGAGTCGGTGATTACTGTGTGAGAGTGAAAGCATTAGTCGACAAAATGGTCACACTAGGGGAAGATATCAAGCCAGAGATGATGGTGAAGAAAGTGTTGAGAACACTTCTTCCAAAATGGAATTCTGTTGCAATAATTATTGAAGAATCAAAAGACTTATCCACATTGTCTTTTGATGCATTAACTGGTTCACTTCTCTCACATGAAGAGAGATTGCAGGAAACTCCTACCACCAGTTATGGAGGAGATGACAAAGCTTTTGCCACACATGAAGGAAGAGGTAGAGGCCGAGGCAGAGGTCAACAAAGAGGCAGAGGTAGGAATAATCAAAGAGGGGGAACTCCTAACAGAGGAGGTTCATCCAATAGAGGTGGAAACCAGAATAGAGGAGGACATCAGCAATACAGAGGAAAACAATCTGGAAAAGGAAAAGGAGGAGACAAGTCAAAGCAAGTTTGCTACAATTGTGGCAAACCTGGCCATTATGCTCGTGATTGTTGGTCAAAGACTTCACAAGGAAGCAGCAGCAACCAGAGCAGTAGTCAGTTTGGGAATTTTGGAGAAGAGGAAGAGTCTTCAAATCTCTTTCTCTCTTATGGCCAGACAGAGCAAAATTTGAATGATACATGGATTTTGGACACAGGGTGTTCAAATCACATGAGTGGCAAAGAAGAACTCTTTGCTAAGATAGACTCCTCATACAAATCCAGCATTCGGTTGGGTGATGACAAGTCATTGGCAGTTGAAGGCATTGGAGCTATGGCGGTTCCAACAAAAGAAGGCATAAAACATGTAAGTGATATCTATTACACTCCTCATCTTCAGCACAATCTGTTAAGTGTTGGTCAAATGCTTGAAAAGAATTATAAGTTGATTTTTGATGAGGGTAAATGCACCATTTTTGACAAAAACCATAGTAATAGAATCATTACACAAGTGCCAATGTCAAAAAATAGATTATTTCCTTTGAAGTTTGGCCAGCCAGGAGGAAATAAGTTAGCAAATGTAGCTATTACCAATCCAAGTGTCCTGTGGCACTTGAGATATGGTCACTTGAATTATGCAAGTTTGAAATTGCTAACTTCACAAGCAATGGTGATTGGACTTCCCAAAGTTCAAGATAGTAAGGAAGTCTGTGAAGGGTGTGCCTTGGGCAAGCATGCCAGATCGAAATTTCCTCGTGGACAAGCATGGAGGGCCAACTATCCTCTTCAGTTGGTACATTCAGACATCTGTGGTCCGATGCAGACCAAGAGTCTAGGTAACCACTCTTACTTCCTACTTTTCATTGATGATTGCACAAGAATGTGTTGGATATACTTTTTGAAGCATAAGGATGAAGCATTTGCATGCTTTGTTGATTTTAAAGCAAAAGTTGAAAGTGAGAGTGGATATTCAATAAAATGTCTTAGATCAGATAGAGGAGGAGAATACTCCTCTAATCAGTTTTTGAATTTTTGTAAACATCATGGCATCAAGAGGCAGTTCACAACTGCCTACACTCCACAACAGAATGGTGTAGCAGAAAGAAAGAATCGCACCATTGTGGAGATGGCGAGATCAATGCTTCAGACAAAGCATTTGAGTAATGCATATTGGGGAGATGCAACAAGGACTAGTGTTCACATCTTGAACAGAAGTCCTACTTCGAGTTTGAAAGGGAAGACACCTTATCAAGCCTCGGTATGGTAAGAAACCAAATGTGAAGTATTTCGAGTATTTGGTTCATTGGCATATGCTCACATTCCTGATGAGCTGAGAAAGAAGTTGGATCCAAAGAGTCAGGCTTGCATTTTTGTAGGATATTGTGAAAACACAAAGGGTTATAGACTCTACAATCCTACAACTCGAAAGATTGTGGTGTCAAGGGATGTGATTTTTGATGAAGGGGGAGAGTGGGGTAAGCCCCAAATATTCGATGATGTTGAAGCCACTGATGTAGTAGCTCAACAAGTGCAGCCACAGCTACCACAGAAAGGAAAGCAGTCTCTGCCCTCACATCCACCAAGTCCATCTTCAGATTCAACTGCTTCTCCAAGTCCTTCTCCTCAACGATCAGTTAGTTCCTCACCAATGGATATTGATGTTCCATCCAAAGGTAAGAGAACTTTACAGTATCATCCATCTTCTCAGATGTTGGATAAGAATTTTTCAAGAAGATATACTAGAAGTCAGGCTAGTGAAATGGATTCTGTTTTACATAGATTAGAAAGTATGCACTTGTATGGTGATGATGAATCACAACAAGAACCCAGAGGAGATCAAGTTAACTATGCATTGTTAACTAGTGCACAACTTGAACCTTCTAGTTTTGAGAAGGCATGTACTCAGAAGATTTGGCAAGATGCCATGGAAGAGGAGATAACCTCTATAAAAAACAACGACACTTGGGAGCTCGTGAAGCTTCCGAAAGGAAAGAAATGTGTTGGCTGTAAATGGATCTTTAAGACCAAATTTAATGCTGATGGAAGCATTGAAAAGCATAAGGCAAGATTAGTGGCAAAGGGTTTTACTCAGAAGTATGGAATAGATTATGAAGAGACATTTGCTCCTGTAGCCAGACAGGAGACAATTAGAACAGTTCTTGCCTTAGCTGCACACAAAGGATGGCAAGTACAACACATGGATGTGAAGAGTGCTTTTCTCAATGGCTACTTGACAGAAGAAGTGTATGTTGAGCAGCCATAGGGATTTAAAGTGCAAGGTAAGGAACACCTTGTTTACAGATTGAAGAAAGCACTCTATGGCCTCAAACAGGCACCAAGAGCTTGGTACTCACGCATTGATGGGTACTTCAAAGAATATGGGTTCACAAGGAGCAAAAATGAACCCACACTTTACTACCTAAAGCAAGGTAAAGATATCCTCATAGTTTGTTTGTATGTGGATGATCTTATTTTTATGGGTAGTAATGAGAAAATGAATAGGGAGTTCAAACACTCCATGTTGACACAATTTGAGATGAAAGATCTTGGATTAATGCACTATTATCTTGGAATGGAGGTTCATCAGTCAGATAATGGGATCTTCATCTGTCAACATAAGTATGCTCAGGACATGATCAAAAAGTTTGCTATGGAGCATTGCAAACCAGTTGCAACTCCAGTTGGACATGGGATCCAATTAAGCAAAGATGATGGAGCACAGAAAGTTGATGTGACCACTTTCAGAAGCATGGTTGGGAGTTTGATGTTTCTCGCCAACACCAGACACGATATTCGAGTATCGTTGTATCTCTTGTTTCTAGATTTATGTCTAACCCCTTAGAGTTGCATTTGAAGGCAGCTAAAAGAATTTTGAGATATGTGAAGGGTACATTGGATTTTGGAATCCAGTACCATAAATGTAACACTATCAAGCTTGTAGGCTTTAGTGATAGTGATTGGGGTAGCAACATTGATGACAGAAAGTCAACATCAGGGAACTGTTTTAGTCTTGGATCAGGACTAATAACTTGGAGTTCAAAAAAGCAGACTAGTAGTAGCGCTATCTTCAACAGAAGCAGAGTATATAGCGGTTACTTATGCTAGTACTCAAGCCTTGTGGTTAAGGAAAGTACTGGAAGAGATTGGAGAACAACAAAGTGGTCCGACCAGAATCTACTGTGACAACATCAGTGCCATTCAGTTGGCATATAATCCGGTCCACCATAGCAGAACCAAGCATTTTGATATGAAGTATCACTTCATCAGAGATATGGTGGAACAAGAAATTGTTGAGCTTCAATACTGTCACACTTTGGAGAACGTTGCTGACATCTTCACCAAGGCGATGACAAAAGCTCAATTTGTAAAGCTGAGAGACTGTGTAGTCAGTTCTCTCAACTTTAAGGGGGAGAATGTTGTAAATGTGAACAGGGATTCACCTAACTAGGCTTAGAAAGATCCCTTTCCTAAGCCTAAGTGTGAACACACCCTATATTTGTCGGCAATTTCTGTCGAAAAATTCCCGTACCTTCTCTCCTAATATCCCTCCTATCTTCTTCCTATTTTCCCTCCTCCTTATCCCTCCGTGAATTCTTCTTTCCCCTTATCCCTCCAACCTCCTTATCCCTCCGCGCCTTTCTTTCCCCTATCTTCTCCCTCCTTATCTCCTATTTCCCCTTATCTCTCCTTTGCCGACTTTCCTCCTATTCCATTTCTATATATTATGTAATTTGAATATGTTGCAAGGTTGAATGCTTCAATATTAATAAAGTTGTTAATTTTTCTACATTTTTTTGTGATTTGACTGCGTTTGGGTTCAATACACCCAACAGGAATTCGTGTAGTCCATATTGGGATGGCTCGCTATCATCGATGAAAATCCAGGAGGGTAAGAGTTATCCTTCAACTGTTGGTGACTTATTTCAACCTTCACAGACCTCTTTATTTAGTAGGTTTTTAGTGTTGACCGACAGTGTGAGCAGTCCCTCAATTGTTGGTAAATTATTTCAACCTTTTTAGACCTCTAGGTTTAATAATTCTTCGATGTTGGATGATCATGGGGGTAACCCTATGGGAGACAACTCCATGGATATTCCTCCTCCATAATTTTCCTTTCATGGAATGTTCATGGAATTATAGAGTCATCAAGAAAATTTAATGTTCGATCCACTCTATAAAGTATTGGCCTGCTCATTTTCTGGTCTTTCCTTATTAATAGCAAAGGTATTAACTTCTAAAACTATATTTTATTTACCAATTATATTTTACTAAATGGTGCATGGTACTTCAAGAGAGTCTTCAAAATATGACAAGACACATTCTTTAGTTTCATCGAGAATGTTATTCCTTAAATTAGGTGTATGGTTGGCCAAAAATTCTAGGATCGAAATTGAATTGGTGTTGTTGGCCATAATAGCTCCCTTCAACACAAACTGAGATCTCTAAGAAGCTTCTGCAAAACTTGCAACAGAAATTCAATAGTTACTCAAACCCAATTTCTCGATCGCCTCGATATGATACCAAATGAAGAATTTACAATAATACAATAAAATAAAATTGGAGCAAATATTATCTTCTTATTATTTGGAATAATTCTAGCAAAGTTTCAGTACTTTGTTACAATCTCCTCACAAGCTCTGGAAGAGCTCACACACACGCTACAATGCAAAATTCTTCTACATAAAATAAAACCCTAAAACTACCTTAAGTAATAAAAAACAAAGCAAACCCTAATCCTAGCAAATCACATCCGTCAGATCTACATCGACGGTGTTTATTACATGTCTTAGTATTTCGACCATAACTTTTGACTCGAGTGTCCGTTTGAGCCCATTTTTTTTTAGATTGCATAGATTTCGAAGATCTACAATTTTGTTTTGTCTCCTACAATAGGAGACACTTTCCAAGGCTAAAATTTCATCTAACGGCCCAAATTGTTGTTTTAATGTATGGCTGGCCAGATTTCCAATATTCTCCCCCTTGTTGGTAAGGGGACTGACTATCAAGTCCCTTAGCAGCAAAAACTGAGGTTTTACTAAACCCTTAGTAAAAATATCTGCTACTTGATCGTGTGTGGAGAAATACCTCAAATTTAACTTGTTCCTTCTCTACCATGTCCCGAATGAAGTGGTACTTAACGTGAAAATGCTTGGACCTGGTATGGTGGATAGGATTATGTGCCAAATTAATGGCACTCTGATTATCATAGAATAAAGTAATTGGAGTCCCTTGCCTCTTCCCAATCTCTCCTAGCACCTTTCAAATCCACAATGCTTGTGCACTTGCCTATGTAAGTGCAATATACTCTGCTTTAGTAGAAGACAACACCATTGTAGCTTGTTTCTTGGAACTCCATGTCACCAAACTTGAACCAAGAGAAAAATAGTGCCCACTCATGGATTTCCTGTCATCAATATTACTGCCCCAATCATTGTCACTGAATCCCACTAACTTAAAATTCTTTGCCTGTGAGTAGTGGATCCCATAATCAAATTTTCCACGAACATACCTCAAAATCCTCTTTGTTGCCTTAAAATGTAACTGTGATGGATTAGCCATATATCTAGAACACTATGAAACAACAAAGCATATATCCGGTCTAGTGTTACAAAGGAACATAAGGCTACCAAGAGTACTCTTGCACTCTATTTTGTTTGCCCTTTCAGCTCCATCCTCCAAACTCAAAATCTCCCCATGTGCAATGGGTGTTGCTACAGGTTTACATTCACTCAAACCAAATCTCTTCAACATATCCCTTACATATTTTGATTGACAAAAAAAAATATCATTGCTAGTTTGATGTACTTCCATTCCAAGAAACTAACTCATCAAACCCAAATCAGACATTTCAAACTCCTTCACATCATGTTTAAAAGAATCATTCAAAGAAGAACTACTCCCCATAAATAACATATCATCAACATAAAGGTATACAATAAGAATATCATTACCTTCCCTTTTGTAGTACAAAGTGGGCTCACTCTTACTCCTTTAAAAATTGCACTGTAGGAAGTAGTCATGGATTCTAGCATACCAAGCTCTTGGAGCTTGCTTCAGCACATATAGAGCCTTCTTCAACCTGTAGACTTTATCTTCTTTTCCTTGGACAACAAAACCTTATTGTTGTTCCACATATACTTCTTCATATAAATACCCATTGAGAAATGCACTTTGACATCCATATGATGCACCTTCCAACTTTTATGAGCTACCAATGATAACAACATCCTTACTGTTTCTTGCCTTGCCACTGGAGCAAATGTTTCCTCATAGTCCAAACCATATTTCTAAGTGAAATCCTTTGCTACCAACTATGCCTTGTACCTCTCAATGGATCCATCACTGTTCTTCTTGATCTTGTAGACCTTGCATCCAACACATTTCCTATCCTTGGGAAAATCACACAACTCCCAAGTATCATTCTTTTCAATAGAATTCATTTCTTCTTGCATAGCCTTCATCCACACTTTGTTAGGACTAGCATGCTCAAAACATGAAGGCTCAAAAATCAACAACTTTTGAAACTTTATAAACTTGTGAAACAAGTGCATAGTTTACAACATCACCTTTGGGATCTCCACTATCATCATCTCCATAAATATGCAGGTTCTCTAACCTCTCTATTACTGCATTCATATCTGTATGCTGACTCCTTATCACCCTCTTATGGAAATTCTTATCAAGAATTTGAGATCAACAATATTTACCTTTTCCTTTGGCCGGTGTTGATGGAGGTGGAGAACTACTGGAAGAACCTTCTCTTGGACTTGAAGGTGCACTTGCAAAAAAAGAACTAGAAACTTTTTCATGGCTGGGCTGAACTAAAACATGTCTTGGTTCCACCTTCTCTTCACCAAAAACATCCTCAACAAACAATTTTTGTGATACCCAACTTCCCCCTTCATCAAAAATTACATCTCTAGATATAATTATTTTATGTGAAATAGGATTAAAGACCTTGTAAGCCTTAGATTGCTCACTATGCCCAATAAAAATACATTTTTTACTCTTTGCATCCAACTTCTTCCTATTCTCACCATTAACATGCACAAAAGCCACAAATCCAAAAAATCTAAAATGATTTACAGTTGGCTTCTTGTTGTACCAACATTCATAAGGGGTAATATTCTCAAGACTCTTAGTAGGACTTCTATTTAAAATGTAATTAGTAGTCCTAATTGCTTTAGCCCAATAAAACTTACTCATACTTTTTTCTTGCATCATGCACCGTTCCATCTCCACCAAAGTCCTATTCTTTCTTTCAGCCATCCCATTCCGTTGAGGTGTGTAAGGACTTGTTTTTTGCCTTTTAATCCCAAACTCACTACAGAAATCATCAAATTCATGAGAACAGAACTCACCTCCTCTATCTGTCCTCAAACATTTGATATAATGACCACTTTCATTTTCAACTAGAGCCTTAAAATTCTTGAAGAAATTGAATGCCTCATCCTTATTCTTAATAAAATAAACCCAACAATATCTGGAGAAATCATCAATAAAAGTCAGAAAGTAAGAAGCTTTACCCATACTTTATATCTGCATTGGTCCACAAATGTCACTATGAACCAATTGCAATGGATGTTGGGCCCTCCATGCTTCACCATGCAAAAAATTCCCCCTTGCATGTTTGCCAAGTGCACAGCCTTCAAAAAGCTCCTTGGAGTCTTCAAATTTTGGCAACCCATAGAAAAGTGGTGAAAGCATCTTCAAACTCTTATAATTTAAATGCCCAAACTGTAAATGCCATAGCCTCTCCTTACCTTCTACATCAAAAAATGCTAGAGCTCCCCTTTGATCTACAAATTGTAATGGGAAGAGCCAGTTCTTGGTCATATTTATAGTGGTAATCAATTTTCTCCTCTGATCATAAATTTTGCACATTCTATCCTCAAACACTAACTTATAATCCTTTTCCAACATTTGACCAATACTCATTAATGAATGCTTCAAATGGGATGCATAGTAAATATATTTTACCTTCATTATTTTTCCTTTCCTGGTAGGAACCTCCATTTCTCCTTTCACAACCACCTCCAAGGTATTCTCATTCCCAAGCCTGATACTAGATTGATAAGAAGAATCAAGAGATGAAAATACATCCCTCTTGTCGGTCATATGGTTTGTGCATCCACTATCCAGGATCCATGTGTCTTTTGTGCTATTCTATGTAGAGAGGAAAGCTGCTTGCTCCACTTTTTCTTCAATCATACATAACAAAGTATCATCCTCATAGGAATCCTCTTCTCCATAATGTGCTAATTTTTTCAGCCTACAATCCCTCTCATAATGGACATATTTGTTACAATTGTAACACTGCACATTTCTCATATCTTGGCCTCTACCTCTTCCTCTTGCACTGGATCCTCCTCTTGCAGCATGAGCCTCATCATTGTCTGAATCTTGAGATCTTCATCGACCTCTACCACCACATGAGCCTCTTCTACCTCCTCTTCCATTTCTTCCTCTTCCTATGGAACCCCTACCGCGACCTCTTCCTCCATCATTCTATTTTTCTAAAAAATCTTGTTCCTATGTAGAACCTCCTTCTTTATCCTTCTTCCTCTTGGCAATTCTCTCTTTATGAGATATGAGAGAGCCAATTAGTGAATCTATATCCATTTTCGAGAGGTCTTTCGTTTCTTCTATGATAAGGGTTGCACTATCAAACTTCTTTGTCAAGGTTCTTAAAAAAATTTTAATTACTAAATGTTGCTCTATGATCTCTCCAAGTGTGGCCATTTTATTTACTATTGTTTTTGCCCGAACACAGTAATCTCCTGCAATTTCATTCTCCTCCTGTTTGAGATTTTTAAAATCTCTGCTCCAAGTCTACAACTTCACCTCCTTAACTTGGGCACTCCCCTGGTAATTCTCCTTCAATGCCTTCCAAGCTTCTTACGCTGAAACGCAAGCAAAAATTCAAGAAAATAGACTCTTGTCTAGAGTCAATTGGATGAAAGCCAAAGTCAAATTATTTTATTTCTCTTTCTCTTACATCTCCTTTTTTTGATCTGCAGTCAATGCACTCCAATATTTTGGTTCGATGAACCCAGCTTCAACGATGGCCCAAGCTCCTTTTGCCTTCAGAATCATCCTCATCCGGATGCTCCAATATTCGTAGTCAGAACCGTCAAATTCTAGGATTGAAATTGAATTGGTGTTGTTGGCCATAATATCTCCCTTCAACACGAACTGAGATCTCCAAGAAACTTCTGTAAAATTGCAACAAAAATTCCACAGTTACTCGAACCCAATTTCTTGATCGCCTCGCTCTGATGCCAAATGAAGAATTTACAATAATACAATAAAACAAAATTGAAGCAAATATTATGTAATGGATATGAAATATTAATTCTAAACAAAAAAAAAACACACCTACAATATTATAAATATTATACCTTAATTTTCTTGGAAAAGCCTATAGATATCATTAACAGGTTCAAGTTGGTCCGGTGACATGTAGTGTTCTTCTTCAAATTGGAAGTTGGATTTTAAGAATTTTATGAAATGTTCTACAATGATGTAATCAAATTCATAATTTGACATAAAAAAGTGTAATTCATGGCAATATTCTCAATAAAGCACAAATCTAGGAACTTTGTTAAATATTCTATTGTCATCTAAAATAATCTCTTGATTTTCCACTCATGATAGAAATTTATGTACCGCTATTGCATTCTCAAGATAATCTTCAAAGGAATAGACTTGGAGAAATTATAGCTCTCTTATCTGCTAGCCACCTATCACAGGCTCTTTGAAGGTCAAAGTAAAAACGTGCACTATCTGGATCCAGTATTCTAGACAAGTCAAACCTTATGATTTTCTTAAGTTCAGGTTCTTTAGCTCTTATAATTTTTAACCTTCTTCAAATATCAGTGTATGGCACACTACCTAATGAAGAAAATTCTTGGTTTGCTAGTATTGTACTAACATTAATTCGAACGACTCTCCTTATGTTGTAATCTACCATCTATGAAATGCAAGATTATGTGTAAATTTAACTACTAATTTCGTTTATTTTTTTGTTTTATAACTTTGTTTTAAGAATCAAGAGAATATGCCTAATGTCTTTCACATCGGGTTCACCAAAGAATGTAGCCCAAAAATTCTCGCACTCCTTTCCTCAAGGCTAATGGATCCGTGCCTTAGAGGGGAATGGGAGAATGGATGGTCTACACCTCAGAAGAGAGGTACTTGATCGTACCTTCTTATGGTGATTTTTTGATGAATTGGGTGGGTTCACCAGGAAACATTTTATGGCAGTTTTCGAGCCTAGGTTTTGGGATTTGTTTTGATGTGTTCCTTTTATCAAATCACGCATACACCTAGTTTGGCCAATATGCAACTACGCTAATCTATATGCAATTTTGATTTATATGTAAGCAACAAAAGCAGAAAACAGAATCTAAATAGGCAATGCAATGCTTAAAAAGTGATTTAGAACACTTACTTGTATCCGAAAGTCTGAAGAAGATTCTGATTTTTGATGCAGGCAATATCGGGTAAAATCCAGCAATATCGATCAAAATCAGGCAATATCGGGTGACCCGATTATGCGAAAAACCAACCGATCTTGACTAAAAGCTGCAGTTTTATAATTGGATGCAGAAAACAACAATTTCACAGAGAAACATGCATTTGAATGGACTGAATTACAATGAGCAATGATCTTAAGATAATAATGGAAGGATGTTCATATGCATATCTATGCTAAATGCTTGAATATTTATGAAATAATGAAGGAATATGCCTATTAAATCCAAAATAATAATAGTAATGAATTGAAATTGATGTAATGGATATGAAATATTAATTCTAAATGAGAGGGATGGAGAAAGAAGATGCAAACTCTGAGGTCTGGATGCCCCCAGTCGGCTAAATTGTAGCAATGCATGTTGCAGGTAAAATCGGGTGCTTTTGTGCAAAATCGGCAGAACGATATCGTGATCGGGTGATCCGATATCGCTTAAATCTAATCGATGCACAATATGAACCTGCAAAAACATAGTGAAAAGGCAAAAGTATGGCGTGAAAGTATGTGAGAGTTCCAGGGGGAATCCGAGGTGAGGAGCCTGGATTAAAAAGAAGGGAGTCAGGTGAGCTATTGGGCCAGAAATGGAAGAGGTTACAACTTCTTCTAATCCAATCAAAATCGGGTGAACCGATCTCGCAACTATCATGCAGTTGCCCAAATAGAGAAAAGGAGTTACAACTTATTTTTTCACCTTGCTAAAGTAGATTTTTTAATTTTGAGAAAAATCGGGTGACCCGATTTCATGTAAAATCTTTCGATTTTGCACGAAATCGTGCGATTTCGCATAGAGGTTAAAAACAAACTTATAACGGGCACAAAAATCGAGGTAACAAATTAGGGGTGACAAATTTGAGTTTTCAAAATATTTTTACCTTAGTTTTAATTAATGTGAGTCATTTTTAGGGTGCTACATTTTACCCCCTCTTTAGCGCATTTTTGAAAAAATGCGTTAAAGATAAGATGGCACGCTTTACGAGAAAGCAAAAATTTTATTGCAAATTTGTTGATGGTTTCAAGTTTTGTTGTTAAACTATTTTAGATATGATGCCCCCTTCGAGTTTTTGTACCAATTCCAAGTTTGGTAAAAAAACTCGAAATTTGCATCTTTTATTAAAGTGAATTTTAATAAAATCAAAAAATTAAAGTAAAACCCTAATTCATTTTTACTATGTAGTTATTCTATTTTGAGCTCTAGAGAAAAGAAGATGGTGGAGGTTCCTCACCGAGCAGATCTGGTGCACAACAGGACTGGCCAAATATGGGTAAGGATATTTTAACTTATTTTTAACTTGTAATTTATGATTTTGATGTTTAATTTTAAGTTAATTTTAGATTTCTAGGGCACAATTTTTCTGCATCAACAAAATCGGTCATTTCTATGATATTCGCTCATTTCATGATATTCGATCAAAAATTTGACCGATATTAGGGAAATGAACTAATATCATAGAATATCGCACGATATCGAACAAAATATGCTCGATATCATAAAAATATTTTCATAAAAAATTAACCGATTTTAGATGACATTTTTGATTATTAAGTTATTAATTGAATTTTTATTTTTTGTTTGTTGTTTAACAGAAAAAGGAGCTGAAGAATAGGGAATGGTGGTACGGGGTATTCCAAGATGACCTGAATGCCCATAGATAGGGATGTCTTATCCACTATGGGATTACGACATGTGGTGGAGTTGCCATAGGTGCCTATTGATATGCGGCTACTGATCGCATTGGTTGAGCGATGGTACCCAGGCTCTTCTTGCTTTCGGTTACCAATAGGGGAGATGACTCCCACACTAGAGGACATCTGGAGGATCCTTAGAGTACCTATCAGAGGGATGTTTGTTACCACATCTAGAAACCAAAGCCAGGCACTTCAGAGACTATGCGGTGATCCCCACTTTCCTTTGGCCAATGGGGGTATTGGGGTTGAGCTTTTGAGTCAGATACCAAGGGTTTCTTGACTCACAGTTGTACTTAGTGGGATTGTTGGTGGCTTGCTTCTAAGCCACTTTAACGATCATCTTCTACCATGGACTCTAGTAGAGGTCATCATCGATATGAGAGATCAGAGGATTATCTTTTCTTGGGGGTCTTTCATGCTATGTCATTTGTATAGGACCCTCTTCAAGGTCGTATACAAGGGTGCTATGACATTGCCCCTCACTTATTTCCTATAGGTTTGGGCATGGGAGCATATTGCTATCCGAAGGCCAGTAGGACTACCATTGGTAGGAGTGGTCGTAGAGAGGCCTAGGGCTTTTTATTGGTGTCCACGTAGAGCTCCTAGGAGTCAAATATCATTGGACATAGCTAGGAGACTTTTGGATGACTTGACAATAGATAGCATCACATGGAGGCCATACAGAGGTCATCCCAATTGGCCAGAGGATGGATATCAGTTGGCTCACATAAGGTGAGTGATTTGGTTAAGGATGGATCAGGGTGACGTGGAGCTACATCGCATCGATCGAGTTCTATGCTAGTTTGGACTATCGCAGGATGTCCCTAGGACTAGGGATGTCTACTTTTCTAGGTCTACTCGGGATACTACCATAGTTAGTGGGGCTCCTAACATGGCAAAGTATATGGACCCAGATGTAGATGATGAGGTGGTCCCTACAACCACTAGGGATGATGCTGGAGTGACTGATGACTACCAAGATTGGTATACCTAGATTCGGCCAGTAAGGATTACTAGGTCAAGGACTATAGTACAATAAGCCTATGACCAGAAGCAACAACACCTAGCTCAACAATAGAGGAGACAAGGTTAGGTTCCTCTCAGGAGAGGAGGACCTCACACTAGAGGTGGTCACCTACCATAGAGGAGGCGAGACCGAGAGGAGAGGAGGGCATCATCCCCATAGGAGGGAGGAGCATCTCCTCAATAGGAGGTGAGACCTGACTTACTCGAGAAGGGCAAGGGGATTATGGAGGAGGGAGAGAGCAGTGAGATGGCTGCTCTACGAGCTGAGATTACCAGGTTGAGGGAGGAGACTACCTCTCAAAAGACCAAGATTGAGACTCTAGAGGCTGAGCTAGCATAGGCTTGAGCACAGGTTGGACAGGGAGTTGGAGCTCAAGGAGTTGTGGTTCCTACTCCTACATCTACACATATGACTCACTCTAGGAGGAGTGGGTTAGGGGATGAGCTAGTACGGTCTATACGATAGACCTCATTTTATCAAACTCTATACTTTATGGTCGTACCAGTAGAGTAGAGATAGATATACCTCCAGATATTGTAGATCCTATTCAGATAGGCTCATCATCTCGATCTACTTCTAGGGTGACCTCCTCTAGGATAACTATAGTGGGAGGACCATTCCGACCGCCACCACCACCACCTAATAGAGATGATGATGTTGCAAGCTCTAGAGGCTCGAGAGGGGTCTAGGGATGACCTAGTTGACTCTTTTTATATTTTGATGATTGAGTATGTCGATGATAGATATTGTGGCATATCAATCAACCTTATATTGTATATATACTTTTATGATGATGATGATGATATATATATATTTTTTTTATGTGACTTCATGTATTTTGTTTGATTAATTTGCATTTTAATTTTGTTTGGAATTTTTGGATGATCATGTTTGATTTATGGAATTGATGGATATTTTAATCATGCTTAAATAATAAAAATGGTTTGATTTTTGAAAAATATGTGTGTGTTATGGTGATAGATTTTGATAGATTTAGAAATAGACCTCGAAGGATGTTATGTTGTTATATGATTGTTGGTGGAGTTCAAAGCTCGCTAAGTCATGAAGCTAATCATGTTTGTGAGGAAGATTTTGATATTGCTAAATAAAATGGTCGTGTGCTTAAGAATAATCTTAAGGCTTTTATGATGAAATGAAATGTTTGATGTTGTTTTGGAACAATGTGTTTAATAAGTGTTTGTGAAAATATATTGATTTAAGCATGAAAAATTCGAAGGATGATTTGCGCTAGGCATAAAATTCCTAAGTGTGAAATTTGGATAAATAGTTACTTAGGAACTATACCATCATCGCAAAAATCAAGATGAAGTGCAAGATGATATGAATTTTGTTTGTTCTTTTAAAATGCGAAATTAAAATCATTATGTCACATGTTCAAAATATTTTATAATTTTATGAAAATATATGGAATAACTTTTGGGCATGAAAAATTAGAAAGATGACTTGCGCTAGGCATAAAATTCCTAAGTGTGAAATTTGGAAAGAAATAGTTACTTAGGAACTATACCATCATCGCGAAAATCAAAATGAAATGCATGATGAAATATTTTTAATTTTGCAATATTATTATTGGTAAATTATTATGTTATGATGATAAAATAATTTATATAAATTAATACTAGGGATTGATATTAACTATCTAACAAAAATCCCAAAGAAATATTTTAACTTATTTCAAAGACAAATTCAAATTTATCAAGAACCTAGTGTGTGAAAAGTGAATTCATTATCTATTTTGATTGTCATAATGATACAAAATCTCTCAAGTAACAAATGTGTGTGCTTTGTAAAGTTAATTTACCAATTTTAAGTAAGATAATGATAAAGCAAACTTGAATGAACCAATGTGTGTGCAAGTGAGGTGTTCATTTGACCATGATTTTGTGCATGCATTGGTACTGAACTACTATGTAAATCAAATTACCAAAAGCTAGCTAATCCATAAGCGGACATTGGTCTGTACAAAATAAGGTTACTAATGTGACAGACATATCGCCATGTGAAAGGAATTACCCAAGGTCAAGCAAGTTGGGCACAAATCACCTGTTATGGGGCTTACCTCATGGCTTTCGAATAACTGAGAAATTCCAGGGATTCAAGTTCAATACTCCCTTCTTTTCTTCAAATTTTGGAATAGGGATTTCTTGTCCATTTCTGAACAAGGGGATTTTATTGCTTTGTAATGGAACATTTTTCTTGATTTTTCTTTTTTTTTTTTTTTTTTTTCTTTTTTTTTTTTTTTCTTTTTCTTTCTTTTTTGGGATACTTGCTCAGATTAGACGTAGAGCAAGGGATTTTATTCGGGTAGGGAGGAGCTTGTCCTTTTGCCAATTTCTCAGTATTCTAGACCATGCACATGATAGGATAGCAAGGGAAACTTTTCACTTAAGGTATTAAGACTTACTATGTAGTATCACTTTTTGAATTTGCAACAAATCATTTTAAGATGTGAAAGTGTGTTCTTGGTTCAAAAAGTAGCAAGATCATTCTCAAAACTCAAAATTATTTAATGAAGTAATAGTGTTCTTTGGTACAAGAGAGATTTATAATCAAAATAACAAAATCAAAACTATTAAATATGTGAAATTTAGTGCATGGTTCAAGATAACTTTTGAATTTATCTGAAGTAAACTAAAATATAACTTGCAATCTTGGTAGATAATAGATGCAGAAATAATGCTCTAATAATGCTTTGGAAATATTTTTGTAGATTTTCAGATTTTATAATTTTTTTGGTTGTTTTTTGATAAGATATTTGAAATGCATGAAAATTTATTTACAATTATGTACATTGATGAGACTTTTGGCTTTATGCATAATATATTTTTAGGTGCATAATATTCATGGGTTCCTTGAGATATTTTCCATCCAAAGTAGCCAATATGTATGCACCTGATCCAAACTTAGCAGTAATGATGAATGGTCCAAGCCAATTAGGTTGAAATTTTCCTTTAAGATATTTTCTTGCATTAGTATTTTTTTATTTTCTTTTAAGACTAAATCTCCAACTTCAAAGGATCTATTGTGAAATTTCTTTGCATATGATCTTTTAAGTTTGTCTTGGTAGGCACGAAGATGCTCTAAAGCATGGATGCACTTTTCATCTAGAAGTTCCAGCTGACTTAACCTACCAGCATGATATTCATCTCCTACTTCAACATCTTGAAGTAGAAGAGCTAAAGAAGGAACTTCTAACTCAAATGGAAAAACTGCTTCGGCACCATAAACCAAGACAAAAGGTGAAGCACCTATAGGAGTACGAACACTAGTTCGATAAGCCCACAAGGTAGGATATAATTGTATATGCCAATCACGACCTATTTTATTAACCAATATTTTTAGGATTTTGATTAATGTTTTATTAGATGCTTCAGCTTGGCCATTTCCTTGTGGATAATAAGGAGTAGACCATCTATGTTGGATTTTATATTTTTGACATAATTTCTTAATATCTTTATTTTTAAAACATGTACCATTGTCAGAGATGAGATTAGATGGAATTCCAAATCTGCAAATAATTTGATTGAAAATAAATTTAGAAACTTGAACTCCTATGCAAGAAGCTAAAGGTATAGCTTCTACCCACTTTGTAAAATATTTTGTTGTTGTTATTATGAATTTATGACCATCAGAAGAAACAAGATTAATTTTACCAATAATGTCTAAACCCCATTTAGAAAAGGGCCAAGGAGAGGCTATGGCTTGGAGTTCCTGAGCAGGAGCATGAACAAGGTCAGCATGTCTTTGACACTTGTCACAATGATGCACATAATCATTGGCATCCTTTTCCATGGAAGGCCAAAAATATCCCATTCTAAGGAGCTTTTTAGCAATGGCACTTCCACTAAAGTGTCCTCCACAGGATCCATCATGGGCTTCACTTAAGGCTTTCTTAGACTCTTCTAGATTAAGACATCTTAATAAGATACCCTCAAAATATCTTCTATATAAGGTATTACCAAAAATTACGAAGCGAACAACTCACTTACGTAATAGCCTACATTGGTTTCTATCTAGTCCTTCAAGGAAGGTCCCATTCTAAAAAAATTAAAGATATCTATATACCAAGGCTCTAGGGTAATTTCATTAATAAAAAATACATCTAATGGTTCTAAGCAAGACTTAGAGGAAGTAGGTTCTTGGAGTTTGTGAATAATGATAGTAGCATACTCATCATCCAACTCCAAAGGCAACAGAGAAGCAACCACAACCATAGCATCGACAACACGGTTGCTAGTTCTAGGAATAGCTTCTAAAGTTACTTTCTCAAATAATGATATAAGTTTAAGCACATATTATTTATAAGGGCAAAGTTTCTCATCTCGTGTTTGATAAAATTCATTGATTTGATTTATCATGAGCTGAGAATCTCCAAAAACTAACAAAACTTTAATTTTTAAAGCTAAAGCAGCTCGTAATCCGAGGATTAGAGCCTCATATTCTCTAGTATTATTAGTACAAGCAAACTATAATTTAAAAGATAAAGGAATAAGGTGCTTTTGAGGAGATATTAATATAATACCTACACCTACACCACTCATACATCTAGCTCCATCAAAAAACAATGTCCAAGTTTTAGAATGATCTTCTTCTAAATTAAGACACTCATCAAGAAATTCAATGTTCATAGGATGAGTAGACTCTAAAGGTGCAACAACTAACTGATCAGCTATAACTTGGCCTTTTATGGATTTTTGGCCGATAAATATGAGTTCAAACTCACTAAGAGCAAGAACCCACTTAGTTGTGCATCCAGATAAATAAGGTCTACTCATCAAGTACCTTAATGGATCAGACTTAGCAATAACATATGTTTTCTGACTTAGCATATAATGACGCAAATTTTGCGTAGAAAACACAACTATTAGACAAAGATTTTCTAATGGAGTATATCAGGTTTCATAACTTATTAAAGTTCTACTTATATAATATGTAGCTCATTCTTTCTTTTCATCATCAATTTGAGCTAACATAGCTCCAAGTGCAAGTTCCGAAGCAGAAATATATAGAATGAAAGGACAATCCGGTCTAGGCGGAACAAGCACTAGAGGGTTGAGAAGATATTGTTTAATACTATCAAAAGCTTCTTGAAATTCCTTATCCCATTGAAAGGAAATGTTTTTCTTGAGAAATTTAAGAAAAGGTTATGTTCTATCTGCCAATTTATCAATGAAGCGATGAATAGCTTGTAATTTTCCTTGTAAGATTCTTAATTCTGATATGTTTTTAGGAGGTGGCATATCACAAATAGCCTTAATTTTTAGAGGATCTATTTCTATGCCTCGCATAGAAACAATGACTCCTAATAATTTTCTAGATTTTACTCCAAATACACACTTGTCTGGATTTAAACGTATCAAATATTCTCTTAATCTATCAAACACTTTTCTTAAATCATTAATGTGATCATCTTCTTTTACTGAATGAGCTATAATATCATCCACATAATCATGCAAAATATCATACATCATATCATGAAAAATATATGTCATAGCTCTCTGATAAGTTGCACCTGCATTCTTTAATCCAAAGGGCATTACTTTCCAACAGAATGTTCCCCAAGGAGTAATAAAGGTTATTTTAGCTTGGTCTTCAGGAGCTATTCTAATTTGGTTGTATCCTAAAAAACCATCCATAAGGGACAACATCCCACTCCCAGCTGTAAAATCTATGATTTGATCCATATTAGGGAGAGGAAAGTCATCTTTAGGGCATGCAACATTAATATCTCTAAAATCTGTGCAAACCCTAATCTTAGTAGCTTCTTTCTTAGTTACTGGAACAACATTTGATATCCACTCAACATAGTCAATAGCTTGTATAAAATTTACATTCAAAATCTTTTCTAACTCACTTTTAACTAGTAGTGCTACTTTAGGATGCATTTTTCTAAGTTTTTGCTTTACAGGTTTAGCATCAGGGTGCACTACTAAATGGTGCATAACTACAGAAGGATCTAGGCCTGGCATATCTGCGTATGTCCAAGCAAAGACATCAGGATATTCTATGAGGAATTCAATATATAGCTTTTGTTTTTCTTTACTTAACTCTGATCCAATCTTGACCATGCGAGGGTTCTCTTCTATCCCAATATTGATTTTTAAAATATTTTCTACAACAATATTTAAATCTCTTTCAAATTTGGGTGGTGTGGGTGACACACCCATTTCTTGTAATTCTTCTAATGTGCATTTAGCTAACTCTTCTTGAGGAGTAGTAGCTTCAATATGAGCTATACATGGCATAGATCCATCAAAGAAGAACTCATTCCTTAAAATTTCATCAAGAGATATATCATGATAGATATCACCCTCTAAAAATTCATCCAAAGAAGCAATCATTTTTGGATAAACCATAGTCAACATATTACAAGTATGTATCCTTTTAAGAAGCTCTTGTTGTTCCATATATTCTTGATATGTTATAAGATGATCATCATCTTCATATGGGAATGGTTCTATTTTTGTAGGAATATAACCAAGACCACATCGGATCGGCCATTCTTTAACTTCCAAAGGTTCTTTCATACCATTTTCATGAGGTCCTAAACCTTTACCTCTATATCCCATATTACACATCATTGGTTTTGATTTTATATATCCATTAGAAAAATAACACTTAGCAAATCCATCCTGATCAATTGTAAATTTTACAATTGAAATTTTACCCCAATCATATCCTGCATATACAAAGGCACAACTCCCAATATGACAAATGCTTCCCTTCTTTGGCAAGCCTAATGTTCGGGGAGATGGTGGTAACTTAGATAGCACCAAGGAATCTTGGGTAGAAAAATTAACTTCTTCTATAGTTGCAAGCACTGAAGATAAATCTGGTAATACTTCATCCAAAATGGCATATGAAGTAGATGGACTATCCTCCTTAACTGGTTCTTTAGATGCTGTAAATTTAAATGGTGTAGACTCAGGAGGTGAATCTGCTATTATAGATTTAGGAAATGGATTAGATATAGGCTCAGAAGGTGATGATGATAATGATTGAGAATTTGTTGATGTTGATGTTTTAGAATGTGTTTTTAATGATATTGATTTAGAAGGTGATGATGATTTAGATTTAGAAGGTTTTGATGATGAGGGTGTACTAGGATGAACATAAGACATAGCAGGATAGAATGGAACTCCTATAGGTTCCATCATAGCACACATGTCAAATGGCCTAGGGTCACCATGAATGGTGACTAATTGATTTTTAAACTCAAATTTAACACATTGATGTAATGTGGAAGGTACTGCTCTCATTGCATTGATCCAAGGTCGACCTAGAAGAATGTTGTATGATGCAAAACAAGGTACAACAAACACAGTCATATCCAAAATCCTTGGGCCAACTTGCAATGGGATTTTCATTACTCCACATGTTTCTTGAGTTTCATCATTAAATGCTTTAATAATCATTTCAATATTTTTCATATCTTCTTTTTTAAATCCAAATATTTGAAAGAAATCATATGTGCATATATTTAATGATGATCCATTATCAATTAAGACTCTTTTAACTCCTACATCTCCAATCAATGTTGTAATGTATAAAGGGTTATCTCCATACAAACTTTGAGGAGGAATATCTTTATCATGAAAATCTATGAAATTTATTTCATCCAAAGTTACAACATTTACTACAACATTAGGTTCAATATCTTCAGGTACCATCATCTTACTTAAAGTTCTCATCAATTCTTCTCTATGTATGGAAGAAGTTCTTAAGAGATCCAAAAGAGAAATTCTAGTTGTGATGGTAGCTAATTGTTCATTAATATCATATGGAGATCTTTGTTGTGAACTTATTACATTATTTCCCTTAGTAGGAGCTTTTAATACAAAAGGAGTTGATTTCTCATTTTGAATTTGATCTTGAGAATTTTGATTTTGTGCTTGTTGTCTTGTAACAACTCTGATGGTACCTACAATGTTACTATGTCGAGGATCACCAAAATAGGGTCTAGCATTTTTTGCTTGCTCATTTGAAAGCCATTGTTGAGATGATGGTCTAGTAGTTACTCTTCTTGGAAATGGTTCTTCTAGAACTGATAAGTCTGTAATAGGAGTGACTTGATCTGATTCATACTCAGAACTATTTGAGGTAATTTCTAATTCACTCCCTGTTTCACTTTCTGTGTCACTTTCTAAAGATGTACTTTGGCAATTCTTTAGAGGTCTAATAGTGACTAGAGATTCAGTAGTTACACATGTTTTTTGCAAATCTTGATGTGGTAGAAAACTGCTAATAGTTCCTACATATCGAGTTGGATGAGGAACATTGTGATGTTCTACTTGATTTACAACTTCTTTACCATGCTTTGGTAAAGGGTGTTGAAAAATATCCAAATTTTGATTTGCATTTTGATTTTGAGGTTTCTGTGTATTATTTTGAGCATTTCTTGGAGGGAAATTCTCTACTTCCATTTTACCATTATCAATTAAATCTTGTATCAAGTGTTTCAATATTTTACATGAGTTTTTTGAATGACCATCAGCTCTATGGAAGTTACAATGTAAATCAGCTCTAAATCCAGCTACGGTTGTATCAGGTTGTCTTATTTTAGGCAACCGTATCAAGCCTTGTTCCAATAATTGAGGTAAAATCATAGTTAAAGGCTGATTTAATCTTGTAAATTCTCTTGGTGGTTTATCAGGAACCTTTAATACAAACTTCTTCACAACTTCAACAAGGTTAACATTTGAGTTATTTCTACTATCAGTAACTCCATCACCCACTACTTGTTTATTCTTATATTGATTCTTAGAAGTTTTATCTTCATACTTCTTCTTAAATTGACCTCTTCTAATAAGGGCATCTTCTACCCTCCTTGCTAAATCAATGGCTTGATCAAAGGATGTTACTGTAGCAGTAGAAAGTTCATAAGATAATTGTTCTTGCAAATTACCTATGAATATGTCCAACATTTCACGATGAGGTAATGCAAAGTGTAATTTACCCAAAAGTTGTCTCCACTTAGCCAAGAATTCAGCAAAACTTTCATCTTTTCCTTGTTTCAAGTTGTATAAATCTTTAATAGTCACATGCCTCTCTATGTAGGCACTAAATTGATGGACAAACATTTCCGTTGTCTCCTCAAAATTCCTTAAAGAATTAGTGGGTAAC
The DNA here is from genome assembly GCA_028583015.1 of Wollemia nobilis. Lineage (NCBI taxonomy): Eukaryota > Viridiplantae > Streptophyta > Pinopsida > Araucariales > Araucariaceae > Wollemia > Wollemia nobilis. The sequence continues at coordinate 4,378,202 of JAQPPZ010016604.1, forward strand.
TGATAATACCACTCTAGAGCCATGCCTCCCAGACTTTTAGGGAACATCTTTAGCAACAACAAATCATCATGAGAAACATCATGACATGTTGTCCTAAACATGCGAAGATGCTCTATAGGATCTTCAGTTCCTTTATATATCGGGAGGACAGGCATAGGGAAATGTTTAGGGTAAGGTTGAGCTACCACAATAGGATCTAAAGGTTGACTACACATCTCTCGATAACTATATGAGGGATGGTAGGGATCCATCTGGTCTAGACGAGAAGCTAACTATTTAACCATGGCTTCAAGTCCTTGTTGTTGTCCACCAAACTGATTTTGTTGCACCATATTATTGTGTCTTTGATAAGTTGATGTTGTTGTGTAAGGATTTCCAACTGAAACACTATTGTGTAAAGTGTTTGTGAGAATTATATTTTGTTGAATTTTCTGTTGATAATTGGTATTTTGCACTTGTTTAGCTTTTTGTTGATTTGACATTTGTTGATTAAGAGCTTGAGTGAACATGGATGTGAATGGTTGTTTTTGTTGTTTAGGATTTGTTTTTGGGTTGCTAGCAACAATCTTGGATGATTGTGCCATTGGTTTTTGAGCATTTTGATTTAAAGGTATCATGTTTTGATTAGATGGTCCTGCTTGATCATTATCTTGGTCTGTTGAGTTCATGTATGATAATGGATTTGTATGTATTCGAAAAGTAGATGCTAAGGTTGCTTCCATATCACCTTCTCCTGAATTATCCATTTGTACTGCTTGATTAAACTCTTCTATGTGGTTTTTTATAAATTGGGTAAATTTGCTAAGAGACTCAAATTTAACATTTCCTTTTTCATCTAATGTAGGTTCATCAGGATCTTCTATTTTGTCTTCTCCATTATCACCTTCATCTTCTGAAGGTACATAATCTTCAATGAGTGCTCTATCCTCAATGTTTTCTTGGTCTTGTTCTCCCATATTATCATTGTCTACTTGTTTACCACTTCTTAATATAGGCATTTTGTTTTAGAATATTTTCTCTTGCAGATATATATTATATATATGTGCTAAAAATTTTGGGGTATATATGCTATATATATACCTAACTAAATAAAATAATATGATTGTTTTTAGTTTTTGTAGTTTTAGATTGCAAACAACAAAGCAAACACAACTATAATATTATAGATATTATACTTTAATTTTCTTGGAAAAGCCTATAGATATCATTAACAGGTTCAAGTTGGTCTGGTGACATGTAGTGTTCTTCTTCAAATTGGAAGTTGGCTTTTAAGAATTTTATGAAATGTGCTATAGTGATGCAATCAACTTCACAATTGGACACATAAAAGTGTAATTCATGACAGTATTCTCGATAAAGCACAACTCTAGGAACTCTGTTAAATCTTCTCTTATCGTCTAAGACAATCTCTTGATTTTCCACTCGTGATAGAAATTTTGTTGAGTGGTATTTTCACCCGATTGTGAAAACACACTCTCCGATAGGATTTGGGTTCTAAATCCTCTGCTTGCAAAGAAATTAAACAAGTAATTTCTCCAAGGTTCCTGTTATGTGAGCATTTTGCATTTGTGTATTAATAATCTCAAATAAAGATATTTAATTAAAATGCTTGGAACACCTTAGTGGTTGCAAGTAATCGAAAACAAGGGGCACTGTGGTTTATTTTACTTGTGAAATTTAATGATTGTTCATTGAACCCTTATAAAACAAATGTGATTTGATCCTTATATGACCATGCTGTAACTTCAAAATAACATTTAATGAAATGCCATAACATGAATGGAATTATTTTTGGGTTTTGAAGTTTTTTAATTTTTTATTTTATTTTAAAGCTTGAGAAATTAAAATTGGAACTTACGAAAATAAAATGCGACAAAAAGAAAATAAAATGCAAAAGAAAAGAAATTAAAATTGCATTCAGTTTGATGCTATCCCGTCCTGGCAAAACCGAAGATGTGAGGTTTCCATGCATGCAACCTAACCTATGGGACCTGCAAACACGCACAATCCTGATAAGTTAAGTGCTGATTCCTAGGGTTTGAAATAAAATTCAGATTTCAAACATTCGCCTAATGCAACCCACAAAGTGGCATTTAACATTATCTATAAATCTGAAATCTGAAAATAAAAGAATAAACATTAAATCCATTAGCATGCACAGAAGATCTCCTTCTTTCTTGCCAACAAGATGCAAATTTCTGAACACTCTGCATTAAAATAAATCATGTTACAATAGCAGGACTTTCTGGTTTTCTCAAAACCAGAAAAAGGAAGGAAAACAGCCTCAAAGCAGGCCCAGAATGACCCTCTGGCCTCTAGCACTGCAACTCTGCTCCAGCGGTTTCCCACCCTGTGTCAATCTGTGCTTCTGCATTTATACTTTCTGGCAATGCTCTGTTTCGCCCTGTGACGCTTCGCTTCATCTTCCAGATCGATTCGTTTCATCTTTCTTTGACTGCGTGTGTTTTGGCTTTATGCTCGACATTGAGACGTTTGATCTTCTTTGTAACGCTTCTGCAGCCTGTACGCCATGTGTCCCGCACTTTTCTGCACGTTCTGTAATGGCCCCATGAAAATCATGACAAAAAATAGCATGCAGCCTTGTCCGCCTTCCTGGCCGCGAAAACGCGACATGTCGCGATATCGCGACGTTTTCCTCGTTCCGTACCATTTTCCCGCAACCTGTCGCGATATCGCGACATTTTTCCACTTCGGGCACCTTCGCTGCATGCTGTCGCGATATCGCGACATTTTTTCACTTCGTGCCCCTTAGCTGCAACCTGTCGCGAAATCGCGACGCTTTTTCACTTCGGGCACCTTTGCTGCTACCTGTCGCGATTTCGCGATGTTTTTGTGCCTCGGACCCTTTCGCTCGATTCTGTCATGATTTCGCGATGTTTTTTTCATCCGTACTGCTTGGGCTTCAACCTGTCGCGATTTCGCGATGCTTTTGTCTGGCGGGCATGCTTTCTCAAAAGTTGCGCGATTTCGCTACCATTTTCGGCTTATGAGCCTTGTGTCGGTTTTCGTCGCGATTTCGCTACACTACCGGGCCTTGTAGCCTTTGCCTCGTTTTCGTCACGATTTCGCTACCATTTTCTATTTCATGCCTTCTGCCCGCTTCCTGTCGCGATTTCGCGACATTTTTTCTATTTTGCCTTGTTTGACCGGTTTGACCCACGATTTTGCGACATGTCGCGATATCGTGACACTTTTCTGCTTCATCTTTCTCTCTCCTCTTTGGGCCGCGAAAATCAAACACGTCACGATTTCACGACGGTTCCGCCCACCTGCTGCCATTGACTGCGTTGACCATGATTTTGTGACATGTCACGATTTCGCTACGCTTTCTGCTTCCTGCCCCGTTTGACCGGTTTGACCGTGATTTTGCGACATGTCACGATTTCCTACCTTTCTCTTTTCCCCGCAATTTTGCGACATGTCACGATTTCGTGACACTTTTCATTTTCTAGCAGCGACGGAGCAACTTGTCGCGATTTCGTGACACTTTTTCATTTTCGATCGCGATTTTGCAACATGTCACGATTTCGCGACACCTTTTCATTTTCGGTCACGATTTTGCGACATGTCATGATTTCGCGACATGTCGCGATTTCGTGACCCCTTTTCATCCTTGTGCAATTTTGCCTTTTTCTTGATTTTTAGCATCTGGGTCACTGAGATCTTCTTTGAAAGCATGCAAAAAAGGTGGGTCCCCAATTTTGGGGTGTGTTGTGGATCAGCCACAACAAATGGTGACTTCTATTTGTCAAATGCTCCTGAGCATTTGGTGAGAACCCAACCTGGAAACATATATAAACTCGAAAACATGCATTAGCACATAAGCAATATAAACAAATGCCCAAAGATCAAAAATATATGAATCATCAGAATCATCAAGTATTAGCTCGGTGTGTGCAATGTGTTTTCATTCCCTATCGTTTGAAATTGATCAACATTCCATTGTCAATTTTACATGAATGCATATGTGAGATTATGAATGACTTGTGTAATCTAATAAATATGCTAAGCGATTTTGCTTTTATAAAAGGCATAGTCTTTCTTCTAGTATCATACACAAACATTCAAGATTATCAAACCCTCTTAGGATCAACTATATGAATTGCTTTATTATATATCCCAAAGTTGGTTATGAGTCCCTACTATCTTGAACCCATGTGCAAGTGAATGTGAAATCAGAATTTTGGGGAATCAGACTCCCAACCTAATCGAGATGGGAGTTTAACCCTATCCTTACTATTCTAATTTAGAATTCATTACCTCACTTTGAGCAAAATAATTTAACCAATTATGGAAGAAATGATCATGCTAGTCTAACCCTTTGGACAATCAGTGGTCTTGTTTTTTAGACAAGACATGTTGCCATGCATGGGCATACTTAACCCCACAATCCAAAACTTATCTTCATTTCTTTGGACCTTGGGGATGACTACCCATCCTTTGCGAGGGACAAGTAGTACGATCCTTCCAATCCAATATAAATATGAGATGGGAAAATTTTATTTTTTACTTCTTGGACCTTAGGGATGACTACCCATCCTTGCTAGGGACATGTAGTACGATCCTTCCAATCCAAACTTTAGATGTAAATGGAAAATATTAATTTTATTGCTTAGACCTTGGGGATGACTACCCATCCTTTGCGGAGGACAAGTAGTACGATCCTTCCAATCCAAGATTTATTATGAAATGAGACATAGGAGCTTTGGGGAATCAGATTCTCAACCTAAGTGAGATGAGAATTTATGCCCTATCCTTACTACTCCATGTAGGTCAAATCAAAGCTTTGGGGAATTGGATCCTCAACCTAAGTTCGATGAGGATTTAGCCCTATCCTTACTACTCGATTTTAGGCTTTAAGCTTTATGGAAGTGGTCAAAACCACTGTTTTAAGGATCATGTTGCATAAATAGGATAGACATGAAATACTTCTTTCGCCCAACCTTTTCTTCCAAGTTAGGTTTTGATCATTTTGCTCAAGATCCTTTTTAATGTATAAGACGTGCTTGGTTCTAGATATCTCAAGACTCAGTTTCCAACCTTAGGATTTCTTCTTATTTATGTGATAGCATAACCCTAAGAGGATTTGACACACTTTAATGATTTGTATTTGAAATGCATTTGCAACTAAGATGGCATGTATGTGCAAAGTGAGATGTAATATGAATGCATTGTCTTTTGAATTGCAGATGAAATATTGCTATATAAAACTGACTACTTCATGCATCACAAGTTTCAAACGATATTATTAAATTGTTTGTGTTACTTGTGGAGCTTTTACAAGACAATTCCAATGTTTCATATTCTCCCGATCTAGAACATAAGTTAGCATCTCAAGGCAACTTTTTCATCATCATTTTTTTTTTTTTATAGACAAACAAAACATGTCAAATAAACACACAACTTTAAATCCAAATCCAAATAGCAATCCCAAAATGAAACTTGAAAACACAAACCCAAAACCAGAAACCAAAATCTATATACAAATGTACACTATAATACAAAATGATGCAAAGCTTGGATTATCACTTTCCTGGATCCCACACATGATTAGAACATTTCAACAAAAATATGACATGATATGCATGCCAAATGTTGTGGGAATCCAACACAAACAAGACTAAGACCAAACAATGCAACAAATTTCCACTTGCCATGCTCACCATACCAATTTGATTTAGTTCCAATAATACTCCCATAGGTGAGCATCAAATTACTAAAATGATTAGACAATAAATGATTTTCAATTTTATCTTGTCTATTCTTTAAAATGTAAACTTCATAATTCCCTCCTTGATTTAGAATTAGGCTATCTTTTTCAAATATGCAATTTTGTAAGTAAGAGCCTATTTCTACAAATTTCAAAGCCAAATCATTTTCCAAATTTGTAGGCCAATCAAATTTATGTAACAATTTACAAGCATCTAGGATATTTACTAAATTAGGATCATTAAAAGTTTTTATCCTAGATTCAATTAGCAATTGTTGATGAATTTGATTTAACAATTCAAGTGCATCAACTTCTTTTCCATTCATTGAAACAATGTTATTAAAGGTGTGATTAAAAATTATACCTTGTTTTTCATTTACCTTTAATGACATTTCACCATAAACATTATTTAAATTCAAAATATGGTCATCCTTTTCAATCCTCAAACATTCTTGGTCAAAGTGTATGTCCCAAGTAATCTGTTTTGATGATCACTTCATTTGAGTTGCTTCCAATTGATCCATCTCTTTGTCATTTGGTTCTAATTCTTTGTTCACTATCCATGGTATCTCTTCATTTGAATCCTCCAAATCATCATGCAAACTTGCATCCACACTTTCAATGAATTTATATTCAACATGATCAAATTTTGTCCCCTTTTCAAATCTTGTGAATATGAGATCTTCGTATGATGTAGAAGGTTCAACATCCTCGCATATCAAGTGAAATATGAGTTTCATCTATAGGGATGTGAGAAAAGAATGCATCATCATATCTCCCCCAACCATTGTAAAAATCGTCATCCAAATCCATAGAATGAAAATCCATGATGTTTGTGACATGATCTCTTGATTCATTCATCAATTCTTTTTCTTCTTTGTCCTTGGCAATAAGATGGTTATAATCTTCCAAAATTTGATGAGATTTGAAACCCTCTTCCAAAACATCCTCAAATTGTACAGGAGTTGTAATATCTTCCTTTGAGTAGGCAATTATGTTGTCCTGTATATCAATTGGCACAAAAGTTTCATTAGTAGTTTTGGAATGAGTGAAGTCTTCCCACTTCTTCCAAGCATCATAATAATCATCTTTCAAAATCAAGTGGTGACGTTCAACTACTTCTTCAACATCTTCCAATTCATCAATGTGCTTCTCATCAAATTCATCTTCACCTTCCTTAGATGGTTCAATTATTTCCAAAAGTGGGTTATTTCTTGAATTCAAATTTATAAGGCTATCATTGTCCAAATTAGTAACCCATGATTCATTATCATAATTTGGAGGGTGAAGAATTTCTTGATCTTTAATTTTACACATCTCATCAATAGTATCTTCCAAGAACAAGTGGTGAAATTCTATCATATCTTCAAATTTATTTATTGATTTTCTTTCCATTTCACTTTCAACCACTTCATTCAATTCTATGGTGGGTTCCATCCATTCACATATATCAAACATTGTTGAATTTAGAACCCCTTCATCTAGATAATCATGTATCTCTACATGATCCTCACTAGTGGATGTTGTCTTAGCAATTTGCACCTCCTCTTGGACTACATCTAAGGTGGTTGTAAGATTTGGATATTCAAATTCATCCCCTTGATCATTTACCTTAGGTATCATTGGAGTGGAGGGTGCTATGTTTGATGGTTGGTGTAGGTTGGCATCAAAAGAACAATCTCTCATGTGAACATGTTGTGCCTTTTCTTCTTCAAGACCTTGTCGTTCCATCTCTTCTAAGACCTCATGGATTTTCTCTAGGGACAAACCACTCGGGTTTTCCTCAATGAGTGAAGCAAGTGTGGGGTGTATGGCTCCTAGGTATACTTCCATGGCTTCCTCTTCCAATGTGTTAAAATTTTCCCACATTTGGGAGTGCAACTCACGAAATCTTCCATTGAATTGACTCAAGGATTCATTAGGCTCTTTACATATGGAGGTAAACTGATTTTTCAAGATTTCTAAGTCAACTTGATTACCAAAATGATAAAGATAGGCTGCTTCTAGTTGTATCCAAGAAGTCCTAACCTCCATGGGTAGTTGGCTATACCAAAAGAATGGTCTATCATCCAAAATGTATGCAAATAACTTACAAGCTACCTCCTCATAGAAAATCTGGAATTTACATAATGTATCCTTGTAGACATGCAGTTTTTGCAAGTATCCTAGTGGCACCTCTTGATTAAAACACCGTAAAAAATCCAATAACATTGTAGGAATTTGATAGGGTACCACATGTATAGATAAACCCTCATAATGATCCTCTATCATTGATACCATTCTCTCTCTTAGAGACATTATTTCAGCTCTCAGGGATACCATTTGTTCCTCAAGTGTTGCCATTAGTGAAACTTAAAATGTAATTTTAGAACCAAATCTGTTGAATATTCAACCTGCAATTTAAAAAAAAATCAAGTTAGCATCAACCAAGAGATGTATTCATTAAAATCAAATGAAAAGTAATTGCATGAAACCAAAATTTTCAAAATTAAATCAAATCACATATTTTTGTATGAACAATCAGAAAAGTGCTAGAATAATATACAGCATACCTAAAAAATAGAACAAGTAAATAAATTCAGGCCGTCCTTTTTACAATCGGCTGAGTGTTAGAGGACTAATGCATACAAAAATTTAAATTTATATTACACTAAAAATAAACCCGTACGGCCCTCCTAGCACCAAACCGTTGAGTGGTGTTAGAGGCCGAAGATGCTAATCAAATGGACTTGAAATATTTAGCAATTTAAAATTCTTAAACAATTATAAACCCGTAGCATCTAAAATCATGATAAAATAAACCCTTTTTGGCCCTCCTTCTAGCGCCAATCTGTTGAGTGGTATTTTCACCCGATTGTGAAAACACACTCTCCGATAGGATTTGGGTTCTAAATCCTCTGCTTGCAAAGAAATTAAACATGTAATTTCTCCAAGGTTCCTGTTATGTGAGCATTTTGCATCTGTGTATTAATAATCTCAAATAAAGATATTTAATTAAAATGCTTGGAACACCTTAGTGGTTGCAAGTAACTGAAAACAAGGGGCACTTGTGGTTTATTTTACTATGAAATTAATGATTGTTCATTGAACCCTTATAAAACAAACGTGATCTGATCCTTATATGACCATCTTGTAACTTCAAAATAAAATTTAATGAAATGCCATAACATGAATGGAATTATTTATGGATTTTGAAGTTTTTTAATTTTTTAATTTTATTTTAATGCTTGAAAAATTAAAATTGGAGCTTCTGAAAAATAAAATGCAGCAAAAAGAAAATAAAATGCAAAAGAAAAGAAATTAAAATTGCATCCAGTTTGATGCTATCCCGTCTTGGCAAAACCGAAGATGTGAGGTTTCCATGCATGCAACCTAACCTATGGGACCTGCAAACACGCACAATCCCGATAAGTTAAGTGCTGATTCCTAGGGTTTTGAAATAAAATTCAGATTTCGAATATTCGCCTAATGCAACCCACAAAAGTGGCATTTAACATTATCTATAAATCCGAAATCTGAAAATGAAAGAATAAACATTAAATCCATTAGCATGCACAGAAGATCTCCTTCTTTCTTGCCAACAAGATGCAAATTTTTGAACACTCTGCATTAAAATAAATCATGTTACAATAGCAGACTTTCTGGTTTTCTCAAAACCAGCAAAAGGAAGGAAAACAGCCTCAAAGCAGGCCCAGAATGACCCTCTGGCCTCTAGCACTGCAACTCTGCTCCAGCGGTTTCCGACCTTGTGTCAATCTGTGCTTCTGCATTTATACTTTCTGGCAATGCTCTCTGTTTTGGCCTGTGACGCTTCGCTTCATCTTCCAGATCGATTCGTTTCGTCTTTCTTTGACTGCGTGTGTTTTGGCTTTATGCTCGACATTGAGACGTTTGATCTTCTTTGTAACGCTTCTACAGCCTTCGTACGCCACGTGTCCCGCACTTTTTTGCACGTTCTGTAATGGCCCCATGAAAATCATGACAAAAAATAGCATGCAGCCTTGTCCGCCTTCCTGGCCGCGAAAACGCGACATGTCGCGATATCGCGACGTTTTCCTCGTTCCGTACCATTTGCCCGCAACCTGTCGCGATATCGCGACGTTTTTCCACTTCGGGCACCTTCGCTGCATGTTGTCGTGATATCGCGACGTTTTTTCACTTCGTGCCCCTTAGCTGCAACCTGTCACGAAATCGCGACGCTTTTTCACTTCGGGCACCTTTGCTGCTACCTGTCGCGATTTCACGACGTTTTTGTGCCTCGGACCCTTTCGCTCGATTCTGTCACGATTTCATGACATTTTTTTCATCCGTACTGCTTGGGCTTCAACCTGTCACGATTTCGCGACGCTTTTGTCTGGCGGGCATGCTTTCTCAAAAGTTGCACGATTTTGCTACCATTTTCGGCTTATGAGCCTTGTGTCGATTTTCGTCGCGATTTCGCTACACTACCGGGCCTTGTAGCCTTTGCCTCGTTTTCATCGCGATTTCGCTACCATTTTCTATTTCATGCCTTCTGCCCGCTTCCTGTCGCGATTTCGCGACGTTTTTTCTGTTTTGCCTTGTTTGACCGGTTTGACCCGCGATTTTGCGACATGTCGCGATATCGCGACACTTTTCTGCTTCATCTTTCTCTCTCCTCTTTGGGCCGCGAAAATCAAACACGTCATGATTTCACGACGGTTCCGCCCACTGTTGTCGTTGACTGCGTTGACCGTGATTTTGCGACATGTCGCGATTTCGCTACGCTTTCTGCTTCCTGCCCCGTTTGACCGGTTTGACCATGATTTTGCGACATGTCGCGATTTCGCTACGCTTTCTCATTTTTTCCCCGGATTTTGCGACATGTCACGATTTCGTGACACTTTTCATTTTTTGGCAGCGACGGAGCAACTTGTCGCGATTTCGTGACACTTTTTCATTTCGGCCGCGATTTTGCAACATGTCGCGATTTCGCGACACCTTTTCATTTTCGGCCGCGATTTTGCGACATGTCGCGATTTCGCGACATGTCGCGATTTCGCGACCCCTTTTCATCCTTGTGCAATTTTGCCTTTTTCTTGATTTTTAGCATCTGGGTCACTGAGATCTTCTTTGAAAGCATGCAAAAAAGGTGGGTCCCCAATTTTGGGGTGTGTTGTGGATCAGCCACAACAAATGGCGACTCCTGCTGTCAAATGCTCCCGAGCATTTGGTGAGAACCCAACCTGGAAACATATATAAACTCGAAAACATGCATTAGAACATAAGCAATATAAAAAAATTCCCAAAGATCAGAAATATATGAATCATCAGAATCATCAAGTATTAGCTCGGTGTGTGCAATGTGTTTTCCTTCCTTTTCTTTGGTTTTGAGAAAACCAGAAAGTCTGCTATTGTAACATGATTTATTTTAATGCAGAGTGTTCAAAAATTTGCATATTGTTGGCAAGAAAGAAGGAGATCTTATGTGCATGCTACAGATTTAATGTTTATTCTTTCATTTTCAAATTTCAGATTTATAGATAATGTTAAATGCCACTTTGTGGGTTGCATTAGGCGAATGTTCGAAATTTGAATTTTATTTCAAAACCCTTTGAATCAGCACTTAACTTATCAGGATTGTGCGTGTTTGCAGGTCCCATAGGTTAGGTTGCATGCATGGAAACCTCATTGTCTTCGGTTTTGCCAAGACGGGATAGCATCAAACTGGATGCAATTTTAATTTCTTTTCTTTTGCATTTTATTTTCTTTTTGCTGCACTTTATTTTCAGAAACCCCAATTTTAATTTTTCAAGCTTTAAAATAAAATTAAAAAACTTCAAAATCCATAAATAATTCCTTCATTTATGGCATTTCATTAAATTCATTTTGAAGTTGCAGCATGGTCATATAAGGATCAGATCACATTTGTTTTATAAGGGTTCATGAACAATCATTAATTTCACAGTAAAATAAACCACAGTGCCCCTTGTTTTCAGTTACTTGCAACCACTAAGGTGTTCCAAACATTTAATTAAATATCTTTATTTGAGATTATTAATACACAGATGCTAAATGCTAGCATAACAGGAACCTTGGAGAAGTTACATGTTTAATTTCTTTGCAAGCAGAGGATTTAGAACCCAAATCCTATCGGAGAGTGTGTTTTCACAATCGAGTGAAAATACCACTCAACAAATTTATATACCACTATTGCATTATCAAGATAATATTCAAAGGAATAAAGACTTGGAGAAATTATAGCTCTCTTATCTGCGAGCCACCTATCACAGGCTCTTTGAAGGTCAAAGTAAAAATGTGCACTATCTGGATCCAGGATTCTAGACAAGTCAAACCTTATGATTTTCTTAAGTTCACGTTCTTTAGCTCTTATAATTTTTAACCTTCTTCAAATCTCAAGGTATGGCACACCACCTAATGAAGAAAATTCTTGGTTTGCTAGTATTGTACTAACATTAATTCGAACGACTCTCCTTATGTTAAAATCTACCATCTATGAAATGCAAGATTATGTGATTTAAACTAACATTTTTTTATTTTATAACTATTTAAGAATCCGAAGAATATCTATGTCTTTCACATCGGGTTCACCAAATAATGTAGCACAAAAATTATCCCACTCATTTGCTCAAGGCTAATGGATCTGTGCCTTAGAGGGAAATGGGAGAATAAATGGTCTACACCTTAGAGAGGCACTTGATTGTACCTTCTTATGGTGATTTTTCTATGAATTGGATGGGTTCACTAGGAAAAATTTTATGGTAGTTTTCAAGCCTAGGTTTTTGGATTTGTTTTTATGTGATCCTTTTATCAAATCAATGCATACACCTAGTTTGACCAATATGAAACTACACTAATCTATATGCAATTTTAATTTTTATGTAAGCAGCAAAAGCATAAAATAAAATCTAAATAGGCAATGCAGTGCTTAAAAAGTGATTTAAAAAACTTACTTGCATCTGGAAATCTGAAGAAGATTCTAATTTTTTAGGCAGACAATATCAGGCAAAATCCAGCGATATCGGCCGAAATCAGGCAATATCAGGTGACCCAATTATGCAAAAAACCAACCGATATTGACTACAAGCTGCAATTTTATAATTGAAGGCATAAAACAAAAATTTCATAGAGAAATATGCATTTGAATGGATTGAATTACAATGAGTAATTATCTTAAGATAATAATGAAAGGATGTTCATATGCATATCTATGCTAAATGCTTGAATATTTATGAAATAATGAAGGGATATGCCTATTAAATCCAAAATAATAATAGAAATGAATTGAAATTAATGTAATGGATATGAAATATTAATTATAAACAAGAGGGATGGAGAAAGAAGATGTAAACTCCGAGGTCTAGATGCCCCCAGTCGGCTAAATTGTAGCAATGCGTGTTTCAAACCAAATCGGGCGCTTTTGTGTAAAATAGAGCAGAATGATATCGTGATTGGGTGATCTGATATCGCTTAAATCCAGTCGATGCACAATCTGAACCTACAAAAACATAGTGAAAAGGCAAAAGTATGGTGTGAAAGTATGTGGGAGTTCCAGGGGGAATCTGAGGCAAGGAGCCTAGATTAAAAAGAAGAGAAATCAGGTAAGGAGTTGGGCCAAAAATGGAGGGGGTTGTAACCTCTCCTAATATGGACGAAATCGGGTAAACCAATCTCACAACTACCATGCAACTATATAGGTAAGAATAGAATAGGTTAAAAAAAAATTGTCACCTTGCTAAAATAGGTATTTTTCAATTTTGGGTAAAATCGAGTGACCCGATTTCATACAGAGGTTTAAAAACAAACTTGTAACAGGCATGAAAATTGAGGTAACAAATTAGGGGTGGGAAATTTGTTTTTTCAAAGTGTTTTTACATTAGTTTTAATTAATGTGAGTCTATTTTAGGGTTCTATATTAGCAAGCCATCATTATTTGTGTATGGGTGAGGGATTCTCTCACCCAACCAATTTTATGAGCTAGGACACCTCAAGGGACACATCCCAGGTGGACACATCACCATTGACACCTCATAGGGGACACCTCATCCCCTCACTCTCACCTTGGCCAAGTCTATAAATACAAGGCCATTTTCACCTTTTCAAAATAACCAAATTTTGCTTACCGAAACTCTATCGAAATTACTATAGCCATTGCATCCATCACACAACCATTGTACACCCATTGCAATTGATTCGTCGCTTTCATGGAGTTTATTTGTGATTGATACAGGTCAATAATCCTCCAAAAAGTGCACTTTATAAAGGTGACCCACATAAAAATAAAAGAAGTAGCTGCTCCAAGACAACCAAGAAAGTCATCTTGCAGATTCGGTCTAGAAAGGATAGGTTCGCACGACCCCGTACGAACCCCTTGGTTCACATCTGGTTTGCACGACCCCATGCAAACCTCTACTATAGGCACCCAAATCATCAAATAAGGTAAGTATAGCTTAATTTAGGGTTTTTATACTATTTTTAATAGTTATTTTCATGTTTTAAGCTTGTTTAAGAGTCTTTTTGTCTTTATAACCACAAGGTTTGACTGAGGTAGACCCCCTAATGCACTAACAAGATTTTGCAGGTTTAACAGGTTCAAAAGGGATATATAACACATCCAATTAGCGGTGGCACATGATCAAAAGCCCACCTGCACTGAGGAACACAAAAGGATTAATCTTGCTGCTTTTGTACCAACGCAAAAGGACCTCCTTAGGGAAGGCCCCATTGTAGCCTTCAAGGCAAATTTGTAAAAGGATATAAAAAATTGTAACCCCTTTTATAATTTTAATGACAAAATACAGTAGATTCTATTTTATTGAATGAGTGTTATAGCATATATTTATTGGTTTCAGGAGGACCTTAAAGAGAAAGTTAAAAATTATAAATTTATTTCACTTTCTATTGATGAGCTAACTATTGTTGACAACACATATTGGATTTGCATGCATGTTTACACATTTCAAAATCATGTAAGGAAACCTCATTTGCTAGCACTACATAAGATGGTGGAAAATTGTAATGCAAAAAATCTTTACAATGTTGTTGTTACTAGCTTAAAATATATTGTTGGAATGGATGATGCAACAATAGCCAGTAAATTAATGTGTTGGAGCTAATGGTGTTGCTATAATGCAAGGTCACAAAAATGGTCTTTGTGTTCAACTTCAAGCATCAGTTACCCCATATTTGATCTCAATTCACTACATGACTCATAGAATGAATTTTGCATACAAAATTAGGAGCATATTTATAAATATTGCAAGAGTTGAAGAACTCATCCGTGAAGTTCATACTTGTTTTTCGTGTAGTCCAAAAATGTTTGCAGAGTTTCAATTGTTTGCACTAGGAATTATAGAAGGTAAAAAATTGTTAAAAGATGTAGATACTATGTGGATTTCATTGTGTCAACCTACAACTCCTTAGTAGGGTTGATGTATGATAATCGAAGGGCAATTGATAAATCAAAAAAATTTCTATATCGTATGATAGACTTGGAAACACTACTCACTTTATGTGGTATTCTTCCAATGTTGCATGAAATGAATACTTTGATAAAACTTGTGCAAGAAAGATCTATTTATATTGTTTATTTCATCAGGATTAGAAAATAAATTTGTATACATATTGATAGGTTATACTTGTCCAATGAAATTTTTATGGATCCTTTGTTTGATGATTGGAGAACTTTAACAAAAATCAATGATCAAAATAGTTTGTTAAAGCTCAACATCAATGATCATATTTGTATTAATGTTCATAGAAAAGAGATACCTTTATATTTTTTTGAAAAGTGAATGAATATAGTTACTGAAGATGTTGAATATATGCTAATCACATACAACATATTTGATGTAGTTTTACTCAATACAAGGATTAAATTGAGAAAAATAGCAAAAATATTGACAAGAGAAATCAAAGACCATTTTCAAAGAGATGAGTTGCTTGAAGCAATGGGTGTGGTTAACCCTATGTTTTGGGATCCTAGAATAGACGATAATAGTAAAAATGAGTTGTTTATAAAATATATAGGTACACTTGTTAAACATTTTTCTAAACATGTGGAATTCAATGGTACTGAGATCAATGGTATTCTAAATAAATAATTTTTGACTAATCAATCCCAATATGTTTGGAATGAGAATGGTTGATCAAATTTCACATTTGACTAATTCTAATGAACTAGGTTCTATTATACATTTGTGGAAAAAGTTGTACCCTAGTAGTATTTTACAGTATACAACGAGCAAATATTTTTTCTTATATGAACTGTGTCAACTCTTATTAGGCATCATGCATCATGAAACTAGTAGGCTATCATATGTTGTCATGGTCATCCTCTGAGGTGTTCATATGCAACTAGTAGGGTGTCGTATGTCTTCATGTGCCATGCAACTGGTAGGTCATTGTATACCATCATCTTACATGTAGTCAATAGTATTTTATTGTCAGTCATCATCTTGCATGCAATCGATAGTCATCTTACATACAACTGGTAGTCTTTTACTGTACATTTAATTTTTTTGTTGTTTTATGAAATATTATGATAAATTTGCCACCTTTTTATATTTTTTCATGAAAAAAAGCAATTCGCCATGTCTTCTACATGACTTTGAACACTATTTGCCTCGATTTCAAAACTAATTTACCCCATTATTATAAATACATTTCGGTACCTACCCCTTATGCATAACCTTGCAAAGGAGACTGATGCAAAAAGTATTTTTGTAGTAGTAGATTTTAGATGATGAGGAGGATTCATATAAGTTTACCTCAAAAAGTGGAGGCCCACTAGAGCATCTATTATTAGGGGAGATATTATTTTTACTAATGTCTTCTATCCTTGGCCCCTCAATTAAAATTATGGGGGTTGTTGAAATTATAATTTGATTAATGACCAATGCTAACATTGTATGATGAAATATTGATAGGCCCAAGGGCATTTCATTATTCTATGTACTAAATATATCATAATATTTTTTATGTAAGCAATATGGGCCATGATTAATTTTATTATGGTTAAATTTATTTTATAACTTGAAATTAACCTTAATCTCTCTTGTTTTGTTAGCTTAGGTTAAAATATTTTATGTAATTGGTGTTTTTGTTATTGCTATAAATGAATAACACAAGCTTATACTGAGAGGGGGGGGGGTGAACAGTATAGCGCCCACCTTTTACTTTCTTTCCAAACCAATATCAATAAGTGTCCTTAATTGCAATAACCAAATATAGCAGTGTGCATTAATGACATAGATAGCAATAGTAAGCAAGAGCACAAATCACCACACACAATTGAGACACAAGATTTAACGTGGTTTCCCCAATGTGGGGTACTCCACAAGATAATATGCTTATAATATTTCACAAAGAAATAGGGATCCTTATCCCAATAAAAATGGTTACTTTGATTTTCTCAAAGCTAGGCTATCCATTGATCTTATCAGGTGGGCAATCCACTGATCTGCTCAACAAGGCAATCCATTGATCTGCTCAGCTAGGCAATCCACTGATCTACTCAGCTAGGCAATCCTGATCTGCTCATGTAGGCAATCCACTGATCTGCTTAGTAAGGCAATCCACTAATCTTCTTAGCTAGGCAATCTTGATCTGCTCAGGTAGGTAATACATTGATCTGCTCAGCTAGGCAATCCACTGATCTGCTTAGCTAGGAAATCCACTGATCTGCTCAACTAGGCAATGCACTGATCTTCTTAGTTAGGCAATCCATTAATCTGCTCAGCTAGGAAATCCTGATCTTCTCAGGTAGGCAATCCACTAATCTTCTCAACAAGGCAAACCATTGATCTACTCAGCTAGGCAATCCAATGATCTGCTCATCTAGGCAATCCTGATCTGATCAGGTAGACTATCCACTTATTTGCTTTAGCAAGCTCACCAAGAACTTGGTCAAAATATAATCCAACAAGCTCACTAAGAACTTGCTCAAATCTACTCCATAAAGCTCACCAAGAACTTGCTCAAATCTTCTCCAGCAAGCTCACCAAGAACTTGCTCAAATCTGCTCTAGCAAGCTCACCAAGAACTTGCTCAAATATGCTCTATCAAGCTCACTAAGAACTTGCTCACATATGCTCAACAAATTTATCCACAAATCTATCACAAAATCCTTCTCAAAGGCTCAATCAATAATGCACAAAATTTGCCTCGAATATATCTAGAAATATGTACCAAAAGCCTTCTCAAAGCCTCAATCAATCATGCACAAAAGCTACCTTAAATCTGTCCCAAAAATCTTCTCAAAGGCTCAATCAATAATGCATAAAAATTGCCTCAAATATGTCTAGAAATCTATCGTAAAAGCCTTCTCAAAGGATCAATAAATCATGCTCAAGTAGCACTCAAATATCATCCACAAAGTTATGAAGGCAAGGCTCAATGATGAACTCAACAATGAATGGAAATGCACCAATGGATGACAACAATGATCTATAATGATCTCAACTCAAATCAATATCAACTCAACTCAAATCAAATCAATCTCAACTTAGCTCAATCTTATAGAAGCATAAAGAGAATTGTTAGAGACTCAATATGTTCTATTCACAAACTCAATTTCTTTCTCAACTCAAACTCAACTCAAATCAAAATATATAATAGTTTGTTTCATAGAACTTGAACAACCACTTCACACAATCACTTGACTAGGCTCAAACAACTCTACTCAACCAATCACCACAAGGAACAACTTTTTCTCACAAACCCTAGTTCAAGCATGAATCAATCAACTCAAAATTTTCAACAATGCTCAACCACAAATCTCACATCACAATGATACTCATGTTCTCCTCTAGCTCCAGTTCAAGTTCTTTGTACAAGCAATGGGCTTAAACAACAATGCTTATAAAACAAGGTCTAATCACAAATCTCAAACCAAAAAACCTTGAAGCATTCAACCAACCACTTTCAAAAAGGAAACCACAATCAATCCTTTTATATCCAATGATATTTCAGAAATCAATCACCATAAACAAAGTCAATGGAGAATATTGCTCATACCTTTTTGATGCCTTATTAGTTGTCCACTAAATCTGCCACACTAAACAAACTTTCTTTTTCAACTTTCAATAAGGGTTAGAGATCTTGATTAATAACACAACAATAATATCCAAATAACACCTTATTACTCCTACTCAATAAAATACACCATGTCCCCTCATGAAAGAATTAATCCTCTTTGAAAAAGAACAAATCAACCTTCACTTTTGAACCCCTTTACAAAATAAGAAATATCTCTTTACACACACCTTATTTCTCCCTCTAAGAAATTTAATCAAATATCCCTTGAAATAAGCTTTCCAACGATATATAATATGATATACTTCCAAAAATAAAATCACCAAAAATATCTCTTTTTCCTAAAGTGCATCACAACCCTTATTTCTCCTAGGGCAACTTTAGAAAAATAAAATATTAAAAATATTAACTTACCTTTTTCCTTGACAGGATTCAATCCCTCAATGCCTCCTTGCTCAGTGCCTTAACCGTGGCCAAGCTGCCACACGAGCTACAGGCTCGTTTGGGAAGGAAAGGCACCACATGCTTCAAAACACTCCTCCCTCTCATGCAAACCAAAAATTCTTCGTGCTCTCTTTCTTCCAATGCCTTCTAACAAAGGCAAGGGGATTTGAAACCTTGACGTTCGTTCTGACACTTGCCTTAGCCAAAAGCCAATTTCCAATGTGCCACACTGCCCAAGGTGACTAGGGTTTCACACGTTGTCCGATTTATTCTTCGCTTCCATCACTTAACCCTCTTTTGCACGAGCTCTTTTCGCTTTCCAACAATCGCATTAATTCACGAGTGCAAGCTTTAGATTAATAAAAATTAGGCATACTTTTATATATTTTTCTCCCTCATATTCGACGATGTGAGTGGATTACTTTTTATTTTTAATTTTAACATTTAAATTTAAATTTTAAACAATTTAAAATTTAAACTAAATATTTAAAATTAAATATCTCCATCACCGGGGCACATTTTTCGATGAAACGAAAAGCCAACTTGGGTTTTAAGAAAAATCCATTTCAAATCTACCATCCATGGTTTTAAATAAAACCTTTTATTTTGCCTACCTTGGTTTTCACAAAAACCTTGTATATATCCATGCTCTCCAAAATATCATAAATGATTATTTATGAAGTGCTTTTGCCACCAAAACTCAATGTGATCAATGTGACATCAATGACAACATAAAATAACTTAAATTGCCAACAATAAATATCACCTGCCCCTCGCTCCTCATTTTATCATCAAAGTGTTGTGAATCTGATCTATGGATAATATATTAATTACTTATAGTGCCTATGGGTGGCCCCAAATATCTATGTCTATTTTTATTTCTTTTGTCCTTTTATGATTTCTATATAATATTTGAGTAGATGGATTGTTTCTATTCATTTTTAAAAAATATTGTGAATTCTAACACATGGGGTTTGTCTTCTACCTTAGTTTGGGATAAATTTCTTAGTGTTGTAGATGATAGTCTATTATCTCTCAATATTCCATGAAAGTAAAGTATTATACTTCCAATGGGGCAACCAAACATCTTCAATGGTTGCTTATGAATTCAAAGCATTTGTGTATTCCTTAGTAGACTCCACTTACCCTTCACTATGGTAATCAAATTTCCATGAGCTTAGTTGCAATCTAATTTCCATTAGTGAACTAAGTACATAAAGTTTTGGTTGTGATATGTTTATCTGCTTCATAACCCATGGGGTGTTGAACATTCAATTCATTCTATTAATAATGCTTTCACCAGGCTGCAATTTATAACAATGAGGAATGCTAATCTGGGATCAACAAATACTGTTGGAGCACCATTATTCTCATAGAGAAAAACAAACTACACTTCATCTACCAATAGATTAAGTCTAAAAAACTTCTATATACTCTCACATCAGCCACACCTAGCTACAACTACGTAGGAGGATAATTAAAATCAAATTCCAACATTCTCCCCCTTAAATTTGAGAGGACTGACAAGATAGTCTCTCAGCTTTATAAACTGATCTTTAGCAACCCCGTTGGTGAAGATGTCTGCCATGTTTTCCAATGTTCTACAATGTCGTAGCTCAACCACCTATTTCTCCACCATGTCTCTAATGAAGTGATACTTCATGTTGAAGTGCTTTGACCTACTATGGTGGATAGGATTATGTGTCAATTGAATGGCACTCATATTGTCACAATACAATCTGGTAGGACCACTTTTTATTTCTCCTATTTATTCAAGTACTTTTCTCAACCATAAATCTTGGGTACTAGAATTTGTGATTGCTATGTACTCAACTTCAGTAGATGATAATGCTACAATAGTCTAATTTTTGGAACTCCAAGTAATTAGTCATGACCCATGACTAAAACAATTACCTGAAGTAGATTTTATATCATCTATATTGCTGCCCCAATCACTATCACTAAAGCCAACTAATTTTATAGAATTACATTTGTGGTAATGGATCCCAAAATCCAATGTACCCTTTACATATCTCAAAATTATTTTAGTTGCTTGTAGATGAAGTTCATATGGATCAGCCATATACCTTGAAACAAGAGAAATTGCATATTGAATATCCGGTCTTGTGTTGGTGAGGAATATTAGACTCCCAACCATGCTCCTGTAAGTGGTCATGTCAAATTTTGGTGCTCCATATTCTTTGCTTAATTGGATCCCATGACCCATTAGAGTTGCAACAGACTTGCATTTCTCCATAGCAGATTTATTTATCATATCTTGAGCATATTTGTGTTGAAATATGAAGATCCCTTTACCTATTTGATGTACTTCCATGCCTAGGAAGTAATACATCAAACCTAGATCTTTCATTTCAAATTCTTTCATCATTCAGTGTTTGAACTCCTTATTCATCTTAGCACTACTACCCATGAATATTAGATCATCCACATATAAACATACAATGAGAATATCTTTACCTTGTTTCATGTAGTAGAGAGTAGGTTCACTTTTGCTCCTAGTGAATCCATACTTTTTAAATTAGCCATCAATGCATGAGTACCATGCCCTTGGTGCATTCTTGAGGCCATATAATGCTTTATTCAATTTGTAGACAAGGTGCTCCTTACCTTATTCTTTAAATCCTTGATGTTGTTGCACAAAAACCTCTGCATTCAAGTACCCATTTAGAAAGGCATTCTTAACATCCATGTGTTGAATTTTCCACCCTTTGTGGGCAGCCAAAGAAAGCACTAATCTGATGGTCTCCTATCTAGCAACAAGAAAAAAGGTCTCCTCATAGTCAATTCTATACTTCTAAGTAAACCTTTTTGCTACTAGCCTTACCTTGTGTCTTTCAATGCTCCCATCAGCATTGAACTTGGTATTATAGACCCATTTACATCCAACACATTTCTTGCCTTTAGGAAGCTCCACTAGCTCCCAAGTATCATTCCTTTTTATAGAGGTCATTTCCTCTTTCATGGCCTATTGACATACATTATGAGTACATGATTTTTCATAACTATATGTCTCTAGATCTACACTAGTCATTAAAGCATAGTTTACAATATCTCCCTTAGGCTCTTGAGAGTCATCATCACCATATATGTGCAAATTTTCAAGTATTTTCAAAAACTGCATTCATCTCACTAGCTTGGCTTCTAGTGTACCTTTTTTGGAAATTCTTATCCAACATTTGAAAAGAAGAATGGTTCTGAAGTGTTCTCTTACCTCTCGATGGAGAATCAATATCCATTGGTGAAGAACTTACTGATCCTTGTGTAGAAGGACTTGGAGTAGCATCTATTGTATTTAAAGTAGTACTCATACTTGGGTTTGGAGGAGGACTTCCTTTGCTTTTTTGGGCTGCACTTGCTGCACTTGAGAGGAACTTGCATCATGAGATCCATCATCAACAATTTTTTTTTTATGACCCCATACTCCCCCTTCATCAAAAATCACATCTCTAGAAATTACAACTTTATGTGTTTTTGGATTGTAGAGTCTATATGCCTTGGAAGACTCACAATACCCAATGAAAATACATGCTTGACTTTTGGGGTCAAGTTTCTTTCTTGTCTCATCAGGAATGTATGAATATGCAAGAAAAAAAAAATTTGAAGTGTTTTACATTTGGATTTTTTTCATACCATCCCTCATAAGGAGTCATCCCATTTAAACTAGAATTAGGACTCCTATTCAAAATGTAAACACTTGTTCTAACAACATCAGCCCAATACATGTTACTGAGTTTCTTTGTTTGAAGCATTGATCTAGCCATTTCTATAATAGTGCGGTTATTTCTTTTAGCCACACCATTTTATTGTGGGGTGTAGGCAGTAGTTAATTGCCTTTTGATTCCACAATCTTTACAAAATTTGAGAAATGCATTTGAACAAAACTTCGCTCCTGTATCAGTCCTTAATATCTTTACAACATACTCACTTTGAGTCTCTACATTATTTTTGAAATCTTTGAAACATTCAAAAGCTTCATATTTAGTTTTCAAAAAATAAATCCAACACATTCTAGAGAAATCATCAATGAAAGTGAGAAAGTAAGAATTGTTACCCAAGATTTTGGTATTCATTGGACCACAAATGTCCAAATGTACCAATTGTAGTGGATGGCTTGCTCTCCATGCTTGTCCTCTTGTAAAATTACTTCTTGAGTGTTTTCCCAAAACACATCCTTCACACACCTTCTTGTGCTCTTCAACTTTTGGCAATCCACATACCATAGCTTGTGAATTCAACAACTTCAAGCTTGCAAAGTTAAAATGACCATATGTCAAGTGCCAAAGCACACTTGGATTTTCTATGGCCACATTAGCAATTTTTGCATCTCCTTGTTCCCCAAACTTAAGAGAAAATAATTTTTTTTTTTTTATCATAGGTACTTGTGTAACAACTCTATTACAATTGTTTTTGTCAAAAATTACACATTTCCATCTTCAAAAACAAGCTTATAGTTATTTTCCATTATTTGTCCAACACTAAGAAAATTTTGTTGGATTTTGGGGGTGTAATAGATGTTGTTTACCTTCTTGGTGCCTTCTTTTGTTGGAACCTCCATGGCTCCCATGCCTTCAACTTGTAGTACCTTGTCATCTCCCAATTTGATCTTTAACTTGTAGGTGGAATCTATTGCAGCAAAAAGCTCTTCTTTGCCACTCATATTATTTGAGCAACCAGTATCCAAAATCCAAATTTAATTGAGATTTTGATCTGATTTTCCATAGGTGAGAAACAAATTTGAAGAAGTCACTTCCTCTTCTCCATAGTTTCCATATTGACCTCTCCCTTCTTGAGAAGTCTTGGACCAACAATCTCTAGAAAAGTGACCAACCTTGCCAAAATTGTAACAAGATTTGTTTGTTTTGTCACCTTCTCTTCCTCTTCCTTGATTTCCACCTCTTGATATACCTCTTCCTTTGCCTCTCCTTTGTCCTCTTCCTTGGCCTCTTCCTTTTCCTCTTCCTTGAGTCTCACCTTCCTTGGATGAGAATGCTTTTTCATCACCTCCATAGCTTGTTGAAGTAGAACCCTGTAGTCTCTCTTCATGAGACATCAAAGAACCAATAAGAGCATCAAAAGTTAGAGTAGAAAAATATTTAGACTCCTCAATAATGATTGCAATATGATTCCATTTATGAAGAAGTGTTCTCAACACTTTATTCACAACTACTTTAGTTTTGATGTCTTCTCCAAGGATTTGCATTTTGTTTACAATGGCTTTCACTCTAACACAATAATCACCTATATTTTCATCATTTTGCATTTTTATATTCTCAAAATCTCTTTTCAAGGTTTGAAGCCTCACCTACTTCACTTGATCACTACCTTGATAGCTATCTTTTAAGGCTTCCCATGCTTTTTGGATTGATACACAAGACACAATCCTTGGAAAGATGCTCTTCTCCAAAGCAGTTTGAAGATGATAGAGGGCAAAGAAATTCTTCTTTTGGGCATCCTTTTTGCTAGTTTTATCTACTACACTTAAGGTTGTCCAATCTATAGGTTCTGCATAACCTTCTTCGACTATATCCCATAGTCCTTTTCCAATGAGTAAGGTCCTCATATTGATGGACCAATACTCATAATATAACCCATTAAACTTAGGAATGGGAAGATTATTATTGGGTGCCATTGCTTCACTTAGTAATCAACAAGACAAATAATGTTAAAGTAGAACGATCGAACACTAAAAACCTCTATCTTTTTACACTTCTCTTTACTCTCTATTTTCACAGCATATACTTCTTACGAGCTCAAAATTACAAAGAGACTTACACAATATAATGTTGTAAGTATATGTTTTAAGTGAGTAAATTAAGTTATAACTAATAGTCTTACACAATGGTTCTTCATACACACACAACAGTGACAACTTCCTCTAAAAAAAAATAGCAAAGACTCCTTACCATTCAGCATAGGGTAGCACCCTTAATTTCAACACCTGTGAAATCCACTGCATGGGATCCACTTCTCATCATCCTCACGCGTATTCCAAATGCAACAAACAGGAAATATACAACATAGTGCAGGTAATTTGGAAGCAGGTAGTCAAACAGACTTCCGTGAGACTGATCTTCACACTACAGTAAATGTTTTTTTTTTTTAAATAGTTACTAGACGTCCTCCTCTCCTTATGCGGCAAATTACAACCTTGTTTTGGTATCCAAGAAATGTGTATTTGCAATGACTCCACACGATGTTTGGCAAGGTGCAATGTTACATCCAGCATCTACAATCTTCATAGCACAACACAGGCGTCTCCCTCACACAGCCTATAAAACATGTAGCTTTTAAACATCAAGCACTTCACCTTCAATATTGAAATAAATCATGTATATATCTGTAAATTTATAGTCATCTCCCTCTTGTTGAAGCATCCAATGGGTAATATTTATGTCTCAGACACAACATCCAATGGTTGTGTCTCACGTCCGATAATGTCTCCTCATAGCAACTCACTTACTGTCTCCCGTCTTCACATGATTGTCGATGCAAATCACGTTTTCAACTCACTTCTTATATTTCAATGCTCAAATCAGATTGTCCTTCACTTCGTTTTGCAGATGCACTTTTCTCCATATATTTCAATGCTCAAATCAAGAGAGATCTCATGGACAGATCTACTTCTCGTGGATAGATATCACCTCCTTCACAACGGTCTCACTCACAATAGCTCAGACAGTCACGATTCTCATGGCTTTATCCTTGCTCACAGGAAATTAAAACAATCAAAATAGCCAATTTTAAATCCTTCATGCTCACTCGGAACTCCACGCAGATATTTAGCAATGTATTGACGCACATCCAAACACATTCGCTGTACTCCTTTTTCACTGTGAATTACAAGCAAATCATGCTTCCTTTCTTTGGTTTAAGTGAAGCTTTGCATGTGGATTTTTTTTTTAACTCAAACCTCCACTGATGCGAATGATTAAATCTCCACTGATGGGCATGAGTAAAGCTTTGACTAACGCAGATAATTAAAACTCCAATTGCAACAGAGAATGACGATGCAATTATTTAGCAAATTTTTACTAAACAAAAATAAAGCATTTCATATTGATACCACATAGGCTTCTGACAACTTCTTTTTTTAATGTGATTTTAAATCTCAAAGCAGTGCAGCTTCTTCGAACGACTTCGGTGGACCCATTTAAAAATGAGATTAAACTCACTAACCATGACATCTCTACTATCCACGAACCATGAAATCTGACGTCTTCGGTATCTCAGGATGTCTTTGCTTGTGGATATCAATTCATCCACATCCACATCAGCGTAGGATTGGCAGCAAGCCTTCGAGATTGTAGGGACTACATATATCCTTCTGCATGCTTCACCTAGAGACTCCAAAGATCAGCAAACGATCTCTTTCCACAGATCACAACACCTTCAAGCTCTATCTACAAAACTCAATACAACAACTTATAAATTTTCCTTCTTCTCCAATGAACTGAACTCATGCAAACATGATGTGCAATCCACTGAAAAGAATTCTTCATGCCAGCTCTGATACCAAAATGAATATTCAATTTATTCTATTAATAATGCTTTCACCAGGCTACAATTTATAACAATCAGGAATGCTAATTTGGTCTCAACAAACACTGTTGGAGCACCATTATTATCGTAGAGAAAAATTGCACTTCATCTAACAATAGACTAAGTCTAAACAAACTCCTATATACTCTCACATCAACCACACCTAGCTACAACTACGTAGGAGGATAATTACAATCAAATTCCAATAGGTGCTTCATCTAATCTATGTTCCTTTAGAATAATAGACAACTAGTATCCTCACTAATATCATACTCGAGGTTATTTTTATGAAACTAAAGGATCACCTTTGAGTATGAGAGCATCCCTTATGGGGGATTAATGATGATGTTCTATCTTAGTCTCACCCATTCAACTTATGGGAATATGTTGAAATTTAACCTTCACATGAAGCCATGATTGAACCTTTTGTAATGTAAAGAATTGTAATAACTTGTATGTCCCTATGGAACCTTTTCACTTTATGATGATTGGATTAGTATAATATTTTATTACTAAACCTTAATGTTGGTTTTTTAAACTTGACCTAAGGTGATTTGTAATTTGGGTATTTATACCCCATGAGATCATTCAATTGGTCATCAATGTGATTCCAATTCTTATTCTTTATTGTGATTAGTTTTTTGTCCATGGACTTCATTCATACTAAGTGTTATTTAGTTTTTTATTCTAGGAAATGCATTTACTATATTCGTTTTCAATTTGATGTTAAATCTCACACTAGAAGGAGGTTTTAGCAGTTGATGAAGATGATATCATTAATATAATATTTATTGAATAGGGAAGATGATGTTGATATTTGTGGTGGCTTGCAAGGGTGAAGATAGAGGTGTAGACTAATTATATTTTGTTTTATAAATAGGTTGGACATAAACAATTCTATATTTTTATTTAGTCAACTAGTATAGAAAAGCACACTAATCTATAATATCTATGATTAAGGGGAAGAATTTTAGAGTGATATGTGAGCATATTTCCATCTATTCATTCTAATGGCTTTAAAATATTAAAATAGATGTGTATATCAATCTTGTATTAATTTCTTTAACTATTGTATAATATTAAATGTTAAATTTACAAATTCAGAAACCCACAACAACATTAAAACTTTTATTATATAAATTATTGTGAATAACATGCTCTCTTTCAACTATTATATTTTCTATTTTATAATTTCATATTTTAAATTAACTAAAATATATATAGCTATAATTTTTTTTTAAATTTACACTAAAAATTTAACCTATCGATATTTCATTTAAAAACTATAATAAAAATAAAATCTATTGTATTTTATTCCATCAACAAGGGCAACTCCTAGTTATTTTTCATTATAGCTATGATAGATCTAAGAACGTTACATTAGATTTGAATCCTCCTCTAGTATGCTTACTCTTAAAAGTACAAAATCATCTAAAATTATAATGAAGTACTTGTTAGAGTATATTACATTATTGGGTACATAACTAGAGTAGGATTTTACTTTAGAGTAAGGCTTAAGTAGTTACTTCATGCAAGTAATAAATGGACAAGTGTTAGAATGTGCAATGATGTAAATGTGCATGTAGTCCACATGTACATGAGTCATAGGATAAGATAGATGAAGAGTCATGGGTAGAGTAAAGGCCAAGGCACATATCTTCCTATATATACCTTTAAGAGTGACAGAAATAGAGTGAAGTAATAGATAGTGATAGATAGAGAGGGAGAGAGAGACAATGTTACTATAGTAGTGAGTAGGTACAAATGTAGTTCTTCATTAAAAATTTGGGAGTTTTTAAGTCCTCCATTATATTGCATTGTACTATTTTCGTGAGCTTTCATTAATGGTATATTAATAAGTTATTGCAAAATTTTCTCATTATTCTTTTGCATATTATAGTTCCATTATCATATAGTTATAATAACTTACTTATTTCACATCTTGTGGTTGTATTTCCTTTAATATACATACTCAAAATCTAACAGTGGTATTAGAGAACATGTTAGATTGATAGGAAATAGGGAGAGGCACAAGAGAGATTGAGAGGAGATCAAAAATTTCATTTGTAGAATTTCTAAAAATTGCATTTGGCTAGAGCCTTTCCACAAGGTTGCAGAAAAACTTGTGAAGACTAGGACTCAACATTGATTCCACTAGATTGAAAAATCAACTAGTGAATATTGATTATCTCTAGATTTAGATTTTCTTCCATTATAATTTCTAATCTTTATTTTAGGAAAAAGAGATTCAAATAAAGTTGTGGAGCTTCCTACAAAGAGCTAGGAAGAATATATTCTTTAATATCAATCCAATATCGAAAGAAACAAATAATATTGAATATTTGGAGGTATAAGTAAAAGGTCCCATTACCATATTGTAGATCTGCATATTGTAGAAGAAAGAAAAGGCTAGAGAAGCCTTATTGTAGATTGAAGAAAGAAGAGACTCTAGAGAAGAGTCTAGGAGAAGATTGGAGATTAATGATATCCATTGAAGATGGAAGACTACAAATTTCAGATTGAAGGAGAAGAGAAATCAACCTAAGAAGTTGAAGAGACCCACACTATATCACATTGAAGAACTTCTAGTTTAAGAATATTGAATATAGGGAAGGACTAGTAAAAGTCATGTTCAATATTTCAAAAGCAGCAGATTTTAGAGATCCAAGATGGAGATATCATTGCAAAACTTCTATAGTAGAATATTGAACAAAAATTCTCATTGAGAAGATCGGAGAAGATACGAGATTGAAGAACCTAGAGAAAATATCTTAAAGAGAAATAAATATAAGGCTAGAAAAGTCTTATTATCAAGTTCGAGAAGGCAATTGAAGCAGATTTCAAAGAATGTCATTGAAGGAGTTCTTAGGATAACCCATTGGATAAATTTACTAGCTAGATAAGGAGTTCCTGATAAAACAAAATTTGGGACAATTGTCGCCATATGACAACAAGCCAAAGGGAGTAGTATCTGGCAAGAAGTTTGCCAAAATTTTGGAGAAGAATAGTGAAGACCTCAAGACAATTAGAATCTTGAAAAGAAGGCCACTAGATAGGCCAAGATTGAAGCAAAAAATTGACAAGGAGGTTGAATAAGAAAGGAGATAGAGAAGCCACCAAATCTAATATATTTAGGAATTTTCATTGAAGGCTTGAAGGTTATCTCAGATATAGGAGGTTGTTGCATTTACAATAGAAAATTGAAGGTATCTAGGAGATAAATCTCAATTATGATTTGGAGGAGTTTCCTACCAAATTTGGGAGATTCAAGGACAACATTCCAAAGGAGAAATTGATTGCAAAAGGATAGTAATTTGGGCAACATTACTAGCTGCTAATTAATAGAATTCAAGGGAATATCCTAAAGGAGAATTAAATCCACCAAAATACACTTTCGGGTATCAAGTTAGAGGAGTTTTAAAGCTATAAATAGGTGAGCTAAAGAGCCATTTTGGACAGCAAGGAAGAGCTACGATTTCATCCATTACAAGAAAACATTTAGGTGAATCTAATAACCAAGATTTTTATCATCTAAAAAGGTCATTGAGGTAAGAAAACTTGGTGCAAAAATTTCATTACTTGAACATTACTTACTTAGTTCATTATTAAGTTTCGTTAAGCACCATATTAGAGTTTAAAAGTTTCAAGGAGAAGGTTGCATATTTAAGTCTTTAAGGGAGCGTATAAAATATAGTTTATTGTAAGGATAATACCTGCACATCAAAAATAGGAGTTAGATCTATTTTAAAAGAAATAAAAATATCAACATCCTATATTTTATCAAAAACAAAGAAGATGTTATTCTTAAGTTAAGGTTGCATAGATTAAGAGTTCATTTACAAGAGCAATAAGGATAGATTACTATTGCATCATAATAGTTATTAAAGGTGTATTAAGTATTCAAGTTAAGATGAAAATTAGTGCAAAGTTAAGCCATCCAAAAGGGCATTTTAGTTGCATGATTAAAATATTGGATTCATTATTGCTAAGTTAACCAAGAAAAGGAGATAGAGGAGTAAGTTGTCTAGTAAGGAGGGCAACTTCAAATCATTGTTTACCACCAAGGAGTAGAGCAAGTAGCCACCTCATCAAGGAAGAAATAAATCTTGCAAAAGGAGATTTAAAGACTTCAAAACTTTGGTGCAAGTTAGGGTATTTTATTCTAACTGTGTGCATTACATCATTGCACCATATCTTTCTTTTCCTACACAAAAAATGAGGATAGAAGATACAGTGTCTCAAAGACACTAAAACATCAAGAATCCTATGTCTATAAAGTGACCAACTCATCAAGTTTGTAGAGAAAATTTTAAGCAAGGGAAGAGAACCATTGAAGGGCTAAAATAGTTGAGTTTCAAGGTGTCTAAAGACACCAAATCCATCACCAAATTGAGCATCTACAAGCAGCATTAACTTGCAGCATCAAAGCCTATGTAAGGTAGCTTTACATCCATTACAAGTCCAATGTAAAGCAAGGAGAATAACATGAAGGATAAAGAAGTGTAAGGTACAAGACTAAAGCTTACGTAAGTTACAAAAAATCAAGGTGAAAACAAAGGTATATTACCCAAGCAATAGATGAACTGCCAACTAAGAAGAATCATCACCTAAGAGGGGAGCATTGAAGTGCCATAGAACCACCATTGCTAGAGTAAAATCATCACCACAAAGGGTAGTGTTGGAGTGCCATAGAACCACCGTAGTTGGAGCCAACTTCATGGGAGAACAACATCACCATTTGCTTGAGAGAAAGTGTTGAAGACAAGACTCATAGTGCATTTATTGGCAAGAAGTATTCAGGGAATAAAATACATTGAAGGTATCGTTACATGCAAGGGAAAGGAGAACCACTTGCAATCTAGCACCAAGGCATCTTGTTCCACTTGGCACAACAAAAAAATGTGTCTCATATTCGTTCTAACGCTTGCATAGGAAGGGAGCATCCATGACAAAGTAACGCCCATCGTGAGTGTTGAAATAATCATTTGAAATCTAGAAGGAATCATAATTATTGCAAGGAATATAAGAGTGCTCATCAAGAATGTAACCAACATTCACCCAAGCAATGTATGCACCACATAGTTAAAACATCAAGAAGGGACAACATCTATTAAAGCACCCAAGTCTAAGCAGAGAGTGAGAGAATAGAAGGCACGTAGTCAAGCATTAAAGAAGGGAGTCAAAGCACCATTAAGGAGGAGAAGAAGGTACCCATGAACATTGATTGATCTCTATCATACACAAGAGACCAAAAATATGTGCTTGGATTAAAGAGTCACTCCATGAATCGATCAACGTGTACAATACACTCTACAAGTAAGGTAAAAGACTTTACATTATTCAATATTTGCTTTCCTAAGTTTAGGGAATTATAAGGTGCCTAATAGTATATCCTAGAAGATATTATAAATTGTTGAGATTTAAAAGTTTACAAATAATTAGATATAAGGTTTTCAACATTGAAAAATTTAAAATATTAATTTGCAAATATTATTACTTTCTAAAATTCCTAATTAGGGAGTTATAACGTATACCACTTCAATTTTTTTTTTCTTGGAATTTGGAAAATTGAACCATTCACAATTGAAGGAGGAAAAACATTAATTGCTTAGAAGTTGGAAATTGTATTTTACATTAGTCTCTTACATTAATTTATGAGACATTAATCCAACTAAAAGGTCTTGAAGGAAAAGAACCTTACTAAAATTTGAAGGTGCATCACTATTTATCTTTAGCTTTCTACTTACTAATCAATAGTGTTATAAAATGGAATACTTGATATTATTGAATGAAAAGGACCTTGCTTAAATAGCAAGTGCTTACAATCTGATCCATTGGATCATAACTAACTGAACTAATCTCAGCCACATGGATTATCCTAGTAACAACTTAGGATATAATTTATATTCTAACACTCCCCCTTAAGTGGTACTAGGATATACCCCCCTTAAGTGATACTAGGAGGTAGTCAAAAACAACAAAACAAAAAACAAGTAGCATATACACAAGTGTGAGTCTCAACAAAAATACCTGATAAGGTACTCATGTACAATATGTGATCATAAAATATTTGTTGAAAGATGATAAAAAATCACACTTCCATAATAGAATAATAAGAAGAAGAATATGGAGGAAGATGTGCAAGGAGGATGGAGAGGAATATGTCCCTCCCTAGGACAACTTACATAAAGAAGCCTGCAAAGTATCTATCATATGTCTCATAAAAGTAGAGTAGCCTTGTCACAAAACTGAAAGAAATCTCACTCCCAAACTGGTGCTTGTGACAAAGATCAAGGCTGTGAACCATGAAAAAATGTCACTAAAAAACAAATATTTGAAACCAAAGTGTCTCATGAAAAGAACAATGTGAATATAGTGTGGAAAGAACCACAAACGTAACAAGGGTAGTACAAAATGACTCCACAAGCATGAGTATGTGGTTACCACCTATATGAACACAATGGGTTGATAACAAGGTCCCAAAATTGAGGACAAACAACAAAACAAAGGGATCATAAAATGAAAGGGTACCAATGTAGCTCTCGAACGTGTCCTTATGGTGACCTCCTCATCCTATCGGAATGCATGGGTAACCATTCGCTACAATCGCTAGGTGATATAGAGGAGATGACTAGATACTAGGATCACTTACAAAGCTAGGGAGTGTTAGGTTCAACCAAGAATGCACTCCATGATACAATATTTTGAGCCACAAAAAAGTGTGGAAAAACAATTTTAAAATTGAAAAAGGACTACACCATCTTGTTCGGCTTGGAAAAACCTTTTTTATGACTATAAATACCCCTATATTTGGGTTTCAATGGAACCTTTTTTCTGTAGAAAAAACAAAAAACTTCTTCATTTCCCTCACAAGGGAATATTCCTAGCATATTTTGAAATAAAGAATGGTTTTTAAATTTCTCTCACAGGAGAAAATACATGGCCCACCAATTTTTTGAATACAAAATTTCAAAAAAGCTAAAAAAATAGCCAATTTGGACCTATTGTTGCGACCACTTAATAAAGTTATACTCTAAAAAAAAACTTTATAAAACTCATACAATTACTACAATTAAGATAAACTGGGTCCATTCACTTTATTAAAGAGCTTTATAAATAAAAGCTTAAATAAGCTCCTATTTCAATCAAAATTATTTGCCCCTCACACTTTGACCAGGGTGCACCATGTTCTAATGCCACACACCTTCCCTTCTCTTGCTCTTCCACATCGAGGATAACTAAACTCGACATCACATATCATGGGTATCTACCCATAGTTTCATCTTAAAAAAATGCATCCACACTGATCCAATCGACCCAAATTTTTTGATTATCATTATCAGTGCCATGGATATTATCTGGCAGAGGAAATTCCAAAGCTCTACATCGTGGCCTGATAAGTTGACATCATTCACAGGTTCCTCATTAACCACGGTGACATTACTGTGACCACCACTCTACTCTACATAGAAAATGTGACCTCGACTCCAAAATTTTGTTCACCAGCACCCAAGCTCTCTGGATGTGCACTATGTTCATCGATGGGGTCGATCGAATAGTGCAGGTATTCAAACATGCATGCCTGCACCATTGACTAAAAAAACTATCGGTTACGAGGTCATTTTCTGGGTCAATCCTACTCAAAACATGACCAAAATCACCTCTCTACGATTATGGGTCTTCAACAGATTTATCTCGACCTAGCGCTTCCACAATGCAGGCAATATCCACCTCTCTACATGCATCTACATCAAATCAAAGCCACTCCATCGCCATATTTGTGTACAACCTCAACTCCACCTTAGCACCCTATGCAAATGTGGCGAGTTCTCTTAAGTACTATCCAACCATAAAAAACCAAACTCAAACTTGAGGCCAAAAAAATCGTGATGAACAAAAAAATCCTGCATCATGTTAGGATTGTTACCCTAAAAAAGGCATTCAAACACCAGGTCAGATTCTATGAGTGGCAGTCGAGGTGATGAGATTTTAGGTAACTAGGACTTGCGTGTGAGTTAGCAGCTCGATCGCGTTCTCTCTTAGAGGTGTCAATTCTAAAACCTTGACCACCACAATACAATACCAAAAATAGCAAAACAAATCACATGGACGTCATAGAATTGATCACTATACTCTAGGATGTGCAAATTCAAACTAATTTTTTTATTACCTAACATGTCTCCATAACAAAAACAATGATATCATTGAATTTCTACCAAGTTCCTTTTCTTGCAATCCAAATTTTTATCGATACCGATATCATTGAATTCATCATAGATCTATTATTTTTATATTTGATGTGCAAAATATCTTCACCTCGGGCTCAAGAAGCACAATTTTGAGAAAAAAATTTACACAAGTCACGAAGATCCGTAGATGCACAACAGTGCATAAGGCGCTCATGATCTCATCGATCAATAAAAAGTAGTCCTCTGTAGTGATGGTGTTAGGTAGAATACATCTGTAGAAAGTAGCTCAAATTTTACCTGTCTCCCTTGACCCTTCGCTACCACCTCTTTGGGTGATCCTGATCGTCGAGATGCCAATGTTTACAAAACAATATGTTAGGAGGCCCATCAGAGAAACTCAAATTGCTGTGAATATCCATAATGAATCATATTGAGGCACAACTATTTTCAAACTTCAACAGCGTATTGATTTTAGATTCTTGGTGAATAGCAGTAAAGAGCGGGAACAAAAAAAAAAGGTGGTCTCAATATGCGGCCAAAATTCCTCCATCGTAAAATACTTTTGGAATATCAATTAAAACAATCTTGCAACCACAATTTTGACTAGGCTCCCAACCCAAATATGGTAAAAATATACTTGGAAAAACCTAAATCCTTTGGGCTCTCATCCAAACACCATGCTAAGAAGACCATATTTTCGACCATGTTGTTGCGAAGAGTTCACACTCGGCATAGTCAACTTATGCCAGAACTCGAAGAGCACATCACATGCACAAAAAAATATTTTATTCATTGTCATTGCCCAGTAACACACCATTGCAGCGGCCTCGCCTTACATCATCCAAAACCGCTCCAACTCCTCATCACGTCCAAGACATAGTAGCACCTCCACACTGCGATCCAAGGAAAAATGAATTAGGCCTTCATTCCTAGCACCCAATTTCTGGAATCTCGGTATAAAAATATCTGTTTTACAATTTCAACATCATCACTATTGGTTTGGACTCCACATCAAGTATGACTGACAACTACTCCATTTGCAAGAGCTAGTTTGATCCCGGGCATTCATTACAACATTACAACATGGTTTCGCTGACCCTCCAACATCCCTCATTGATGATTGCCTACGGTTGGCTCCCATGAAGGCGAAAAAGAAACAAAAACATGTCTTTAGAACTTTTACATGTTTTCTCTCTTAATCTTTGTTGCTAAAAACTGAATCCTCCACACATCGATGTCTGCTTTTGCAATAGATATTCGACGCTGATATGGAAAGCAATATTGAGAGATTGCTACATTGAGGGCAGCGTCGACTTCATTTTTGGGATGCAATGTTAGAGTTACTATGTTAGTAACTATAAATATTACCTCATTTAGGTAGATATAATTTACCTCATGGTAAAAAGTAAGGTCTTACTTTTTACCACTAGTAAATTTCTTTTACTAGTTAGTCATTGTAGTCATTTTGACTACATTGGTTAGTAGGTTAGTTGTTAGCGTACTATTCTAAGTAGTTAGCTGATTTAGGGGAGAGGACTCCTAATTTACTCGTTACCTACCTAAGGGGGGAACGGTTGTTAATAGGCTATTTAGAGCCTATGGTTTATACTATATAAACCTAATGTATCTAATATTTTAAGTTAATGATTATTTTTATTGTTTTCTATCCTAACATTGGTATCAGAGCTGGGTTCTACCTGGTACCTATGACCCTGTTGTTTTTTTGACTGAGGCATCTGGACAAGACGGGTTTGACATCCCGTTCCATTTGCATGGATCCCGAGGTGGCCCACAGGAGCTGATCTGGCATGCTTCTCGATGCACTGACGTTCACTCACCTGGCTAGCATAGGAGTTTGAGGGCCCACAGAGGCTCGGATCTCGAGGAGCGGGATCTACTGATGTGGCGACCCGCAGCTCGAGATCCGAGCTCAAGCGGCCCACAAGTGCACAGATCATGAGGGGCGAGATCTGCTGATGTGGCAGCCAGTAGATCAGGATCTATGATGAGCTGACCTGGAACCCTACTGACATGGCAGCCCGCATATCAAGATCTGTGATGAGCTGACCTAGAACCCTACTAATGTGGTGACTGCATGACGAGCTGACGCGAGGAGGCTTCTGATTCATCCACATGGTAGTCATTCTTGGGTGCACATGCGACAGTATCTGTATCTCTTTTGGGCGGCAAAAGGACTGGTTTATGGGACTACCTGTAGGTAGTTGATAAGCAATGGGGGAGTTCTTCTTTTTAAGAAGCTCTCCTAGCTTCCTCCCACTGCATGTGGGATAAAGGATAGGGGATTTGTTTAAAAAAAAAAACACACGGCGGGTTGTTCTTCAACATGCGAGAGCCTCCTCACCCATCCCGTCGAGCGGCATAGCCCGACCGGTGGAGGCGCCTCCACTAAGGCGCTCCCTCGATAGGAGGTCGGGGGATCGAGCCCCGTCAGTGTCGAAAAAAGAGTTTTTTTTGCCGCTCGCCAATGCACAACAAGGCAATTTCCATTTTTTTTGCTAATCCTCGGTGCGAATAACGACAAATAGCAGTCGTCGCATAGCTGATTCCAACAGCCAGGTAGCTCGGCTGGCCAAGGCGGCCACCTAGCACCCGTGAGGTCACAAGATCGAAACACGACGCCTCCATACAAAGGTTTTTTTTTAATATTTGGTTTTTTAAATATTTTTTTTTAATTTTTCTAATGTTTTTTAAGTTTTAAATATATTTTTTTAGATATTTCTTTATAATTTAGTATTAATTGGTCAGAAAAATGTCAATTTTAAGCATTTTTAATTGATTTTTCTCCCCAATTTTCTTGATTATAAAGAAATTTAATCTTTAAACATATATTTTACCTTATTGAACTTAGAAATATTTAAAATTAAACCAAATTATTTTGCACTAAAAGTTCTATAGAAAATTTGTGTTTTCTCCAACTTGGAGATAAATAGACATAGGAACAATTTTTGTTGCAAAATCCAAAGGCCTTCTTCAAACAATTTTTTTTGCAATACCTCCTCCAAGTCCTATAGTTTTCTCCATAATTTCTTGGCGATAAAGAGACATAGGAATTATTATTCTATTGCAAAATCAAGACAAAGAAGTGATTTAAGGAGCATCCAAAGACATCTCATTTTTTCACAAAACAACAAAATATTGCTTTTTGTTCTCTCCTTCAAGAAAGGGGACATAAAAACATAAAATAGCAATTTTTTTTTGTTGTCAAAATTTGAGATCAAAAAAAAAAAAAAACATTTTTTTTGCTCCTTCATCCTAAATTGTTGAAGACAAAAACTGGGTCGTGTGTCGACTAGTTTTGGAAGCCTTTCAAACGCGGGTCGTGTGTTGACTTGTCTTGAAAGGAGTGCTCTAAATTCTACATTTTGTAAACATTAAGGGGGGATAGAATTCAGTTTTTTTATTCTATTGTTTGCAAAATTGTAACGAAAAAGGGGGGATATTTCAGAGTAAGAAAGGTGCATTCTCGATTGTACTCGACACCTTCTCTTAAAAATTGCTTGTACTAGGTGCATTTTCGGTTGCATCCGACACCTAGAGTGATAAAAATTTGGGTTGCTCTCATGTTTTGATTATTGCACTAACACTCATGTTTTTGTGTGCAATTAAACAGTCAAATACAAACATTTGAAGAAGCATTTCACAAAACCCAAATTTCACTCAAAAACCATGCTACATCTTGCATAGGTTAAAAACAAGTCATTTTTTTTACTCCCCATCAAAGGTAAAAAATTCATAATCACCTTGATTCACTCTCTTTGTTTGGCTTAATATCCTCAAACTTTTCATCCTTCTTGAAAAGTGTTAAGGTAGGTGCCATTAAATATCCTAGAGAGCACAATCAAAAATTTTTCACAAATCTACCCCCTTTCATTTGCTCTATTTGTTTGGCTTAATTTCCTCCAACTTTTCATCCCTTGGTAAGGGTGTTAAGGCAGGTGCCATTAAATATCTTATAGAGGCAAATTGAAAACAACTTCCATATACTCTTTTGAGGGTATAGTGCAAGCTACATTCATCTTAGTCATATCAAATTTGGAACCTTAACCATGGCCATGATACACAAGTATCTCACTGAGAGCCAACTGCTCAAAGGTTCAAATTATTTAGCATGGAAGACTAAGATGAAAGCTATCTTAACTATAGAGGATTTGTGGTCTATAGTAGATGGAAGTACAAGTAGACCTCAATCACCTGGAGCAGATCAAATAGAATTTGATAAAAAGGATAAGAAACTATCCTTAATGATCTTGCTAGCTATTACTGATGATATCCAACCTCATATAAGTGAAGCTAAAACTAGAAAGGAGGCATGGGATGCCTTAACTACCATATTTGAGGGAAAGAATCAATCCACGATTCTTAACCTTCAAACACAGCTTCATACACTTCACATGAAATATGGAGAAACAGTAGAGCTATTCCTCTGCAGAGTGGCCGATTTGAAAACAAAACTGCAAGCCCTAGGAGAAACTATGGAAGACAAAGTCTTAATCTCAATTATTTTGAGAGCTCTTCCTGACTCCTATAGAATGTTGATTACATCCCTTCAAGTCTCTAGTAGGACAGTGACTTTTGTAGAGTTGGTGAACATGCTTCAAACTGAAGAAGCTAATCAATTCCAAAGAGATGAGGCATCCAACAATGCACTTTTCTCACATAAACAACAAGGAAAGAAAAAGTGGAATCAACAACAAGGCTCTTCTTCTAACAAAAACAAAGGTCAAGGCCAAGACACTAAGAAGAAGAAGCAGTATTGTAAAATCTGTGACAAAGACACTCATCAAACCAAGAGATGTTGGTTTAAGAACAAGCCTCCCAAAGAGAAAGGTCAAAAGAAAAACCAAGGCAATGTTGCAAATGAGATGTCTAATACAGATTCTAATTTTGGTTCAGAGAAAGCACATAGAGTGCTAATTGCTAGAACAATTTTGTAGAGGGAAAACACATGTGTCCCTTGGGCAAAAGCACCATTTTCTCTCTCTCTCTCCTCTTTTTGGCTTCATAAATAGCATAAGTCTTTTGTTTGAAGACCTTGCAATAAGGGGTGCTTGTACCTCTTTTAGGCTTCATAAATAGCAAATTCTAGGTGTTTGAAGTACTTGTAACAAGAGGAGCGACTTTTTGTGATGTAAAATTGTCTAGGAGGCAATATTTGTAAAATCCTTCACAACACTCTTGCGTTGCACACTTTTTGCAATTGAGGGGGATATAAATTTCTTTTCTTCACAATTTTTGTAAAAAGGGAAGATGACTTATAAGGGTGCATTTTCGACTGTGACCGACACCTCAGTCACACTTCCTTCAAAAATTAAATACAACATGTTTTGCAACGAGAAGGGGGGGAACTTATAAGGGTGCATTTTCGGCAGCGACCGACACCTTAGCTACCTTATATTTTGCAAACCCATATTGTAAAATGAATGAACCTCGTATGAAGTGATCTATTCTACTACACCTAGCGATTGCAGCGGCTGGTTACCCATGCAATTCGGTTGGATGATGTGATTCCCATAAGGACATTCGTTAGTGTGAAGACAAAGTGAGGAATGACCCACTTTTTGCTTAGGAGCAGCCAGAGCACTGTGACAGAGCAAAGAACCAGCAGATCAACATCTTCTTCACTGTATTGGGGCAGTTATATACTTTACCCAAATATTGTTGTATAAGAGGGATATGTATGTATTACCCAAATAATGTAATAAGGGGGGATGTTAGAGTTACTGTGTTAGTAACTATAAATATTACCTCATTTAGGTAGATATAATTTACCTCATGGTAAAAAGTAAGGTCTTACTTTTTATCACTAGTAAATTTCTTTTACTAGTTAGTCATTGTAGTCATTTTGACTACATTGGTTAGTAGGTTAGTTGTTAGCGTACTATTCTAAGTAGTTAGCTGATTTAGGGGAGAGGACTCCTAATTTACTCGTTACCTACCTAAGGGGGGAACGGTTGTTAATAGGCTATTTAGAGCCTATGGTTTATACTATATAAACCTAATGTATCTAATATTTTAAGTTAATGATTATTTTTATTGTTTTCTATCCTAACATGCAAGGGCTCTCTTCAACCACTATCACTATTGAGAGTAAACATATCACCACATATGATAAAAAAATCCATGCCAATTTTTATCCATAGTAGAAATCTGACATCTTCCATATTGTGCAGATCTACTCCTGCTAGACATCCTACCATAGCTAGGCAATAATAAAAAATAGAAGAATATATTAAAAAATGTGTGTAGTGCCATACAAATGATAAAAAGGTGCTGGCCACAAACAAGGGCCCATGAAATTTTCCATTATGAAAGCTTCCAATGAAGCATCTGCATCGGGAAGCCTGATACCAAATGACTGTACCATTGTTTTAGAAGCATCGCATGGGAAACAAAACAATTTAGGGCCTACACAACAATTCTCTGGTAGACGTGAATGATGCAGAGAACATCAAAACAAGCAACACACTTCTTTAGAGTCTTTTTTGGTTTCTACACTAAGTTGCAAAATGCGGCAATAAAAAACTTGTTCGTAGATAATGTTGCAGTGCACTTCAAACTCCCCATATATGATAACAAAATAAATAAAAAATTCATAGACGCTTGTCAGTAGTGTAGACCACCAAGTTCTTCATACCTCCCTCGAAAAAACCAACTGTGTAAAGGCTCCCGAGATCCTCTGATGATATGAGAAACTCCTCAAACTTTAACAACATCCAAATTTGGTGCAGGAGAACACACCCGTCTTAGCATGGAACACACATATCTTAGGGACATCATTGTGTTGGTGAGAAGTTAGTTTGACAATAAAAGTCCTACCAAACCGCATTGACATTGTTTCATCAAATGCAACAAACAACATTATCAAGCAGATCAATTCACCT
This sequence comes from Wollemia nobilis, assembly GCA_028583015.1. Classification (NCBI taxonomy): domain Eukaryota; kingdom Viridiplantae; phylum Streptophyta; class Pinopsida; order Araucariales; family Araucariaceae; genus Wollemia; species Wollemia nobilis. The sequence goes on from JAQPPZ010016604.1 coordinate 4,420,042, forward strand.
CTCCCATCGTCCTCAAAGCATGCGCTAAATTGGGAGATTCACAACGGGGTTTAATATCCATAAAAAAATCCTATGTTAGCTTTCACCATAGCGCCAAAAAATCTTCACCACTTCCTCTACAAGTTATGGCTCTAAAATCTTTGAAAAATTCCCTCGGGTAATCTTCAAATGGTAGAGCCAGCACCACTGTCGAGCTCATCCTACACTAATGTATTTCTTTATGAGCAACAACATCGCCAGAACATCACCACAAGGCTATAAATCTTTGGGACGTCTATTGTATTTTTCACAAGAAAAATACACCAAGGCCTGAGACGCTGCGATGATTCTCTACCACCTCTATTTTGGTCATAGAAAAATCAATGGCAATCCACAAAGCCAATATTTGGGCTTTCTAAAATAGAATTCACACAACAACTAAAAAGCCAATGCACCCCATACTTATACAAATTATCACATATCAACAAACTTGACTGAACAGGAGGGAAAACAAGAAGTTGCATGTGTCTAAGGTACTACTACAACAATATAAGGGCCAAAAGACTATTAGTGTCAATGAAACGACCATGTTGTCACTATGGTTAGCTGCCTATGCACTTGTTGATGAACATGAGCCATCAGAGGAATGGGTCTAGTGAAGAAAATAGATCTCAACTCGGTGCAAATAGTCCAGTGAAGAAAACCCATTCTTTTTTGGTGCCAGTCCACTCAAGCATATCACGATCGAGTGAAATCTGGAGCTATGATGTGCCCTGAATATTGGTGACTTCGACGTCCTCGAGTTGCAGTCACTTGGATGCATCCATGGGAGATCCTCCATTCAATTCCAAGATCAAAAAAATCGTTCCATATTTCTGTGCATCACCCACGTAGAAAAAAAAATCCCTGCTCTCCTCAGAGTTCCAGACCTGTCCATGCTTTCGCCTACATAACACCTCCATAGAGAATCAAACTGTGGTATTGATCTTAGGTGAACATGAAAAATTATAATAATAATTTTTAAGGAGGGTGTGGACGATTTTTAATGTGTTTTAATTAAACAATACCACCACAGACAACTACGTCAGAGCTAATAGGCATGTCAAAAAAAAATTGGAAACATATCACGAGCCTACATATCCCATCGTTGATCTTTAGGTGCAGAGAAAAATATAAAAATCTTACCAAAAGTTTGGAAGGTCTAGATGGACACCACAACAGTGCACATCGCCAACAAGGAACAAAGTGATAAAAAATTGCTTCCACAAAGCTTTTCAATGGCCAAAAAATAGGGGCATCCGATAAGCACCAGTACCATCATCTTGATCACACTTCATACTTTTAGTAGTCACTATATTAACAACAAATCCCTCATCGAGTTTCACAGGCCCATGACAAGCACGTAATAATGATAAAAAAATGCGTTAATATGTCGCATCACCATCAGAAAAGCACTACCAACAAAACAAGGGTTAGGGTTTGCATAGTAAATTTGACATATGGTGGATCTGGTCACATTAAGTCTTCATAGATGCAACACAGAGACTGTATCCATCTGATTCCAATATATAAGAGCCACCGTGAATCTCCCTAAGAGAAATAAATCCTCATTAATGCGAGCTCTAGCAAGGCACCAACAACAATAGCAAACCCACATAAAACTAAAAATAAAATAAAATAAACTAAAAAATACCTCCCAAAAACTGCAATTTTTTTCTTGTAACCATCTGGTTTCTGATCCATCAAAATATGAAGAGCATACTCCTTCAGTTTTTAGAAAAAAATAATGGGGAGGAAAAAAAAGAGAGAGTATTTCCATGAGGGAAATACCCCCATGAGGAAAAGCTCCTCAGGCTCATAGGGCAAGGAAATCCTGCACTGAGACCATGTTAGAAAATGGAATACTTGATATTATTGAATGAAAATGACCTTACTTAAATAGTAAGTGCCTACAATCTGATCCATTGGATCATAACTACCTAAGCTAATATCAGCCACACAGATTATCCTAGTAACAACTTAGGATATAATGTATATTCTAACAAATAGGGAGACATAAGGAAATACATTAAATTTGAACATTAAGGAGTCAAAAGGAATTCAACTTAATCTAAGAAAGCTAAGAATACTATCAAGTTTCATAGTGCATTCAAACACTTGCTAGATAGAAGGAATTTTACAAAATTTATAAAATTAGAAGTTCCTAACAAGGTTGAGTATATTTTATTAAAATCTAAGGAGGTATAAGGTAGTATACAAATATCATCATGAAAATGACTAATTTCATTCTCACTGAATCCCAATTACTTAGAGGACCAAATTACTCTTCATGAAAAAACAAAGTAAGAGAAATTTGGATAGTTAAAAAACTTTGGAAAATAGTCAAAGGAACAAAAGAAAAACCTACTTTAGGTGATAGTGAGATTCAAAAGTTTGAATAAAATGAAGCAAAAGAATTAATGATAATAAATTTTGCCATTACATATGAAATACAACCCTACATTAGTTCAACAGGAACATCTACAAGCATGGAAAACCTTACCAAAATATTTGAATGAAATAATAAAGCCACTATCTTAAATATTCAAACTCAATTAAATTCTCTGAAAATGAATAGTGGTGAAAGTATAGAACTATTCCTAAGAAAAGTACCAGTTATAAAATTAAAATTATTAACCTTAGGAGAAAATGTTGAAGATAAGTTCCTTGTTCAAGTAACCTTGAGAGCACTTCCAAACAACTACAAGCACTTAGTTACATATTTACAAATCCTAAGTAAAGATACATCTTTTGATGAGTTAGTCAATATTCTTCAAGAATATGAGGTGGAAAATATATTTAAAGATAAAATGACTAACAATGCACTAGTTTCAAAAAGATAATCCATAAAGAAATGTTATCTCATCCTCAAAAGGATGAAGACCATGGAATAATAGATATTGTCAAGTCTGCAAGAAGAAAGGGCATAGTACCAACTGTTGTAGATTCAATCCTAGAAATCAGTATCAAGAAAATAAAACAAAATATGAAAGCCAACCAAACAGGCCATTCCAATCAATACAATATCAGAATCAATATAGTCTACATCAACAACAATTTCAGCTTTCATATCCTCCTCATAATCAATACAATTATCCTCAATTGCAATATCGAGAAGGGAATAAAAAGGGGCACTTAGTTCACAAAATTCAATAAATTCAAGAACTGGAAGAACCTACATAGTAACATGAAGTTAAATCTCTCTCAAAAAAGATAGTATTTTATGAAGACACTAACTACTTTCTTGAAAAGGATACAGATAAGGAGCAAAATAAAGAAAGCAGAGAAAAAGAACACAAATTCTAGAATCAAGACGAAGATCCATATTGAATACTAAAGTCTTCAATACCCAAATAATGTAATATAGGAGGGTGTTAGAGTATATTACATTATTGGGTACATGTCAATGTACCAGCTTGGGTACATAACTAGAGTAGGAGTTTACTTTAGAGTAAGGCTTAAGTAGTTACTTCATGCAAGTAATAAATGCACAAGTGTTAAATGTGCAATGATGTGAATGTGCATGTAGTCCACATGTACATCAATCATAGGATAAGGTAGATGAAGAGTCATGGGTAGAGTAAAGGCCAAGGCACATATCTTCCTATATATACCTTTAACAGTGATAGAAATAGAATGAAGTAATAGATAGTGATAGATAGATAGATAGAGAGAGAGAGAGAGAGAAAGATAATGTTACTATAGTAGTGAGTAGGTACAATGTAGTTCATTGGAAATTTTGGAGTGTTCAAGTCCTCCATTATATTGCATTGTACTATTTTCATGATTTTTCATTAATGGTATATTACTGAGTTTTTGCAAAAGTTATCTCATTATTTTCTTGCATATTATAGAGCCATTATCATATAGTTATCATAGCTTACTTATTTCACATCTTGTGGTCACATTTCCTTTAATATACATCCTCAAAAGCTAACAATACTCTCCAAGCTTATGTATTCCAATATAATTAACTTGGACTATATTATAGATACATGTGATATGGGCCTATTTAATTGAGAGCTTATAAAAGAAAAACATATAAAGACTTACCAAATATTTCAATATTGTTTAGAAAGAAGGAAGAGCTCATGATATAGAATTATTGACAATTTATAAACCAAATGTCAGTATTACATCTCAAATTTGGTAAGATTGTTAACTACATATAGTAAAAATAAATGGGATATAAATATTAATAAGCATGTTAAACACATGAGAAGAAAATGATAAAGCAAATTAGAAAGAATATTTTTTTATAATATTTTTATTGAATGCTCTTAATTTATAATTTAAAGAAAAATATAATGATGTTCCATCTTATAAAATGGAGTGGGAGGTAAATATCATGTTAATGAATTCATATGACTATTAAATGATATTTTTATTAATAATATAATATTACACTCTAAATTAAAAATATATATATTGATAGATGGTATAGCTAGTAAAATATAATTATTAATAGAGTACTTTCAGAAAGATAGGAGATAAACACTAGTTTCATGAACTACTAGTAATGTGTTCGAACTCATATCATAACATGTACAAGATGCAAGAAATTACAAGAAGGCATTCACATTTCTAGAGGAGATATTGGTAGAAAATCAAAACTTGATGTTCTCAACATGGTGCTCAACAATGTTTTCAAGCCATGTGAAATAGTTGTTAGTGTATTTGATATACCTCAAGTATGTTTTCTCAATATAATATGTTCAAATGCCTTATTAATCACTAGTCTTGGTGGCAATGATTTAATAATCACTGTCTCACCATTCAAGCTAATGCAATTTAAGTGGTTAAATGATACATTGTAAAATAAGCCAAAGCAAATAGGGAAGAAAGCCAAGAAACCTTTCAAGAAGATAGTTTATAGCTTTCACAAGAAGAAGGGACACAAGGTGCAATTATATTGATTGTATACTAAGAATATTGAATATGGAGCTAAAAAGTGGGTGTGAATGTTGCTCTTTTATTTACCCAAGGTGAGGATGACTATGATGGTGAGACCTTACAAGCATATGTAGTTTTTCACTCAACATATTATACATTCAATTCTTTTATAGAGTGTATTGTAGAATCAAAGGCAACCCAACACATGAATAAGCATTGCTATATCCTATATTACTATAATGGATATTATTATGAAGAGCATTTGGTCATTGGTGATGGACCTTCTTTATAGGTACCAAGATATGGTAAGGTGATAATTGGTTCCTCCTTATTTGGTGGATTTGTTTGGTTAAGTTCTTGATATTACAAGTGTGGGCCCTAATATTCTTTCTATATATTACATCACTCATACAAATGAAAAGGTTGAGTTTTTATTGTATTAGTAATTGATTAATGATATTTATGATGGATTCAAGGTAGTTTCTTCAATGTATTATAATTATTTCAATCAAATGTACAAGGTTGGTGAGTGTCCCTCTTCTTATTCCTCAAAGAAGTTAGATCTTATGGATATGGTGAAATGGATGGATGACACTAGCAAGTAGTGGCACCATGGCTTGGACACATTGCCTATGGATACTTGACACATATGAGTCAACATTAGTTGATTGAGGGTCCCTCTTACTTTTCTCCTAGTGGAATTTATGAGGGGTGTAGTTTGCAAAAGCATTATTAATATTCCTTCCCAAAAGGGATAACTAAATATTCTATGTGATCCTTGGAGCTTATTCAAAATGTGTTTTTGAGCCTAGGGGGTCTCCATATACCTCTAAAAATAAGTACTTCCTCATATTTATTAATAATTTCTCTAATTATATATATATATATATATATATATATATATATATATATATATATATATATATATATATATATATATATATATATATATATATATTTATATGTTATTTGCACCAAAAATGAAGCTTTTATAAATTATAAGGACTTCAAGTCTCTTTTAGAAAATAAGCTTTAAGAGTAAGATAAAATGATTGAGTGCTTATAAGCATGATTTTGTTTTTTTTTTGGATCTTCATGTAATTTTTTCTCCTATGACTATTCATTATAACCTAAAGCATATTAGTTAGCTAATGAAATAATATGGTTATCATGGATATGGGTACATGTATATCATATGCTAAGCATACGTATTCTAAGTTTTTTGGTGAAGTAGTAACTTGTGCAACTCATTAATAATCAAATTTTAACCTAGATCATTTTGAGTATGATTCCTCTTGAGAGATTGAGAGGCAATAAGATTGATGTGTCCAAGTTTTGTATCTTTTTTTTTTGGTAATTAAGGTACAATTTCATTACTTCCGGGTTTTCCAGGTTGACCCAAAACCTTTTACAAAAATCAGCACTATGCTATTACGGATCAAAACCTCAATATCGACAGTCTGTCCTTCGCTACTAGTACCATTCAGAGGCCACCCTGCCAAGAAATAGCACAGCCCCTTACACATGTTTACAAGCACCTTAGAACAAAGGCAACGGCCCACCGCATTGCTTTCTTGCTGCCCCAACCGCAAAAATGCGACCTGTCATGAAATCGTGACATCCTTAAGTCTTCTCCTTCATTTTCTCTGGAGAGTCGCGAAACGGTGACATGTCACGAAAATGAGACATGTCACAAAATCATGACATTCTACCTTCGTTATGCTCCTTTGTCGCTATAAGTCGCATAAATGCGACAAGTCACGAAAATGAGCCATGTCATGAAATCGTGACATTCGTCTCCCATTTTGCACTCTTTCTACTTCTAGCCACAAAAATGTGACATGTCATGAAATCACGACGTCCTTAAGTCATTTCCATATTTTACTTTGGATAGTCGCGAAAATGCGACCTGTCGCAAAAAAGAGACATGTCACGAAATCGTGACATTCTGCCTCCGTTCTGCTCCTTTTCCACTGCATGTCACAAAAATGCGACATGTCGCGATAATGAGACATGTCACAAAATCGCGACATTCATCTCCCATTTTGCACTCTTGCCGCTTCCATCCGTGAAAGTGCGACATGTCACGAAATCACGACGTCCTTAAGTCTTTTCCTTCATTTGCTTTGGATAGTCGCGAAAATGCGACATGTCACGACAATGAGACCTGTCGCGAAATCACGACAATCTGCCTTCGTTCTGCTCCTTTGCCACTGCCTGTCACAAAACTGAGACATGTCACGAAATCACGACATTCATTTCCCGTTTTGTTCTCTTGTCGCTTCCAGCCGCGAAGAATCGACAAGTCACGAAATCACGTCATCCTTGAGTCTTTTCCTTCATTTGCTCTGGATTGTCACGAAACTGCGACATGTCAAAAATGTGACATGACGCGACATCGCGACACTTCTACCTCTTTGTCCTCTTTTGTTGCTTTTTGATACGAAAAGGCAACATGTCATGATATCGCGACACAATCGCCTCCTTGCTCCTTTTCTTGGCATTTGCCAATGAAAATCCAACATGTCGTGAAATTATCTTTAGATCCATCACATTAACTCAAATTATTATATATACATGGAATAAGATTAATTCCAAGAGCCATTGTTGTATTATTATGGGCTATTCTAACACATCCAAGGCTTGTTGTTTGTATGATCACATCAAGTGGGATGTCATTATTTAGAGGGATGTGATCTTTGATAAATAGATTCCATCCACTCCTTTTAGATTGTTTCTTATCCTTTTAGATTTATTTTTTATTTTGGCTCTTCTAATGATTCATTTTCTACTAACATGAATGTCTTAGTAGGTTACACTAATATGGATCCTCTTCTAGGTCCTTCTCTATCATCGACCATAATTTTGGATCATATAGTTGATTCGTTTGATCCTTCCATGTCTTGTACAAAAGTATTAAATGTTTATGTGGATGGTGAGCTTAGGATTGATACTTCAACACTATATTTTACTATTTAGGATGTGCCATACCCTTACATTGATCATCTAATGCCCAAGTGGTCCCAAACCCTCTCTTAGTATGGGCAATCAATCCTTTCTTAGGATCATCATTGGAAGGTCCATTCTTAGGACCTCAACTAAAGATTTTATGGTTTTAAATATTTTCTCCCTTACTATCATGCTAAGGATAATCTAAAATGGGAGGATGTTATGCTTGTTGAATATGAGTCATTGATGAAGAATCAAACAATGGAGCTTGTTCCTCTTCCTAAAAGGAAAAAACATTGTCAATATAGCTTCATAAGACAAAGTACACTTTTGATGGTCAAGTGGATAAGCATAGGATATGCATTATTGCTAATGGATTCACTCAAACCAAGGAACTGACTATGTGAATACATTCACCCTAGTTGTAGCAATGGACTTTATTTGGATTATTCTCTCTATTGCTACCTTTATGGATGATATGTAGATTAGATAGATGTGAATATTGTATTTCTTCATGGAAAGATTTAGGAGGAGATTTATTTGAGATAACCATCTAGTTTTGATCTTGATAGGCCTACTTATTTTGTGTGTAGGCTAAAGAAGTCCTTGTATGGTCTTAAGCAAGTTTCTTATAGTTGGTATGATAAGTGTTGGATTTAACAACACTTTATAAAAACAAAAAAAAAATCAATATATCATCCATAATGAAATATTAACTCATAGATAAACACAATGCAATATGAAAGGCATCCATAGACAACAAAGTAAAATCATTAAAGTAATAATAAACACTCCAGTTTGATGATGAAATGGTTGGTCTCAAGGTTATATATACTTGAATTATATATGACCTTAGGTCAATGTTAAAGAAACAATGTTACGGTTTATTTATAAAAAAATTATAATAAACTCATAGTTATATAAGGTGCACAAGGACCCATAAGGATATGCAAAAAATATAATATAAAAGTTGGTTATGACCTCAAGTAAAAGTTAACACCACATATTTTAATAAGGTTCATTCATTCATTCTTTTTTCTTGCTTAGTTTTGTATTTTGATAATGTGAGGTAAATCATAGTGTCTACATAAAGCATTAGGATGGTTGAATTTTGGTGATCATGTTGTATGTTGATTATTTCTCCTAAGAAGAAGCTTAACACGATTAATCTAGAAGATGGAGCGATGGGTTCACAAAACTTTTGAGATCATAGATTTGGGTTTCTTTTATTGTTTCTTGGGGATTTATATCAACTAGTCATCTTATAGGATCACCATTTCTTAGCTTATATTTCTAAATGTAAGCATAGCATACAAAGTCATTCCATATATTTGAAACCAAATGGTTATTCTTACAACCTTTAAAATAAAAAAAAATGAAAAAAAAATCCCATAAAAGACCCAAGCAAAAAATTAGAAAATATTCTCTACTTCCTTGATTTAATCCTATCATAAATGTTTTCATGGATGACATTAAAAGGACCTCCATAAACATTGCAAACATTCTCTTTCTTCCTCACTAAAAATTCAAGAAGAAATTTGTTTTAGTAAATAAACATTTCAAGGTTTTGTCCATTCATGACTACCAACACTCAATCTAGGCTTAGGTGGAATATAGGGAGGCATTTTATACTTCTTCCACCAACTTTGTCCTCCAAAAACCCTCATGTCGAAAACCCAAAAAATGGATGTCATCTAAAATGAAGAGTTTAAATATGGTCCAACGACCTAAAACCCTAATAATAGTATCAAGGAGGAGGCTAAGTTAAGATAGAAGTTAAATTTCAATGCCATAGTGGAGAATGGTGGGGGGACTCATCCTAAGGCTTCCACAAAAAATTAGCCAAAAAAATACTAGGCCACCCTAACATTCATTCCCAAATAGAAGGAATTGAAGGAAACAACCTAAATTACATACACACACACACACAACACACATGTCGGAGTCAACATTTATGTATTCAAAATTGAAATCCTTATCAAATTAACAAGCATCCATAAATTAATTATGTAACAAATATACATACATTGGAAATATAGCTGCTAGGTCATGTTTGTTCATATTTTCCCCCTCTAATTAGTTGTTTCAATTCATCTATCACCCTATTCCTAGTAATTTCCTTTCTATATTTTTGTCTGATGGAACATGCCTAGTCAACACTCAAACACATTCAAATGCAAGTTAGTTCATTTAAGCATTTTTCATTAAATTTAATTATAAAAATCAAATTTACAAATTTCAAAATGTTGAATTATCAGTGCTATGTCGTCAATTATTTTCTATATTTAAATGGAACAAAATTTAAGAGATGATATGATTTTTTTTTTTTAAATAAAAAATATGTTATATTTATAGAAGTTGTATTACAAGGTAAAATGAGTTGGACAGGCATCAAGGGAGAAATAAAATCCTCCTCTAGTCCCTCCTGGCTCAAAAATTACCCATAAAACATTACCATACATAATGCATATATCCATACACCTCAACACTATCATAGTTGAATTCCAATTTATCCAATTTATTTGAATTCCATAAACCATCCATTTATCTTCATGTTGTGTTGCTTTATGCCCTAACTATGATAGATTCATTAGACTAACTATCTACTCTTCCTATTTTTCTATCTTCTTGTGTCACCTCCTACATCCCTTGGATTCTATGGCACCAAATTATTTGATTTTCCATCTGAGAATCCACATATTGCCCTTCCTACAGATATTTTCCCATTTTGCTAAATATTATACCACCCTATTTCCCTCTCGCTTGATATGTGTAATAAAAGCATCTTGAAAAATCTACCAGATCTTCTGAATTGCTTCCCCCTTCCTTCTCTCTCCAATCCATAGCACCTGAAAGGGCCTTATCGAATCCAAGATTGTAGCCCATACTTGAGAGTCTGTATCTATCCATAGCTTATGTAGCTATAGATTTGTAGCTATCACTAATGTTGACAATATCATTTGTCTTTATGCTTAATTATGTGTTGCCTCCCCCATACCTTCTGCTCTCTAGTACACATGTTCTCCTTTCCAATTTCACATGATAATACCAAAGCTAGTTTTTCTAGGGTTTTTAGTAGAAGCTCCATCTGTGTTTGCCTTCACCCACTCTCTGGGAGGTGGTATCCACTCTATGTAATTTGAGGGGATCTCACCCATGTATCCATCCCCAAGTTGTTTCTCTATTACAGTTATTCCAAGGATCCATAAAATAATCACTTCGTCCATTTTTATATTTGTTTCCTCATGTAATATGATAGATAGTGTTTCTATTACCTTACTCATAATCCTCTCCCATAATTTCTCCCTTTTTCTGTGGCCTGATCTAAATATGCATGCATTTCTTTCTAGCCATAACTACCACCATATGAAGCTAGATCCCAATTTCCATGCCATTTTAATTGTTTGTCTTAAAGCTGCACTATTTCCATTTCTCATAAAAGCTTTCTTGGCTCTCAAAAACTTCCCAATGTTGTCTCATCTGCCTCCACTATTTGATCCATATATCTTTAGCAAAAGAACACCAAAAAAAGAGGTGATTCAAGGTCTTTTATGCCTTTCCACACAACACATTTGGAAGGCCCAAAGAAACCTCTTTTTCTCAAATTATCAAAATTCAAGCATTTTCTATGGTTAATCAACCATGAGAAAATGTTAATTTTTTGCCATCCTTCATTTTTCCAAATAGTATCCATGGAAGTGGTGCTATGGTAATCTCATATCCACAAACTACCTTGTATCCCTCCTTTACCTTCTAAATTCCCAACTTACTTCCTCCCTATCCAAGTATATCCCTCTTAGAACCATCCTAAATTGTGTGTCTTTGGAGATGTCTCCATAGTTTTTCTGTTAGTTCCTCTATCCCCCTCAATGGCCATTCTCAGGGATATTTCCACTGTAGTAAGTCTAGCACATGTTGATTCTATGATTTCATATAGTAAGAGGCTTTCCACCACCTTACTTTTTGGATATTTGCTTTCCAACTCTCCATCTCTAGGAATGTTTGAATAACTGGTTGAGATTGATTCCATGAATCCTCTCAAAATAGAGCATCCTTTCCATCCCCTAACTGCCCATATAGGTATAGCTTTATTATCTCCTCACTTGCTAACATTATCCTCCATACTGTAGATACCTCTCCTTCCACTCTGTATCTTGGTATATTTTTCTTAGCCACTCTTAGGTAATATTTGGCTTGTAAGAGTCTACTCCATAAACCCCCAGTAGTTTTAATCCATCTCCAATATAGCTTTCCATCTAGTACCTTACTACTATGGGATATTGATATTATCCCTAATCCTCCTTGTTTATTTTGTTGGCATATCTTCTCCCAACCCACTAGTGCTATTTTTTGTTCTTCCCTTGAAACTGATCACAAAAAAATTCTTGTATCTTTGTCAATATCTTTTAGAATTCTCTTTGGAGCCTAAAGTATAGAAAAAATTATAAACTGGGAGAGCTTGTAGCACAACTTTAATCATTGTAAGACTTCCTCCCAAGCTTAGCCATTTGTGAGTCCAGTTGCTCAACTTAGCTTGAGGTCTATCCATAAACCTTTTCCACTCCTTGCTTTTTTTTTTCTTTGCAGATAAAGGTACTCCTAAATATTGTATGGGTAAAGAAGTTTCTATGAATTTCAACAATTGTATAATTTTATCTCTCACCCTCTTCATTGTATAGAAAAAAAGAATTTGAAATTTTTTTCATTAAAAGTTTGCCGAGTAGCTTGAGTATACCCATATAAAAATTCTTTTATGTTTCTTGATACTATGATATTGGCTTGAATAATAAGAGCAATATCATCCATAAATTGAAGGTGATTTATTTCAATTTGAGAACTTATTTTTAGTCCCCTTAGCCTCCCCTCTTGTCTCCCTTTTTTAACAGTCTTCAGAGACCCTCTACGTAAAGGATAAAAAGTAAGGGGATAGAGGGTCCCCTTGACTCAACCCCCTTCCTATTGTGAACATGGGACAGGGACTACCATTTACCAGAACTGAGAATGATGTAGTCTGTGTACATGCTTTTACCCGATCTTTCCACCCCTCTGCAAAGCCAATTTTTTCTAAATTTCTTTGCATAAATGACCAGTCTACTCTATCACAAGATTTAGAAAGATCTAATTTAATAAACATACCTAGATCCTTTTGTTTTGACATTGTGTGTATCACCTCCTGGGCCACTACTATTCCATCTAGAATTTGCCTGCCTTCAACAAAACCACCTTGCTCACTTGAAATTAGATTTGGTAAAAAATGTTTTAACCTTTCTACCATAATAATTGTTAATATCTTGTATACTATATTACATAGTGAAATAGACCCATAATTATAGATTATCTCACTATGTGGGCCCTTAGGAATCAAAGTGATAAAATTATGATTCAAGGATTTTAACTTTTGCTTACTCTGTCTGATTTCCTCAAGTGCCTCCACCACTGCTTGGCCCACAATTTCCTAGAAATTTTGATAAAATTCAATGGGAAATCTATCTAGTCCTGGAGTCTTTCATGTTTGTATTTTTTGTATGATCTACGAGGTTTCTTCCAAAGAAATTTCCTCCATTAATAATTTATTGTGTTCAGGTTTGACTAATTGCGGAATTGCCTCTAGTATCTTCTCCTGCCATATTGCATTCAAATTTTCATTGCTGCTAAAAAGAGTATGGAAGTACTGATTTGCTATAATTTTTATTTCACTTCCATTGGTTTTTACCTAAGCCATAATATATGTAAGACTTGCAATTCTATTTTGTTATCTCTTGGTTGTTGTTATCTTATGAAATAATGTTGTGTTTTGGTCCCCCTCCTTTAACCATGTTCCTCTATCTATTTCCCCCTCCTTTAATAATTTTGTGTTTTGGTCCCCCTCCTTTATCTATTGGCTCTTTACCTCCAATAGATTTCTTCTTGTTCCTCCAAGTCTTCCTCTCTCCTATTAATTTCTTCCTCACATTGCAATAATTCTTTCCTAATAGTTCCTTGTCTTATCTCCTAAGCAATCTTCTCCTTTTGATCCTTGATTTCATTCTTTTGGATTCTAGTTATTTCTTTCTTCTGTTTACTCCACTCCTTTAGTTGGGTCCTTACATATTTTAGTTGTTTTTGGAGTTTTAATTGGGCTAATCCCAAATCTTGGTTTCCCTAATTTCCATCATTCCTTTATATGGTCTCCCAAATCCTCAACTTTCAGCCACCATAGCTCAAATTTAAAAGTTCTTGTAACTTTATGATTATCTTCTTCTATGGTTAGGCTTACTAGAAAATGATCTGAAGAAATCCTATCCATGACCCTCGCTTGATGCTTGGTATGCAAATATAATTCCTCCCCCATGAAGAAACGATCCAAGCAAGATTTTATTGTCTCCCCTTCCTTTCTTCTATTTGTCTAGGTCATGGAGCTATCCATAATTGGAATATCTATTAGATTCATTTGATATGTTATTGCTGAAAAAACTTGTCCTTTTACTCCAGCATGGATCTACCTCCTTGTTGTTCCTCTATTCTAATATTTGCATTGAATTCTCCTCCCACAATCCATTGGTCCTTTGGGTAGTTGTCTATGAAATTATGGATGGTTGCCCATTGATCCCTCTATAATCTAACTGTTTATACTCCATAAAAATTAACTATAGTCTAAATTTTCCCATTTTCTCTATTTTGTAACCGGACCATCAACATCCCTCTCGTAGAGGATCTCCCTATATCTAGGAACAATTGGTGATTACACATAGTGGCCAATCCACCTAATTTCCCCTATATTGATTGAGTAAGGATCTCTCCTTTTTTCCATATCCTCCTGTTCATTTTTTGTAAGTTTTCTCTTTGCATTTTGGTTTCCTGTAACAAAATTATATCTGGACTCATATCTATGATAATATTTTTAACTGCATTTTGTCTGGGATAACTGCCTAAACCCCTCACATTCCAATTGATTAATATCATTGAGAACTAGGAGAGAAAAAATCAGTCATCGATTTTACCTTTTCGTTATGGCTCAAATCTCTTCCCTGTTCCTCCATATTTTCCTTTTTTGAATTCCTCCCTACAGATTGGTTTGGTTTTTGTTTCTTATTTACTTGATAAATCCCTAGAGTAGGTTTTTCTTTGTTATTATTTCCTTATTTCATCTCTATTTCCTATATCAAAATTATCTTGTGCTCTATTTCCCCTCCTATGGTCTCCCTCGTGGGTTGAATATCCTCTTCCATGAGAGAGGTTGTATTTGGTTCTACTCCTTGCTTGTTCCCTGATACTAGATTGGAATATTGATTCTAATCAATTGGTGTAACTTGCTACATATCCTCCTCTAACCCTTCTATTTGAAAATCCCCTTTTGTTTCCATTTTTTCCAGTTGTTTGAATATCTCATATATGTTGTTTATTCTTACAACTCTTTCTCCTTGTCTCTAGTTACTATGCTGATTTCTTTTGTTTAACCTTATCATACTTTTTGAAATCCCTCTAAGTTTGTTGGGCCTTTCCCTTCCTTCCTATTTCTCTTTTGCTAAAGACATTGACCCACCATATTAATATTTACTTTTGTCCCCTCTTGTTCAAATTGATGATCCTTAACTATTGGACACATTATAAGTAGATGTCCATGAGTGTGGCACACCCAAAATATGAATGGAATCACCTCATAATCCAGTTTTTGGCATAAAAAAAATCCCCTATTTTTAGATCTATCTCCATTGGAAGAGGTTTGTTGAGGTCCATGTCTACACAAACCCTAGAAAACATTATCGATAATCCTAAAACTGTTTCTCTTGATCTACCTTGATAATGCCCTAGTAAGTTGCCTATTACCTTGAGTACCTCCTCTTTCCAAAATTAAAGGGGAAGGGCAAATAATATTACCCATATTGGTATTGTAGTTGGTTCCACCCTTAGGTCAAATCCCATATTGCATGGCTACAAGAATAGTCCCACTGGCCTGTGATGATACGACCCTCCCTCAAATATTTTTGTCGATCTATCATTGATATGAAATCTACATAAAAATATGCATTTGGGAGAGTTATAATTTTGTATTCTCCTTCTATATGTCATTGTTTCCTTATCCATGTACGGAGGAAGTGTACAGATGGTCTAAAACCCATGAATTTACCTATCAGGCTGTGTTTTGACTTATAAACAATATCCTCAACTATCCAATCCTCAACTATTTCCAATATTGCTATTTATTTTGCTTCTGGTAGACATCCGTTTACCCTCCCAAGTAGATAATCCTCCTTTTGTCATTTTCCCATAGTGTTTATAATTTTCTTTGCTTGTATTTGATAGTCATTGAAGCTATCTTGGGTTCCACATAGCTTATTCCAAAATGAGATTCATTTATTTGGAGGATTTGTTACCAAAGTACCTATGTCCCTCATTCTTGTCCATGATCCTTACTATTAATAGACCTTTGCCCTAGCTTATGAAATCCTAGTTTGATTCATCAGATCTCCTCTTAGGCGCCTCCAAACTTCTAAAATCCTAGCATCTCAAAATTTGTGGTCGAGATGATATGATTTGTGATTAAATTTTGCTTGTGATAAATTGTCTAAAGAGAATGTACATAGTATGTTTGCACCCATGTATTGGATAACAAAAATCTATCCAATATTTTTGCTATATGAGTTTTACTAATGCATCTATTATCCCATGCATTTTGAAAGCTTAAAAGAATATCATCCCAAAGCCCATTTGAATTCATAAATAAAGAAAAAATTTGTGTTAATTTAGATTGTCTAGGAATACTACCCTTGTTTTCTAAAGGACATAGAATTGTATTGAATTACTCCCTAAGAACCCATAGATCATAATTATAAATCATCATTGTATATGACAAAAATATGTTATATTCCTTCCAACATATTTATGAGGAGTAAGTATAGTTGAAGCATATATATTTACAACCCCACCATTGATATTTTCCTCTTTCTTGAAAAATAGACCAAAAAATTTATTTTTAATTCTAATAATTATCCATCCCATCTATGTTTATCACATATTCTGACAATACCTCTACAAGATCTTATAGAACTAGACAATCTGCTATCTTCCAAATATTTTGAATCCTTATACTCGTCATAACTTAGTTTTCTTTATTGTATTAAAATAAACTTAGGACTATAAATTATTAATTCCTTAATAACGTTTTTTTCATAGATCATATTCATGTCCTTAATATTCCACTATATTGCTTTTATTATCACTTATATTTTTATTTGTAGGCTTGGTCCCACTTCTTATTAACAAATGTGATATTTATTTTTGGTCTCCCAAATCGATATCCCTCTAGGTTATTTTTCTCTTTTTCCTTTCTTTGAGGGTTTTGCTCTCCTTTTTTTCACTCCACCAACACTTTCATTTTCGTCAATATCTTCTACTTTTCCATATTGTTCATAATGAAACTTATCTTCTAAAGGTTTTTGTTAGCCAAGAAAATTTGAAGTGCAAGGAATAGCCTCATAAATGTTTTCTTCTTTATGTTACCTAAAAAATGAACTTCCATAATAATTTCTTTCTTATGCTATCTTGGAGACCCTAAGTTTTTGTGGATATCCTACGTGCTCATTTCTTTATCATGTTGCTCTTGAAAATCTAAAGTGCAATTGATACAATCTACACTATTTATTTTTATTGTAATGAGAGGATTTTATATTACCTAAGAAAAATGAAGATGATTTACTTGGATTCATCTTGACCTTTTTTTGACTCCTTTTCTTTGAAAGTAGCATCTCCATATTTCTTCACACATTTATTCCTTTAAAGTTTGAACTTGCATATTGTATTTTCCTATCTTTTGTGCCCTCTATTTCTTTTAATGGTTGTTCTAAGTAAACCATAATTGATAAGGATTTAAGGGTACAAATCATAACGTAGAAGGTAAATAATATAAATATTCTAGAAACACACATGTTATAAATAAAGACACATGAAATGCACATGATAACCACTTTCTAGAAATGATATTAAATAGGCTGGTTGACTTTTTATGGTTTTGGGCTAATGGTTTTGTCCTAACTGTGGTTTTGTAATAGGTATATGATACATATAAATATGTATGATGTTTAATGAAAATGCAATTTGGTTTGAGTAATTCAAATCCATATCAATCTGGTATTAGAGCAAACTAACCCTTCTATGGGTTGTTTATATCCTTATCAAAAGGAAGGTTTGAGGAAGGTACCATGTTGCCTAGATGAGAGCATCTCTAGACTCTCTTGGTCTAGAAACTGACATAAATGACAAAAGAGCTTTGTGCCAATATGGTTTCAAATGTGTCAAAACTAAACAACACAAAATTGAAAGAGAACCTCATTGTTGAGGACTAGCTTGGCATTGAATATGTTGACTCTAGCCATATCACCATCACTATAAATGTTAACCACGTTGGTGGATCTGATTGTGATGATAGCTATGTCAACAACCTCATTGAGTTTGAGGAGGAGCAAGAAGATAATATCTCTTTTATAGCTTCTACTACATCTTATGGTCCTACACAACCCTTGGATATTTTTGTAGCCTCTAATACCCAAAATGAATATGGGTGTGTTGATGGGTTGAATTCCACCCTTTTTATATGAGAAAACCTAAATTTCGAAGTGGAAGAAAATGAGTGGTAGGATCCGTATTTGCTTGAGGACACTAAAACCTTGTCTATTTGTAGCTTCAAGAGTAGACTAAAAAATAAAGCAAAATTCAAGGACTTTCTATATGTTTCCAAGCTTCTTTTTGAATCTCATGATGTAACAATAGATGTAGTGAGCAAACACCTAGAGGTGTTTTAATCCATATTGCCCAAGAAAACAATTTGTAGATAAGAAACTTTAGAGCTAGCCATGAAATACATTAATTCATTGGAGGAAAGAATAAAATAATTTAAGGTCAAGGATGAGAGGCAAGATCATCGTATTTTCAAAACTCGTTGCTTCCTCATTACAAGCTCTGATGTTGATCCCAGTCACTCCTATTTATGCTTGTCTCTATCCTCATTTGTATTACCTCCTTCATGGCTTCCCTTGAGCTATTGTAGTTCCACTCAACTCAACCAACCTTGACCTCACACTCGACAACGAACAATACCTAGTCCTTTGTATATGCCTAGACCAACAACATTTTCTTGCTAGCCTCCATTATTTTTTATTATTGCCTCTCGACAACTAGAATTATTCACTAGAGTCAAGCTTGAATTGTAAAAAACCAACTATTAACATGATGGGATTGGGTACTATGACTTCTTCAAAAGACTAAGCAAGCCAAAGGATTTCAGGGTAAACATAGATAGGATCAAAATTTTATGCTTCTAGGATGATTTCATCCAAAAGGTGGAAATGAACAAGTTAGTTAATGACAAGTTGAAAAGGGTATACATTGTTGCTTACTATCGCTATCTAGTTGAACCCTTAGATGTTGCATACCTACAAGGCAAGAGACACCATCACTATGAAATTCTATAAAAATGGTTTAAAGACATGAATTTGAATAATGAAAGTTTTTCTTCTTGCATTTGTTTGCATCTTGCATGGATTTCTTTAACTTTTCATTTAGGTCGTTATCATTCAAACCACGTTGCTGATTGGAAAAAAAAATTCGAGGCCATCACAATGGAACCAAAATTGTTAGGTTTTGTGAATATTTTCTAGGGCTATTATGATATCAAAGTTCCTGCCTTCTAGATGTTGTGATCATTGACTATCTCAGACCTTTTCTTCCTCCTATTTTGTGTTGATTGTGGAGCCTCATAAATTCAGAGGCCTTTGTTTCAACCGCACTTGGACCCACTACACGAAAGAGGGGGGGTGTACCCCTACTTGTGTTCACTAGGGAGGTCCAAGGGGGCATCCTAGCGGGGGTTTCGGGGCAGCACCCCCCGAATCCAAAAATAGATGCTTTTTTCTCTATGTAAATCTAGACCGTTTGATATTAGCTCATAGATCGGACGATAGATTTTAGACATGTTTTTTACCCTAAAATTGTAATGCACTTTTATAAGAGGATGTTGTATGGTGACCAATTGTAATGTTTGGTGTGTGGTTGTGTAACAGAGGGATTTTCTGGATGGAATATAAGGCCTGGTTATTTTCTCCATGGACATAGCCCACATTGGGTGAACCATGTAAATATGTGTCTATTGTGTATTACATTATTTTCTTTTGTGTTTTATTTCTACATTTTATTGCTCATATTTTATGCATTAATCCTAACATTTGTAATGCATTAAGGTCCGATGCTTTCGTTTTTGGAAGGAATGATAAGGATTTAAGGGTATAAACCATAGCGTCGAAGATAAGGAATATAAATATTATAAAAGAGCACATGTTATAAATAAAGACACATGAAATGCACATGATAGTCGCCTTTTATAAATGACATTAAATATGTTGGTTGACCACTCAAGATTTTAAGCCAATGGTTTGACCCCGATTGTGGTTTTGTAACAAGGATATGATGCCTATAAACATTTTTGATGTTTAATAAAAATGTAATCTAGATTGAGCAATCCAAATGAACATCATTAATGACCTCCACCATTTGATGATACGAGAAGGGCTTTCTTTGGCACTTTGTTAAGAGTAAAAAAATCTTGGTTTGATCCAACTTCTATTATGGTATGATTTCATTGCTTCATATTAAAGTTTATCTTATAAGCAAAATATTTCATCTCTTTCTCCATCAATTTTAATTTGTAATTTCTTTTCATGTGTTCAATATCATAACATTTATGATATCAAAATATAATGTTTTCATAATCCACTTATCGAGCCCATTCACTTCATTCAAAGTCAATCCTAAGTGGCAAAGATTTTGAAATATCCACGGCAACACATATTTAGATGAACACAACATGCCTTTGCTCCTTTCTAGTTGGTCCTTCCTAGATGAACTCCTCTCAAGTATTGACAATATTCTTATAAACATCCCTATTGATAAGCTCATATAGAATTCCAAAAAACTTATTCCACATTGAAATCCTTTTAATTTCCATAGAAAATTTCTTACTACATGGTCTTAAATACATATATACCCTAAACCATGGGCAACCACCCATTATTTTATCGTTGATTTTCAAACTAGAGAAGATGATGAGGAAACCCATTTCAAAAGAAAAGTAATGAAATAATTGGAATTTAATCCCCACTTCCATTTGATCCAATTTAGAATCTTCAAAAAAGCTAGTTAGTATTGGTGGAAGTTATAGATTAACTCTCTATTTTTAAGAACCATTATGCCATGCTTATCGTCTCATGATAATCACTCATGGTGTAACATCTATTACCTATATAGGGTTTCCCATAGACTTATCATTTTGTCCCTAACGAAGACATTCATACTTTTAGTTAGGGCATATTTACTTCTAGCTAGGACTTTAAAAAATGACTTTCTTGTCATGCTACCTAGATAGTTCTCATAAAAATCCTTTAATTCTTCAATTTTTCAAAGGATCTAAGATAAGAAAAGGTGATACTCGTTTCTTGCTCACACTTGCAACACTTGTTTACTTAAAAAAAAACTTATTCATGACTCACATCTGAAAGATAATAAATTACAAGATAGAAATGATTGAACTTTGCAAAACATATTTATATATTATCTATTTATTTAAGTTAACATATGATTAATATTTTATTTACAGTAGGAGGGGACTGGGACCTTTCATAAAACCCGTTTTAGCTCAAAGTTTTAGTCAATAAATTTTTGGTTCAATGGTTCAAATAGTTGGTATAACCCACACCAAAGTTCAAATCTTAGTGGTACTAAATAATTTAATGTGACGAAATCGATATAAAAAGAAAAGAATAACTTTTTTTTTTAAGTTGTATTAATAATCATAAAAAACAGAAACAATCTTCTAACAGACAAGGAAGGCAAAGCTAGAGCTTAGTATAGAACAAATACAGTAGCAGGCAAGGATGCCTAACAAAAACCATAACAATATAATTGTATAACATACTAAGAGCAGCAACACTAAGCATCAAAAGCAAACAAAAAATAGGAAGAAGACAAAGCAAACAAAGCATGCAAAGAGAGAGCATTAAACATTAGAGCAGTTCTTAATTCCATGACAAGCAAACCTTATATATATATATATATATATATATATCTTTGAGACTCTACACCGGTGTTAATTGCCTCATTAGTCAAGGTATCTGCGTCCTTGTTAAATTTTCACCTGATGTAGGAATATTTAATGCTAGTCATATTTTTTTTTCCAAATGCATGGTCATGTCTTGGACAATCCTCAATTGTAAAGATTAAAGATCTTTATTTTTAAAGAGTGTTGTCATGACCAGTTTTGAATCTTCGTACACCGACAAGTGTCTAATTTCCTCTATCATAGCGAACCTCATCCCCATCGCACATCCAAAAATTTCAACCATAATTTCCAAATTGATTTTGAATTTAATTAACACCTTCCTTACACTTGCAAGGATCAGTCCTCCTCTCGCAACCCTACTTTTAAATAAATAAATAAAAACATTTACCGACTTTAGCTTCATACTCTCTCTCAGTGTGGGGGTCAAAAGAGACAAAAGACTGAGCTATTTCCGTTCTTATTCATTACGTGGGACCACACAACGAGAAAAATGGGGGCATCTTTCCCTCTTTTTATTCATTACGTTGGACCACACAACGAAAAAAAAGGGGTCATCACAACAAGACAAAAGGAACATCTTTCCCTCAAATTATTCATTAAGTAGGACCACAAAACCTGAAAAAAGGGAGCATCTTCCCTCTTATTTTCCGCGTGGGGACAAATAGCAATCTCCCCTAAACGGCTTCTGATTCCTTTCAACGAAAATACTTTCGAATGGTGCATAAAATTAGTTTTATTCAAAGAAATTACACCGCATTTTCTTGGTTTTTTCTTAATGCTTTACATCTGTGGAATAAAACTGTATATAACTGGTTGATTAGTTTTATGATATATGATACCATGCCTCCTTATTGCCAGTTCTCATCTTGTTTCGTCTGAGACAAATTGATTCTTTGCTTGCCTTTCTTCATTTCTTGCTTATTCCCAGTTTGCTTAAAGAAAGAGGGGAAAAGAGTTACATATTTTCAGAGTGCAGACATGGAGGGCTGTTCAACTACAGACGGGGAGACCTTCAGTCATTACAAGCCTTCCCCTGCACACCATCATAAAAGATATCATGTATTCCTCAGCTTCGGAGGCGAGGACGTCAGGAAGACTCTGGTTGATCACCTCTTCGAGTCCCTCTCCACTGAGGTCAGATTAGGAGAGGCCATTAGAAATTCCTCAGTCCACATACCCTTATTTTCTGCTGATTATGCCTGCTCGGCGTGTTGCCTCGACGAGCTCTCCCTTATCTGGACTTGCAAATCCACGTGTACAATAATCCCCTTGTTTTACAATGTGGAACCTTCAGATGTGAGGTACCCTGACAAGAAAGGCCCTTATGCTGAGGCATTTCAGAAGCACAGGGAAGAAGGCAGAAGCGAAAAGGAAATGGATGCGTGGAAGGAGGCGCTCCATCAAGTATCTCTTCTCTCTGGCTGGTCTCTCGCAACAACCGCGGGCGGGTAAATATGCTTTTGCAACTACTCTTTTTGTGTTTTGCATTTTTTTATCATGATTATTCTACTTAAAACCGCTCCTGAGTGCTGCTTTCATGCTTTTTTTTTACAACGAATGGACTGAGTCGCCAAACTGCATTCATCTACCGGCATAGTTTGACGTGCTATTACTCATAATTGTTTCCGCATAAATCATATCCTATGAAAGTTTAAATTCCAAATTAAGTGGATAAAATGGTTGCTATAGAACAAGAGTATTAAGAAAGTTTTTTTTTATGTTTTTTTTATCTAATAATTATTTGGGCATTGTGATACAGATACGAAGGTAGGCTTGTCAAGCTGGTTGTTATGGATCTTCTCACAACATCGAACATTAATTCCTTATATGTTGCCAAACACCCAGAGAGGCTGTCATATCGTATGAAGGAGGTTACAAGTTTGTTGGAAATTAACGACCATAGTCATGTGGGCTGTGTTGCCATTTGGGGGTTTGGAAAGACCACCCTAGGAAAAGCTGTTTACAATAATATTCATAGTAAGTTCCAAGCATCTTATTTTGTATGACAATATTCGATCCTTACCAAAGGAATCTGTTAAAGGCCTCTTAAAATTATAAAAGCAAGTTCTTCGGGACCTGGTGAAGGTTATGATGAATTCACCTTGAAGAAGTTGAGTAGCGTTTCCAATGCCAAAATTCAAATGGACAATTTTTTGAGATCCATAAAAGCATTCGTGACTTTGCATGATGTCAATGACGAGGATAAGTTAGATGCTTTGGTTATGGTTATTGGTTTGGAGTAGGAAGTAAATCATTATTACCACGAGATTATCATGTATTGAAATTATTCATGTGATTCGATATGGTATGAGAGGATTTGATCAATTATTTAATTGACACGCTTTCCTAGGGACCCTCGCAGTATGAAAATATTATAGAAAAAATTGTACATGCATGTCAAGGTCTCCTTTTGTCACTGTCACCTGAAGCTGTAGGGCACATCTCTTCGATGAGAAGAGACTTGAAATTTGGAGGGAGGCCCTGAAAATTTTGGTAATAGTCCAAAAACAAAAGTGCATAGTACTTTAAAAATCAGCTATGATGCTCCACCCGAGAGAAGCGAATGTTTGCTAGATACCATTCTAATACTATTTTGTAATTCTTAATTGATTATTGTAATGACTTATTTTCAAAGTGGATTATTTATAATATTATTTTGTAATATTTTGTAACCATATGCAGCAAATGTGGCAAGTAACTAACGTGTTTAGGGTTAGAGTTGCATGAAGTATATCTTTAAAAAAACATAGATCCATATATAAATGTATCTTTTTGCAAATTAATGAAATATTGAAGAAGATTACCCTTTCCAAGAGGCTTTTCGTTGTGTATTTATTATAACTTTTTTCATTTATTTTCACATTGTGATTTTTTGTTGTTGCATAAATCTATGTTTATTTTCAGTATTTTGTGTGAGCTTATTTTTAATAGTAGATTTCTAATAATGTTTTTGGACACTGCATGCTTCTTTATACATCCTTTTGTTATTGTATGAATCTATGTTTATTTTTAGTATTTTGTATGAGTGAGTCTATCTTTAATATATAGATTGCTAACAATATTTTTGGACATCGCATGCTTCTTTATGCATCCTTTGTATTTTGGTCCGTTATATGTACATTGAATTTTTTTTGTTAAACTTTGGGAAGCTTGAGGATCCATCACCCCCACATACATGTATAACTCTTCCATTGGATTCCATTTTAGATAACGTAATAATTGAAGGTAGTCACTTGTAGGTAGTTGATATGTGTAAATGACTACAAACATTCCATTATTAGCCTTTTCAAGACAATAAAAATCCTATTTAGTCATAACATTTGAAAGGTCATTCTTTCTTCATTGAAAGGTGAGACAAGATTTTGTTGTGAGTTATAATGTAATCAATTATTTTTGTTGCGAGACAATAAAAATACTATTTAATCATAACATTTGAAAGGCCATTCCTTCTTCATTGAAAGGTGAGACGAGATTTTGTTGCGAGTTATAATGCAATCAATTATTTATTTATTTTTAGGGGAAAAAAACTTGAAAATGATATTCTAATGCCATTAGAGAACAAATATATATATATATATATATATATATATATATATATATATATATATATATAACAAATTATGTTAAAACAAAAAACAAATAAACCCAAGCAAAGAAAGTTGAATAAACACTAGATTTGATTGTTTGTCTCCTTATAAATGATACAATGTGCTTAGAGATGGTCAATGAACACCTGCAAGGGAATGATATTATTTCTTTAATACCATTCACTGTAATGACTATAGGTAAGAATTAATCCTCTATGCTTAGTCGATATAATAAAGTAATCTAGTAAATAAATGTAAAAATACCCTGCGAAGGTTCTATGGGATGATTCAAACGAAGTTTGTCATCCATTCCATTTTTGTATTAGTTTTGTTTGATTTAATTGGTAAAATATGAGGATACTTAATAGATTCTTTGCAGGTAGTATAGCTTTGAGCATAATTTATCACTTCAATGTACTTTGACAGGTGATTATTTTGAAATTTCCTCATCTTAAACATGTAGTTTAAACATATAAGCCTTTAAACATTAAAATTTATCCCAGCAAAACCATTTATAGTTTGTTGAAACATTATTCTTTGGTTATGTCTTAGGGGGGTCACTCTTATAAATGGCTAATTTCCATGATGTAAAAGTGATTTTGAAATTAACATTATACTTATGAATATTTTCATGAATTTTCAACTCTTGTAATAGGTAAAATCTATTTTTGTCCATGCCTCTTTGTTGAATGCTTTGTAAGAAGACTTAACATATCATTGAAGCTCACATATGCAAGCACAGAAACAAAAATCCTAAAATCATTATCAAAGTTTAAGCTCACACATATTTTTCTATAGGAATGATGTTCAACAAGAAAAGGAAATTATAACAACACAATACATTGGAATTTAATTGTCCCATTCGACTTTCTAGAAAGTAAATATCAGTTTAGGTGAATGATGAGATTGGAAGCTATTTATATCTATCTTCAATGTGATTTTGAAAAATAGCTCGTGGATTCAATAGTCTAAATTATGAGTTATCACAAGATTATGGTGATCATGGATAGGATTTATTAGCTATTTTAGATGTGGCTACTCAATAAAGCTAGAGTAATTCAAATTTTAATGTTAAGCAATGATGGAATCCCATCTTGGAAAAAATTTCAAAGTTCATAATTTTAAATTTCAAACTTGTACTCTATATTGGATGTAGTCTTATTAAAATAACACTTAGCCATATGTCTTGTGCACGAAAAACTAATTGTTTTCTCATTTTAAATCTAGTTTTTGCAAGTTGTCTAAAGTTCTAAACTTAAGGATTTATGGGCATAAAGTGAAGCTTATCAAAGTGTATAATTGTTTGGTTTGATGCTACTTTGTATTGGTTAGTGTAGATCAACATTTGTGTTATTTACATATGTACAAATCACCATTGGGTTTATCCTTTTCAATATTTTGCAAACAATTTCTTGTAATCCAACTACTGAAAAATGATTGGTTCTTAAATTTTAAGGTTGGTCTATATGTTCATCTTGAATACTTAGATTTGGAAGATTAAGTAGCATTAGATCCACTATGAAAAAAAATTTACTTTATCATAATGTATATGATGCAAAATATTCTCTTCTTATGACCTTTTATTTGGTTGTAGCTTACACTCATTTATATCAATATGTAGGTCATGCAGATGAAACCTTATAAAAAGTGGCTATTGACCTAATTTTAGTAAATTCAAGTTACTGATAAACTTGACAAGGAGAGATATGTTGTAAAGCATGTAATACATCCCACTTGATACCCTTTTGAATTTGGTTGATTACTTTCAAAACCCTAATGTGGAAAGTTTGGATTCCATTTTAAATAACCGAATCAAGAAAGGAAATCACTTGTAGGTTACTGATATGGATATTAATTACCTAGATCTCATTAATAGTACTTAGAACAACAAAAAATCTATCTAGTAATAGTATTTTTTAGGCCATTCCTTCTTCCTTGGCAAGTGAAACATGATTTTTTTTTTTAATTTACATGGTGGAATCGGTAGCCGCCATGAATCCGGGCAGGCTGTCCAGCTTTTATGGCTGCCACAGTATTCTGCATTGTTCGCCCCAGAAGCCGCCCTAGAAGCCGCCACACAGATCTTCATGTAGTTCGCCCCTATAACCACCATGCCACAATCATTTTAAACCTTTTACACAGCTGAAATCACCATGAAAGGGACAAGCGTTCAGTACGACGAGGCTCGAGATTTGAACCTTGGACCTCTGCTCCCACTTATGGGGTTTGGATGAACCAATTGGTCTACACCTCGGACCTTACTTGATTTTAGTGTTACTCAAAATACAATCAATCAATTAATATTTGCAACTGAAGACATATTCTATGACATCTACCAATAGTAATAAAATAATATATGTAACAAACTCTATCTATTATTTAAATTTATCCAAGCAAGAAGATTGAATCTTCAAAGCAAATAAAATTGAATAATATACTAGTAATATATTCTTCATCTCCTTATAAACAATATAATTTTCTTGTAGTTTATCAATGGACACATACAAGTAGGAAATTACATTATATGTTTGATACCATTATCTACATGATTAGAGACAAAAACTTAATCCTTTATATTCATTTTTTATAGCGATTGTATTAAATTTGTAATATTTATCAATCTTTGTTTGATCTTCCAAACAAGTGCTCATGTAGAACAAACCAACAAAGAAGCAATATCTAAGTGTTACGTTTCTTAGAACTATTTTTTATATTTCTTGCAATATGACCTTATCACTAGCTTAAATATTCCAAAATGATCATGAGTTCCCTATTTAGCCCTTGTTAAGGCCTATATAAATTTTATTATTTTAATACTATGAAATTGTTAAGTTTACCTTCGTGCATTTGGTGACATCTAGTATATAGTTGTGTTAATTTTTGTAGTACTTCATTTCTTTGTCAGACTACTATTTTTTATCTATAGATTCATCCTAATTTATGTAAAACTTATCCTCTTGGTTCTGAATGATGTGTAAATGAAGAATTTTGACTCAAGTATTTAAGCATGTCAATACCTTAGGTTACAATTGTAGCTCTAAATTTATTTTTCTATAGAATCTTGGAGAGATGACTCTATTATTCATAGGAATGCTCTTCTCCAGGGATAGATTCACAGTCATTGGAAAGTAGTTGTACACCTCAATCATTTATAATCAAGCAAGGCCATAAAGTAAGAGTTGACTCCATGCCCTACAAAAAATATTTGAGTTTGATTACTAAATATGTACTCAAACAAATTTTCTCAAACAAATAAGAAATTTTCATGACTAGCTTTATGTCAACATTACAATTAATGTGATGCTTAACCACGACTTGGCAAGGAGTTAACTTCCTATGTTTTTCAAGGAGAATGTAGTTAAAATCAATTGTACTACATTACTCTTGAAGATAATTTGAGGCTATTTAGTCTTACTACTACCTTATGTCATAATTCCATGATTGCAATCCAAGCTATGCATATGCAATGCAAAGAATCCCATATTCTATTTTGGCAATAAATTGTAATGTAATTATGAAAAGATAATGGTTTCATGTTATTTTCCTAAATATTTGTTGCATTGCTCTTGAAGAGACTTCATGATTGTTCAATATTAGTATTGGCTTAGGTCATAATGGCATGATTACAATCCAAGCTATATTCTCCTCAACACATGCAATATTAAAAATCCCATGCTCTATTTTTACAATAAATTGTAATGTAGTCATGACATGATAATGGTTTCATTGTCTTTTTCCCCTAAAGACTTACTAGTTTACAAGATGTACCCAAATTTTTTGAACTTAAGTTTTCCCTAGTATTTTCTTACCTAAATAAGTCAAGTTTATTTAAAATAAAAAGAAATAAACTTTGTTTTACTATTAAAGGAGATTTATTTTTTAGTCTCATAGCTTTGTAGAAACCAACTAGGAAAAATTACAATATGTTGAGTCATAGCATACCTACCTTTTGTGAGTGGCATAATCTAGTCTACATTGTCCTTGAAAAGAAGTAATGTTTGATGCTAGTGATAAGAGTATAAGGAAGTTTTTTTATTTTTTAAATTATTTTTTATAGATGAATTGATTCCAAAAGTTTGCACCTTCAATTACATTACAACAATTTATAAGAATTTGAAGAAAAAGTATCAAATGTATGATATAGTTGAAGAACATTCTCTTTTCATCTTGGTTATAATAATATATCTAATTTAGAGTATCTCATGAATCTGAAGGATCTATGGGATTAGTTGATAATTAAAAAACTAGTAACTTTGTAGATGGAGATATGGTTTCCATAGAATTATAAGTTTTATCTCCATCTTATGAATATTTTCTAGAATATTTGCAATTGATTGTAGAAACCCAAATTCTTCATCTCGAGAAGACGTACATTCCTTCAAAAGGAGAAAATATAGACATAGCTAGAACAATAAATATTAACAAGAAAATAAATTGCATTTACTGTAGAATCCAAAGGTAAAGGCAATCAAAATTCCAAGCAATCACTTGACAACAAGCAATACAATACCTCTAACAAGTTCAAAGTAATCTATTTTACTATAATAATCCTAGTCATTACATAAGAGTTTACTAAAAGCTAAAAAGTAAAGCATGAAAGTAGTGGTCCAAGCAAGCTAATATTGTTGAGATAAAATATCAAGAATACAAGTTTATTTTTTAACAACTTAAGGGCTACCATGAAGGATCTAAAATACATATTTGATAAGGTATATGTACAACATTTTATAGAGGGTCATTCTAAGAATGTAGATAATGAGTGGGGTATAGATATTGATTTGAATATAATAGTTTAAAACTTTGATAATCTTCTAGAATGGACTCCAAACGTTCCTATACCAAGGCTCAATATTTTATCATTCTTGGGAGAGGACCTAAGAGGTTAATCTTGTTGTAATATGTGAAACCGAATAAGATAAAAAAATATAACAAAGTAGTAATAAAATAAAAATTTGAATAGGACAAGGATAAGATAAAAGTTAGAATATGACAAGATCAAAATTGCAAGTGAAAATTAAAAAATAAAAATAAATATTCTCACCCAAATTTGGAAAGAATGTGAAGCATGAAAAGACTCTTGAAAATTGCAAGTGAAAATTAAAAAAGAAAAATAAATATTCTCACCCAAAGCTGGAAAACTAAAAGTGAGTTACAAATCTCTATTTATCCAAATGGTTATTTTCTTGTTTTATTTGCTAATAATAAATATAGAGAGAAAACTTTTCAAGGGGGTCCTTGGTTTTTTGGAAGGGCAGGGCTTTTCATGAAGCCCTGGCATACTAAATTTAAAGCTGAAGAAGAGATGCCTTCTATTGCTCCCATGTGGGTTAGACTCTTTGGCCTCCCTATTGAATTTTGGAATCCTACTATTTTTTCTTCAATTGGAAACTCTTTAGGAACTTTTATGATGATGGCTGATTGTACTCAAAATTTTGAACATATTATTTATGCTCGGATTTGTGTTTTAATGGATTTTGACAAACCCCTACCTAAAAATATCACATTACAATTTGGGGAAGACACTTGGGAGCAAGTAGTGGACTATGAGAACATTCCTTTTCGTTGTAGAATTTGCCATGAATATGGTCATTTGGCCGATGCTTGCCCAAATAAAATTCCTGATCAAAAGAAAGAAGATATAAACTTAGCAGGTTTCCAAATACCTAAGAAGAAGAACACTAAAAAAAAACCAATTATGAAGGATCAATCAAAGTCATCTACTAATATGTTTGAAATCCTTTCCACAAATGATGTCCCAAGTGAGGAAGAGGAAATAATGGAAAATGAAATCTTAGAAACACAATTTAAATATGAAGGGAAGAACTCAGAGACAAACCAACAAATCAAAGGTTTTCAATAGAAAAAAAAGGAGAAAATTTACACAAGAAAAACAATATTTCAAATGTCAAAACTTCAAATAATGCAGGTCCCAATATAGACTCTATTGAACCATCTAGTAAAATTTTGGCTATGTACGAGCATTCTTCAAGGTTAGAAGCCATCTCAGATTCAATTGGAATAAGTCAAGAAACAGGGAAAAAAAATTGAAGATGGATTCTAATCAAAAAGTAGGTCGCAAGACCAATCAATATCATATGGTAAAAGAAGGTGAAAAGCTTGTAGAGGAAGGTAAGATTAATGCCCTTCCCAACTTTTTTAGCCCTGGTATTAATGAAGATCATCACTTGGAATATTAGAGGACTCAAAGGGAGTCTTTCAAAACAAAATGAAATTAGAAGAATGATTCAAGTAAATCATCCACATCTTGTTTTCCTTCAAGAAACTAAGATGTCAATGGAGGATATGGACTTAATTGCTAGTAAAATTTGGCCAGCTGGAAAAGTGGTTTCCCTCAGTTCCCAAGGGACTTCGGGTGGCATTGCTTGTCTTTGGGATCCAAAAGAGGTAGTTATTCACCATATGGTTGGCAGTTGGGGTTTGTTGGCTATAGCTATTCAAAGTAGACATTCCAACTAGATTATGCTCTGCATTACTGTTTATGCTCCGACTTCTTTGGAGGAAAAAAGAAGACAATGGAAGGATATTACTCATATTATCTCTCATTTTCCTAAAGCTTGGATCTTGATCGGAGGAGATTTCAATACCATCCTCTCTCTGGATGAGAAAAGTGGGGGAAATAGAAATTTGGACAAAAGCACTGACCTCATGAGCGAATATATTGCAAACCTCCATATTGTGGATATCCAACCGGATAATGGCCTTATGACTTGGTCTAACGTAAGGCAAGGCTTAGCTTGTATAATGGAGAGATTGGATAGGTTTTTGCTCTCTAAAAATTTCTTAATCCATGGTCACATTCCTAAAGTGAAGACTCTTAATAATGTTGGTTCGGATCATTAGCCGACCATGGTGGAAATGTGGAAAACCAATGTGAGTTTCTCTCCTTTTCGTTTTCAATTAATGTGGCTTAGAGACATTTCCTTCAGACCTCATGTGCAAAAATGGTGGAAGGAAGGTAAACCTAGGCATGGGACTAAGATGTTCTGTTTTGTCAAAAGACCGCAATACATTAAATCCAAAATCAAGACTTGGAACTGGAAAGAGTTTGGGGATGTTCATAAAAAAAACATGAAGTTATTGCTCATCTTGAAAATTTGAATAAGAAAATCCGTTTAGATGGCCTCATAGAGAAGAGAAGTGCAGATGAAATTAAACTCACAACTCAGTTAGAGGAATGGGAAAAAAGAGAAGAAATCTTATGGAAGCAAAAATCTAGAATTCAATGGCTCAAAGAAGGAGATCGAAACACAATTTTTTTCCACAAATCTCTTCTAGCTCGAAGATCTCACAACTTTATTTCTTCCTTAAAATCAGATTCTGGAGATGTTGTTTATACTTGGGATGGCATGAACTCTATTGTTGTTGATTACTTTTCCAATCTTTTTGTTGCTACTCCCCTTGACTCAACTTCACAATATAATGTTCTTCAAGCAATCCCTTCTCTTATCACTTCTGAGGAGAACTCTATTTTAACTCGCTCCTGTTACTATCAATGAGCTTCAACAAGTAGTTTTTAAAATGCAAAAAGGGAAAACCCCAGTTCTTGATGGTTTTCCTATTGAGTTCTACCAAGAGTTCTGGGATATCCTTCATGTTGATTTATTAGAGGTGGTGGAAGAAGCCAGGAAAGCCAAAGAAATTTTGAAGGTTATCAATAAAACTTATATTACTCTTGTTCCAAAAGCTCAAGAGGTTGATCATATCTCAGCTTTTAGACCTATTGCTTTATGTAATGTTCTTCTCAAAATCATTACTAAAATCATGGCGTAAAGGTTGAAGCCTCTTTTGCATAAGATTATTTCCCAGAGCAAGGGGGTTATGTGGAAGGACGTCAAATAGTAGATGAGATAGTTCTTGCTCAGAAGCCATCCATTCCATGGATATGCAAAATTCTCCTTCCATGTTCATTCGGTTAGACTTATCCAAAGCTTATGACAGAGTGGATTGGCACTTCCTTATCAAAGTTTTGAGGCAATTTGGTTTCTCTAAGGATTGGATGGATTGGATTATGGGATGTATCTCTTCAGTTTCCTACTTAGTTCTTATCAATGGCAGGCCTTCTTAGTCTTTCCCAACTTCTAGAGGTATTAGGCAAGGTGACCCGCTATCCCCTTATTTATTCATCATTCTTGTTGAATGCTTGGGTAGGACTATAACCAAAAAGAGGGAAAACAAAACCCTTGAGGGAGTTACCATTGCTCATGGAGCTAGACCTATCTCTCATCTTCAATTTGTGGATGACTCTACTATTTTAGGTAAAGCTACAGTTAAGGAAGCTTCTAATATTAAGCAAATCATTAGCTATTTTTCTAAGGCTCATGGGCAGTTGATCAATGAAGACAAATCTAAAGTTATTTTCTTTCATCGCTCTGCTAGATAGGAATCCATGGTCTTGGATAAGCTAAGATATAAGAAGACCTCTCTTCCAATCACTTATTTAGGTATTCCCATAAATATTCAAAGGCAGAAAAATAAATATTGGAATTGGTTGTTGGACAAAGTCAAGAAGAAAATTGGAAAGTGGACCAACAAGTGGCTTTCTTATGGGGGTAGAATCACCTTGGTAAAATCAGTCCTTCAAGCTATTCCTATTTATGTTTCTTCCGTTTTGAATATTCCAAAGGTCTGTTCTTCGAGAATTGGATCAAATCAGTCATCGTTTCCTTTGGAGTGGTACTAAGGAGAAAAGAAAATGGGCCTTGGTGAAATGGGATACTTTATGTCTTCCTAAGAGTGAAGGGGGGTTAGGTTTACGGTCTTCAATTAATAACAACAAAGCTTTAGTTGCTAAATTATATTGGAGGATGTTGCATAACCCCAATGCTCTTTGGGCCAATAATATCTCGTGCTAAATATGTTGAGAACAAAAGTCCCGAAGACCTTGTTCGCTATCAACTTCCTACCAAAGGTTCTCCCATTTTAGCAGTTCTTAAGACTGGTGAGGATTTGATAAAGAAAAAATTATTTTGGATCATTCATAATGGTCAACATGCAAATTTTTGGACAGATTCTTGGGATGGTCACAAGCCTTTGATAACTCAATTTCTCGATTGGAGGCCTTGGATGGAGGAGCTTCACCGAGCTAATTGGATAAAGGTGGCTAATTATTATCGGTACCATACTGGTAATTCAAAGGTTGGTAGATATTGGATCCCTATTGAGGACTCGGCCTATTCAAATCCCAGAAAGGCAAAGACAAGATATCCAAGGCATCCTTCATATGAGATCCCTCTCTTGGTCCCATGAAAAATATTGTTTTGGATGGAACAACACTACTAAGGGTGAGTATTCAGTTGCTCAAGGTTATTTGACCTTATGCCATAATAATCCCAACCATTCTTTTGACATATTTTCTCAATTGTGGGCTCAAAAGCTCTGGCCTAAGGTGAGGTTCTTTAATTGGCTTTTATTGCATCGTAGGGTGCTTACTGGTGAGCAACTTATGAAGCGTGGTTTTCATGGCCCTTTTAGATGTGAAATGTGTGAAGAGAATGTAGAAAATATCAACCATATTTTTTTTGAGTGTACTTTAGCCTCTGAGCTGTGGAGGAGAATGGCCACTTTACTTGGCTTACAGTGGTCCAATTTTTTTACTTTTGAACAGCTTTGGAGGGATTGGCCTAATCAAGAGGGTGTTGATCATTTTATTAGGCAGTTAGTTTGGATGGGTTCTACCATTCTTCTTTGGAATATTTGGAATGAAAGGAACAACCGAATTTTTAATCAAGATAGTAAGGATATTCACTATATTTGGCAAAAGACCATAGCCAACTTAGTTGAATCAGTCCATCATCTCCTTAATCACCCCCAAAACTCCCACCAAATATGGGATCAAGTGATGCAAAGATTGAATATTAAACCTTCTAAGGGCAACCATCTTAAAGGGAATGTGAGTATTAGTAAATTGGATAGGAATAGAAATTGGCAACCTCCTCCTAAGGATTTTGGAAAAGTCAATACTGATGGAGCCTCTAGAGGGAACCCTGGAAAAGCCAATGTGGGAGGAATTGGTAGACTTTCAGATGGCTCCCTGGTTTTTACTTTTGCTGAGAATTTGGGTATTCTTTCAATAACCTTGGTTGAGGGGTATGGTATCCTCAGAGGTCTTCAGGAGGCTACTAAGGTTGGATGGGAAAAGGTGATAGTTGAGTCTGACTCTCAACTTATGATTAATCTCTTGAAGAATCCTTCTAAGAATCATAAGGTGGATTGGAGAATAAAAATAATTATTGAGAAGATTCAGTTAATCCAGATGGGATTTTTGAAAGTTGATTACAATCATGTGGTCAGAGATCAAAACAAGAGTGCTGATGCTTTAGCTAATTGGGCTTTGGACAAAGGTGATCTTACTTGTTATGGCCACCCTCCTATATGGTGGGCTTCTCAAATTAGGGAAGCTCTTCTTTCTATCATTTCTTTGGATGGCTCCGATTCGAAGGTACCTAGTTTCTTCTTGTTTTTTTTTTTTTTGCTTCTCTTTGGTTCATTCAGTTTTTTTTAGTTCCCTAGCTCATTCTATTCTTTATTTTGTTTCCTCTGTTGATTCTTGCCTTAATAGTCTTCTCGGTCTAGATAGGTCTTTGTTTTGTTCATTTTTTATTTCTTTTTTCCTTTTTGTTTTTTTTGTTTAGTTTTTTAAGGTGGGTGGGTTTTTTTATTTTGTTTTGTTTTTGTGTTCTTTGTGTTGTTTTTTTTTGTTCTTGTGTTTTTGTTTTTTTTTTTTTTTATGTTTTTTGTTATTGTTCTTGTGTTTTTTTTCGTTCTTGTTCTTGGGTTTCTCTTTGTTTGTGTTATTTCGTGTTTTTATGGGTGAGTGTTTTCTATATTTTTTTTTTTTTTTTATTGTCTGTTGTTGGTTGTTTTTTATTTTTATTTTTTAATTTTTTAGGTTTTGGTTGTGTTTATTTTTCTTGTTTTTTTTTTGGGTTATGTCTTTGTAGTGTTCTGTTGTTTTTGTCTTGTTTGTGTTTTGTTATGTGTTTCTTGTGTTTTTCTATGTGGTTTGTGTTGTGGTTTCTTTTATCTTATTGTGTGTGTTTGGTTGTGCTTTTGTTTTTGACACACTCAAGGAGCATGTTTTTTATTTTATTTTATTATTTTTGTTGTTATCTCGCTTATTTTTAATTGGGTTTGTGTGTTTGTTTGCTCCTTGAGTGTGTCAAAGGTGGTAGGCCAGGTCCGAGTCCTGGGTGTTTTTGGTGGAATGGATACCCCTGCCTCCTTGGGTCTTACCCGAAAGTGGCATCCCTTTTGGGATGTTTTCCACAAATAAAAAAAAGGACTCTTGATAAAACTAAAACACATTCTATTGTATAAGTATGGGGTATTATATTGAAATAGAATGTATGAATTTGAAGGTTGATGAAGTGTTTATCGAAGGGTTTTTATGTAATTTTATTTTCCAATTCATTTTTTCTTTATATAATTTGTTTTCCTTTTTATGCAAATTTCTACTTTAGAGTACCAACACATCTTACATACTAGTATTAGAGCTTTGGGATTGGAGAGTGGGGAAGGGGATAGCTTGAGGGTTTGATTATATTTAATTAAAGAATTGAAAATTCAAGTTTGTGGACGAAAACTCCATATGTTATTGTTGTAGCTATCATGGATCATGGTAAAGCTTCACTACCCATCCTAGAATTTAAAAGAGAAAATTATGATTATTGATGCATAAAGATAATGAATTTGTTGATTGACAAGTAAGTGTGGAGTGTTATGAAAATTGGATACAAGGAACCTACAAATTGGAGTATTTTACCAGCCATAGAACAAAATTATGGGGGAACACAAAGAAAAGATGCATGGAAATTATATCACATCCAAGAAACTCTTGATACAAATATTTTTCTAATACTTTCAAGTGTCAGGTTTTCCAAAGGAGTTTGGGACACCTTGAAGATAACCTATCAAAGGTTTTCTCAAGTGAAATTAACAAAAATATAGACATTGAAGAGAGTATTTAAAAATTTAAGAATGAAGGACAATGAGAATGTGGGATATTATTATGTAAGGGTGGATAACATTGTGCACAAAATGGTTATCTATGGTGAAGAACTGGCATAAATATATGTTGTTAAAAATAAGTTAAGAACATTGACACAAAAGTGAAATAATTATGCAATATTATTTAAAAAAAAAAGATTTAAAAATATGGAGTTTGATGAATATGTGGAATCACTTATGTACCATGAAGAAAAGAACTTGGAGAAAGCTTGCGCTTCCTAGGTAAGAGTATCAAACAACAATTGGGCTAGCCCAAGCTCCAATTCCCAAGGTTAAAGAGGGAAGCAATAAAATCAACAATTTACAAAAGAAATAGGCCATGATATAAGAAGAGGCTATAGTGGAAAATTTAGAGGAAAATTTATGGAAAATATGAATATTTAATGTCACTATTGCAATAGGTGACCACTATGAAAGATAATACAGAAAAAATGCAAGTGATGGAGGAAAAAAGAAAAACCTTTCACATAAAGAAGGTGAAAGTTCAAAAAATATGTCCTTATCATATAATGTGGCTGAATTATCAATTAAGTAGTCTTTGTACTTGTATTTTGGTTGTTAAAATTGTATGACTAATAATAAGAAGTTGTTTATGGAGTTGGGTGACTCATAAAAGATCAAGGTGAAATTTAGAGACAACAAAGCATCAAAGGTTAAAGGAAAAGGAACCTTACAAAATGACACAAAATATGGAAATAAACATCCATAGTACTTACTTCATACTAGGTTTGAAGCACAATTATTATGGGACAACTTATACTGAAATACTACAAACTATTATTTCATACTAAGAAGTGCATCATCTATAACAAAGTAAATGGGAACGAAGTAGTGCTTGTTGTAACTATGAAAAAGAATAGAATATTTCCATTAAATCTTGGAGGAGAAGAAAGCAACTTGTGTCATACAACCATTAAGGTCAATGAATGATTATGCCACCATAGATATGGTAACCTAATTTTTTGAAGCTAGTATTTATTGAATGCTAAAGGAATGGTCCATGGAATACCTTTTATGGAAATCAAAAGTGAAGTGTGTGAAGGTTTCACAATGGAAAAAATCATAGAAAAACCTTCCAAAAGAAAAATCATGGAGAAAATCATATCCGTTGCAACTAATTCATTTAGTTATCTATGGTCCAATGCATATAACATGTGTTGGTAAATAATTCTACTTTATCACTTTTATTGATGATCATAGTAGAAAAACTCGAGCATATATTTTGAAGAATAAGAGTGACATTTTTTAAGTATTCAAGATGTCAAAGCTATAGTGGAGAATGAAAATTGATATAGAATCAAAATATTAAGGAATGATCATTGTGATAAGTATTATTCCAAAAACAATCAATCAAATTTATAATAAGCATGGGATAAGAATATAGTTGATAAAAACCTAACATCTCAAAAAAATGGAGTGGTAGAAATTAAGAACATGATAATCATAGAGATGACAAGATGTATGGTACTAGTAAAATGTTTGGGTAATCATTTGTAAATTGAAGTAGTCATAACAATAATATATATCTTCAATAGTAGTCCCATGATTGTGGTAAATAATATGACTTCTTGTGAGACATGGTCTAGAAAGAAGCCTTTGATAGGTCACTTGACAGTGTTTCGTTGTTTGGTTTACATTCATGTTAGAGATAAGAAAAGAAATAAGTTAGACCCAATATTAAAGCATGCATTTTTGTTGGTTATTACAAAGAAAACAAGACATATATATTATGATACCAAATCTAGATGATGCATTGTGTTTAGAGATGTGATTTTTGATGAAAGAAAAGTCCATAGAGAGCAAAAAATGCTAAAAATATAATCATAACTGAAGATTTTGGTGTGTCACAAACATCAAGTGAAGGCACACGCATTTCTCCAAAGGCAAGCATACAATGGAAAATAACATTAGAATCACATCCAAGCTACCAAATATTGGATCAAAATTTTGATAGGAGGTTCACAAGAATCCAAGCACATGCCCAAGCACAAAATAAAAAGGAACAAGAAGATAATATGGTGAACTATGCACTATTCTATGATATTAAAGTGGAGATTTCAAGTTTTGAAGAAGCCTCCCAAAGCAATGAATTGACCAATGCCACATAAAATAAGTACATTTGAATAGAATAATAGTTGGTAGTTATGTGAACTTCTCAAGAACAAAGAGGTTATTGGAATAAAGTGAGTTTCAATACCAAGTACAATAGTCATGGATCAATTGAAAGGGATAAAGCAAGGCTAGTGGAAAAGTGGTATTGACATATATTATGATGAGACATATGCACTTGTTGCAAGGCATGACACAATAAAAATGATCTTGGCCTTGGCAGCCCCAAAAAGATGGATTATACATCAACTTAATGTGAAGAGTGCATTATTGAATGACAATATTAATGAACTATTTTTGGATTAGCCCTAAGGATTTGAAATAAAATGTAAAGAAGGATATGTCTAAAAATTAAAAAGAGAATTATGTGGACTGAAATAAACACTAAGGGTATGATATTCAAGAATTAATGCATACTTTTTGAAGTGTGAATTTGTGAGAAGTATTAAGGAGCCCACATTGTAATGCAAAATGGAAGGTAACAATATTTTGATTGTTTGCTTGTATTTTGATGATCTAATTTACACATGTTCATAAAGAATGAAGAGAGATTTCAATCAAGCCATTAAGTAAGAATATTAAATGTATGCTTTGGGTTTTATGAATTATTTTCTTTGCATGGAGGTACATCAAACACATAATGGGAAGTTCATTTTCCAATCTAAATATGCACTTGAGGTATATAATATGCACTCAATGTAGTTGTTTGTATAGTATGATGGTTCCTTTTGACAATTTTTTTATACCAATTAAAGTTTACACATTACTACTCACACTAAGTTCCCATGGTTGAACTCAATGAATTTTTATAAATTTCTTTATTATTTCCTTGTCCTAGACCCAACTGATAAACTTACCTAATTTTGCATCTACCTTTAGCTTCCACAATTACCATTCCTCGAGGGCACTAACTTGAAATTTAATGTGCACCTTCTCAATACCTTAACCTAGTTTCTCAAATAAATCATCAGCTTGTTCATTGATTCTCAATAACTTTGCATCATCCACCATGATGATTTCCTCTTTATCGTCCTTACCAAATATTGCTATGATGTCCTTACCCTTGTCAAATGTTTCTTTAGAATTTATGGTTATGATTGTGTAGTTGGTTGTTTCTCTACTTTA
The DNA here is from genome assembly GCA_028583015.1 of Wollemia nobilis. Classification (NCBI taxonomy): domain Eukaryota; kingdom Viridiplantae; phylum Streptophyta; class Pinopsida; order Araucariales; family Araucariaceae; genus Wollemia; species Wollemia nobilis. The sequence continues at coordinate 4,460,836 of JAQPPZ010016604.1, forward strand.
GCCATGACTTCATATCCCATCATTGCTTGACTGCTTTGGCCTTTCTACCATAAAACATGCTCTAGTATAGGGTGTTTTTCTTTTTTCTACGACATTAATGCTTGTGTTATAATTTACATGGTGGTATATGCCATTTTTATGAGCTCATCATCATCCAAGGTAGGGGAACTGTATCACTCTACTACAAATACATCACCACATTCACAACACAACATAGATATTTTTATTGAGATGCTACATTTTCAACCCATGGTTATTGTGGTTCATTAGCTTATCAATATCTCCTTGATTTATGTTGGGACTTTTTTCCACAAACATCTACAACTTGTAGGGATCTATCCCTATTTCATAAGTTAGTATTTAATGACAAACAACCCAAACACATCTAAATTTGTTTGAGGAATATGAAATATGTGCATCCTTCCCTTTGACTTGCATTCTACTTTTCTTCTTTTCTAGGTCATTATTCTCTAGCATTTGCAATAGATACAACTTAAATAAGTCTTTTTCAAAGCTTCCAACTTACATGACATGGTGGAAACCCACATCTTGAAAATATCATTTTAATGAATGATCTATAGGATTATCATTTCACCAATTCCTACAAAACTCTTTTACAAGTTAATCCAAGTGATTTCTTCTAGGGATGTTTGCATATTCTCCTTCCTTTTTTCTTTTAACTGTAGAGATACCCTTTTAGTCATCGTTTGGTGTCATCATGTATCTTAAATTTTTGTGACACTATGTACTTTCTTGTTCATCTTCCATTTTGTGCTCCTACAACTCCCAATGGTGTGCACACTCCAGATGACATATGTGAAATCCTACACTTACTTTCTCCATGCATTATGCATCCTTGTTGCAACACTAGACTGGGTGAAAATATAGAAGGTTTTATTTGCATCTCTCAATATCCTTATCCTTGTATGATTCATGGCATTTGTTGCATTCCACCTACATTTGACTCTATAGGTTTTTCAATTTGAAATACTTTGACAATTAATTCTAACCACCCCGATTATTTTTTAGTTGATTAGGAACTCACATAGCTTTGTGTGGTAAATTTCACATGTTTTATATTGCTCTCTTACTTAGTGCATGTTCCCTAACCACTTATCATCCTCTTGCAATCCCAAACTACTTATCTCCAATGTAGGCAATACAATTGTTTTCCAAAATATTAATAAGTAAAAAACGTATAAAATTTTATTAGAATTTTTATAAAACAAAACTTATAGGAAATTTATTTGAAATTAATGTAAATGACATGAAATGAAATGTAAAGTGAAATGGGATGAAATTATAAGGAAAGAAAATTTAATAAATTGCACTTAGGACTTTTAGGAAAAGTTGGTAATTTCATAAAGTTATGAATGTGCAGTTCAAGGTGCTAGTTGTAATTGATGCATTGTCCTACGAACTGCTTAGAATGGACCAAGTAGGCATTAAAATATCTCCTCCTTTATTTTATAGCATAGGATAGTATAATAATGCATGTAGATACCTATGGTGAGCATTAGAGATAAGAAATATCAACAACTTATTAATGCAAGAGGTTGTTGATGTTATTACGCAGGTTGGTTGCATAAGTTTTCCATTATTACTATTGTTTATAGTAGTCATTGATCACCCAATATAATTCTACCATTACTTTGATTTTAGATTGTGGTTATTATTTGTTAGATAATATTACATTATTTGGTACATGCCATTACTATTGTTTATAGTAGTCATTGATCACCCAATATAATTCTACCATTACATTGATTTTAGATTGTGGTTATTATTTGTTAGAGAATATTACATTATTTGGTACATGCCAATGTACCACCTTGGTACATGATTGTAAATATTAGATTAGGTTTGTATCCTATATTAGACTATGAGTTAATATTTCATTTAATATAATAATGTGTAGGAAATGCACAAGTGTCATGTAAATATGTGTGCAAGTTTTATAAGTGTAAATGTGCATAAGTATCCAATTATATGTAAGTATGCACATGTGTCCTTATATTAGGAAGAGTAATGTGAAGATTCAATTCCAAGTGTGCATACAAGATAGTGTTGTGTCAAGGTTATACACAATGACGAGTTATCATAAATTAACAATTATTAGGATTTTTAAAATTTAAAATTGGCTAATATTGAGACCCTCGACATCAGTCCATTTGCCTAAAATTTGGAGCAAATTTTTTTTGGGTCAATTCACCCCGAAATTATAATGCTTTTACTATTTAAATTTTAAATCGCAATCCTTCCCACCTATATTTTGGACTGATTTACCTTAAAATTATATATAATTTTTTTAACCTAGAAAAATTTACCTATTATACCCCAAAATTGGTTATACTTGACTAAAAACAAAGAAGCTGAAAAATAAGTGGAAGCAGAGAAGCCAAAAAATGAGCGAAAGCAGAGAAGTTATTTTTTTTTTATAGAGAAGCAAAGAAAATACTACATACAAACAACGCCATGGAAACAAAGAAGTAAACAAAAAGCTACATACAAAAGACTACGTACTATAGACAAAATACCACAGACAAAAGACTACAAGCAACAAACAAAAAACTATAGATAAAATACTATACGTAACAAATAAAATACTATAGGTAGCAGACAAAATACTATAGACAAAAGACTATATGAAGTAGACAAAAGACTAGATAAAATACTGTAGGCAGGAGACAAAGGACTACAAATAAAATACTATAGGCAAAAAACAAAATACTATGGATAAAAGACTATAGGCAACAAAAAAAATACTATAGGTAGTAGATAAAAGACTACAAAAGAAAGACTATAGGTAGTAGACAAAATACTAAAGACTACAGATAAAAGACTATAGTTAGCAGATAAAATACTACAAACAAAATACTATAGGAAGAATATAAAATACTATAGACAAAATACTATAGGTAGCAGATAACAGACTATAGGTAGTAGATAAAAGAATAGACAAAATACTATAGGTAGTAGACAAAATACTATAGGTAGTAGACAAAATACTATAGATAGTAAACAAAAGGTGATATAAAAAAGACTATAGGTAGTAGACTCTCTTGGCTCATCTCATGTCTGTGGTCGATAGAATCTCCTAGCGATCACCACAAATGATAGGTAGACCATGATTTCTTTTGATGCTCCACTTGTTTGCCATAATTTGTTTTAATAAGGACATTTCAATAACTCAAAGTGTCATTTATGCTATAAAACAATGAACTTACAACCACACAACTAATGCCATGTGATTAAAATAAAATTTTTTAATCTCATTTTCTTTTTATAATATTTTCCTTTACAGCTACAATGGTTCCAATTCCCAATGGAAACAAGGGAGAAAAATCTTATGGAAAAATGAATATCCTAAAATCTTAGTGGTGGTAGCAACGCATGTTACAAGACACATACCTGTTTTATCTGTTTGTGTCTATAATCTCAGTGTGTTAGCTTTTGATGAACGAATACTCAAAATAATATTACCTCAAAATAAATAATATAATTGCAATATGAAATGTATAATAATGTTGATAAATCAAGCATATAAACTTAGAATCTACTATATAATAACTCAAAGAATGCTAATGCAAAATACTCAAAAATATTTACTGAAGGAAGAGATCAACATACATCATATTAAACCACCTTCCATTGCTTACATATGTGACTCTTTATCCTTCGCCCTTATCTCTTTTACATCAATACATCATATATAGAATGGAATGTGACTCTTCATATGGAGGTTTCTTGGGCCTCACTCTTCCTATGACTCTTCATCTTCCAACTCTATTGACACACGTACATAGGGATAACTATGCATATTTACATTCCCAAAATATCATTGCACACCTATGAACTACATTGCACACCTAATCTATAGATGTACCCATGATGGTACATTGTCATGTGCCAAATAATGTAATATATTCCAACACGCCTCTATATTACATTATTTGGTTATTGAAGATTCTAGTTCTTTAATATGGATATTCTTCATCTTTCTTGAGCTTGTGATCTTCATATTGTATGTACTCTTAATTTTGTATAGGTTCAACTTCTTCTTCATGTAGACTCGATGTTGTGCTATAATTTGATCCTTGTAGAGACTAATTATTTTTCCTTTTGCTCTTCATATTACAAGTCTTCATTTTCACTTGGTTCCTTGTCTTTATCTTTTAATTTTTCTTGGGCTTCTTGATGTAGTCAATCATGAGATATACTTGTTGAGCTAGAGCTCCAATTACTTATTTAGTCCATATTTGTTTTTCTTGATCTTTGTGTAGTCTTCTTTCATGTTCTTCAAGCTTGTACTTGATGTTATCAAAAGCTTTAAAAATAATTCTTTGAAACAATCATTGTAACCTGAATGTTAGAATTCTTTCAAAACTCATGCAATACTACTTTCTGTAATGAAAAAAGGAAGATGTGTGAGATCCTTTCCCACAATATATGCAAGGATGTAAGTTCTAACAATCAACATTTTCATGGCTTTCTTTATTACAGTAAGTACATGTCAAATTTTCTTGTGTTGCTTTGAATATCTTGACTTCATCTATTTTCTTGATCAACTGATACAACCATGCATGGATGGTTGAAGCAATTTTACTTTTGCTTCTTTCATAGACTTGTAGAATTTATTGTTCTACATGTTTTCTTGAACCTTGAAAATATTCATTGTGATTGTCTTCTATCATATTGTTAGAATATGTCCCTAAAGTATTTCTTATCATTGGACTAATTTGTGATTATTCAAGAATTATTTTCCTTCTATCCACATGTTTCATTTTTCTATTATTATTAGAATCAAGTATATATTTAATCCAAGTTGATTTATTGAACCCTCTATATTTAATAAAGTTTTCCATAGTTATAATGTTAATCCTTTGAGGTAGACTTCCTTATGACTCCTTATTCTCAATATAGTCCTTTCAATTCTATGTTTTTGTAGAACACCTTTTATCTCCCTAATGTTTGAAAGGCAACGCAATTTTAATATCAACTATAACAATAAATATGTGCAATTTCAATCCTTTACAAATCTTCAAATCTCTAATAATTTTGAACTTAGAGATTAATATTATCAAATGCAATATCTTTATGTAGAACTCCTTTTGTCTCTCAAATTTCATAAACTAATTTGAAGTAGGATTCCTTATTCCTCCAACTCTAGAAATTTAGAAAAATAATTTTTGCAATATTTTGTAATCCTAATTTGATGTTGTACACCTTATTTCTCCAACCTTAGTAGTTTTGCAAATATTAACTTTTTTTTGTAAATCTAAATATGAAATTTTAAAAAACTCAAATATAATGTTTCTTGAACTTCAAATAATCTTAAAATATGCAATATTTAAATTTTTCTAAGGTTCTATAATGCTTATCACTCCAATAGAAAACTTTAAATCTGCAACTTTAGAATATATTCCTTTAATTCTTATTTCTCCTACCAATATATAAACTTTAATATGGTGGTAAATATTACCTTAATAATTCATGCACTCCTCCTTTACTTGCTGGGCATTTCTCTTGACTATTTGGAGCTTCTCTTCTGTCAACTTTACTTGGAATATGCTACGTATGGTTCTTGAAAGATGCTTTGACCCTTTATTTAATGCTCCTCCTTGAATTCACTATGTATGGTGTTAGACTTTGCTATATAAGTGCTACTTCAGCTATATGAGTGCTTCTCCTTTCTTTTATCGAGTGCCACATATTAAAGATATTATAAGATGCTTTAACTCCCTTCTTGGTGGCTCCAATGTTTATGAAATACTAAAATGGACACTTGGCACAATATTCCTTGTTGTTTGGGAGTTACTAGAATTTTTTTAAGCGCTAGGTGATGATGTAGAGCATTGAGCGTTCTTCTTTCCTAGAGATTTATGTTATGGCTTATGATCCAACTTTGACCCTTGTATCAAATGAAAATATTCCCTATTATTGCTTAGTATAAGTGTCATAAAAGTTTATGCATGCATTCCTTTCTTCAATGTATGAAATTATAAGGCTTTAAAATGTCTTTTTCCTTTCACTTTTCTCCAATGTATTCTTGTTTATTTGTAACTGCACTATGTGAGGTTTCTTCTCTCCTTGGATGACGTTGGATGTGAAAATAGCTGGATCCAATTGTAATATGCTCCAATGGTGACCCTATGGTATTTTATTTGGTAGTTTGATATATTGATGATCTTTATTTGATAATGTTTCTATTATTTTTACAATCTGCCCTGCTTTGAGTAGATAGAGTGATAGTGCTACGTAGTATTTAAGTAGATTGATCTTTTGCAGGTTGTAGCTGACATCTTCTTACTCCTCTGGCTAGATTAATCTTGAGCTCTAATGACTCTCTTACTTTAGCACTCTCTTAGTGCTTCTTTCCTACAAATGGTTGGACGTTTATTGTAGAGCTCAATCCCCTATATTCTGGTGTTGAATGGTGGTCAATATGGTGGTGTTTTCCATCACTCGTTTAGTGGTTTTCTTTACCAATTTTGTTTGTACGTCTGGTGTTTTTAAAAACCTAAAATATACCTTGAACTTGGAGTTATTCTCTTTGCAAAATATGTTATATGTTGAGGGATATTCTTCCTCACAAACGTAGAATAATTTTACTTTTACATTCACTTAAAAAATAACATCTACTATTCACTTATAACTCTTTTAAAAACTTAATCTAATGTTGTTATAATCTTGCTGACTTCTCTAAAAATGAGAGTAAATCTATCTCACTAATGAATATAAAATAAATATGTTAATTTTCTATTTCAAAACAGCATATATCAAACTCCTTATCACTCCTATTAAACTGTAATTTTTCATTGTTGTAATATGTAATATCTCTATAAAATCAATGGTGTGAAATGGTGTATTTTATTAGCTTAATGGCACCTTAAAAAACTTCCTCTTTGCTAGCTCTAAATGGCTCTAAAATTTAATGCTCCAAAAAATCTTAATAGGCACATTCAAAAACTTTGCAATAATAATTTATATGACATAAAATTAACACACATTTTGTGGATCCTTTCTTTGTAGCTTGCTATCTTGTATTTTATGCAGTTGCACTTCTTTTACTGTCAATAGACTCTTCAATTTGTAACTATAGTTGCTGCTTAAAATCAATGTTATTCTTCTTCAAATGTGCTAACTATTTCTATAATGTGCATCTTCAAACACTACTCTTTCACTATTCAATTCTATAGGAGGAATCCTCCTTATATGCTACTAAAATCTACTTAAGATTTGTTGTCCAAAGCTATCTCAAAACTATTTCAATTTTTTCTAAAATGCAACTCACTTTTCTCTTTCAATGTTGCTTACAAAATCTGATTTGGTGCTATCTTCAAGCCTTCAAATATTTTGCTCTTCTTTCTATCAAGACTTCTCTTGGCTATTCAAATATTTTTTGAAAGCTTTTCCAAAGCTTTATCTAAACTACAACTTTTGTCTTCTACTTTTTGGTGTCTTTTTAGCTTCTCTTTCAGCAACTTTGTGCTTTTATAGATCAGCCTACAAAACTTTGTGGTTGTCTTCAAATCTCTCTAAATCATGACCTTTTCAATATTCTTGCTTTCTTGTAACTTATTTCTAAATTTTAACTTTAAATTTGACCTCTATCTCTGTCTTCTTTCTCAAGAATATGAATGTCTTGAGTTCTCAAAATTTGATAAACATCTTGTCAAATCATTTTTTCTTTTGGGCTTGTTGTCATATTGTGATAATTATCCCAATCTCTTCTGTTCAGGTGCTCCTTCTGCTCGCAATATTTTGCTTTAAATCTCTTCAAATGGTCACTATTTTTTCTTTTGCAATAAGTCTTTCTCTTGCCTTCTTTTATTTCTTCAAAATCTAATTTAGACCTATATTCTTGGGTCTTCTAATTCTGCAACCTTCAATTCTCTTAGTAAATGCTTTTAATGAAACCTTACATTGGTTTCTTCAAATTTTCAACTATGGAAAATTATTCAATGAGATATCTTTCTTGGATCTCTATATTCTACTATTATCTACAATAGGATCTTTTGTAGTCCTATATTTTGTCTTCAATCTTGAATCTTCTAATCTTGGAAGTTCTTCAACATGACATCTTCTTGGGTATTTTTCTTCAATATGCAATCTTTCAATGAGAACCTATTTATTTGTTCTTATCAATATTTCATAAGGTCTCTTTATTGGACCTCTTTCAATGTCTACTTTTCTACAACAAAACTTACACAGTAATAATCAAATGTATTCATTTTTCTAGAAATAATAATCTTCACTAGTTATCTTAAAAACTAGTGGAATCAAATCTATACTGAATCCAAGTATTCACGAGTTTTCATTTCAAACCTATGGAAATATTCTATCCAAGTTATCTGGAATACTTTTTATATCAATATTATCAATAGGACCTCTTCTAAGGGTCTCTTAATCAAGTTTTATTTTCAATATTTGTAAATTTTCTTCTATTCTGACTTTGCTATTGGAATAGGTATATTCTCTTTTCAATATCAAGGTCTATTTTCAAGATCTATAGATGTTCTTCTATTCTAATTTTGCTCTTGGAATAGGTATGTTTTCTTCTTTCCAATATCAAGGTCTATCTTCAAGTCCTGTATAATTTCTTCTATTTCAATTTTATTCTTGGAATAGGTATATTCTTAAATGCCACTGGTTTTTCTTCAACACAATGAGAAATACTATCTTCTATGGTTCTTTTTCTAGAGGAAATTTCTTTATCTTCTCTGGTTCCTTTTCTAGAGGTAATTTATTTATCTTATTTGGTTATTTTCTAGAGGTTATTTATTTATCTTCTTTGGTTCCTTCTCAAAAGGTAATTCTCTTTATCTTCTCTAGTTTACTTTTCTAGAGAAAATTCTCTTTATCTTTTTTGGTTTACCTTTCCAGAGAAAATTCTCTTTATCTTCTCTGGTTTACTTTTCTAGAGGAAATTTCTTTATCGTTACTGGTATTTTCTTAACCAGTATAAATCGTCTTTCTTGTTATCTCTATAATAACTCTTGAGGCTCTTTCAATTTCTATCTAGATCCACCATAGCTTTGATACCATTGTTAGCTTTTGATGAATGAATACTCAAAATAATATTACCTCAAGATCAATAATATAATTGCAATATGAAATATATAATAATGTTGATCAATAAATCATATAAACTCAGAATATACTATATAATAACTCAAATAATGCTAATGCAAAATACTCAAAAATACTCAAAAAAATTAATTGAATAAAGCAATCAACATACATCATATTATATCACCTTCCATTGCTTACATATGTGACTCTTTCTCCTTTGTCCTTATCTCTTTTACATCAATACATCCATATATATAAAATGAAATGTGACTCTTCATATGGAGGTTTCTTGGGCCTCACTCTTCCTATGACTCTTCATCTTCCTACTCTATTGACATATGTACATAGGGACAACTATGTACATTTACATTTCCAAAATATCATTGCACACTTGTGCATTACATTGCATAAAGTAAATCGTAATATAAGACTATTTTCCTAATTTATAGATGTACCCATGATGGTACATTATCATGTACCAAATAATGTAATATATTCCAACACAATGGTGGTAGCAATGCATGTTAATATTTCCTCATCAAGATCTGTATCATAGAAAAAAATCATATTTGTTTTGCCTTTCCTTTAAAAAACATTTCTTCTTTTAATGTAAGTTACAAAAGTATATTTCCTTTGCCTACTTTTTTAAGTGCATGTTGTTAAAATTTTAGTAAGAGACATCCACAAATGGATTAAAAAAACCAAATATCATTGTAATAATTCAAAGCATCATTTATGCTTCAAAACAAATCAACCTCTATAACAAATCAGTTTATCCTCTACAACCAATCAACTCTTCTTTGAATCGGTTGCTCCTCTATAATCAATCAACTTGATCAATCAGTTACAGAGGTGAAAATAATTAAAAAGAGTATAAATTAGTTGCCTACTATCAATATAAAGTATAGATCTCATTGAGCTAGGTGGTTTTAAAAAAATTGAAAATAGAGGTCTAGATAAAAGGTTATACCTCCTAAAGGTTGTGGGATTATCTGTAGCCTATAGGTTGTAGGGTCATATCATGCCTATAGGCACGAGACTACTTAGTCTCGTGCCTATAGGCATGATACTACTAGTCTCATACCTATAGAAATGAGACTACCAGTCAGAGCTTATAGATTTTTGGGTCATGCCTATAGGCATGAGACTGTTAATCTCATCATACCTATAGGCATGAGACTACCAGTATCATCATACCTATAGGCATGATACTGTCAGTATCATCGTGCCTATAGGTATGATGATACTGGTAGTCTCATGCCTATAGGTATGATGAGATTAACTGTCAGTATCATCGTGCCTATAGGCGTGAGATTACCCTACAACCTTCTAGGAGGTATAACTTTTGATCCAAAGCTCCATTTTTTATTTTTTATTTTTAAAACCACCTAGCTCAATGATATCTACACTTAGAACTTAGTAAAATCCTCAAGAAACCCTTATTTTAAGTGGTAGAAATATTTTTCAATTGATTCACCTCATTTTTATAATTTTTTCTAGAAAAAATTGTAATTTGTCATCTCTTATAGATGATTTGGACACAATTTTCCTCAATTTCAAAACCAAATCGTCTAATATTTATAAATAAATTTTGGGCTCAACCCCTAATGCATAATTTTTTCATGTGCATGCAAGTTTCAAGTAAAGAAGCCAAGAGTCATAAGGCTTGGCATATGGAAAGGAAGATTCATGGTAACCAAAGAGTCATCCTAGAAAGGCTATATATTACTCCATAGAGGATATTAATTCATCTCATCTCCTTTTTATACATATGAGCAACTAGTATTCTAAGTGTTATTATATTATATATTTTAAGCTTTACAGTCATATTCAAGAATATTATTGAATGTTATTTGACATCTTGTTAAGCCTTGATAATACATATTAGTTGTCTCATTTATCTTTGTTACAATATCATTATTGGGTCCATTATATTGCAACTTCATTACATTAGATCCTGTGATTATTTTCCTATGGTGATTTATATTAAGTATTATAGCATCAAAAGCTAATAGTGGTATCAGATCCACAACAATATTGCTTGCACATGATTTAAAAGTTGCAAAAGTTAAGAATATTACCACTGGGTAAGAAAATCTAGTGAAGATAAGTATTTTTACTGAGTTGAAGAAAAACCAATTAAGTTAAGGATATTACCACTGGATAGGAAAAACTAGTAAAGATAAGTATTTCCACTAGGTTGAAGAAAAACTAGTGAAGCTAATATTATTTCCACTGAGTTGAAGGGTAACTAGTGACAAATAAGTTTCATATTTTGAGAAGAGAACCAACTCAAAAGAAAAGTTGGTCATTACCATTTTGCTTCAAATAATTTGAATATATTGGATTCTTAGGTAATTCTAGAAAAATCTATCTAAGATTTTGTTGTAGTGAAAATTAATCTTTAGAAGTTGAGAAGCTTCCTACAATAGATAGAGAAGACTTTCATCTTTGATTGCTTGAAGGTTGTGAGATTTCCTCATGCAAGGATTGATTTGAGTTGTAGTTAAGTCTCAAATATAGATCTTGATAAAAATTTTAGGTCATTAAGAAATAGACCTTGATAAGATAGATTGAGTTAACCTATTCCAAGAAATCTATTCAAAATAGAAGGTAGTCTACAATATATATTCAGGTCTTAGAGATAGGACTTGTATTGGTAGATAAAGGAGACCCAAGAAAAGAGGTCCCATTAGAAGAAGATAAATAAGACTTATTAAAAATATCCCATTGAAGGCATATTGAAGAAGACCCAAGAAAGAGGTCCATGATAAGAGATTTATTGGTCCTAAGTAAGAAAATAGACCATTGATAAATCTTGCTCTATAGATATAGAAAGCAAGGAAGAAAACTTGAAGGTTGCAAGAAGACTTCAAGAGAATAAGAAAACTTGAAGGTTGCAAGAAGACTTCAAGCAAGAAATACTTGAAGATAATATTTTTGGAAGGTAAGTATCTTGCCAAAAGTTTAAAAGTTATAGCAAACTTCAAAACAAAAAGAAGTCTTGAGGATAGTCCTAGTTAAAGGATAACTTTTAAGAACTAAACAAGGCAGGACAATATTAAAGAACAATATAAGGTAGGACAAAGTTCAATAGAAAGTAAGAAATAAGGTCTAGACAAGACAAATAAATAAATATTAAAGATATCAGTCTTAAATAATGTTGGCAAAATAAGAGATCCACCATTAAAGTATTTTAAAATATCTTAAAGCTAGTGGAATATCTAAAGTTGAAGTCACAACAAGAGGAAGAATTTATGATAAATTTGTAAGTATTATCTATATTAAGGATGAAACCTTGAATGTTAGAAATATACCTAAACCTTCATAGAGAAAAAGGAGTAAAATATATTAACCATGCAGATTGATGCTCATAATTTAATTGAGCACAAGAGGGAAGATATTAAAGTATAAAAGGATATTTTATTAGAGATTTCACCAAGAAAAGCATCGATATGGAGGAAAGAGGAAGAATCATAGCATAATATGTAATAGATAAAATAGGCAACACCATAGCAATATAACTTGGATAGCATATATTTTACCTAACTACATAGACAAAGTTGAAGGAAGCACCATTCGAGGTAGTCTAGCATAGGTACCAACCTTGTTCAAGCAAAGAGAAATGAAGTGTCAACCCTAGAGTCATTTAGGTAATTCCTATAAAAGATGAAGTGGAAGAGATAGTTCCTCCAAGTGAAATAAATAAAGCATTAACAATTGGAGATTCAAGCATCATGGTTTGGAGAATCAAGCACCAACAACCAAAGAGCCAAGTGCCACACAAAGTCAAATAAAAAATGTTGAGTAGCTAGCAAGAAGAGGTTAAATAGCCAAGCTCATTATTTTAGAATCATGCACCGAGAGATGTGTTATGAAGGAGTACTAAAGCATCATAGTAATGAAACGTCTTTCAAAGGAGCATCAAATACCTAAGCCAAACATCCATAAAAGCTAATGTGCACCACAAAAGATAAAATGATAGACTTGAAAAATGTTCTTGGCAGTATAAATTTATGCATGAGTGCACACTCACATGTAAGCTATCCTAGATCAGAGGAGATAGTGAAATACCCAGAAGAACCCTTGTGAATTTGCAATGCCTAATTCACTTCGAGTAGCCATAGACAAAGAAATGTGGCATCTTATATTTTGACTAATATTTTTCTAATCTTGTTTCTTCCAAAGTTAATAAGGAGGAATATAGTTTAGTAAGTTTAATTATTGATATTTCTAAAGGTATAATAGGATAAATAAGGATACTAATAGAATATTAATACCTTAGATGCATCTTTAAAATTTTGAAGTAATAAGTAGAAGTTATCTTAATTGCTTCTTTAAGTTTTTGGAGTGATAAGTAGAAATAGAGTTTATTTATTTAAGTTTTTCAAAGATTTTTTAAATAAAGGGGTAAAAATTTATTGATAAAAACTCTGGATTACAAAGTACAACTGAGCTTCCAACCAGGACTCAAATAAACAGCCAAACAGGCTAAAACCACAAGACTAGAATGACACCTGAAAAAGACAACAAGAATAAACCATATTAAGTCTGTACATCCTTATGGATCAACTCCCACAGGCGTTGAGAGTCCCCAAATGGGAGACTCTCCCAATTATCGATACTCCAAGGATCCAGCAGCTTAGAAGCCCTTTTAGCCAAGTAATTAGCAACCACATTCCATTCCCTTGGAATGTGCACAATGGATATAAATTCAAACTCTTAACTCATTCTAAAAATCTGAACGGCTACAGATACCAACTACCAATTAACTTCCTCCACCCTTTTACTATTTAAAATATTAACCATAATTTGAGATTCAAACTCACAGATAATCCTATGCCAACCAAGAGAAAACCCCCTTCGCAAGGCCTCAAGAATTGCAAGAGCTTCCATAAAATTATTGGAGTGAACACCTTTATAAATGGAAAAGAAAAACTGACACCACTAGTAGAATCTCTCCCAACACCATCAATGCTAGCATGTCCAGGATTACCCCTGGATGATCCATCAGTATTAATTTTTAAAACTCCTCTATGGGGTGGCCTCCACCTACCATCTCTCCTAACCTTCTTGTTGAGCTGAGGAACCCTACTAGGGCTAGAAGAGTTCACACCATCCCCAAAGATACCAAGGGCTTGTTGTACCTTATCCTCCCTAGAATACAAAAGAGGGTCCACATCACATTTGCTATGGATGGTTTCCTGAACCATATACATGATCCTTTGCCAGATCTGTTGAACAGCTAAATAACTGCCCTAAAATATGCATCGATTTTGTTTGAGCCAAATTTTCTAGATGATGCAAGAAGGGCCCAAATTCCAAGCCACCCAAAGGAAGAGGGCCTTGGTCGCAGGTCTTCCCAGACTACTCCAAAACTCCACCAATACCAGCACATGAAAACATGGATGGTTCCATGTGCTCCACCAACGATGCAAAATTTCTCTAGCAAAGGAGCATTGGAAAAATAAATGAGAAGAGTCATCCTCATTCGTACTGCAAAGGACACAAAAAGAGGGACCCTAAAATCCCCTCTTCCTCACATTATCTCAAGTGAGGCATTTATTACGAACTACCAACTAGAAAAAGAAGTTACATTTTGACCAGGAAAATTTGTTCCACACCTTTTTCCACCAAATGACAGGAAGACTCCCATACTTTTGCTTATCAATAACCTGAAGAACCTGATAACCATAGGCTACCGAGTAGGTTCCCTTAGGATCAGGGTTGCAAGCTAGAATATCTTTACCCCTCAATGAATAAGAAGGCCTCCCCATAAGAATAAGAGCAAGCACCTCCCTATCCTTGTACAGTCCTCCCTGGGGCCACTCTTGTGGATCTTTCCACCTGTACATCTCCATATTTCCAAAATACTAGATTTTTTTAAAGTCCTCCACATGAGACCAACCTACTTCCAAGAAAAAATTCTTAGGGAATGTAACCTAGGATGTTGATTCAAGATATGAGGGTGGCAATCCCAAGAATCCTCCCAAAAAAGGGCATTTGATCCCTAATTGCAAATCCAAAACAAACCCTCCTTGTTTAAATTATCTCCTCTTTTCAAAGTGTCCTAGATAACTAAACCTTTCCCAACCAAGCCGACTCTAGGGATTTTAGCCTCAGAAATACCTCTCAAGTATTTACAAGATAATATTTTAGCCCAAATCTAATCTTGAGAGGTACACCATCTCCAGTAAAGTTTTACAGCCAAAGCCTACCCAAAAGAGTTGTTTGTCGCAACCCAAGGCCTATCTCTTGCACCGACCTACATATAGAATCCCACCTAACCAAACTGTATTTAAATTGATCAATTTTTCTAGACCATAAAAACTATCTTGACAAAGCATCCATGTCCTTGATGAAGTGAGAGGGAGCTATTTGTATAAAACATCTATAAATGGGTAAAGCTTTAACAACAGATTTTAAAAGCAACACTCTACCTATATGGATAGCCATCTGAAAGTTTAGTGATTCACCTTCCTTCTAAACTTATCAAGCATAGATTGCTAAGAAGATCTAGGTAGAGGATGAGATGAAATTGGAATACCAAGATAAATGAAGGGGGGAGTCCCAACCTAGAATCTTAGAATGTGAGCAATATTAGCTTGAATAAGAGGAGGGGTATTGAAGAAGAAAATAGAATACTTGTCCTCGTTAATAAATTGTCCAGAAGCACTAAGATATATGTCAAGAGACTGTCTAATATTTCCAACTTCCCTGATAGTGGAAACTCCCAATAAAGTAGTATCATCAAAAAATTGAAGGTGGGAAAGAGGTGGCAAACTACTATCCCACTTCCACCCCTGAATGAGACCCTTCATGACTTGATACTTGAGAAATCTTCCCAACCCTTCCACCATAATGATAAACAAATAAGGATATAAATGATGTCCTTACCTCAATCCCCTTGAGGCCTCAAATAGCTCTAATGGATCATTATTAACAAGAACATAGAATGAGGAAGAAGAAACACAACTCATCACCCATATAATCCATTCCTCCTCAAATCCAAAATTAGCAAGAACTTTCTGAATAAAGGACCATCTAACCCGATCATAGGCTTTGGCCATGTCCAGCTTAATGAAAATAGTTTCCTCCTTAGAATTTTCCATCGAGTGAATAGATTCTGTAGCAATAACAACCCCATCCAAGATTTGTCAACCAGCAAAAAACCCTCCTTGCTCCTCAGAGATGATTTTGCTCAACCATATATTTAGCCTCTTAGCAATAATTTTTGTGATGATCTTATACACAACAATGCAGAGAGTAATAGGCCTGAACATATCCAAGGAATTTGCTCCCTCTTTTTTGGGTATAAGCACCACAAAGGTAGCATTTGAGGCCCGTAGCATCTGTTTGTTCTTTTGGGACTCATGGGCCACCTCCAAAAGATCAAATTTGATTAAATCCAAAAACTCTTGATAAAAATCAATCGAGAAACCATTTGGGCCTGGGGATTTTCCTTTTTCATCTTGAATAAAATATTTTCCAACTCCTCAAGCGATAATGGACCCATCAAGTGCTCATTCATCTTTCTAGAAAAAATCATTGGAATACAATTTAGAATAAGCTTTTCATTCTCATCATCTGATAGGGAGTCCTCATTGAAGAGAGGAAAAATACCTCTTAGTCTCTTCTAAAATATCCCTAAAAGAAGAGAGCAGGGCACCCTAAGAACTCACAAGAGAGGTAATTAGGTTACCATTACGATGAGCCTTAACTGATTTATAAAAGAAGGTTGTGTTCCTATCCCCTTCTTGAAGCCAATCTACTCGAGCTTTTTGTTTCCAAAAAATTCCTTCCTTCAATTCCCATTCAGCAAGGTCTTTCACAGCCTCAGATTCCTCAACAAGAAGCTCCTTGGTGAATCCCTGATCTCTAATATTCCTTGAATCTTCTTCCATCCCCCAAAGAGCTGCCAGCTTAGCCAAGGAAAGGTTCCCAAAATTTAGTCTATTCCATCTCTTCAATTTATGTTTTACAAATTGTAGTCGCTTCATAAAGGAATACATAGTGGTGCCATGAGGAGGTTTGCTAGTGGTCCACCAGCCTTGCATGAAATCATGAAGCTTAGGATCACGAAGCCACATAAGTTGAAACTTAAAGGAGGGATTCTTTTTAGCCCTAACTCCAAAGTAGATAGTTTGATATGCCAATGATCAGACCCACTACCCTCCAGAATCATAGAACTAGCACCTCTATTATTACCCATCCAATAACTGGATATCAAAAACCTATCCAGTATCTCTGAGATGGAAGCTTCCCCACACCTTCTATTATGCCAAGTAAATTCCCATTATCTGGATTGATGTCAACCAAGTTTAGGTCTTGGATATGAGCAATAAAGATAGAATAAAAAGGCTCAAGACGGTCCACCCCACCACGTTTCTCCTCTATACAAGTGATAGAGTTGAAGTCTCCAGCCAAAATCCATGGGTACAGAGGAACCAAACTTCTCACAAAGAAAATGTGCTTCCACAAATTCACTTTAACATTGTAATAAATAGGAGCATACACATTTTTAAGTAGGATTATTTCACCAGATTCATTATCATGCCCGACCATTGAAATAGACCATCTGCTAGAAATCCAAGTAAGAGGGGATATCTTAACCGGATTCCATAAATAAGCGATGCCACTAGCATATCCACATGCACCAACACACTGGTATTTCCCCCTTATCCACAACTTAGGAGCAATATTGAACATACTATCAATATCCAATTTAGTCTCCTGAATGAAATCCACATCCGAAGAATGCACACGAACCAAATCATGAAATTTTTGTCTAGGGATGCTATTCAACCCCCTTACATTCCATTAGAGGATAATCATTTTTAGGGGTTATAAGAATGGGATTCCAATTTTCTTACCAAGCCTAAATCCACCAAAGTCTCCCCCATTAACTTAATTTTATCCTGGTCCTTCTTTCGACCCACCTTCATATTCTTATCTAAAAAAACTTTTTTTAATTATTTTTTGCTGTAATCCCAACACCGTATGAGTTTTGCAGTCCAAGGATGATTGCATCAATGCCTGAGTAGGAGAGGGCATAACTAAATCTATAACACTTTCTAAAATAGTTTCCCTTATAGGGCTAGACCCAACCATGTCCCCTATATTCAGATCCAAAGCCCTTTGTTCTTTATTTAAACCCCCTAGATCTGATTCCTTAAGTTTCCTCTTAAGAAGAGACATCTGATTCGGCCTTGTTATATTTGCATCAGGTAGAAACATTTTAGGTATCTCCATGCACTAATAAATATCATCTAATATTTAAAAATGGTTGAGTAGAGCATTTGGCTAGCTATCCTTAAGGTCTTTATTTGCCCTTCGTCCTCTATTTTGCGCTTTTACCAGAGCAAAACCTTCCTTATCCCATTTTCCTTCCTTTATCAAGGCTTTTCATTTATCCAAACTTTGTCTAGACCGAGAGGGCCCATGATTTGAAACCATAGGTAAGACAAACTTAGGGTATTTTCTTAGCAGGTGGCCATATTCATGGTAAATCCAGCAACAAAATGGAAGAGCTTCATAGTCAAGTTTTTGAACCCATGTAGTTTATCCAAATTGTATTTCAATAGAATATATAATAGGATAATTTAAGTCAATTTCAACACAAATACGAGCAACAAATATTACCTTTTTATCCATTGTCTTTTGTGACGGTCCAATCAGCTTCCCAAGCAGAAGGGCAATCTTATGCAAGATATCAGTTCTCCAAAATTCCAATGAAATCCATGGAAGCCACACCCATACTGGAACCCGCAATGGTCTCTCCTCTGATGGGTTGAAACCCACATTCCAGGGTTTAAGAAATAGTCCCACTTGGTTATAGAAATAAGGACCCCCTTCAAATGCTTTGTCACGGTCTGCAATACAAGATAAAACCACCATAAAATAGGTGTTCGCACTCAGCATCACCTCCACATCACCTTCAGGATTCCAAGTCTTCCTGACCCAAGCCTCCACAAAGGGGAGAGAAATTTGGATGCCCAAAAAATTGCCAATAATGGCATGTTTGGTTAGATACTCCACATATTTCGCCATCGAGTCTGGTTGAACCACTAGAACTGGCCTGAATTCACATCGTTCTAAACATCCATTGTTCTTTAACAAGTGGTTCTCGACATGCACTGGAAAATCTTGTTCCTTCCAGTCATTTTTAGATGAAAAAATATCATGAGCATGCACTCTCTATGCAGGACCCGATGCCATCACGTTATTCCTCCAATTTTTTAGACCTCCTCTGGAAGTTGTTGCCATCCTCGCAGAGCAGTTTTTCTTCATCAAACCCTAGTAGAGTAGTTTTTCCTCATCAAACCCTAGTAGAGCTCCAAATTCTATTCTCTTCTATTACCTAAATCATCAACATTAGTTCTTCCTTCAAAAGTAGGATTATCCATGATGTTCTACCTTACTCTAAGTTTTTCAAAGTTATTTGAAAGATTTAATTTTTATATTTTTGAAAGTTAAAGTTAATAGAATATTTGCAAAATTATTTTGGAGAGATAAGGAAGTCTACTTCAAACTTAGGAACATTAATTTTACAAAAATTCTTTCTTTCTAGTTTCTAATAAATTAGGGAGACATAAGGAATTCAACATCATAGTTTTTTTTTCAAAAACAAAAACTTGAAAAATTATTCAAAAACTAGGGAGACATAAGGTAGTCTACATCAAATATATTCTTAACATTGTTTTTGCATATCATGGAAGAAATTGTTAAGAATGCATCTTATGAGGATAGTGAAGACATGTTGCATACACTTAAGTCTTATTCTCAAGAACTAAATGAAGAGAAGAAAGCACCAAAATGGCTTAGAAATACAATTGAGGACATAATAAAATTTTATAATAATCAAGTAGACATAACATTGAATTTTGTTATCATAGAGCCAACTTAAAAAATAAAGTTGTCTAGAAATGTTAAAAATATTCATCATCTACAACATATATACAAAGAAAATAAATATAGAATAGTTTCAATTGTACACAAGTGGTTATATTGTTTTATCAAGAAAATAGATGAACTTGAAATTTCAAAAGATATTAACAAAGAGATGAAGATAGCTTCAAGATGTGCTTATTGCAATAGGACTGGATATGAAAAAGAAAACTATTGAATCTTCATCCATGTAAATATTGTGGAGGAAAATCTCACTCATCTATTTTCTGATACCATAAAGACAAGTACTACATAAGAATTGAAAAATTATTATTCACGATAGATTGTCTTTTTCAAGTTCTCATTTCTGAAGCATTTACTAACAATTAATGTAAGGATGAAATTTCTAAATAATAGGAAGGAAATTCATAAGATAACCAAAGAAAATAAAATTGATTAATTATGATCCAATTTGACTTGTAATATAATGAGATATCTTGTTCAACAAGGCTAATTACAAAGGCTCAAGGACTAATATTATATCAAAGATACTGGGTAAAACCAAATTCAAGATGATGAAAATGAGAGGATAAATATAAGTTGCACTACAAAGCCATCTACAAATTACAAAAGAGAAAAATGAAGTCAATGAAGAAGAAGAACCAGGCCAAGATAAAATTCACATGAAGGATGAAGACTATATTGAAGACTAAAGTCGTCAATAATAAAATAATATAATAGAGGAGGGTGTTATAAAATATTACATTATTTTGTACATGCCAATGTACCACCTTGGTGCATTATTGTAAATATTATATTAGGGTTGTGTCCTAGATTAGAGTGTGAGTTAATATTTCATGTAATGTAATAATGTGTAGGAAATGCACAAGTGTCATGTAAATATGTGTGCAAGTGTTATGAGTGTAAATGTACATAGTTTCCAATATGTAAGTGTGCACATGTGTCCTTAGATTAGAAATATTTATGTGAAGAGTCAAGCCCAAGTGTGCATACAATATAGTGTCATGTGTATGCACGTGTTAAGTAGAGAAGCCAAGAGTCATAAGGATTGATATATGGAAAGGAAGAGTCATGGTAACCAAAGAGTCATCCTAGAAAGGGTATATATTACTCCATAGAGGATATCAAATCATATCATCTTATATCATATTATATCATAGTCTACATTATCTACAAAGAGAGTTTCTATGAGATATTGTAATAGAAAAATGAGTAATACAAGTTTACATACATTTGAGAAAGTAGTATTGCAAGTGTTGTTATATTGATATTTCAGGCTTTACAGTCATATTTAAGCATTTTTGATATATTCTTAAGCCTTGATAATACATATTATTTGTCTCATTTAATTTTTTTGCAATATCATTATTGGATCCATTATATTGCAACTTCATTACATTAGATCTTGTGATTATTTTCCTGTCGCGATTTATATTAAGTATTATAGCATCAAAAGCTAACATTATTTGTGGATGATAATGTTAGGACATTGCATGAGTTATTTAATTATATCTATAGATTTTATAGTTCTTATCTTAGTTGTAGGTTTGTTAGTATTTTACATAGTAGGAATGTTTTAGGCATGTGCAGGTTGTAGTAAGCAAGAAGACTATAGGCAAGTTACACTCAATTGTAGGTCATACAACAAACAAACCATAAAGAAAAAATAGATAGGTGCATTTCCAAATTTGGAGTAAATTATTGCTTATTGGGATTGTGACCTTGTATGAATGATTACCATGCAAGTCACTACCATACATAGGATTGAGGATTTGTTAGTGGAAGTCTTGTGTTGTGTCATACAAGATACTATGTTGTATGGAAGACTATACCATATAACAAATTAAATTGTATAAGGATTGAATTTTACAATGACTATGTCATACATTTAAGACCATACCATCTCATATCATGAGGTTGTATGAATGTGATGATAGTATTATGACTAAAGTTTTGATTAGTTTTTAAAACTTATATTTTGTCATTCCATTATTGGGATCTCGCCACTCATGATACATTTTGTATCATTGTCATTGTTAGAGTGATGAGAATCAAGTAAGGATTAGTACACATGAAGAAAAAATGTGGATAATAGATGCATTACTACAATGATATTAAAGATGAGTTTGTAGAGAGGATCGACTATCCATGAGGAGAAACACAAAGATCTCTCAAACAATGTACACAACTAATCAAGCATTGTAGTTGCAAGAAATAAAATAACCAATACTAGAATGAGTTTGAAGTCTATAAGAGAGGAAAATGAAATATGGTAAATATTATTGTTAACAATGAAGGACAAAGTGTCTCAATTAGCTAAGAAAATCTTTCATGTAAGTGAAGACACCAACATTGAGTGTGCATAAATAAATGAAGAGTGGATGGTATCAACCAAGCAAGTAGGAAAGAGTTTGTTAAGGAGTGTAAAGGATGGGATTTAGGCACTATGGAAACCACACATTAGTATTTGGATGAGTATACTAGATCCATAGTTTTAAGGATCTTATTGAGAATGGATGTCCAAAAAACATAGCAACTTTAGGGATTATGTTTAGCTTCCAAATGCTTTTAAGCTTAGGTTTCTCTAAAGTTATTTTGCCCAAGACTCTATATCAATCCTTCACTAAGTACTAGCCTTGCTAGTTTCTTCCCCAAATTATCTGATCCTCCTCTAACCCTCTACCTAAATAATAACTCCTTAATAGGTTTTACAAATATTTACCCCTCGAGCCTTGCATATCTTCTTGCATAATTTTTCACTCTTGAAAATAACCCACCCTATGAATGTAACCATTAATTTTCTTACCATAGGTTATAGTTAAATGTTATTTAATATCTTTGAACTTTTTGTAGTTTTCTAAAGGCTCCTCTTTAATCCAAGGGTCTTTCCAAAATTCAATTTTATCTCCCCTGCCTTCTCTCCATTTTAGATCTTGCCATAGAACTTTCCTGCTTTTGATTATATTTTTCCAAAAAAAAGACCCACGTGGAGGATTAGAACAACTGATAAAGTGGTTTCTTCCCTCCAAGTGTTTTTTTTGTATAATTCTAGACCATTTTCCTGAACCTCCAGTGTAAAGCCTCCAACCATGTTTAGCTATAAGGGCTCTATTTAGGTCTCTCAACTTCCTCAAACCAAGACCCCTATTTTGTAAAGGTTGGCAACAGGTATCACAGGCTACTAGATGTATACATTTTTTGCATTCAGTGCCATCCTATAAAAAAAAAATTGTAGTCTTTCTAAAGTCTCTTCCACTTTTCTTGACATCCTTAGGAAAGACATGAAATAAATAGGGAGGCTTTGAAGTGTGTGTTTTATGAGTTGTACTTTCCCCGCAGAGGATAACAAAGATCCCTTCCAACCTTGAAGTTTCCTATTAAATTTATCAATAATTGGATTCCAAAGTTCATATTTCATCTTGCCTATAAAAAAAGGTAAACCAAGATAAGTGATAGGGAAATTTTCCTCCTTACAGCCCAACACTTTAACTATTTTATCTCTTATACTCTCCTCCATGTTTAAAAACATAATCCTACTTTTTTCATAATTTATCTTTTGGCCTGTAGCTTTTTCATAAGAATCAAGGAATTTTTTAAACTCTAAATCTTCTTTCTTTGTAGCTTCCCTAAGCAATAAAGTATCATCCACAAATTGTTGATGATATAAAGCTTCACCAATGGATGAATGTTTTAGGACTTTGATAGTACCATCCTTTCTTTTTCTTTCCAAAGTTCTTCCTAGGGCATATACCATAATGATAAAGAGATATGGATACAACAGATCTCCCTTCCTGATTCCTCTGCTAGAAGGAAAGAACCCAGTAGATTGTCCATTAATCAAGATTGAAAATTAGGGGTTAGACATACACATACCAATCCATGCCCTCCATTTTTCACTGAAATCCATTCGCTCCATTATTTTATCTAAGAAATACCATGAAACCCTATCATAGGCTTTGTTCATGTTGAGCTTAAGGAACATGCCTGAACCTTTCCTCATTTGAAGAGAGTGTTTTTCATAAATGACAATGATGATTTTAGTAATTTGCTTACCGACCACATAACCTTCTCGATCTTCATTAATGATTTAAGGGATGATGTTTTTCAACCGATTGGCCAAAATTTTAGTAAAAATTTTGTAAGTTGTATTACATAGGCTGATTGGTCTAAAGTCCTGTAATTTATCTACCTCATATTTCTTTGTAATTAGAGCAAGGAAGGCATTATTCCATTCTTTCAGCAACGTACCAAATTCTTGGGTTTCTTGGATTGCATTGACTACATCTTCTCCAACAATATCCCAATGATGTTGAAAAAATTGGTGGAAAACCATCTGGTCCCAAAGCCTTGGATGCTCCCATAGAGAAAAAATCTCTTTTAACTTCATCCTTAGAGATTACCTTGCAAAGATATTCATTCAAGCTATCATTAACTCCTTTGGGAACATTGTTAATGATGCTTTATATTTCCATGTTGCACTCTATTTTTTCTTTGCTAAGAAGGTTTTGAAAGAAAGTAATGGTCAAATTTTTAATATCATTAAAATCCTCATACTTTCTTCCATCTTCCCCCATAAGGTAGAGGATTTTATTGTTGTTCCTATGTCTCATAGTAAAAACATGGAAGAATATAGTGTTTCTATCACCTTCCTTATCCATAAAACTCTTGATTTCTATTTCCAATAAATTTCCTCTTGGGCAATGGTATTATGATACTTCGTGAGGATTTGTTTTTCCTTTTCATGCCACTCTAGTTTTCTACCTTCCCTATCCATTGTTTTCTCTATATATTGGATATCCTTTTTAAGCTGTTGTTTTCTTAAATTGATGTTACCAAAAACCTCTTTATTCCAAATTTTGATTCGATACTTGATGTTCTTTAATTTTTGGGTAACTCTATACATTGTTGATCCTTGAACCTCCTCCTACCACCAAGATTGAATTTTATTTGTAATTTTTGGGTGCATATTCCACATGATCTCATACCTAAAGGGTTCTCCTCCCTACTTCCCCTCCTTTTCCATATCCAACAAGAGGGTATTGTGATCTGATCCTATTCTGGGTATACATGTCAGTCTATGAATACTATTTATACTTAGCCAACTGTTAGAAATGAAAACTCTATCCAAGAACCTTTGAATGTAATTATCTCCCATCCTTATATTTGTCCACGTAAAATTACCTTTTTTTTTAAATAAAGAGGTAAAAATTTATTAATAAAAATTTTAGATCACAGAGTACAATTGAGCTTCCAACCAGGACTCAAATATACAGCCAAACAGGCTAAAACCACTAGACTAGAATGACACCCAAAAAATACAAGAATAAACCACATTAATTATGTACATCCTTGTGGATCAACTCCCACAGGAATTGAGAGTCCCCATATGGGAGACTCCCAATTATCGATACTCTAAGGATCCAACAACTCAAAATCCCTTTTGTCTAGGTAATCAGCAACCACATTCCATTTCCTTGGAATGTGCACAAAGGATATAAATTCGAACTCTTCACTCATTTTGAGAATCTGAACAGCTATACAGGCCAATTGCCAATTAACTTCCTCCACCCTTTTACTATTTAAAATATTAACCACAATTTGAGAGTCAAGCTCACAGATAATCCTATGCCATCCAAGAGAAAACCCCATCTGCAAGGCCTCAAGAATTACAAGAGCTTCCATAAAATTGTTGGAGTGAACACATTTATAAATGGAAAAGAAAAAACTGACACCACCAGTAGAATCTCTCCCAACACCACCAATGCCAGCATGTCCAGGATTACCCGTGGATGATCCATAAGTATTAACTTTTAAAACTCCTCTAGGGGGTGGCCTCCACCTACCATCTCTCCTAACCTTCTTGCTAAGTTGAGGAACCCTACTAGGGATAGAATATTTCACACCATCCCAAATAGACCAAGGGTTTTTTGTACCTTCTCCTCCCTATAATCCAAAATAGGGTCCACATCACATTTGCTATGGATGGTTTCCTAAACCATATACAAGATCCTTTGCCAGATCTGTTGAACAACCAAATAATTGCCTTGAAATATGTGTCGGTTCTGTTCGATCCAAATTTTCTAGATGATGCAAGAAGGGCCAAAATTCCAAGCCACCCGAAGTAAGGGGGTCTTGGACATAGGTCTGCCCAGACTAATCCAAAACTCCAACAAGACCAGCACATGAAAACATGGATGGTTCCAGGCGCTCCACCAATGGTGCCAAATGTCTCTGGCAAAGGAGCATTGGAAAAATAAATGAGAATAGTCATCCTCATTCTTACTACAAAGGACACAAAAAATATGGACCCTAAAATCCCCTCTTCCTCACATTATCCCAAGTGAGGCATTTATTACGAGCTACCAACAAGAGAAAGAAGTGACATTTTGGCCAGGCAAATTTGTTCCACACACTTTTCCACAAAGTGACAGGAATACTCCCATACTTTTGCTTATCAAGAACCTGATAACCATAGGCTACCGAGTAGGTTCCCTTAGGATCAGGGTTCCAAGCCAGAATATCTTTACCCCTCAATGAAGAATAAGGCCTACCCATAAGAATAAGAGCAAGCACCTCTCTATCCTTGTACAGTCCCCCCTGGGGCCATTCTTGCGGATCTTTCCACATGTACATCTCCATACACGTAAAATTACCTTTACACATATCCAGGTCAATCAATTTATTATTTTGAATAAAATCATTAAAATCTTGCATGCCTTAAGTGATGTTAATCCTCCCTCCACTTTTGTCCTCTATTATTAAGACTGTATTGAAGTCACCTAAAACCATCAAATGCAAATTAATGAAAAAACTCCTCTGAAAAGACAACTTATTCCACAGATGGAATCTCTCACGATCATCATTTTGAGAATAAACCCCTATCATTACCCAATAGAAAGTTTTTTTGTTATTCAATTTGACTTTGTAGAATCTCTCTTCTTGATCAATTAAAGTGCCCTTAAAATTCATTATGTACCAAAAGATGCAAATACCTCCAGAAGTACCTTGTGTTGGGCTTATGATCCATTCAGAATTCGGCCAGACCTCTTTCTGAATAATGTCAAGTTTTTTTGTGTTAATTTTAGATTCTTGAAGATAAACAATATCAGGTTTTACTTCAACGAGTAGTTATCTAAAAATTATTCTTTTCCCAGGGGAATTTAGCCCCCACACATTCCAAGAAAGGATTTTCATTTTTTGGTTTTGTTTTATGGTCTTTTACCCTTAACCACACATGCTTCATTTGGATCTAATTATTGTCCCCTGTTCTCTGGTACTTTTTGTTCTTCTTGTTTGGGGGTATTCCTTGCTTTCTTTTCCCATATTTACCTATATTATTTGTATTTTTTGTATGTTTTCTAGGAGGATCATTCTCTCATATTTCATTACATCCTATCAAAGATTCTTCTGTTGTTGATTGAGTTGTTTTACCCAACTCTAGTATTTTATTGAATCTTGTTTGCATACTCTCCTTAGATAGCTTTGAGTTTTCTATTATGCTTAGATCCTTATGTTCCTCAATTTTTTTAGTTTCATTCTTTGAAATTAAAACTTGATCTAATCAGTCCATCCCTCTATTTTTTTGAATTTTTAATAATAGTAATTTAATTATTTTAAATGAAAAAGGAACTTCATTTATAAATAATAGTTCAGTTATTTTTTTAAATGGTAAAAGAACTTCATTTTTCCTAAAATGGTAGTTTAATGGTAAAATAATACCATTATAAACAAAGGTTGTTTTAATTTAAATAATAACAAATATTCATTGATAAATGATAGATGGTTTTTATTAAGTGGTAATCGAATTCCATGTTAAATCAATTAGATATTTGCCATTATGAGAACTCTTCTAAAGGTATGTTTGAGTTGATGGGTGCCTACCAACATTGAAAATAGAGAGAGATCCATTCATGCCAAGGCTTATCAAGATCTAATAATATATAGATATTATCCAAAGTCGATCACCATGTGAAAGTAGCTGAGAGAGGAGTTATAATAGGTGGTGAAGTTGTAGGAACATGGGGAGTTGCACAGAAGAGGCAAGGGGGAATGAAATATAGAGGATGAAGGAGAAATAACAAATAATGATGACTAGATGAGAGAAGTATTTGGAAAACACCAAATCAAATCAAAACATTTGAATCAACCACATAAGGAGGTAGCCAACATGCCAGGTTGAATTATGATAGATATCTTTACCTTAAAATTTTGGTTGTTCGTTCTTGCTTATTGGTTTTCACTAGTTATCTCCTAGTTATGTTGTGCTCGTTTGAGATCTCTTCTTTAGTTAAAACATTCACCATAAATATGTGTGAGTTGCTCTCTATTGGTAGTGTTGATTGTAACAATGATACCGTTGAAGAACATGTGCTTATACTGAGAGAGGGGTGAATAGTATAAGAAAACACTTTTTACTTTTTAATCCATATGATACCATCAGCAATATTAAAACAATAAACATCACACAAAGAATCACACACATGAGAGACATGATTTAACATGGTTCACCCAATGTGGGCTACTCCACGGAGAAAATATTCCTTATAAACTTTTCTCAAATAAATTTTCTTGGGAATCATTTCCCTATTATAATTTTTATGGACATCTGTCCAAAGGAGACACTAATCCCCTAATCAAGTTCGTGTATCTTTATCCATAGAAGAACTCCTTTCTCATCTGCTCTAGTTGGTGATCTTCTAGAAGAATTATTGCCCCCATTGTACTGGCTAATGGATATCTATCCACTGAAGACTCCTATTGTCACTATCCTGGCTAATGGATCTCTATCCACTGGATACTGTCATCCTCTATACTCTGCCACCTCTAAAGATCTTTCTCAAATCTGCACTAAAGACAGTCCTTAAATATAGTACAAATCTACTCAATCTCTATCTCTAATCTAGCACAAATATATCCTCAAATTTACACCAAAATCTATCCTCAAATCTATCCTTAAATCTGTATTGTAAGCTTCCATGAAAGCTCACACCAATATGTCCACAAGTCCTCTTAAATACTTGCCTCAAATATGCTCAACAAGTCCTCACTAGAACTTGTCTAATCTACTCTCAATCTCTATCCTCAAATTTGTATTGTAATCTTCCACAAAAGCTCACACAAATCTATCCACAAGTCTTCTCTAAGACTTGCCTTAAATTTTCTCAACAAGTCCTCACTAGAACTTGTTGTTTGATGTAGAAGTGCTCTTCAAAACCTATCTCAATCACAATTTTCTTTGAAACTACCATAAGGCCTCAGTGGGTTTCGAATGTAAAACATGCTCTTCACCGAGCGTCTTACCAAGGCATTAGCCCACCACATGGGCTAGGTGTTCCCATGGGAAAGGGAAGGTGCAAGTCTCCCTTTATCCCTATGTTGGGTTCTGCAAGAAAAATGAATGCCCTCTCTTCTTTGCCAAAAATGAATCTGAGGGTATTTGAACCTGCACGCCTAAATTGTCATACACCTTAGCACTTCCATCGATGCAAATTATGCTTCCAGAACCTTTGGTGCTAAATTTTTTTGCTCCCCTCGATTTATCCCTTCACCACCAGAGATCCTTTCAAAAATGTGAGAAGTATTTTCCCTTTTGTGCACGAATTTAATGGAGCATAGGATATTCGATCATTAGCATTAGAATCTAAGGCAAAGAACTTTGCCACCATATATACACAATGTTCCATGCCATATGACATCGACACTCAAATCGAATTTTCTATTCGATTTTTTACTTAGCCTTATAACCTTTTTTAGGGTTTATTTAAATTAATAAAAATTAATTTATAATTAAATTAAATAACTTTGAAGTTAATTAAATTAATTAATAAATTAATTTATAATAAAAGTAAATTCATTAATTTATAATTAATTTAAATTCCCTTTTTAATATTATAATATTATTTGCTTGGGCCTCTTCTATTCTCTTTGGACCATATTTGACTGCATGAAACCAGTTTTGACCACCTGAAGGCAGATTCTTCTTTTTGCACGGATTGTGGAACTATTTCCTTTTGCACTGCTTATTGAAATTGACCTTCAACATCAATGACCATTCATTCTTGACATCAATGATAACTCATCTACTCAAAATATCCAAAAATCTTCCCCTTTGTCATTGATGGCAACCCAATTATATTTTCAATTTCCTTAACCTATTTTTGTTCTACTCCTACTGGTAAACTGGTCCCCCTGACTCAATACTCTCTTCTTAAATCAAATATCTCCCCCTTACTCAAATATCTCCCCCTTTGACATCAATGGCAAAGGGTCGCCTTTGGGACTCTGGGCTAATAATGAGTCTCTTAGCTTAGCCCCTCCCCCACCTTCTCTTGAGGTGGTAAATTTTGGGGTGGGAATATTACTCTCAGTTTTCCTCGAAGATACTCAAAGGTTTCCTTCGAAAGTGGCTTAGAGAAAATATTTGATATATGCTCCTTTGTAGTAATATATGCCAACCTAACTTGTTTATCTTTCACTTGTTCTCTCAAAAAATGATACTTGATTGGAAAGTGCTTTGTCCTGAAGTGCATCACTGTATTCTTAGAAATACTTATATCACTTGTATTATCACATAATATGGGAATAATATGATCATGTTTTATCTTGAAGTATTCTAGAGTTTGCTTCATCCATAATACCTGTGTACAACTGGCTACTACTGCAATATACTCTACTTCTATTGTAGATAAAGATACTGATGCATGCTTCTTACTCAGCCAAGAGACTAAATAGTATCCAAGAAAGAATACTCCTCCACTTGTGCTTTTTATGTCATAAATACTACCCGCCCAATCTACATTTGTATACGTTGTGACTGTAAAACTATCAATTTTGGGATACCAAATCTCAAAATCCATAGTTCATTTTAGATACTTGAGAATTTTCTTTACTACTGCCACATGTGTTTCCTTAGGTGTTGCCTAAAACCTTGCCAATAATCCCAGTGACTACACTATGTCTGGTATTGTAGTTGTAACATACAACAAGATGTCAATCATAGATCTGTATAATCTATGATATCCCTCTAGATATTCATCATTATTACTTAACTTACATCCTGTAACCATGGGGGTACTTACTAGTTTGCAATATTCTAACTTGAATTTCTTTAGCATATCTTTTATATACTTGGTTTGTGAAAGAAATACTCCTTTATATGATTGTGAAATCTAAAGTCCAAGAAAGAAGGATAACTCACCAAGCATAGACATATCAAATTCATTATGCATGTTCTTTGCAAATTCTTTACACATATTATCATTGTTTCCCCCAAAATGATATCATCAACATAAACAACCACAATTAGTAGATTATTCGCTTCCTTTTTTATGTATAAGTTTTTGTCCGCTATTCCTTTTCTGAATCCATGTTCCTGAATATACTTATCCAATATTGAGTACCATGCTCTAGAAGACTATTTTAGACCATACAGTGCCTTTTTCAATCTGCATATATGATCTGGTTTATCTGTTAATATGATTTCCTTTGGATTTTCAAGATAGACTTCTTCTAGAACACCATTTAGAAATGTTGACTTAACATCCATTTGATATACCTTAAAGTTTTTAAAACTTGAGAAGGCTAAAAATATTCTTATGGCATCAAGTCGTGCAACTGGAGCAATTGTCTCATCAAAGTCAATTCCCTCTACATGTGCATAACCTTTGCATACTAACCTTGCTTTATTTTTTACTACCTATCTATCTTCATTTAACTTATTTCTGAATACCGATTTTGTACCAATCACATTTTTGTCATTTGGTCATGGAACAAGTTCCCAAGTATTTCTTTTCTCTATTTGATCTAATTCCTCATCCATTACCTTAATCCATAACTCATCTTCACTTGCCTGCTTGAAGTCCTTTGGCTCAATCTTAGATAGAAAAGCAAAATTTGCTTGTTGAGATGGTATTATTATCCTTCTCCTTGTTTTTCTTTCATCTGTATTCCCAATTATTAGATCTCTTGAATGATGCTTATGTACATACCTAGATGGAGTTTTAGGAAGAAGTCTTTGTGTTTCTTCTTCTTCTTCATTTGATTCCTCATGAAACTCTTCTTGACAACTTTCATCTTCCTGATACACAATTTGTTGAACCGGTTCTCTTGAATCTATCTCTTATCAACTATCACATTTATACTTTCTACAATAGTGTGTTCTCTTGTTGAAGCTTATTTAAGCTTTGCTCTTAGTGGAATAACCAAGAAAAATTCCTTCATCACATCTTGGATCAAACTTGCCTAATTTTTGCTCTTCTCACATTATGTAGCACTTGCTTCCAAAAACCTTGAAGTGTTTTATAGTGGTCGGTCTTCCTTTCCAAAGCTCATATGGAGTCTTGTGATGGTTTACCCTCATTTGAGCCCTAGTGATTATATATACTGATGTGTTGACTGCTTCCCTCAAAAATCCATCTAAAATTTTGGACTCGTTTAACATAGCTCTAGCTATATTATCAATAGTCCTACTTTTCCTCTCAACTACATTTTTTTGAGGAGTTCTTGTAGTTGAGTATTCTCTTTTGATTCCATGTTGTTCACAAAAATATACAAATTCATTTGAGGTAAAGTATCCTCCTCTGTCAGATCTCAAATACTTAATCCTCTTGTCAGTTTCATTTTCAACTCGTTCTTTAAATAATTTGAATTTTCCAAATGCTTCTAACTTATCTTTCAGGAAAGCTACCCAAACCATTCTGGAATAACCATCTATAAAAAATATGAAGTAACTCTCACCTGGAATACTCTATGTTCTGGTAGGACCACATAGATCAGTATGTTTTAGACTTAATGGCTCGGATGACATATATCCCTTTGTTTTAAAGCTTGTTCTAGTTTGCTTTCCATGTTGACAAGGTGCATAGATTATGCTCTATGGACTTTTTAGCTTGGGTAAATCTTTGACAACCTGCTTTTATTACTTATGTTGACTATATTGTCAAATTTCAAGTGATCCACTCTTCTATGCCACAACCAACTCTCATCTTCTTTTTATAGAAAGCACTTTTCCCTTTTGATCCCATTGAGCATATATAGATTGTTTGGAGTTCTTCTTGCATTTGCAATGACTTTTCCAGTTTTTGATTTTCTTATCTCACATCTATCTGGGTGAAATGTAACTATATGACCTTGATCACAAAGTTGACTTACACTTAGCATATTATGTTTTAACCCTTTGAAATACAATACATTTTTTGTTCTTTTTTTCCCATTATCTAAACTCAAGGTTCATCTTCTACCAATTCTTGTCGATCTATTATCACCAAAACTTACTGATCCTCTATTGGTTTCTTTGAGTTCAATAAATTTGTCTTTGTATCCTATCATGTGTCTAGATCAACCACTATCAAGATACCATTGTTCTTCTTTATCCTGATCATGAAGGGTTTTTTGAACTAACATTGATCTATCCTTTTCATTCCCCTTTTTCTCTTTCCTAGTTGTTTTTCTTTTACTAGACTTAGGAAGTATTATTTTACACAATATAGCCTTGTACCCAAAGTTATTGAACTTGTAACATACAATTTCATTATCCATAAGAGGTGCAAAAGAATTGAAATTTCTATTGACATCATTTTTCTCATAACCAATGCATTGTACAACTCTATGACCATATTTGTTACAAGAAAAAGAATAGCCATGGAAGAAATTATGTAACATGTTTGGATGCCTTTGAGATTTTGGTTGAGTGCTCCTCCCTTTGTGAGTAACTCTCATCAGTGGTTCTTCTTCTTTGATTTATTCCTTCCTCATGTCTTTTCCTTTTGGATTATACATTACTTGCCTATATTTATTTGAAGTTTCTCCTTTTTGAAGACTTGATTCTTATTTATATTTCCCATACTCTATATCTTTTAGTACTTTGGTCATTTCAATTTCATTCCTTAGATAAACAATTTTTGCTTCTAATATTTCACATTTTGTTTCTCTTGCTCTTAATAGATCCGTCATATATTGCTCAATCTTCTTTTCTTATTCTATCTTTATCTTAAGTTCTGTGAGACTTTGTAGAAGTTCCATCTTTGCTTTTTCATCCTCTTGAATTTTTTCCTTTAGGATTGAGTTATTTTCTCTAATCCTTTCCAAATTCCTAAGAGCATTAAATAATTTCTCTTTTATATCAAACATGGTCTCTTCTTCATTTTCTAAAGTCATGTGTGTTTCTGATGGATCCTCCTTCAAGTTGTTAGTCTTTTCATAGAGAGACCCACTCTGATATCAATTGAAGAACATGTACTTATACTGAGAGAGGGGTCAACAGCATAAGATACAAATTTTTAATTTTTAATCCATATGATACCATCAGCAATATTAAAGCAATAAACATCACACAAATAATCACACACATGAGAGACAAGATTTAACGTGGTTCACCCAATGTGGGCTACTCCACGGAGAAAATATTCCTTATAAAATTTTCTCAAATAAATTCTCTTGGGAATCATTTCCCTATTACAATGTTTATGTAAATCTGTCCAAAGGAGACACCAATCCCCTAATCAAGTTCATGGATCTTTATCCATAGAAGAACTCCTTTCTCCTCTGCTCTGGTTGGTGATCTTCTAGAAGAATTGTTGCCCCCACTATACTGGCTAATGGATCTCTATCCACTGAAGACTCCTATCGTCACTACCCTGGCTAATGGATCTCTATCCACTTAAGACTATCATCCTCTATACTCTACTACCTCCAAAGCTCTTTCTTAAATCTATGCTAAAATTAGTAATTTGATCTAGTACAAATCTACTCAATCTTTGTCTCTGGTCTAGCACAAATCTATCCTCAAATCTGCACCAAACTTTGTTCTCACATCTATCCTCAATATTTATCCTCAAATCCATATTGTAAGCTTCCAAAAAAGCTCGTCCCAATCTATCCACAAGTCCTCTCAAATACTTACCTCAAATCTGCTCAACAAGTCCTCACTAGAACTTGTCCAATCTACTCTCAATTAGGGTTATGCATAGTGGCTATTTTCGCAAAATTGGCTAAAATTAGGATTTTCAAATTTTGGAATTGGCTAATATTTGAGACCCTTGACTAGGGTCCTTTCACCAGAAAATTTTGGGTGTAATTTTTTTTTTTGATCGATTCGTCCCAATTTTATAATAATTTGACCATTTTAAGTTTAAATTTTCAACATTACCGCTAATAATAGTGAACCTTCTACATGTTTTCAAAACTAATCACCTATATTTTGAAACTAATTCGTGAAATTTTTATAAATATATTTTGGGTCCGACCCCTTACACATAACCCTGCTCTCAATCGTTGTCCTCAAATCTATATTGTAAGATTCCACAAAAGCTCACATAAATTTGTCCATAAGTCTTCTCTAATACTTATCTCATATCTGCTCAACAAGTCCTCACTAAAACTTTTGTTTGATGTAGAAGTGCTCTTCAAAACCTGTCTCAATCATAATTTCCTTTGAAACTTCCATAATGCCTCGATGGGTTTCAAATGTGAAACCTGCTCTCTGTCGAGTGCCATACCAAGGTGCTAGCCCACCACGTGGGCTAGGCACTCCCACAGGAAAGGGAAGGCGCAAGCCTCCCTTTATCCCTATGTTGGGTGTTGCACAAAAAAATGAATGCCCTCTCTTCTTTGCCAAAAATGAATCCTAAGGGATTCGATCATACACGTCTAGCTTACCACACACCTTAGCACTTCTACCAATGCCAACTATGCTACCAACACCTTTGGTGCTAAGTGCTTGCACTCCCCTTGATTTATCCCTTTGCCACTGGAGATCCTTTAAAAAATATGAGAAGTCTTTTCCCTTTTGTGCACGAATTTAATGGAGCATAGGAGATTTGATCGTTAGCATTAGGATCTAAGGTAAAGAACTTTACCACCATATATACACAATGTTCTATGCCATATGATGTCGGTGGTCAAATCGAATTTTCAATTCGATTTTCTACTTATCCTTATAACCCTCTTTAGGATTTATTTAGATTAATAAAAATTAATTTATAATTAAATTATAATTAACTTAAATAACTTTGAAGTTAATTAAATTAATTAATAAATTAATTTATAATAAAATTATATTAATTAATTTAAATTCCCTCTTTAATATTATAATAAAATATTATAATCTTATTTGCTTGGACCTCTTCTTTTCTCTATGGACTATATCTGACTGCTTGGAACCAGTTTTGACCAACTGAAGGCGGATTCTTCTTTTTGCATGGATTGCGGAACTGCTTCCTTTTGCATTGCTTACTTAAACTGAATTTCTACATCAATGGCCATTCATTCTTGACATCAATGACAACTCATCTACTCAAAATATCCAACAATCATTGTGCTTTTGGTTGTGTGTGAGTTGCTCGATGTTGGTAGCATTGCTTATAACAATGTTGTCATTGTATTTTTGTCTATGTATGAGTTGCTCATTGTTGGTAGTGTTGCTTGTAAAAATATTATCATTTTACTTTTTTTTTGTGTGCGAGTTACTTGTTGTTGGTAGCATTGCTTGTAACAACGATGTCGTTGTGCTGGTTTGGTTGTTGGGTAACACCATCATCAAGTAATATTGCTACTATGTTGCAATATGGGTTTTACCCTTCCATATTTATTTTTGTGTTGTCATTGAAGACTCCCAAAGGGAGTTGGTAGTAAAACCCAGCATCGTTGTGATAAATCGCATAGCCAAAATCCATTCTCAATTGCACTAACCTATTAAGTGGGTTCTCTCCAAGCCAAGTCATCTTTGTAAAACTGTCTTTGTGTTGTCTATTTTATGTGATTCAAATTCTTGTTACCTTCGTGTTATGCCATTTGTGGGAGTTGGGTGGGTGTTCTTCCTTTCATTCGTCCACCATCTCCACTATGGTTTGTGTATTGCGTAAGTCGCCCCACATTTCCCTTGTGTGGAAGCCTTTCGTTTGGAATATTTGCAATTTTTGGTAACCTCCCTTCTTGCCTTATTGAAGTTTGACCAACTAAGTAAATATGGCCCCCTTTGGGCCTTTGTGGATGTCAATCTGCTGTAAGTTTCACAATAGTGCGTGAACCTTGGGTTGTGAATTATTGCGAGGGGGAGTAAGTTTTAATTATTTATTAAGAGCTTTAATTAATTAATTAAAAGTTACTTTTAATTACTTAATTCTAATTAAGTAATAGGAGGATTCTTGGAGGATAGAAATGATTTTTTTTAATTTATGAAATTATGAAACGAACTTTAATTTGTTAAAAAAAGGGTAAAGAAAATATTTTATTTTTTTGAATTAGAGGTATGGGAATCTATTTAGTGAAAGTAAAGGAAATGTTGTATTTTTATTAATTAGAGGTATGGGACTCTATTTAGTGAAAGTAAAGAAAATATTTTATTTTTATTAATTAGAGGTATGAGACTCTATTTAGTGAAAGTAAAGGATATTTTTTTTTTTTATTAATTATAGGTATGGGACTCTATTTAGTGGAAATAAAAGAAATGGGTTATTTTATAAATTGAAGTATGATGACTTGTTTTATGAAATAAAGGATCCTAGATTATTTAAAGATTAAAGGTATGGGACTTTAATTTTTGAATAAATGTTGAAAAGAGATTGATTGAAGTAGGACCTGTAATTTAGTTGTATTTGTTGAAAGACTCTCCTTAGATAATGAGAGGGGAAATAAAAATAGTGGTTTTTATGATAACAACTATGCGGTAGATGGTTAGTTACTTTAATTTAAATTGTTTTGTTACAATTTTGCAAAGAAATGAATAAATGCATTTATAAGCATGTCTATCATGGAACCATGAGTGCCCTGATACCCTACTATCTTCAAATGATCGAGAGAAAGGTGAGAAGGACCAAGAAGGTAGTTGGAACCAATGTAGCGGATTGATTCTACTTTTATTTATTTACTTATGCTCAAATAGATTAACTATGTGGGGATATTTCTCTAATGAAATTGATGTAATATATTATTCTTTAAAGAGTATGGAGGATTTACTATACTTGTTTATATGTAATAATTGTTCATTTTTGGGAGATGTACCTTTAAATTTTTTATTGAAATCATCTATGTTCTGTATCTGCATTTCTTTAAATGTTGTTCCTTTCTTGTATCTTTTGTATGCTTTGTGAATTATGCTCTTTTTGTTAGATTTAGTATCTAAACTATTATGGTTTTCTTGCTAAACTATAGAAACATAAATATTGAGTTCTAGGGTGAACTTAGAGAGCGACCTAAGGGATTGAGACCCCTTAGGGTGAATATAGTGGACCTAAGGGATTAAGACCCCTTAGGGAGAATTATGATTGAGTTGAAGAAAATATTATATCTAAGTTAAGATAGCTCATCGTATAGATGATATGGATAGCTTAACTCGCAATATGTGTAGCATACCTACACAAACTTACTTTTGTATGGTATGGTGATGGGCATATACCTTTAACTAACAAAAGGTGATAAGTTTAGATCATAAAGGATGATGATAGGGATAAACATATTTGTAGTGACACATAATACACCTACATAGATGGACTTGTGTTAGGTTATCTAGTGAAATGTCAATCAAGAGTCGGTTAGGGGTTTATGAATCCCTCAACTTAGTAAAAAATAAAAAATATTTTCTTTCTGTGCATTTTTTTGTAGTTAAATTTTGGATCACTACATTTGGTATAAGAGCTCTAGGTATGGGGGTATAGAACTTCTTGTGTTCTAAAGGGATTTGGATGTCTCTAGTGAAGGCTTGCTTAAAGTATAAGCTAAAGCTAGGATGACCTAGGATGCCCTATTTTCTAGAATTTAGTGGGAACTACTCCCAAGGGTGAATGAATGTTATGATACCTTAGTATGGGATTCGGTATTAATGATACATCATAACCTTAGAATATTACCCTAGTTAGATTATTGATACTTTGTAGCAAGATAACTCTGTATTATGGCTTGAGTTAGTGATAAAGTTTAAGGTGAAATAGAAACCTAATATTTTCTTGGTTGTAACTAGGTTAAAATGCCTCTTAAGACTAGAATAGAGATACCTACACCGCAAACTAAATAAAATAATATTAAAGAAGATATCCAAGAGGGCGATCCAACAAACCCCAACAAAGAGGTAGAAGACCTCACTGCTATGGTTGCTACTATACAGGATCAGATGAATCAATTGTTGGAAATAATTGTGAATCAAAACTCGTAAGCTATAGGCTCAGAGGTTGGCCAAGCTGATGGGCTAACTGTAGAGTAGTTTCAATCTAAAGCCCTTCTAGAAAAGGAAATTACTAGGGATATGAAAAACATTTGTATCTCAAAGTTTTATGGAGAAGGTAAAGGGGATGTAGCTGAAGCATGGCTAAGAGAATTAGAGGTTTACTTCATGGTAAAAGGCTATTCCCCATGAACCTGAATGGTTTGGGCCACAATAAACCTATAAGGGGCTACTTTAGACTAGTTGGGAACCTAATATGAGAATAATAAGGTTGAACCTATGGATATTAAATGGAAATATTTTGTTGAAATCTTCAAAAAGAGGTTTCACACAAAACACTTCTATGCCTTAAAGTTTGAAGAATTTATCAGCCTTCAGCAAGGAACTAAAATAGTGGAGACATACTATAAGAAGTTGATTCGGTTACTTAAGTATGTACTTGTTTATTATGAGAAGATGAGAGTTCACAAGTTTATTCATGGGATGGAATCTAGAGTCAAGCATGATGTAAACATGCACGAACCTAAATTAATACAAAAGGTGTATGACTTGGTTAAGAAAGTAGAGTCACATTTCCAATTTAACTATGTCGTCCTATCTGAGCAAGATCATAAATCACTAAGAAAGAGGAATAGTCAAGGATTCTTGAAATGGGAAGAGGAATATAATCGAAAGACCAAGAACCCTCATAATTTTGAGAAGAGAAATAACAAAAGCTAGAGGGACAAGTCACCCCATTGCTTATGAAAGATAATAATTTTAGTAAGCAAGTAAAAATTTTAATTGATAGTGGAGCCACATATAGCTTCATTTCTTCTACTTTAGCAACAAACATACCAAAAATACCACCATATTTGGCCCATGGATGGAAGGTAGAGTATGGTTTTGGGTAAACCTACTTGATAACTAGTGTTATCCTATGGTAGAAATTACTTTAGCTAGCTGTACCACCAAAGTTTGTTTGTATGTAACTCCACTTCATGTCTTTTATTTGATCCTAGGGATGGATTGGTTGTAGGCCCATAAAGCCTTGATCAATTTCCAAGATAGATGGATTGAGTACTTGGAGGAAGGTAAGGAGAGATTAAAAATTCATAGCAAGCATAGGGTATTCAAACCCTAGATGTTGTCGGCTATGCAATTGAAGAAAACCCTCAAGAAAGGAGGGACAGTGCATGTTGTAAAACTTAATGAAGTAGGAGATGATCAAAAGAAAGAGGTCTAGGAAACCACCTAATTTTACAAGATTATAAGAATGTATTTCTAGAGGATTTACTTAGATTCTCTCTTGTGCGAGAATTTAATTTCAAAATTGATCTTATGCTAGGAGTATAATCTATTCATTAAACTCCATCTAGGATGAATCCTATCGATATGGAGGAATTCAAAGTTCAACTGCAAGGGCTATTAGAAAAGTATTTGATAAAACCAAGTGTGTCACCTTGGAGTGCATCTGTTTTATTTGTAAAAAATAAAGATGGCTCACTAAGATTGTGTATTGACTACTAAATGCTAAATAAGGCCACAATCAAGAACTGATATCCCCTACCTAGGATCAAAGATTTATTCGATCAACTGAGATATGCCATGATATTAACTAAGATCAACCTAAGATAAGTATATCACCAATTAAGAATATGTGAGGAGGATACTCATAAAATGTCATTTAAAACCAGGTATGGGTTTTATAATTTTACCATCCTAACCTTTGGAGTAACTAACGCCTCAATTGCATTCATGAATCTAATGAAGAGTGTGTTTAGAAGGCATATAGACTATTTTTTCCTTGTATTCCTAGATGATATATTAATATACCCTCAAAAAAAATAAGAGCACGATAAACATCTCAAGATTGTGTTAGAGTTGTTAATGGAAAATCAACTCTATGGAAATCTAGCCAAGAGTGATTTCTACATTTTAAAGGTACAATATCTTGGACATATCATATCAGCAGAAGGAATTATTGTGGATCCAAAGAAGATTGAGGCCATCCTAAATTGGCCATCCCTACTAATGTGACTAAGGTGTGAAGCTTCATGGGGTTATCGAGCTACTATAGAAATTACATATAGGATTAATCCATAATTATTACGACCATAACTAACCTTCAAAAAAAGGAAAAGAATTCAATTGGTCGAAGAAGTGTGAAGCTGCCTTTGCATTGCTAAGACATAAACTCACTACCACACCAATATTGATAATTCCAGACTCTCTAGGAGATTTTTTAGTATGTACAGATGCATCACTGGAGGGATTAGGAGGAGTACTCTCACAAGAAGATTTAGTATTAGCATATACTTCAAGAAATCTTAAAAAGCATGAAGTTAATTATGCTACTCATGATTTAGAGCTAGTTGCTATGGTGTATGCTCTAAATGTCTGGCACAACTACTTGGTGGGGAGGCCCTTTGAATTAAATACTAACCATCAAAGTTTGAGGTACAAATTTACCCAACCTATACTCAATGTGAGACAAAGAAGATGGATCGAGCTCCTCACTAAGTATGACTTTGAAATTGAGTACATTAAATAAAAATATAATAAGATGGTTGATGATTTGAGTAGAATGAAACACATAGCAGTCATAACTAGAAGTCACATGGATCTGATGGATCGGGTGAGACAAGACCAATCTCAAGATGAGTATTTTTAGGATATTCGAGTCAGTATGAACAAAGACCCTAAAGGTAATAAGGAATTTGGTATGAAATATGACCTTTTGTGCTACAAAGGTAGATTCATAATACAAAAAATGGATGATTTAAGAAAATTAATAATGCAAGAAGCCCGTAGATATCCTTATTTTTCTCATCTTGGAGGGGTCAAAATGCAAGAAACATGAAAAGAACCTTCTTTTGGGTAGGAATCAAGAAGGACATCATTAATTTTATCGCTTGATGCCTTGAATGTCAAAAAATTAAGGTAAAATTCAAGCATCCTGTAGGATAATTTTATCCACATGATGTACCCATGCAGAAGTGGTAGGTCATATCTATGTATTTTATAGTAGGTTTACTCAAAACTTGATATCAACATGATGCAATCCTGGTAGTAGTCGACATATTGACTAAGGTTACACATTTCATACCCAATAACATCAAGGATGACGCTCGGATGGTGGCTAACAGATTTGCCAAAGAGGTATTTTGATTACATGGGTTTCCTGAGGTAATCCTTTAATATAGGGATCCTAAATTCACTTCTAAGTTTTATAAAGACCTTCATAGTGCAGTTTGGCATGAAACTAAATATGATTTTAGCATACCACCTTGAGATAGATGGTCAAATAGAACAAGTAAACCAAGTGCTAGAGGACATGCTCTGCATGTACTGCATGGATCACAAGTCTCATTGGGAAGACTACATACATATTATAGAGTTTACCTACAATAATAGGCATCACTCCTCTCTAGAAATGGATCCTTTAGATGTCTTGTATGGATTAAAGTGTAGGACGCCCTTGTCTTGAGATAACTTAGAATATCAAGTTGTGATTGGTCTAGATATGGTTAGAGAGATGGAATATTAGTTGAGCTTTTGGTTTTGTGTGAGTTGATCGCTGGTAGCATTGCTTGTAACAATGTCATTGTTGTAATTTTAGTTGTGTGTGAATTACTTGCTCTTAGTAGTTTTTCTTGTAAAAACATTGTCATTGTGCTGGTTTGGTTGCTACGCAGCACCATAATCAAGTAACATTGCTACTATATTGCTATCTTTCTTGCGATGTGGATTTTCCCTTTGCATCTTCATTGTCGTGCTTCTATTGAATACTACCAAACAGAGTTGGGAGTTAAAGAGAGCATCATTGTAGTAAACTACATAGCCAAAACGTATTGTTGGCAACACTACCCTATAAAGTGGGTTCTCTTCAACCCAGATCACCTTTATAAAATTGCCTTTGCATTATCATTCTTAGGTGATTCGTAGTTCGGTTACCTTTGTGTTGTGTCATTTATGATTCTTCCTTTCAGTCATCCATCATCTCCATTGTGGTCTATGTATTGCATAAGTCACCCTACCTTTCCCTTGTATGGACACCTTTCATTTGGGATATTCGTAGTTGTTGGTAACCCTCCCCTCTTGCCTTGTTGAAGTTTGACCAGCTATGTGTGTATGGCTTCCTTTGGGCCTTTGTGGATGTTCGCCTGCTGTAAGTTTCATAGTAGCATGCAAACCTTGGGTTGTGAATCATTGTGAGGGGGAGTAAGTTTTAATTAATTATTAAGAGCTTTACAATTAAGTAAAAGTTACTTTTAATTACTTAATTCTAATGAAGTAATAGGAGGAATACTAGAGGAGAGAAATGGTTTGTTTATTTATGAAATTATGAAACAAAATTTAATTTGTTAAATAAATGGTAAAGAAAATGTTTTATTTTTATTAATTAGAGGTATGGGACTCTATTTAGTGAAAGTAAAGGAAATGTTGTATTTTTATTAATTAGAGGTATGGGACTCTATTTAGTGAAAGTAAAGGAAATATTTTATTTTTATTAATTAGAGGTATGAGACTCTATTTAGTGAAAGTAAAGGAAATGTTTTATTTTTATTAATTAAAGGTATGGGACTCTATTTAGTGGAAATAAAGGAAATGGGTTATTTTATAAATTGAAGTATGATGAATTGATTTATGAAATAAAGGAACCTAGATTATTGAAAGATTAAAGGTATGGGACTTTAATTGTTGAATAAAGGTTGAAGAGAGATTTATTGAAGTAGGACATGTAATCTAGTTGCATTTGTTGAAAGACTCCCATGAGATAATGAGAGAGGAAATACAAATGGTGGTTTTTATGATATCAACTATGCAGTAGATGGTTATTTACTTTAATTTAAATTGTATAGTTACAATTGTAATTTAGAAGTATGTCTATCATGGAACCATGAGTGCCCTGATTCCCTAATATCCTCAAATGATCGAGGGAAATTTGAGAAGGACCAAGAATGTAGTTGGAACCAATGTAGCAGATTGATTCTACTTTTATTGATTTACTTATGCTCAAATAGATTAACTATGTGGGGAGATTTCTCTGATGAAATTTATTTAATATATTATTCTTTAAAGAGTACGGAGAATTTACTATACTTGTTTATATGTAATAAATGTTCATTGTTGGGAGATGTACCTTTAAATTTCTTATTAAAATTATCTATGATCTGTATCTGTGTTTCTTTAAATGGTGTTCCTTTCTTGTATCTTTTGTATGCTTTGTGAATTATGCTCTTTTTGTTATATTTAGTATCTAAAGTATTTTGTTTTCATCCTAAACTATAGAAACATAAATATTGAGCTCTAGGGTGAACTTAGAGAGTGACCTAAGGGATTTAGAACCCTTAGGGTGAACATAGTGGACCTAAGGTTTTTTTTTGGTAGGTTAAATTTAAGTTAAAGTGGGTTTTTATCAAGGGACCTAAAACCTGATTACAATGAGACAAACAGGAAAACCCAAGGATGGACATCAGGATAGGCATGAG
Source organism: Wollemia nobilis (assembly GCA_028583015.1). Lineage (NCBI taxonomy): Eukaryota > Viridiplantae > Streptophyta > Pinopsida > Araucariales > Araucariaceae > Wollemia > Wollemia nobilis. The sequence continues at coordinate 4,505,446 of JAQPPZ010016604.1, forward strand.
GAAAGCCATCAGGAAAACCTTCAGGAAGGCACTAGTAAAGCCTTTAGGAAGGTATAGAGAAGCAAACCCAGGAAGCAAGAAACAAAAATTTAAAATGTTGGGATAGTGGGAAACTACAATTTTGAATGCCTAGGAAGTAGGAAACTACCATTTGAAATACCCAAGAAGCAAAAAACTATCCAAAATTTGGGAAGACACCCAAGAAGTAGGAAACTATAATTTGAAATACCCATAAAGTAGGAAACTACAATTTGAACCACCCAGAAAGTGGAAAACTACTATTTGAAATGCTCAGGAAGCAGGAAACTACCCAAGAAGTGGGAAAACACCCAGGAAGTAAGAAAATACAATTTAAAATGCCTACCTACTGGGAAAACAATAAATTTAAACAACCCCAAAGGTGGTAAAAGGAACAACCCACACAAGGGAAACTAGAAACCAAGAGAATACAACATCCCACATAGGGGAAAAATAGCATTAATGGAAAAACCACCCTACACCAGAGGGTGGAGCAGTGAGACTGCAAATACAACAAATTCTACCTAAGAAAGGATGGGAAACAAACAAGAACACTATAATATAAATAAAACTAAGAAGAAGTTGCATCCCTTGCTAGCTTGGAAAGTGGATCAACAATCTAAGGAACTCCACAAGCCATGAAGTCCTCATGCAGTGAATAAAGAAGCCATTGAAGATGCCAGTCGAGTAGAGGAAGCAACAAAAGAAGATTAGCAAACCATAGGAAAGAGATAGGAAAGTTTCCAAGGAAACCAAAAGGAAGGAGTCGCAGAGAAACCCTGTAGGTGTTAGAAATAAGTCAACCTAAATAGAGAGGATGCAGCCAAAAATCTTAGATAGCCTTCAGCATCACCAACGAATAGCTTCAGGGAAATAGATGAGGAATTCCTGAAGGAACACAACAACAAGCAAACTAGAGACCCCAAAGAAAGGCTATAAAAAATACTAAAATCCCACTAAACCCACAACACCTAACCCAAAGATTAGATTCATAGTAGAAAACACATTGTCCCCCTGAAGACTAAAAAGGATGTACAAAACTGCTCATGAAGATACTCTCCCACAGCCTCAGCAATCCATAACTAAAGAACCACAAAAGGGTAGCATCAAGGAGATACCTAGAAAATCCTGGGAAAAACTTATAAATCCAAGGAAATAAATCCTTGAGAAACCCAAAAAACCCAGGTAAGGTCCCAAGGAAAAACCCAAAACCATCCTAGAACCCAGACATCGAAAGAAAACCACACCAAAGGGTAAGAAAAGGGGTCGATAAATGGATAAGTGACCTCCCACCCCAATGAGATCATTTGCAACACCATCCTACCAAAGATGAAGGGTTAAGCAAGTGTTAGGGAAGCTGGGATAAGATCAGGGACCTAGGACAAGACCAGGGAAGGGATGCAGGGAAGTGGAACAAGACTTCCCAAGGATGTCACCTGTAGAGCCCCCATTCCCCTAGTGGACCTAAGGTATTAAGACCCCTTAGGGAGAACGATAACTGAGTTTAAAGAAATACTAAATCTAAGTTAAAATAGTTTATCATATAGATGATATGGATAGCTTAACTCGAAATACGTGTATCATATCTACACATACTGACTTGTGTATGGTATGGTGATGGGCATATACCTTCGACTAATAGAAGGTGATAAGTTTAGCTCATCGAGGATGATAATAGGGATAAACTTATTTGCAATGACACATAATACACCTACACATATGGACTTGTGTTATGGTATCTAGTGAGATGTAGCTCTTCAAGAAACTTCAAGGATTTAAAAAAGATCAGTCAGGAGACGATTAGGGGTTTATGAATCCCTTGCCTTAGTAAAAAAAATTATTTCTTTTTGTGTATTTTCTTGTAGTTAAATTTTGGATCATTACATTTGGTATCAGATCTCTAGGTATGAGTGTATAGAGATTCTTGTGTGCTAAAGGGATTTTGATGTCTCCAATGAAGCCTTGCTTAAAGTATAAGCTAAAGATAGAACGACCTAGCATGCCCTATTTGCTAGAATCTAGTGGGAACTAATACCAAGGGTGAATGAATGTTATGATACCTTAGTATGGGCTTTGGTATTAATGATACATCATAACCTTGGAATATTACCCTAGTTAGATTATTGATGCTTTATAGCAAGAGAAGTTTGTATTGTGGCTTGAATTAGTGATACATTTAAAGGTAAAACTATAACCTAATATTTTCTTGGTTGTAACTAGGTTAAAATACCACCTAAATCCAGAATAGAGAGGCCTATACCTAGGAAAACTCGATAAAATATTACCAAATAAAATATCTGAGAGGAGGATCTAAAAAACCCCAACAGAGAGGTAGAAGACCTCACTGCTACAATTGTTGCTATGCAATATTAGATAATACAAGTGTTGGAAATAATTATGAATCAAAAATCTCAAGCTAGAGGATCAAAGGTTAGCCAAGATGATGGACTAACTATAGAGCAATTGCAAGCTAAAGCCCTTCTAGAAAATGAAATATCTAGGGATCTAAAAAATATTTGTATCTCTAACTTTGACGGAGAAGGTGAAGGAGATGCAACTGAAGCATGGTTGAGAGAATTAGAGGTTTAATTCATGGTAAAAGGATATTCCTGAGGAACCCGAATGATTTGGACCATGACCAACCTAGAAGGGACTACTTTAGACTAGTGGGGAACCTAATATGAGAAGAATAAGGTTGAACCTATGGATCTTAAATGGAAATATTTTATGGAAATCTTGAAAAAATATTTCTCACAGAACCCTTCTATGCCTTAAAGTTAGAATAATTTTCCATCCTTCGAAAAGGACCTAAAACAATGGAGACATATTATAAGAATATGGTTTCATTACTTAAGTATGTACCTACTTATGATGAGAATATGAAAGTTCACAAGTTTATTCATGGGATGGAATCTAGAGTGAAGCATGATGTAAACATGCATGAACCTAAATCATTGCAAAAGGCATCTAACTTGGTGAAGAAAGCAGAGTTACATTTCTAATTTAACTATATCACCCTTTTCAAACAAGATCAGCAAGCATTGAGGAAGAGGAATATTCAAGGATTATTTAAATGGGAAGAGGAATATGATCAAAAGACCAAGAACCCTTAAAATTTTGAGAAGAGAAATAATGAGAAACAAAAGCTAGAGGGGCAAGTCAATCCATTGCTTGTGAAAGGTAATATTTTTAATAAGCAAGTAAAAATTTTAATTGATAGTGGAGCCATAGATAGCTTCATTTCTTCTAGTTTAGCAAGGGATATGTTGAAAATTCCAGGATATTTAGCCCATGGATGAGATTTAGAGTATGGTTCTAGGCAAACCTACTTGATAAACCAGTGTTATCCAATGGTATAAATTATTTAGCTAGCAATCCCACCGAAGGTTGTTTGTGTGTAGCTCCACTTCATACCTTTGATGTGATCATGGGGATGGATTGGTTGCAAGCCCATAAAACCTTGATCAATTTCCAAGGTAGATAGATCGAGTACTTAGAGGAAGGCAAGGAGAGACTAAGAATTCATAGTAAGAAGGGGTATTCAAATCGTAGATGTTGTTGGCCATGCAATTGAAGAAATCTCTCAAGAAAGGAGGGATAGTGTATGTTGTAAAACTTAATGAAGTAGGAGATGATCATAAGAGAGAGGTGCTATAAAAGCACCCAATTCTGTAGGATTTTGAGGAAGTATTTCTAGAGGATTTACCTTGACTTCCTCCTGTGCAGGAATTTTATTTCATAATTGATCTTATACCAAGATTAGAACCTATTCATAGATCTTTGTAAAGGATGAATTCTATTAGAAAAGGGTTTGATAAAACCAAGTGTGTCACCTTGGGGTGCATCGGTTTTATTTGTAAAAAAAATATGGCTCACTAAGATTGTATATTGACTACAAAATGCTAAATAAGGCCACAATCAAGAACCGATATACCCTACCTAGGATCAAATATTTATTCGATCAACTAAGAGATGCCATGGTATTCACTAAGATTGACCTAAGATCAGGGTATCATCAATTAAGAGTATCTGAGGAGGATACTCACAAAATTACATTTAAGACCAAGTATGGGAATTATGAGTTTACAGTCCTATTGTAGACACCTAGAAGTTATATTTGGTTTCAAATTCATCCTTCATGATTAATTATGTCTCAAACCTCATAAAATTCCACTAATCGATCCAAAAGCACATTTTTTTCACAAAAGGCTATTCAAAATCCCCTTTAGACCATCTAATATCTTTGCTATATCTAATCATAGTCCCCATGCAACCACCCTCAAAAACCCTAATCATGGTAACCCTAATCTTAGTTAAAAATGTTACTTTATCATTAAAGTGCACTTTATGACTTAAACATGATTAATTAAGGATAATCAAGATTAACCCTAATATTATCCTCACACATGTGTGCACCCATCACTTAAGATATTTCTAAATATACTTAACTAATCACAAACTAACCTATGATTTACCTAATTAGGGTTAACCTCAACCCTTGCTCACACATGTGTGCATATAGAATATTTCTATATTCCTCTTCAAGGCACATGAAGGAATGACTCACCTTCCACTTCACCCTTTTAATCTCACCATGGTTGGAATCTAACCTAGGGTTCATGCCACCTCACAAAGGACACCTCACCCCTAGCCTTGGACCACTCTATAAATAGATGGTCATTTTCACCATGAAATAACTCTTGCACTTTTGGTTTACTTACCAAAACTCTACATAAATCACTCCAAAACATTCTCTATCACTTACACATCCATCATACACCAAGAAACAACATTAGGAGTTCATCCGAATAGAAATCTATAAATTTGGTCAACTTGACATAGAGGTTCACACACTGCCATGTGAACCTTGTTTACAGTAGTCCTACAACTACAAATCATGTATTATTTCTAAATAGTTTCTACAACTTTATTTCCTATTTTTATCATTTTTCCTTTCATTTTAATGTTATTTTTATCTTTATGAATATGGGATCTGATCAATGACAAGTCCCCAAACGTACTAACCCATTTTTGTAGGTACAAATAGGTACAAATGGACATTTAAAAGCACCCAAGTGATGGCACACATGCAATAAGCCCATATAAACTTAGGGCACTGAAAGCCATCAATGACCACACCATATTCACATTGAGAAAAGTAGGAAAACCCTTCTTGAGAGAAGTGTATGTTGTAACCTCCTTTTTAATCAATAAAATAGCATTCAGCTATTATTTCCTTAGTTTTGGAATGGTGAATTTCATGTGTTACATTCTGGAACACCCAGTGGGACCCCCACAAAATATTTTATATTAGCTCCACTACTATCTAATTCACTTGTTTATCTACTTTTCTATGTTGCAAGTACTATAAATCCATAGGAGAGTCCATAACAACCCTAAGACACACTTCAAGCCTTCTACTATGAATTTGCAATATTCTATGCCTAATTCATACACCACTGTGTGAACCTACATATGGGGTTTGCACACTGCCATGTGAACCTTACATAACTACCTCATAACAGGACACAATCAGGATCATCTAGTATACTTGGCATCAGGTAATTCACACAGAGCGACTATTTTTCAAACACAATAATTCAAATTTTAGAGTTCTTTTCAATGCACTAGCTTAGATTGCCAATCTCTTTCAAATAATTAGAGTAAATTTTTTAATTCCTTTGAAATTACAAGTTTAGATTTCCAATTTCTTTACAAATCACTAGATTAGATTTTAAATTTCGTTCAAAGCTCTAGGTTAAATTTCAATTCTATTTCAAATCACTAGAGTAAAACTTTCAAATCTCTTTCAAGGCACTAGATTAGACTTTCAATTTCTTTCAAAAAACATCAAGTCACTTTTCAATCTCTTTAACAACACCTAGATAAAAAATTTAATCTCTTTCAAATCACTAGGTTAAAATTTCAAATCTCTTTAGAATCACTAGATTAGGTTTTCAATCTCTTTCAAATCACTAGACTAGATTTTCAATTTCTTTCAAAAGCACCAAATCACTTTCAAATCTCTTTCAAGGTACTAGATTGGATTTTCAATTTATTTCAAAAAGCATCAAATCACTTTTCAATATCTTTCACAACACCTAGATTAAATCTTCAATCTCTTTACCCAGGTGTTGTAGGTGAGTTGGAGAGGAGAGGACAATCCTCCAAGGGAGGTCTCAGGTTCAAATCTCCACCCTACCAAAAATCTGAATTGGGTATCCAAAATACAATTGTGAATGTTGGTGCGGGCAGGTTCGGGTGTGACTCCCGAGTGACTTTGACGGTGTATAACCCCCTGTTCATGGTCTCTCAAACCAAAGCGGCCCCACAAGGGATTTTTCGCTTAAAAAAAAAAAAATCTTCAATCTCTTTCAAATCACTAGGTTAAAATTCCAAGTCTCTTTCAAATCATTAGATTAGTTTTTCAATCTCTTTCAAAACCGTCAGATATATTTCACATTTCCTTCCTCTGTATTCTATATTGATTTCTTTCAAGATTTCTAGGATAGATTTTAATTTCACAGGGAATCTAGGTTTAGTTTATTTTTTGAAAAGGCATTTAGCTATATGTTCTTTCATATCATTGGTAGTTAACTCACCACCACACACTCACATTTCATACACAATGGTAAGATTGGACTTCATCCCCAATCCCCACTTGATACTGGTGATTTTTTAATTCATCTCCTTCCACCAACTCACTCCCTAGACATCATAGTAACCCACAACAATTGTTTTCCAAACTTCATCACCAGAAGATCGCCTACTATTGAGACTGGTTTTTCAAAATTTATCTTCGAAAGGGACCTTTATAGTAGGATAGGATTAGACACCTTTTTCCACAAGGCTTACATAATTCATGAACATGTAAATGTCGTTCTTGACTAAGCCCGCTTGAGGGTGAAGCGACCACCTGGTAGGGCCAATAGCAGGTCTTAGATAGTACCACCTCTTTTCGTAAGAGGATTTTAAATCATCAATGCATTTTAAGTCTCCCCCTTTTGGATACCATTTTACTATACCTTATTCCATTCAGTTTTCCACTCACATATTGAGACATAGTTATATTTTGTACAACCTTGGGTTTTGTAGGAGGTTCTATGCTGATGACATTCCTTTTAAGTTTTCACTTCATTTTCAATGTCATAATTTAGAGTAGGTACTATCATCAAAATACAAAAAAATAACAAAAATATTTGCTTAGAGTTTATTCCATTTGCGTTCTTGTATTACACTCTCACAAACTAGTTTTAGCACATCCACTTTCTAGAAAACCCACTTAATGGATATTTACAGTCTATCACTATCATTTTTTTGTTATATTTACCCTCTACTGCAAGATCACACAGTAGTGTGCAAACCAATTACTCATAGCATAGGTTCACACAGCAGTGTGTACACTTTATTTCAATACACAAAAGATACATAATTCTACACATAACACATACACTAGTTTAGATTTTCATTTTTGAATAGTTTTGAGCACTCAATTGTAGTACACATCACCATGCATGATTTTACTCATAGCCAAGCACATGAGAAAGTACATCTTACTGATGAGGATTCTTATGCCACCTCCAACCAATATAGTACTCCCTCTTAGTTCATGAGGGTACCTTCCACTCTCACACCTAATATCCTCAGTATTTTTGAGCCATATCGCACGCACACCATGTCCCAAGGTGAGACTTCCATTTCTAATAATATGCTTGTCACATATTTTTGCAAGGATCACCCACTTCTTCCTCATTCACCTCCACCTAATCTATAGATAGGAGTGAGTACATTCCCGATACGAGAGGTGAACTGATCGAACAGACGAGATGTTTGACTGATCTCTCAGTTAGTTGGTTGGGTACTAGATGTCTAGAGTTGGGAGGCCAAAAGGCTAGATGTCTTGGACTAGACATCATAGGGTGAGATTCTTGGAAGGAATACATCATGTGGCTATACGTCTTGGGACTAGACGTCTAGGGACTGGACATCTGGGAGCTAGGCATCTAGGACTTAGATGTGTAGGGGCTAGATGCCAAGGACTGGACATCTAGGAGCTAGATGTTTGGGACTTAGACGTCTAGGGGTTGGACGTCTGGGGTGCAGACGTCTAGGCATCAGATGGCTGATATCATGGCTCCTGCTTCCAAGTACCTGCAAACAACCTGCCAGGCAGAGTCTTCAACCTGCATGACAATAACAACACAACCTGCAATGACACTCAAGCATACACAGCATAACACGAAGATGATCAAGCACTGTCTTATTCTCTCCAGAAGGTTACAGATACAATGCAAAAGTAAGGGGGTATTTAAAGGCTGCAGGAGTGGTTTCCCAACTACCTGTGCCAACCACCCAACCGTTTGCCCAACCAACTAGTTAGACGTCTAACTAACAGTTTAGACGTCTGACTAGCCAGACGTCTACACTAACTAGACGTCTGGCTTAACTAGCCTTAACCCAAATAGCGGCCATTTTGTCCTTTTGTGCATTTAATCCTTCTCTTCTGATTGGCTGATTAAACTAAGCAACACTATGCCTTATACAAAATGGCATTACAAAATAGCATAAATCCACATTTGCTATATACATTCAAAATTGCTTGGGACATTTTCACAGTCAGTTCCTCATTTTTGTTGTCTGGAACTGTCGTCTACATCTATCCTCCCCTTCGAAGAAGTCGATGTCCTCAGCGACTTTCTCCGCTCGGTCTGTGGGGTCTCTGCCTCTGCTTCAGGTGGAACTGGGTTCTTAATGTTGACAGCCTCTATAACAGCTTCATACTCCTTCATCTGCATCTTCAACAGCTCCCTCTCCTCCTTGAGTTGGTTGGTATAGTTATAAAACTTAGCACATTCCACCCCAAGGTTGTTAGCATGATCTTCTGTCTATTTGAGAGCATCCAACAACTCAGTCTCCCTCTTCCTGAAGATCTCCTTCATCCGTTGTTCAGACATTGAGCCAGAAGATGAAGGTGCTCTCTGTGCTAACTGCTGCTGTAGAGTTGCCTCCCTTTGGCATGCCTGCTGCAGTTCCTCCTTCAAGCTTGCCTGCTCCTTTTGCCAAACTTCTTCTTTCTTCTACCATGTAAGCTCGGACTGATTTTTCTGTGCTGCTAAGTCCATTGTCTGCTTAACCAGTAACTCCTTAGCCTTCATCAACTGGGAATTATCTGCCTCCAACTGGGAGATCTATCGAGTTTTCTCTTCCAGTTGCATGCCAAGGTACTCCATGGTCTTCTGGAGCTTATCAAGTTCCCTTCTCATGTCATCTATCCTATTCATACCTTCATCTAGGAGCGTCTCCTTCCGTTGTATTGTCTCCAGAGCAGTTCGCAGTTCTTCATCAACTGCTTTCTTAGCTGTGTGTACACACTTCAAACCTTCCCCCAACCAACACAATAGATGGGCAATGAAATTCATTTGTGCATACACCGATAATAGTTCAGGAGCTACTTCCACCTGTGCTCCTGGTACTGTAGGTTGCTGAGGGTTCCTGTTGCTATGGCCACACTTATACACTCGTGCTGGCTCCAGATAGAGAGTAGGTGTCTTCTCTGGCAATTGTGCAATCCCCTCCATTGTGGTCAAGCCAAAAATGGACAAAGTCCATGGGATGTCCTGATATATCTCTGAGATGCCCTTTCGCCATGGTCCTTGTGCTGCCCAACTGACCAATTTCTCCATCTCTCCCTCTATCATTCCTTGCCATTGCTTCCAATGGCCCATGCAAGCTGCTTCAAACTGCAAGCGTATATTATCCATAATCTCCATTAACTGTGAAAAATAGTCAACCGCTTGCTGATCCATGTTGTCTGACGGGTCCATAAAATTTGGTACCCATACCTGAAACACTTGAGACCATAGGTCCTATTGTTCCTCCTCCTGTTCTTCCTCTTGTACTGCCTCTTTTCCCTTGGATGTTGTTGACTTATGACTGCTCATCTGTGGTTCTACCCTATTCTCCGAATCGGTCCTAGGTGGAGGTTGTTCTCCCCCTATCTCAGCCACCTCTTCTTGTGAGATTTCTCTTTCCTCCACCTGGATAGGGTCTTCCCGTGAGTGTCCTACAGTTCTTGCTTCCTCTAGAATTTGGCTTCCCTTCACTGTAGGTGTGGTAATCTCTCCCGGATTACCTAATTGTGTTTCCTCATTTGTGGCAAATAGCTCATCAATTGATACTGCCCCTAATGTTGCTGCAAATGTAGTTGGTCTAACTAGTGAGTCCCCAACTAGCTTTGGTGAGCTGGCACCAACCTAGAATGTCGCTTCTGCAAAATACTCTATGGGTCCAATGTGGACCGCTGTACTGGATCCTGCTGTCGGATTGTGAAGGGCTGAAGGGATGTTGAGATCCATCTCCACCCCCTGATGAGTTTCTAACTATCTTTGGATTGAGCGAGTTGTCTCTAAATTCTATTGAATGGTTTGCAATGCATCTTTAGAGAGAGCTGGGGGTGGCTCATCAAACCGTCCCTTCTTCTTCTTCCTTTGTACTATTTTTGGTGACTGGGCAACTGTCTGTTCTGTGGTTGTTTGCTTTCCTGACCATTGGGTATCCTCCCCTTCTGAAGCAGTCACCGTCTTCTCCTGCCTCGGTGGTTTATGACATATCTGCTTCACTTTCACCTTCTTCATTGGTGTAGTCCTCTTTGCCAGTGGTTGTGCATCCATCCACCGCAAGACACTTGGGGCTAATTCTAAAATTTTCTTCTCCGATCCAAAGTCGGGAATCCATACTCCTGCTCTCATGGCTGCATCCAAAATCAGCCCAATGGCATGAAATACCATGGAGAAATTCTTTTCTACTCTTGATAGGAATGCCTAGATGTGGAGCGACAGATGTTGTGCCCAATCATAAGCAACTCCTTTATCTATTCCCTACAAGTACGAAATCAGCCATATGGGCAAATCTGAACTCCTCTGTTCCCCTGATAATCTGGCCATAATAATGTTCATTATCACTTCTAGCCTAGTATGTCTCAACTACGTCTATTTGATGCCTCTTCCACCATGGGTGTTAAGCATCGTATCCACTTCTGCCCTGGCCAGAGTAGTGATGCTCATAATCAATTTTAGCATCTTCTTGGGGTCTACCCTTTTGTTCACCATTGGCTTACCCTTCTTGGGTAGTCCGAATACGTGCTGAAATGACTCAGGAGAGAAGTCCACTATCACCACATTATCTCCTATGCACACATAACTCCTATAGTTGTCCTCATCGTAGTTCTCCAACAATTGAATCAGATAACCCTTAAAGAACTCTTTATCAAAGTTTGGGACTTGTAGTATAAAATGTACTCCTGCCTCCTTAAGTCTTCCCTTGATAGGGTTATCATAAGTTGCCTCTGCCCACCATTGCCGGCAAAAATCACCCGTCGGACAAGTCCATGTAATCTCTGTGGTGGGAATTGGTGCTTTTCCACCTTGCTGGACTTCCTTGCTCCTTTTGCTAGCCAATTCTGCTGCCTCCCTCTGCATTCTCGTCTGCCCTGGGTTCTCCACTTGTCCACGCACCTCATGCTCCAGGTGATGTCGCAGCCTCTTTGCCGACACAGACTCTATTTTTGATTCTGCCTGACTTGGAGCCTTGCCAGATCTGTGACTCATCTTTCTCGCTCCAACTACTCAGCTGCCTTCCTAGCCGTCTATCCTTTCCAGCCAGACGTCTAAGAATTTTCTAGATGTCTGCCTTACCAGGATGCCAGACATCTGCAATTTTAGTTTGGATGTCTGCTTCCTGGTTCAGACGTCTACCTGGACGTCTACTCTTCCTGCCCAGATGTCTACCTGGCTGTCTGCCAGACGTCTACTCTTCCTGCCCAGACGTCTGCTTGGTGGTTTTCTAGATGTCTACTCTTCCTACCTTCCTTTGCTGCTATCTACCGATGTCTACTCTTCTTGCCCAGACGTCTGCTTGGCTGTCTACCAGATGTCTACTCTTCCTGCCTAGACGTCTGCCTGGTTGTCTGCCAGACGTCTACTCTTCCTACTTAGACATTTGCTTGGTTTTTTGTGATACGAAGGTCCTCCTGGGCTAGACGTCTGCTATGCCCTAGACGTCTGCTCAGACGTCTGCTTGCCTAGCTCGTCTGACGGCAATCCTCCTAGGCTAGACGTCTGCTTTGCCCTAGACGTCTGCTATGGCGCGCTATCTTCACCACCCTCTCGGCTGCTTCCTCTCCTGCCAACCGTGCTCCTTGCCTTCTCCTCTACCTGCAACTGTTTGGAATGGTGAAAAATGGATGCTTAGCCTCTTTTTATAGCCTCTTGTGCATGCCATAATGGTTTCCCCAACCGCCACCTAGCAACCATTTCCTCTATGCATGCCACCTAGCTAGACGTCTAGATTTTAGACGTCTAGGGGTGTTGTTTTATCTTTTTCCTATTTTTTTTTTTTTATTATTTTAATATCTCCGACTAAACCGCATAGCCATGCCGACGCGGATTTCAAAGATATCTGGCATCTCATTCCTGCTATGATGGCTTCGACTGTCGAAACTGCTAAAACCATCATCACCCCCTATTTTTGCTTCATCCGACTCTTGTCGTCTCCGATGATTACTTTGTCTGTGGCTGGTTTCGGGCTGAGGTTGCTCTGGACGTCTAACTCTATTCCTTGGTACAATTTGCCAGTCCGGCTGCTCTACTTTCGGTTGTTGTCTGGCTCCTTGTTCTGGTAACTGGTGCCTACTTCCTTGACATCCCGTGTTCTATCGACTTCTTTCTGCCACCACCCGTATTTGCTCCATCCAATCCTCTACCAGATGGATTTCTCTTTCATCTGGACTATCGGTATTTGGATCAAATTCTTCAATTACATCCTCCAGGGGTCTACTCATAGTGCTCTGATGTGCCAGTACTACTGCTGGGGGATCCGGATGTCTCTGCCATGGGATCCATTTTGTGCTTCCGTCATGGCATCGAATGATTACATAATCATCCAAGTAATGAAACATTTCCCTTCTCTATTCAGGTCGATCAAGTATGTTGTGGTCAGGCTGTTGGGGTCCCGACTGTCTCCGATTTTGGTTATTTCTTCTGGCTCTTCTGCCTCTTCCTCGAATTTTGCCATTCTATGGTTGCTCAACAACTCTTACTTGATTTCTTCATTCTAGATTAATATGCCCATTCCAGGTTCCTCTCCTCCCTCGAACCTGGTTCCTGTGGCCTTGGCCTCTTTTCGATCGAATCTCCCTATTGTAGGGCTGTCGTACTCCCAACTACCCAAGATTCAATCGGTCCCTCTATCATTCCTGACGATGTCTTCGGTTCCTACGAGCTCGCTGAGGTTGGCCCATAGGACTAACCTCAGGAGCACGTAGTGATGGGTTAACTATGGCCATGCCCACTGTTGGACCTTGCGGTTCAGCAAGTGGTCTGGTCGACCTAGGGGTATCCTGAGTTGAATTTCTCCCACTCTGGTTATCGAGACGGAGGTTAACCACACTCCTCCCTTGGTCAGGTAAGTCTTGGTCACCGAGTGGCTCTGATGAACCCTCTGGATTCCTCAAAATACCTCTATTTTGGCCTTGATTAATGAGTTCAGCCCGAGAACTCCCTTCTTGGCGTTGGTTTTCTGGGGTTACGTTATGTAGAATTCGCAACCTTCGGTCTACTCTTAGCAATATCCTTCACCACCTGGCTTCCTCGAAGCGCTGCTGAGGTGCACATTGTGCTAAGGCTACCTGATATTGTTCTAAAAATTTTGAGTCAGTACTTGAATTGTTCACGTTTTCATATGCAGATATGGGCCAATTGGAAGTCTCGTGGACTCGACGTTCCAACCTTCTCACTTCCCTCCTGTGTCACCTGAGGTCCAATTCTGCTAGCCTGTATCGGGCTACTTCTTCACGTTCAGTAGGACGCTGCATGGCTATGGAATATGGAGTTCTGAATCATCGAGGTACTAACAATTCTGTTGTTTCATCTGTACTTGTGTTAGCAATGTTCAGTCCTTCTTCTGAAGAACTTCCACTCTTGATCACCTATGTTTCATCTACAAACCGTACTCTTGTCTGTTGATCATGAGTCAGGTGTCGTGGGCTTCTTTGGGGACTTACTTGGGGAATGTCGGGATCAGGTTGATTTTCATCACTACTTGATTTATCCTGCCAACCTCTTTTTCTTGTTCCCTCTGTTGCTACCTGGACATCCTTCCAATTGATTGCTGCCATCTCTTCTCTTGTTATTCTATAATTGGTAGTTGAACTCTGTCCTACTTCCTAGACCCTCGATCTTTTAGGTGATTCCACTTGTTCTTTAGATCTTGTGACTTGTGCATCGTCTGAGTTTGCTGAATCTTTCGAGTTCAGTCTTATCCTTAATGTGGCTGAGGATGAACTCATGGACTGGTCATCTGATGCTACTATCTTCTCTCTCACCCTCTCCCCTTGGTCTGCATTGGTTAAGGAAAATAGACTACTTGCTGGGGAATTACCCGATTCAGTCCTTCGTTCTTCATCCTCCTGTTTCGCCCATTCATCTCTACGTACCTCCTGACATTCTTTAATTCTCTCCATAGTGGTCTCCAACTCCTGGATGACTTGCTCTCGCAACTGGCTATTGTACTATCTCAGAGTTTCATACTCTTCGTGCAATCTCTGAGTTTCCAACTGCATTTGTTGTAGAATTCTCGTGCCCTCTTCGTTCCATCCTTCTCCCAAAATTTGTAGGACAACTTTTGCTGGTACCTGAAGTTGTTCCTCTTTGCTATTCGGAGCGGGTTGTTGTAACTATTGTTGTTCACCTCTTCCAGTTATCGGTCCTTCTTCGGTTCCAAATAGCCATTCCAGGTTATGACTTCCCTCCTCCCGAACAACATCACTCTGCTCGTCATTGTCTGGAGTTTGGGTACCTGGATTTGATTCATCTCTCCTAGTTCCGGGATTTCCCTCTGATTGTTCTAAACCAATCATGTTTATCTGAACATGGGGCCTGTATAGTTTTAGTTTAGAACCATTTATTGCTTCGAGGCAGATTGTTCCATCTAGTTTCCTCAGTCTGACTGCCCCGTTCTCCAATACCTCTTCCACTTGGAAGGGTCCAAGCCATAAGGTTTTCAATTTCCTAGGCTTGATCTCTCTTTTTCCATTATATTTGAGGACCAATTCACCAGCCTTTAGGTCCATCTTCCGAAGATGCTTGTCATGCCAAAATTTTCTCCTTTTCTATGATATCTTCATTGCCCACTATGCCATGACCCTTTTCTCCCCTAGTCGAACCAATGTTGTCAGCCGCTCCCCGATGCTCTCTTCTTCACTTAGTCGGTTGTCGACTGCTACCCTCAGGCTTGGTACCAAAAACTCTATCGGTACCACTGCTTCTTGCCCGTACATTAGCTAAAAGGGTGTATGGTTCATTGTTGGTTTGAAAGTAGTCCTGTATGCCCATAGTATTGTTGGTAATCATTCCTCCCAGTCGGCTCCTTCCACGTCGCATGTCTTGTACATGATAGAAACCAAGATTTTGTTAGTTGCCTCTGCTTGCCCGTTCGCCCTTGGGTAATACGGGCTGGACAAGGAATGAAAAATCTTGAATTCCTTCGTTAAGTTCTGAATAATCTCATTCACGAAATGGCCTCCTCTATCACTTGTCAGATGAAGGGGTATCCCAAATCTGGTGATTACTTGTTCATACAAGAAATGAGTCGTGCTTCTTGTCGAGTTGTCAGGTAGGGCTCTAGCTTCCACCCATTTTGTGAGGTATTCTATAGCGACTACAATATATCTACATTTTCTTCTACGACTTGTCCATAATGGACCTACAAAATCCAACCCCCATCTCTCGAAGAGTTCCTGAGGTTGTGTCGGATGCAAAGGCATGAAGTCCCTCTTCAATGGCTTCCCCGTTCTCTGACACGTATCACATGCCTTGACAAAAGTTGTCGCATCATGATAGAGGGTGGGCCACCATAGACCTGCCAACAACACTTTCCTTGTTGTTGCATCTGGTCCCATGTGTCCTCCTGCCAATCCCTCATGTGTCTCCTTCAGGGTCTGTTGAACTTCGTCCTCCATTATGCATCTTCGCAGAATCTGATCCTCCCCCATCTTGTAAAGCAATCCTGCAATCAAGGTGAAGGGTGCTGACTTTGCAATCACTTTTCTTTGTTCTGTCATCATCATTTCTTTTGGTAGCTCTCCTATCGATAGGTATTCCCCTATGTGTTTGTACCATGCCGGTATGGTACTGATCACAAATAATTGTGCATCGGGGAATTCGTTAGGTATTCCTCCTTTTGCAGGTTCATCGGAGTGTATCCTTGATAACTGATCGGCTATTACGTGCTTCTTTCCTAGTCTGACAACTATCCGAAACATGAACTCCTGCAAGGTGACGAGCCATCGACTTACTCGTCCGTATATTGTTGGCTTGTTTATCAAGTATAACAGGGCCTGATGATCCACATAGAAAGCAAATGGGTTAGCCAATAAATAGTGTCTAAACTTTTGCACTGCATACACCATTCCCAATGCTTCCCTCTCTGTTGTACTATAGTTTTTCTCGGCTCTTGACAGTAGCTGACTTGCGAAATATATGGGCTGATCTAACCCAAATTGGCCCTCCTGAGCCAAGGCACATCCTATTGCAAAGTTTGAGGCGTCGACATGTACATGAAACTCCCTTTCCCAGTCTAGAAAAACTAGGATTGGTGCCTTCACCAAATGTCCTTTCAACCCCTCAAATGCTTCTTGGTGTTCTTCTATCCATCTAAATGGGACACCCCTCCATGTAAGAGCATCCAGTGGGTGTGACATGAGAGCATAGTTCCGGATGAACCTCCTATAGTACCCCACTGTTCCCAAAAAGGTCTTTACTGAGCTCACATCATGTGGCTCCTCCATCAGCAGTACTACCCAAATTTTGTTCGGGTCGGGTTTCAAACCCTGTTGGCACACTATATGCCCTAGCAGTTTTCCATAAGGCACCATCAGGATGCACTTATCTAGATTCAGTGATATGCGGGCGTTCCTGCATAGTCCCATACACTCTTCTAATGCCTTTAAGTGTTCTTGCATCCGGCCATAGAGTGACCAATCATCCAAAAAAGCTTTGAAGTTGCCTGTAGCCATCTTGTCGAATATGTATAAGATGATTCTCTGGAAGGTGGCTGGTGCATTGCACAGTCCAAACGACATTCGGTTGTAAGCGTATATCCCATTCTCCACCACAAAGGTTATCTTTAGCTTATCCTCCTCTACAATGCTGATTTGGTTGTACCCCGAGAATCCATCCAAAAATGAATATATCTCATGGCCTGCTACCTCTTCTAGAATGGAGTCTATGAATGGGATTGGGAAGGGGTCCTTAATAGTTACGACATTCAAACTTCTGAAATCCATGCAGATTCTGATTTTTTTTGCTTCCCATTTGAGCGTGATTACGATGGGAGACACCCATTCGCTTGTTGTAACTTTAAAAATTATGCCTGCATCCAGCATCTTCGCAATCTCCATGTTCACCCGAGCTGCGTACTTGGGGTTCATCCTGTATGGTCGCCTCCTAACAGGTTGAGCTCCATCAATCAACGTAATCTTGTGTACACATAGTTCGGGTGGAACTCCCTTTAGGTCCTTATATGTCCAGGCAAAAACATCTTTATACTTCATAAAGATCTTAATTGCAGCTACCTTCAGCACTGGATCCCAATCATCCCCACACTTAATCATCTTATTCTCATCTTCCTCTCCTAGGTTTACCTGAATCATTTTTGGTCCTTCATACTTGATCGATTCAGGGTCTCTCCCGACTTTTAATACCTCAATGGGGTGGGTTGGCTTAACATCAATAGTTGCTTCCCCCATTGTATACTCTACAAAGTTTTTGGGAAACACCCACTTCTCTCTCTCTTTATCCTTTTCTACTGATGTCTATCTTTTGTTACTATTTCCCTCTTTAGTTTCTCTCTTTTTATCTTCCCGTGTTTCACCTTCTATAGTGATGCATAGGCATTGAGGAGCGAATACCTCATAATCCTCCATCTACCAATGGAGTAGACCCTTATCCTGGTCTTGCTCATCCTCTGTGCATTCCTCCAAGTGCAGCACTCCTTCATCCGGTTCATACCCCATTTCACTTTCGGATAACGAAGATTCTGAGTCATCTGAAGTCGCGATGTCCTGACTCACTGTCTGATTCTTCAGATTGATCACATACTTGTGCTGCCCCTGTTTAAAGGATAGACGCTCTTTCTCCCAGTTATGGTTGACTTTCGTAGTTCTCAACCATCCATGTCCTAGCAATGCATCATATGTGGGCTTCTGCATAGCTATAATTACAAAATCAAGGACAAAGTCTTGCTCTGCTATGCATATTTTTTGGTTCATCAGAACGCCAATTGTTTCGATGTCGTATTGATCAGCACCATACAACTTGAAATTCGAAGATCTTAAGGTGGGTTGCCCAATAGTCCACCATGTCTTTTTCGGCATCACATTCATGCTAGATCCTCCATCCATAATTACTTGACTTAGTTTATGGTCCAAAATCTCCATATGGACCATAGCAGGTCTCCTTCCTACTTCTATCATTAGAATTATGGGGTCTATGAATTGCTCTTGTTTGATTGCTGCTACCTATCGTGGTTCATCCTTCCTCTTGATGACTTCATCGATCGTAGCATACAACTCAGGTACTATGGTGAACAGGTTCACCACCTTCACCTCTACCATTGTGTTCAGTACCTATGCTACCAACCCTTCGATCGATGCCTTCTTACTCGTCTTCGGTCTCTTCAATACTTTCTCTAGAACTAGTCGATTCTGCTTTTCTTTCTCTAGTTCTGTCTGAATCAATTCCTGGGCTTCCTGCCATCGCTCCTTCTCTTGGGCAGGATTTGGGTACTGCTCTATATTTTTGGCCTGTGCCCTTGTCACAGCCAACACCTCCTTCTTCTCCTTCGTTACTGGGCTCACTTCCCCAATGCCAATCAAATTGACATTTTGAGTCCCACTGGAACTTGCTTTATTCGGGAAATTTGCCTCCGTATGGTTTCCTGGCCCACACCACTTACACATTTGTGTGGTGTTACTGGTATTGTTGCTTTTTGCATTCTGGGGTTTTGAACAGTTCTTCACAAAATGTCCCCATTCTTGACAATTTTGACATTGAATGATAGGTCGGCCGTCAGAGTCGTACTGCAGTCGACTCTGACCTCCTTGTCTACCGCCTCTATGATTATTTCGGTAGCCCCCACTTGTAGCTCCTTGTCCATTCCTTGTTGCATTCGGCTGCTCTTCTTGTTGTATGGTCATAGTCTGATGTCGTTTACTTTTCAAGTTGAATGGGCAGTCTGTGATGGAATGTCCTGCAATATCACAGATGTTACAATATGCCATCTTTGGGCAGTTGACGTTTGTATGTCCTTCCATCTTGCAGTCCGAGCACCAGATTTCTTTTCGGTCTTTGCGAGTATCCCCTTTGACTTCTTTCAAAATTTTATCAAATTCCCTTTTAAAGGAGTGGATTGTGCTCTGTACTTTGTCTTCTTCATCACTGTCAGAATCTTCATTATGCTTCATATGTGCTCCAATCCCTACAGTCGTCTGCTTACTCTCACTTTCAAAATTCTTTGCTTTCTCCAGTGCTTCTTCATATGTTGAGGAAGGTACTGCCTTCATCTTTTTCCTATATTTTTCTAGTAATCCATCCAAAAACTAGCATTTCACCATGCCATCGGTAGGTGGCATTTCCATTTTATCAGTTAACTACTTCAGTCATCTATTGTAACTCTTGACATCCTCATCGGGTTTCTATTTTGTTATGCATAGTTCCGTGATGATGTTTGTATCATCTCTTAATGGTCAAAATTCTTCGATGAATGCTTTTCTCAAGTCTTCCCATCGCACAAAGGCCTGTGTACTCTGCTTTTTCAAATACCAGTCAATCGCCATGCCACGCAGTGTGGCTGGAAATAGTTGCAGCCATTCTGTATCCTGCGTGACTCCATTTGCTCCCCAAATGGTTATGCAAGTTCCCACGTGTCTTGATGGGTCTTCTTTTCCCTCACCTAAAAAATGTGGGCACTTCTGTTGTACTGTCTTACTACCAATACTTGCCATTTGATTTGTGTTTTGTCCTGGATTACTCGATGTTGATGGTTGTGTTGTTCGATTTGGTTGTCTGTCTACTGTTGATGGTGCAAAGTTATATCCAAATAACATTCTGCCCAACTCCAATTGGTCTCTATTCCATGATCTCCTTCATGAATATACCAATCTTGGTTTCGATCACCCACCCCATGAACCCTCGCATGGTTGCTCAGATACAAGGTCTTCTCCTTCAATATCCTCTTGCCAACCGTCTCCCATTGGTTTGGGTGTCACCGTCCTTTCCTCAATGATGGGCACTTCTTCCGCTATTTGCTCTTCATCTTCTATAGTCATCGACAATATTCCTATGTTCGTACTCTCTTCCTCCTCAGGATTCTAGACTCTCTCTACGTCCGGGTGGGAGATCTCTGTCACCTCCCGTGATCTTAAATTTGCTAGCCATGCACTTCTTCGCACTAGTACCTATGTACTTTCTTGTAACCTGTGATCAGTCATTCACCTATTAGCTTTGTCACTTATGCCTCTCAGACTCAGAGTTCAATTTTTTAGGCAACGATGCCAAATGTAGATAGGGGTGAGTACATTCCCGATACGAGAGGTGAACTGATCGAACAAACGAGACAAGGAATCAGCATGGGGTCTCGGGGTACAAGGTAACTCAGACGTTAGAGGGGTCAGACGTCCGACTGGTCTCTCAGTCAGTTGGCTGGGACCAGACGTCTGGGTACTAGACGTCTGGGGCTGGGAGGCCAGGAGGCTAGACGTCTTGGACTAGACGTCAGAGGGTGAGACGCCTGGAAGGAAGACGTCAGGTGGCTAGACGTCTTGGGACTAGACGTCTAGGGACTGGACGTCTGGGAGCTAGACGTCTGGGACTTAGACGTCTAGGGGCTAGACGTCTGGGACTGGACGTCTGGGGTGCAGACGTCTAGGCGTCAGACGACTGATATCATGGCTCCTGCTTCCAAGTACCTGCAAACAACCTGCCAGGCAGAGTCTTCAACCTGCATGACAATAACAACACAACCTGCAATGACACTCAAGCAATACATAGCATAACACCAATATGATCAAGCATTGTCTTATTATCTCCAGAAGGTTACAGATACAATGCAAAAGTAAGGGGGTATTTAAAGGTTGTAGGAGCGGTTTCCCAACTACCTGTGCCAACCACCCAACCATTTTCCCAACCAACTAGTTAGACGTCTAACTAATAGTTTAGACATCTGACTAGCCAAACGTCTACACTAACTAGACGTCTGGCTTAACTAGCCTTAACCCAAATAGTGGCCATTTTGACCTTTTGTGCATTTAATCCTTCTCTTCTGATTGGTTGATTAAACTAAGAAAACACTATGCCTTATACAAAATGGCATTACAAAATAGCATAAATCCACATTTGCTATATACATTCAAAATTGCTTGGGATATTTTCACAGTCAGTTCCTCATTTTTGTTGTCTGGAACTGTCGTCTACATAATCCACCTTCCAATTTGTGTGATCATGTTATCTATACAACTCCAAGAGATCCATATCTATTTTTTACTATTGATGAGGAGACTCCACCTACCTCACCCACATTCACTCATCCATTTCTTCAGGATCCATCTCATTCTCTTCTCGAGGATGATCCTTCTTTGCTTAATCATCCTCACCTCGAGACTCCATCATATACCCCCATAGTAGCGATGATTTCAGATCCCAAATCCTCCACTCCTAGAGCTCAAGCACCTTCATCATAATCAACCCCACAAAATTCATCATTGCAACAATAGTACACTCCACTCACATCATATAAAAAATACACCTCATACGCACCATAGCAACCACCTTCACAGGTAATCATATTTTCCATCTACTCTATCATTGCAACCAGCATTCCAATCACAATAATTTATTTCATCACAACATCAATAATTCTTGTCTTCACAACTCTTTATGGATACATTCACCACTCGTTCATTTCAGTCGTCCACATTCAATGCCTATAATCCTTCTTTGTCACTCCCACCACCTATATTCCTCTCATGTGGGATGTATGATATGCTATCTTCCATACCACTTCCACCTTCATCTACTTCCACCTTTCACCTTCCTCCACCTCATCCATTTTAATCTCCCCTTTCATTTTTATTTCTTCTTATAATTCACTTTACCCATCTTATCTCACCAATCCCCTATGCTATTCTACCAAACCTACGTTTTTTATTCATCGCTCATCTAGTCTAGTACAACTCACCTTCTTTGGCACATCCTCTTATACTCCACGTTCCTCCTCTCTTCAAACACCACTTCCTCCATCATAATCCATTGTGCCTACATTCTTCACGTCAGCTCCTTCCTGGTCTTCAACACCAACCACGCAACCATCACAATAGATTCCTATGCACTAGATTTAGGCTTCTCAACCACAAATTTTCTATTCATAGTAGATGTCTACCCCACAATAGATACTCACATCTGCTCCTCTATTTTATACTTCTAACAGTAACAGCCATAGGAAAAAATTTAGTATACTCCTCTTTCACAGTGTGAGGGGAAACAACTACAATACCCTCCTCATTCTTAGTCTTCCACCATTTCATCATAGTTCATTGCACCTCCATCAACTAAAATTTAATTCTTAAAAGAACAAATTAAGATGTTAGATCTATGCACAACTGGTTATAGACCCAAAAAACCCATATACAATGAGTTGTGCAATGAACCCATTCATCCTTCAGTTCTCATTCCTCCTTATCCTTATTATTTCAAGATTCCAAAATTCAAGGAATACAAGGGTAAAGATGATCCTCAAGAATATATCAATAATTACCGCTTTGCATGCTACCAGCTTCATGGTAGCAATCCCCTTATGTTGTGCACATTTTCTCTTTCTCTTAGGATACAAGCCCTTGATTGGTACAACATGCTTCCACGCTATAGCCTTTTCACATTTGAACAATTGGGTAACTCATTTCTAGAACACTTTTCCATAAACATCAAGAAAAAGATAAAATTTTCTAATTTATAAGTCTTGGAACAAGTTGATAATGAACCTATCACTGATTTCATTTTTCGATGGAGGTCGGTCATCAACGACCTAGCCTACAACCTCCCATATAATGAGCTTGTCACACTATTAGCTAAAATTTATCACAAACATATTTCTATACCTTTGTAATTACATCAAAATCACACATTTGATGAAGCCATATCTTAGGCAAAAGTCATTGAGGACATCAAGGTCCAATTTGGAAAAATCAAACTTCAACAGAAGACACCTTACACCTCAAATTTTTGCTTTAGTTGCAATACTCTAAATCTACCCTTTTCCAAACTACTACAAACCAATCAAGTAGTGGTATCCTCTCTAGCTACTTCGTCGATCTCACAACTTCATCCTTCACAACAACAATTTTTTCATACTACTGTGCCTCCATATAATCCACCACAAGCTTTTGGTCCTTTTCCTCAACATCCATAGCGTAGTTGGACTCTAATTTTCAAACCTCTACCTATTTTATTCTAGAGGTTATTTGATTTTGGTCATGTTACTTTACCTGACATTAGACCCATAGATCCAAATCGACCCAAACCTCATGGCCACATAAAATAGGCATTTTGTGTTTACCATCACTAGCATGGCCATGATATTAGTTTGTGTTGCACCTTTTGCAACTTAGTCCAGGACCTTATCGATCATGGTACTATCCAATTTTTGAACCCCCTTGCATCACAAAATCAAAATTTGGGTATTTATCAAAACCCACTACTTGAACATGAGGGGACCAATCCTCAAGGGGCCAAAACCAATCAACAAGCTCAATTAAGGTAATTCAATCATATCCACAGTGGTCCTCCCTCACACAGAGTGGTTGGTATGATTAACCTCACTACTCATAATCAGCATTATCCACCACATCAAGATGTACCCATTACTCCATTTCCACCATCACCCACTTCCACTTTTCACCTTCCTCCACCTACATAGCATTCCTTTTTGCTATGTTGCATTCATCATTCTTCCTTTTCCTAAATATTCTCCTCCTTCCTCACTTCTTCAATTTTCTTTTCTTCTTCTCCATCATCATCATCCATTGACCATTTCACTAATCATGCCAATTTTCCCTTTCAAAAGGCTTAAAATTGTGCATCCATCACTTCCAAAAGGAGGGTTATATTTGAACCAAATTTTCTCCTATCATATCATCTCCAATTTTTCCAAAGCTTTCACCATTGGATCAGACTCAAAAATAGCTTTCCAACGATATAATTTGTATCTAATTCTGACATCGTTTGGTTCCCCAAAATACCAAAACACTACACATGGGTCAAATAATCAAAGTTCGCATAGTAGTGTAATAACCTTAAGTTCGCACACTACCATGCGAGCCTACAATTTTCTATTCCATTATTCATGTTCTACATGGATATAGCCTTGTATAACACTCATTTTCATATTTCATAATGTAGACACCAAAACAGCACCAATCCGATTATGTGATTGCAAACACTAATCGCACTAACACACACAGCCCCTAGGGCAGCCCTAGAGGTTAAAACAGTGGTTCTAACCACTCACACAGCAGTTTTACAAGTCAGAGATCAATTTGGCACCTTTTAGACACTCTGCTACTTATTCGCTCCACCCAGGGACGAGTGCGGATTGGTACTCGTTTCACCCAGGGACGAGTGCAGATTGGTACTCGTTTCACCCAGAGACGATTACCAGCGCTCGCTTCTGGGTGGGACGAATGCCAGGTTTGACCGACAAAAAGTCAAACCTCGGTGCATGACAACTCAGAACTGCCACTTAGCTCTCCCTTCATGGCATAGGAGTGTGAGTGAGTTCTTTTGACAACTCATATCTACCAATTGACTCTCCATTCACTGCATGGGAATGAGAGTGAGCTTTTTAGGACAACTCAGATATGCCACTTGACTCTCCCTTCATTGCATGGGAGTGAGAGTGGGCTTTTTCATGATAACTCAAATTAGCTACTTAACTCTCCCTTCATTGCATGGGAGTGCGAGTGAGTTCTTTTGGGCATGCAACAACAGTTACGGAAGTAGTTATGGAGCCCTTGATCAGGGAGAAGTCTTCTCTTCCCTGAAAAAGCATTCATGCTAAGTAGCACTTTTGCATGCTAATTCAAAGAGACCCCTTGGGTCTATAAAATGGTGAGCTTCCTCACCCAAAATATATACAGAGAAGGAGCATTTTGAGCGACGAAGTGCTGCCATTTACTTACGATTTGTGCTTTCAACATCCATAATCTCTTAATCGAAAGAGAGGTTATTGGGTGACTTTTGAAGGCACGAATCAAGAACCAAAACCCAATTTTTCTGACCACAATATCCTACCAATTTGCCGACAACACATCACACCAGGTTTCGGACCCATCCCAAGCGGATTGGTGTCGAAACAAAGTTTCACCCGTGGGTGGTTTGCCTTCGGGCACCCCCTCGCCTTATTGCCTTTGGTGACTATTTCTTTTGCAGTATTTCGTTAGTTACAGGATTATGCTTTTGTCAAGTTTTCAGTTTATTTGGACTCATTTTAACCATCATTATATTTATCTTTTATTTTTCATACACAGGTGCTACTGATTCTTTGTTTGTTTCTTTGAACGCAGATTTTCAGCATTAGAGGAGCAACGAGGAATCTACTTTTACCAACACAAGCGGCGGCAACGTTTTGGTTCGCCCATCTTATATGTGGGCACGCGGAAGAAGGAATTCTGAAACAAGTTGTAAAAGACCAACATTTAACGCTCCTATCCCCTAAAAAGGAAGGAGACGCATTGTAACACAAATTTGAAAAGCATATCAATAAAAGGGCCGTATTTTATATTGCTTTGATATCTTGTGTTCATGTTCTTTCTTTTTACGCATTTCTCAATAACATAGGGTTTAAGCGTTATTTTAGTTTCGTTTACATTGCATTTTTAGTCTATCCTTTTTTTTTTCGAAATCTCATGCTTTCAATGGCGATCACGGTGGGACCTCTGTCCTCTATTTTTTTTTAGGTTAGATTTCTGATCTGAAATTGCTTGTTTTGATTACAGGTACCTATTTTTTAGTTAGCAGATTGTTATTCATTTATTCGTTTCACCCTGGGATGAATATACCATTCGTCTCACCCTGGAATGAATATTGTTCTGATATTCGTCTCACCCAGGGACGAATAGCTTTCTGTGCATTTTTTAGAGCAACAAATCAGAAACATCCTGTTGGGCAGAGAAGAGGTAGGGGTTTTTAACAAGCTTCTATCAAATTTCTGTTTTCTGTTTTCTGGTTTTCAGTTTTGTATGGCTTAGGGAAAGTTTCCTTTTTGTTTGCCTGTTTCAAATTTTTGCAAATTAAAATGAACCCCACACATCACGTGGTTACTTAAACCAAGGAGTTGGTCGTAAAACCCCAGCCCTTGAGCAAGACCAAAAGTGGATTCCATTATCACTTTGGCTTGGATATTTGCATTCATTTACCCCGATTGTCACTGTTGCTCGACGTAAATCCTGATGAAAGCTGACCGAGTGTCGTTGGGGTGATTCCTAGCATGCGAGGATAAGTCTTCTATGGTAGGTGTCATAAACAGGACAATCCCCCTTTCGTACCGCCTATGTTCCATGTATCATCTGCTCTCACGTACCTATAGTCTCCCTCACGTAAGGGCGGGTATATAGAGAGGTTGGTATATCGGTCCGACAATGGTATATTGAAGGGGCGACCATTTTGGGAGTCATAAGAGCCTTCATAATTGCATTTAAATGGTTTTCATAAAAAGTTTTCAAAAACACAAAAACAAACAACAAAAACACACTAAACCAGATTTAGGGCACACTATTAATCTTTAAAAGAGATAATCATTGCTTGTGTGTGTATGCTATTTTCTGTTTAGACAAAAAAAATCATAAAAAGAATTTTTGCATCTTTAGGTTAACATTACCATGGTGTTTACTCGTAGCCAAGCCCAATCACGGGTAGAAGCTGCAGAGAATGCACCAAGAGAGACAAGTCATCTCCGATATAGCCCTAAAGACTTGGCCATCCCGCCTTGGCGGTAGGGTACACAAGTTAGTCCACACCATGCAGTTACAGAACATGGCTCTAGAGGCACCTCCTTGAGGGGCACTCCAACTCATGCCATCACTAGACAAGACTATAGAGGCACCTCCTTAGGGGGTACTCCTAAGCAACAAAAATCCTTTCAAGAAAACAACCAACATGTAGCACTTGGTCTAAATACGAGGCCTCCCTTGGAAGTTTATTATGGGTGGCCTAGTGATGAAGCACTATGTACTGCTCTAGAACAACAAAGGGTCCACAAGGAGGAACCATATGATTTTGTTACTCCTAATTTACCCCTGATTAATGTCAGACACACTAGACCATATCCAGAGTATCAGGTTCTCCCGACAGGGCAAGATAATTTGGCCCGCACCTTTTTTGCATATAACAGAGAGTGTGAGGAGGATCACTACGTTCCTCAAGAACAGTACACAGTGTGGGAACGATGCACGTCTGCACCCACTTTATATCCAGATCGCTCATTGAGACCAGAGCTTCAAGTCAATGCTGCTAACCTCGACAGAGGGAAGCAACATATAGGGGTCTCAGAGCACCATGATCGAGATAGATATGTAGGGGAGGCATCTAGGCCTCCTAAACAAGAGACAATGGAACAAAATGACTTGGCATTTGCCAAACTAGCCACCCGCCAAGCGCAAATCACGCGGCTTAGGCAAGACCAACAAAAATTAGAACATTTGTGTCGCCTTAATCAAGAGCGCATTCAACGTCAAACAGCTGAATTGCTTCACAACAATGCGCCTGAGAAGGCCCCAGTCCCTCATGCACAGAAATCTGAGATGTATGTGAGGCACAACCCCCTAGTGCGAGACAGGTCTCCGCGACTTCAGCAAGCACTACCTCTAAGACCTCCTAGACCTGAGCGAGAGGCCACTCCCCGCAACCGTGATGGGCATCCTCCGTGGGCACCCATCAATGTGTATAGGCCTAGGCCAGACACTCCTCAAGAAGCTTATGAGGATTATGACCAAGAAGAAGAGCGGGCTGAAACGCCCTATCAAGGCAGAAGGGATGCTACCCATTTATCCCTCCAAAGGCCTCAAGTTCCCCGCAACCCACAGCGGGAGCAAACCAAGGAGGAGGAGATTAAGTCCTTCGATGCATACAAAGTGTTGTTAGAATGCTTGGAGACTATGGAACTCAAGACTGCTGGGCCCCAAAAGCCTACCTTACGCCAACTCCGTAGTCATCCTGTGCATCCGTCAGTGCCAATACCTCCATACCCCGAACATTTCAAGCTGCCCCAGTTGGCACTCTTTAGAGGGGATGAAGATGCTCAAGAGCATGTGACTCGATTTTTGAGCCAATGCTTCGGTATACAAGACAATGATGCATTGCTATTAAGAACATTCATAACCACATTCGCAGGATCTGCCTCGGATTGGTTTACCCATCTACCGAAGCATAGCATCTACAACTTGGATCAGCTAGTGGACGCGTTCCTAGAACGTTTTGCTTTCAACACAAAGAAAAAGGCGTCACTAAGTGATCTAGCTAGCCTCAAGCAGTATGAGGAGGAATCTATGGTGGCATATGGGAATCGGTGGAGGACGTTGCTTTCAAAGCTGTCCTACCTCCCTCCTATGTCCGACCTAACTCAAATGTTCACAAAGAGCTATTTGCGATCGATCTCTGTGCTATTGCAGCTGCAGCAATACGCCACTTTAGAAGAAGCTCTGGCGCAAGCTAGAGTTATCGAAGAGATCAAGATACAGGATGGCAAAATTGCCAAGCCTAAGAAAAAAGAGTGGAACAAGAGCACCAAAATAGGGAATACGCAATAGAAACCCGTCACGGTCAATCAAGTTGCTATCAATGCCCCTAAGCCTGCCCAAGCAACACAGCCTCCAAAGGCTAATTATCAGCAAGTGCCTCACAATAACTATGAGAAAGACAATAAAAAACAAGATCACAATCAGCAGCGTCGCCCTAGGCGGCAATTTACACCATACACTGAGTCTAGGGACTCCTTGTTTGACCGTTTGTCAACGGCAAACTTGATTAATCTGCCAGAGATTCCAACAATCGATCCTAATGCGCCAAAGCCTAAGGGCTACAGAGAGGATATTTATTGTAGATTCCATAGAAGGAAAGGGCATGACCTTCACGCCTGTTGGACATTTAAAGGTTTAGTGCAAGACCTCATTGACAATAACACATTGGTAGTGGATAACCCCATCGCACCCAACAACCAACAAATGGGTGTTTTCAAAGATCCTTTACCCACACATGATGCACAAGCAAAACCTCTTCATGTCAATGAAGTGCAACAGAATTGCCCCATGGAGGGGTATGTTGGGATGATTAGCATTGTGACAAGAAACAAGAGACACCCAGGAGCTGCCCCTGCGACAGCCACCAGGGAAGTTCCATCCACGTCACAACCTCAACCGAATCCTACACAGTTTCCCCCGCCTAGACCAGTGGCCACGATTCGAACTAGACTTACTCAAAGTCTACGGACCACATCGGCTAGGCTCTCCATCTATGAGCTTATTCAACAATCGACGCCCCATCGGGAAGCTCTCATGGAGATATTAAAGGCAATTGAGTTGCATCCCCATGAAGCGAATTCGTTCAACAATTTTGTGGGGCATGTCAAACAGTGTATCGAACCAGTCATCACCTTCAGGGAAGATGAATTAAAAATGGTGATCGGGGATGTAGCGGATCCACCCCTACACGTTATTGCGTGGGTCAACGAGACTCCGTATAAGCGGGTGTTGGTAGACACCTGGTTCGTCCAATGAACATTATTACAACCGTTGCACTGAAACATTTGAAGCCGCCGACCTCTCACATTGTACCTTCCACTTATACTCTTCGAGCATTTAATGACGCGATATGCTCGACAGTTGGCACAATTGTCCTACCCATACAAGTGGGACAAAAGACCATTCATACATTGTGCCACATTTTAGAAGGTGAGATGGCTTACAATATCTTGCTTGGGCGGCCTTGGATCCGGGATATGAAGTGTGTCCCTTCAATTGCTCATCAATGTTTAAAGTACACATTTGAAGGACAAGTGCACGTGGTCCCCATAGATTTAGAACCTTTTAAATACTGCAATTCAGTGCAACTAATGCCGCAGTTGACCCTCCCTTCAACGCATGTGGATTTCCAATTAAATCCATCTAAAAGGGGTCCGACTAAGCAAGAATCTCCATTACCAAATCAATCAAATTCCTAGGCGGGTTCATCTTCTTCATCCGGTCCTCCCACAACGATGCCACCTATGGTGGCCACACCAACGGACAAAGGAAAGAAGCCCCTGGAAGCGGAACCACCTTTAGTCTCCAACATCTCGATAGAAGAGATGCCTAATAGAATGGAAGTTGAGATGCCTAGTTCACCCCACATGGAGTGGACTCAAGGAGAACTCCCATTCGCTTCCTCTCAATCACCAACGATTATTGTTGAGATGTCTAACACAGGCATGGGGGAGTATATAGTGCGCAATGTTGTTGCAACGCCCACACTTCGATCTATGCAAGACATGGGAAGACCTCGACTCCCCATAGGCTCCGTGGTTCCTTTAGGCTACCCACCTAATCGGACAAACTTTATTTTTGGGGGCCTGGATAATGGCGTTGAACCTTCCTGACGAGAAGAGGAAGATGAAGATCCCTTTGTGGAAGATGTCAATTATCTGGCTAACCCGGACTTCGCATTACGATATCTTAGCCAATGCAATTGGCATGGATACGAGTTAGGCAGGTATGAACAAGGAATGCGTGTTTTGTGCCAACCAAGATACCAAATGCCTTATGACAAGTCAGGAGTAGGGTTTAATCACCCTTTGCCCCTCGACATCTTGGTCAAAAACATGCAAAGCCTAGGGATAGGCAACAAGGATGGGTTGGCATCAGATCCATATGCCAATCCAAATACAACTTATACATTGGGGGATTATTTCCCATTACAAACAAATAACCTTGTTGACCTCAACAACCCTTTCCCTACGGCCGAACAAGGAGAAACCTCACGGACTCACCCACAAGGGGAAGATGGACAAGACCACGAAGGGTCTTCTGAAGATGAGTCGGAGTACGATCATTCGCACGAATATCCAATGAATGATGATCAGGAAAGCTTCCTGACGATGTTCCCATTGAATGATCCCAGTGAGCATAGGCTACCTCAAGAAAATTAGGTCCCCCCACAGAGGGCGGGACAACCTAGATGGGACCACATAAATCTGCTTGAACAAGGTGAGCCCCATGTGTCGCAAGCAACCATTGGAGTTAACGAAGGCCTGTGGTTCTCCGACAGTGATTCGGAAGATGAAACTGAGATGGCCTATCTCAACCACATGCGACAAATGCAACAAAGGCAACAAATGCAACAACAATATCCTTTGGACATAGATGACATGTTTGAACACTTACACATAGGTCCAAGACATAGGTGGCACCTCAACCCGACGTAGTTATAGCAATTACTGCACCCGCCACTCTAGGTATACAGAGAGCATCTTTTTCCTGGAGACCCTATCAAACCATTTGTGCCTAGGGCAGACCCTGTTTGCATGTCTATGCATAGGGCTGATCCCTTTGTGCCAGTGCCTATAGAGCCAGATCCAACGCACCAAGAGCATCCCGAATGTCGAGTTATCACACCTACGGTAATGGAGGTTACCATCATCTCATAAACATGATCTCCATTGACTTGACCGCCCCCATCCATGATCCAGCCAATCCAACACGATCATTGCATCTAGACATAGAGGCTATAGATTGGGATCGCGCTGACACACCACCATCTCCATCAGAGTATTGGCCTTGCGATGGGATGTTTCATTTCACTCCAGGACAGACTCAGGATGTCTTCCATGCTGAAGAGGAACTCGACGTTCCTAATGATGATCTTAATTCAGCAAACGATATCCATCTGATCCCAATTCCACACCAGTTGGAAGACGGATCCCACATGTCGGTCGAAGCAACGACTGATGTAGACATCGGCACAGATCCAATGAATCCATGGATTCTCAAGCTAGGGGTAAGTCTTTCCCCCAAAGAGCGAGCCGATTATGTTGCCCTTCTTAAGGAAAAGAAGGAGGTTTTTGCATGGTCATACAAGGATATGTCGGGACTAGACCCACGACTAGTCACGCATAATTTAACGCTTGATCCGAAAATCAAGCCAAGTAAAGCAAAAACTACGCAAGATGCACCCAACAGTGGCCTTAATGGTAAAATACGAGTTACAAAAGTTGTTGGATGCCCAGTTTGTCATCTGTGTGGATTATCCTCCATGGTTGTCTAACATGGTTCCCGTCAAGAAGCCCGACGGGAGGATTCACATATGCACCAATTTTTGAGATCTTAACAAAGCGAGTCCTAAGGATGATTTTCCCTTGCCAAGCATCGACGCATTGGTAGATGCCACAACGGGCCACGAAATGCTTTCCCTTATGGATGGTTTCTCAGGATACAATCAGATTCGTATCAATCCCGAGGACCAACTAAAAATGGCATTCACAACGCCTTGGGGGACATTTTGCTATAAGGTCATGCCTTTTGGCCTTAAAAACGTTGGCGCCACTTACCAACGTGCCATGACGTACATCTTTCATGATTACATGCACAAAACTTTGGAAGATTACATGGATGATTTGTTGGCCAAATCTCTTTTGTGCCCAGATCACCTCGGTGACTTGAGCAAGGTCCTTGATCGCCTCATTGAACATAAAGTCAGACTAAACCCTAAGAAGTGCATCTTTGGTGTCACCTCTGGAAAGCTCTTGGGTTTCATAGTCTCCAAACGAGGAATCGAGGTCGACCCAAACAAAGTCAAGGCAATCCTTGAAATGCGTCCCCCAACCACCATCAAGCAACTCAAGAGTCTGCAGGGAAAGGTTGCATCGATCAAGCGCTTCATAGCGTAGTTATCTGACAAATGCCGACCCATGAATAAATTATTGCATAAGGGGGTCACATTTCATTGGGATGATGAGTGCCAGTCAGCCTTTGATGACATTAAATAGTACTTGGCTTCGTCACCAGTATTGGCACCACCTAGACCAGGAGTGTCGTTCTATTTATACATCTCAACCACTGAGGTGGCACTGGGCGCCATGCTGTCCTAGAAAAATGAACTTCACAAAGAACAGGCTACATACTATCTTAGCCGCACCTTGGTCAGTTATGAACTTAACTATGCATACGTTGAAAAGCTCTGCTTGGCAGTGGTGTTTGCTACCAAAAAGCTACGCCACTACATGCTCAGTAATAAGACGTATGTTGTGTCTAAGGAGAATCCATTGCGATACATGATGAGTCATACTTATCATAGTAGCCGCACGACGAAATGGATCATGTTGTTGACGGAGTTTGACATAGAGTTCATTGGACAAAAATCCATAAAAGGTCAAGTCATCGCCGATCAACTAGCCGAGGCTCCTCTTGAAGACGATCAGCCTCGACTTTCGAACTACCTGATGATGGGGTCTTCCATGTTTTAGAATCGCCAGATTCGATGAGCCTGAGTCACAGGCTGACATAACCCTATTCTTCGATGGTTCTAAATGTGAGCAAGGGGGTGGCACGGGAATTGTATTCTTCACTCCGCAAGGCGCTCCAATGCCTTTGTCATTTAAATTAGACTTCCCGTGCACCAACAACAATGCAGAATACGAAGCCTTGCTCATAGGTCTTCAGACAACAATCACCATGAACATTAAATGTCTAAACATCTTTGGTGATTCGTTGTTGATTGTCAATCAAGTGAAGGGGATTTTTCAATGTAAATGTCCAGTCCTGTAGGCCTACAAAGCCCTTGTGGACAAATTCTTGGCACAACTTGAATGGTATGACATCGAGGCACTCCCTCGATCATCAAATCATTTTGCGGATACTATGGCCTCCTTGGGGTCACTCATCCCGCAAGACCCTTCTGGTGAAATGACAACCATTCAGGTTAAAACATTATCACAATCTACGATGGAGCGTGCAAGCTCTGATCTGATGCCAGGAATCCACCTGATCTAGATTGAACCATCTCCGGATAAGTTCTCTCGAATCCATGATTGTTTGACTCGAGCCAACTGGGGGTCCTTGTTCTCCCCGACCCCTCTTAATAGCAACACCACGTTGTTTTTACAAGTTCTTTCCCACTCAGCTTTTGTTAGGGATGGACTTCAAGAGGGATTGGCCGTTCATACTATCGAGGTTTTGATCAGAAGGATTGGTACACACCCATTCGGGATTACCTCAAGCTAGGTAATCTCCCACTTGGATTGACACAAGCCATGAAAAGATCATTCAAACAGAAAGTGGCAAAGCATGTCTTGTTAGGAGACATTTTGTATCATCGAAATTATGAAGGAATCCTCCTTCGTTGTTTGGACCAACAAGAGTCCGCTTGGGCGATCACCCAAGCTCACGATGGTACATGTGGTGGCCACTTCAGTGGTATGGCCATCGCAAAGCGCATTCTTTGCATGGGTTATTATTGGCCATCTTTAGAGCGAGATTGTTGCGCATATGTGAAGAAGTGCGTGAAGTGTCAGCACCATGCTAATTTGACACACGTACCTTCTCAGGCCTTGCAGCCGATCCAATCGATTTGGCCTTTTTCGTAGTGGGGCTTTGATCTAATTGGAAAGATCTCCCTTGCATCGTCCGGTCGTCACACATTTATTTTAACGGCCATAGAGTACTTTACCAAGTGGGTGGAAGCAATTTCGCTAACCACTACGACTGGATCCCGCATTGCGGAGTTTATTTTGCATAACATCATATGTCATTTTGGTATTCCATCCAAGATCCTGTTAGATAATGGGACACCATTCAAGAATAAAGATGTGCGTGCTTTGACCACAAAGTACAAAATTCAAGCACAACTTTTCAACACCCTATTATCCGTAGGCAAATGGGCAAGCAGAGGCGTCAAACAAAATGCTAGTCGCCATTCTCAAAAATACAGTTGCAGACAATCATAAGGATCGGCACATTCAGATCCCGCTTGCCCTATGGGCTTATCGCACCAAACATCCGGACGCCCACTGGGGCAACTCCATTTTCGTTGGTGTATGGCTCCGAGGCAGTCATGCCTTTTGAGTTGGAAATCCCTTCCCTACGCATTTCAATGCAAGAGTTCATCGATGATGACACTGCGCGGCAAGCCCGGTTAGATCAACTGATGTTGCTCGACGAACGATGCGTTAATGCTCTCGAGCATTTGCGTATCTATCAAGAGCGACTTAAGAAAGCATACAACATGAAAGTCCACCTTAGGGAATTTTAGGTTGGTGACTTGGTCTTAAAAGAGAACCAACAGAATTCTAATTTGCCATCCCATCTACGGGACAAGTTCATGGCAAACTGGTTAGGTCCTTACATCATTGATAGTAGAATAGGACCCGAAACATACCGGCTTGCCTCTCTTGAAGGAATCAAGGAAACAGAACCCTTGAACATCATTCATTTGAGGCCATTCCACATCTAGAGAGCCATAGTCCAACTAAAAGCTCCAAGGATTCTCATAATCGCTTGGTCAACCCTAAACGCCCCAAAGGTATCTATAAACCCTTTGGTCAAGCCAAAAGCTCCAAGGATTATCATAATCGCTTGGTCAACCCTAAATGCCCCAAAGGTATCTATAAACCCTTTGGTCAACACCAAACGCTCCAAGCGTTACCATAATTGCTTGGTCAAAATAAATATTCAAAAATAAACAAAAACAATACAATCATCAAAAATCACAAAAACAATTGCATTTCAATTCCATGCATACTCATAAAAAAAATCAAAATCACAAAAACAATTGCATTTCAATTCCATGCATACTCATAAAAAATCAAAATCACAAAAACAATTGCATTTCAATTCCATGCATACTCAAAAAAAAAAAAAATCAAAATCACAAAAACAATTGCATTCCAATAAAAATCAAAATACAAAAATATAGGTTGCATTAGGCATCGCATCCATACATTATACATTTGCTAGGTCATACAAGTCAAAAGCACCATAGATAGTCATTACTTGGCAATTCCATCCTTTTCCACATCAGATCCATTTTCATAAACGCCTACATCTAGAATAGCACCATCGCCATTTTTTTAGCATCGTCAGTTGTCTCCTAATGTATATAGGGTTTTCGTCATTCAAATTGTCTTTAAATTTCTAGCCAAAACTTATACATAGTTAAAGCAGATTTTACACGGGAAAGTTTTACTTGGATCACACCTTGTTACGTAGCATCCCAACACAAATTAACACACATAAAATAATTCCTAAGTTGTGTGAACGTAAGAGAAACCTACAAAGCAATCTAGGGTACCATAGGTGAAAGATTAGCCTGTTCATCCCCCTGTGCGAATGGTTCTAGAATGTTGAGAATTGACAAAAGGACAAGCTCTTCCCTATCCATTCCACATCATAAACAGTGGTTTTCACCACTCCCACAAATCCCAATCATAGTTGGTCCCCAAAGTTGTAAGGATTCGTACTACACGTCCCTGCCAAGGATGGGTAGTCATCCCCAAGACCTAAAAGGATCAACGCCATTCAAAAACAAAATTCCAACAAACCATCATCACAACCCTTTCCATTCACCTTTGGTCTCAAAGTTGTAAGGATTCGTACTATCCGCCCCTAACTAGGATGGGTAGTCATCCCCAAGGCCTAAAAGATCAATGCCCTTACTTCATAATCTCCATTATCCCCTTGGTTCCCAAAGTCGTAAGGATTCATACTACATGTCCCTACCAAGGATGGGTAGTCATCCCCAAGACCAACAGGATCCAGGCCATTCACAAGCTCAAACTTACAAAGCTCAAAATACAAAATCAACTAACAGTGGTTATCACCACTATTCAAAATCCTTGCTCAAAAAGAAAAAAAAAGTGAAAAATAAATAGTGATTTTCATCACTATATAGACGAGCAAGTCTCCCAAATCATTTAGCCACCAAACAGCCTGAACTTGAATCCCTGGAAATTCTCAGCATTTGAAAACCATCTAGGTGATCCTCATTACAGGTTTGGTTGATAGCCTACCTGGCAATGGTGGTATCCTACCCGCATGACGATATGTCTGTCACATTAGCTTTGCATGTGCGCAGACCAATGTTTGCATGTGGATGAGCTAGCTTATGGTACCTTAGATTGTCCCATGGATTAATCTTGCTAAATACAACAATGGAGTTAGTGGAGCTAATTAGGTGATCCTCAGTACAGGTTTGGTTGATAGCCTATCTGGCACTGGCGGTATCCTGATGAATAACACATAAACGAACTCAATTGCACACACAGGGATGTGAAATAACTTGGTTAAATTCAAAGTCAGAGTTATACCTTGTTCAAAAGTCTTGCGAGATAAATGTACGAGTCTTGGCTAGTTAGTTAAAATATCTGCATCTCAGAAAAGCTTAACTACATTTTCAAACAACCGGTACATTTCATTCCATACATCACCATCAAAAAATAGGCAAAATACAAAAACAAAGTTTTCACATGCACAAGCATTCCACAAAGTTATCCCATTACTATAGCAAGTCCATCAAATCTTGTACAGTCTATGGTGCATCGACAAATCATCAACAATTCATTTCATTCATTCCATATGCATACATCATACAAATTAGAACCATCGCATTCATAATCGCATATGCATACATCAATGTAAAAACATGCACATAAAAATAAATCATGAAAAATGTATAAACACCAAAAAGAGTCATTTATATATATATATCATAACAAAATTGCCCGTAGGCTACAGTGAACCGGTCCTCGGACCTCGCTACCACAATCCAAAAACTCAAAAACCCCAAGCCTAGGGCGTCGGCCACCATGATCACGCAGGATCGATGCGACGAGAACTACCCCCTGCAGTATCGGTCCTCTGGGACCTCTCAGGGTGACTGCTCGCCCCTGCATCACGCCCACTAGCGCCTCCCTCATCTCATCGCCTGCGACGGGATGATGCTGACTACTCCGTCCCGCTGTCTCTCATCCGATACGACGAGCCACCTCCCGGAGGCTTCGGTATTCGCCCACCAAGGCGGATAATCTCGCCCTCCATCTCTAGCCGATGCCGCCACTATCCCCCCCCCACCCTCCCCAATCTGCCTCCCATCGACTCCACTCTGCCTCCCGCCTATGGTAGTAAGCGACTACATCATCGCACTGTGCTAGCTGCACCTACAGGAGATCCCTCTCCATGCAGCATCCGTATCACCCTCCTATCGACGAGACGTAGCCCCTACGCTCTCTCGCTCTGCCAACTACATCCGTAGGAGATCCCTCTCCTACGCCATCTCCCAAAGCTCCCCATCTCGCCTCTGTAACACCTTCGTCAACCGTGCTACCTCAACGCGCAACCCCGCCTCTGTATCCCCCAGCACGGCCGGCTACGTCGGCCTCTCTGGAGCATCGGCCTGCTCCGGAGCATCCTGCATCTTTGCTGCTCCTCCTCACCAAAGTCCTCTCCTACATCTGCCACCTCCACCATGTCCACATCGAACGGAGCTCCCCAACCCTCTCCTGGTGCCTCTGCACCCTCTCCGCCTCCCGCTGCCTCATCCCCTCCCAATGGCCCCTCACCTCGCCATCATCGGAGCGTCCACCACTCCTGGTACTCGACAGTCACTCCGACGTCATCCATGTTCGGAATGTCCAGTACTGTATCCGCCTCCTCCCCTAGCGGCTCGAGGATCGGCGCAGCTAGGGTCCTCTCATCGCTCCGATGTCGATAGACTAAGGGCTCCCTAGGCAACCCCTGGCGTACCCCAAACTATCGTGTCACTCAGAGATAATGAAAGTATTCCTGCTCTGTCCCGTGTCGTCCAATGACCCACCTCCCCCTTCGGACCCGTCGAAGCCACTCATCAGCCTCTGGCCATGCGGGACAATCCCGATATGGCCTCCACACCACATCTCCTGGAGTTAGTCATGCCAATGCATCTACGTAATGGTCCACGTCTCCCGCAAACCGTCGACTCTGCCCCCGCTCCTCAGACCGATACCATAAAGCACCATAACCAATATCTCTATCCACCATGTCAACCCGTGTAGTCCAGGGTAGCCCTCGTGGTCGCTCTACGGCTATATGCTACCAGGCCCAGCACTACAACAAGTAACCGCAGCCAATCCCCTTTCGCTTTCGACAACGGACCTCATACAACTCATCATATAGTTGAGCCAAGAGTGTCTGGCCCCATCTCATGATCACCAACTCTATCATCGGACAATCCACTAACTGCAACACCACCTCCAGGCAGGTTCCATGGGAACCTCGCCCCGAAGAGTCTCGGCAACAGCATGTTGGAAATGAGGCTCATGAGTAGTGCATGCCTCACTCCCAACACCCCCCTCTCATACCACCACCGCACTAGGATACCACCCACCTGACAATCCTCCTCCGCCTTCTACACCACATCCTCCCCATCCAAGTCCCCATGTCCAAAGCACCGAGTCAGTACAACCGTCCTCTGGCCTCGTGGCATCGTCCGGATGGGAACCCCATCTATCGAAATCCGAAGAATCTGATACACATCCTCCAAGGTAAATGTCATCTCCCCTATCAGGAGATGGAAGGTGTTCGTCCGAACATCCCACAGAGCCGATCAAAGCTATCAAGTACATCCGATCCCCAACCACTACCTCCAACCGAGCCACATGCTTGAGCCCCAAGGCGTCAAGCCACTCCCGATCCTCCGCACTCAACGCCTCGCGGGCACTAGAAAAAATAGTCGGTACCCGATGCCGACTCTTCACCACCTGCATATCACAAAACATAAACACATCAAAAACATGCATCAAATCACCATCACATATTCAAAAATGCATCAATATACAGTAACATCATTCATTCACATGTACATCTGTTACAATTTACAAACATACAAACAAAAAAAAAAATAAAAAATAACAAAAATTTGACATGGTTTACCTACGGTTTCGACCTAAGTTTACCATTTCAACAAAAAATTCATCAATTTTTCATCTTTAATTTCATACAAAAATAACAAAAATTTGACATGGTTTACCTATGGTTTCGACCTAAGTTTACCATTTCAACAAAAAATTCATCAATTTTTCATCTTTAATTTCATACAAAAATAACAAAAAATTGACATGGTTTACCTACGGTTTCGACCTAAGTTTACCATTTCAACAAAAAATTCATCCATTTTTCATCTTTAATTTCATACAAAAAATTGACATGGAAGGTAAGTTAATTTCAAAAAAAACAAAAAAAAAAATAACAAAAATTTGACATGGTTTACCTACGGTTTCGACCTAAGTTTACCATTTCAACAAAAAATTCATCCATTTTTCATCTTTAATTTCATACAAAAAAAAACAAAAATTTGACATGGTTTACCTACGGTTTCGACCTAAGTTTACCATTCAAACAAAAAACTTCATCCATTTTTTTTAATCTAGGGTTTCATTTAAAAACAGACAAAAATGGACATGGTTTACCTACGGTTTCGACCTAAGTTTTACCATTCACATAAAAAAAACATTTTTATAACCGTGGTTACCCTAAGGTGTTACTCTAAGTTTCATTTAGGTTTATCCTACGGTTTTCCATCTAGGTTTCCATCGGTTTGCATACACGTTTTAGTTTGTTTCAGGGTCTTTCAATCAAATTCATTCACCTTTTAATTTAATTAATTAGGGTTCCATGTCTTAAACAAAAGAAAAACATAATAAAAACACATTTGCATTTTTCAAATTCAAACTCGAGGAGATAGTTCACTTACTGGTCTCGCCTCGGCTCCGTCGCTCGACGACCCGGTTTGTGCACTCATGGTGGCTGGAAAATCCGACGAGCGCTTCGCGTCAGAAAATCTACCTCCCTCCTCCTCGGAGCTCCAAATCGCAATCGATGAACAGTGCAAATGAGCCAAATCCGTCATTTTTGCATATTTATACCTTTTTGCTTGCTGGTATTCGTCCCTGCCTGGAACGAGCACTTTTTCCTCGGAGGAGCGCTCGTCCCACCCCAGGACGAGTACCATCATGGAGTTCGTCCCCCGGAACGAATATTAAAAAAAAAAAAATAAAAAAATAAAAAACAACCAAAATATAAAAATGACAAATGCCAACAAAACCACTAAAAATTGCCGGACCAAGTGCTCTTGCACTTAACCTCTTGGCATAAGAAAACTGATGTCGGGGTCTACCTTGTCGCTATCCTACTCCCCAAGAAGGCTACCATAGCCGGACCGCTCCATGGGAAGATGGATTTTTGCCAATGTTAACCCCAAATGGCATCCCAAAATGGGTTCACACCCACCAAAAATAGGTCAAAACAATGAGGGAAACTGCTCGAGCATGCACCGGATAACATTTGAAGGCACCCTCACTTAAGTCATCTTGGGTCAAGCGACTCGTCGCTTTTCTCATGTCGATCATTCCCTCATCGATTCGTCGCTTGAGGGGGTAGTCACACTTAGTTGCCAATCAACAACAATATACCCAATCTTGGAAATGACATGCATTCAAAGGATCATTGCAAAAGACAATCGCGCCCCTGCTTGGGGCAGCAAACAAGCAATTATCACAAACTGATCATATACTTGGCATTCATGAATCATGAACTCAAGGTTCCCATAGACAAAAGGTTGCACCCTTTGCCTATTCATGACTGATCAATGTCTAAGTTCAAGTAATACCTCACCGAACCAGGTTAATGCTTGATTTAAGTTCCTTAGCTCGTCAGAAGCAAGGATTCAAGAATGCATCCCCTTTTCCATACTTGGGGCATCAAGAGTTGGTTAGGTTACTGAGAAACCCTAATCATTAGTGCTTTGGTTATCTATTTTTGCTCAGCGCTGCACCATGCACAATGCTTTCCAAAAAGGGGCATCTGTAGACACCAAAATAGCACCAATCCGATTATGTGACTGCAAACACTGATCGCACTAACACACACAGCCCCCAGGGCAGCCCCAAAGGTTAAAACAGTGGTTCTAACCACTCACACAATAGTTTTACAAGTCAAAGATCAATTTGGCACCTTTTAGACACTCTGCTACTTATTCGCTCCACCCAGGGACGAGTGCGGATTGGTACTCATTTCACCCAGGGACGAGTGCAGATTGGTACTCGTTTCACCCAGAGACGATTACCAGCGCTCGCTCTTGGGTGGGACGAATGCCAGGTTTGACCGGAAAAAAGTCAAACCTCGATGCATGACAACTCAGAACTGCCACTTAGCTCTCCCTTCATGGCATAGGAGTGCGAGTGAGTTCTTTTGACAACTCATATCTGTCAATTGACTCTCCATTCATTGCATGGGAATGAGAGTGAGCTTTTTAGGACAACTCAGATATGCCACTTGACTCTCCCTTCATTGCATGGGAGTGAGAGTGGGCTTTTTCATGACAACTCAAAATAGCTACTTAACTCTCCCTTCATTGCATGGGAGTGCGAGTGAGTTCTTTTGGGCATGCAGCAGCAGTTACAGAAGTAGTTATGGAGCCCTTGATCAGGGAGAAGTCTTCTCTTCCCTGAAAAAGCATTCATGCTAAGTAGCACTTTTGCATGCTAATTCAAAGAGACCCCTTGGGTCTATAAAATGGTGAGTTTCCTCACCCAAAAGATATACAGAGAAGGAGCATTTTGAGCGACGAAGTGCTGCCAGTTTACTTACGATTTGTGCTTTCAACATCCATAATCTCTTAATCGAAAGAGAGGTTATTGGGTGACTTTTGAAGGCACGAATCAAGAACCAAAACCCGATTTTTCTGACCACAATATCCTACCAATTTGCCGACAACACATCACACCAGGTTTCGGACCCATCCCAAGCGGATTGGTGTCGAAACAAAGTTTCACCCGCGGGTGGTTTGCCTTCGGGCACCCCCCGCCTTATTGCCTTTGGTGACTATTTCTTTTGCAGTATTTTGCTAGTTACATGATTATGCTTTTGTCAAGTTTTTAGTTTATTTAGACTCATTTTAACCATCATTATATTTATCTTTTATTTTTCATACACAGGTGCTACTGATTCTTTGTTTGTTTCTTTGAACGCAGATTTTCAGCATTAGAGGAGCAGCGAGGAATCTACTTTTACCAACACAAGCGGCGGCAACGTTTTGGTTCGCCCATCTTATATGTGGGCACGCGGAAGAAGGAATTCTGAAACAAGTTGTAAAAGACCAACATTTAACGCTCCTATCCCCTAAAAAGGAAGGAGACGCATTGTAACACAAATTTGAAAAGCATATCAATAAAAGGGCCGTATTTTATATTGCTTTGATATCTTGTGTTCATGTTCTTTCTTTTTACGCATTTCTCAATAACATAGGGTTTAAGCGTTATTTTAGTTTCGTTTACATTGCATTTTTAGTCTATCCTTTTTGTTTCCGGAATCTCGTGCTTTCACATAATTCTTCCTTCTCATTTTCATCATTTTTCAATCACATCATTATCATTCTTCACTTTCTTCATCACCAATTCATCACATGAAGAGGTAGATATTCAACAATTGGACATCGCCTTATGCATGATTAATAATAAAACACTCAATATTAAAAGTTATTCTTGTCTAATAACTTTGCCTAAGACTATCATAAGCCCCCATTTTCTAGGGCAAACACAAGCACAAATTCTCTTCTCAATCAAAACTCCAATCCAATCATATTTGGTGTGTTAGGCACCTATGGATGTTGGGGGACTCATATGTGAATACTATCTTTGAGTCATGAATGTGCTCACTGAAGCAATCATGAGTAGGATCCATCTATGGTTGACTAGGTGACCCAATCAACTCAAACACCTTATGCTTGTCAATGACATAGTTTCAAAGGTTTTATTCTCTTTCAAAACTGGGGCAACTTCACCTTCTTCCAATCCATCATTCAAAATTGGGGCAATTTTATATTCTCCCCATCCATCATTCAAAACTGGGACAACTTCAACTTCTCCTAATCCATCATTCAAAACTAGGGCAACTTCACCTTCTTCCAATCCATCATTTAAAACTGGGGCAATTTCATATTCTTCCCATCCATCATTAAAAATTGGGATAACTTCATCTTCTCCCAATCCATCATTCAAAACTAGGGAAATTTCATCTTCTCCCAATCCATCATTCAAAACTGGGGTAATTTCATATTATTCCAATTCATCATTCACAATTAGAGTTTCCTTCCACTTCATCATTCACAACTAACAAAATTCATCTCATTTTCACAAAATATTTATGACTAGGGGAATTTTCTCCCCCTTATTCTAAATGATTTTACAATTAGGGGATTGCATTCTCTTTTCAAACAACTTCTACAACTGGGAGATGGTTTTCCCTCTTTCCAACCATAGTTCTCTTTCACGGAATTAATCCTTCTTACACATTCAAACTCCACCACCTCTCATCTGCTCATGATGGTGTCACCCAACATTGCACTCACAAATAAATCACCATAAATTACATAACATTGCTAGATCCTCAAAAGGGGTATCTGTAGCACCCTAAAATTGGCACAGTAAAATTATAATAATTACATTCACCTTAGTAAATAATTTAAAATTCAAATTTAACGTCCCAAACCACTCGTTAACCGTCGGGTAATCCGTTTCCCCCTTTTCCATGTCATTTTTAGAGGTTGTTTTGACCGTTTGACGATATCGTCGTCGATCAGACGATATCGCCCCAGATCTGACAATTTCGTCTGGACTAGGATGTCCAGACGATCTTGTCGCAAAACTGATTTTGCACAATTAGCTTCTGTTCCAACGGGTCTCCAATTCGGGCAGAAGCGTGTCTACGTCGTTA
The DNA here is from genome assembly GCA_028583015.1 of Wollemia nobilis. Taxonomy (NCBI): domain Eukaryota; kingdom Viridiplantae; phylum Streptophyta; class Pinopsida; order Araucariales; family Araucariaceae; genus Wollemia; species Wollemia nobilis. The sequence continues at coordinate 4,550,333 of JAQPPZ010016604.1, forward strand.
GGGACCCTCCCCCATTGGAGATCTCCCAAATTGGGATGATCTCCAACCTCCTAACTACTCCCCTAAGCCTATTTAATCCTAAGCTATTCCCTTAGCACCCCCCTGGCTGAAATTCTCTGCAATTTAACTCCATCTACATTAAATCATCCCAATTTTTCATTTGCACTAGTCCCATACCAATTTTGTTGCAGGTACATCACTATTTTTCAGCCGGAGCCAGCACACATCATCATCGATGAACCTGTTCAGATCGGAGGCGAACCTATCAAATCCGAGACGATTTCGTACTGATGCGAGACGATCTCGACTGTAGTCCATATTGAGGCAATCAGTGCCTAAAGTTTGCATTTCTCAACCTTTTCTCTGCTATTTTATTCTGCAAATTAGATATTTTATTCAATTTTTATGTTATTTTGCATTTGGAGTTCACCCATTTAGCTTAGATTGCATACTAAGATCATGATTTGTCATTAGAATATCGTAATTTACTTGAATTTATGTTCATAACTATTGCTTAGTATTCATACAGTCATTTGGTGTTATTTTCCTCTGTTAGCACAGTAGTATTCGTTGTATTTTATATCTATTTTTTTGCTTGCATGTCTCTAAAGAATTCATCAGATCTCAGACGATTCTGTCAGATCTCAGACGATTCTGTCGAATTTCAGACGATCCTAACTGCTTCAAACATTAGAATCATCATCAGACATCTGGATCAGGTATTCCTCATTTGTATTCTATAAATTCTCTGTTTTATGTCTTTAAATCTGTTTTCTGTACTCATTGAATTTGCATTTTCATGTAGATTAATCTAGATTCATTTGGCCAAACCTAGGATATGAATGCTTAAAGTTAAAAACGAACACATAAAAACACATTCCAAAACCTAGGCGTGGAAAACGCCCTTAAATGTTTCCTGGTGAACCCACCATCCGTCGAAAAATCATCAAAATACACCTCCCTTGAGAGGCGGGACCTTCGCAAAGTCCTCTCGATCCGAGGTACCGCGACATCCTTTTCCCATCCTCCTTCCGGGCACGGATCCAATAGCCTGAAGGTAAGGATGCGAAAAATTTGGAGTGATACATTTTGGTGAACCCAACGTGAATGCATTGTAAACCTTTTGAAAACAAAAACAAACAAATATATATATATATATAAATGTATATGTATACAAGAAAAACAAAAAAACAAAATTATCATTTCAAGTTTGTATGTTTTAGATTCAATTCTAAATAGTAGATGTTAAATATTACTTTTAGAAGTACTAAAGAAACCATGAGTTTTTACTCAAATCAATATGAGCCCATCAGTAATGTTGGAAGAATTCAGCCAAATACATTTGTTGATTATGACCAACCTCATCCCTATTCAACACCACCTCCATCACACTCTTCTCATTTTTCATCCATAACCCAACAGAACAATCCCTTTGCCAATCCTCTTCATAACGATATTATCTATTCTCCCGTATATCCATATTATGTCTATCAATCCACATACAATCCTCCTCCACCCTTTCAATATTCTTCTTTCAATACAACACATCCATTTCAACAAGAAAATACTTATTCTTCCAATTCTACCATGCACTCACCTCCTACATCACAATCTTCCTATCATCATTCTACCCATAATAAAGAAAACAAAGGTGAGAAACCATTAGGTCCTTTTATGACGAAATTCCTAAGGCATTTATCAAAAACCTCTCAAAAACCTTCATCACGTAAATTTACTAAGCTCAATCAACCAATGGATATAATTCTCAAGCATTTACTTGATACAAATAAGATTGAACTTCCTTCCATAAGACAACCTGATACCACAACAGATTGGTTTAAACCTGAGCTACATTGTGAATATCGTAGAGTAGATGGACATATGACACAAAATTGTAAAGATTTAAGATGTGCAATCCAAGATTTGATTGATGATGGTCTTTTTAATATAAAGGAATTACAATCTACAACTGACTATAAATCTTCAGTAAACAATCAAACTCCTACACAACAAATACCAATAATCAATCAAGACATGGGGACCTCCCAAGAACCCCTATTCAATTATCAACAACAAGAAACCAATCAAATATTGCATGTTAATGTGTCCCATCATGATGATATTACTAATATTGTAACAGAAACTACAAATGAGCAACCTCAAATTCAATCAACTCAATCCGATATTCAAGATATGGGTTCCTCATTTGACCAACCTTCAAAACTATCTTTGACTCTAGAGAATGATCCAAAATGGAATGTAAGCATAGAAAGCTCATATTTAGAATCAAAATTTCAATCTGAAATCCACTTTGATAGCCAACAACAAGTGATTAATCCTCAAGCAAAGATATCCCTTTTAGAAGTATTACAAATTTATCACAAGGAAATTTTGTTCAAAATACCTAGCCAACAATTTGTTCCTCATCATATTTTCTCTAAGAACATAATTAATGGTATAAACCCTCTTGAGGTTAACCATATTTCATTCTATGATGAGGATATTCCTTCCTCTACTCCACAAGAAGACTCCTATCTTTACATTACAGGATCTAGTAAAGAAACACTTGTTAGAACTATCATGGTAGATAATGACTCCTCTCTTAATTTATGCACTTATCAATTATTCCAAAAACTCAAAACAAAGGAAGAAGATATTAATGAATCAAATGTTATTATAAAATATTTTAACAATGAAATTCAAGAAGCTCAAGGTATTATAATTCTTCCCCTTAATATTGGATCCAAGATCCTGGATATTTTATTTTATGTGGCATATTGCCCTTCACCTTACAACCTACTTCTTAGAAGTCCTTGGATTCATACGATGAGGGTTGTCCCTTCCACTCTTCACCAATGTTTGAAGTTTGAACTTGCAAATAAAAGTGTTACCATACATGGTGACCCAACACCATTTGAAGAATATTTAACGATTGAAACATCAAGTTCTATACATTCTCCATTGTCACAATTATTTTCTATCCATCACTTTTCTTCATCCATATATGATCATCTTTGTTTACCAAATAACATCCATGCATATCTTTCACATATACTTTCTCCATCTTATCAAGACTTGGAATATAGTGGTAAGAATCAAGAACCTTCTTATCCTTCTTACATTTTATTTTGTAACATGATCAATTTTACACATATAAAAGTCAAATCTTTTGCTACATTATTTTACATTATAACAAAGCTTTTGTTATCACTACCTTTTATTCATCACCTTCTATTCTTACCTTCACCTCAACCAGATTATCCTTCAAAACCTCCTTTGATTTTGAAGCAACCTTAGACATGCTATACTCAAATAACCTTGTATAGTGTATATAGATCATCTTGTATATACCACCAATTTCAATTCATAAATTAAAATCAAAATACAAAAAAATCAAAATCCTCAAAATCTTCAAAAAAATACTAATGCAACTAAGGACCTTAAAGGTAAATTTGAGCCCAACTGGCTTGGACCATATATTATTACTGCTAAATTTGAATCAGGAGCATACAAATTATCTACCTTAGATGGTAAAGAACTTAAAGAACCCATGAATATTTTGCATCTTAAACGTTATTATGCATAAACTTGGTCATTTCATCCATGTATACATTTGTTCAAAATTACTATCTTGTATTTCTTTCAAATTTATAAATCCAAAATATCAAAAACATTCATAATCTCCAAAATCTTCAAAACTATTTGTTGCATATATTTATGGCACTTGTTACATTTTTTTCAAAAACAAAAATAAAGAATAAAAATATAAAAACAGCTATATGCTTGACTCTTTCGAAACCAAAATAAAATAAAGAAGAAAGAGAGAGTCAACATTCTCAAAACTTCTCAAAAAAATTATTTATATATATTTTCTTACAATTATTGCAGTTATATGTTTCAAATTATTTTGGATAAATTAACATTTATTTGGAATCCCTCACTTGCACACTCACAACAATAAATATCTTGATTTTATCTGGCATGATTACTAATCTCTCTTATATCAAAGTCCACAAAATTCAATTAAATAAAGTTTGAGCATAGAGAATTGATCTTGTTATTTACTTAAACCATGCACATCTTTTCACAATAAAATGATTATATTTGTAATTTCCATGTTTTGCTACATAGTAGAAGTGATTTCTTGAGCGAAAAGTTTCCCCTGCTATCCTATCATGCACATGGTCTAGAATCTTTGAGAATTGGCAAAAGGACAAGCTCACCCCTACCCAGAATAAAAATCCCTTGCTCTACAGCTAATCCGAGCAAGTATCCCTAGAACAAAAAGAAAAAGCAAAGTTCAAAACAAAAAGAAAAAAAAAAACAAAAACAAGTTATTTCAAACATTATCTCAATTATCAAGCAAAAATACAAAAATAAAAAAAAAAAAAGAGCAAAAGCGAAAGCAATAAAATTCCTTTCCCTACCCTTTGAAAAGAAAAGAAGGGTTGATGAGCTTGAATCCCTGGAATTCTCAATTATTCGAAAACTGTGAGGTAAGCCCCATAATAGGTGGTTTGTGCCCAACCTGCTTGGCCTTGGGTAACTCCTAGCGTGGCGATATGTCTATCACATTAGCGACCTTCTTTTGTACAGACCTATGTCTGCTTATGGATTAGCTAGCTCTTGATAATCCGACCTCCATAGTAGTCTAGTATGGTTATATGCATCTACATCATGGTTAATGAACACTTATTTGGTTTCTTCAAATCACTTGTATCATATTATCTTGCTCAAAACTGGTAAATGAACAATGCAATTGCACACACATTTGTATTTGAGAGATTTTGTGTATCATTATGATAAGTCAAGATTGGAAATGAATTCACGTATGCACATGGGATTCCTTATAAATCTAACTTTTGTCTTCAAAATCCTTTGAAATATTCTCTTTGCAACTTGTTTAGAATAAATCAAGTACAGTTGTCTACCACAAAGACAACTATAGAATAGAAAAATCAAAAATTTCTTTCAAAATATACAATCAAATCATATATATCTGGTTGACTTTCGCGATGATGGTATAGTTTCAAAACCAAAATTGGAATTTTATGCCTAGCGCAAGTCCTCATTTTCATATTTTCTATTCATCAAAAATCAACCATGCAATAAAACTATCTTTTTTGGATTTTCGCGATGATGGTATAAGTCTATACCTACATATTCTATGCCTAGCGCAAACCATTGTAACAATTTTTATTCCCCATTTATTAAAAATCATGAAAACCATATGACTTAATTCATTATGTTACACAAATTATGCTTTTAAAAAGCAAACCCATTTTTCATTATTTCATGTCATTATGTCAACCTTCAATTTTGCAATGATGGTATAATTCCTAAAGAATTATCCAAAAATTTTATCACACTTAGGAATTTATGCCTAGCAAAAATCATTTTAAACATTATTTCATGCACAATATTTTTTATGGAAATCTGAAAACAAACCATCATCACCATCATTTTCACCATCGCACCAAAGTCTTAAGACAGTCTCTTAAGCACTCTTTTACTTTTAACAATATTTCTATAAATGGGACTAGCTTGACGGCCGAGTGAGCAGCGACTCCATGAAATGGTCTATAATAGCGACAATGTCCTTTGAAATTATTGTTAGAAGTCTCTTTTTATTTTATTACATCACATTACAACCAATCAATTTGTTACATCAGATTATTTCATTTAAAATATTATAGCATGACATCAAAGTTATAAATTTCAAAATGACATAATTTCATGAATCATCAATCCAATTATCAAATCAATCAATCAAACATAAAAGCATCATAATACAAGCCACAAGTCATATGATCAAAAATATATCATATATATATCAACAGTATATACATCATCAAAACTGGATTGGTATGCCACAATCTGTACCTCGGCATACTCAATCCTCTATCAACATAATAAAACAATGTCAGTCTGTACACAGCTGTGCAACCCTCTAGCCTCGAGAGCCCCTCGAGCTCTCCGCCTCATCTCCTCCCCCACCCTGAGGTGGATGAGGTGGCCCCATCACAGTCTGAGTAGTCCTAGTCCTCGATCGGGACGTGGTCCTCGATGACCCAATCCTGATCGGATTTGCAATGTTGGCTGGTAGGGGTAGTCTATCCGCCTCTGGCACCAGCTGATAATACAATGTCTGATAGAATGTAAGTTGGGCGATAGCCCGTGTCAGCTCTCCAGAGCTCGCCCCTCCGCCCCGTGCCCTGAGGCATGCAATCTCGTCTCGTAGCTGTGCCACCTCAGCTCGATGGCATGCAACCTCATCCTGTAGAGTCTGCACCTATGCCTGGAGATGATCTCTCTCCGCCCGAAGAGTAGCCATCTCGCTACTCTCTCCTGTGTCGATGCCCTTGCCCTTATCATGTGATGGTGGCCTCTCCCTTTGTGGAGATGGGGGTCTTGCCTCCCTCCTCTCTCTCTGCCATGACCTCTCCTATGCCTATGGCCTCCTCGGCTCTCTCTCGCTATGACCCTAGGCCGCCTCCATAGCTGCCTAGCATTGCCTCCCTATCCGATGCACAACCACGTGAATCGGACCCTGTGCCCTCGTCATTCGAGGAGGGCGAATGCCTGCATACCAGGCATCGTAGCCATCGGCTACCCCTATGTCATCCCCATCCACTGGCTGGATGGGGGCATCATCCGCATCCTGGCTCTAGAACCGCTACATGTCGGGAGCCCTACTAACCGTGGTGTTATCCCGGACAGTTCGAGAAAACTCGTAATCCCTTAGAGATGGGATCCCCTGCTGTAGACCGAACTACCGCAAAACTCTGTCATAGCGGTGGAGCTCCACCTCTCCCCTCTCCATCCGTAGCCAGCAAACTCGCCTGACGTGAGCCAACTCCTATCCATCCTTGGCCCACCTTGGATGCTCCCTCCATAGTCTCCAGGTGATCTGGTTTGGGACTAGGTCATCTAGTAGTCTCTGGAACATAGGGAGGTCGATCCGTCACTGTGACCCTCTCCGAAGCCACCAATAGAAGACTCGGGGCCTCTCCCCGTCTACCCCTATCAGAGGAAGCCCTATCGGCCTCCGCACCGCAATGTGCTCCTAGCACCAAACCTACACCCGCTCTGGTGGCACAACAAAAGTCCACCAACCACTCCAGCTAGCACCCGTGTGAGTCTAGATGCCCCAGGAATCTGGCATAGTGCCTTGATATTAACTTCGCCCTTCTCTAGGGCGAAGCTTGGGTCACCACACAGTCGTCCCATAGCGTGGCCCTGATTGGCCGTAGGAGTGATCAATCATCCTTGTATGGGGATTCTTAGAATCCTCCATACATCCTCTAGCGTGGGAGTCATCTCCCCTATCGGTAATCAAAAACAAGAAGAACCCGAATACCATCTCTCTGCTAGGGTCGTCAGTAGCCCCATATCTGTAGACACCTGTGCCATATCTATCACATGCTGCAAGCCAGCCTGTGCCAGCTGATCTCGCTCTGCTTGTGTGAGAGCAACCAAGTCATCTCTCAACCCTCCATACTTCCATTCCTTGCTTTTTAGCAAACCTCTCTGCAACATAAACAACAAAACAACAAACAATCATTAATAAACAATTCAAGTAATTAATAATGCAAGTTAAAATTCAAATTTTATGCAATTGATGATATCACCCACTATTGGACGATATCGTCCCAAATTTGAGCAGAATCGTCTCCGATTTCGCAAGTCGAAATCGTCTCTAATTTGATGAAATCGTCCCCCTTTCGTCGATTTCGCCCTTGGGCGAAATTGCCGAAATTGAGACGATTTCGTCGAAATCGGGACGATTTCATCCCGACGACGTCGATGGCCCAAAAATGGTCGCGATGCTCAAAAATCATCTAAAAATTACCTACAAAGCATGTAAATTCAAATTAAAGCATCCTAGTTAAGTCTAGACTCTTACCCGTAGACCGCGCTAGACCTTTGTCGATCTGTGCGTCGTCTCCACCATTTTTTTTGCTTCAGAGCTCTAAAAACCAGAAAATGAACAGTAAAAATGAATTAGGGTTTTACCCTATTTTTTTAATTTTATTCAAAAATATTTTTTTCTTTTTCGCTTTTTTACCTCAAACGTTTGATTTGGGTAAAAACCCGGAGGGGGCACCATAGTAAGCTGTCGTACGATTCGACCAAGAATTGTCGCCTAAAAATGGGAATAATTTTTTCTTTCTCGTAGATCGAGAAGAACTCATCTTTAACGCATTTTCTTTGAAAAATTCGCTAAAGAGGGGGCAAAATGTAGCACCCTAAAATTGGCGCAATAAAATTATAATAATTACATTCACCTTAGTAAATAATTTAAAATTCAAATTTAACCTCCCAAACCGCCCGTTAACCGTCGGGTAATCCGTTTCCCCCTTTTCCACATCATTTTTAGAGGTTGTTTTGACCGTTTGACGATATCGTCGTCGATCAGACGATATTGCCCCAGATATGACGATTTCGTCTGGACTAGGACGTCCAGACGATCTTGTCGCAAAACTGATTTTGCACAATTAGCTTCTGTTCCAACGGGTCTCCAATCCGGGCAGAAGCATGTCTGCATCGTTAGGGACCCCTCCCCCATTGGAGATCTCCCAAATTGGGATGATCTCCAACCTCCTAACTACTCCCCTAAGCCTATTTAATCCTAAGCTATTCCCTTAGCACCCCCCTGGCTGAAATTCTTTGCAATTTAACTCCATCTACGTTAAATCATCCCAATTTTTCATTTGCACTAGTCACATACCAATTTTGTTGGAGGTACATCACTATTTTTTAGTCGAAGCCAGCACACATCATCGTCGACGAACCTGTTTAGATCAAAGGCAAACCTGTCGAATCTGAGACAATTTCATACTGATGTGAGACGATCTTGACTACAGTCCATATTGAGGCAATCAGTGCCTAAAGTTTGTATTTCTTGACCTTTTCTCTACTGTTTTATTCTACAAATTAGATAGTTTATTCAGTGTTTATGTTATTTTGCATTTGGAGTTCACCCATTTAGCTTAAATTGCATACTAAGATCATGATTTTTCATTAGAATATCATAATTTACTTGAATTTTTGTTCATAACTATTGCTCAGTATTCATACAGTCATTTGGTGTTGTTTCCATCTGTTAGCACAGTAGTATTCATTGTATTTTGTATCTGTTTTTCTGCTTACAAGTCTCTAACAAATTTGTCTGACGAATTCGTCAGATCTCAGACGATTCTGTCAGATCTCAGATGATTCTATCAGATCTCAGATGATTCTGTCGAATTCCAGACGATCCTGACTACTTCAAACATCAGAATCATCATCAGACATCCGAATCAGGTATTCCTTGTTTGTATTCTATAAATTCTTTGTTTTATGTCTTTAAATATGTTTTCTGTATTCATTGAATTTGCATTTTTATGTAGATTAATCTAGATTCATTTGGCCAAACCTAGGATATGAATGTTTAAAGTTAAAAACGAACACATAAAAACACATTCCAAAACCTAGGCATGGAAACTGCCCTTAAATGTTTCTTGGTGAACCCACCATCCGTCAAAAAATCATCAAAATACATCTCCCTTGAGAGGCGGGACCTTCGCAAAGTCCTCTCAGTCCGAGGTACCACGACATCCTTTTCCCATCCTCCTTTTGGGCACGGATCCAATAGCCTAAAGGTAAAGATGCAAAAAATTTGGAGCGATACAGTATCCCTTTGTTAAAGGTTGCACCATTTGCCATGCATCAACAACTCATTCAATAACAATAGGTTCTACCACAAACCTCATGGAATTTGGCCATCACTATCAATCACTAGGTTTAAAAGGTCACATCCTTATGTCAAAGATTGCACCATTTACCTCACCCTCATAAAATCAAATCAATTGCTAGGTTCAAAAGTTGCACCTTTTGCCTTACCTTCATCACAAAGTTTTTTCCAAGAACTAGGTTTCTCCAAAATCCCCAGCAAAATTTTGGAACATTATTTTTAGAATCTCTTAGGAAATAGGTTTCTCCAAAATCCTCAGCAAAATTTGGATAGTTTTCTCCAAAATCCTTAGAAAATTTTGGATAGGTTTGTCCCTCAATGCTAGGAGAACCATTCAAATCCTATCTATATAGTTTCAAAAATAAAATACACAATCAACCCTCACATGCACACAATACAAGGTATACATTTACATTGTAATTCAACCATCAAAATGATAAACAAACAATATTTATGGATACCCATTTTACCCTTTTATGATAAAAATTCATTCAACTCTCAAAAACAACACGTCAATCATATAGAAAAACAAAGCCAGATCTTGTAAAAATGCACCACAAATCACAAGTCAAACATCACAATCTTACGATTAAAAAAAATAAACAAATGTCACATTTGGATACCCATTTGGCCATTTTTATACTTTGTGCACACATTTCAGTCAAATAGTACATGCAATCATTCATTCACACTCAAACATGCATTCTCGTACTTTTCAAACATTTACGTAAATCAAACAGCTAGGGTTTTCATGCACTTATCATTGGTGTGCCACCATCACCACTTGTGCTAGCCCATCTACTCACCATCTCTAAGCTTCGGCTCGATATCTCAATAGTTCTCCACTCCACAACTTCTCTCTCACTCCTCTCCTCTAAATTTTGCACAACACAAATAATTCTCACATGTGCAAATTTTTATTCCTCAAACTTTGTAGGTTTACGCCCACACATGCGAACCTGCTTCGCATACACATGTGCAAACCTAGTTCATGTCTACATATGCAAACTTGGTTTGGGCCCACATGTGTAAACTTGGTTCACGCACTACTATGCGAACCAAATACCACCACATCATCATCATTGTTTTTTAACTTTTTCATATCCATTTCAACTCCCATATTTGTTTTCTTATAGGGTTTTCTTCTTTCAATCGACTCATCTCCATTGTTCATCCACTCCATTGTTGATTCATTGCTTGAGAGGGTATTCATACAACAAAATCAAAAATATGCTTTGCACACGATCAAACAACCAAACATCCAATCACGGGTATTACACTTGTCTAAGAATTTTTTTGCTGAATATTATCTCAACATAAATCCAATCCCAATCAAATATTTTCTAAACCATAAACACTATGCACCTAACAGATACGTATTGATTCCATTCTTTATAGAGGTATGCATAATACCACTTTTTGAATGTTGCACCTAATATGTTCTCACCTTGTGGCTCTAATGGTTTGACAAATGTCATCACGCACTCATCAATCAATCAAAAGCAAAAATTTGAAAAGGCATTTGTTCTATTCACAATTGGAACATCTTATGTTGATCACAAGAACAAAATAATCTTAAGTTTTCCTAAAAAACAACCAGTACAATACTGGAAAGTGTTGTACTAAATCGCTAATCACCCATTTTATCATCGTGTTTCTTTTGTAATCATTTGTGTTCATCCACCCACAAATTTTTCATCTTTCCCTAAAATTCACATTTGGTTGCAAGTTCATCCTTCACAATTAATTAAGTTGCAAAACCTTAAAAAATTTCACTAATTGATCCCAAAACACCTTACATTCACAAAAGGGCTATCCTTAAGCCTCTTTTAGGTCATCTAAGCCCTTTCCTACACTTAATCATGGTCCCCATGTGACCACCTCCAAAAACCCTAATCATGGTAACCTTAAGTCTATTTTGAAAGTTACTTTATTATTAAAGTGCACTTTATGACTTAAACATGATTAATTAGAGATAATCAACATTAATCCTAATTTTTATCCTCACACATGTGTGTACCCATCACTTGGTTAAGATATTTCTAACGGATTGGGGGACACCTCAACCCTTTGGACTGATTGATGCCCTAGTTGCATTCATGAATCTAATGAATAGTGTGTTTAGAAGGTATCTAGACTAGTTTGTCCTTGTATTCCTAGATGAAATCTTAATATACTCTTAAACAAAGAAGAGCACAATAAACATCTTAAGATTGTATTAGAGTTGTTAAGAAAAAGTTAAATCTATGGAAATCTAGCCAAGAGTGATTTCTACATTTCATAGGTATGACATCTTGGACATATCATATCAGCAGAAGGAATGTTGTGAATCCAAATAAGGTTGAGGCCATCCTAAATTGGCTACCCCCTACTAATGTCACTGAGGTGTGAAGCTTCATGGGATTAACGAGCTATTATAGATGTTACATAAAGTATTGCTCCAAAATTATAACGTTCATAACTAACCTTCTAGAAAAAGAGAAAGGAATTCAAGTGGTCAAAGAAGTGTGAGGTTACCTTTGCATTGCTAAAGCATAAACTCACTACTGCACCAATATTAAGAAATCCAGACACTCAAGGAGTTTTTTTAGTATGTACGAATGCATCATTGGAGGGATTAGGAGGAGTATTATCATAATAAGATTCAATAGTAGCATATACTTCATGAAATCTTAAAAAGCATGAAGTTAATTATGCTACTCATGATTTAGAGTTATTTGTTGCGATGCATGCTCTAAACGTCTGGCACCACTACTTGGTGAGGAGGCCTTTTGAATTAAATATTGACCATCAAAGTTTGAGGTACATATTTACCCAACCTATACTCAATGTGAGACAAAGAAGATGGGTCGAGTTCCTTTTTGAGTATGACATTGAAATTGAGTACATAAAAGGGAAAGAGAATAAGGTGGTTGATGCTTTGAGTAGAAGAAAACACATAACAACCATAGCTAGAATTCGCATGGATCTAATGGATCGAGTGAGATAGAAGCAATCTCAGGATGAGTATTACCAAAAAAATCAAGTCATGATAAACAAAGACCCTGATGATGATAAGGAATTTGGTATGAAAGATGACATTTTGTGCTACAAATATAGAGTTGTCATACCAAAAATGGGTAATTTAAGAAAATTAATATTGCAAGAAGCCCATAGATCTCCTTATTTTGCTCATCCTATAGGGGCCAAAATGTGGGAAAACATAAAAAGAACCTTCTTCTAGATAGGAATGAAGGACATCATCAATTTTTTCACTCGATGCCTCGAATGTCAGAAAGTTAAGGTAGAATGCAAGCATCCTGCAGGACAATTGTATCCACATGATGTGCCCATGCAGAAGTGGCAGGTCATATCTATGGATTTTATAGTAGGTTTATCCAAAACCAGATATCAACATGATGCAATCCTTGTAGTAGTCAACATATTGACTAAGGTTGCACATTTCATACCCAAGAACGTCAAGGATGATGCTCAGTAGGTGGCTAACAAATTTGCCAAAGAGGTATTCTTATTGCATGGGTTTTTTGAGGTAATCATTTCATATAGGGATACCAAATTCACTTTTGAGTTTTGGAAAGCCCTTCATAGTGTAGTTGACATGAAACTAAATATGAGTTTGGAATACCACCCTGAGATATATGGTCAAACAAAAAAATTAAACCAAGTACTAGAGGACATTATCCACATGTATTACATGGATCACAAGTCTCATTGGGAAGACTATCTGCATCTTGTAGAGTTCACCTACAATAGTGGGCATCACTCATCTCTATGAATGGTTCCTTTTAATGCCTTGTATGGATGAAAGTGTAGTATGTCATTGTCTTGGGATAACCTAGAAGATCAATTTGTGATTGGGCCAGATATGGTCAAAGATATGGAATATCAGTTGAAGGAAATTAGGAAAAGACTTAAGAAGCTACCGATAGGCAGAAAAGTTATGTTGACCTGAAGAGGACTCCCAACGAGTACTCGGTAGGAGATAAAGTATTTTTAATTGTTAAACCAATGACACGTTCTATCAAATCCATGAAGTTGGATCCACGGTTTATGGGACCCTTCGAAATCACTAAAAATATTATCTCAGTTGCATATCGACTTGCTCTACCACCTAACCTATCCAAGATCCATGGCACCTTCCACATATCCTTGTTTAGAAAATATGTTGTTGACCCTGAACATGTGTGGGATGTTTCTAATTTGTAAATGGCAAATACGGAGGCTACTGAAGTGATTCTAGGTGAACCAGGTGAATCCTACTGAGGGGTCGTCCCACAGACCATGGGAATACAGGAAAAAGGAGAATATTTAGATGTAGGGGTGGAGATATGTGAAACTCTTTAGACTGAGGAATATGGCAATCCGGTTATGCAAAAAATTGCCTCCCCCAGTTTAGTCCTAAAAAAACTAGGAGCATTGTGAAGTATCCTATAGATTTTGGCAGTGAAAAAAGAAGAGGGAGAATATCAAATGCTAAGCATCAAAAAATTAAAACTAATAATGACATTGCCAATGGAAAACAGAGAACCTTGTTTCAATAGGTTATTTCGGGTTTTGAAGACAACAAATTAGGAAAACCCCCTCAAGGGAGGGGGAGAGGAATAAATACCAAACAATCTAAATGAAGTTCCTCTCATGGAACGTGAGAGGCCTCAATGGCCTGCCCAAACATAGGGAAGTCAATGCAATAATAAATCAAGTGAATCCAACTATTATCATGTTGCAAGAAAAAAAAACTAATGAGATTCAGTCAAAAAAGTAGCAAAAAAAATCTAGAATCAAGGGGAGATGGTTTAAAAATCACCCAGAGGAGCGTCTGTAGGCCTTATGACTTTGTGGGATCCTCGAATAGTAGAAGGCACCATTATTCAAAAATATGATAGGGTTCTTAGTGTTTTATTTAAGGAAATAAACAACAACGGGTCATGGATCCTTTCAAATATTTGTCCTAACTTCAATTCAAGGGAGAGCTCTACTGTGGGAGTACTTAGGCAATCTGAGTGAAATCTTCCATAATATCCCCTGGATTCTGGCTATAGATTTTAACACTCCTCTTTACCCTTCAAACAAAATAGGTAGAAATGGACCGCCTATCAGGAGCATGGATGAGTTCAATGACTTTGTGAACTCCAACATGTTGATGGATGTAAAACTTAGAGGAGCGAATTATACCTAGAGAAATCAATGGATAGGGTGTCATCTCATTCAAGAAAGGCTTGACAATTTTTTTCTATCAAAGGAGGCTACAACTCTATTCAGTGATTCTACCCTGCAAGCCCTTCCTAAAATTGCCTTTGATCATAATCCCATTTTTTTGGAGATCCCTAACTCTCTGTCCTTCAAGAAACCTTTCAGATTTTAATCTATGTGGATCAAACATTCCAGTTTCAAAGATAACTTAATTCAATGGTGGCAACAACCTATCAGGGTAGTGCAGCTTTTAAAATTGCTGGCAAATTAAAGTTTGTTAAGCAAAAGCTTTGAACTTGGAACAAAGAGGTCTTTGGAAACCTCTTTGAAAATAAAAAATAGGTTGTTGAAAGTTTGAAGATAATTGATCAGAGAATTCAAAATGGTGATGCTGATGAAACTACTAGGCAGGAGGAACGAACAAAACTAGCAGAGTTTCATAACATTTTGGCCTGTGAGGAAATCTATTGGAGGTAAAAATCATGGGCTCTTTGGTTGAAATATGGAGATTCAAATTCCAAGTTTTTTCACGTCACCATGCTTAGAAATAGAAGCAATAACAAGATTTTTTTTTTTAAAAGTAGATGGTTCTATTACTCAGGACTTAATAGAAATCAGAAAGGAGGCAGTAACGTATTTCAATTCTATCCTTGGTCAGGAATCACAGTGCAATGATGAGGCCAAAGATATTCTCTTGGAATCCATTCTTAGCATAATAAATGAGGATATAAATATAAAGATTCTAGGTCCCTTTTCTAATGAGGAAATTAAGGAATCCTTGTTTAGCATTGAGCCAGACAAAGCCCCGGGATCTGATGGCTTTCTCCCTTGTTTCTATCAATCTTTTTGGGACATCATAAGTGAGGATGTAATTTCTGCTGTCAGAGAATTCCAAGCAAGCAATCATATCCCAAAAGGTCTCAACTCTACTTTTATTTCCCTAATTTCTAAGAAGTAAACCCTTGAATCTTGGCTGACTTTAGGTCAATCAGTCTGTGCAATATTTCTTACAAGATCCTAACTAAAGCCATTGCAAATATAATGAGAGATGTTATGCCCCGCATCATAGATCCATGCCAAGGAAGCTTTTTTAAGGGCAGGTTAATCTTGGATGGAGTTATCATAGTTCATGAAGCTCTGCACTCTGCTCATAAGACTAACAGGTCTATTTTTGCCCTCAAGCTTGATATGAACAAAGCATTTGATAGGCTAAATTGGGACTTTCTGATTGTTGTCCTCCTTAAAATTGGTTTTCACCACCAATGGGTTAATTTTATCAAAGAATACATTTTTAAAGCATGGTTCTCGATTCTGGTTAATGGAACAACTGTTGGTTACTTTCAAATCTGTAGAGGAATTTGGCAGGGAGACCCTATCAACCCCATGTTATTCATCATTATGGCATAAGCCTTAGGCAGAACCATCAAAAGTGCTTGCAGTTCAAGGCTAATATCAGGAAACAAGGCAACATCTCTCACTAGGGCTATTTCTCACCAATAATTCGTCGATGATACCCTTTTATTGACTAAGGCATCAGTGGTTGAGGCTAAAAGAATTAAATACATCCTGCAACTCTATGAGGACATTGCTGGTCAGAAAGTTAATTTCAGTAAAAGCAAGTTATATTTCTTGAACACCCCCATTCAGAGTTAAGGAAGGATTGCAAAAATTTTAGGGTGTGATATAGCAAACCTCCCCACTCTATATCTTGGTCTCCCTCTTCTCATTGGTTCTCCGAGAGAGTCAATGTGGGACAGGGTTATTGAAATAATTCAAGAAAACTTGTTGGATGGAAAGGTCATCTTCTATCTCAAGCAAGAAAGTTGACCCTCACTAAGGCCTCTCTTCAAATCATTCCAGTCTATTTCCTCTTCATTTTCAAAGCCCTTGTGAAGGTTTTCCAAAAAATTGAGAAACTCCAAAAAAAAAAATTATGGACCGGATCAGAGGAGAAAAAAAGGATACACCTTGTAGGATGGACCAAAGTGTATAGACCAAGGTAAAATGGGGGCTTAGGTCTGAGGAGAATTGATCATATGAATTTAGCTTTACTAGATAAGCAGGTATGGCGCCTCATTTTTGGTGAAGAAAATGAATAGACAGCTATCATCAAATGAAAGTATCTTCAAAATATAGAATTTCTAAGTGACACAATTCCAATCAGAGGTTCTGATTTTTGGAAAGCAATTCTCAATTGTAAGTAAATCATCAAAAAAGGTTTAATATGGGTTTTAGGCAATGGTGAGAGGATAAATTGTTGGAATGGCAGGTGGGCTAAGGATGAACCACTAACACAATATCCTAACTTAGCCTGAATCAGAAATATCATGGAAGCACTCATTGGTAGAAAATTCTTCGATTATATGGTTGAGGACAGAGGCAGAATGAAGTGGAAATAAATAAGGATTCAAGAACTTCAAGCAGAATAAAATGATATTAGTAACATTCTCGGGAAACAGTTTATCCCCATGAGACCCAAGGAAGATCAAGTGACCTAGGCTCCTACAAAAAACGGGCAGTTCACTGTTAAATCAGCTTACAAGATTTTGCTTGATGACGAGGATTTTGTCCTCCAAAAGGACTTAGTTTGGATAAAAAAATTAATTCCAAAAATGTAGTCTTTTCATGGTTGGTTATCCAAGGAAGAATTCTAACCATTGACAATATGATGCGTAAAGGTATGTGTATCACTAATCATTGTTATCTGTGCAGGGCTAATTGGGAGAACATTTATCACATTTTCCTTGAGTGCCCTTTTTCCTTGACTGTCCTAAGTGGGGTTTTTCAGGCCTTCAATATTTCTTGGGTTAAACCAGCCATCGTACTTGATTTGTTCATCCAGTGGCCTTACCCCTTTTCAAGCCAAAGACTTAGATACATGTGGAAAATTTATCTCAATCACTATCTTTGGCAGGTGTGGTTAGAAAGGAACCATAGAGTCTTTAATGAGTCTATCCATGATCATAAAACTATCATTGCCAGGATCCTATCCTTTGCCAATGAGAATGTGAACCTTATCCCTTTTGATAGTCATAAACCTCATCTACAGGAGACCATGATTGCTCAATATTTAAGCTTAACCTTGTTAGATGAGTCTGTGCCTAGGGTAGTCAACCCCATAGCAAATATTAAGTGGTCCCCACCTCCTACGGGTTGGTTTAAGCTTAATTTTTATGAAGTAGCTAAGGATAATCCTAGCAGAGCAGGTGCTGGCAGTATTGTGCGAGATCATAATGGGAATATGATGCTTGTATTTTTTGAATATTTGGGAACAAGGAGGAACAATGAAGTTAAAGCTAGAGCTATGTGGAGAGGCCTTCAAATGACTCAAGACTTGGAAAGCAATTTTATCATAGAAGGAGGCTCTATGCATGTTATAAATCCCCTCAATAATTGGAAAACACCTCGTTGGAGGATTAAAACAATTTTTGAAGAAGCTAGGATCCTTTTCTAGGGAAGACAGGACAGAAAAGACCAACATGTCTTTCGGGAAGCTAACAAAGTTGTTGATAAGCTAGCCAATTTGGGTGTCGATGGTGATAGACTTTTCAAATGGGAACACGATGTCCCAGTGAAGTAGAGGAGCTTATTCAACAAGAGTGCCAAGAATGATAGTCAAATTTACCAATAAGGAAGGCACTGTAAGTTCGAAGGCTATGAGTATTCCCGTCTCTTTTTTGAAATTGACTCACAATAAAAATTATCCAAGCTGTCATTCTTGGTGGATGCTGCTTGGAAATACCACAAAGACTAATGGGGATAGTCACATGTCAGATAACATGGATCCTAGTTGTATTAGTAATTTGAGGTTGGTTGATAATCACAGGGCATGAAATAAACGGTAATAGAAGATTTCGAACCAGAGCCATGTGGACCACCAAATAGCCACCGCCATAAATCTAGCCAGTAAGTTCACTTCTCCAAGGCTGATTTACCAAGACAAGATGTGGTCCCAAAGCATGTCATATACAGAAGAAAGCAATTACCAAATAATTATTAAGAGTAATTGTCAATACAGAGCTTGTGGGAGTTTTTTTCAGTACTCTGCTATGTGTGTATGCAGCTTTTTGTTTCTCCATTGTTTCAAGGAAGGGATCTATGTCTGTTTCTTTTTTTATAATTATGATGCAGGTGTGTTTTCTCGGGGTATATCCAAAATTTTGTATGGGAAGTTTCTTTTTGATAACAGGCTATGTGCCTTATCGAATGTAATGTCTTTGGCGGCATGTAGATTTTACATATATAGGATCCTTAGTAAGGACATGTTCATCAACAACCCTGGGCTGATTTTTGTAAAAGGTTTTAGGTCAACCCGTAAAACCTGGTATTAATGCTATAGTGTCTTATCTACCAAAAAAAATGTGATTCCAATAAAGATTCTTGAGTTTCATTCTATGTCTATGTGGAATCAGACTCTTGAGCAATGTAAGGTCCAGTGGGATCGATTTTCTGAAAGAAATGTCACTTGAGTTTCATTCTATGTCTATGCAAAAATATTTTCCCTTCTTGTTTGAAAATATATAATGTAATAATTTTTCTTTGTAAAAATTAGAAACACCTAGAAGATTGCTCAGGAGATAAGCAATCTTTGAAGACTCCAAAAGATATTTGGGACTCAAACCTAGCACTGTTGTCATAAACCACATAGTCAAAACCCATTGTCAACCACACTACCTTGTAAAGTGGGTTTTCTCCAAGCTAAGTAACCTTTTTGAAACCACCTTTGCACTATTTGGTTTAGGTGATTCGTAGTCTAGTTACCTTTATGTTGTGTCATTTGTGGGAGTTGGGTGGGTGTTCTTCCTTTCATCCATCCATCGTCTCCACTATTATCTGTGTATTGTGTAATTTACCCCACCTTTCCCTTGTGTGGACACCTTTTGTTTGGGATGTTCACAGTTGTTGGCAACCCTCCCCTCTTGCCTTGTTCAAGTTTGACTAGCTATGTGTGTATGGCCCCCTTTGGGCCTTTGTGGATGTCTGCCTACTATAAGTTTCACAATAGCGTATGAACCTTAGGTTATGAATTATTGTGAGGGGGAGTAAGTTTTAATTAATTATTAAGAGCTTTAATTAATTAATTAAAAGTTACTTTTAATTACTTAATTCTAATTAAGAGGAGAATTATTGGAGGATGGAAATGATTTGTTTATTTATGAAATTATGAAACGCTTTAATTTGTTAAATAAAGGGTAAAGGAAATGTTTTATTTTTATTAATTAGAGGTATGGGACTTTATTTAGTGAAAGTAAAGAAAATGTTGTATTTTTATTAATTAGAGGTATGGGACTCTATTTAGTGAAAGTAAATGAAATGTTTAATTTTTATTAATTAGAGGTATGATATTCTATTTAGTGAAAGTAAAGGAATTTTTTTATTTTTATTAATTAGAGGTATGAGACTCTATTTAGTGGAAATAAAGGAAATGGGTTATTTTATAAATTTAAGTATGATGACTTGATTTATGAAATAAAGGAACCTATATTTTTTAAAGATTAAAGGTATGGGACTTTAATTTTTTAATAAAGGTTCAAAAGAGATTGATTGAAGTAGGACCTGTAATTTAGTTGTAATTGTTGAAAGACTCTCCTTAGATAATGAGAGGGTAAATAAAAATAGTGGTTTTTATGATATCAACTATGCGGTAGATGGTTAGTTACTTTAATTTAAATTGTTTGGCAAAGAAATGAATAAATGAATTTAGAAGCATGTCTATCATGGAACATGAGTGCCTGTTAGAGTATCTCTTAAGTTATACTAGGATATTTTGTTTGGAGTTATCACTCTTGTTGAGATTGGTAAACTCCTAGTTGTGATTAGATTAGATCTATTGGGTTGTTGTAATCCAACGGCTCACAAGAGATCAGCTTTGCTATTTATGCACAACTGATCTCATGGAATAATCAATCAGTTTTTTGAGCTTCACTCCATACTTGTGATGTCTTGCATAACTATTTTTTTTTGGGATAGAATATTGTTTCTCAATATTTCTAACATGGTACCAGAGCGAGGATAGTTTTTGTGCAAGCATTCAATTTTTTTGAAGTTTTCTTTCTGAATCCAATTCATTATTTTGGTCACTCTAGTGGGTCATTTATTTTGGAAATTATTAGATGAGATTTTATGCTTTTCTGATCCAAATATAAACCCTATATAATTGTGTAAATATGCTTCATTTGGGCATCATCAGTCTTACCAGTTTGTATTTTTTTGGGCTGAATTTAAGTTTTTATTCGTCCTTTATCACAACGTCTGGTCTAGCCTGGTCTAGCCTCCATGTTTATGAATGATAATGCAACCTGATGTCATGGACATTGCTTAGAAACAATTCGTATCATATTGTTTTTTTAACTTATCACTCATTGGTGTTAGGTATTACAGCAAAGTTGATTTCCACTCACTCGTTGTTGTATTTCTATAGTACCTTGCATAGACATCAATCTTGGCATCATCAGAGACTACGTAGACATTCAGTTTGATGGTGTTTACGATGCAACCATCGAGAAGGCACTGAAGGAAGATGATGTGCACTATATCAATGATGTAGCCATCAAGGAGATGCTTAAGGAGGGTGATGTATAAACTTTGAGCTTGTTGGCAAAGCAAAACTCTGCGTAGACATCCAGTTTTGGTGATATCAATATGATGTTCTGTTGATTGAAAGCAAAAATAATTAAATTTTTTGACATGATCTCCCTCTCTGGCGTGATCCAAACTCTGATCCCCTATCACGTCAATCAATAAAATGTTAAGAGCTCCTCCAATAGATATTTTTTTTTGTGCTCCAACGTTCCACCTGCTCTCAACGTAGAGTTAATTTTGGTGACCTCATCATGATTTGGAAATGTCTATGGTAAGAGAATTTTGCTATAAATATTGGTACTCCCATACTTATTTTTGGCAGCAAAAGAAATATTTTATGGCTTTGAAAGGAAGTTTTCTGGTCATTTTTTACCAGTATTTGTGTAGTTTGCTATGGAGTGACCCTCTCGAGATTATTGAGGAAATTTGGATGTGGTTGGCTCGTTAGAATTTTGACAACAACAGAGAGACAACTATGTAATGGTGAAACAAGATTTGTTTTGGCTTACTACAACAGTAGTAATGGAGAGAATTTTTGCTCATAACTAACTCATGCATTTTGCCAATATTTGCATAAGTTTACTACGGAGCAAAGAATTTTTTTGTTTCTTGTAGGATAAAGCTATGGAGGCAATCGAGCAGATGCGATGAAGGAAGAGCACTCGATTCAGAAGCATGAGTATTTTTCCTATGGATAAGCATATATCCACTCTCTCGAGCTTATTGATAAGATTTGGAGGTATTTGGCTCGTTAGGCTTCTGGCAACAGCCGAGAGAAGAGCTTCATAATTATGACGAGATTTGTTTTTACTACAATAGCAACAACGAAAAGAATTTCCTATGGCTTCGTAATGTGTAAATGGATTTTGTTTTTACTACAGCAGCAATATCGCTCATGATTATCAGCTTGAAATTTGGTGCAAAAAAAAAATGAATTCATTGTTAAACCTTTTTTACTGTTGTAATATTGTATTTCTTCTATTGCAAAGTGAGAGGCCTTCATATTGTAAACAAACTCTTTTTTTGTGTTTGTAGGACCTCACTTCTCTCAATCCTATCCCAAAAGGCTTATCTTAAAATTGTAAAAAAAATGGAATAATTTTTTCTTGGGGGGGATATCTTGGTGCAAATTTTTAGCACCATTTGTTGCTTGATTCAAGGGGGTATCTTGCTACTTTTCTTTTTGCACCTACTTCAAGATTTCTTGCTACTACATTTTATCATCTCTTATTAAGAATGAATTCTTCAACACCAAATATGATTGATCCACTCACTCCCCATAATTATCATACCTAGAAACCAAGGATGTTAAATCTAATTGCACAGAGAGGTCTATCCCATCTACTAGAAGAGAAACAGATAGAATTTGAGAAAAATATGAAAAATTTATTCATAAGGGTAAAGTATATGAGAAAATGGGTATGATAAGCATGAATGTAAGTGGGGTTTATGGTTTCACATTTCTGAGTGTAAAAATCCATTTGAAAGTTGGGATAAATTAAAAAATATATTTGGAAAAGTGGACCAAATAAGATCTATGCAACTTAAAGCAAAATTAACAGCATTATCACCTGATGATTACAGCACAATTGTGTATTTCATCATAAAATTTAAATAACTCCTCAATAAATTAAAATTAAGTGGAAAAACTAAAACAGATGATGAGTGCATCTATCTTATTTTGGTAAAGTTAAGGGAGGATTTTCAAATATTTGCAACAACTTTCCTCTCAACTATGGATGCCCTTGGCATAAATTTCAAAATGCCCACATTAGAAGAATTTTGTGAAAATCTCAATAGAGAAGAAATGAAACTCTCCAAATATAAAACATCTCCCTCTTCATCCAAAGACTTGGTATCTTCTAACTCAAAACAAGAAAATTTCAAAAAGATGGAAAAAGCACATGTAACCTATACCTATTACAAAAAATATGGTCATTCAGTCAATAAATATTGGAAAAGGTTACAGGAATTAGAGGCAACAATGAAGGATCATAGTATTGATATCAAAAAACAAATAGGAAAAGCTCTAAATGTTAAATGTAAATCTAACAAGTCTTATTCAAAATATTGGGTTCTAGATTTAGGGGCTACTCATTATATGACTTCTTCAAAAAGGTCATTTGCTTCTCTTTACTCACGTTCCACATTCAATATTGAAGTAGGGGATTCTTCCTTCATTCCTATAAAATACAAAGGTGACATTCTTTTAGAATGTGGGTGCATCAATGATGTGCTTTATGTTCTATATAGATCAACCAATCTTCTTTTAGTCTATCAAATTTATCAATCTGGGATAGGGAAAACAATTTTGCTCACACCTACAGGAGTGGAGATTAGAAACTTGCAGGAACCAAAATCCCTTATAGCCAAAGGATAAATTGATCATAATGCCCGATTATATCACTTTGGAGGTTTTTATGATACTGCTCAAGATTCCTATTTTGTTGCTCATGCAGATCTTGAGAGCAAACTCTGGCATGAAATATTTTTTCATCTCAACTATCAATACTTAAAGGAGTTAATTAATCATGATATGGTACTTGGCTTGCCCAAAATAACTCTTGTTGACAATGTTTGTCATGGATGTGCTCTTGGAAAATAGCATCAAAATCCTTTTCCCTCAAGTAAATTACAAAGGGCATACTCACCTTTGGAACTTGTGCATAGTGATTTTGATAAGCTTCCCACATCCCTCCTTCAACGGAGCTAAATATACTTTGACATTCATTGATGATTTTTCAAGACGTACTTGGGTATATTTTCTCAAGTACAAAAGTGATGTCTTCTTTCACTTTAAAAACTTTAAGTCCTTGGTTGAAAATCAAGAAAATTATCACATCAAAAATCTTCGTATAGATAATGGAGGAGAGTAATTCAGTAATGAGTTTTCATATTTCCTCTCTACTCATGGAATCATTCATCAACATTTAGTACCGCATAATCCTCAACAAAATTGTGTGGTAGAAAGATGAAGAACACAAGCTTATACCAAGAGGGGGAGGGTGAACAGTATAAGACCACTTTTTACTTTCTTTCCAAACCAATATCAATTAATGTCCTTAATTACAATAACCAAATATAGTAATATGCATTAATAACTCAGATAGAGATAGTAAGTAAGAGCACAAGTCACCGCACATAATTGAGACAAAATATTTAATGTGGTTCCCCCAATGTGAGGCACTCCATAAGATAATATCCTTATAATATTTCACACAAAAATAAGGATCCTTATCCAATACAATGATTTCTATGATCTGCTCAAAGCTAGGTAATAACAAGCTCACACATAACTTGTCCAAATATGCATAACAAACTCACACAGAACTTGTCCAAAACTTCTCAACAAGCTCACACAGAACTTGTCCAAATTTCTTTGATCTACTCAAAGCTAGGCAATAACAAGCTCACATAGAACTTGTCCAAATATGCATAACAAGCTCACACATAACTTGTCCAAAATTGCTCAACAAGCTCACACAAAACTTGTCCAAATTTGCTCAACAAGCTCACACAGAACTTGCTCAAATCTGCTCCAACAAGCTCACTAAGAACTTGTCCAAATCTGCTCTAGCAAGCTCACCAAGAACTTGCTCAAATTTTCTCCAACAAGCTCACTAATAACTTATCCAAATCTGCTCTAGTAAGCTCATCAAGAACTTTCTCAACTCTACTCAATAGGCTCACTCAGAACCTCATCAAAATTTGTTCCAAATCTGTCCATAAATCTGTCTTAAACTGTCCACAAAGTTGTCCCAAAAACTATCCATAAAGCCTTCTCAAATGCTCGATCAATCATACACAAACTGCCACAAATTTGTCCAGAAATCTATCCCAAAGGCCTTCTCAAAGGCTCAATAAATCATGCTCAAGTAGTACTCAAATCTCATCCACAAATCTATGAAGGCAAGGCTCAAAGATGAACTCAACAATGAATGGCAATGTACTTTACAATGGATGACAACAATGATCCACAATGATCTCAACTCATCTCGACTCAAATCAATCTCAACTCAAGTCAACTCATAGAAGCATAAAGAGAATTTTTAGAGACTCAATATGTTATAAGATCAATCTCAACTCAAATCAAAATTATAGAATAGTTTGTTTCATGGGACTTGAACAATCACCTTACACAATCACTTGACTAGGCTCAATCAACTCAACTCAAATCAACCAATCACTACAAGGGACACTCTTTCTCACAAAACCCTAGTCCAAGCATGTATCAACCAACTCAAATGTTTTGAACAATGTTCAACAACAAATCTCACATAACAATGATACTCATGTTCTTCTCTAACTCAAGTTCAAGTTCTTTGCACAACTAATGGGATTCAAAAATAATACTTATAAAACATTCTTCACATAACAATGATACTCATGTTCTTCTCAAACCCTAACTCAGGTTTTTCACACAACTAATGGCTTCAACAACAATGCTTATAAAATAAGGTTTTAATCATAACTCTCAAACCATAAAACCTTGAAGCATTCAACCAGCCACTTTCTAAAAGGAAACCACAATCATTCCTTTTCACTCCAATGATATTTCATAAATCAACCACCATAAACAATCAATAGGAGAATGTGCCCATACCTTTTTGATGCCAAGAAGTTGTCCACAAAATCTGTCACACTAAACACAACTTTCATTTTCAATCTCAATAAGGGTTAGTGGACTTCAAATAATAATCACAAGATAAAGCATAACTCAATTTACACCTTTTTACTCCAACTTAATAAACACATCCACCAAAGTCCTTTTAATAAAAAACCTTATCAAAAATAATAATCAATAAACCTCTCAAAAATTATTTTATAACAATTCCTTATTTCTCCTAAATCTTAATTCTCAATTTCATGAACATCAAATTAAATCAAGAACTCATCCACATTTGAAATAATAATCACAGCCCTTATAAAAACAAAGTTTAATTAAAAACTTTAATTATTCCTAACCACCTTATAACTCCAACTTAGGGCTTAACAAAAATTAGAGAAAAAACGTATCAACCTCCTCAAGGGGATTTGAACCCCCGACTTGCCCACACCGTGAGTTCCTTAGCCACAGCTAAGGTTGCCACACGAGCTAGCCGCTCATTCGAAATGGAAAGGCACAACGTGCCTTAAAACCTTTCCTCCCTTTTCACAAATCAAAAGCACTTTGAGCGCTTTTCTTCCAACGCCTTCTGAATGCAGTCAAGGGGATTCAAAACCTTGACATTTGTGCTGCCACACACCTTAGCCAAAAGCCAATTGTCAATGCACCACTCTGCCCACGATGACTTTGGACTTCGACCAACCTTCATTTATTCGTTGCTTCTGCTTTCTAAAAGATTTTTACACGAGCTCAATTCAGATGCTTATCCAATGATTATTAACCACGAGCAAGCATTAGTTTATGAACCTTAGGTATCCCCTTTATATAGCCTCCTTATTATTTTTGATGACATCGGAAGAAATATTGCATATTTAATTTTAAATTTAAATTTAAATTTTAAATAATTAAAATTTAAACTAAATATTAAAAATTAAATATCTCCATCACCGGGGCACCTTTTTCGACAAAACGAAGGGCCAACTTGGGTTTTAAGAAAAACCTAGTTCAAATATGCCATCCATGATTTTAAATAAAACATTTTATTTTGTCTGCCTTGGTTTTCACAAAAACCCTGTATTATCCATGCTTTCCAAAATATCATTTGGCCATCAAAACTCAATGTGATCCATGTGACATCAATGACAACACAAAATAACTCAAATTGCCAACAAAAGAAAGAATAGATCCTTAAAGGAAATGGCAAATTGTATGCTCCAATCAAGGGATCTTTCACCAAATGTTTAGGCAGAGGCAATCAACTATGCAAATTTCATTCAAAATCGCACACCTCACAAGGCTCTTGAACATTTGACTCTAGAGGAAGCATCGTCTGGCTCCAAACCTGATTTCTCTTTTTTTAGAATTTTTGGGAGCACTGCTTGTGCCCACATTCCAAAAAAAAAGAGAAAATCCTTAGATAAAAAAGCAAAAAACTTATATTTGTTTGCTACTGTGATGATATGAAGGCCTATAGGCTCCTTGACCCAAAAACTCATGAAATTTTCTTTCACAAAAATGTTCAATTTGATGAAAATTTCCTTTCTAAAGATCCTCATCTTTCTTCCTCTAGCAAAATTTATTCCATTAAGCCTTCCCCCTTCTTTAAGCCTCAATCTGATGAAGAACTAATCCTTGAGATAACTAATCAAAATTAGGATCCTATTCTTGAAAGTCCTACACCAAATTCTGCAACACCCATTACTCCTCCAACAATGCCAAAATGGGCCCACTACTGTTCAAGAGGAAACCCCTTACATACAAGATCTTCCACCCTATAGACTTGGTCATTTCTTGGGCTTTGGCCTTGTCTTTCAATCAATTTCTACTGATCCATAGTCCTTTATTCAGGTAAATGAAATCAAAGAGTGTGATGATGCCATGGAAAATGAATATTCCTCCTTGATTAAAAATCAAACCTGGGATCTAGTCCCACTTCCTAAGGGGAGAAAATTTGTTCAATGCAAATGGGTTTATCGAACCAAGTATGCATTAGTTGATTCCATTGATAAATACAAAGCTCACCTAGTAGCTAAAGGATTTTCACATATTGAGGGTATTGATTACACAGAGACCTTTGCCCATGTTTCCAAAATGGATTTTGTTAGGCTTGTACTTGCACTTGTTGCCTCCCAACATTGGCCCATTTTTTCCATTTTTTAGATGGATGTGAAAAGTGCCTTCTTGCATGGTGATCTTCAGGAAGAAATATATATGGAACAACCCGCTAGCTTCATTCAGGATTATTCCCTTGTTTGTAGACTAAAAAATCCCTCTATGGTCTCAAACAAACTCCTAGAGCTTGATATGAGAAAATGGACTCTTTCCTTCTCTCCAACGGATTTGCTTGTTGTGATTCAAATGCTACAGTGTATATTTGATGAGAGGGAGAGGACATCACCATTCTTGTTCTCTATGTTGATGATTTACTTCTCACAGGTAGTTTTGCTTCTCATATTTAAACTGTTCGACACTCCCTTTCTGAGATATTTGAGATGGTCGATTTGGGATTGGCTCATTACTTCCTTGGATTTTAGATCACTCAAATAGATTTTGGGGTCTTCTTATGTCAGCAAAAGTATACTATTGATTTTCTTCATAGGTTTCATATGGTTTATTACAAACCTTCACCTACGCCTTTCCAATAAAGTATCACTTAGACTTCCTCCTGCACTTTACCTCTTTGTGATGCTACTCTATATAGACAGGTAGTAGGAAGTCTATTAAACCTCACTCATACTTACCCTAACATTTCCTATATTGTTGGTTTGATATCTCACTTATCTCAAACACCTCATATCATTCATTAGTAGGCATCCAAGCGAATTCTTCACTATCTACAGGGCACTTCACATTTTGGTTTATTCTATAGCAGAGGCTATACAAAACTAGTGGGATTCACTGATTCAGACTGGGAAGGTTCAATTGATGATAGATGTTCAACCTATGACTATGTCTTTTGTCTAGGTTATTCACCTATTTCTTGGTCATGCAAAAAATAACAAGCCATGCATTATAATCTACACAGGTAGAGTACATGATAGTAGTTTTAGCCAATCAGGAGGCTCTTTGGCTTCGTCATATTTTGGTAGAGTTTGATTTCTTTCATGATCAACCTATAGTACTTTGGTGTGACAACCAGAGTACAATACATATTTCTCACAACATTTTTGAGCATCAATGTACCAAGAACATTGAAATCCATATGCAATTCATTCGGTAGCACATTCAAGATGGAGATATTAGCTTGGAGTGCATTCCAATCCATGATCATATTACCGACATTTTCACAAAATTATTTGCTTCTCCGTGTTACCTTCAGTTGGACTTGGGGTTAGGAAGATATCCTAGGGGGGATTGTTGACAAGGACATCTTCTTCTTCTTCTTCTTCTTCTTCTTCTTCTTCTTCTTTTATCTCTTTTGGAGGATGGTTTTTCCCATGTAGTTTTTTCATCATCTCTCCAAAAGAAGATTTTCTACATATGTTGTACATGAATACCTTATCAGGCCTTGTTGTCAGGACTCATTTTTGTGGATATGCCACCATTTTTTATTTTTTCTTGATATTGTACATGAGTACCTTATTAGGCCTTGCTGTCAGGACTCATTTCTGTGGATATGCCACCCTTTTATTTATCTTGCTTTTTTACACTTATCCTTAGTATCACTTAGGGGGGGTGTTAGAGTATCTCTTAAGTTCTACTAGGATATTCTATTTGGAGTTATCAGTCTTGTTGATATTGGTAAACTCCTAGTTGCGATTAGATAAGATCTATTGGGTTGTTGTAATCCAATGGCTCACAAGAGATCAACTTTTCTATTTATGCACAGTTGATCTCATGGAATAATCAATTAGTTTTTTGAGCTTCACTCCAAACTTGTGATGTCTTACATAACTATTTCTTTTTTGGGATAGAATATTGTTTCTTAATATTTCTAATAGTGTCGTGATCCCCTACTATACTCAAATTATTGAGGGAAATCTAAGAAGTACCAAGAAGGCAGTTGTAACCAATGTGGCAGATTGATTCTACTTTTATTGATTTACTTATGCTCAAATAGATTAACTATGTGGGGATATTTCCTTGATGAAATTAATGTAATATATTATTCTTTAAAGAGTATGGAGGATTTACCATACTTGTTTATATGTAATAATTATTAATTGTTGGGAGATGTACATTTAAATTGATGATTGAAATCATCTATTTTTTGTATATTTATTTCTTTAAATGTTGTTCCTTTCTTGTATCATTTGTATGCATTGTGAATTATGCTCTTTTTGCTAGACTTAGAATCTAAACTATTATGGATTTCTTGCTAAAATATAGAAACATAAATATTGAGTTCTAAGGTGAACTTAGAGAGTGACCTAAGGGATTGATACCCCTTAGGATGAACATAGTGGACCTAATGGTATAAGACCTAAGTTGAAGGAAAGACCACATCCGAGTTAAGATATCTCATCATATAGACGAGATGGATAGCCTAACTCACAATACATGTATCATACCTACACAGACTAACTTGTGTATGGTATGGTGATGGGCGTATACCTTCGACTGATAAAAGGTGATAATTTTAGCTTATCAAGGATGATAATAGGGATGAACTTATTTGTAGTGACACATAATACACCTACACATATGATATTTAAACAAAATATTAGTCTGAAGTCGATTAGGGGTTTATGAATTCCTCACCTTAGTAATATATATATATATATAAATTCTTTCTATGTGTTTTATTGTAGTTAAATTTTGGTTCATTACATTTGGTATCAGAGATCTAGGTATGATGGTATAGAGCTTATTTTGTACTAAATTGATTTGGAAGTCTCCAATGAAGCCTTACTTAAAGTATAAGCTAAATCTAGGATGACCTAGGATGTCTTATTTTCTAGAATCTAGTGGGAACTAATCCCAAGGGTGAATGAATGTTATGATATCTTAGTATGGGATTTGTTATTAATGATACATAATAACCTTGGAATATTACCCTAGGTAGATTATTGATACCTTATAGCAATAGAACTTTGTATTGTGTCTTGAATTAGTGATACAGTTTAAGGTGAAATTGTAACCTAATATTTTCTTGGTTGTAACCAGGTTAAAATACCACCTAAATCCAGAAGATAGAGGTCTATACCTAGGAAAAATTGAAAAAATAATATCAAATAAGAGATCCGATAGGAGGATCTAGCAAACCCCAACAAAGATAGAATACCTCATTGCTACAGTTGCTACTATGTAGGATTAGATGAGATAAGTGTTGGAAATAATTACAAATCAAAACTTGAAAGCTAAATTCTTAGAGGTCATCCAAGTTGATGTTCTAACTATAGAGCAATTACAAGCTAAAGTCCTTCTAGAAAAAGAAACGACTAGAGATCTAAATAATATTTGTATTTCCAAGTTTGATGGAGAATATGAAGAGGATGCAGTTGAAGCATGGTTGATAGAATTAGAGATTTACTTCACAATAAAAGGCTATTCCCCAGGAACCCAAATGGTTTGGGCCATGATCAACCTATAAGGGGCTGCTTTAGACTCGTAGGGAACCTACTATAAGAATAATAAGGTTAAACCTATGGATATTAAATGGAAATATTTTATTGAAATCTTCAATAAGATATTTTTTACAGAACACTTCTATGCCTTAAAGTTTGAATAATTTGCCAGCCTTCGATAAAGAACTAAAATAGTGGAGACATACTATAATAAGTTGGTTTTATTACTTAAGTATATACCTACTTATGATGAGAAGATGAGAGTTCATACTTTTATTCACGAGATGGAATCTAGAGTGAATCATGATGTAAAAATGCATGAACCTAAATCACTGGAAGGCATATGACTTGGTGAAGAAAGTAGAGTCGCATTTCCAATTTAACTATGTCACCCTATCCAAGCAAGATCAACAAGCACTAAGGAAGAGGAATAGTCGAGGATTCTTGAAATGGGAAGAGGAATATGATCAAAATATCAAGAACCCTTAGAATTTCAAGAATATAAATAACAAGAAACAAAATCTAGAGGGGCAAGTCACCCCATTGCTTGTGATAAGTAAGATTTTTAATAAGCAAGTTAATATTTCAATTGATAGTGGAGCCGCAAATAGCTTCAATTCTGCTAGTTTAGCAAGGGATATATCATAAATACCAAGATATTTGGCCCATGGATGGAAGGTAGAGTATGGTTCTCGATAAACCTACTCGGTAAACCAATATTATACAATGGCAAAAATTATTTTAGCTAGCGATACCACAAAAGGTTATTTGTATGTAGCTCCACTTCATGCCTTTGATGTGATCATAGGGATGGATTGGTTTCAAGCCCATAAAGCCTTGATCAATTTCCAAGACAAATGGATCGAATAATCAAAGGAAGGTAAGGAGATATTGATACTTCATAGTGAGTAGGGGGTATTCAAACTCCAGTTGTTGTTGACTATGCAATTCAAGAAAACCCTCAAGAAAGAAAGGATAGTGTATATTGTAAAACTTAATGAAGTAGGAGATTATCAGAATAGGGAGGTTATAGGAGAGCACCCAAATTTACAATATTTAAAGGATGTATATCAAGAGGATTTACTTGGACTCCCTCCTGTATGGGTATTTGATTTCATAATTTATCTTATGCCAAGAGTAGAACCTATTCATAGATATCTGTATAGGATGAATCCTATCAATATGCAAGAAGTAAAATTTCAACTACAAGGGCTATTAGAAAAGGGTTTGATAAAAACAAGTGTGTTACCTTGGGGTGCATCGATTTTATTTGTAAAAAATAAAGATGGCTCTCTAAGATTGTGTATTGACTACAAAATTCTAAATAAGGCCACAATCAAGAACCGATATCCCCTACCTAGAATCGAATATTTATTCAATCAAATAAGAGATGCCATAGTATTCACTAAGATCAACCTGAGATTAGGGTATCACCAATTAAGAATACGTGAGGAGGATACTCATAAAACAATTTTTAAGACCAGGTACAAGCATTATGAGTTTATAGTCCTATCCTTTGGACTGACTAACACCCTAGCTATGTTCATGAATCTAATGAACAATGTGTTTAGAGGGCATCTAGACCAGTTTGTCCTTATATTCCTAAATGATATCTTAATATACTCTTGAAACAAAGTAGAGCATGATTAACACCTTAAGATCATGTTAGAGTTGTTAAGGAAAAATCAACTCTATAGAAATCTAGCCAAGAGTGATTTCTATGTTTTAGAGGTACGATATCTTGGACATATCATATCAGTAGAAGGAATTATTGTGTATCCAGAGAAGATTGACTAAGGTAACTGAGGTTTGAAGCCTCATGGGGTTAATGAGCTACTATAGACGTTACATAAAGGATTACTCCAAAATTATTATGACCATAACTAACCTTAAAAAAAATGAAAAGAAATTCATGTGGTCAAAGAAGTGTGAGGTTACCTTTGCATTACTAAAATATAAACTCACTACCGCACCAAGATTGAGAATTCTAGACCCTCAAGGATATTTTTTAGTATGTACGGATGCATCACTGGAAGGATTAGGAAGAGTACTCATAAGAAGATTCAGTAGTACATATACTTCAAGAAAGCTTAAAAAGCATAAAGTTATTTATGCTACTTGTAATTTAGAGCTAGCTATTGTGGTGTATGCTCTAAAGGTCTAGTGCCACTACTTTATGGGGAGACTCTTTGAATTAAAGATTGACCATCAAATTATAAGGTACATATTTACCCAACCTATACTCAATGTGGGTCAAAGAAGATGGGTCAATTTTCTCACTGAGTATGGCTTTGAAATTGAGTACATAAAAGGGAAAGAGAATAAGTTGGATGATGCTTTGAGTAGAAGGAAATACATAGCAGCCATAACTAGAAGTCATATGGATGTGATGGATCAGGTGAGATAGGAGCAATCTCAGGATGAGTATTACTAGGAAATTCGAGTCAGGATGAAAAAAGATCCTGAAGGTAATAAGAAATTTGGTATGAAATATGACCTTTTTTTCTACAAAGGTAGAGTCATCATACCATAAATGGGTTATTTAAGAAAATTAATAATGGAAGAAGCCCATATATCTCCTTCTTCTAATCATCGTAGAGGGGTCAAAATATGGAAAAGCATGAAAAGAATCTTCTTCTAGGTAGGAATGAAGAAGGACATCACTAATTTTTTTGCTTGATGCCTCAAATTTTAGAAAGTTAAGGTAGAATGCAAGCATCCTGCATGGTAATTATATCCACATGATGTGCCCATGCAGAAGTGGTAGGTCATATCTATGTATTTTATAGTAGGTTTACCCAAAACCCGATATCAACATGATGTAATCTTGGTAGTAATTGATATATTGACTAAGGTTGCACATTTCATACCCAGGTACATCAAGGATGACGCTCAGGTGGTGGTTAAAAATTTTTCCAAAGAGGTATTCTAATTGCATGGATTTCCTGAGGTAATCATTTCATAGAGGGATCCAAAATTCACTTTTGAGTTTTGGAAATCCCTTCATAGTGCAATTGACATAAAATTGAATATGAGTCCAGTATACCACCCTAAGATAGATGGTCAAATGAAATGGGTAAACCAAGTACTAGAGGACATGCTCAATATGTACTACATGGATCATAAGTCTCATTAGAAAGACTACCTACATCTTGTAAAGTTCACCTACAATAATGGGCATCACTCGTCTCTAGGAATGGCTTATTTCGATGCCTTTTATGGATGAATATGTGGGATGCCATTATATTGGGGTAACCTAGAAGATCGACTTGTGATTGGTCCAAATATTGTCAGAGAGATGGAAGATTAGTTTAATATAATCAGGAAAAGACTTAAAGAAGCTATCGCTAGGTAGAAAAGTTATGCTTACCTGAAGAGGACTCCCAAAGAGTACTCCATAGGAGATAAAGTATTTTTAAGAGTTAAATTGATGAAAATTTCTATCAAATACATGAAGTTGGATCCACTATTTGAATAACCCTTTGAAATCACTAAAAATATTAACTCGGTTGCATACCGACTTGCTCTACCACCTAACCTATCCAAGATCCATGACACCTTCCATATATCCTTGAAATATGTTTTTGATTATGAACATGTGTGGGATGTTTCTAACTTACAAATGGCAAATCCGAAGGCTATTGAGGTGATTCCAATAAATATTCTTCAGTTTCATTCTAATTCTATGCAAAATTAGACTCTTGAGCAATGTAAGGTTAAGTGGGACCGGTTTTTTGAAAGAAATGCTACTTGGAAGAAAGTGGATGATATGCAAAAACAATTTCCCTTCTTGTTAGAATTTGTAAAAACTGGGAATACCCAAGATGGTGTTTAGTCCTAGGGGGTAGGATGTCATGGCCCTCCCTAGAGAACTTTTTGGCACAAAGAAACTATGTATTATTTAATGATGCTTTAATATCTAGTTTGAGCAATTGAACTAACTATGTGATGTTTAGTTGATTTGGAAGAGCATGGTACTACTAATATATTTCCAAATGTGCAAGATCAGGTACACTCATAGGTGGAATAAGTAGAATCATCCACTAGAAGCGGGGGTACTTGAGGTTGGGGAAATTATGATTAAGGTGACTCAGAGGTAACATTGATGGATACTGTTAGGGTTATGCATAAGGGGTCGACCCCAAAATATATTTATAAAAATTTGGTGAATCAGTTTCAAAATCTAGGTGAATAGTTTCGAAACACATGTAGAAGGTTCACTATTATTAGGGGCAATGTTGAAAATTTAAACTTAAAATGGTCAAATTATTATAAAATTTGGGCGAATCGACCCAAAAAAAATTGCACCTAATTTTTTTTGGCTAATAGACCCTAGTCAAGGATCCCAAATATTAGCCAATTCCAAATTTTAAAAATCCTAATTTTAGCCAATTTTGCGAAAATAACCACTATGCATAACCATGGATATCGTCATATAGACATGGATTCGGTTAGGGATAATCATCAATAGCTAACCACCTAAGTCGCAATTGATGGCCTAGTAGCTATCGTAAATTCTCTAGCTGAGACAGGTGACTAGGTTGATGGAAAGATTCCCTCTTTGTGTGTTGCATATGTTTGATTGTATTTTACTTCATCACTATTTGCATCAATGATTTAGAAAAAATGCATGACCTGGTTGTTTTTGGAAAATCTCCTTGTTTTTCTTAAACCTTCCAAAATAATAATATGATGTTAGTATTGGATAAGAAAAACCTTTTTGTTTCTATGTTATGCATTTATATGAATAAATAGTTTAATTATTTTAAATGAAAAAGAAACTTCATTTATAAATAATAATTTAATTATTTTAAATGAAAAAGGAACTTCAATTATAAATAATAGTTATTTATATTAAATGATAAAGAAACTTCATTTATAAATAATACTTTAATTATTTAAAATTAAAAAGGAACTTCATTTATAAATAATAATTTAATTATTTTAAATGAAAAGGGAACTTCATTTATAAATAATAGTTCGGTTGTTTTTTTTAAATGGTAAAAGAACTTCATTTTTCCTAAATGATATTTTAATAGAAAAAGAATCCCATTATAAAAAAAGGTTGTTTAAATCTAAATAATAACGAATCTTCATTGATAAATGATAGACAGTTGTTATTAAGTGGTAATAAAATTCCATGTTAAATCAATTAGATATTTTCCATTATGAGAACTCTACTGAAGGTATGCTTGAGTTGATGGATGCCTGCCAATGTTGAAAACAAAGAGAGAGTTGCATTTATGGTAAGGTTTATCAAGATCTAATAATATATAGATATTATCCAAAGTCAACCACCGTGTGAAAGTAGCTGAGAGAGGAGTTATGATGGGCGATGAAGCTTGGGGAACATAGGAAGTTGTGTAGAAGAGGTTATAGGGAATGAAAGATAGAGGAGGAAGGAGAAATGACAGAGAACGATGATTGGATGAGAGGAGAATTTAGAAAATACCAAGCCAAAGCAAAATGTTTGAATTGACCATAGAAGGAGGTAGCCAACATGCTAGGTTGGATTATGGTTGCTATCTTTACCTTAAAAACTTGGTTGTTTGTTCATGCTTATTAGTTTTCACCAATTCTCTTCCAGTTATGTTGTGCTCGTTTGAGATCTCTTCTTTAGTTAAAACCTTCATCGTCAATGTGTGTCATTTGCTTGTTATTGGTAGTGTTTCTTGTAACAACGTTGTCATTGTATTTTGGTTGTATGATTTGCTCGTTGTTGATAGTGTTGCTTGTAACAATGCTACCGTTGAGATTTTGGTTGTGTGTGAATTGCTCACTATTGGTAGCATTGCTTGTAAAAATGTTATCATTGTTCTTTTGGTTGTGTGTGATTTATTCACTCTTGGTAGCGTTGCTTGTAACAATATTATCATTGTGCTGGTTTGGTTGTTGGGTAGCACCGTCATCAAGTAACGTTGCTGCTATGTTGTTATTGCTATTGCGATATTGGTTTTCTTCTTGCATCTTTGTTGTCATGTTGCCATTGAAGACTCCCAAAGAGAGTTGGGAGTCAAACCCAATACCATTATGGTTAACCACGTATTCAAAACCCATTGTCGACTGCACTACCCTATTAAGTGGGTTCTCTCCAAGCCACGTCACCTTTTTAAAATAGCATCTATGATGTCTGGTTTAGGCAATTTGTAGTTCGATTACCTTCGTGTTGTGTCTGTAGATGTTGGGTGGGTGTTCTTCCTTTCAGCTATCTGCCATCTCCACTACGTATTGCATAAGTCACCCAATATTTCCCTTGTGTGGATGTCTTTCGTTTGGGATGTTCGTAATTGTTGGTTACCCTCCCCTCTTGCCTTATTGAAGTTTGACCAACTATGTCCGTATGGCCCCCTTTGGGCCTTTGTGGATGTTCATCTATTGTAAGTTTCACAGTAGCACGCGAACCATGGGTTGTGAATTATTGTGAGGGGGAGTAAGTTTTAATTAATTATTAAGAGCTTTAATTAATTAACAGTTACTTTTAATTACTTAATTCTAATTAAGTAGTAGGAGGATTATTGGAGGATGGAAATGATTTTTTTATTTATGAAATTATGAAATGAACTTTAATTTTTTAAATAAAGGGTAAAGGAAATGTTTTACTTTTATTAATTAGAGGTATGAGACTCTATTTAGTGAAAGTAAAGGAAATATTTTAATTTTTATTAATTAGAGGTATGGGACTCTATTTAATGAAAGTAAATGAAATATTTTATTTTTAGTAATTAGAGGTATGGGACTCTATATAGTGAAAGTAAATGAATTGTTTTATTTTTATTAATTAGAGGTATGGGACTCTATTTAGTGGAAATAAAAGAAATGGGTTATTTTATAAATTGAAGTATGATGACTTGATTTATGAAATAAAGGAACCTAGATTATTTAAATATTAAAGGTATGGGACTTTAATTGTTGAATAAAGGTTGAAACAAGATTGATTGAAGTAGGACATGTAATTTAGGTTAATTTTTTGAAATACTCTCATTAGATAATGAGGGGAAATAAAAATAGTGGTTTTTATGATATCAACTATGCGGTAGATGGTTAGTTACTTCAATTGAAATTGTATAGTTATAATTTGGCAAAGAAATAAATAAATGTATTTAGAAGAATGTCTATCATGGAACCATGAGTGCCCTGATCCCCTACTATCCTCAAATGATTGAGAGAAAGCTGAGAAAGACCAAGAAGGCAGTTGGAACCAATGTAGTAGATTGATTCTAATTTTATTGATTTACTTATGCTCAAATATATTAACTATGTGGGGAGATTTCCCTGATGAAATTGATGTAATATATTATTCTTTAAAGAGTATGGAGGATTTACCATACTTTTTTATATGTAATAATTATTAATTGTTGGGATATGTACCTTTAAATTGTTGATTGAAATCATCTATGTTCTTTATCTACATTTCTTTAAATGTTGTTCATTTCTTGTATTTTTTGTATGCTTTGTGAATTATGCTATTTTTGTTAGATTTAGCATCTAAACTATTTTGATTTTCTTGCTAAACTATAGAAACATAAATATTGAGTTATAAGTTGAAATTAGAGAGTGACATAAGGGATTGAGACCCCTTAGGGTGAACATAGTTGACCTAAGGGATTAAGAACCCTTAGGGAGAATGATAACTGAGTTGAAGGAAATACTATATCTGAGTTAATATAGCTCATCATATAGATGATATGGATAGCTTAACTCGCAATATGTGTAGTATACCTACACAAACTAACTTGTGTATGGTATGGTGATGGGCATATACCTTTGAATAACAAAAGGTGATAATTTTAGCTCATCGAGGATGATGAGAGGGATAAACTTATTTGCAGTGACACATAATTCACCTACATAGATAGACTTGTGTTAGGGTATCTAGTGAAATGTAGCTCTTCACAAAACTTAGGGGATTTAAAAAAAATATCAATAAAGAGTCGATTAGAGGTTTATAAATCCCTCACCTTAGTAAAAAATAAATTCTTTTCTTTCAATGTGTTTTCTTGTAGTTAAATTTTGGGTCATTACATTTGGTATCAAAGCTCTAGGTACAAGGGTATAAAACTTCTTATGTGCTAAATAAATTTGGATGTATCCAATGAAGGTATGCTTAAAGTATAAGCTAAATCTAGGATGACTTAGGATGCCCTATTTGCTAGAATATAGTGGGAACTAATCCCAAGGGTGAATGAATGTTATGATACCTTAGTATGGGCTTTGGTATTAATGATACATTATAACCTTGGAATATTACCCTAGTTAGAGTATTTATACTTTGTAGCAAGAGAACTTTGTATTGTGGCTTGAATTAGTGATATAGTTTAAGGTGAAACTGTAACCTAATTTTTCTTGGTTGTAACCAAGTTAAAATGCCACCTAAGGCCATAAGAGAGAGGCCTACACCTAGGCAAACTCAACAAAATAATATAAAAAAAGAGATCCAAGATGAGGATCCAGTAAACCCCAACAGAGAGGTAGAAGACCTCATTTATACGGTTGCTCCTATGCAAGATCAGATGATACAAGTGTTGGCAATAATTGAGAATTAGAACTCACAAGCTAGAGGCTCAAAGGTTGGCCAAGATGATGGGCTAACTGCAAAGCAGTTTCAAGCTAGATCCTTTCTAGAAAAGGAAACAACTAAGGATCTAAAAAACATTTGTATCTCCAAGTTTGATGGAGAAGGTGAAGGGGATGCAACTGAAGCATGGCTGAGAGAATTAGAGGTTTAATTCATAATAAAAGGCTATTCCCTAGGAACTTGAATAGTTTGGGCCACAAACAACATAGAAGGGGCTACTTTAGACTAGTGGGAAACCTACTATTAGAAGAATAAGGATGAACCTATGGATATTAAATGGAAAGATTTTATTGAAATCTTTAAAAAGAGGTTTCTCACAGAACACTTCTATTCCTTAAAGTTTGAAGAATTTACCACCCTTCAGAAAGTAATTAAAATAGCGGATATATACTATAAGAAGTTGTTTCAGTTACTAAAGTATGTACCTACTTATGATGAGAAGATGAGAGTTCACAATTTTATTCACATGATGGAATCTAGAGTGAAGCATGATGTAAACATGCATGAACCTAAATCGTTGCAAAAGGCATATGACTTGGCGAAGAAAGTAGAGTCACATTTCTAATTTAACTATGTCGCCATGTCCAAGCAAGATCAACAAGCACTAAGGAAGAGGAATAATAAAGGATTCTTGAAATGGGAAGAGGAAGATGATCGAAAGACCAAGAACCCTCAAAATTTTGAGAAGAGAAATAACAAGAAGCAAGGAAAATTCAAAAAACTTCCAAAAAACCAAAATCCGCCCCAAAAAGGAATGGGAAATAAAAGCTAGAGGGCAAGTCACCCCATTGCTTGTGAAAGGTAAGATTTTTAATAAGTAAAACTTTTAATTGTTAGTGGAGCCACATGTAGCTTCATTTCTTCTACTTTAGGAACGGATATGTCAAAAAGGCTAGGATATTTTGCCCATGGATGTAAGGTAGAGTATGGTTCTGAAAAAACCTATTCGATAAACCAGTATTATCTAATGGAAAAATTTACTTTAGCTAGCGGTACCACTGAAGGTTGTTTGTATGTAGCTCCACTTCATGCCTTTGATGTGATCCTAAGGATGTATTGGTTGCAAGTCCATAAAGTCTTGATCAATTTCCAAGATATATGGATTGAGTACTCATAGGAAGGCAAGGAGAGACTAAGAAATCATAGTTAGTAGGGGGTATTCAAAACCCAAATGTTTTCGACTATGCAATTGAAGAAAGCCCTCAAGAAAGGAGGGATAGTGTATGTTTTAAAACTTAATGAAGTAGGAGATGATTAGAAGAGAGAGGTGCTAGGAAAGCACCCAATTTTATAGGATTTTAAGGATGTATTTCCAGAGGATTTACCTGGACTTCCTCCTGTGTGGAAATTTAATTTCACAATTGATCTTATACTAGGATCAAAACCTATTCATAGATCTTTGTATATAATGAATCATATCGATATGCAGGAACTCAAAGTTCAACTACAGGGGCTATTAGAAAAGGGTTTGATAAAACCAAGTGTCACCTTGGGGTGCACCAATTTTATTTGTAAAAATGAAATATGGCTCATTAAGATTGTGTATTGACTACAAAATGCTAAATAAGGCCACAATCAAGAACCGATACTCATAAAACGATATTTAAGACCAGGTACAGGTACTATGAGTTTACAGTCATATGCTTTGGACTAACTAACACCCCAGTTACGTTCATTAATCTAATGAATAGTGTGTTTAGAATGCATCTAGACTAGTTTGTCCTTGTATTACTAGATGATATCTTAATATACTCTCAGAACAAAGAAGAGCATGATAAACATCTCAATATCGTATTAGAGTTGTTAAGGGAAAATCAACTCTATGGAAATCTAGCCAAGAGTGAATTCTATATTTCAGAGGTACGATTTCTTGGGCATATCATATCAGTAGAAGAAATTATTATGGATCTAGAGAAGATTAAGGCTATCCTAAATTGGCCATCCCCTACTAATGTGACTGAAGTGCAAAGCTTCATGGGGTTAATGGGCTACTATAGATATTACATAAAGGATTACTCCAAAATTATTATGGCCATAACTAACCTTCAGAAAAATGGAAAGGAATTCAATTGGTCAATGAATTGTGAGGTTATCTTTGCATTGCTAAAATGTAAACTCGCCATTGCATCAATATTGAGAATTCCAGACCCTCAAGGAGATTTTTTAGTATGTATGGATGCATCACTTGAGGGATTAGGAGTACTCTCACAAGAAGAGTCAATAGTATCATATACTTCAAGAAATATTAAAAAGCATGAAGTTAATTACGTTGCTCATGATTTAGAGCTTGCTACTATGGTGCACACTCTAAAGTTCTGGCACCACTACTTTGTGGGGGGGCCCTTTGAATATAATATTGTCCATCAAAGTCTGGTACATAACCTATACTCAATGCAAGACAAATAATATGGGTTGAATTCCTTGCTAAGTATGATTTTGAAATTGAGTACATAAAATGGAAAGAGAATAAGGTGGTTGATGTTTTGAGTAGAATGAAACACATAGCAACCATAACTAGAATTCACATGGATCTGATGGATCAAGTGAGATAGGAGTAATATCAAGATGAGTATTGCTAAGAAATTCAAGTCAGGATGGACATAGACCCTAAAGGTAATAAGGAATTTGGTATAAAATATGACCTTTTCTTCTACAAAGATAGAGTCATCATACCAAAAATAGATGATTTAAAAAAATTAATAATGCAAGAAGCCCATAGATCCCCTTATTTTACTCATCCTAGAGGGGCCAAAATATAGGAAAATATGAAAAGAACCTTCTTCTGCATAGGAATGAAGAAGGACATCACTGATTTGTTTACTCGATGTCTCGAATGTCAAAATGTTAAGGTTGAATGCAAGCATCTTGTAAGACAATTATATCCACATGATGTACGCATGCAGAAGTGGCAGGTCATATCTATGGATTTTATAGTAGGTTTACCCAAAACTCGGTATCAACATGA
This sequence comes from Wollemia nobilis, assembly GCA_028583015.1. Lineage (NCBI taxonomy): Eukaryota > Viridiplantae > Streptophyta > Pinopsida > Araucariales > Araucariaceae > Wollemia > Wollemia nobilis. The sequence goes on from JAQPPZ010016604.1 coordinate 4,593,494, forward strand.
TGTAATCTTGGTAGTAGTTGATATATTGACTAAGGTTACACATTTCATACCTGGGAATATCATGGATGATGCTTAGGTGGTGGCTAACATATTTGTCAAAGAGGTATTTTGATTGCATGGGTTTCTTGAGGTAATCATTTCAAATAGGGATCCCAAATTCACTTCTGAGTTTTGAAAAGTCCTTCATAGTGTAGTTGGCACAAAACTAAATATGAGTTCAGCATACCACCCTGAGATAGATGGTCAAACAAAATGGGTAAACCAAGTACTAGAGGACATGCTCCACATGTACTACATGGATCACAAGTCTTGTTGGGAAGAATACCTGCATATTGTAGTGTTCATCTATAATAATGGGCATCACTCCTCTCTAGTAATGGCTCCTTTTGATGCCTTGTATGGATGAAAGTGTAGGACACCATTATCTTGGGACAACCTAGAATATCGAGTTGTGATTGGGCTAGATATGGTTAAAGAGATGGAATATCAGTTGAAGGTAATGAGACAAAAACTTAAAGAAGTTACCAATAGGCAAAAAAATTATGCTAACTTGAGTAGGAATCCCAAAGAGTACTCGATAGGAGACAGTATTTTTAAGTGTTAAACCAATGAAAAGTTCTATCAAATCCACGAAGTTGGATCCATAGTTTGTGGGACCCTTCAAAATCACTAAAATGATTAGCTCAATTGCATACCAACTTGCTCTACCTCCTAACCTACCCAATATCCATAACACCTTCCACATATCCTTCCTTAGGAAATATGTTGCTGACCTTGAACATGTGTGGGATGTTTCTAATTTGCAAATGGTAAATTCGAAGGATATTGAAATGATGCTAGAAAAAATTCTTGAGTTTCGTTCTAAGTCTATGCAGAATCGAACTCTTGAGCAATGTAAGGTTCAGTGGGACCGGTTTTTTAAAATAAATACCACATGGGATAAAGTGGATGGTATGCAAAAACATTTTTCCTTCTTATTTAAAAATATATAATATAATAATTTTTATTTTGTAAAAATTGGAAACACCCGGGATAGTGTTTAGTCCCAAGAGGTAGGATGTCATGACCCTTCCTAGCGGACTTTTTGGCACAAAGAAACAATGTATTATTTAATGATGCTTTAATAGCTAGTTTGAGCAATTGAACCAACTATGCAATGTTTAGTTGATTTGGAAGAGCATGGTACTACTGATATATTGCCAAATGTGCAAGATCATATACACTCATAGGTGGAAGAAATAGAATCATCCACCAGAAGCAGAGGTACTTGAAGTTGGGGAAATAATTATTAAGGTGAATCGGGTATAACATTGATGGATACCTTTATATAGGCATGCATTCAGTTAGGAATAATCGTCAATAGTTAACCACCTTGAGACTCAATTGATGGCCTAGTAGCTATCATAAATTCTTCGATTGATATGGGTGGCTAGGTTGATGGAAATATTCCCTCTTTGTTTGTTGCATATGTTTGATTTTCTTTTACTTCATCACTATATGCATCAATGATTTGGAAAAAATGCATGACCTGGTTGTTTTTGGAAAAGCTCCTTGTTTTTCTTAAACCTTCCAAAAGAATAATATGATGTTAGTATTGGATAAGAAAAACCTTTTTGTTTCTATGTTATGAATAAATAATTTAATTATTTTAAATGAAAAGGAACTTCATTTATAAATAATAATTTAATTATTTTAAATTAAAATGAACTTTATTTATAAATAATAGTTTAATTATTTTAAATGATAAAAGAACTTCATTTATAAATAATAGTTTAATTATTTTAAATGATAAAAGAACTTCATTTATAAATAATAGTTTAATTATTTTAAATGAAAAAAGAACTTTATTTATAAATAATAGTTTAGTTGTTTTTTTAAATGGTAAAAGAACTTCATTTTTTCTAAAATGGTAGTTTAATAGTAAAAGAATCCCATTATAAACAAAGGTTGTTTTAATTTAAATAATAATGAATCTTCATTGATAAATGATAGACGGTTGTTATTAAGTGGTAATTGAATTCCATGTTAAATCAATTAGATATTTTTCATTATGAGAACTCTGTTGAAGGTATGCTTGAGTTGATGGGCACCTGCCAACATTGAAAACAGGGAGAGAGCTCCATTTATGGCAAGGCTTATCAAGATCTAATAAGATATAGATATTATCCAAAGTTGATCACTACGTGAAAGTAGCTGAGAGAGGAGTTATGATGGGCGGTGAAGCTTGGGAAACATAGGGAGTTGCGTAGAAGAGGCAAGGGGGAACGAAAGATAGAGGAGGAAAGAGAAATGACAAAATGATGATTGGATGAGAGGAAATTTTGGAAAACACCAAGTCAAAGAAAAATATTTGAATCGACCATAGAAGGAGGTAGCCAATGTGCTAGGTTGGATTATGACCGCTATATTTACCTTAAAACTTGGTTGTTTGTTCGTGTTTATTGGTTTTCACTAGTTCTCTCTCAGTTATGTTGTACTCGTTTGAGATCTCTTCTTTAATTAAAACCTTCACCGTTAATGTGTGTGATTTGCTCGTTGTTGGTAGCATTTCTTGTAATAATTTTTTCATTGTGCTTATGGTTGTGTGTGAGTTACTCGTTGTTGATAGTGTTGCTTGCAACAATGTTGTCATTGTGCTTTTGGTTGTGTGTGAGTTGCTCATTGTTGGTAGTGTTGCTTATAACAACATTGTAGGTGTGCTTTTGGTTGTGTGTGATTTACTCGTTGGTAGCATTGCTTGTAACAACACTATCATTGTGTTGGTTTGGTTGCTGGGTAGCACCGTCATCAGGTAACGTTACTACTATGTTGTTATCGATGTTGTGATGTGAGTTTTCCCCTTGCATATTTGTTATCATGCTATCGTTGAAGACTCCCAAAGAGAGTTGGGAGTCAAACCCAATGTCATTATGGTAAACCACGTAGCCAAAACCCATTATCAACTGTGCTACCCTGTTAAGTGGGTTCTCTCCAAACCAAATCACCTCTGTAAAACCGTCTCTACATAGTCTAGTTTAGGCGATTCATAATCCGGTTACCTTCGTTTTGTGTTGTTTGTGGGAGTTGGGTGGGTGTTCTTCCTTTCAACCATTCACCATCTCCACTATAGCCTGCATATTATGTAAGTCACCCCACCTTTCCCTTGTGTGGATGTCTTTCATTTGGGACGTTTGTAGTTGTTGGTAACCCTCCCCTCTTACCTTGTTGAAGTTTGACCAGATATGTGCATATGGCCCCCTTTGGGACTTGTGGATGTCTGCTTGTTGTAAGTTTCACAATAGCGTGTGAACCTTGGGTTGTGAATTATTGTGAGGGGGAGTAAGTTTTATTAATTATTAAGAGTTTTAATTAATTAATTAAAAGTTACTTTTAATTACTTAATTCTAATTAAGTAGTAGGAGGATTATTGGAGGATGGAAATGTTTTTTTTATTTATGAAATTATGAAACGAACTTTAATTTTTTTAATAAATGGTAAAGGAAATGTTTTATTTTTATTAATTAGAGGTATGGGACTTTATTTAGTGAAAGTAAAGAATTTGTTTATTTGTATTAATTAGAGGTATGGGACTCTATTTAGTGAAAGTAAATGAAATATTTTATTTTTATTAATTAGAGGTATGGGACTCTATTTAGTGGAAATAAAGGAAATGGGTTATTTTATAAATTGAAGTAGGATGACTTGATTTATAAAATAAAGGAACCTAGCTTATTTAAAGATTAAAGGTATGGGACTTTAATTGTTGAATAAAGGTTGAAAAGAGATTGATTGAAGTAGGACCTATAATCTAGTTGCATTTGTTGAAAGACTCTCATGAGATAATGAGAGGGGAAATAAAAATGGTGGTTTTTATGATATCAACTATGCGGTAGATGGTTAGTTACTTTAATTTAAATTGTATAGTTGCAATTTGGCAAAGAAATGAATAAATGCATTTAGAAGCATGTCTATCATGGAACCATGAGTGTCCCCACTACTAGAATGATCGAGAAGGACCAAGAAGGCAGTTGGAACCAATGTAGTATATTGATTCTACTTTTATTGATTTACTTATGCTTAAATAGATTAACTATGTGGGGAGATTTCCTTGATGAAATTGATGTAATATATTATTCTTTAAGAGTATGGAGGATTTACCATACTTTTTTATATGTAAAAATTGTTAATTTTTGGGATATGTACCTTTAAATTGCTTATTGAAATCATCTATGTTTTGTATATGCATTTCTTTAAATGTTGTTCATTTTTTGTATCTTTTGTATGCTTTGTGAATTATGCTCTTTTTGTTAGATTTAGTATCTAAACTATTATGGTTTTCTTGCTAAACTATAGAAACATAAATATTGAGTTCTAGGGTGAACTTAGAGAGTGACCTAAGGGATTGAGACCCCTTAGGGTGAACATAGTGGACCTAAGGTATTAAGACCCCTTAGGGAGAATGATAACTGAGTTTAGGGAAATACTACATCTGAGTTAAGATAGCTCATCGTATAGACGAGATGGATAGCTTAACTCGTAATATGTGTATCATATCTACACATACTGACTTGTGTATGGTATGGTGATGGGTGTATACATTCGATTGACGGAAGGTGATAAGTTTAGCTCATCGAGGATGATGAGAGGGATAAACTTATTTGTAGTAACACATAATATGCCTACACAGATGGACTTGTGTTAGGGTATCTAGTGAGATGTAGCTCTTCAGGAAACTTAGGGGATTTAAACAAAAGATCAGTTAGGAGTTGGTTAGGGGTTTATGAATCCCTTGCCTTAGTAAAAAAAAAACTATTTTCTTTCTGTGTGTTTTCTTGTAGTTAAATTTTGGATCATTATAGGCAGACAAACATGGTGAGGTGGTAATTGGTTCCTCCTTGTTTAATAAAGTTCTTCATATTCCAAGTGTGATTCCTAACTTATTTCTATATATTGCATCACCCATACAAATGAAAAGGTTGATTTTTGGTTGTATTGACAAGTGATTAAGGATATATATGATAGCTTCAAGATAGTTTCTTAAATATAGTATAATGAGTCCAATTAGATGTACAAGGTCGATGAGTGACCCTCTTCTTATTCCTACAAGAAGAGAGACCTTGGATATGGTAAAATAGATGGATGACACTAGCAAGCAATGGCAGCATGGCTTGGACACATTTCCTATGGATCCTTTATATATATATGAGTCAACATTAGTTGATTGATGGTTCCTCTTATTTTTCTCCTCATGAAATTTTTGAGGGTGCATTTTGCAAAAGTGTCATTAAGAGTCATTTTCTAAATGGACAACCAAACATGCTACATGACCCTTGGAGCTTATTCATAATGATAGTTTTGAGCCTAGGGGGTCCCCATCTCTCTCTAAGAATAAATACTTCCTCATAATTACTAATGATTTGTCTATATGTGTCTATTTATATGTCATTTGCACCAAAGATGAATCTTTTATAAAGTTTAATGACTACATGTCTCTTTTAGAAAATCAAATTTAAGAGTAATATAAAATGCTTGAGTTCTAATTGGTATGCTTTTGGTGTTTTTGGGATCTTTACAAAATTTCTTCTTATAGGACTATTCATTGTAACCTAGAGCATAATAGCTTAGCTAATGAAAGAACATGGTTATCATGGATATGGGTACATATATATAGCATATTAAGCATATGGATCCTAAGTTTTATGGTGAAATAGTGACTTGTACAACTCATATAATTAATCAAATTTTATCCTTAGGTCATTTTGAATATGATTCATATCGAGATATTGAGAGGTAAAAAGCTTGATGTCTCCAAGTTTTGTATCTTTGGATCCATCACATAGGCTCATATTCTTATAGAAACATGGAACAAGATTAATGCCAAGAGCTATCATTATATTATTATGGGTTATTCTAACACCTCCAATTCTTGTCGTTTATATGATCACATAAAGTGGGATGCCATTATTTATAGGGATGTGATCTTTAATAAGGAGATTACATTCATTCCTTTTAGATTATTTCTTATCATTTTGGATAATTATTCTTTTCTTTTGGCTCTTCTAATGATTTTTTTTTTCTACTAACATGAATGTATTAGTAGGTTCCATTGATATGGATCCTATTCTAGGTACTTCTCTATCATCAACCATAATTTTGGATCATATAGTTGAGTAGATTGATCCTCCCATATGTTGTGCAACAGTATTAAATTTTGAGGTGGATGGTGAGCTTAGGATTGATACTTCAACACTATGTTTTGATATTACTTCTATGTATGATATGTCATATCCTTACATTGAACATCTAATGCCCAAGAAGATCCAAACCCTCTTGTAGGATGGTCAACCAATCCTTTCTTAGGATCATCATTGGAAGGCCCAATATTAGATCCTCAACTCAAGATTTGATGGTTCTAAATATTTTCTCACTTACTATCATGCTAAGGATTGTCTAAAATGGGAGGATGTGAGTATGAGCCATTAATTAAGAAACAAACATTAGAGTTTGTTCCTATTCGTAAAGGGAAGAAAATTGGTAGTTGTAAATGGATTCATAAGATGAAGTACACGTTTGATGGTCAAGTGGACAAGAACAATTGCTCAAACTAAAGTAGTTCACTATTTGAATACATTTGTTCTAGTTGTACCAAAGGACTCTATTTGAATTATTCTCTCTATTTCTACCTTTATGTATGGGAGGTAGATTAGATAGATGTGAAGATTGTCTTTCTTCATGTAAATATTTAGTAGGATATTTACTTGAGACAACCACCTAGTTTTGATCTTGATAAACCTACTTCTTTGGTGTGTAGGCTAAATAAGTCATTGCATGGGCTTAAGAAAGCTTCTTATACTTGGTATGCTAAGTTTTGGATTTAATAATACTTTCCAAAAATAAAAAAATTTAACATATTACCAATAATGATATATTAACTCATAGATAAACATAATGCAATGTGAAGGGCATCCATAGACACCTAAGTAAAGTAACTAAAGTAAGAATAAACACTACAAACCGATAATGAAATGGTTGGTCTCAAGGGTATATATGCTTGAATTATATGTGACCTTAGGTCAATATTAAAGAAACAATATTAAAGTTTATTAATAAAAAATTATAGTAAATCCACCTATATAAGGTGTACAAGGGCCCATAAGACTATAAAATTATAATATAAAAGTTGGTTAGTCATTCTTTATTTCTTAGTTGTGTATTATAACATTATGAGGCAAATGATAGTGTCTACATCAAGAATTAATATGGTTAAACTTTGGTGATCGTGTTAGATGTTGATGACTTCACCTAACAAGAAGCTCAATACCATTAATCTAGAATATGGAGCCATGGGTTCACAACACTTTTGAGATCATAGACTTGGGTTTCTTTTGTTATTCTTTGGAAATTTAGATCAATTAGTCATCTTCTAATATCATTGTTTCTTCGATTATATTTCTAAAATCAAGCATAGTATACAAAATTATTCCAACGATTTAACCAAATGGTTCTTCTTACAACCATCACAAGAAAAAGAAACTTAACACAAATATTCCCATAAAATATCCAAGCAAAAATTTGAAAATATCCTCTGCTTCCTCGCTATAAGCCTATCATCAATTTTTTCATGGATACCATTAAAAGGACCTCCATAAACACCATAAACATCCTCCTTATTTCTCCCTAAAATTTTAAGAAGAAAGTTGTTTTAGTAAATAAAAATTTCAAGGTTTCGTCTATGCATGACTGCCAATAATCAATCCAAGCTTAGGTTGAATATGAAGAGGTATTTAATACTTCTTCCATCAACTTTGTCCTCCCAAAACCCTCATGTCTAAAACCCTAAAAATAGATGTTATCTAAAATGAAGAATTAAAAATAGATCCAATGATTCAAAACCCTAATAGAAGTACCAAGGAGGAGTCTAAGTTAATATTGAAGCTAAGTGTCAATGTCATAGTGGAGAAGGGGTGGGAAGACTCATCCTAAGGACTCCACAAAAAATTAGCCAAACAAAAGACTAGACCATCCTAACGTTCATGCCCAAATAGAAGGAATTGAAGGAACCAAGCTAAATTCCACACACACAACACAAATGTTGGAGTAAAATTTTACTCATTCATAATTTAAATCTTCATCAAATAAAAAAGCATCCATAAATTTATAATGCAATAAATATCCATACATTAGAAATGTAGCTACTAGGTGGTGTTTGTTCATATTTTTCCTCCTCTAAGTGTTTTAATTCATCTATCACCCTCTCCCTAGTAATGCCCTTCCTAGCTTTGTCAGGTGGAGCATGCCCAATCAACACTCAAGCACATTCAAATCCAAGTTAGTTCATTTAAGCATTTTTTCTTAAATTTAATTATAAAAATTAAATTTTAAAATTTTAAAATGTTGAGTTAGCAATGACATGTCATCAATTATTTTCTATATTAAATGAAACAGAATTTGAGAGATGATAGGATTTGTGATTAAATCCTACTTGTGATCATTTGTCTTAAAATATTGTACACTATATTTGCAACCATGTATTAGATAACAAAAATCTATGTGATATTTTTGTTATATGAGTTTTTATAACACATCTGTTATCCTATGCATATTGAAAACTTGAAGGAATATCATCTTTGAATTCATAAATGAAGCAAAATCCTACATTGATTTAGACTGTCTAGGAGTATCATCCCTCTTTTCTAAAGGACATAGAATTGTATTGAAGTCCTCCCTAAGAACTCATAAATAATAATTATGAATCATTGTTGTATTTGACAAAAATACGTTGTGTTCCTTCCAACATCTTTCATGAGTAACTATAGTTGAAGCATATATATTTATAACCCCACCGATAATATTTTTCTCTTTGTTGTAAAATAGACCAACAACTTATTACTTTTTGCTTCTAACAATTATCCATCTCATCTATGTTTGTCACATATTCTGATAATACCTCTAGAAGCTCCTATAGAACTTGATGATCCCTTATCTTCTAAATTTGTTTGAATCTTTATACTCCTCATAACTTAGTTTTATTTCTTGTATTAAAATAAATTTAAGACTAATTAATGGTTTAATAACCTTCTTTTTAGAGATCATGTTCATATCCCTAATAATCCACTATATTGTTTTCATTATCACTTTTATTTTTATTTGTAGGCCTAGCCTCACTTCTTGTTAACACATATGATATGTGTTTTTGGTCTCCCAAATTAATATCCCTAAGTTTGTATCTTTTTTTCCTTTCTTTGAGGGTCTTCCTCTCTCTTTTTTATTCCACCAACACTCTCATTTTCATCAATATCTTCAATTTTTTCATATTGTTCATAATCAAACTTATCTTCCAAAGGTTTATGTCTCCAAAAAAAAAAGAATCTCAAGCGCAAGAAATAGCCTCGTAAATGTTTTCTTTGGACCGTCACCTAAAAAACCTAACATACAAGAATTATCCTCCATAATATTTTGTTTCTTATGCCATCTTGGAGACCCTAAATTTTTGTGAATATCCTCCATGTTCATTTTTATGTTATTGCTCTTAAAAACCTAAACTACATTAAAAACAATCTACGCTATTTTTATTATTATATAAAAAAAAAAATTATGCTAATTAAAAAAATAAAGATACTTTACTTGAAAAATTATGCCAATTAAAAAAAATAAAGATAATTTACTTGGATTAATATATTTTTTTTCTCCCTCTCCTTTCAAACTTTTAAATCGAGGAAAGATTTTTATGATTTTATTTTGCATAAAAAAAGTAATAAAGAAAATGGAAGACATGTCCTCAAGGGTTAGGTGGATTGGTAAGACTTTGGACACTTACTAAGAGGAGATTTAGGTTCAAACTTTGAGGCATGCCCAATAAAGGCAAAGGTAGTACTCTGACTTGAGTCTTTTGAGTGTGCGCCAGCTTGACGATGACAGTACTAACCCTAAGCAACCTAGGGTCTCTCTCACTCCGGACCATGTTTACCAAGCAAAAGCAAAGGTTATAGAGGCTGCTTCAATGATTTAACCTGTGTACACCTCAGGTTAAATCATTGAAGCTGGTCTCTTATAACCCCTGTCTCTCCTCCGAACGTCAGTGAGAATGTTTGATCTCATACCCAATTGTTAAAGATGAAAGGATGTTACACATTCCTTTTGTTAAAAAAAGAAAATGAAAGACATACTAGTGGGTGACAGTGGGCAGCGAGAGAGAACATTTTCAAAGAGGGAGCATTTTCTGCATGGGGACAAACAAGGCACTTCCTAGTCCTTTCGACGAAAATACACCAGAGAGTGGAACATGTCCAGTCCTTTTAAAGAAAGGAGATATATCTAGATTTTCTCTTGCATAAAGAAAATAGAAGACTTCGTTGGTGGGTGATCTCTACGCGTGGACAGTGGAGAGTGGGAACACTCTCCACCCCTTTATTCCACGAAGTACACCAAATTTTCTAATCCATTGTGATAAAGTAAAACACTTGAATAATTTTATTTATTATATTGATAATTTTTAAAGGTGGGGTTTACATTGGTATTTTTATTCCTTCTCTCCCCGCGGATGAAAGTCTTCAATTTCCGACATCATTGAAGCTAACTTTTCCTGTTACTCTCTCTCAGTGGGGACAAACAAGACAAAAGAACGAGCTTTTTCCATTCCTATTCTTTAGGTGGGACCACACAACCAGAAGAAAGGAAGCATCTTCCCTTTTATTTTTCGCGTGGGGACAAATATCAAGACCCCCACAAACGCGCTTCCTAGTCCCTTTCAACGAATATACACCACATTTTCTTAACCCTTTCTAATGCTGCCCACCCTCCACCCTCACATTGAGGGTGGAGGGTGGGCAGCAAGAATAACCGCCGCATCGTGCAGCGGTTGTTACCGCTGCCCACCCTCCACCCTCTGCTGCCCACCCTCCACCCTCAATGTGAGGGTGGAGGGTGGGCAGCGAGAACAACTCGCTGCACCGTGCAGCGAGTTGTTACTCGCTGCCCACCCTCCACCCTCACATTGAGGGTGGAGGGTGGGCAGCAGAGGGTGGGCAGCAGATAACTGCGTGCAGCGAGTTAGTCACTGCTGCCCACCCTCCACCCTCTGCTGCCCACCCTCCACCCTCAATGTGAGGGTGGAGGGTGGGCAGCAGTAACAACTGCCGCACCTGTGCAGCAGTTGTTCTGCTGCCCACCCTCCACCCTCACATTGAGGGTGGAGGGTGGGCAGCAGAGGGTGGAGGGTGGGCAGCAGCATCAACCGCTGCACGCCGGTTGTTGCTGCCCACCCTCTCGCTGCCCACCCCTCCACCCTCAATGTGAGGGTGGAGGGTGGGCAGCAGTAACTAACCGCCTGCACGATGCGGCAGTTATTCTGCTGCCCACCCTCCACCCTCACATTGAGGGTGGAGGGTGGGCAGGAGGGTGGAGGGTGGGCAGCAGTAACAACTGTGCTGCTGCCCACCCTCCACCCTCAATGTGAGGGTGGAGGGTGGGCAGCAGAGGGTGGAGGGTGGGCAGCAGTAACAACTGCTGCACAACTGCTGCTGCCCACCCTCCACCCTCACATTGAGGGTGGAGGGTGGGCAGCAGTAACAACTGCTGCACAGTGCAGCAGTTGTTACTGCTGCCCACCCTCCACCCTCACATTGAGGGTGGAGGGTGGGCAGCAGAGGGTGGAGGGTGGGCAGCAGTAACAGCTGCGCACGATGCAGGCAGAGTTATCTGCTGCCCACCCTCCACCCTCAATGTGAGGGTGGAGGGTGGGCAGCAGTAACAACTGCTGCACAGTGCAGCAGTAAGTGGAGGGTGGGCAGCAGTAAGTGGAGGGTGGGCAGCAATGCTGAATAAAATAATGTAATATACCTTAATATTATAAAGTAAATACTCACACTTTAATTTAAGATTTTTTTATTTTAAAGATGTATTCAAGGTGGTATATTAGTATATACTAAATAATGTAATATATTTCAACAAAAATCTCTTTTAAATGAGTATACATATGCTTATACTCAAATTTTAATTGATGTTTAAATGTGAAAGAGTTGTATCTTGTTAGATTGAAGGAATGTTTCTTCTTTTAAAGAATATATTTTAGAATATTTCATATATATTTTTTATCTTTCAAATATTTTCTTCCATTTTCAAAATAATCTATTCTTTATGTTATGTTTTAAGAACCTTTTCAAAAAATTGTTTCACTAAATAAAACTTATGGAGGTGATAATGGTTATACCTCTTGGTTTTCTTCTTCTCTAACAAAGTGGAAGATTTTTTTGCCTTTCCTCAAAAAATATAATATTTTCAAAATAGGTATCCATCTTATATGCAATCTTGGTGCTCTATAGTTATCCACTTATCAACTTTTAATTTATCCTTTGACTTGTTTTTATGTCTAATTATTTGCTCCATGGGTCTATTTTTTATTTGTCTTGTCAATTGTTTTTAAAACTTCCTTCTTTATTCACTTGATCGCTAGACCGATGTGTACCTTTGGAATGTTTTGTTGTGATTATTTTTTATAGGCTATTTTACCACTTTTAATCCTTGTTCAGTCCTTTCTTTGATCATCATATACCTTAGAATTTATTGGTTTTGTGTATGTTTCCACCTATGCCTCCAATGATTACAATTCGGGGCATTATCATCAAATTCTTCTATGAGATTTTGGTTTCACAAGATTTTTCAACTCCTTGGAGACATCTCTCATTCTTTTGTTGCATTATTTACCTTTGTCTTGCCTCATGTTTTGCTTCTAATTTACATTGTTCAATTGCTTGGGTTCTTACTTCTCTCATCTCCTTTTGACGTGAGAGCTCTTCTTTTTCTTGCATTCAATGTGATTCTTTTCTCTTGAATTCAGCATGATGTTTTTCTCCTATGTAACAGGCTCTCTCCTCTTCAATCATCTTATAGCTATGTCACAGTTCCCTACAAGCGTATTTCATAACGACAACATTTGATGAGTGGAGCAAGCCTCTTGCTCATTTCAAATTCTTCTAAATTCATCTCTAAAAATGCTACACTTGTGTTTATTTATATCTTCTACCTTCATGGAGTACATCCATTTCTTATGGCTCATGAGTTCTTGTAAATTTGTTTACCATTTAGAAATGGTTTTTGCTTGAATAGATGTCTTCACCTTGGTCTAGATCATAATGAATCTTTTCTAGAAAACAATTGTTGATGTGTCCAGTTATTTTTGGAGAGCTTAACTCTATGCCAAATATAGGTGAGCACCTTCTTTCACACGCTCTTTAACTCTTTTTTCTATTCATTCTTTAGTGCACTTCTTGATGTCAAATTAGAATGCACATTATACTTTTCTGTATTTTGCATTCTAGAATTTTTTTCATAATTACTTCTTGAACTCATTCTTCTTGAGTTCTTTCCTCCAATTTTGCTTGAAATTTTTGGAGCTTATTCTAGGCAATTTTCTTTTAAACTTTATTCAAAGCTGCAATTTGTTTTACTTCTTGAAACTTCTTTTAATAGTTCTTTTCAATTCCCTTTGAATGGTTTTAATGAGCTATATTTCCAACCTTTGTGGTCTATAAAAAGACTTTCTTCAAAAATACTTCAATAGGCTATATGAGCCTTCTTAAATTTCTTCAAGAATTTCTTTTTCAAAAAATGACTTCCTTTTGTCACTCAAGAGGAGCTTCTATGGCTTCCTTGATATTATTATTATTTTTTTATTTCTTGCAAATAAGTTATAATAGATTCTTTTATCCTTTTCAAAAATTCTTCATATGATCCAACTTCTATTATAGTATGATTTTGTTGCTTCGTATTAAAGTTTATCTTATAACCAAAATGTTTTGTCTCTTTCTCCATCAATTTCGCTTTGTAATTTCTTTTTGTGTTTAATATCATAACATTTATGACATCTAAACATAATGCTTTCACAATCCACTTACTGATCCTATTCACTTCATTCAAAGTCAATCCTAAATTGGCAAAGGTTTTGGAATATCCATGGCAACACATATCTAGGTGAACACAACATGCCTTTGCTACTTAGTAGTTGGTCCTTCCTAGATGAACTACCCTCGAGTATTGACGATATTCCAAAAAACCTATTCCAGATTGAAATCCTTTTAATAGTTTTTATTTCCATAGAAAATTTCTCACTACATGGTCTTAAATATAATAAACCTAGAGAATACAATGAGGAAAGCCATTTCAAAAGAAAAGTAATGAAATAATTGGAATTTAATCCTCACTTCCACTTGATCCAATTTAGAATTTTCAAAAAAACTAGTTACTATTGATGGACATTATAAATTAGCTCTGTATTTTTAAGAACTATTATGCCATGCTTATCATCTCATCCTTGATAATAACTTATGGTGTACCATCTAATACCTATATAAGGTTTCCCATAGACTTACTTATCCTTTTGTCCCTAACTAAGGCATTCACACTTCTAGTTAAAACTTTCAAAAATGACTTTCTTGCCATGCTACCTAGATTTTTCTACTCGTACTTGCAACACTTGTTTGCTTTATAAAATAAGAAAATACCAAACTTATTCATGACTTACACTTAAAAATAATAATCACAAGATAACAATGATTGGATTTTACAAAACACATTTACATATTATTTATTTATTTACATTAACATATAATTAACATTTTCCTTAAAATATATTTTTATTAGAAAATACAATATTTATCTTACATTATATATATATGGTAATATTAAGAGATGGGGGGGTTTGACCAGGAATCCCCCAACCTGTTAGAACAAATCCACCAGGAAGACACACATCCACCCCCTCACACACTCACCCACGCCACAGTTTGAACCTTAGACCTCCCGAAAAAGATCCAAAGCCCAAATTGTTGCGTTGCACCCCAAGTGCTATATTTAATATATATTACCATTAATTATCAATTAAAATTTATTAATTCTTTGTGTTAACCTCTTAAACTCTGCTTTTTTATTTTTACATCCTCCTTAAACTATGACAAGTTTGATCTTATAAAAATATCTTTCGTGTGTTCAACGATAAAAAAAATCCACAAAAGACAATCTTGCTAAACTTCCGCTACAACTTTATTATTATTATTATTTGTGGAAAACATCCCAAAAGGGATGCCACTTTCGAGTAAGACCCAAGGAGGCAGGGGTATCCATTCCGCAAAAAATGCCTAGGACTCGGACCTGGCCTACCACCTTTGACATACTCAAAGAGCAAACAAACACACAAAACCAATTTAAAAATAAGTAAATAACAACAAAAATAATAAAATAAAATAAAAAACATGCTCCTTGAGTGTGTCAAAAACAAAAGCACAACCAAACATGCACAATAAGATAAAAGAAACCACAACACAAACCACATAGAAAAACACAAGAACCACATAACAAAACACAAACAAGACAAAAACAACATAATACTACAAAGACATAACCCAAAAAAACATGAAAAATAAACACAACCAAAACCTAAAAAATTTAAAATAAATATAATAAAAATAAAAATAAAAACAACCAACAACAGACAATAAACAAAAACAAAAAACATAGAAAACACTCACACGTAAAAATACGAAATAATACAAACAAAGAGAAACCCAAGAACAAGAATGAAAAAAACACAAGAACAATAACAAAAAACATTAAAAAAAAAAACAACAAAAACACATGAACAACAAAAAACAACACAAATAACACAAAAACAAAACAAAACAAAAGAACCCACCCACCTTAAAAACTAAACAAAAAAAAAACAAAAAAGAAAAAAAAATTGAACATAACAATGACCTATCTAGACCAGAAGACTATTAAGGCAAGAATCAATAGAGGAAACAAAATAAAGAATACAATAAGCTAGGGAACTAAAAAAAAATGAATGAACCAAAGAGAAACAAAAAAAAAAGCAAGAAGAAACTAGGTACCTTCAGAACTGGAGCCATCGAAAGAAATGATAGAAAGAAGAGCTTCCCTAATTTGATAAGCCCACCATATAGGAGGGTGGCCATAACAAGTAAGATCACCTTTGTCCAAAGCCCAATTAGCTAAAGCATCATCACTCTTGTTTTGATCTCTGACCACATGATTGTAATCAACTTTCAAAAATCCCATCTGGATTAATTGAATCTTCTCAATAATTCTTTTTATTCTCCAATCCACCTTATGATTCTTAGAAGGAGTCTTCAAGAGATTAATCATAAGTTGAGAGTCAGACTCAACTAGCACTTTTTCCCAGCCAACCTTAGTAGCCTCCTGAAGGCCTCTGAGGATACCATACCCCTCAGCAAGGTTATTGGAAAGAATACCCAAATTCTCAACAAAAGTAAAAACTAGGGAGCCATATGAAAGTCTACCAATTCCTCCCACACTGGACTTTTCCAGGGTTCCCTCTAGAGGCTCCATCAGTATTGACTTTTCCAAAATCCTTAGGAGGAGGTTGCCAATTTCTAGTCCTATCCATCTTACTAATACTCACATTCCCTTTAAGTTGGTTGCCATTAGAATATTTAATCTTCAATATTTGCATCACTTGATCCCATCTTTGGTGGGATTTTTGGGGGTGATTAAGGAGTTGATGGACTAATTCAACTAAGTTGGCTATGGTCTTTTGCCAAATATAGTGAATATCCTTCCTATCTTGATTAAAAATTTGACTATTCCTTTCATTCTAAATATTCCAAAGAAGAATGGTAGAACCCATCCAAACTAACTCCCTAATAAAATGATCAACACCCTCTTGATTAGGCCAATCCCTCCAAAGTTGTTCAAAAGTAAAAAAATTGGACCACTATAAGCCAAGTAAAGTGGCCATTCTCCTCCATAGCTTAGAGGCTAAAGTACACTCAATAAAAATATGGTTGAGATTTTCTACATTCTCTTCACACATTTCACATCTAAAAGGGCCATGAAAACTATGCTTCATAAGTTGCTCACCAGTAAGCACCCTACGATGCAATAAAATCCAATTAAATAACCTCACCTTAGGCCAGAGCTTTTGAGCCCACAATCGATAAAAGATGTCAGAAGAATGGTTGGGATTATTATGGCATAAGGTCAAATAACCTTGAGCAACTGAATACTCACCCTTAGTAGTGTTGTTCCATCCAAAACAATCTTTTTCATGGGACCAAGAGAGGGATCTCATATGAAGGATGCCTTGGATATCTTGTCTTTCCCTTTCTGGGATTTGAATAGGCCAATCCTCAATAGGGATCCAATATCTACCAACCTTTGAATTACCAGTATGGTATCGACAGTAATTAGCCACCTTTATCCAATTAGCTCGGTGAAGCTCCTCCATCCAAGGCCTCCAATCGAGAAACTGAGTTATCAAAGGCTTGTGACCATCCCAAGAATATGTCCAAAAATTTACTTGTTGACCATTATGAATGATCCAAAATAATTTTTTCTTTATCAAATCCTCACCAGTCTTAAGAATCGCTAAAATGGGAGAACCTTTGGTAGGAAGTTGACAACGAATAAGGTCTTCAGGACTTTTGTTCTCAGCATATTTAGCACAGAGATTATTGGCCTAAAGAGCATTAAGGTTATGAAACATCCTCCAATATAATTTAGCAGCTAAAGCTTTGTTGTTATTAATAGAAGACCGAAATCCTAACCCCCTTCACTCTTAGGAAGACATAAAGTATCCCATTTCACCAAGGCCCATTTTCTTTTCTCCTTAGTACCACTCCAAAGGAAACGATGACCGATTTGATCCAATTCTCGAAGAACAACCTTTGGGATATTCAAAACGGAAGAAACATAAATAGGAATAGCTTGAAGGACTGATTTTACCAAGGTGATTCTACCCCCAAAAGAAAGCCACTTGTTGGTCCACTTTCCAAATTTCTTCTTGACTTTGTCCAACAACCAATTCCAATATTTATTTTTTTGCCTTTAAATATTTATGGGAATACCTAAATAAGTGATTGGAAGAGAGGTCTTCTTATATCTTAATTTATCCAAGACCATGGATTCCTGTCTAGCAAAGCAGTGAAAGAAAATAACTTTAGATTTTTCTTCATTGATCAACTGCCCAGTAGCCTTAGGAAAACAGGTAATGATTTGCTTAATATTAGAAGCTTCCTTAACTATAGCTTTACCTAAAAGAGTAGATTCATCCACAAATTGAAGATGAGAGATAGGTCTAGCTCCATGAGCAATGGTAACTCCCTCAAGGGTTTTTTTTCCCTCTTTTTGGTTATAGTCCTACCCAAGAATTCAACAAGAATGATGAATAAATAAGGGGATAGCGGGTCACCTTGCCTAATACTTCGGGAAGCTGGGAATGACTGAGAAGGCCTGCCATTGATAAGAACTAAGTAGGAAACTGAAGAGATACATCCCATAATCCAATCCATCCAATCCTTAGAGAAACCAAATTGCCTCAAAACTTTGATAAGGAAGTGCCAATCCACTTTGTCATAAGCTTTGGATAAGTCTAACCGAATGAACATGGAAGGAGAATTTTGCATATCCATGGAATGGATGGCTTCCTAAGAAAGAACTATCTCATCTACTATTTGATGTCCTTCCACATAACCCCCTTGCTCTGGGGAAATAATCTTATGCAAAATACGCTTCAACCTTTTTGCCATGATTTTAGTAATGATTTTGAGAAGAACATTATATAAAGCAATAGGTCTAAAAGCTAAGATATGATCAACCTCTTGAGATTTTGGAATAAGAGTAATATAAGTTTTATTGATAACCTTCAAAATATCTTTGGCTTTCCTGGATTCTTCCACCACCTCTAATAAATCAACATGAAGGATATCCCAGAACTCTTGGTAGAACTCAATGGGAAAACCATCAAGACTTGGGGTTTTCCCTTTTTGCATTTTAAAAACTATTTGTTGAAGCTCATTGATAGTAATAGGAGCAGTAAAAATAGAGTTCTCCTCATAAGTGATAAGAGAAGGGATTTCTTGAAGAACATTTTGTTGTGAAGCTGAGTCAAGAGGAGTAGAAGCAAAAAGATTGGAAAAGTAATCAACAACAATAGAGTTCATGCCATCCCAAGTATAAACAACATCTCCATAATCTTATTTTAAGGAAGAAATAAATTTGTGAGATCTTCGAGCTAGAAGAGATTTGTGGAAGAAATTTGTGTTTAGATCCTTCTTTGAGCCATTGAATTCTAGATTTTTGCTTCCATAATATTTCTTCTTTTTTTCCCATTCCTCTAACTGAGTTGTGAGTTTAATTTCATCTGCACTTCTCTTCTCTATGAGGCCATCTAAATGGATTTTCTTATTCAAATTTTCAAGATGAGCAATAACTTCATGTTTTTTTATGAACATACCCAAACTCTTTCCAGTTCCAAGTCTTGATTTTGGATTTAATGTATTTCAGTCTTTTGGCAAAACAGAACATCTTAGTCCCATGCCTAGGTTTACCTTCCTTCCACCATTGTTGCACATGAGGTCTGAAGGAAATGTCTCTAAGCCACATTAATTGAAAACAAAAAGGAGAGAAACTCACATTGGTTTTCCACATTTACACCATGACTGGCCAATGATCCGAACCAACATTATTAAGAGTCTTCACTTTATGAATGTGACCATGGATTAAGAAATTTTCAAAGAGAAAAAACCTATCCAATCTCTCCATTATACAAGCTAAGCCTTGCATTTTGTTAGACCAAGTCATAAGGCCATTATCTGGTTGGATATCCACAAGATGGAGGTTTACAATATATTCGCTCATGAGGTCAGTTCTTTTGTCCAAATTTCTATTTCCCCCATTTTCTCATCCAGAGAGAGGATGGTATTGAAATCTCCTCCGATCAAGATCCAATATTTAGGAAAATGAGAGATAATATGAGTAATATCCTTCCACTGTATTTTTTTTCCTCCAAAGAAGTCAGAGCATAAATAGTAATGCAGAGCATAATCTGGTTGGAATGTCTACTTTGAATAGCTATAGCCAACAAACCCTAACTTCCAACCAAATGGTTAATAACTACCTCTTTTGGGTCCCAAAGACAAGCAATGCCACCCGAAGTCCCTTGGGAACTGAGGGAAACCACTTTTCCAGCTGACCAAATTTTACTGGCAATTGAGTCCATATCCTCCATTGACATCTTTGTGTCTTGAAGGAAAACAAGATGTGGATGATTTATCCGAATCATTCTTCTAATTTCATTTTGTTTTGAAAGACTCCCTTTGAGTCCTCTAATATTCCAAGTGATGATCTTCATTAATACCAGGGCTAAAAAATTTGGGAAGGGCATTAATCTTACCTTCCTCTACAAGCTGATGGGGAGCCAATTTTAACCAATTTTAATCATAAAGAAAAGACGCAATTTTATTTTGAAGCATGGAAAGCTTTACAATTCGAAACCATGAAAAATTACACAGAACAGAAAAAATGCCAAAAATAGCTACAGCTTTCGTCTCTCCAGCCTCAGCAATCCTTTGAAAAAATCTATTTTTATCAACACAGGTTCTTGCTGCAACCGTCGTTCGCAATCGTCCCTATAACCGCTACAACGGTTCCCTGGAACTACCTTAACGGCTTCTGGAACTGCCAACTGTCATTCTACAACAGTATGCAAAAAAGTAACATGTCACGTTTTTGCGACACCTCTACATCTCGCTCTTCTCTCTCCTAGCCGGGTCGCGAAAATGTGACACTTTTTTGGCTTTTGGCTTTGTTTGCCAATGTGTCACGATATCATGACACTTTTGTTTTCTCCAACTTTGCTCTAAGTCCGTCGCGATATCGCGACGGACTTTTATGTCATGATATCGCGACACTTGCCATTTGTGTCCGTCGTTGTTTCTGAGTTGTCACGATATCGTGACAACTTTTGTGTCACGATATCGCAACACTTGAGATTGCGCCCCTCATTGGTTCTGAGTTGTCACGATATCGTGACACTTGCGATTTGCGCCCGTCGTTGGTTCTGAGTTGTCACGATATCGTGACAACTTTTTTGTCGCGATATCACGACACAACGTTGTGTCCTTGGTAGACCAAGAACAAAATCCATACTGATGTCCTCCCATGGTCTCTCTGGTACAGGCAATGGCTGGTACATTCCTGTATTCTGGATGACTCCCTTTGCCATCTGGCACACTCTGCAACCCTAAACAAATTTGGTCACATTCGGCTGCAACTGTGGCCAATGGTAATTCTCACTAACGAGAGAAATGGTCTTATCTCGACCAAAATGCCCTACTAGTCCTCCGCTATGTTTCTCTTTGATCAAATTTTCCCTCATGGAACTGTGTGGAATGCACAACTGGTTCTTCCAAAACAGCATCCCATCTTGGATCATGAAATCCAACCACTTAGTGTGATCCACAGTAGTAGGAGACACACATGCCGTCCATGCCTCTGCGAAATCTGGATCTGCTGGATATAAACTCTTGAGTTCATCAAACCCAACAACTTGCACTCTCATTTCCATCAACAAATTGTGCCTTCTACTCAAGGCATCTGCAACTCTATTAGATTTGCCACTTCTATGCTTCAAAACAAAGGTATAACTCTACAGGAATTCAACCCACTTCAAATGCCGCTGGTTAAGTTTACCTTGACTATTTATATACTGCAAAGCTTGATGGTCAGTATATAAAACAAACTCTTCGATTAGCAAATAATGTCTCCATTTCTTAAGAGCCTGAATTATAGCATAGAATTATTGATCATAAACAGAATATTTCTTGCGAGCATCATTCAATTTTTCACTAAAGTATGCAACAGGTTTACCTTCTTGGCTCAATACAGCTCCAATGGCATTGCCACTAGCATCACAGTCAACCCTGAAACACTTTATTAAAATGCGGAAGTGCCGTAATGGGCTGTTTTGTCACTTTCTTCTTCAATATGTCCATACTGGTACTTGCCTTGGCAGTCCACTTAAATTCTCTCTTATCCCCTCTCATAGTTTCTGTTAGGGGTGCACAAATACTGCTAAAATCTCTAATAAATTTTTGATAGAAACTTGCAAGACCATGAAATGATCTTACCTCTATTACATTTCGTGGGGCAGGCCATTCAATGATAGCCTTCACCTTTTTAGGATCCATTTTTAGACCCTCCTTCGAGATGACAAATCCCAGGTATATCAACTCTTTCTGTACAAAACTGCACTTTTGTATATTAATCAATAACTACTCCTCATGCAGTTTTTCAAAAACTGTCTGCACATGCATCAAATGCTCTTCCAATGTTTTACTAAAAATTAAAATATCATCCAGATAAACTATCACGAAATTTTTCAGGAAGTCACGCAATACCTCATTCATCAGCCTCATAAATGTACTGGGTGCATTAGTCAATCCAAATGGCATAACTAACCACTCATACAAACCCTCTCTGGTTTTAAAGGTTGTCTTCCATTCGTCACCCTCTCTAACACGTATCTGGTGATATCCGCTCTTCAAATCAATATTAGTGAAGTATTTAGCTCCACTCAAGCAATCCATTATATCGTCCATTCTGGGTAATGGAAAGTGATATTTAATGGTAATTTTATTAATGGCTCGAGAATCAATGCACATTCGCCATTCGCCATTCTTCTTTGGTGCAAGTACTACTGGCACTGCACAAGGGCTCTAACTTGCTCGAATCAAACCCTTCCTCAACAATTCCTGAACCTGGCGGTTCAACTCTTCATTTTCTATAGGAGACATTCTATGGGCAGCCTTATTGGGTAAGCTAGATCCTGACATTAATTCAATCTAATGACTAATCTTCCTCATTGATGGCAAACCCTTAGGCACATTGTCTGATATAATATCAGGAAATTCTGCTAACAGATGTTCAACTTCTGTTGGAATGTCAGTAGTTTCTATTCTCTTTACAACAGGAATTAATGCATAACACATTGAATCCCTCTTTAGACCATCCAAAAAAAAATTGCCATCTACTAAACAAATTCTAGCATTATTGCATACCTTTTCCTCAACCTCCTTCAATGGCTTCAGTTTGTGGCATGCTCCGTCTTTTGTTAGGGAATAGGTATTTGCATGCCCATCATGCGCTGCATGTCTGTCAAACTGCCATGGTCTTCCTAGCAACAAATGGTAAGCATCCATCAACAAAATATCACACAGGACCTCATCCTAGTATCTTTCAATTTGAAACTTGACCAAGCATTGTTCATTGACCAATGCTCTATGGTCCTTTTGCAACCACGCAATCTGGTATGGATGCGGGTGTTGTCTTCTTTCTAGCTTTAACTTAGCTACCATATCCTTAGAAACCAAATTATCTGTACTACCATTATCAATAATAATATTACAGATTTTACCTGAACATTTGCACCTCGTGCAGAACAGGATTTTTTGTTGATCTGGTTCCCTCTCTTCGTTCAACAAGGTTCTCCTTGCGATCATCACTTCTCCATGCTTTGCTTCTTCAGAGTGCTCAGATTCAACACCATCCTCAACAACTGCAGCTCTGGCATTACCTTCAGGCCTTCTATTCGATGTTTCTTGGTGTTTGGGACACTCATATGATCGATGCCCCTCTTCTTCGCAATTGAAACAGGTTCCACGAAATCTGCCTCTTCCATATCCACGTCCACCTCTACCTTGTCCCCTTTGATAATCATTGTTCTTATTACGGGGTCGGTAAGCATTCTCCTCCTTCTGTTCCTGGTGATTGTTGGTTTCACCAGTCCGCTTTTGGTCATCATATTTACCTCCACTAGTTCTTCTACCAGTTCTTCCACCACGACCTCTTCCTCTTTGTTTATTGTCAAATCTGCAGTTCAATTTCTCTTCCACCTGCAGAGCAAACTGGTAAGCATCTTCAATGGTGCTCATTTGGACCAAACTCAATTCTTCTTGCACGCTGGTTCTCAACCCATTAATGTAACGGGCTACTCTCTCTTTATTTGCTTTTGTATGGTCGGTTCTGATAGAAATTTGAAAAAATTACTCTGTATATTCTTTAACAGACTTGCTGGACTGGCGCAAACTCTACATTTTTCTTAGTAGATCTAATTCGTAATCTGCCAGAATAAACTGTCGTTTCAGTTTTTCAACCATTCGATCCCACTTGGTGATCTTTTCTTTTCCTCTCCGATTTCTTTCCAGCTGCACTCCTTTCCACCATATGTCAGCATGGCCTTTCAACTTTGTTCTGATAAATTTTATTCGATTTGGATCTTCAACTTCCTCATATTCGAAATATTCCTCCATGTCATTAATCCAATCAATCAATTCTTCTAGATTTAAATTTCTAGAATATGTTGAGACGTCAATCTTTGGCCTTTTCCCAATTTGAGAAATGGCTTTAATCATTCGAGACTCTGTAGCACTCATTGCTTCTTCTTCTTCTTCAGACGGGTCATCAACTCCGTAAGCTTCATCATCGCTTTGGTCTTCTCCTCTTGGCTCTACTCCTCTACGTAATTCTTCCTGCAGGGCCTGCACTTGCCTCTGCAATGCTCGGAAGTCTCCTTCAGGAACCACGTTCCTTTTAGCACCATGATTTCTTCGTGGTGGCATTCTGCTTCACTATTTCTCAGAACCCGTAACCCCAGATCCTGATGCAAGCTGCCTCACATTCGGCGCTCTGCTCACACACTCAGAATCTTACTGCTCTGATACCACTTGATGGGGAGCCAATTTTAACCAATTTTAATCATAAAGAAAAGACACAATTTTATTTTGAAGCATGGAAAGCTTTACAATTCGAAACCATGAAAAATTACACAGTACAAAAAAAATGCCAAAAATAGCCACAGCTTTCATCTCTCCAGCCTCAGCAATCCTTCGAAAAAATCTCTTTTTATCAACACAGGTTCTTTGCTGCAACCGTCGTTCGCAACCGTCCCTGTAACTGTTGCAACGATTCCCTGGAACTGCCTTAACGGCTTCTAGAACTGCCAATTGTCGTTCTGCAACAGTCCACGAAAAAGTAACATGTCACGTTTTTGCGACACCTCTGCATCTCTCTCTTCTCTCTCCTAATCGAGTCGTGAAAACGCAACACTTTTTCCTCCATGTCCATCCGTCGCGATATCGCGACACTTTTTTGGCTTCTGGCTTTGTTTGCCAATGTGTCGCGATATCGCGACACTTTTTTGGCTTTTGGCTTTGTTTGCCAATGTGTCGCGATATCGCGACACTTTTGTTTGCTCCAACTTTGCTCTAAGTCCGTCGCGATATCGCGACAACTTTTATGTCGTGATATCGTGACACTTGCCATTTGCGCCCGCCGTTGTTTCTGAGTTGTCCCGATATCGCGACAACTTTTGTGTCGCGATATCGCAACACTTGCGATTGCGCCCGTCGTTGGTTCTGAGTTGTCATGATATCGTGACAACTTTGGTGTCGCGATATCGCGACACTTGCGATTTGTGCCCGCCGTTGGTTCTGAGTTGTCGCGATATCGCGACAACTTTTGTGTCGCGATATTGCAACACTTGCGATTGCGCCCGTCGTTGGTTCTGAGTTGTCGCAATATCGCGACAACTTTTATTTCGTGATATTGCGACACTTGCGATTTGCGCCCACCATTACTCTGAGTTGTCGCGATAGCTTTTATGTCGTGATAGCGTGACACATTCAACACTCAGACTATTTTCATACTTAGAACTTTTTTTGCTTGTTTCTTTTGCTTTTCTCTTTTTTTGTTTTTCGGTGATGCAAGATTACTGTGCTGCTCCTGGATGCTCCTGCATCATAAGATTTTCACCTTCTTTTACCATATGATATTGATTGGTCTTGCGACCTGCTTTTTGATTAGAATCCATTTTCATTTTTTTTTCCCTGTTTCTTGACTTATTCCAATTGAATCTGAGATGGCTTATAACCTTGAAGAATGCTCGTACACGACCAAAATTTTACTAGATGGTTCAACGAAGTCTATATTGGGACCTGCATTATTTGAAGTTTTGACATTTGAAAGATTGTTTTTCTTGTGTAAATTTTCTCTTTTCTTTTTTGTTGAAAACCTTTGATTTGTTGGTTTGTCTCTCGAGTTCTTCCCTTCATATTTAAATTGTGTTTCTAAGATTTCAGTTTCCATTATTTCCTCTTCCTCACTTGGGACATCATTTGTGGAAAGGATTTCAAACATATTAGTAGATGACTTTGATTGATCCTTCATAACTGGTTTTTTTTTAGTGTTCTTCTTCTTATGTATTTGGAAACCTACTGAGTTTATATCTTCTTTCTTTTGATCAGGAATTTTATTTGGGCAAGCACTGGCCAAATGACCATATTCATGGCAAATTCTACAACGAAAAGGAATGTTCTCATAGTCCACTACTTGCTCCCAAGTGTCTTCCCCAAATTGTAATGTGATCTTTTTAGGTAGGGGTTTGTCAAAATCCATTAAAACACAAATCCGAGCATAAATAATATGTTCAAAATTTTGAGTACAATCAGCAGTCATCATAAAAGTTCCTAAAGAGTTTCCAATTGAAGAAAAAATAGTAGGATTCCAAAATTCAATAGGGAGGCCAAAGAGTCTAACCCACATGGGAGCTATAGAAGGCATCTCTTCTTCAGTTTTAAATTTAGTATGCCCCGCCCTTACAAAAAACCAAGGACCCCCTTGAAAATTTTTCTCTCTATCTTCATTATTAGCAAATAAAACAAGAAAATAACCATTTGGATAAATAGAGATTTGTAACTCACCTTTAGTTTTCCAACTTTTTGCAGCCCAAACTTTGAAAGCAGATAGACTCGGATGAAAACCCATGAACCGAAAAATTAGTCCTCTTTTTTCCAAATCTTCAATGCCGATCCGAATGTTACCCATATCAAGCTTAACAATAGGAGTTCCATCAGCTGCTTTAAGACATCCTGACTTCGTTTTCCTGGGATCAATCTTAGGCATTTTTAGAGGTTTATGGGGAGCCCTAAGATTGATATTAACATTGGGTTGAGGTTGTCCACCATGAAGGGCATCCCTAAAATTCATTTTTGGGACTGAGTCTTTGTTAGAGTTAAAGTGCACTATGCCTTCACCTTGACACTTGTCGTTTCTCTTGACAAGTGTCATGTGTTGAATATAGGCTTATGCCTATATATTGTAACCATTTGTATCAATAAGATTAACCCATCAGTTTCACTCCCAACATTTGGTATCAGAGCTCCAGGATTTCTCCGGCCTTGTGAGCTTGAGGGAGGATTTCCATGAGGGAAATCCTCCCTCCCCCATTCCCCCCTCACCTTTTTCTCATGGAAATCCTCCCTTCCCCATTTCCTCCTCATCCTTTTCCTCCATTTTTTTCCCAAGCCTAGGGAGTATACTCTCCATTTTTTTTTAAATGGATCAAAAACCAGACAACTTAAAAAAAAATTCATGGCTGCCCCTAAAGTTTCATTGCTTGGATACATGAGATATTGAGGAGAAAACAATTTCTTTGTTGTTTTAGTCTCATCAAACTGCTGGTAATAGCTTTGATGATATTGTGACGGGAAGAGGGCAAACGGTGCTGCCCGTTGTGCTTCCCAACGAAACCACCAACAATCTGGCATTCAGTGCGATAACGGTGATCGACGATGCGCTCACGGAGTCGTCAGATCCGTCTTCCACCGTTATAGGCAAAGGTCAGGGCATGTAAATTTCTGCGACCTAGGATATGTCCAATTTGTTCCTGATATTCACGGCCGTTCTCACCGATGCCAAATACGATAAGAGCACCATAAGTTTTTAGGGCATCGATATTTCCATCGTCGGAGGTACGAGGATGTTCGCATACGTGCAGGGATCTGCCACAATTCAGACCATCAGTCTCACAGGATCCAACGCCGTTCTCAAATTCATGGTGTCAGTAAATGCCTCGCAGTCGACGTCGACATTGCTATCTTCAGGCTCGCCGCCCTTAAATACGTCGTCGACTCCTGGTTTGTCATCTTCTTGCGGCATTGGGGGGGAATATCAGTCCTCTAGTTTTGAGTATTTGTTCCATTGTTTTTCTGTGTAACAGCCATATTAATGTGCTATTCGTGATGTGGATGCCAAGGCAATTATTCATCGGCTCTCCTCCGCTATGCTCTCTGGCTTCTTTCGTTTATAGTGACGATACAAATGGCTGCACTATGTCAACACACATCTATCTAAATCTAGACTAAAAATAGAGCGGCAATCATACTAAATGTCACAACAACAACAATGTTGATCAGATGAAGAGAAGATGCAGGGGCCCCATTCTCTGCAGGAGGAGAAGCCGATGAAACAGACGACGCCATGGATAAACCGGGCAAAGACTTCGACTGATCTAGAGACGACGCTGATGTTTTGGCTTTCTCTGGCACAGGGGAAGCAGATAACGACGTCGAAGCTGCTAGAACGGTCCAGGAGTCTGGATTTGTCAAAAAATCCCATTGTTGTTGCTGTTTCTATTCATAAACTGCCACTAAAGTGCAAGGTAGTGGCATCATCATCGTCATCAACATCGCTGCCGTCGTAGCCACCAGCAAAACTCTGCTGATATTCTCCATTTCCTTTACTTCCTCTTCCTTCTTTTGCAGCAAATTTGAGCAGAACCGGTGAAAATTTTTGAATCAATGAAAGGAAAGGATTGGATTGGATTTGCCTTCCTTTGCTGCCGATTTGAGCAAAACCGGTGAAAATTTTTGAATCAATGAAAGGAAAGGATTGGATTTGCCTTTGCCTGGTGCAGCACTAGATGGCCATTTTATTTATACAGCTCAAAAGCGGATCTCGTCGTCACATTGTTGAAATTCAAGAGGAGGCTGTCATTTTTTGGTGGAGCAACAACGCTGGCAGAGGGAGCAGAGGCGCTGAAACAACTCAATAGTAACATATGATAGTAAAATGTGTTATGATAGTACGAGTTTATGCATAATTTTTTATGGTGAAATTGTTATGTTTTGCTATGGCGTTGACACGTCGCACCGAACGGAGAAAATATCTGCATAATTTATGCTTGCGCACCTATTAGGAATAGTGGTGGTTCTTTATTTATTTCAAATGGAAGACCACTTTACCTTTAAAAAAAAAAAATTGTATTGGAAGTGCCCATGCTAATTGGCCAACAGTATGGCATCAGGCCATTTTTTTTGTATTTTTCTAAATGAAGAGTCGACGTGGAAGGCCTAAATGGCCCATGTAATTCCCCTGCGTGGGAATATGAAAACAGACTGTTTTTATTCCACCTCACTGCAATGATTATATGCTGCCTTAGATAGGCATGATAGTTTTTTCACATGATGAAGGCCCCTTTGATGGTGGAATATAGGGGTATTTATAGTCGTTGGAAACATTTTTCCACGACGGACACAATGGTGGTGTCATATTGTAATTTTGAGGCTATTTCAATTAAGTTTTTTAGCCTCAAAGTTTTTTTCTACCTTGGAGTGCACTCTCGGTTGAACTCGACACTCCCAAGGCACTTGTAAGTGAACCTAGTATCTAGTAGTTCCCTCTATCTACTTGGCGGATGTAGCGGCTGGTTACCCATGCATTCCGGTAAGATGGGGTGACTACCATAAGGACACTTATTCTAGGGACTACAGACATAGACACCCTAGACTCTATTCGAGGTTTTTTCGAATCTACTTCTGAAGACTACAGATGAAGACACTTCAAAAGATTCTCTTCTGTTCTTCTTCTTCTCCTCCATATTTGGATCTATGTCTCATTTTATTGTATTGAGTGCATTTTCGACAGAGACCGACACTCTTATATGGCTCGTTTTTTCCTTTGTATTAAGGTGCATTTTCGGCAGAGACCGACACCTTCTAGATTGAGTTCACCATAAAGAAGGATAGATATTTATGGTGAATCTAGTCAGTGACCTACGAGAGGCAACATCCTTTGAGGATGACCTGCAGAGGCAATAGACCCATAAGTGGCTAACCTTGAGGCACCCATGATGACCCTGAGGCACTTAGACG
The DNA here is from genome assembly GCA_028583015.1 of Wollemia nobilis. NCBI lineage: Eukaryota > Viridiplantae > Streptophyta > Pinopsida > Araucariales > Araucariaceae > Wollemia > Wollemia nobilis. The sequence goes on from JAQPPZ010016604.1 coordinate 4,623,271, forward strand.
GCTGACCCAGTGGCAACAGACCCGTGGAAGTGGCTGACCTTGAGGCAACAGACCGAGATTTATACACAGTGAATCTAGCATTATTCATAGTTGGAGATCCAAGCGCAAAGAGCATGAGCCTAGACCAAATCAGCAATAAAGGAGGATGATAGGTTGCTTTTAGAGAAGTCAAAATTAAGGGGGAATGTTACCTAATGTTGACTTGTTTTGTTTCTTCTTTAGTTAGGATAGTGCACTTTAAGGGGGAATGTTAGAGTTAAATTGCACTATGCCTTCACCTTGACACTTGTCAGTTTCTCTTGACAAGTGTCATGAGTTGAATATAGGCTTATGCCTATATATTGTAACCATTTGTATCAATAAGATTAACCCCATTAGTTTCTCTCCCAATAGTCTTCGAAATTCTTACCCTTGATAAGGGTTTTCACAATAGAATTATTTTGTGGGTGCACCTTAGCACCAGATTCACTTGAGATATGAGCTATTTTTTGATCAACTGCTTGAAACTTATTTCGTGATCTCTTTAATCCTTGCCCTAGACATCATGGAAAGGTATGGTTTTCACTTTTATTTTGTGTAGAAAATTGGAAGCCGTTGTCACTCAAGTTCACAATATGATCTGTTGAAAGACAAATTTCTAACCCATCTTGGATCCCCTGCAACATTTCCTGCTAAAATATTGAGCATAAACCACAAAAATATTGGCCGCTAGGGACCGAAGGCCCTAAAAACCAACCTCTAGAGCTGCTTGCACTCAACCCAGATGAAACCCTCACATAACCGCTTGCCAAATATCTCGTTCACCAAGGGATTTGAATTTCGAGTGATGAGAATCACTATTATATGTGCCTTTTGATGTATGCACTTTGGTGGTGATGTCAAATTTTTGGAGTTTTGACTTTTTGCAAGATTTTACGATGTTTGCAACTTTTTGAGAACTTGGGATTCTTGGGGAATTGGGTATCTTGTCCCACTTCAAAAATTGGTTAGTAAATTTCTTTTTCAAATCATCCACATTAAAAACCCTTCTCAAAATATGTACACTTAAGACTTGAAAATAATACTTTATAACTCCAAAGCTTTTCATAAGAAACAAAACTATAATTTTCAATACACCCCAATATACCTTATAACACCCAATAACACAATGTGCAAATGATAATTTTAATTCAACCTTATACACCTTATATCTCCTACTTTCACAAATAAATTTAACTTTATAATGCCCACACACAATATCTGAAATGCAATCTTCAATTACACACAATATACCTTATGACTCCAAACACTATGCAAAATACAATTAATTCCAGCACACCTTATAACTCCCTAACAAAATTATTTAATAAAAATATTTTTTCCCTTACCAACATAGTCGTCGTGAATTGAACTTGTGACCTCCTGTACGCCTACGCCCTAGCACAAGCTAGGCTACCGTTCGAGCTAGCTGCTCCAACGAAAAATGAAGTGCATGATATATATTTTAAGGTGTCACCACGAATTTTTTCTGACTAAAAAACCTTAGCAAAAATTGTTCCATCGTGAATCAACCCTGAGACCTCCTATCCGCCTACGCCTTAGTGCAGGCTAGCCTACCGCCTGAGCTAGCCACCCAGTTGGGATCACTAATATGTTCACTTATATTTATCTTCAATTTTTGCATGTTCTTCAAATGATGTGTGTGCTCCTCCTTTCTTCTTCTTCTACCCTCTACCAACTTGTGTGAACGAAATTTTATTGGCCCCTATACACTTTATTCTCCCATTTAAAAGTGAAATATTTTTCCCTTTTAAATATGTAAATTGATTTCACATGGAGACGTCGGTGCAATATTTGATTTTCACCTTTTTGAATTTATATTGGTGCCCTTTTTAAATTCAAATTTATTTGTATTATAATATTTAAACCTTAGGTTTTAAATATTATAATATGTTACCTTTTAGCCTTTGTCCAATGCCTTCAAAAACATATCTTTCTTTGAAAATTTTTATCCTTCTCTTTATAAACCTTTGTCCTCGAGCCTCTTGAACCTTTGTAAACTTTCTTTATAATATTTAAATATTATAATCCTTAAACATGTGTGCCTTGCTTTCCATTGTCCAACCTTTTAAACCCATCATTATTTAAGAATTTTTCTGCCTTGAATACCATGCTTCTTTGACATAAATAACAACTCAATATTTCCAATAGAGTGCCTATGAATGATGTGGTTAGTACATGGACCACCAATGTGATAACCAAAATGTATTATTCTCCAATGGATGTATATAAGTATCATGTTACTTCTATATAAAAGGTTGGGAAGTCATCATCCCATCCTTAGCCTACCCATGATCATGTAGACACTCATGAATGAACACATCAATGTTTGACATGAGGGAGATATTAATGTTGAGATCACTAACCATGGTCTTGATGGGGAGTGGATACTAATATTAATATTATTGACCATACAAATTATGGGGACAGATATGTTGATTTTTTGACATCCACTAAGGATATGCTTCAACTTAAGAATGATGTTAAAATTTTACAGATAGAGGTTAATGCCAATATAGTTTATAAGTATCTAGCTTCTATTGAGCCTCATATTACCTTGCGCCACCTCTTATATATAGGATAAATGAGGATGACATGAAAGAGGTGGACACATAGAAAAGGTTCACCCACAACATAATGAAACTACAGAGCTCACAAGATCTTCAACTTTTACTTGATAAATTAATTATTTATTTAATAATTTAAATTTTATTTAAAAAATTAAACCTCTAATCCTCTACATGTATATAAATATTTATATTAAATTATATATTTATTTTACATGTGTAGTTTTTGGAGATATTACAATCAAATGGAGCTTAGTATCCACTAACATCATAACTTGGACATGCATAAGATGTTGACTTTAATGGAAAAGTATCTCATGAAAGTCATGATACTTTATCTACTCATTCTCCTTTTTATGGTCATGCTTTAATGGAGGAACAATGAGGTGGTTTTAATTCCATAATTGTCTATGTTTTTAGTCCTATGGGATATCACACATGAGGCAAGTCGATATGGACCCAACCTGTAGATATGCTATGTAAGTAAAAATCATATTACCATTCAAAACTTTATGCATGTTGTAATTTAATTTATTTTTTACTTTATTATTTTTTAAATTTAATATAAAATGTTATGAATATAGTTGGATAACATGATGAAGGCTAGAAACATGACATGTGCTTCTCCTATCGACTTTAATAATGTTTAATTTAGATTTACATACATGTAGCTACCTACTTCAGTTAATTTTTAGGATTAATCTAATTATTTTTGTCTACATGCATGTAGGTATGTAAGGTCATAGAGATCCATACATCATCATAGGCTTCAACCATGCAATTATCCATATCAATAGTAGTAAGACATGTTTGAACTTCAAATTTTTGATTTGAACTTGTTGAATTTTGTAATTTATGTCTTTTAATCTCTTTAATATCATTACTATTTTTATAGACATGCATGTAGGTAGATTAGGTTATGATGATTGATACATTATCTTAGGCTCCCACTATACAATTGTTAATATTTATACTAGAAAGACATGTTTGAACTTTATTTTTTTGACTTGAACTTGTTGAATTTTGTAACTTATAATGGTTTTTAATTTAACTAATATTTCTTATGTTAGATTACATTATAAATTAATATATGCTTATGTATTATATAGGTTCCTTTCAAGCAATCTCCACATACCTAGTTGTACTAGATTTATACTTGTGTTTTGTACACATGACATTGTAGACTTGTCCCTAAACATGATCATGATGTATCTAGATTATTTTTGGTATTTTTATGTATCAATTTTAGTTTTAAATGTAATGTATACATTTTAGATATGAAGTGTCATACTTTATAGTATATGCTATTTTATATTCATGTATATTTTATTTACAATTTTTATATTCATAAACTATCCAATTGAGTCCATTATTTATGATTATTATACGAGATTTTATTTATTATTTTAGGATTTAGATATTTAACTTACTTGAATGTGTAATTTATTCTACAAAATTAAACTTTTTTTTTGTTTGTGGAAAACATCCCAGAAGGGATACCACTTTTGGGTAAGACCCAAGGAGGCAAGGGTATCTCTTCCGCCAAAAATGCTATTTTATTTAGAGTTTTTATATTCATAAACTATCCAATTGAGTCCATTATTTATGATTATTATACAAGATTTTATTTATTATTTTAGGATTTAGATATTTAACTTACTTGAATGTGTAATTTATTCTACAAAATTAAACTTTTTTTTTGTTTGTGGAAAACATCCTAGAAGGGATACCACTTTTGGGTAAGACCCAAGGAGGCAAGGGTATCTCTTCCACCAAAAATGCTATTTTATTTATATTTTTTATATTCATAAACTATCCAATTGAGTCCATTATTTATGATTATTATACAATATTTTATTTATTATTTTAGGATTTAGATATTTAACTTACTTGAATGTGTAATTTATTCTACAAAATTAAAAAAATTTTTTGTTTGTGGAAAACATCCTAGAAGGGATACCACTTTTAGGTAAGACCCAAGGAGGCAAGGGTATCTCTTTCGCCAAAAATACCCAGTGCTCGCACCTAGCCTACCACCTTTGACACACGCAAGGAGTATGCTTGAAACAACAAAAAAAAAGAACACACAACCACACAAAAATCTAAAATAAATAAAACATACTCCTTGAGTGCGTCGAAAAGAAAAAACATAAAGACACACAAAAAAAAACACAAACTACACAGAACAAAAACACAAACAACATAGCAAAACACAATAAAATAAAACACACAAAATAAACAAAAAAATAAATAAAATAAAATTTTAAAAAATAAAATAATAAAAAATGACAAAAATAAACAACACCAAAACATGAAACACATAGAAAAACCACAAACACAACATAACAAAACACTACCATAACAAAAACAACAAAAAGAAACAAATACACCTCAAACCAAAAAACCATAGAACACGAAACACACAAAAAAAACCCAAAAACAACAAAACAAAACAAATCCAAAATAGAAACAACAAAAAGAATAAAATACATGATAAATGAAATTAAAAAAATAAATGCAACAAAAACCAAGCACAAAGGATCTATAGACAAAACAAACAGAATACGATAACACTAAAAATAAAAACAAGCTTAACAAATTACCAAAAATATCATAAATTGCTTAGAAAAATAGCCAAAGCTTCCAACATTGCCATAAAGAGACTTACTATAAACCTTAGGATTATGGTATCCTTATCGTTTTATTCATATATTGCTTCATTCCAGTTAGGACTATAGGTTGGTTACTTGTTACCATGATACTACTATTGGAATTTGTATGGTCTTTTTGAGGATCCGTTTTGTTTGTAATTTGAATCTGCCCTTTTATTTTGCACTTGGGTTGGTTTTCTACATTGTAATTTTTTCTTTTATTGTTATTTCTCAGCATCAAGGCAAGCTCTTTTAATGATTTATCATCATGAAATCCTTCTTGGTCCCTCTCTTCATCAAATTGTGTCTCCATAATAATTGTTTCTATTTTACCATCCTCATCATCTGCTTGCTCATCCGTGGAGAGAATTTCAAAGGTGTTAGGTGAAATTATTGTTTTCTCTTTTGTTGCTATTTTTTCTTTGTGTTTTTTTGTTTAGGGATTTGAAACCCTACCAAGTCCCCATCCTCTTTCTCTTTGTTAAGGACCTTATGTGGACAATCCTTGGCTAGATGGCCATATTTATGGCAAATTATGCATCTAAATGGAATATTTTCATAACCTACTACTTGCTCCCATATTTCTTCCCCATATTGTAAAGTAATCTTCTTTGGAAGGGGTTTGTCAAAATCAATCAAAACACAAATCCTTGCATAAATCATATGCTCTAAGTGTTGCATACTATCAAAAGTCATCATGTAAACTCCTAAAGAATTTCCAATTGTTGTGAATATATTTGGATGCCAGTATTCTATCGAAAGACCAAATAAACAGACCCAAACAGGGGCAATTGATGGCATCTCTTCCTCAACTTTGAAATTGGTATGCCAAGGCTTCATGAAGAGACCTGACCTACCAAAAAACCATGGCCCCCCTTGATGAATTTTCTCCCTATATTCTTCATTCATAAAAGAAATAAGAAAGTAGCCATTAGGGTAAGTAAAAATTTGGAACTTACCTTTAGTGCTCCAGTTTTTGGCAACCCATTGCTTGAAGGTAGCAAGAGTTGGTCAAAATCCCATGAATAAAAAAATTAGGCTTTTCCTCTCAATCACATCTATTCCTTCCTAGACATTCGTTATTTCCAACTTCACTAATGGGGATCCATTAGTTGCTTTCATGCAACCCATCTCTGTTTTTCTTGAATTGATCTTTGGCATCCTTAATGGTTTCCTTAGAAATCATTGATTGTGTTCCCATCCTATTAGAGGTGGTCCTCCACAAATTGTTTCTTTAAAATTCATTTTTGGCTCATTGCATGCATCTTTGTTGAAACCCTCCATATAGAATCAAATAAACCCTACTTTAATGCAAACAAACCCTAATCCCCTAGAATTTAAATATACAAATGAACATAGAAAATGTATTATCAAGAATCAAAACAAAACTGAAGCTACAAGTCACCCAAGTGTTGTAGGTGAGTTGGAGAGGAGAGGAAAATTGTCCAAGGGAGGTACCTGGTTCAAATATCCACCCTACCAAAAATTTGAATTGGGTATCCAAAATCCAATTGATAATGTTCGTGCGGGCAGGGTCGGGTGCGACTCCCGATGACTTTGATGGTGTAGAACCCCCTGTTCATGGTCTCTCAAACCAAGGCAGCCCCACAAGGGGTTTTTTGCTTAAAAAAAACTGAAGCTAGAGGTTCCATTAAGAATGGAATATTTTCTTTAGGCACAATGGAATTTTTTCAATAAATCATTGAGCATATTGTGTCTCAGGATCAAATTAATAATGAATTATTTGATGTTTCAAAAATATAGGAAACAAGAATATGGATTAGACATAGTCTAAGATTACCTTGCAAAGATTAAAAATAGAGGCAATGAATGAAAATAAAATTGAAGACAAAGAAGAATTTAGAGTAGCAAAAGATCATGCACAATGCAAAGTTACCTCATGAATATTGATGACTAAAGTCTTTAATAACAAAATAATGTAATACATGGGGGTGTTGGAGAATATTATAAAATTTGTTACATGCAAATGTACCCCCATGGTACCTTTTATAGTACAAATGTAAATATGCAATAGATTAGGGTTTGTGTCTATATTTTAGAAGAGTGATTTATATTTCATTTTTATGTAAGTGTCTATGTGTGGGATATGCATAAGTGTCATGCATATTAGTGTGAAAGTGTGTAATGAGAGAAAATACACAAGTTTCATGTATGTAAGTATGCAAATATGTAATGTGAGGATGTGCACAAATGTCATGTATTAGGAATGCATGTAGGAGATTAATTGCTATGTAGAAGTGTGGATGTGTTATGGAGTTAAGTGTGCATGTAAGTAGAGAGTGAAGAGTATTGTATACAAGTGGTAATATGAGAAGCCAAAGGACATGAGAGTCTTGTATTATGTAAATAATAGGAAAGGTTGCAACTCCTGGATATGTGAGGAGTGTAATAGTCAAGTATTTAAGAGTCATATTTCTATGTCTATATTATGGAGATAAAGCTCCATATAATGTATTAAGAAAACGATCTATAAATGATCACCATAGCAAGCATTTATAATATTGAAGCTTGTATACAAACTTTTAAGCAATTTTATTGTTAGCATATTTCATGTTATCACATGAATGTTTTTGGTCATTTACAAACATATTTGAAGTTATAGTGAATGTTATTATAATTATATTGGCCAATATATATTTTTATTGATCTCATATTTAGTTCTACTCTTGATTAATTATATTTGGATCTAAGATATTGTGGCTTGATTATAATAGGACTTGAAATGTTTTATCTTAAAATCCAACATGAGATATTAATAAGTAGGATAAATCCCTCCAAAAATCCATGCATGATTTTAAAAATTTGAATTCAAAATTTGCTCTTGCTAGTCGACATCAATGATTTGAAAGCTTTGGAGATCTATAGTTGGATGTTACTTCAGAAAGTCTCCTTGATTATACATCCATGATCACTCATCACTAATGCCTTGGATCATGGATTTCCCCTTGGATTGTCCTCTCTATTATCACTTTAATGCTTTAGTTATCACCTAGGGAACTACATTTGGTTGTGTGGTACTAATTTTAGGACTGAATCATCATCCTTCCCTTGCATCTAGTCACTTTGGGTTAGTCCAATGGTTTTGATGGTTGACGTCTAGCTTACCCATGCTCTTGGTAGTTCCTTTGAAGAAGATGTCATTTAATGCACCCTAAGGAGGCCATAAATATCACCTTTTGTATTTTCCTCCTTTTGGGGACTCCTCTTCCACTAAGTACCACAAGGAGACCTCTAGGGAGGCATAAAGTCTAAATATCTAGAGACGGCATGACAACTATAAACTTTTCAAATTTTCCTATCCTTCCCTAGAATTTAGGTATGAAGTACCCCTAGGAGAAGGGGGAATATTTACTTGTTGCCTCTCCACTCGACTTCCTCAAACCTTCCTTCCTCTCAGCGAAGGAAAGGGGCTTAGTCCTCAAAATTTACTAGTGGTATCAATTTGGAATGACACTTGGGACTAAGGGACCTCCTTGGTCGAGGAAGAGGACTGGTGTTAGGGTCTATGCTCTCTAGAAGGGATAAAAGGCCATGAACACTAGTCAAAGCAAGGCCTTGCTACAAGTGGTTCCCCTTTTTCTTCAACCAAAATCGCTTAGGGGTTTTAAGTATTATAGGGACCTACTTTAGCCGCCATAAAAAAAGACCATTGAACCATTCACAAATTTTAGTCTAATGGTTGGGCTAAGGTTTGTGGTGAAGGAAGCTTTAGCCTCAATATTAGTAAATAATGGTTGTTCCTCCTTGGTTGAATTTTGGATAATCTTCTAGATTTAGTTATTTCATAGGTAGAAGGAGGATTGATCCCTTCATTTCAGCTTCATTAGGGTCTCTTGATCAAAATTACCTTTAGAGATAGGATTTACCCACTATAATGTATCTTCACTAAAGTTTTGGTGACTCATAGAGGAACTCCTACTAGCAAGAGTTAAGAAACCCAAAAAAAGGTGTCTTATCCATAGGTTCTTGAAGAGGGAAGACATTGGAGATAACTTTGTTCAAAAATTTGTAGAGTCTAGGGTTGAGATACACATATGATTTATAGGCCATGTTTCTCATATGACTCTTGAGGCTTGCTCTCATCATGATGATATATGGTTTTGCAAAGACTCATTCCATCATACCTACAATTTACGAATGTCATCATCCTCCAAGTCTCCTTCTACCTAGGTGTGGCAGTTACCCTATAATTTACCACAAAGGGACCTTTACTAATATCAAGGGGCACCTAGACATGCCTTGACCCCAACAAATTTGTCCTTTGAGCTTATGTGGCTTTGATTCTCCTGCTATGATTAAAAATTCGCTCATGTCCTACATTCATTTGGTAATCCTATGATAAGACACTAAAAAGGAAATAGATTGATTTTTTTGTATGTGAAAAGGTATGTTGGGCCGTTAGGTCCTTCCTTGCATCGAGCATCCATCCCATGCCAGTCCAATCAAATCCTTTTATAGGACCAGCTTCCTAGACTTCCATGTTGCATCTCTTCTTCTTGTAGGTTGGGTATGCTCTTTGTTCAAGTTTGAACCTCATTTCTTCTCCCACTAGGACCTTAGTGGTGGGCTCCTCATTATTTCTATTGTTTCTTTCCTTTTGAGGAAAGGTCTTGGCTTTGATATTGAATTGTTGATACTTCAAATCTTGTTTAGCTCCTTGGCCCCATTTTAGTCTTTGATGTTGTCCTAGGGGAAACTATAGTGGAATTATGAATGAGGTAAATCACTAGGTGGGGTCTTTCACCCACTTGTTTTGGTTCTTCCTTGGTTAGTTGTTGAGCAGATTCTAATACCTAAGCCATCACCTTAGGCAAGGATAATGAAGTGGACATAATATCCAATAAGTAGCTCTATACTACCTTCCCCTCATAATTTAGGATCCAACAAAAAGACCCCATATTTTTTTGCATAGGTTGCTCTATTTTTCCTCCTTTTGTTGTACTTCTATCTCCTATCAATCTTCTTTTAGTTTGTAGTCTGAATAGAGCCTAGGCATTTTTGAGGAAGCTTGATTATTGATATTGGTACTATTTAGGAGATCTAGTGCTTTGATTTTTTGATGCTCTTGTGGTAGCTAGAACCTTCTTTATTTTGATTGGTTTGCTTCCCTAAAAACATTTGATGGGCTTGGTCTTGTTTCCTCCTTAAGGATTCAATTGCTTTCAATCTAATTTTTGCTTTTACCCTTTCTTTTATGGTTGATTATATCATCATACCTAACATATACAGTGATCCAATAAAACTAGGTAGTAATCCCTCATCATGTCCTTTTGGTGAGGATTCTCCTTTGGTAGATAGTGAGGGGGTTTGAATTTGGAAGGGGATGGGGAAGGGGGTGGATTGGATTTAAAGGAAATACAAGATTTAGAGGCTTCAAGGGAAGTCTACCTATCAGTTTGAGGTCACTTTCTACTTTAAGAGTGATCTCATAACCAATAGGGAAATAATTTCCCCCATAGGGTTTGATCATTATGGCAATATTTGGATGGAAAGCCTTAAGATAAAAATAAATGCCATACCTAGGGATATTTTGATCTTGTTCAAGATCCTTTTCTAAATTTTATAGAATTGAGAATTGAATTCCTTCATTGCCTTGTCTTAAGTTCACATGATGTTAATCAAGTAATCCAACAACAATGCTCCTTCCTCCTCTTTTAACTGATCCATCAGATGGATAGCCAGTTGTTACCAACACTTTATCAAATACGTGGGTAGGAAGACATACCACTCCCATGTTTTCTCTTTGAAATATACCACCAATATCCCAAGGTATATGTCTTGAACTATTACATTATGCATGTTGTAGTGTATTACCATAGAATATAAGTTCTCCAATGTGGTGATTGTTTCTTCTCTAATAAATTTTGGTAAGGAATCCAAATTCTAGATGGGAACCAGATCCCAAGTATGAGGTGGGACTGAAACAACTAAGGGATTTTGATTCTTCAATCTTGGATTCCTTTCAGCCATATCTTTGCTTGATTTTTTTGTTTTTCTTTGATCAACTGGTGATTAAAAGCTTCCATCGAGACCTCAACTTTAGGATTTTCCATCAATTTTGGTAGCCTGAGGGCCAATGGGATTGCAAAGTGAAAATGTTTGTTTCTATTGGAGATAGATGGATAGATAAGTTCATCGAAACCTCGATATTTTTCTCTTCTTAATGGTTTCTTTGGGTTCTTCTTTTGTAGTAGAGTCGACGGGTGGGAGATGCTACTAGATAGATAAAGGTTTCCAGCATAATATTAGTCTAGGGATGGTGACTTTGTATGGGTTATTTAGTAGTAGAGTTTCCAGGTGAATCTATGGAGTGCTTCAACAAGTTTATGATCTCAGTCTTCACCAAAACCATAGTCTGACTTCTAAATTAGGGGACAAATTTCTTCTAGTTTGGGTCCCACCGAACATGCTAGTTTGAACCGTGGGGGTTTGAATGTGACCCCTATGCCCCTTGTGCTCTGTGACCCTTCACAATTACATCTTGACCTTCATCTGCCTTAAGGGTCACATATGGCTCCTAACAATTCCTATTGTTCCATAATATCTAAGCAAATTCCTACATTTAATTTGTGGCTTCTAAGCTTTTGTTTTTGTAATCCCCAAAATCCTATATAATTATGGGAAAGACCTTTAGCATGGATATTTTAGGGTGTGCTTCCATACCACCTACCTTTTTTATTATTAGTGTAATGTTATTATTCTTTTAATCATATTAGTTACTTTTCAACCCCCCCAAAAAAAGTGCTTGTGTACTTAGTCTTTTATTCTTAAAAATAATGTTTTCATTGGTATATAAACCACCAAAGTGTATGTCTTCTAGAGACTCAAAATATTGTACACCTAAAATAGAAAATTAATAAAAATAAATATATTAACAAAGATTATGAAAATTTTACTCCTCACTAGATGTCTATGTAAAATGTGCACATAAAAATAATTAATCACAAGATCGTCACATACAAAAAATTATATTATTCTCCAAGATATGTTCTTTGTTATATATATATATATATAAGAACCTTGAAAAAAAACTCATAACTTATTACAACTACCAGTTTATTTTTTATTCTGAATAATTGCATTTGTATTTTACACTTTATTGTCAATATTTTATTAGTTTACACCTACAAATTAGCAATAAACTATGACTTATCCCTTGTTGAAGTTGAGTATACTATGTTTTTATAAAATATGATGGTCGTATAAGTGAGTACCATGCACTCATGCCTAGGTAAATTATCTTCATTCTCTTCAAGTAGTAAAAAATCATCTTTTTACAATAAAAATGAAAGAAATAAAGATTATCCATTGCAATTTAGGGTTTTAATAGTAGTATAATAAAGAAAAAATATGGAGGATATTCATGGCAATTTATGTTATTTAGGGAGCATAAGAAAATAAGTACTATGTAGGATGGTCCTTCCACATTAAGGTTTTTAGGGAAGCATAAAGAAAAAAATGCTTTAAAGGTTATTCCTTTCACTTTGGGTTCTTCTAGGAATTATAACTCATATATGCTAAGTCTCATTATGAGCATTCTAAAAAAATGAAAGAGATTGATGGGGATGGAAAAGGAGGAATATCCCCACAATAAAAAACAAAGAGAAATATAAATATAAAGGAGATTGATTTGAAAATCTAGAAATAAATATTATAAACATGAGTAATAAATGGACTAAGCCCATATATAACAATAAAATTGATGATAAAGAGGACACCTTAGATTTAAAATATTTTTTAAGGAACTAATAGGTTTTTATAATATTAACTTTATTTTAATATAAAAGCAAGCAATGAGGAACAAGAATGCATTCAAAGAAATAATATTTGAAGGATTCTACCATTGTTTCTATGGGAGTTCTAAGAGTTATTGCAATGGTAAGGGACAATGACAAATGGAATGAATGTTTTATAAAAAACAAGTAATTAGGTTGTTATTTCTTCTTACGAGAAAGATAAAAATATGAAATTTGGATTCATATGTTACTATTTGTTATAGATGCTTGAAGGACCCAAGTATATTCATGTGTCAAATGGTTCATAATTATAAGAATAGGATTCATGGAGAACTTCAACAAAGTTACAACGCTTCAAAAAAATAGGGTGATATTCCTATTTGATCTAGATCAATGGAGGATTTTTATTTCTTTGTCAATGTAAATGATCTTTGGGATTATCTTTATTTAAATTTTTAATACAAATGGGGTGATAAGTGTATTTATAGATCTCATATAAAAAATAGTATATAGACTTTTATTATCTATCATATTGTTAAGAAGAGTGCATACAACCTCTTTTGGAAATTTGTTGTGAGAAAGATAAGATTAGAAAACATATTTCATAAGATGTGATCTATATAGTAATGGTCATCCAAAACCATTTTTTTTTTATCAATGTGTTTCCAAGACAATAATTTCTTGTGAATGCTTGTATTAAAATAGGAAGATCAAACTTTGAATGATCAAGTATATAAATGTTTATTCAAAAGATAAAATTTTTAAATGTACAAATAAAAATTTAAATAGTCAAATTATTTTGCAAAATATTTAAAAGAGATGAAAAAATTAAATTTAAACTCAATAATCTATAGGATATGGTGGAATCAACAGAATGGACCAATAAATAGTTTGTTTTTTGTTGGGTTATATGGGATTGAGATAGGTCCCACCTGTATTACATCATGACCATATAGTGGTATTACAATGACTAGGCAATTATGCATGTATTGATTGGTAATATTCGAACCACAATCTTCTTAATAGTCAAGGAATTTAATTGGTTGAACTAAGGCAATTTAATTATTACAAAAAACTACTTGTTGATTATTGTTGTAGTAAGAGAAAAGCACCATGTACATGAATAGAAAAATATAATATTTTATTACAAAACTTGATTTTTCTTTTACAAAGGTGCCCTCTACGATCTTACAACATGAAGTCCTCAAGCACGAGGAAATTCCTTTTTATGCCACAAACAATGCAACAAATGGTGCATTTATAAATTTTTCTCTTGCCACAATCAAAGGTAGAGGGGTTTTGGTGAGATTGAGTGTTCTTGGACCTTCCTTTACTGGTAGCTATTTAAAAGTACTTGTACACAACTAATAACAACATATTAGTAGTATCAAGTGGTCCCACTATGGTTGGTCACAGGTTAAAGAGATGTAAGCAAGAAATCTTAAAGTGCTAATGAAGTAAGCCAAAATAAATAAAAGTGCTATAAAATACTAAAAAATATACCTACTTTTACCTAGCTTTTCTATCTATAGTCGATATTGGGACAGTTGCTATCTCTAGTTGGTGACCATCTTAGGGTGCAATTATGATGACTATTGATTGTCTCAAGGTGATATGATCGACACCTTAGCTACTTAGGGTGAAAAAAATTATGCAGATCTCTAGGAGGATATGATGGGTCTCTGGTAATAGGTTGGGGTCAGGATTATTTTTTGTTTGCATGCAATTTCAAAAGGGAGTCATGGGTATAGAGGAAATCACTCTATATTCATGGTTGGTTATGAGTAGATAAAGGTTGTGGACTATAGGTGGTAGCAAAGTGCACAAAGAGGAAGGGCCAATAGAATTTTGGCACATTTTGGTATGGTCATCAAGGGTTCTCCCAAAATGAGAGAGAAGAGAGAGAAATTTATAGATTTTAGGCAACAAGAGAGGGTGGTGAGGTGGAGATTATGTGGAGGTGACATGGCAGCCAAGTGAAGGGTGGAAAGACCAAGAAATATATGTAGGATATGCTTGGAGGGTTGTGCATCCTCCAAATTTATGACCTTGGGTAGGGTGAATTCTCACCCACCAAAGTGTCATAAATTAACATTGGGAGTGGGGTCCTTGGGTGGAGTAAAATAATATAAAATTATTTTAAAATGCACATTGGATGAAGTGGAGGGAGATTTTAAATTCTTAAAATGTAAGGTGGATGGTGGGAGGACAAGTGGATTTATGAGGGGGATTTGACTTGGCATTTTAGGGGAATTTTAAATTCATCTAAAAGTGGAGGGAAAAGTGTAGGAGGATTTTAGAGGGCATGAGGAATTTAATGGGGGAGCTTTCTAGATGATTTTGTGGGGATTTGGGAAGGGGCTAGGACATTTTGGATATTTGGTTAGGATTTAATTTATTTTATATTTTTCCTTGGGATTTGATTAGGGATGTAGGGGTGATTGGGACTTAATTAGGGATTTAATTAGAATATTAGGGGTTAATTAATATTATGAGGAATTTGAGGAGGATTTGGAGAATTGAGAAATGATTATGATTTTTATTAAGGAATTTGATTAGGAATTAAGGATGGTTTAGAGGATTTGATTAGGGTTTAGACTTTTTAGGGTAATTAAAGAGGAAACTAGGAATTTTGGGGATGTTAGAAGAATTTTAGGAAATTAAAAGGGGAAATTGGGAATTTGAAGGTTTTAGGAGGAAAATTGGGAAATTAATCAAAATGTCTTTAGGGCATAACAAAAATGACATGTTTTTGGTATCTACATTTACTTTTTTTTTGTACCGCATTACGTGTGAACATAATGTGATGCAAAAATAGATGACACCAACTATTGGATTGATGATGAACAATGATGAATGGGTGATGATGATTGGCAAATGATAAAAGTGGATTTTTGCTTAAGGAGGGTGATGTAATATTACCCCAAATCAAGAGAAATGTAGGATACCCCAATCATGGAATGGATATATGTCCTTAAATATTTACCTTTGATAGATTTATGAGCTCACTTTGATCTAGCAAGCGGGCCAACCACATGGTAGGAGTTCTCATTATGATCCAATCAATTGTAAGTGGTCTTATGTTTGCTACCTCAATTGTAGCATAGACATGTAAACCCATACAAACATGGGTATGGATCTTACCAAATCAAATATCAGATTGAAGATTTAATTCTATAAGAGAAGTTCTACTATTTTCCCCAACATAAGGGATTTAATGATAGCCTTGGGTAAATATTCTTGAACACATGCGACTCTAGAATTGGGTGTTTAGGTATTGGACTTATTTGGGATAGAATTTTGTGGATATTTTCTACCCCCTCAAGTAATGAGTTGATGGAGGAAGAAATATATGACAATGATGAAACACTTGACAAAATATGGAATGGACAATAGAATAATAGAGATGAGGTGATCAAAATGTGAAACTTGGCATGGGATGATGGAAAAATTGTAGCTTTCTATATTGTCGAGCAAGGTGCAGCGACAATATTGTCATTGTTGTCAACACAGTCAGATAGATCGGTTGATGCAGTGGACAGGAGTTCAGAGGTTACTCAGAGTATGTACAGTGATGTTAAATGCTTATGAGGATGTTTTTGATGTTTGGGTGAAGTTGTTACAGGTTGTCCAAGAATATCGAAGTGGCCCATATGCTAAAGATCAAATAAAAAGTAAAACACCGCATTGAGAAAAAGTGTCACGATATCGTGACATGTTGCATTTTTGTGGCCAAAAGAGAAATGAAAAAGCAAAGAGAAAAAAATGTCACGATATCGTGGCATGTTGCATTTTCGTGGCCAAAAGAGAAGAAAAAAGCAAAGAGAAAAAAAGTGTCGCGATATCGCGACATGTTGCATTTTCGTAGCCAAAAGAGAAGCGAAAAAGCAAATAGGAAAAAGTGTTGCGATATCGCGACATGTTGCATTTTTGTGGCCAAAAGATAAGTGAAAAAGCAAAGAGGAAAAAGTGTCGCGATATTGCGACATGTTGCATTTTTACGACCAAAAGAGAAGCGAAAAAACAAGGAGGAAAAAGTGTCGCGATATCGTGACATGTATTTTCACGGTCCAAAGCAAAGAGAAAGAGCAAGAAAGAAAAAGTGTCGCGATATCGTGACATGTCGCATTTTCATGACTCAAAAAGGGTAGGCAGGCAGAGAAAGAAAAAGTGTCACGATATTGCGACATGTTGCATTTTCACGACTTAAGAAGGGCCTCAAAATAGAAATGAAAAGCCTTTTTTTTTTGGAAACCAAAACACATGCATGCATAAGGGAAAGAGAAAATGAACAGACATGCAAAGAGAAAACAAACAGTCATCAAGGAGAAAACGAATAGTCATCGAAAAAGAAAATGAAAAGTCATGCAAGGAGAAAATGAACAGTCATGCAAGGAGAAAACAAATAGTCATGCAAGGAGAAAACGAACAGTCATGAAGGAGAAAACGAAGTCATCAAAGGAGAAAATGAATAGTCATGAAGGAGAAAATGAACAATCATTGAAGGAGAAAACAAACAGTCATGACCGAGAAAACGAACAATCATGGTAGGAGAATATGGTGTCAATTATTTGCATGTGACGTGTTTGACGAAATACCTTCTCAAAATAAACAAAAGGAGTTACATAAATAAGTAGTTACAATTGACAAGTAGCACATGAGAATATGAAAGAATGAGTTACAACTAGAGTTACAAAGAGAAAGGATTGTTATAAAAGGAGTGTTACTTGGAGAATTTTAAGAGTGGATTTTATCTTGCGAAGTGAGCGAGAGGAGAGCGAGAAGCGCGCGACAAGTGAGCGAGAAGGGTGTGTGTTGGGTGAATTTTGAGAGGTTGAGTAAGCAATAGACCAGTCAAGGTCTTGTAAAAGTGAAGGCATTTTTATGTCAATCTTCTAGTTTCAAGATTGAAGTCCAAGTTGGTGCTTGGCATCAGGGGTTGGTGCTCCTTCCAGTTGGTGCTGGTAAATCAGGGGTTGGTGCTCCTTTCTATTTGTGCAGATAAATAAGGGGTTGGTGCTCCTTCCAATTGGTGCTGGTAAATCAGGGGTTGGTGCTCCTTTCTGTTTGTGCAGATAAATCAGGGGCTAGTGCTCCTTCCAGTTGGTGCTGGTAAATTAGGGGTTGGTGCTCCTTTCTATTTGTGCGAATAAATCAGGGGTTGGTGCTCTTTTTTGTTGGTGTAGATAAATCAGGGGTTGGTGCTCCTTCCAGTGGGTGCTGGTAAATTGATTGTAAAGTTTTTGCTTTGCAAAGGCTAGATTTGGATGGGAGTCCAAATAGTCAATTTTTGAGGAGTAGCCAAATCGGTGAACCTCGATACATCTTGTGTTGTGTGATGCTCTCTTGTTATATTTTCTTTATTTGGTTTTAAGTTCTCATTATTTTGGATTTAAGAGTTGAAGATTTAAGTTTTAAAGAGCTATAGTGATTCACCCCCCCTCTTAGTGTCATTGTGAGACTAACAATTGGTATCAGAGCCAGGTTCCCTTGTCAGGCTAAATCAACTAGGGTTGATCTTGGATTAGTACGCAATGGGTAAGAAGAATAGATCCTCCTCAAATAAGGCATCTCAATCAGTTTCAGTTCCTGTGGAAGAGAAAATTGAACTAAAACAGATAGGAGTGAATTCTAAAGTATGTGATGAAAACCTTAAGGCTAAAGTATATCTAGAAGGTGAGTTGATCTCTACACTTGAAGAGTTGCATATAGAAAGTAAAAAGAACAAAAGACTATCCAAGAAGTTGGAAGAATATAGGGATAATATTGAATATCTCTCCTTACAAATTCATAAAGCCAAGAAAATAGAAGAAGCCTTGAAGTCGCACCTGGATGATAAAGGTGATGTGTGTAGCAAACATGAAGAGGAATCTAACAAAGTTATTAGTGATCTAAAGCTGCAAGTAGAAGAGTCCAAAAGGATTGAAGAAACTCCCAAGTCACAGATCAATGAAAAAGAGATTGTTTGCTGCAAATAAGAAGAGAAGATTGTTTTATTGAGAAAACAACTAGAAGAGGCCAATACAAATCTCAAATTTGAGAAGAGCACAAAGTTGCTAGATAAAATGATAAGGCAACAAAGAAGCTCCATGGGTAAGCTTGGTCTTGGATGTGAAGTCGAACAACCTTCATCTTCTAAATCTGCAGAGAAGAAGAAGTCCACTCTTCGAAGGATCAAAGAAAGAAAAGCTTGAAGCTGAATCTTCAAAAGGAAGAAAATCTCAAAGAAGATCTACAGCAAAGCAACCACAACAAAAGAGGTTATATCACTCACTTTATTCATAATAATGCTTTTAATGGCTATTGTTTTAGATGCAACCATTATGGTCACAAGGCAATTTATTGTGGATTGAATAATAGATCAAAGAGTTATGTTGGTAGAAATACATCTGCATTTTTGAGTGAACACCATGTGCAATGTTTTAAATGTAATGGTCATGGGCACATAGCAAGGTTTTGTCCAAGAACTTTTGTATCTAATTTAAGGCAAGACAGTAGATTTCATCAAACACAAAGAATGCAACACAGACAGGGAATAAATCATGTGCATCAAAGAAAGGAAAATAATCATCCATCAAGGATGCACAAGAGACAACCACCCAGTAGAAATGTTTTTTCACCTTTGATGGATTATGCAAGTAGAATGTTATAACTCGTCATAATTTTGGGCACATTGCAAGAAATTGTCGAAGTACATTTGCATCAAATCAATTTCGGGGAAGAAAATTTCAACCAAATGGAATGAGACAAAATAGAAAATTTCTCGAAAAACATGCACAACCTACTGAAAAAGAAAAGTCAAAATAAGAGCCCAAAACTGTAATCAAACCAGAGTGGAGAAAGAAAGAAGAAAGAAAATTGTGTCTCCTTGGACTGAAGGAGACTACTCCTCTATTGAACTAAGCAACTCCAGGTAGCACATCCTCAAGGGGAGCAATCTTAAAGTTTTATTTTAATGCTCTTATGTATTTGTTTGGTTATTTGAGGATGAAAGGCAAGTAGTCAAGGGGAGTTGTATAGTTGTCAAAGTGTGTTTCAGTTCATATAGTTGTTTGTGGAGGTACCGTGAAGGGTGGTGATTAAATTGAGAGTTGTCACCATTGGTAGTATTATTATATGTCAGTGTTGTACTTTTGATGGTTCTTACTGCCATTGTTCAAGTTATGGATTATAATAGTTTTGATAATTTGGTTTAGTGAAAGAATGTTGCCCTAGCTGCATATATGTGTTTCGATAAAAGCAGTGCGTATTTGTACTACACATTGATGTGAAGATTGTTAGATCTATTATGACGCTTTGGTGAAAATATTTAATTCGCGTGCAAAATCAAAAAGCTCAGATGGTAGACAACTATCTTACTCAACAAGGGTTCAAGAAAGGTATGGTGGATAGTAATTTGTATGTCAAAACAGAAAATGGCCATCTTATTGTTCTTGTTGTATACGTAGATGATATCATGTGACAGTAGTAAAGAGGATTCTTCGGTACCTCAAGGGTACTATGGAGTATGGGTTATGGTATCCGAAAGGTAAGGACTTCACCCTTATTACGTATTCAGATGCAGATTGGGTAGGATGTGTAGATGACAGAAAGAGTACCAGTGGAGGTGCATTCTATCTTGGAGATAGGTTGGTCGCATGGCATAGTAAGAAACAAGAGTCAGTCTTCTTATCCATAGTAGAGGCAGAATATATTGCAGTGACAACGTGTTGTACGTAGGTATTATAGATGAAAAAAACCATGAAAGATCTTGGTATTAACTTCAGTGAGCCAATTTCAGAGAAAGTTGCGGAAGGTGAGGTTAAGTTGGATTTTGTTCCAACAACAGAGCAAGTAGCGGATTTCTTCACAAAATTGTTGCCCAAGGAAGTCTTTGAGTACCTTCGCAATAAATTAGGAGTGGTCAAGCTTCCCAAGAATTGACTAGCTATCGAGACCACATTCTCAGGGGGAGCATTTGCGTATTTGTTTATCTTTTTGCTCATGTTTGTGATTTTTGCTAAGTATAATAATTTTTGCCTGAGAATGTTGTGCATGGACTCAGGGGGAGTTTGCAGTAGCCCTTTGATATTGTTTTCAAAGGGGGAGAAGAGTTATAGGAAATTGCACGTGTGTTGCCAACAATTCCAAAGCGGGAGATTGTTGAGCAAGGTGCAACGACAATATTGTCATTGTTGTCAACATAGTCAGATAGATTGGTTGATGCAGTGGACAGGATTTTAGAGGTTACTCAGAGTATGTACAGTGATGTTAAATGCTTATTAGGATGTTTTTGATGTTTGGGTGAAGTTGTTATAGGTTGTCCAAGAAGACCGAAGTGGCCCATATGCTAAAGATCAAAGAAAAAGCAAAACATCGCATTGAGAAAAAAGTGTCGCGATATCGCGACATGTTGCATTTTCGCGACCAACAGAGAAACAAAAAAGCAAAAGAAAAAAAGTGTCGCAATATCGTGACATGTTGCATTTTCACGACCAAAAGAGAAGCGAAAAAGCAAAGAGAAAAAAAGTTTCACGATATCACGACATGTTGCATTTTCATGGCCAAAAGAGAAGCGAAAAAGCAAAGAGGAAAAAGTGTCGCGATATCGTGACATGTTGCATTTTCGTGGCCAAAAGAGAAGCGAAAAAGCAAAGAGGAAAAAGTGTCGCGATATCGCGACATGTTGCATTTTTGCGGCCAAAAGAGAAGCGAAAAAGCAAGGAGGAAAAAGTGTCGCGATATCGCGACATGTTGTATTTTCGCGGTCCAAAGCAAAGAGAAAGAGCAAGAAAGAAAAAGTGTCGCGATATCGCGACATGTCGCATTTTCGCGACTCAAAAAGGGCAGGCAGGCAGAGAAAGAAAAAGTGTCATGATATCGCGACATGTCGCATTTTTGCGACTCAAAAAGGGTAGGCAGACAGAGAAAGAAAAAGTGTCGCGATATCGCGACATGTCGCATTTTCGTGACTCAAGAAGGGCCTCAAAATAGAAATGAAAAGCTTTTTTTTTTTGGAAACCAAAACACATGCATGCATAAGGGAAAGAGAAAACGAACAGACATGCAAAGAGAAAACGAACAGTCATCAAGGAGAAAACGAACAGTCATCGAAAAAGAAAACGAAAAGTCATGCAAGGAGAAAACGAACAATCATGCAAAGAGAAAACGAACAGACATGCAAAGATAAAACAAATAGTCATGCAAGGAGAAAACGAACAGTCATGAAGGAGGTTTTTCAGGCATCTACTCTTAAAATTTCAGCTCAATCTGAGTCCGAATGAGTGAGATATAACCGAAACATATTCGACAATTTGAGTAGTCTTGCGAAAAACGTTATTTTCTTTAGATGATGAACCTCTTATGTTGAAGAACCTTCCTCACACATTTGGAGAGAGAGATAATGTGGAGACAACAATAGCATAAAGTTAGGGATCCTATTTGGGCAATACACAAGAGTCCTCAAAAGTTGCTTGAGTTTAACTCTAAGAATCTTCTCCGCTACAACTTTTTAAGACCAAGGAGAGATTTCTATGATTTTCTTTTGCATAAAGAAGACAATAAAAAAAAAATTGGAAGACTTGCTAGGTGGGTGACACTGACATGCACATGTGAGGGCGGGGAGAGTGTGAACTATGATCTTCTTTTGCATAAAAAAGGCAATAAAAAAAAAATTGGAAGACTTGCTAGATGGGTGAGAGTTACATGCACATGTGAGGGCGGGGAGAGTGTGAACCATGATTTTATTTTGCATAAAGAAGGCAATAAAAAAAAAAATTGGAAGACTTGCTAGGTGGGTGACAGTGACATGCACATGTCAGGGCGAGGAGAGTGTGAACACTACCTATTCTTGTCAATGGTCGAAACAAGCAACACTAATATTCTACTCTTATTTCCTTTCCTTCTACGATATGTTAACAATGGACGGAGAATTTTCCTTTTTATTTTTCGCGTGGGGACAAACAACAACACCCAAAAAAGCGCTTTTCTTACTCCTTTCGACGAAAATACACCACATTTTCGTAGTCCTTTCTGACGCTTCACATGTCTAGAAAGGAGATCTTTCTAGATTTTGGAAGACATCGTTGGTGGGTCATTCCTACGCGTGGACAGCGGATAGTGGGAACACTAACTACCCCTTCATTTTCATTTATTCCACGAAGTACACCAAATTTTCTATTCCATTGTGATAAAGTAAAACACTTGAATAATTTTATTTATTATATTGATAATAATTAAAGGTGGGGTTTACATAGGTATTTTTATTCCCTCTCTCCCCGCGGATGAAAGTCTTCAGTCTCCGCCATCATTAAAGCCCTTTTCCTGTTACTCTCTCTCTGCGTGGGGGCAAACAAGAAGAAAAAAACCAGCTTTTCCCGTTCTTATTCTTTAAGTGGGACCACACAACCAGAAAAAAGGGCGCATCTTCCCTTTTATTTTCCGTGTGGGGACAAATATCAAGACCCCCACAAACGCGCTTCCTAGTCCTTGCAAAGAAAACCACATTTTCTTAGCCCTTTCTAATGCTGAATAAAACTGTATATAATTTGTTCATTAGTTTTATTCAATGAAATTACACCGCATTTTCTCGGTTTAGCTAATGCTTTACATCTGTGGAATAAAACTGTATGTAACTTGTTGATTAGTTTTACGATATATGATATCCTGCCTCCTTATTGCCAATTCTCTTCTTCCTTCGTCTAATCTTTTTATCAGAAAAATTGATTAATTGCTTGCCTTTCTGCATTGCTTGCTTATTCTCAGTTTGCTCAAAGAAAAAGGGGGAAAAGAGTTGCATATTTTCAGAGTGCAGACATGGAGGGCTGTTCAAGTACAGACGGGGAGACCTTCAATCATTACAAGCCTTCCCCAGCACACCATCATAAAAGATATCATGTATTCCTCAGCTTCGAAGGCGTGGTCAGGAAGAATCTGGTCGATCACCTCTCCGAGTCCCTCTCCACTGCAGGATTTTGTGTCTTCATGGACAACGAGAGATTAGAAAAGGAAGAGAATATTGAGAACAGACTACGAGAGGCCATCAGAAATTCCACGGTCCACATACCCATATTTTCTGCTGATTATGCCAGTTCGGCGTGTTGCCTCGACGAGCTCTCCCTTATCTGGACATGCAATTCCACGTGTACAGGGACTACAATCATCCCCTTGTTTTACAAAGTGGAACCTTCAGATGTGAGGTACCAGAAGGGCCCTTATGCTAAGGCATTTCAGAAGCACGAGAGAGAAGGTAGAGGCAACGAGGAAATGAATGACTGGAAGAAAGCGCTCCGTGAAGTATCTCTTCTCTCTGGCTGGTCTCTCGCAACAACCGCGGGCGGGTAAAAATGCTTTTCCAGCTACTCTTTTGTGTTTTGCATTTTGTTATCATGATTATTCTACTTGAAACTGGTGAGACGTATAAATCTCCTGAGTGCTGTATTTCATGCTTTTTTTCACGAACGAATGGACTGACTCGCCAAACTGTTAGGAACAAGCATCTACCATAAATTAACATCTTGGTTTTAATCATGGGTTGAGGGGAATTTGATTCTTAGGGGATGGGAAATTCTCTGGAGTAATTATGAACCCATCAAAATGAATACTATGTGTGATAACATCTTTGAACAATTTTTTTTCTGTTGAGGATATTTTAGGTGTGGGCAGTTAACATAAATTAAAGTGTTAAAGTGTATTGGTTTTATTTGTGGACAGTTTCTTTAAATTTGTATGGATAATTTTAATCCATGATTATTTTAAGCCATAGACTTGTGAGAAATAAGACCCTATGGACATAGTTTGACCTGCACTAACTTATAATTGTTTCGCATAAATTATATGCTATGACGTTCAAATTCCAAATTAATGAGATAGAATGGTTGATGTAGAACAAATGTACTAAGAAAGTTTATTTTTATGTTTTTTTTTAAATAATAATTTGGGCACTGTGAGTGCAGATATGAAGGTAAGCTTGTCAAGCTCGTTGTTATGGATCTCCTCAAAACATTGAACAATAATTCCCTATATGTTGCCAGACACCCGGAGGGGCTGTCGGATCGTATGAAGGAGGTTGCAACTTTGTTGGAAATGAACGACCATAGTCATGTGCGCGGTGTTGCCATTTGGGGTATGGGGGGTTTGGGTAAGACCACGCTAGCAAAAGCTGTTTATAATGATATTCATAGTAAGTTCCAAGCATCTTGTTTTGTATCTGATGTTCGAGCCTCAGCAAAGGAATCTGTTAAAGGCCTTTTAAATTTACAAAAGCAGATTCTTCGGGACCTGGTGAAGGTCGATGAATCAAAGTTGAAGAAGTTGAATAGCGTTTCCAATGCCAAAATTCGAATGAAAAGTCTTTTGAGCTCCATAAAAGCATTAGTCATTTTGGATGATGTTGATGAGGATGATGAGGAGGACCGGTTAGATGCTTTGGTTGGAGACGCTTTCAATGGTTATTGGTTTGGAGCAGGAAGCAAAATTATTATTACCACCAGAGATAAAACGGTATTGAAACGTCAGAATCATGTGATTCAATATGCTATGAGAGGACTTGATCCGAAGGAGGGTCTAAGATTATTTAGTTGGCACGCTTTTATGAGGACCGGCCCAGCTGAAGGGTATGAAAATATTACAGAAAAAATTGTAAGTGCATGTCAAGGTCTCCCTCTCTCACTGGTAGTTGTAGGGGCACATCTATGCGGTGAAGATAGACTTGAAATTTGGAGGGAAGGCCTGGAAAATTTGGTTAAAGTAAACGGAAAAGTGTTTAACACTCTCAAAATCAGCTATGATGCTCTAGGTGCTGAAGAGAAGCGCATGTTTTTGGACATCGCGTGCTTCTTTATGAATCCATTGTGTTTTGGTCGGTTTTATGCTCGTAGATATGGTACTAGATATGATACTAGATATGATCCACTGGAATTTTATGTTGAACTCTGGTTATCTTTAGGATGCACCGTCCCAAGAAGCTGTCTTAGAAATCTTGAAGGGAAGTCCCTTATTAGAATTGATTATGATAGTTATCGTAAGTGTGGTTCAATTTTTTGGATGCATGACCATGTACGGGACCTAGCAAGACAAATAGTCGAAGAGGAGTGCCAGAGCAACCCCGCTGAACGCACTAGGTTTTGGCGCTATAAGGATTTAGTTAGCGCGATGGCGACACAGGTAATATTTTAACATTTTAATGGTAATAAATTAATATATATTTATTCAAATTTAAAGGAAATGCCACGTGACGAAATGTGCAATGTACTGATAAGATTCTTTAATCAGGGAATGCCAAAGGTGGAAGGACTTCTGTTGGACTTCTTCGAAGTAGATGAAGAGGAGGATCTTCACCAAACATATCCTTGGGAACTAATGCAGAATTTGAAATTTATGTTTATCAGTAACCTATGTCATGATGGGCGGCGGACAAATTTACCACCAAACCTACGTTTTTTGGGTCTCAGACCCAAAGAGTGTGAATTCCAGGAGGATGAATCGAGTGAGAAGGATGAATCGGCTTCAAAGACACAGCCTATTTCCTTTTGTTTGTTAAAAGCAATAGGTCAACTCAGGCATCTGCGCTTCCTTGATATGAGTCGCACTAGAGTGGGGCATCTTCCCAATGAACTTGGAAAATTATTCCATCTGGAAGAGTTATATTTGTCTCGTTGTGATCTAATGGAACTTCCTCAATGGTTGTGTAATCTTATCAAGCTGAAAGTCCTTGACGTCGATTACAATCAGTTAAGCACTTTTCCAGCAAAGTTTCATCAGCTGAAATCACTAGTACGTATATGTGCAAGGGTAAATGTCAAAATTGAGGAATTGTCGGCCCTTCCAAGTAGTCTTATTGAACTCAATCTCGAAGGCTGTGAAATTCTGCAGAAAATGTCCATTATTTCTCATTTGAGAAAGTTGGAGGTCCTTGATGTCTCTAATTGCAGAAGTCTCACAAAACTTCCATCGTTGGACGACATGCATTCTTTAACAGACCTCAGACTAGATGGTTGTGTGGAGCTTCAAGAATTGCCTGCTCTTCCAGATAATATCAGCCATCTCAGCCTTAGTGGCTGTCACAGGCTGCAAGAAGTGTCCAGCATTTCTCATTTGAAAAAATTGGAGAACCTTCATGTCTCTAATTGCAGAAATCTCACAAAACTTCCATCGTTGGACGACATGCATTCTTTAACATACCTCAGACTAGATGGTTGTGTGGAGCTTCAAGAATTGCCCGCTCTTCCAGATAATATCAGCTATCTCAGCCTTAGTGGCTGTCACAGGCTGCAAGAAGTGTCCAGTATTTCTCATTTGAAAAAATTGGGGAACCTTGATGTCTCTAATTGCAAAAGTCTCACAAAACTTCCATCGTTGGACTCCATACATTCTTTAAAAATCCTCAAATTAAATAGTTGTGAGAAGCTTCAAGAATTGCCTGCTCTTCCAGATAATATTTCTCCTTTCAAAAAATTGGAGGTCCTTGATGTCTCTAATTGCATAAGTCTCACGAAACTACCATCGATGGAGTACATGCATTCTTTAAAAGACCTCAAACTAAAGGGTTGTGAGGAGCTTCAAGAATTGCCTGCTCTTCCAGATAATATCGACTATCTCGACCTTAGTGGTCGTCACAGTCGCAAGAAGTGTCCAGTATTTCTCATTTGAAAAAATTGGAGAACCTTCATGTCTCTAATTGCAAAAGTCTCACAAAACTTCCATCGTTGGACTACATGCATTCTTTAAAAGTCCTCAAACTTAAGGGTTGTGTGGAGCTTCAAGAATTGCCCGCTCTTCCAGATAATATCAGCTATCTCAGCCTTAGTGGCTGTCACAGGCTGCAAGAAGTGTCCAGTATTTCTCATTTCAAAAAATTGGAGAACCTTGATGTCTCTAATTGCAAAAGTCTTCCATCGTTGGACTACATGCATTCTTTAAAAGACCTCAAACTAATGGGTTGTGCGGAGCTTCAAGCATTGCCTGCTCTTCCAGATAATATCAGCTATCTCAGACTTAGTGGCTGTGACACGCTGCAAGAAGTGTCCAGCATTTCTCATTTGAAGAAATTGGAGGTCCTTGATGTTTCAAATTGCAAAAGTCTCACCAAACTTCCATCGTTGGACTACATGCATTCTTTAAGACACCTCAAACTAATGGGTTGTGTGGAGCTTCAAGAATTGCCCGCTCTTCCAGATAATATCAGCTTTCTCAGCCTTAGTGGCTGTCATAGGCTGCAAGAAGTGTCCAGTATTTATCATTTGAAAAAATTGAATATCCTTTATGTCTCTAATTGCAAAAGTCTCACAAAACTTCCATCGTTGGACTACATGCATTCTTTAACAAACCTCAGACTAGATGATTGTGTGGAGCTTCAAGAATTGCCTGCTCTTCCAGATAATATTAGCAATCTCAGCCTTACTGGCTGTCACAGGCTGCAAGAAGTGTCCATTATTTCTCATTTGAAAAAAATGCACAACCTTGATGTCTCTAATTGCAAAAGTCTCACAAAACTTCCGTCGTTGGACGACATGCATTCTTTAACAGACCTCACACTAGATGGTTGTGTGGAGCTTCAAGAATTGCCTGCTCTTCCAGATAATATCAGCGAACTCAGCCTTAGTGGCTGTCACAGGCTGCAAGAAGTGTCCAGTATTTATCATTTGAAAAAATTGGAGAACCTTCGTGTCTCTAATTGCAAAAGTCTCACAAAACTTCCATCGTTGGACGACATGCATTCTTTAAGAATTCTCAACTTAAATAATTGTGAGAAGCTTCAAGAATTGCCTGCTCTTCCAGATAATATCAGCTATCTCAGCCTTAGTGGCTGTCACAGGCTGCAAGAAGTGTCCAGCATTTCTCATTTGAAAAAATTGGTGTTCCTTGATGTCTCTAATTGGAAAAGTCTCACAAAACTTCCATCGTTGGACGACATGCATTCTTTAACAGACCTCAAACTAGATGGTTGTGTGAAGCTTCAAGAATTGCCTGCTCTTCCAGATAATATCAGCTATCTCAGACTTAGTGGTCATCACAGTCGCAAGAAGTATCCAACATTTCTCATTTGAAAAAATTGGAGTTCCTTGATGTCTCTAATTGCAGAAGTCTCACAAAACTTCCATCGTTGGACTCCATGCATTATTTAAACATCCTCAAATTAAATAGTTGTGAGAAGCTTCAAGAATTGCCTGCTCTTCTAGATAATTTCAGCTATCTCAGCCTTAGTGGCTGTCACAGGCTGCAAAAAGTGTCCAGCATTTCTCATTTGAAAAAATTGAAGTACCTTGATGTCTCTAATTGCAGAAGTCTCACAAAACTTCCATCGTTGGACGACATGCATTCTTTAACAGACCTCACACTAGATGGTTGTGTGGAGCTTCAAGAATTGCCTGCTCTTCCAGATAATATCAGCTATCTCAGCCTTAGTGGCTGTCACAGGCTGCAAGAAGTGTCCAACATTTCTCATTTGAAAAAATTGGAGAACCTTCATGTCTCTAATTGCAAAAGTCTCACAAAACTTCCATCGTTGGACGACATGCATTCTTTAACAGACCTCACACTAGATGGTTGTGTGGAGCTTCAAGAATTGCCTCGCTCTTCCGGATAATATCGACCATCTCAACCTTAGTGGTCGTCACAGTCGCAAGAAGTGTCCAAACATTTCTCATTTGAAAAAATTAGAGAACCTTCATGTCTCTAGTCGCAGAAGTCTCACAAAACTTCCATCGTTGGACGACATGCATTCTTTAACAGACCTCACACTAGATGGTTGTGTGGAGCTTCAAGAATTGCCTGCTCTTCCAGATAATATCAGCCATCTCAGCCTTTAGTGGTCGTCACAGTCGCAAGAAGTGTCCAGAGATTTCTCATTTGAAAAAATTGGAGAACCTTCATGTCTCTAGTCGCAGAAGTCTCACAAAACTTCCATCGTTGGACGACATGCATTCTTTAACAGACCTCACACTAGATGGTTGTGTGGAGCTTCAAGAATTGCCTCGCTCTTCCGGATAATATCGACCATCTCAACCTTAGTGGTCATCACAAGTCGCAAGAAGTGTCCAGCATTTCTCATTTGAAAAAATTGGAGAACCTTCATGTCTCTAGTCGCAGAAGTCTCACAAAACTTCCATCGTTGGACGACATGCATTCTTTAACAGACCTCACACTAGATGGTTGTGTGGAGCTTCAAGAATTGCCTGCTCTTCTAGATAATATCAGCGATCTCAACCTTAGTGGCTGTCACAGGCTGCAAGAAGTGTCCAAAGATTTCTCATTTGAAAAAATTGGAGAACCTTCATGTCTCTAATTGCAGAAGTCTCACAAAACTTCCATCGTTGGACGACATACATTCTTTAACAGACCTCAGACTAGATGGTTGTGTGGAGCTTCAAGAATTGCCTCGCTCTTCCGGATAATATCGGCGATCTCAACCTTAGTGGTCATCACAGTCGCAAGAAGTGTCCAAAGATTTCTCATTTGAAAAAATTGGAGAACCTTCATGTCTCTAATTGCAGAAGTCTCACAAAACTTTCATCGTTGGACGACATGCATTCTTTAACATACCTCAGACTAGATGGTTGTGTGGAGCTTCAAGAATTGCCTGCTCTTCCAGATAATATCAGCGATCTCACCCTTAGTGGCTGTCACAGGCTGCAAGAAGTGTCCAGCATTTCTCATTTGAAAAAATTGGAGAACCTTCATGTCTCTAATTGCAGAAGTCTCACAAAACTTCCATCGTTGGACGACATGCATTCTTTAACATACCTCAGACTAGATGGTTGTGTCGAGCTTCAAGAATTGCCTGCTCTTCCAGATATTTTCAGCGATCTCAACCTTAGTGGCTGTCACAGGCTGCAAGAAGTGTCCAGTATTTATCATTTGAAAAAATTGAAGGTCCTTGATGTTTCTAGTTGCAAAAGTCTCACCAAACTTCCATCGTTGGACTACATGCATTCTTTAGAATGCCTCGAACTAGATGGTTGTGTGGAGCTTCAAGAATTGCCTGCTCTTCCAGATAATATCAGCCATCTCAGCCTTAGTGGCTGTCACAGGCTGCAAGAAGTGTCCAGTATTTTTCATTTGAAAAAATTGAAGGTCCTTGATGTTTCTAGTTGCGAAAGTCTCACCAAACTTCCATCGTTGGACTACATGCATTCTTTAGAATGCCTCGAACTAGATGGTTGTGTGGAGCTTCAAGAATTGCCTGCTCTTCCAGATAATATCAGCCATCTCAGCCTTAGTGGCTGTCACAGGCTGCAAGAAGTGTCCAGCATTTCTCATTTGAAAAAATTGGAGGTCCTTGATGTTTCTAATTGCAAAAGTCTCACCAAACTTCCATCGTTGGACTACATGCATTCTTTAAGACACCTCAAACTAATGGGTTGTGTGGAGCTTCAAGAATTGCCCGCTCTTCCAGATAATATCAGCTTTCTCAGCCTTAGTGGCTGTCATAGGCTGCAAGAAGTGTCCAGTATTTATCATTTGAAAAAATTGAATATCCTTTATGTCTCTAATTGCAAAAGTCTCACAAAACTTCCATCGTTGGACTACATGCATTCTTTAACATACCTCAGACTAGATGGTTGTGTGGAGCTTCAAGAATTGCCTGCTCTTCCAGATAATATCAACGATCTCAGCCTTAGTGGCTGTCACAGGCTGCAAGAAGTGTCCAGTATTTATCATTTGAAAAAATTGGAGAACCTTGATGTCTCTAATTGCAAAAGTCTCACAAAACTTCCATCGTTGGACGACATGCATTCTTTAACATACCTCACACTAGATGGTTGTGTGGAGCTTCAAGAATTGCCTGCTCTTCCAGATAATTTCAGCTATCTCAGCCTTAGTGGTCATCACGAGTCGCAAGAAGTGTCCAAAGATTTCTCATTTGAAAAATTTGGAGGTCCTTCATGTCTCTAATTGCAAAAGTCTCACAAAACTTCCATCGTTGGACGACATGCATTCTTTAACATACCTCAGACTAGATGGTTGTGTGGAGCTTCAAGAATTGTCTGCTCTTCCAGATAATATCAGCGATCTCAACCTTAGTGGCTGTCACAGGCTGCAAGAAGTGTCCAGCATTTCTCATTTGAAAAATTTGGAAAACCTTCATGTCTCTAATTGCAAAAGTCTCACAAAACTTCCATCGTTGGACGACATGCATTCTTTAACATACCTCAGACTAGATGGTTGTGTGGAGCTTCAAGAATTGCCTGCTATTCCAGATAATATCAGCGATCTCGACCTTAGTGGTCATCACGAGTCGCAAGAAGTGTCCAGAGATTTATCATTTGAAAAAATTGGAGAACCTTGATGTCTCTTGGTGCAAAAGTCTCACAAAACTTCCATCGTTGGACGACATGCATTCTTTAACATACCTCAGACTAGATGGTTTTGTGGAGCTTCAAGAATTGCCTGCTCTTCCAGATAATATCAGCGAAATTAGCCTTAGTGGCTGTCACAGGCTGCAAGAAGTGTCCAGTATTTATCATTTGAAAAAATTGGAGAACCTTCGTGTCTCTAATTGCAAAAGTCTCACAAAACTTCCATCGTTGGACGACATTCATTCTTTAAAAATCCTCAACTTAAATAATTGTGAGAAGCTTCAAGAATTGCCTGCTCTTCCAGATAATATCAGCGATCTCAGCCTTAGTGGCTGTCACAGGCTGCAAGAAGTGTCCAGCATTTCTCATTTGAAAAAATTGGAGTTCCTTGATGTCTCTAATTGCAGAAGTCTCACAAAACTTCCATCGTTGGACGACATGCATTCTTTAACAGACCTCAGACTAGATGGTTGTGTGGAGCTTCAAGAATTGCCTGCTCTTCCAGATAATATCAGCGGTCTCAGCCTTAGTGGCTGTCACAGGCTGCAAGAAGTGTCCAGCATTTCTCATTTGAAAAAATTGGAGAACCTTCATGTCTCTAATTGCAGAAGTCTCACAAAACTTCCATCGTTGGACAACATGCATTCTTTAACAGACCTCAGACTAGATGGTTGTGTGGAGCTTCAAGAATTGCTCGCTCTTCCGGATAATATCAGCGGTCTCAGCCTTAGTGGTCATCACAGTCGCAAGAAGTGTCCAAGCATTTCTCATATGAAAAAATTGGAGAACCTTGATGTCTCTAATTGCAAAAGTCTCACAAAACTTCCATCGTTGGACGACATGCATTCTTTAACATACCTCAGACTAGATGGTTGTGTGGAGCTTCAAGAATTGCCTGCTCTTCCAGATAATATCAGCGGTCTCAGCCTTAGTGGCTGTCACAGGCTGCAAGAAGTGTCCAGCATTTCTCATTTGAAAAAATTGGAGAACCTTCATGTCTCTAATTGCAGAAGTCTCACAAAACTTCCATCGTTGGACGACATGCATTCTTTAACATACCTCAGACTAGATGGTTGTGTGGAGCTTCAAGAATTGCCTGCTCTTCCAGATAATATCAGCGGTCTCAGCCTTAGTGGCTGTCACAGGCTGCAAGAAGTGTCCAGTATTTATCATTTGAAAAAATTGGAGAACCTTGATGTCTCTAATTGCAAAAGTCTCACAAAACTTCCATCGTTGGACTACATGCATTCTTTAACATACCTCACACTAGATGGTTGTGTGGAGCTTCAAGAATTGCCTGCTCTTCCAGATAATATCTGCGGTCTCAGCCTTAGTGGCTGTCACAGGCTGCAAGAAGTGTCCAGTATTTATCATTTGAAAAAATTGGAGGTCCTTGATGTTTCTAGTTGCAAAAGTCTTCCATCGTTGGACTACATGCATTCTTTAAAAGACCTCAAACTAATGGGTTGTGTGGAGCTTCAAGAATTGCCTGCTCTTCCAGATAATATCAGCGAAATTAGCCTTAGTGGCTGTCACAGGCTGCAAGAAGTGTCCAGCATTTCTCATTTGAAAAAATTGGAGAACCTTCATGTCTCTAATTGCAGAAGTCTCACAAAACTTCCATCGTTGGACGACATGCATTCTTTAACAGACCTCAGACTAGATGGTTGTGTGGAGCTTCAAGAATTGTCTGCTCTTCCAGATAATATCAGCGATCTCAACCTTAGTGGCTGTCACAGGCTGCAAGAAGTGTCCAGCATTTCTCATTTGAAAAAATTGGAGAACCTTCATGTCTCTAATTGCAGAAGTCTCACAAAACTTCCATCGTTGGACGACATGCATTCTTTAACATACCTCAGACTAGATGGTTGTGTGGAGCTTCAAGAATTGCCTGCTCTTCCAGATAATATCAGCGATCTCAACCTTAGTGGCTGTCACAGGCTGCAAGAAGTGTCCAGCGTTTCTCATTTGAAAAATTTGGAGAACCTTCATGTCTCTAATTGCAGAAGTCTCACAAAACTTCCATCGTTGGACGACATGCATTCTTTAACATACCTCAGACTAGATGGTTGTGTGGAGCTTCAAGAATTGCCTGCTCTTCCAGATAATATCAGCGATCTCGACCTTAGTGGTCGTCACAGTCGCAAGAAGTGTCCAACATTTCTCATTTGAAAAAATTGGAGGTCCTTGATGTCTCTAAGTGCAAAAGTCTCACAAAACTTCCATCGTTGGACTCCATGCATTCTTTAAAAGACCTCAAACTAGAGGGTTGTGTGGAGCTTCAAGAATTGCCTGCTCTTCCAGATAATTTCAGCTATCTCGACCTTAGTGGTCGTCACAGTCGCAAGAAGTGTCCAAGCATTTCTCATTTGAAAAAATTGGAGGTCCTTGATGTCTCTAATTGCAAAAGTCTCACGAAACTACCATCAATGGAGTACGTGCATTCTTTAAAAGACCTCAAACTAATGGGTTGTGCGGAGCTTCAAGCATTGCCTCGCTCTTCCGGATAATATCGGCTATCTCGGCCTTAGTGGTCATCACAGTCGCAAGAAGTGTCCAACATTTCTCATTTGAAAAAATTGGAGGTCCTTGATGTCTCTAATTGCAAAAGTCTCACGAAACTACCATCAATGGAGTACGTGCATTCTTTAAAAGACCTCAAACTAATGGGTTGTGCGGAGCTTCAAGCATTGCCTGCTCTTCCAGATAATATCAGCTATCTCAGCCTTAGTGGCTGTCACAGGCTGCAAGAAGTGTCCAACATTTCTCATTTGAAAAAATTGGAGGTCCTTGATGTCTCTAATTGCAAAAGTCTCACAAAACTTCCATCGATGGAGTACATGCATTCTTTAAAAGACCTCAAACTAGATGGTTGTGTGGAGCTTCAAGAATTGCCTGCTCTTCCAGATAATTTCAGCTATCTCAGCCTTCTTGGCTGTTACACACTGCAAGAAGTGTCCAGCATTTCTCATTTGAAAAAATTGGAGGTCCTTGATGTCTCTGGGTGCATAAGTCTCACAAAACTTCCATCGTTGGACTCCATGCATTCTTTAAAAGACCTCAAACTAGATGGTTGTGTGGAGCTTCAAGAATTGCCTGCTCTTCCAGATAATTTCAGCGATCTCAGCCTTAGTGGCTGTCACAGGCTGCAAGAAGTGTCCACCATTTCTCATTTGAAAAAATTGGAGGTCCTTGATGTCTCTAATTGCAAAAGTCTCACAAAACTTCCATCGTTGGACTACATGCATTCTTTACAATACCTCGAACTAGATGGTTGTGTGGAGCTTCAAGAATTGCCTGCTCTTCCAGATAATTTCAGCTATCTCAGTCTTAGTGGCTGTCACAAGCTGCAAGAAGTGTCCAACATTTCTCATTTGAAAAAATTGGAGGTCCTTGATGTCTCTAATTGCAAAAGTCTCACGAAACTACCATCAATGGAGTACGTGCATTCTTTAAAAGACCTCAAACTAATGGGTTGTGCGGAGCTTCAAGCATTGCCTGCTCTTCCAGATAATATCAGCTATCTCAGCCTTAGTGGCTGTCACAGGCTGCAAGAAGTGTCCAACATTTCTCATTTGAAAAAATTGGAGGTCCTTGATGTCTCTAATTGCAAAAGTCTCACGAAACTACCATCAATGGAGTACGTGCATTCTTTAAAAGACCTCAAACTAATGGGTTGTGCGGAGCTTCAAGCATTGCCTGCTCTTCCAGATAATATCAGCGGTCTCAGCCTTAGTGGCTGTCACAGGCTGCAAGAAGTGTCCAGCATTTCTCATTTGAAAAAATTGGAGAACCTTCATGTCTCTAATTGCAGAAGTCTCACAAAACTTCCATCGATGGAGTACATGCATTCTTTAAAAGACCTCAAACTAGATGGTTGTGTGGAGCTTCAAGAATTGCCTGCTCTTCCAGATAATTTCAGCTATCTCGACCTTCTTGGTTGTCACACAGCTGCAAGAAGTGTCCAAGATTTCTCATTTGAAAAAATTGGAGGTCCTTGATGTCTCTCGGTTGCATAAGTCTCACAAAACTTCCATCGTTGGACTCCATGCATTCTTTAAAAGACCTCAAACTACAGGGTTGTGTGGAGCTTCAAGAATTGCCTCGCTCTTCCGGATAATTTCAGCGATCTCAGCCTTAGTGGTCATCACAGTCGCAAGAAGTGTCCACCATTTCTCATTTGAAAAAATTGGAGGTCCTTGATGTCTCTAATTGCAAAAGTCTCACAAAACTTCCATCGTTGGACTACATGCATTCTTTACAATACCTCGAACTAGATGGTTGTGTGGAGCTTCAAGAATTGCCTGCTCTTCCAGATAATATCAGCTATCTCAGCCTTAGTGGCTGTCACAGGCTGCAAGAAGTGTCTAGTATTTCTCATTTGAAAAAATTGGAGTTCCTTAATGTCTCTAATTGCAAAAGTCTCACAAAACTTCCATCGTTGGACTACATGCATTCTTTAAAAGACCTCAAACTAGATGGTTGTGTGGAGCTTCAAGAATTGCCTGCTCTTCCAGATAATTTCAGCTATCTCAGTCTTAGTGGCTGTCACAAGCTGCAAGAAGTGTCCACCATTTCTCATTTGAAAAAATTGAAGGTCCTTGATGTCTCTTGGTGCAGAAGTCTCGCGAGATTTCCATCGTCGGACTTCATGCATTCTTTAAAAGACCTAAAAATAGAGCGTCGTGAGGAGCTTCAAGAAGGCGTCGTTAATCTCAGCACTAAGCCACAGACGGGGGTTGCTTCCCCGCCTACAAGCACATATAATGGCAAGCACAAGATTCCGGATCCGCATGACATGCTGGCACTGCCCTTATCCCTACCCGATCCGGAGTGTCCTCATGCCACACAGGTTTCTGGCTGCATTTTGTCCGGCACAGTATTAGAAGTTAATGAAGAAGAAATGAACATTGCGCAGCCCTATTTATTTTTGGATGTACAGGGAGAAGCTTCTCCTCCTCGGGGGAGTCTCATTGATGTGAGCACTGTTTCTCTTGTCTTAAGTTTGGGGTCTCCTTCTCGATCCATCACCACAGATAGAGGGAAACGCAAGAATCCAGAGCCAGATGACATATTAGCCTTGTCCTTAGCCTTCCCCAATCCAAAGCGGCTTCAGCTATCAGAGGTTAATGAAGAGCGTCGTGAGGAACTTCAAGAAGGCGTCGTTAATCTCAGCACTAAGCCACAGACGGGGGTTGCTTCCCCGCCTACAAGCACATATAATGGCAAGCACAAGATTCCGGATCCGCATGACATGCTGGCACTGCCCTTATCCCTACCCGATCCGGAGTGTCACACAGGTTTCTGGCTGCATTTTGTCCGGCACAGTATTAGAAGTTAATGAAGAAGAAATGAACATCGCGCAGCCCTATTTGTTTTTGGATGTGAGCACTGACTCTCTTGTCTTAAGTTTGGGGTCTCCTTCTCGATCCATCACCACAGATAAAGGGAAACGCAAGAATCCAGAGCCAGATGACGTATTAGCCTTGTCCTTAGCCTTCCCCAATCCAAAGCGGCTTCAGCTATCAGAGGTTAATGAAGAAGGGACAAGTGCCGCCCAGGACGACATAGATGGGGATGGACCGGAAGAAGCCTCTCTTCCTCCTCCACCAGCTACAAATACTTGTGGCTGATCCTTTCTACAGAACAGCAGTCCTCAGGGCATAAAACTAGGCATAAAGTTCTGCACATGATGCCCCGTGATTATTAACTGTGTGATCGATGGGGATTTAAGACAGATTGATGCAAAAGGAAAATAATTAGGAAATATAAATCCTGAGGCAGGTTCATGCTTTAGCACAGAACATTCACAAGGAGTTTCTGCAAAAGTAGGATTTTTACTAAGAAGGTTTATGTTCCGAAAGACCAGGTTGAAAGGGAGGTGAATTGCTGGAGTACTCAAGGTATTTCTTGTTTAGCCTCTCTTGACATAAATATCAGTTAAATATTATGCAATATTATGCGTATCAAGTTATTTGTTGCCTCGGCATTTTAAGTTATTTTCATAACTTAGAGAGCCTTCTGATTTTACTTTTTTGAGGATGGATGTCATGGGAAACATGATTATTGTCTTGAAGTGGAGAATGTATATCAAATTATTGAGAAAATGCTGGTTCTGTTGACTCAGACGTTGAAAGCAACTAACTTTTTCTATGAGCTAAAAATAGCGATTTATATTGAGTGGGTGTTAGTGCTTGAGATATAAGTTTGAATGAATAGGATTGTTGTACGATAGAGTTGTGCATAATTTGTTCTGACTTTTGGTTATATGAAATAAATTCTCATATTTTATTGGTTTCTTATTTGCAGTTTAGAAAATCACCAACTAAATTAAGGAGTTTAAGAACAAGATCTAATCATTTTGGTACAGAAGATATTATTTATATGAGTTTGATTAAAAAAAAAAGTTTGGTAGCCATTGTTGTCCATTTTCTTATCAGTTTTGTTTAATTTCATTGGTAAAATTTAACAATACTCAACAAACTTTTATGTCAGGCAACATGGCTTTGAACATAATTCATCCCTTAAATATACCTCAATAGGTTTATCTTGAAATTTCTTCATTTCATACATGATATTTTATTTCAAGAATATCATTTACATTTTGCTAAAACATTACTCTTTGTTGTCTCAGGGAGAGCATTGTTATTGATGTCTGATTTTCGTAGTATCAAAGCAATTTCTAATAACTGAATCTTCAGCTCCAACAGGTAAAACCTATTTCATTTCATGTCTCTTTGGTGATTTTTTAAAAGAAAACTTACTATATCATTGAAATTCTCATAGCTTTCAGTATAAGCATTTGGGATATATTCAAGCCAAAAAATAAAAAAGCCTTAAATGACTTTCGAAGTCTAAGTTGACACATATTTTGTTGCAAGAATTGTGTTTAAACCAAAAAGAAAACTTATGATACCATAGTATATTGAAAATTAGTTGTCTATTTTTAGAAAACAGATGTCGGTTTCAGGTGAAGGATGAGGTGGAAGCTATTTACCCATATCTTCAACATTGTTCCAAAAAGCATCTATTGGATTTAATAGTCTAAAGATTATAAGTTGTCCTAGGATTCCAGTTCCACTCCAATATCATGCAAATCAACTATTATAGGAGATGTGTCTCCTCATTAAAGTCAAAGTGATTCACGCTACAATGAAAAGCAATGTTAAAATCCTATTATGGGAAAATTTAGAAGTTCTTAGTTTTGAGTTTCAAAATTGCAATTCATATTTAATATAACATTATTAAAAACTCTTAGCCATATGTCTTTAGTAGCAAAAACATAATGTCTCTCATTTTAAATGTGGGTTTTGCAAGTTCTTTGAACTTATGGATTCATGGTTGTAAAGCATAACTTATCAATATGGATGAATTTCACAATGTTCAACACACATCAATCCTTTAGATATTTGTTTGGTTTGATGCTACTTTGTACTAGTTAGACCAAATTAGCATTTGTATGCTTTAAATTTATATAAAATCCCGTTGGATTTCTCTTTTCAAATATTTTGCAAATAATTTCTTATGGTCCTCTCTCCCATGGTCCAACTACTGAAATTAATTGGTCCTTGAACAAGGAGGTTAGTATGTACATTCATTTTGAATACTTGGCTTCAAAATGCTTACAAAAACTTTCTCTAGAGAGTTAGTTGAGTAGTATCAGTTCCACTATGAAATTCTTTTGGTGAAAGTATCTAATGCAAAATATTTCTTTTTGGTGACCAATTATTTTCTCACAGCTTATATGTTTATATGAATATGCAGGTCATGGAGATGGTACCTCATAGCAAGTGGTCGTTAGTCCTATCTGTAAATTCGACCTACTAAGCTTATAAGTTTGGTAAGGAGATATATGTTGTAAATCATTTTGAACATCCCACCATTACTTTTGAAAACCTAGGATATTAAGTTGAATTCCATTTTAGATAACTTAATAACTAGAGGCGATCACTTGTAGGTGATATGTGTAAATGACTACATACATTTCATTAATAGCCTTTTCAAGACAACAAAATAACATTTGGAAGGTCATCCATTCCTTCTTCACTGGAAGGTGAGACAAGATTTTGTTGTAAGCTATAATGCAATCAATTATTTATTTTTAAGAAAAAAACTAAAAATGATATTCTATAAAATATGCCAATAGACAACAAAACAATGCATATAACAATATCTATTAAAACAAAGAAACCCAAGCAAAGAAAGTTGAATAAGACACTAGATTAGTTGTTTATCTCCTTATAAATGATACAATGTGCTTGCAGATGGTCAATGGACATTTGCAAGGGAAAGCCATTATTTATTTGATACCATTTACTGCAATGTCTATAGGCAAGAATTAATCGTCTATGCTTAGTCAATATAATAAAGGTAATCTAGTGAATAAATGCAAAAATGCCCTACAAAGGTTTTGTGGGATGATTCAAAAGAAGTTTTTTAACCATTTTTGTCCATTTTTGAATAATACACTAGATTAGTTTGTTTGTCTCCTTATAAATGATACAATGTGCTTGCAAATGGTTAATGAACACTTGCAAGGGAAGGAAATTATTTGTTTGATATCATTCACTGCAATGACTAGAGGCAAGAATTAGTCTTCTATGCTTAGTCAATATAATAAAGGTAATCCAATGAATAAATGCAAAAATGCCGTGCAAAGGTTTTGTGGAATGATTCAAAATAAGTTTGTCAACCTTTTTTGTCCATTTTTGTATCAACGTTGTTTAGTTTAATTAGTAAAATATGAGGATACTTAGTAGATTCTTTGCAGGTAGTATGACTTTGAGCATAATTTATCCCTTCAATGTACCTTGATAGGTGATTATTTTGAAATTTCTTCATCTTAAACATGTAGTTTAAGCATATAAGCCTTCAAATATTGAAATTTACTTTAACAATACCATTTAAAGTTTGCTAAAACATTATTGTTTGTTTATGTCTCAAGGGTCACTCTTATTAATGGCTGATTTTTTTGGTGTGAAAGTGATTTTGAAATTAACTTTATACCAATTTATTTCCAAGGGCCAAAGGTTTAAAGACAATAATATTTAAATCTTTTAGTTTTGAAATATTATAATCAAAATAAGGCTTAAAAATAAAGAGCGCCATAATTTATTAGAGGCAATATGAAAGTCAAAAATAAAAAAGTAAAATATGAGCGTTGACATCATTGTGAAAGGAGGCATATGCATATAAATAATGTACTAAACATTGGTTTGGCTAAGGTTGATGAGCGTGCATTCAAAGATCGTTCATTGCATTGAGTGTGAACGATAGAAAATAAGGAGGAGAAGCGTAGCCCCTTGATGGTATCCACGAGGGTAGCCCAAGCGGTGGTTTGACTTGTGCCAAGTCACTACAAGGAAGAAGGTGTGAGGTTCGAAACTCATCGGTGATAATTTTGACATGTTTATATTGCCTTGGATAGCACGACAAAGGAGACAAATTAGTAGTGCTCCATATTTTGGTTCAATCGGATGGCTAGCCCAATTGGTCATTGATTTAGCGCTAAGGCACTTGCAGGAAGATCGTAGGGTCGAATTTGGGCATATTCTGTTTTGCTTGGCAGAGTGGAAAAATAATTTTGGACAAAGGAATGCTTCAAATATTTTGTGCTACATTGTGGTTACTACTCGTTGGGGTAGCTTAGCTGGTTACCAAGCCTTGGCTTAGGCACTGTGTTGGCAGAGGTCATGGCTCCAATTCTCTTTGCGCTCACAGGGCTTGTTGGTTGAGGTATGAGTGTCAAAATTTTGATTTAATTTTTTTATGAAATGGTATAGCTCGCTGGCCTTGTGTTGATTAATATAAGGACACAAATTTGTGAGATAAGGAGATAGTTGTTGGTTAGTTGTTGATTAAACAAAGGAAAATTTTTGTTTTTATTTTATATGAGAAAAGAAGTTATAAGGTGTATTAAGGACTAGTTGAAAGTGTAATTTTTGGCATGTGAAAATTAGATACAAGGTGGTTTTGGTATTGTTTTAAAAGTGTGATTATTGCATATTAGAAAAGAGGATATAAGGTGTATTGTGGATTATTTGAAAGTTGTAATATTGCATATTTTAAAGGGAGATATAAGGTATTATTTTTAAAGCTTTATTGTGCAAATTTTTGGGAAGGTTAATGTGGATGATTTGAAAAGGAGATTTGCTAACTAGTTCTTGAAGTGGCACTAGAAAAGAAAATTATTTTTTTATTTTTGGTTGAATAAAATATATTGAGTTGGCATATGTTTGGAGGCATAAGGTTTGATTGATTGTGCAATTTCTTGTATGAAATTGGAAATATATGTGCAAGGGTTTGAGATAAAGGATGTACATTGGTTATGTTTGAAATAGAAAACAAATTGATGAAACTTATAGATCAATTTTGAGAGAAAACTTGTACATTGGTTTTGAGTGATAGTGGAAATGAAAGTTCAAGAGTTATAGATCAGTTTTGTGAAAGTAAATGTGTGCATCTTCATGACTTACTTTGTGAGTAGATAAAAAGAATTGACTTGTGCATTATTCATGATTGATTTTGTGAGTAGATGAGAAAGACTTGTGTTTTATGATTTATTTTGAAGGTGCAATTCAGCAATAACTAGGTCAGTTATCACGTGCTAGACTAAAGCTACCTTTAGAATGCAATAAATTTGAGACATGTGAAAGCGACAGATTAATGTATGTGAAGAACATATTGAACATTTGTTAGTGCATATCATTCTCTATATGTTCAAGAGGTTAATTTTTTTTTGGGTAGAATATGTCTAAACTGCTTTAGTTGAAGAAAGCACATTGAATATTAGATAAAGCACTTGATGACATCATTATGCAAGATTTAGGAATAGATGAACATTGTTTGTATACAAGATATGAGCAGATTTGAGTAGGATTTGAGAGAATATTTGAGCAGGTTTTGATGAGCAGATTTGAGCAAGCCTTGTATATAGGCTTGGAGTAGATTTGAGTAGAGTTGAGAGTAGGTTTTGGTGAGAAATCCTTGTGTATAGGCTTGGAGTAAATTTGAGCAGGTTTTAGTGAGCAAATTTGAGCAAGCCTTATCTGTACGCTTGGAGCATATTGAGCAGGTTTGATGAGCATATTTGAGCAAGCCTTGTGTGTAGGCTTGAAGCATATTTGATCAGAATTAAGAGTAGATTTTGGAGCAGATTTGAGCAAGCCTTGTGTGTAGGTTTGAAGCAAATTTGAGACAGAATTGAGTGTAGGCTTGAAGCAAATTTGAGAAGAGTTGAGAGTAGGCTTGGAGTAGATTTGAGCAAGCTTTGTGTAGGATTGAAGCATATTTGAGCAGAGTTATGAGTAAGCCTTGTGAGTAGGTTTGGAGCAGATTTAAGCAAGCCTTATGAGTAGGCTTGGAGCATATTTGAGTAGGCTTTGGAGTAGACCAGAGCAAAGGGGATTGGTGTCTCTTGTGGATAGAGGTCCATGAACCAGAGCAAAGGGGATTGGTGTCTCTTGTGGATAGAGGTCTATGAACCAGAGTAAAGGGGATTAGTGTCTCCTATGGATAGAGGTCCACGAACTAGAGCAAAGGGGATTGGTGTCTCCTATGGATAGAGGTCCATGAACTAGAGCAAAGGGGATTGGTGTCTCCTATGGAAAGAGGTCCACGAACATGAGCATAGGGGATTGGTGTCTCCTTTGGGTTGGTGCCCATAAACATTGTAATAGGGAATTGGTTTCCAAGAGATTTATTGAGAAAATTTATAAGAAATATTTTCTTCGTGGACATAGCCCACATTGGGTGAACCACGTTAAATCTGTGTCTCTTATGTGTGTGATGATCTGTGCATTGTTTCATTATTGCAATTGATAATATTGGATAATATTGCTTTGGAAAGAAAAGTAAAAAGTTTATTTTATACTGTTCACCCCCCCTCTCAGTATAAGCTTGTGTTCTTAACAGAGAATAATTAAAAAAGGTGCTTCAGATTAGAATATGAAGGTGGATCAAAATAAATACCAGGACAAAATTAATTTAATGGGGGAGACTTTGATGGATTCAAGCTTGGTGAGAACATTGGACTCCCATTTTTCTAACCCCCAAAAATTATTATCCTTTCATGGAATGTA
This sequence comes from Wollemia nobilis, assembly GCA_028583015.1. Classification (NCBI taxonomy): domain Eukaryota; kingdom Viridiplantae; phylum Streptophyta; class Pinopsida; order Araucariales; family Araucariaceae; genus Wollemia; species Wollemia nobilis. The sequence continues at coordinate 4,667,642 of JAQPPZ010016604.1, forward strand.
AGGGGGTTGAACAACATCCTCAAACAAAAAGTTGTTCATGATTTGGTTCGTATTCATTCTTTGAATGTGGTGTTATTCACGAGACTAAATTGGCTACTGATAGTATGTTCAATATTATTCTCAAGTTGCAGAGAAGGGGTCAATGTTAGTGTATTGGTGCATGTGGATATGATGGTGGTGGTGCTTGTTTATGGGATCCAATTAAGATCTCTCCTTTTACTTGTATTTTTAGCATATGGTCTATTTTGATGATCGGGTATGATAATAAATTTGGTTAAACCATCCTACTTACATATGTGTATGCTCTTGTCGATTACAATGGTAAAGTGAATTTATGAGAGCACATTGGCTTTGTGAGAATTCTGGATCCCCTGTACCCATGGATTTTGGTTGGAGACTTCAACTCTATCACTTGTCTGGAGGAGAAGCACAGTGGGGTTGATCGTCTCGAGCCTTTTTATTCTATCTTCAGTGCTCGTATATGGGCCCTAAACTTGGTTGACATCAAGCCTAATAATGTGATCTTTACCTAGCACAATAGAAGATGTGGGGAAGATTCCATCTCAGAGAGACTAGATAGGTTTTTGATCTCCTATTTTTGGATTGGTAATAATAGAAGCACTAGTTCTATGATTCTGGAGGGTAGGGGATATGATCATTAGCCTATCAAAATATCTGCTCTAAAATAAGGGCTAAATAAGAATCTTTCCTTCAAGTTTCAACTTATGTGGCTTCAATATCCTAAGCTTCATGGTTGCATGCGAGGCTGGTGGACCAATGACAAACCTCCTCATGGAACTGCTATTTATTCCTTTATGATGCAACTACAATTTATTAAGCATAAATTGAAGAGATAGAATAGACTAGATTTTGGGAACCTTTCCTTGGCTAAGTTAGTGACTCTTAGGAGGGTGGAAGAAGATTCAAGGAATATTAGAGATCAGGGACTCACGGAGGAGCTTCTTGTTGAGGAATCTAAGGCTACAAAAGACCTTGTTGAATGGGAACTAAGGGAAGAATTTTTTTGGAAACAAAAAGCTTGAGTAGATTGGCTTTAGGAAGGGGATAGGAACATGATCTTATTTTATAACTCAGTTAAGGCTCACCATAATGGTAACCTGATTACCTCTCTTGTGAATTCTTAGGGTGCCTTGCTCTCTTATTTCAGGGATATTTTAGAAGAGACTAGAAGATATTTTTCCTCTCTCTTCAAGGAGGACTCCCTCTTAGATGATGAGGATGAAAAGCTTATTCTAAACTATATTCCCTCGATTGTTTCTAGAGATATGAATGAGCACTTGATGGATCCAATTTCCCTTGAGTAGTTATAAAATGTTGTATTCAAGATGAAAAAAAAGGAAGGTCCCGGGCTCGAATGGATTCCTGATTGAGTTTTATCAGGAGTTTTGGTATTTAATCAAATTTGATCTTCTGGATGTGGTCCATGAGTCCCAAAAGAACAAACAAATGCTAAGGTCCCTAAATGCTACATTTGTGGTGCTTATTCCTAAAAAAAAGGGAGCTAATTCCCTGGATATGTTTAGGCCTATTACTCTCTACAATGTTATGTATAAGATGATCACAAAAATTATTGTTGAGAGGTTGAAGATATGGTTGAGAAAAATCATATCTGAGGAGCAAGGTGGGTTTGTTGTTGTTCAACAAATCCTAGATGGGGTTGTTATTACTATAACAACTATTCACTCAATGGAAACTTCTAAGGAGAAAACCATGTTCATTAAGTTGGACATGGCCAAAGCCTATGACCAGGTCAGATGGTCCTTTATTTATACATTTCTTGCTGCTTTTGGCTTTGATGAGGAATTGATTAGATGGGTGATGAGTTGTTTTTCTTCTTCTTCATTCTTCGTTCTTGTTAATAATGAGCCATTGGAGCTATTTGAGGCCTCAAGGGGATTAAGGCAAGGAGATCATTTATCTTCTTATTTGTTTATCATTATGGCATAAGGGTTGGGAATATTTCTCAAGTCTTAGGTTAGGCATGGTATCATTCAGGGGCAGAAGTGGGATAGTAGTTTGTCGCCTCTTTCCCACCTTTAATTTGTTGATGATACTGCTTTGTTTTAAGTTACCACTATTAGGGAAGCTGGAAACATTAGACATTCTCTTAACATATATCTTCGTGCTTATGGTTAGTTTATTAATAAGGAAAAGTCTTCTATTTTATTCTTCAATACCCCTCCTCTTATTCAATCTAGGATTGCTTGTATTCTAAGATTCCAAGTCGAGAATCCCCCCTTTATTTATCTTGGTATTTCGATTTCATATCATCCTTTGCGTAGATCTTCTTGGCAGTCTATGCTTGATAAGTTTAGAAGTAAGGTGAATTACTTGACTATCAGATGGCTATCCTCTACTGGTAGAGTGGTGCTTTTAAAATCAGTTGTTCAAGCTTTACCTTTTACAGATGTTTTATGCAAAAAGCTCCCTCTCGTTTCATCAAGGACATAGATGCTTTGTCAAGACAATTTTTATGGTTTGGAAAACTTGATAAATCTAAATGGAGTTTGGTTAGGTGGGATTCTATTTGTAGGCTGGTTCAAGAGGGAGGCCTTAGTTTGTGACATGTGGCTCTTTCTAGGTAGGCTTTGGCTGTGAAAATTTATTGGAGATGGTGTATCTCAAGATCAAGATTTGAGATAAAATCTTATCTTGTAAATACTTGAGAGGTATTTCTGAGGCTGAGATCCCTAGATTTAGCTTGGTTGGGAAAGGTTTAGTTATCTAGGACACTCTAAAAAGAGGAGCTAATTTAATTAAGTAGGGTTTGTTTTGGATTTGCAATCGGGGATCAGATGCTCTTTTCTAGGAGGATTCTTGGGATGGCCACCCTCCTATATTGACTCAATATCCCAGGTTACATTCCCTAAGTGTTTATTTCTTGGAAGCAGAGTTGGTCCCACGTGGAGGACTTCAAAAAAATCTTGTCTTTTGGTAATATGGAGATGTACAGGTGGAAATATCCACAAGAATGGCCCTAGGGAGGATTGGTCGAGGATAGAGATGTTCTTGCTCTTATTTTTGCAAGGAGACCTTGTTCTTCATTGAGGGTAAAGACATTCTGGCTTGGAACCCTGATCCCAAGGGAACCTACTCTGTAGCCTATGGTTATCAAGTTATTGATAATTAAAAGTTTAGGAGTCCCCTTGTCACATGGTGGAAAATGTGTGGAATAGATTTGCTTGGCCGAAATGTAACTTCATTCTTTGGTTGGTAGCTCTTAATAAATGCCTCACTTGGGATAAGTTGAGGAAAAGGGATTTCAAGGTCCCTCTTTGTGTGTCCTTTGTGGTAAGAATGAGGATGACTCTTCTCATTTATTTTTCCAATGCTCCCTTGCTAGAGAAATTTGGCACCATTGGTGGAGTTCTTGGAACCATACATATTTTCGTATGCTCTCCCTGGTGGAGTTTTAGAATAGTTTAGGCAGACCTCCGACCAAGGTCCCCTTCCTCCATGTGGCTTGGAATTTGGGCCCTTATTGCATCATCTGATAGATTTGGCTCGAACAGAACGGTCACATATTTTAGGGCAATCATTTTTTTGTTCAACAGATCTGGAAAAGGATCATGTGTATGGTTCAGGAAACTATCCATAAAAAATGTGATATGGACCCTCTTTTGGACTCTAGGGAGGAGAAGGTACGATAGGCCCTTGTTCTCTTTGGGGTTGGTGCGAACTCTTCTAGCCCTAGTAGGGTTCCCTAGCTTAGCAAGAAAGTTAGGAGAGATGGTAGGTGGAGGTCGCCCCCTGGAGGAGTTTTAAAACATAATACTTATGGGTCGTCCGGGGGGTAATCTTGGACATGTTGGAATTGGTGGTGTTGGGAGAGATTTTGCTAGCGTGGTTAGTTTTTTCTTTTCCATTTATAAAGGTGTTCACTCCAACAATTTTATGGAAGCTCTTGCGATTCTCGAGGCCTTGCAAAGGGGGTTTTCTCTTGGTTGGTGCAGGATTATCTACAAGTCCGACTCTCAAATTTTGGTTAATCTTTTAAACAAAAAAAGGGTGGAGGATGTTAATTGGTAGTTGGTCTTTGTGGTCGTTCAAATTCTCAAAATGAGTGAAGAGTTCAAATTTATATCCTTTGTGCACATTTCAAGGGAATGGAATGGGGTTGTCGATTACCTGGCCAAAAGGGCTTCTGAGTCGTTGGATCCTTGGATTATCGATAACTAGGAGAGTCTCTCATATGGGGACTCTCAACGCCTCTGGGAGTTGATCCACAAGGATGTTCAAACTTAATGTGGTTTATTATTATCGTCTTCTTCGGGTTTCAACCTTGTCTGATTGTTTTAGTCTATTTTGTTGCTTATTTGAGTCCTGGTTGGGGACTCAGTTGTACTCTATAATCTAAAGTTTTTATCAATAAATTTTTACCACTTTATTTTAGAAAAATGTGGCATCATGACCTTTGTGGCAGTGATAACCATGCATTGGAGTTATTAATGTATATACCTCCAAAAATACTATCAAACGATCCCATATTTGGATTTGGATTGTGGATTCTCTGTCTTCTGCCATGTGGGTCATATGTGGCTTCGACAAGCAAGGTGATTCCGATCCCAATACTAGGTTGGTCCTGATAGAACTGAATTATTTTTAATATATTTTAAATTTATTTCGTAGATTATTATCTTTAAATTTTTTAAATCAAGTTATATGTCACTTAATATTTAAATCAACTTTCTATAAAATACAAATGTTGTTATCTTTTGTTTTAAAGTTGAATAATAAGTGTATATTTACCTTTTCTAAATTAACATACAAATAAATGGTAAAAATCATGAGTATTAACCATTTTTAATACTATATAATTAAAAAATAAATGGTATGGGATTGGTTTTAGAAGGAGAGAGGAGAAAAAAGGTGAACAAATGTTATTGATTGTTGAAGCTTTGGTTTCTAGTTAGGTTTTTAAAGTTTCTCTATTAGTTTTACTATGGTACCCAACTCTGATGGGCTAGCAAATAGTGTTGGCATCACGAAAAGGATTGCATGTGACAATGACTCTAATGAAACATCCAAGGAAATTTGCCTTGAATGTGGTCCATGAGGTAACTCTTCCTCCCCTGATGTAGTTCTTCCTTTGTCTGATTTTAATAATTTATGTAAATAGTTAAAGTCATTTACCCTAATTGCATACTTTATGGATCGTATCCCTAATGAATATTCTTTGTAGGCCTGGGTGAACACAGCTTGGACTCCTCATAGAGTCAAGTTAGAGATGATATAGAACCTTACAAAGGGCTTATTTCTTTTCTACTTCATGGAATCTGCTCATGCCAAGACAATATATAAGCATGGCCCATGGTATATGCTGAGCACATTGCTCTTTTTTCACCATGGACCTGTGATTTTTTTATATCTAAGGAAAGGACCATCAAGGTTCCCATTTTAGTTGAATTCCCTAGTCCCCCCTTCCCCTTTGGTCCTTCTTGATCTGCATCAGGGCTCCTTTGGGTCATTTTATTCTTGTTGAGGTAGACAAGTTTTTCCATGCATGCTCGTAGAAGTGTGTATGTGTAAAGGTTGACATATCTTGGGAAATTTAGGAAATAATTGATATTCAAGTTGGTGACTCTGTGATTTTACAACAAGTTTTGTATATCAAAATGCCCTTGCCCAACACAAACTTTCACTATCAATATTCAGAGTACAAAGTGAAATATTATCCCCTTATACCACATAATAATGATAAGCACAACCCCAGTGCGCCTACCCCTTCGACCAAAGAATACGGTTGGATAATAGTGAGTGGGTGAAAAATTAGTGTTCTACAATTTCTAAGGGTGCACAACAAAAGCTAATTTTGGTACCAACATCTAAGACCATGGACAAGACAAAGGATAAATATATATTTGTCCCCCACCAATAGAGAGTAATAGCAAAGAGTCTCCTCAACTTGGACATAACCATTACCCGACAGTGACAACCATGGTTGCTTCTTAGCTTGTGACCAAATCCAGCTCTCCCACACACTCTCCTTCGATGAGCACTCAATGTTCCTGTATCCTCCCTCCCTTAGAAAGTCTACACCAGGTAAAAAAATGCATATATCCAATATTCAGTTGGAAAGCTATATCTCAAATTCCTCCAACAACTATAGTGTGTTGGAGTACCTGGACAACGATGATATACCATTAGAATCCCTTTCTCATTGAATTTTCTCCCATGGAATGTTTGAGGTCTAGAAGACTCCAAAAGAAAGTTTGTTGTTTGTAAGGTTTTTCATAATTTATTAGCTTTGGGGATTCTATGTTTACAAGAAGTAAAGTTACAGGTTTTTTTTTGTCCTTAATGTGCTGAGCCATTTGGCCAGATTGTCATTTTCTACATAGCCACCATGAACTAGGTCGAGGTGACATTTCCACCTTAGTGGTAGGACAATGGAAACCCCATCTAGTGGACCATGATTGTGACCCCACCAACCAAGCATTATGGGCTATGTTCAACATTAATAATCATGCTTTTGGGATAGTAAATATTTATGCTCCCAGTGATGTCATAGAAAGAACCCACCTTTGGTTTTGGATTGTGGATTCATTACCCTCGACCACCTGGGTCTTATGTGATGACTTTAGTATGATTGAAGTTACCTCAAATAAAAAAGAAGCCATCACATGCACTAGACAACTGGTGAAAGGGCTGCATGGTTTTATATGCAATAGAAATTGAGATTCTATGACCCCAATATTGGTTGATATCAACCGCAACTCCCTTGGTACATGTGGTCCAACTTGCGGAGTGACACTAACAAGATCTTCAAATGACTCAATAGGGTGATGTTGACAGGGAAACACATATTTTATTTTGTTGATTGTTATGGACTACCTATGGAATTGATGCCTGAGGTTATCCTCTCAAACCAATCCCCCATAAACTTTTACTTTGAATGATGAAGTAGTGAGAGCACCTCTTTTAGCAGCTAATTCTATTTCAACATGTCATTACTTTGTCATCAACCTTCTCTACCCTACATTTGCCATATTTGGAATTTGGCACCATGTCCCCACCTGACAAAAGGTTAGATTGATTAGTGGAATAGTGCAATTGAGCACACCACATGTTTTCTATGCATTTATGGGTGTCAACTGACACTTTTTTTCATTGGTATTATGAGGTAACCTTCTCCAAGTTAAGGAAAGCCTTCCTAGATCTAGAAGCTCAACCCTTCTCCACTTCTCTCAAGCTATAGGTGGCAAATCTTAGACATCAACAACAAATTATTTATGTATATGTAGCTTGTGGAGCGCAACTCAAAGCTAAAATCCACTAGATCACTTGGAGGGACAAAATTTCAAAGGAATTCTTTCAAAGGATTATAGGTAGTGAGCTAACTCAAAGAATCAAAACCATTTAGGAAGGATATAGAGTTCTTTTTGCACTCCCTAATATTGTGCAGGCCTTTGTAAGATAATAAAACAAGTGCTTACAATACAAGACCCTTCACCTCCTCAGGATCATACTATCCAACAATGCACAAGTATTTTTCAAATTTGGTTATCCTCCTCGCAAAGGGCTCTCTATGACCATATTTTTTTAAGAACCTAGTTCCTAATGATTGGAAATCAATGAAGAAGAATAGAAATGGAATGCAAATAAATGAAATTAAATCGCTTTTTATTGATCACAGTTTCAAAATGGAGGTTACCCTTCCAATTGCTCACAAGGAGTTATAAATATAATTGTTCTTTGATGCTCAAAGACACCTTCTACAAATGCATATATAAACTTATCTATTAGTCATGATGGTGAAATGACACGATGGTCCATTAATTAAATGAATAAAATGAATAATAATCTAAGTTAGGATTAGGATCCTAACAAGCCACCCCTCTTAAAAAGAGCTTTGTCCTCAAAGTGAGAATTAGGAAATATCTTCAAACTTTTTGGAAAGTGCATCGACAACCATGTTATCTTTAAATTTTTTATATATGATCTCGTAGTCATATCCTAGTAATTTTGTAACCCATTTTTATTTCTTATTTTTATTTCTTAGGAGTGGTTATGCATTGCCCAATAAAGTATTTTAGACTATGGTGGTCAGTGTGAATAGTGAAATATTGACCTATAAGGTAAGGTCACCAATATTGAATAGCATGAATAATAGCTAACATCTCTTTTTCATGAGTGGAACGAGCCAAATTATTTGGAGAAAAAGCCTTGATAGTAAAGGCCAATGGTCTTTCATTTTGCATTAGCACAACTCCTATGCCCACTCTTGAAACATCGCTCCCAATAATAAATGGTTTAGAAAAGTCTGGCATGGCTAAGACAGGGGTGGTACACATTACATTTTTTATAGTGCTAAAGGCATCTTCAGCCTTTGAAGACCAAATAATTTTTTTTCTTGAGTAGGGTTGTTAAAGGGGCTGTAATTTTACCATGATTTTTGACAAAATTTGCGATAGTACCTTATCAATCCTAAAAATCCACACAATTCCTTTAAAGGTTTTGGTATAGGTTAATTTTTCACATCTTCAATCTTACGAGGATACACTTTAACTGCTTCTTTAGAGACAATATGACCTAGATATTATATTTCTTGTTTTTTGAAGGAATATTTAGATTCTTTGGTGTATATTTGGTTGTCCTCCAAGGTCTTTAGTGCTTGGTCTATGTGGCGTAAGTGATCTTTCCATGTTCTACTATAAATTAGAATGTCATCAAAGAAAACTAAAATAAACTTGTGAAGGAAAAGATGGAATACCATGTTCATTAAACTTTGAAATGTAGAGGGTGCATTAGTAAGGCCAAATAGAATAACCATGAATTCATAATGTCCTTTATGAGTACAAAAGGTAGTTTTTGGAATATCACTTTCCTTAACTCAGATTTGGTGGTAGCCTGATCATAAATCTAATTTGGAGAAATATGTTGCTCCATGAAGTTCATCTAATAACTCATAATTGATGGGGATAGGAATTTTATCTTTGATAATTAGTTTATTAAGGGCGCAAAAATCAACACATAAACACCATGATCCATATTTTTTTGTACTAATATGACAGGAGAAGAATAAGGACTCATGCTAGGTCTAATAATTCCTTCTTTTCTTGTACCAGTTTTTCTATTTTTGTCTTTTGTAGATATGGATATCGGTAAGGTCGAATATTAGGAGGTTGGTGCCTAGGAAGAAGTGGAATGGTATGATCATGGTTTATTTTAGGAGTTAATCCGTTTGGTTCGTTAAATACCTTGTCATGGCGTGCTAGGAGTTGTTATAATTCAGGTGCTATTGCTTGTTCCTCATTTGTTGGTTGAATGGAGAATAATTGTGCCATCATAACTTTACCTCCTTTTCAAATAAGTTTCTCCATTCTATGGGAACTTACTACTTGGTAAGGGCCTGAATTTAACCCCTTTATAGTATAGGTTTGACCATTTTGAGTGAATTTCATCCATAGGTCTTCAAAATCTCATTGGATGGTGCCTAGTGTTCTCAACCATTGTACTCCTAAAATGATATCACATCCCCCTAGTGGTAATGCATACATATCAATTTTCAAATTATAATCACCCATAGTGAGTTTAATATTTTGGCATTTTCCTTTGCATGCAATTCATCATCTGTTGCTAAACATAACTTTGAAATTATTACAAGGATGTATGAAGCAATCAACTTACACTAACAGGAAAATCCCAAGTGTGCTCCAAGATTCTAATTGCCACCCACACTTACTATTCATCATGTTGGACACCCTCTAATACCTCTTACCAAAAATTAGAGAAACTTCTTAGAGATTTTATGTGGGTTTCGTTGAAAAAGAGAAAATATTTTCACAGAGTAGCTTGGAAATTTTGCAACCTCCCAAGAGAATATAGTGGATTAGGTCTTCTGGAAACTCTCCATAAATGTACAACTCTATGTGCCAATTACATAGCTTCTGGATCTCCATATGGGAGAAAAGCTTGGTAAGGACTTAGTCTTGACTCCCTCCTGATAATTAAGGTGTATGTACATATTTAGGGCACGTTTGTGGCTAAAAAGTATTTGAAAAGTTTGGGAAACCCTTAGACCCTAGCTTCTCTAGAACAATAATGACTTCAATAAGTGGCTTTCCCTTAACCAACAATTAATCTAGTGGTCTCCCATTTTTACCTACTAAAGTCAACCATTAGCCAAAGTTCCTTGGGTTTGGGCCCTACAATTCTTTTATAAAGGAATCAAGGTTGCTTCTAATCTCTTCTCCACACAAACTAGACATTGGATTTCATGGAAAGATACCAAATCACAGTTTCACCTAGTTGAGAAAGACAAGGAAACCTTTCAAGAGATAGTCGACATGGTCCTGCTTGAGATGTTGCACAAGATTGGAGTTAGAAGCCTTCACCCATGGTGAAAATACTAGAAGTGGTATCTAGACACTCGATTCAAGAGTTACAAACCTTGTTAAGGAGAGTCTTGGCTTTCCCCTCACCTTCCAATGATTCCAAAGTTGAATGAGCGATGGAAAATCTGGTCAACTGGTAAAGAACGGCAAAAATATTTTCTCACCATTTGGGATGTAGTGCTTGAGCCTAAAGTGGTTCAATTCCTATGGTGCCTCCTTTATTAGGGTTTATCGATTAGAGAACGTCTTGTGCATTTCGAAATAACCTTTCTCAAATGTCCTTTTGTTAGCACAAGAAGTCCATTAAGCATTTGTTTTGGTATTGTTCTAGAGCACAGGCGACCTGGACTTGCATACATGACTTTTTCAAACCTTTTCAGCCTAAAAAATTCTCATGGTAGATGATATTTTTTGGGGATAAGGCTAGTATGCTAGCAATCATTGAGCAAATATAACATATTTTTAGAGGAGAAAATCTCTTTGATATTTGGAAAATTTGTAATTTTGCTATTTTTTCTACACAACAAATCTCTATAGATTTTTTGGTTTCTTCCAAAGCTTTACTATGCTCTAATGTTCTACTTCAAATCCAAGCTCAAACTAACAAAACTATCCTTGAAGTCCAACACTTTTTTAGTCTTTTAGATCATTGGACGAATGCTCCCTACATGGTGGCTTGTGTTCCACCTTTTCCCCCATGAAGGCAGTCCTCATCTCAGCCGAGGATGCTCCTAAACAGTAGGGCAATGGATATGGTTGGAAGCCTTTGATAGCAACAAAAATCGAATATTATACTGGTTGGGGTAATCTCTTAAGGCTCCTCCTCTTTGCCAAAGCCACCTCTATGACAATCAAAGTGTTAACACATTTATGTTTTTCTCTTCTTTTGTTGAGTTGTTAACTATCTTGTAGATTTCCAAAACCGATTGGTTTGAAAAGATTTTGTCACATAAGCTTTATGAGGTGTGTTCTCATATTACCCACTTTTTGTAAATAATGTACTCTTATTATTTGATTTAATAATATCAAGTCACTTTCAAAAAAAAAAAAATTAACAAAAGTTTCATAAAAAGATATTATAATAATCTCTATGTATTAATTATACAACTTTAAAAACACTTTTAAAATATATAAAAAAATCAACATATTATTAATTGGTTAATATAAGTATTTTCTATATAAATACCACATTTATATTAATATTCAAATAAGAAAATAGACACATTAATTAATCATTATTGATATGTTTATACCTATCTTTTATCTTTTAAAATGTTATATAAATCTCTTTTCATTTGTACAAGTTATTTATGGATACAAAACTGTTGTATTAGGTACCCTTGGGTTCTTATAATTAATTTTTAATGTAATATATGATATTGTTAATTTACATAGCATAAGTATACAAAACTGTTGTATTAGGTGCCCTTGGGTTCTTATAATTAACTTTTAATGTAACATATGATGCTGTCAATTTGCATAGCATAGGTTAAAAAATACTTGTTGACATTTACAATATGGATGGTCTAGGGAAGAAGATTTGTTGCCATTTACAATATGGATGGTCTAGGCAAGACACACTGCTAAAAATTAAATTTATTTGAAAGGAAGACATATATGTAATAATATATCTTTAAAATTTCAGGTTCAAACTACACCAAACACTGTCTTTTTAGGAATATTTTTATGGTCAAACTACACCAAACACTGTCTTTTAAGGAATATATCTTTAAAATTTCATGTTCAAACTACACCAAACACTGTCTTTTTAGGAATATTTTTATGGTCAAACTACACCAAACACTGTCTTTTAAGGAATATATCTTTAAAATTTCATGTTCAAACTACACCAAACACTGTCTTTTTAGGTGGGAGGCTCTATATACAGGTCTGAAAAAACTTAGGAAAGTTACTTCTTACAATTGATAAGCATGAAGTCTATCACCATGGGATTATTATTGAAAAATGTCTGTAATAAACCACATATGTGGAGGGTAAATTATGGGAGTACAACGGGGAATCATTCTAATTTTTGATGTATGAACATTTCACGGATCCTGGAAAACAAATCGTCAAAGAGGAGTCCGCGAACAACCCACCCAAACGCAGTAGACTGAGAAAAGTAGGATATAATGACTGCAATGGCTCAGAGATGTGTAAATTTTTTAACTATTTGATAGTCTTGCAGATTATAATATCTTAAGGCGGTTTCTAGCAAATTTCCACAAACTGAAATCTTTGCCATATTTTTATTGGAAACATACAGTCAAAGCTATATAGCTAGGGTACATCAATACCACCTTCGCTGTAGATGGAACTTGGATATCTGTTGGGAGAGCCCAACGCCTTTATGTCTGCAAGTATTACTCTTCTAGGTGGTCTTATTTATCAGTTTGAAAGTTGCAGAGTGCTACGTGTTGCACACATTGCCTAGAAAGTCCTAGATGAAAAATACATAGTTGGAGACCTTTAACCTTCTGAGTGCAACAGTCTTACAGAAATTCCAAAATTTGACGGCATTCGTTGTTTAAGAGACCTCAAACTAGATTGGTGTGAGAAGCTTGAGTTAAGCTTGAGGAATTACATGCTCTTCGAGATCATCTCACTAGTTTATGTTATTGGCTGCAACAGATTTCTAAACAATTCCTTGACATGAATCTCAATATTAGTGGGAGCTAGGAACTATGAAAAGTTCCTTTATATCTGATACAATGCACAACATCTCCTTTGAATCTGCTATAGAAAGTTGGAGACTCTTCGTCTAACTCAGTGCACAAGTCTTCTCAACTCTCAGAATTGCATCTCTTGCAATTTGTAGGAAAGCTCACACTTTGTTAATGTGTAAAGCTTGAGGAATTACCTGCTCTTCCAGAATGTCTCATCAGTCTTAAAGTGGAAAATTGCCACAACCTGCAGCAAATATGTATTATGCCCCATATGAGGTATTTAGAGACCCTTGATGTGTCTCATTTCAATAGTCTTATTAAGCTTCCAAATTTGTACTCTCTGCAATTTTTGAGAGAGTTCATACTAACGGACTGTGAGAAGATTGATTAACTGCCTTCTTTTCCTGGTGGTGTTACTATCTTCGTGTTACAGGCTGCTCCAAATTGCAAGAAGTCTTCACTATGCATCGTCTAAGAAATTTGGAGACTTTTGAATGGTCTTTATGCAAAACTCTTATTCAACTCCAAACTGGACAGTATACAAGCCTTAAAACAATTCATACTGGAGTCCTGGACTGCTGTGGTCTTAAGAAATTGCCATCTCTACCAGGAATTCTTACCAATCTCAAAGTTAAAGGCTGCTACAATCTACAAAAGCTCTCCATTGTGTCTCATATGATAATGCTGGAGAATTTTGATCTGTCTTGCTGCACAGGTCTTACTGAACTTCCAAAATTGAGGAGTCTCTGAGAGAACTCATACTAGACTACTGTGTCAAGCTCGAGGTATTACCTCCTCTCCCGGAGAGTCTCGCTAATCTTAGCAGCATGTCTCTTATGTTAAACCTGGAGACTCCTCCTCAGCCTAGAACCATAGGTGTAGATGAATATGCCATGTTAGAGCTAATCGATGAAACGGCCTTATCAGCATCCTTGTGTGACAGAGGTGTTAAATTGCATTTCACCCACCAGAGTATTAGAAGTTAATGAAGAAGGGATGAGTTCCACCCACTACCACATGGTTCAGGATGTACAAGGAGAAGCCTCTCTTCCTATTCCACGGTCGTATTGATTGCAGCACTGACTCTCTTGTGTTAAGGTTGGGGTACCTTTCTCGATCCATAATCACAGTAAAAGGAAGCGCAAGACTCCAGAGCCAGATGACATAACAACCTTGTCCTTAGCCCTGCCCAGTCCAAAGCGTCCAGATGTCGTAGAGGTTTCACCCTGCATTTCTGCTGGCATCATGTTAGACGTTACCGAAGGCACGAGTGCCGCTCAGGACTTCATGGACCGGGATGTATAGACAGGAAGATTCTCTTCAACTTCCAAAAGGTCAGAATATTTGTAACTTGTGGCTAATCATTTCTACAGACAAGCAGTACTTGGGGCATATAAATTAGGCATATCAGTGACAGCTTGATGCAAAAGGAAAATAATCATGAAAAAGTAATCCTATAGCAGGTTTATGTTTCAGCACAGAGTATCCCCAAGGATTGTCTGCAAAGCAGGATTTCTCCTTACAGAGGATGCAGAGCATTTAAAGAACCTTTTTTGGTCCCAGAGACCATTTTGAAAAGGAAGCAAATTGCTTCAGTGCTTAAGGTAATTCTTATCGGCTTCACATTGTATATTTAAATATGCCAAATTGTTATTTGTTGTCTGGACATTTTTCACTTACTTTGAAAATGTAGAGGGCCTGATGAATGTGGTTATTGGCTCCGTAAAATCTACTGCAAATAATTGAGAATATGTCGGTTCTGTCAACTTAGAAGTTGAAAGAAAACAACTTTCTCCACGAGGTGAAAGCAGACATTTAATTAACAGTTTGAGCTTGAAATAAAGTTTGAGTGAATAAGATTTTTGGACGATAGGGTTCTGTTACAGAATATGGGTCTAAAGTGTACACAATTTGGTGATTAGATATAAAATAATTTCTCATAAGCTGGGCAATACAATTTTGCAGTTTGGAAGATTACCAACTACCAAGTCAAGGAGCCTATAATCTAGATTTGAAACTAGATATCATTCATACTAGATTGATTCAAAAAATATTTGGTAGCCATGGTTCTCTATTTTTGTATGAGAGTTGTTTTTTTACATAGAAAAAATCCGAAAATACCTAACTGCTTGTTTGTAGGCAACACGGATTTGAGCACGATTTATCCCTTCAATGTATGTTAATAGGTGATTATCTTGATTTTTGCTCATCTTATACATGACATTTTATTTCAACACCAAATTCACAGTTCTCTGAAACATTATTCTTTGGTTATGTCTTGCGGAAGGAATTCTTATCAATGGCTGATCTCCATGGTATCAGAGCAATTTTGACATGAACGACAATGTAGTTGTTAATATTTTTAATAACTTACTAAAGTTTGAGCTCTTGTAATTGGTAAAATTTGTTTCAGTTTTGTTTGTTTGTTAAATTTTTGTAGAGAAGACTCACCATATTGAAATTCAGACAGCTTTGAGTATAGCCATTTGGCACATATGCAAACAGAAAATGATCCCTTGAATGTCTTTTAAAATTTAAGCTTGACATATTCTGATGCAGGAATGGTGCTCAACCAAAAAAAAAACCTTATGACTGCATAGTATATTGAAAATTAAAGGTCCAAACGTACTTTCAAGAAAGCCCACATCAGTTTCAAACCTTTAGGTGAAGGATAAGATTGCCAGTTGTTTCTCCATATCTTCAATGTGGTTCCAAAAAGCAGTTGGTGGATTTAATAGTTTAAGGACTATGAGCTCTGGCAGGATTCTAGTACCATTCAAAATCACGCAGAGGGTTTATTAGTTGTTATACAAGATTCAAAGCAAAGGTAATGCAAACTTTATTGCTAAGCAATGATGGAATCCCATCTCAGGAAAGTTCTCAAATTTCATAATTTCGAGTTTCAAACTTGTACTATATATATATATATATATGCTATTATTAAAATAGCTCATGGCCATTCGTGTTTTGCAGGCAAAACATATTGTCTCCTTATTTTAAAAGTGGGCTTCAAAGTTCTATGAACTTCAGGAGGATTCACGGGTGTAAAATAAAGCTTATCAAAGGAGATGGCCTTTACAAAGTTCAACACACACGAACCCCTACTTATTACCACGGGTGTAAAATAAAGCTTATCAAAGGAGATGGCCTTTACAAAGTTCAACACACACGAACCCCTACTTATTACCACGGGTGTAAAATAAAGCTTATCAAAGGAGATGGCCTTTACAAAGTTCAACACACACGAACCCCTACTTATTACCTGTTACAATGGCTTTGTTTGTTACAATGCTATTTTTTTAAGGTAAAATTGATTAAGTGCGAGGTTTAAATGGCCCAAACCCAAATACATAAACTGTAGCTAAACCAATCTACTTTTTGTTTGGCTTTGTTTGTTACAATGCTACTTAGTACGGGTTACTTTAGATCAGTATCTGTGCAGTCAGTCTACATGTGTACAATTCGTGACTGGGTTTCTTCTTTCCAGTATTTTCGAAACAATTGTTTGTGGTCCACTTTCCCATGGATCAATAGTTTATAGGTATGTTTTGAATAGTTAGCTCCAAAATGCTTACTGAAGCTTCCTTTAGAATGAGCTAATTGAGCAGCATCAGGTCCCCTTTAGAATTCTTTTGACTAAAGTATATGATGGAACTGTTCTTTTCTTATGTGAAACTAATCTTCTTCCAGCTTGCATGATTATATGATTACACAAGTCATGTAGATAAAACATGATAGCAAAAGGCTACTGACCCACTCTATAAATTAGCTTGAAAACTTGGTAACTAGAGATGCATGATAAAATATTTCATGCATACCACATGATCCCCTTTTAAAGTTGGCCAAGTGCTTTCGAAAACCTAAGATATTAACTTTAGACAATTTTTTAAATGACTTGATAGGTGAAGTCTATCACGGTAGGTTATATGTTGCGTAAAATCAATTAATTAATAATAATAATATATATATATCTTAAATTTGAAAATGTATTTTAGGGGCAAATGTTAACATCATTACAAAATAATATACTTGACAAACTTTGTTAAAACAAAGAAACCCAAGGAAAAATAGAGTCTTCAAAGCACATAAAGTTGAATAATAGATTAAGATTAGATTCTTCATCTTTTAATAGATGATAAGGTTTGCTTGCAGATGTTGAGTTGAGTGGACACATGCAACTAGAAAAGATTTGATTTATACCATTGATTGTTGTTAGAAATGTTGAGTTGTCATTGATGTCAAAGGTAGAATTGGAAGAATAATTATGCTCATGAGTTTTGGCAACATCATTGGAAGGATAATCATGCTTATGAGTGTTTGGAAGTATCATTCTTTGAATAAAAAGAATATGATTTAATATTTAAATTAAATATTAAAGTCGTAAAAGTTATTATTATAAAGTTAAAGCTTATAGTATTTAAATATTAAATTTAAATATTATAAAGGTGGTATTTTGGAATATAAAGTATATGGGCCGACCTTGTGCATATAAACAAAGATTGTATATATAAAGGAAGGTGGAAATTTATTTAGAGGTAGAGAATGTGTGATCGATGCCTTCGAATTAATCAAGCGAACGATAATCTGACACAGTAGTGAGAGAACGAAGCAAGGCAGCAAAAGTGAGACTTAATCTGATGCGGTGGTGAAAGATAGAAGCTTGCGGTACCGACAATATCTGAGCCCAAGCATGTGCATATGAGTGGCTTATGGTGGCAATAGCACTTGAGATCGAGTGAAGGAGTAAGCATCTGAGTGGCTTGCATCAGAGAAGAAATTATAAAAAGACAATAAGAGTGGTTTGAAGACTTACAACAGAGAGGAGCCTATGATTGAAAAGACAACAAAAGTGCTTTGAAGGCTTGTATCAGAAAGGAATAGGTCACAACAGAGATTCGGCGGAGGTCAAGAAAAGATCATCGTGAAAAAATTTGGCTGATACATCACTCAAAAATAGCAAGAGAATTCCAAGACGTCAGTGAGAAAAAGATATCGTGGAAATTGTAGAAGAAGTTTTTTAGAGGAGCACATTGAACGTTTGATGATTTTCGAAACATAGACAAAGGAAGATGCATTGAGCGCCATTGACATTAGGTGAAGAAAACACATTGAAGAGAGGTCAATCACCATTGGATAAAGTGTTGCAGTTGTCACTTGGGCAGAAATAAGGGAGTTTGAAGATTATGTTGAAAGTAAGGCAAAGAAGAATAGCTACACAAGTAATCAGATTTCATTTCATACTAATTGTAGTTTGAGTTAGTAAAGAAGATTGAGCACAGGAAAGAAAAGAACGAAAGAATCATTATTGAGATCCAACATGGAAGAAGCGACATATATGTGAAATAAAAATGGCAGCAAGATTCATAAGACACAACAACACAAGAAATAAAAAGGTACACATCTTTTGGCTTGGTTATTTTGTAAAAGTGTGATGTCTACAACGTCAAGTTAAAGATTATGGAATTACCTCCCATTGGATGGTGTATCCGAGGTGGTTTGCTCTTCGTTGGTAAGGGAAACAGTTGGAAGACCCAGGTTTGAGTCTCATGCATGATTTTTGATAAAAGAAAATAGAAATTTTGAAGGTGAAAGTTTCGTCTTACGTTAGCGACAAAGGAGGTATAGTAAGATAATAATTTTTGTGGTATTAGTATAATTGGTGATTTTACAAAGTTGGATATATAAGAAATCAATTTTTAATAAAGGTTATATTTTGTAAGTTTTATTATTGGAGTGATAAGTGTGTTTGATTTGAAATTGAAGCATAAAAAAATTATAATATACATTTGAGTGCATCATTTTTGTTGAATATAAATTGGGATGCATCATTTCTGTTGAGATAAATTAAAGTGCATCATTTTGTTGAGATAGATTGGAGTGCATCATTTTGTTGAAGATAAATTGGGGTGCATCATTTATGTTGAGATAGATTTGGAATGCACATAGAAAAGAAAGGTCAACATTTTTGTTGAGACAGATTTGGAAGTGTTACATAGTGCAAGAATAGAGTGAAAGAATTAATGCACATCTCCACCCTAGCATCAAAATGAAAGGAAGTACATTTCAACTATCTTCAAGAGGAAGATAAGTAAGGTATTAACATCTTCAATTCAACACACAAGTAAGTTATCTAATGCTAGACTTGGGCTACCTTTAAAATGTACTAAATGTGAGATATGTGAAAGAGACAGACTTAATGAATGTAAAGAACATATTGGATATTTTTTAGTGCATATCATATTCTATATGTTCTTGAAGATAAAAGAATTATGGGTAGAATATATTTGAATTGCTAGTGGAGAAAAACACACTTTGAATAGATGAACCTTTGTTTGTATGTAAAATTTGAAAATAGATGAGCAATATTTATGAGCAGATTTATGCATTGTTTATGACTAGATTTGGAAGTAGACAAGCAGTATTTGTGAGCAGATCTATGCAATATTTAAGTAGAGTTGTGAGTAGGTTTTGTGAGCAAGTATTTGAATTAAAGAGTAGGTTTTATGAGCAGTTTTGAAGCAGATTTGAGCAAAATTATGGAGCATATTTGAGAGAAGACTTGAGCAGAGTTTGGACTAGATTTGTGACTAGAGGGGATTGGTGTCTCCTATGGATTGGAGTCCATGAACCAGAGTAGAGGGGAATGGTGTCTCCTATGGATTGAAGTCTATGAACTAGAGCAGAGGGGATTGGTGTCTCTTGTGGATTGAAGTCCATGAACCAGAGTAGAGAGGATTAGTGTCTCTTATGGATTGGAGTCTACGAACTAGAGCAAAAAGGAATTGGTTTCTTTTGTGGATTGGTGTCCACAAACAAGAGTAGAGGAGATTGGTGTCTCCTGTGGGTAGGTTCCTATGAACTTGTGAGAGGGGATATGTGTCTCTTGTGGATTGGTTTCCACAAACATTGTAATAGGGGATTGGTATCTCCTATGGGTTAGAGCCCATAAAATTTGTTGAGAAATTTATAAACAATATTTTTCCATGGATGTAGTCCATATTGGGTGAACCATATTAAATATGTCTCTTATGCATGTGGTGATTTGTGCATTGTTTCATCAATGCATTGATATTATTGCTATTATCATTTGAAAAGAAAAGTAAAAGTTTTATCTTATATTGTTCACCCTCCCTCTTAGTATAAGCTTGTGTTCTTCAATTGGTATCAGAGCGGGTTCCTTTGTGAAAGCCTAATAGCTTGAAGGAAGATCTTATAGGAACACAAATGGCTCACCAGAAAGGTTTTTCATCAAATAGAGCTCCATTGTTTGATGGGACTTACTATGCTTTCTAAAGTGTGAGGATGCAGACTTAATTGTTGTCACATGGTTATGATATATGGCAATCCGTTGTGGATGGGTTCACAACACCTACAATGCCTTCCACAGATGCAGATGGTAAGAAACTATATGAAAATAATGTCAGGGCAATGAATGCAATCTTAAGTGGGTTATGTGAATCAGAATTTATGAAAGTCATGCAATGCATTTTAGCAAAATGCATTTCATGACTTCTAGATAGATTAGTGTGAGCTTTTGTGGAAGCTTACAAGGTATATTAGAGATAAGTCTTTGAGAAGACTTAAGAGTAGAGTTGATTGATTGATTCGTTCAAACCTTGAGTTAAGGTTTGGGGTATATCTAGTAGTGTTGAGTTGAGATTGGATCAAGCTTTGTGTTAAGGTTTGAGGATAGATTTATGCTAGATCGAAGGATTGTGTTTAGTTTAGATCATAAGATAGATATTGAGGATAGATTTATGCTAGATCGAAGGACTGTATTTAGTGTAGATCAAAGGACAAAGATTAAGGACAGATTTGTGCTAGACTAAAGGACTGTATTTAGTGCAAATTTGAGGACAAAGTTTGGTGCAGATTTGAGGACAGGTTTGTGCTAGACCAGAGACAAATATTGAGTAGATTTATGCTAGATCGAAGGACTATGTTTAGTGCAGATTTATGATAGAGCTTTGGAGGTGACAGGGTATAGAGGATGATATTCTCTAGTGGATAGAGATCCATTAGCCAGAGCAGTGAGGACAAGTTTCTTCAATAGATAGAGATCCATTAGCCAAAGCAATAGGGGTAATAGTTCTTCTAGAAGATCACCAGCCAAATCAAGAGGAGAAAGGAGTTCTCCTATGGATAGAGATACATAAAATTAATTAGGAGATTGGTATCTGCTTTGGACAGAGGTCCATAAGCATTGTAATAGAGAAAGGATTCCCAAGAGATTTATTAAAAAAAAATTAGTGAAATATTTTCTCTATGGAGTAGCCTACATTGGGTGAACCACTTAAAATTGGTGTCTCTATTGTGTGTGGTGATTTATGTATTTCTTTGATTACCTATTGTTGATATTGCTATATATACATTGCATAATATTGATTATGAAAGAAAAGTAAAAAGTGGTCTTATACTGTTCACCCCCCCTCTCAGTATAAGCTTGTGTTCTTCAATTGGTATCAGAGCGGGTTCCTTCAGAAGAGTTTAACAACTTGAAAGAAAAACTTACAAGAACATAATGGATTCTAAAAATGGATCATTAGATAATTCAACACCAGTATTTGATGGAATTGATTATATATACTAGAGTATGAGAATGAAGATTTACCTAGTGGCACTTGGCAATGAAATTTGGGAAGCAGTTGAAAATGGATACATACCACCAGTTGATCCACCTACTGATAAGGAAGGTAAGCTTCTACAATATTACAATTCAAAAGCAATGAATGCATTTTTGAGAGGTTCGCATATAACAAAGTCCATAAAATTTATGCACTATAAAGATACAAAAGAAATTTGGGATAAGTTGCAAAGTATATATGAAGGAGATAAAAGTGTTAAAAGGCATATATATGAAATCTCAAAGCACAATTTGAAGAATTAATAATGAAGGATGAGGAAAACATTAGTACTTATCTACTTTGGGTAGATGAATGTGTTAATGCCATGCAAGGACTTGGACTTAATGTTGAAGAATCGGATGTTTGTGATAAGGTCTTAAGATCTCTTCCAAAGAGATTTAGTGAAAATATTTTTGCTATAGAAGAATCAAAAGAAGGTGATTCTTTAACAAGAGATATGTTGATATTCTTACAACATTTGATTTGAAAACAAAAAAAGAACCTAATCTTCGAAAGGAAGCAACCTTCAAAGCAATTAATAAGACAAAGGGTAAGAAGTCATAATCGAGCAATGAGTTATCCAATGATGAAGAAGCAAATTATGGAAAAAAGAATAAAGATTCAAGAAGATTTAAAGATGCAAAATTTGTTAGATGTTCTAATTATGGAAAGTATGGTCACTATGCAACTGATTGTCAAGAATATAAAGATAACAATGATGAAGAAAAATAGGATCACAGGAACAAGGAATCAGAAAGATACGGGTACCAAAAGAAAGGTAAGTATGGATAAGGCAAACAAGAAAAGATGTTATTTCAAAGACAAAAGAGGATCTACTATGTAGACAAGGCAAGTAAGTACTCAAGTGATAGTGATAGTTTCTTAGATAATGATAAATACGAAGCCCTATTTCTCATAGAAGAAAAAGAAGTTAAGAAAAGGTCACCAATAATTCTAGGTGTTTTAGATGTGGTAATTTTAGACATCTTGAAGATAGTTGTACAAGAAATGGTTTTAGTTTTAGTGGTGATGAATATGAAGATACACTTGAAAGACTAGAAGAAAATATTCTAATGGCACTAGAATAAGAAGAAGGTGAGCCTATTAAAGATAAGTCAAAAGAAAATGAAGATGTATACAAATGCAAATAAATAGAGGAAGAATCAGAAAAAGGAGGATTTGATATTAAGGGAGAGTTTATCTATGCTCTCAAAAATTTAAAGAAGGTAAGAAAGCAAAACTCTCATCTTGAGACTCAATTTCAAGAATGTGATGAAGATGAATAAAGAGGAAAGCTTATAGAGGATCTAAACAAGTCAATGGCTAAGAGAAAGAAGTTCAAGGATAAGTTAGAAGCAAAGGTATTCGAATGTGAAAGGTTAGAACAAGATTTAGCTCTACTAAGGGAAGATTTAGAAAAATCCAAGGATAAGCTACACAAGTTTGGAAAGAGTTCAAATATTGTGGATAAGATGATCAAGGTACAAAGAAGATCAACAAACAAAATAGGTATTTATTTTGAACAAGATCAAAAGAAACAAGAAGAAGATTCAACCTCAAGTTTTGAAGAAGAAGAAACTTTAGAAGAAGACAGTGTAAGAGAAAGTGAGACTTTTGAGGATGAGTTGGACAACAGAAAGTTCAACAAGGAAAGGAAAAATGCACAAAGAATAAATAGATGGAACATCAATCATAATAGGTTAAGAGAGACTAAGAGACCAATGAGGTCAAGACAAGGAAGTTTCAATGGATGATGTTTCTCATGTCATAGATTTGGGTACATGGCTTTACAGTGCAGGACACATGAAAGACAAGAAAATAGGAACTTCAGGAATAGGCAACTTTTCCATGGGTATTGCTACTCATGTAATCAGTTTGTTCATAAGGCAATGAATTGCAGGGTTCATGATAGAAAAGGATATGGCTTCACTAGGAGAAATACCAAGACATTTGCACCTCCAAGGAATAATAGCATTAAGTGTTATAAATGCAATAATGATGGACATACGACAAAGTGGTGTATAGCAGACATTCCAGAATCAAGCATGAACATGAATAGAAATATGAATAGGAATAGGAATATGGATATGAACAGGAACAAGAATGAAGTAGGAAAAAATAGTGCACCAAATAAAGATAAACAATATGCTTATCTATGTCCTATTGTGTATGAGCATCAAACGGAAGCATGCAAGTAAAGTGGAAAGATGACGAGTAACAAGAAATAAAGTAAATCAAGTAGGTTTCTTGTTAATCAGATGGATCAAATATAAGTTACAAAATGTCCCTGTTGAGGGCTCAAATTGTATGATACAAATGTTTACAACTCGGGTGCCCAAGGATCAGATCCTTCAAGAAATTCGGGTGCACATCCAATGTCTTTCCTCATACCCACAATCGAAGTGGGCGGGCCAAATTTTCCACTGCTTGTGTCAATGATCTCTGATGTCTTATGCTGCCTCTCAACATGCTGTAATGACCTGCACCTGCACACATGGAAATGAGAATCGTCAAATAGCGAGTGCGTGTGATAAAAAGCATGTAATCCCCATAGGGGTAAGATAGCTAACAGTAAGAATGAGCATCAAATGAACTCCAAATGCTATGAAATTATAGAGGGATGTGAAGCATAAGGTTTTAGAAATATATCACCAAAAATTGTACCGAAATTGCATCCGATGGGGGCTTCAAAACCCAAATAACCGTTCGCACCTACAAAACCCAAAGCAAGCAATTATTGACCCTACACATATCCAAAATGCATGAAAATTGGAAAAAATACTTAAAATGCTATCCTAAGAAAACCCATTTGATCATATTTGGAAGATAAATCACAATTTTGGTGTTATCTCAAATGATCGCCAGATACCTGCAAGAGACCCTGCACAACACTAAAAATGTAATATCTCGACCAATATAGCTCAGAATGACATGAAACTTGGATTGTAGCATCATATAAGAATTTATAAAATATATAATTAAAAACAATCAAAACATTGTGTGTAGATATCTATTCATTTTGGGGTGGAGCAAATAGGACTATCACAGATTGGGGGGCACCCTAGGGTGGAGCGTCCACAAAATCTACCTTGATTTTGACACCAATTCCACTTGGGAATGATGCAAAACCTTATGATACATGTTTTCGTCAAATTTTAATGTGGAAATAACTTAGATAGTTAAATTTTTGGTAACAAATTGCACCTCCTGGTTCACTCACAAAACCTCCTTTGCTAGGTAGAGATTTCGAGGGAAATTAGGCACACAAAGGGGTGGGAGAAAATATTGGCAGTACTTCATTGCTTTACTCTAAAAAATATCTCCCTTTGTGGTGTGGAAAATATCTCCACTTTATAGCCTAAGGAGGCTTTGGGGTCCAAAGGCATGCGAGGGCATGCGAGGCATGAGGCGCCACTTGGCCACCAGGGTGGCATGCATTGGAGGGAGAAGAGAATCTCCCAATTTAGCCTCTGTCATGGGCTTAAGCATTAAGATGTTGCATGCCCTACCTTCCTAGCCATTATGGACCAAAAATGTGATTTTTGGCAGGCACCATTTGTCCAGGTTTGACTTTTTTCCAATAAAACCTGCTATTCGCTCCACCCTAGAGCGAATTCTACTATTCACTCTGGGGTGGAGCAAATAGGTTCTATATTCGTCCCAGGGTGGCACAAATAGCAGTAGGATTTCAAAAAGGTGCCAAAAGCAGCCTAGAATGTTTTAAACCTTGCACTGAGTGGTTAGAACCACTGTATACCTCCTGAGGGCTGCCCTAGGGACCTTGGTGTGTCGCGACGTCACTACTTTTGGTAGCACAATTGGATTGACCAATTTTTAGTGTCTATAGATGCCCCTTTTTGGGATGTTTTTTGTGCAACACAGCACCAAGAAAAAATAGATGACTAAAAATGTTCAATTATTAGGGTTACTCAATAACCTAACCAACTTTAGATGCCCCAATCCTGGAAAGAGGATGTGTCCTTGAATCCTATCTTTTGACAAGCTAAGAAACTTTCTTTAGCTTAGACATTGTTCGTCATGAAAAGGTGAGGCCTATGTTTCCATGATGCCAGCAGTGCCAAGAGTTTTAATTTAATACTTTGTGCTTGTTTTCTGCCCCAAGCAGGAGCATGATTGTCTTTGTCAAAGATTCATTGGATGAATGCAATTTGCATTATTGAGTGTGTGCTTGTTGATTTGATTTGAGTATGACTACCCCCTCAAGAAACGAGTCGATGAACGAATGACTCGTGATAAAAGCAATGAGTCACTTGACCCAGATGACTGCAGTGAAGGTTGCATTTAGTTGTACTCATTGGAAGATGGCACAGTTTTAAAATGATCTAAATGATGCTATGGGGGTTTTGTGGAAGCAAGAAGTTAAAATCTTCATTCTTGTGGGGTGGACCAGCCAAAATGGCTTTCTTGGGGAGTAAAGTAATAACTTGTCCATGCATCCATGAGAAATTTGTAATCCATCTAGACTCTGAATGAATTTCATCAGGTTTGACTTATTTTTGGTGGGTTTAAAACCCTTTTTCTTTATGACTTCCTGGAGGAAAGGGATGAAAACCTCACTCTCGTGGGGAGTTCTGGCCATGGTGGCCTTCTTCGGGGTAGAATTAAGTTCTTTCCAAGCATTCAAGAGTGTTATTGGTTGCCTCTTGATTACTACAACATATTGACCAAAATATAGTTGCTTTTCTGGGTTTTTGGACCCTTTTGGTGCCGTTTGAATCTATTTTGCTCTATAAACCTTGTATTCACTTCGAGGTGGAGTGAATACAAATTTTGTATTCATCCCAAGGTGGAACGAATGGGTAGAAGTCCGTTCGCCCCATCCTGGGGTGAATAGGACTGTTATAGGCTTATATAAACTTTAAAAACTAGTTTTGAGATAATTATTGCATGTTTGCCTTTGCAGTTTGAGAGGTGAGGAAGAGGAGAGTGATTTTGCGTAACAAAGTGTTGTTAAAATCATCTTGCGTCATCATGAGTTAATGAGCGAAGGCATCCAACAAAGAGGCTAGTGCGAGGAAGGTAAAATGCTAACTCAAATGACCTCGCTTATTACCTGTATGCTGCTTGTTATTTTTATTTTTCTTTGTTTTCATGTTTCTAATGTTTTTAATTTGTTTTATCTATTATTTTGTTAGGTGACGAGCTAGTATCACACACCGAAGCTCTTCAAGACCACACAAAATGCCTTGATTGAGGCTTACTGGGAGTGGCTTGATGCCCTGGGGCTCAAGAACGTTACTCAGTTGGTCGAGCTTATCTAACAGAGTTGATTAGCTTATGGGACCTGTGCACCAATACTTTTCATCTGCCAACGGGAGAGATGACGATGATGTTGGAGGACATCTACTAGATTTTGAGGATTTTGATAGAGGGGTACCCCATATGATTGTCGCACTACAACCTATGAGAGGAAGTGTTGAAGAGGTACTTTGGGGAGGATGTGGATGCGATAGAGTTAGATTTCCTAGACGGGAGGGATACTAATGGGGTACTGGTATGATGAGGAGGTGTTAGGGGTGAGGCATGCACTATTGATGACCCTCATCTCCAATATTCTCCTTCCAAACTTGTTAGGAGCTAGGTTCCCATGGAACCTGCTAGAGCTGGTGTTTGCCCTAGCGAAGTGCCCTATAGAGGAGCCATTGGTGATGGCATGTGGGATGACCCTTATGGCACAACTCTATGATGAGTTGTACGAGATCCACTATCGAAAGCAGAAGGGCTTAGGGTGCAATTTTCTATTAAAGTGTTGGGCTAGTAGCACATAGTTGTGGGGTGATCGCAGGGCTTACCCTGTTCGACTCGAGCACAACTAATAGACCGGGATATAGGATATGGCATCCTATGGTAGACAACACAAGAAAGAGGATAGAGTCAAAGGTTTGTAGGTGATGTGGGTCACTATGTCAATCTCTTCTCTCACCTAGCACTAGGGCAGGTGTACTAGCGACCATACTAGGATTTTCTGGTATGGGCTGATGTCGGAGAGCAGCTCCGATGGGTGAGGCAAGGTAGATGGGTGATTTCTCGACATGAGACCGAGCGAGAGTACTTCCCATTTTCTCAGGTCATGCGAAAGTTCAGGCTATGACAGGGGTTTCTCGGGGATTCGGTGGTGTATCGGCACTGTGGGGATGAGCGAACGTTAGCTTGGTCGATGGTGGAGGAGGTGGGTG
The DNA here is from genome assembly GCA_028583015.1 of Wollemia nobilis. Lineage (NCBI taxonomy): Eukaryota > Viridiplantae > Streptophyta > Pinopsida > Araucariales > Araucariaceae > Wollemia > Wollemia nobilis. The sequence continues at coordinate 4,695,487 of JAQPPZ010016604.1, forward strand.
AGGAGTCAGACCCTGTGGTCGACATTTCAAACATAGATGATGTCGAGATCACAGGTGAGTATGACTCATGGTGGGTGATGCACTAGTGGTGAGGGAGAAGGATCTTGGGTGGAAAGGCAACTGGGGCAGCTGACGAGGTGATGTCGGATACTCTAGGGGAGGACCAGGCAGAGGGTGATGAGCAGGATGATCTCCTAGACTTGGGATATTAGGGGGAGGATATGGATGTGGAGGAGCCTATGGTAGAGGTACCACAAGATGTAGGAGGTGACCGACATGCAGATTTGAAGGCTGAGTTGGTGAGGGTTACACATGAGAGGGATCTCCTATGGGACTAGCTGAGAGCTCAGGGTCCACGGTAGGAGGGATCTAGCACGAAGTAGGTGGAGAAGCTGTGAATGAAGGTGTTGCGACTATAGTCCATAGTGGAGACCTATCAGGCACGAGGGCAACAAAGGCAGGCCTATGTGGATAGGCTAGATATGGAGATGGTGCACCTCAAGGGATGGTTGTCAGATAATGGGGAGAGCAGCAGGTCACATCAGACTTGACGGAGCGATACAGTGCAGTCCTCTACTCGTCGAAGGGAGGATAGGGCTAGTGGCAATAGACATGGGGGGTCGCAGCGGACTCATACTACTAGGGGTAGTGTGAGTCATAGCATCGATCCTGCGTGATCATGGTGACATGGAATCGTGGGGCTATTTTTGGGATTTTGTTACTTTTTGTTTTTTTGTTGGCGTGAGGTTGGAGGACCCACCGTATTGTAGCCTACGGGAATTTTTGAAAACTCGGATGTATATCTTTTTTTTTACCTCATATATATATATATATATATATATATATATATATATATATATATATATTTATGAGATTTTATTATGTATGCATTTTGATCTGATATGAGTTGCAGTTATCTGTATGTATGGATGTACAGTGTGATACAATATGTGAATGAATGATAAGCATGTATTGTGGCTAATGATTTGACATACTATGTAACACTATAGACTGTACAAAGTACATTAACGCTCTTTGTTTTACTTCTCTTTTTTTGTATGTATTTATTTTTGTTTAATGGAAAGGTGAAACCATTATTGTGATGTAGTGAAATGGAGTAAATGAGATGATATATGAAAATAATGTAGGTGAGGTTTTATGAAACTCAAACACTCTAGTTGATGTGATAAAAGATTGTGTACTGACTATGTAAGATTTTATGACAAGGTATGAATCTGCTACGACGACCAATATACTTCATATCCCTGTGTGTGCAAATGATTTCATTCCTATGAAACGCATAAAGATATCGCCATTGCCAGATAGGCTATCCACCAAACCTGGAGTTAGAATCACCCTATGAATGTCACAATCTTGTGTTTTGTACTTAGGACTAGACCACTAGGAAATCTAGATTACAACTTGTAGCTCGTCCACATGCAAACATTGGTATGCACACATGCATGAGGCTAATGTGACATACATATCGTCATGCGGGAGGCTACCACCATTGACAGGTAGGATATCCACCAAACCTGTAATGAGGATCACCTAATGGTTTAGCAAATGCTAATAGTTCCAGGGATTCAAGTTCGACTCCCTTATTTTCTTCAATTTTACTGGGATACTTGCTCATGGGTAGTGATGATAATCACTATTTATTTTGTATATTTTGTTTTATTTGAGCAAGGGATTTGGGATTTGGGGTTAGTGGTGCAAACCACTATTGAATTTGATTTTGCTTTTTGATTTTTGCTTGTTATGGAGTTTCGATATTGAACTTTGGGGATTTTGAACTTGACTTTTGATTTCTTTGATTTTGATTTTTTTTGGGATGGGGATTTTTGGGAATTGGGATTTCTGATAGTGGTGAAAACCACTGTTTATTTTGGGAAATTGGGTAGGTAAGATGCTTGTCCTTTTGCCAAATCCTAGCATTCTTGAACCATTCGCACGGGGGGATGAGCAGGATGACTTTTTCTCTTAAGGTAACCTAGACCGCTTCATGGATTTCATCTTCTTTGTGCAAAAACTTGGATTATTAATGTTAAAATGTGTTTGTCATTTGATGTACACAAGGTATAATCTATGCAAGACTCTACCTCCTAAAAATCAAGATAGCTTTCTACAAAACTTGATGAGAAGCTAGAAATGGTTGAGTGACCAAAAACCCTAATGACATTCTAAAATAAATGACAAGGTGAAGGGGTGGACATGAATATGGAATGTGAAAAATGTGGGTGAAAATGATAATTGCGGCATTGAACTATGAGTACTTTCACAACATTGATTTTGAGTGGTAAGTAGTGTACCATCATGGTGCTAGACATGTATGAGAAATTCTAAAATGTAAAGTGCTAATGATGAATATGCCTAAATGCAAGTGACGATAAAATGCAATGGGATGCAATGTGATGTGATGCAATATTTTTGAACTTTTGAAATTTGGATAATATATTTGTATGAAAGTGCAATGCGATGCAATGTTTTTGTATTTTTATATTTTGATGATGTTTTTGAATTTTTTCTTGATATATATATGTATGTACCTATGACCAACGGGCTTATTGGGGGCCATTGGGGCATTTTGGGGGACCAAAGGGCTTATGGGTGCCTTTGGGGCTTTTTGGGTGACCTAGACAGTTTGGGACCGCCTAGGAGCATTTTAAGTTGACCAAGCGAGATGTAGGCACCATTGGAGATGTTTTGGGATGACCTAGACAGTTCTAGACCGCCTAGGAGCCTTTTAGGTTGACCAAGTGGGATGTAAGAACCCTTGGAGCATTTTTTTGAGGTGACCTAGATGGTTTTAGACCGCATAGGAGCATTTCAGGTTGACCAAGCAGGATGTAAACACCCTTGAAGCATCTTTTTGGGGTGACCTAGATGGTTCTAGACCGTATAGGAGCATTTTAGGTTGGGCCATCCTACACTAAGCATGGAATAGCCACAAATGGAGTATGTTCAAAGGTTCAGGATCCTCGACACCTTCAAGGGAGGCTAGGCGATACGTTTCGGGTCCTATTTGACTAGTAATGACATAGGGACCTAACCAGTTTGCCACGAACTTGTTCCTCAAATGGGATGACAAATTAGAATTTTAATGGTTCTCCTTCAGAAAGAGGTCACCAACCTAAAATTCTCTTGGATGGACTTTCATGTTATAGGCTCTCTTAAGTCACTCTTGATAAACGTGCATGTGCTCAAAAGCATTAATACAACGTTCATCAAGTAGCATAAGCTGATCTAGGCAAGCCTACCGCACAGTGTCATCATCGATGAACTCTTGTATGGATATGCACAACAATGGTATTTCAAGCTCAAGAGGTATGACTGCCTCTACGCCATACACTAGCGAAAAGGGAGTAGCCCTAGTGGGTGTCCAAATGCTAGTGTGATAGGCCCATAGGGCAAGGGGCATTTGCGTATGCCAATTTGTGTGACTCTCTCTAACAGTCTTCTTGAGGATAGCGATAAATGTTTTGTTAGAGGCCTCGGCTTGGCCATTTGCTTGCAAATAGTAAGGTGTCAAAAAATTGTGTTTGATATTATACTTTGTAGTCAAAGCACACACATCTTTGTTTTTAAACGATGTCCCATTATCCAAAATTATCTTGGATAGAATACCAAAACGATAGATGATATTATGCAATAGTAACTCTGCTATGCGAGGTCCCATCGTAGTGGTAAGGGGGATTGCTTCCACCCATTTAGTAAAATACTCAGTAGCCATTATGATAAATGTGTGATGACTTGAGGACATGGGGGAGATTTTCCCAATTAAATCCAACCCCCACTGTGAGAATGGCCATACCGATTGGATTAGTTGTAAGGCCTGAGAAGGTATGTGTGTCAAATTGGCATGATGCTTACACTTCACACACTTCCTCACATATGCGCAACAATATCACTCTAAAATTGGCCAATAATAGCCCATGCAAAGAATGCACTTGGCAATGGCCATACCGTTGAAATGGCCACCACATGTATCATCGTGTGCTTGGGAAATTGCCCAAGTCGACTCTTGATGCTCTAAGCAATGAAGGAAGATCCCTTCATAGCTCCGACGATACAGGATATCTCCTAGCAAGACATATTTTATCGCCTTCCATCGAAATGTTCTTTTAGCGGTGTGCGATAGTCCAGGAGGGAGGTCACCGAGCTTTATGTATTTCTTGATTTGTGTTGACCACTCTTGTTGTGAAGAAGCCTCGATCGTATGAATGACCTGTCCCTCTCAAAGTTCATACCTAGAAAATGTTGATTGGAAAAGAACTTGTAAGAATAGTGTTGTGCTGCTATTGAAAGGGGTTTAAGGGAACAAAGTCCCCCAATCGGTCGAGTTAAAGCGTTCACGAATGTGCGAGAATCTCTCATGATGAGGTTCAATTTGAATCAAGTGGACTTTCGACATGACTTGATTGTTCTCGCACTCAATCGTAGATTGCGATAGGGTTTTGACCTGGAGGGTAGTCATCTGATCCATAGGGTCTTGTGGGATCAAGGACCCCAAAGAGACCATTGTATCTGCAAAATGATTAGATGATCGAGGGATTACCTTGATGTTATACCATTCAAATTTTGCTATAAATTTGTCCACAAAGGCCTCATAGGCTTGCAAAACTTGGCATTTGCACTGGTAGATCCCTTTGACCTGGTTAACAATGAGCAAGGAGTCATCAAAAATGTTGAGCTTTGTTATTTTCATGGTGACAGTCATCTGAAGGCCTATGAGTAAGGCTTTGTACTCGGAATTATTGTTGGTGCACAGGAAATTGAGTTTAAAAGATAGGGGTATGGGAGCCCCATGTGGTGTGAAAACATGATTTCGATTCCACCCCCTTGCTCGCACTTGGAGCCATCAAAAAATAGGGTCATGTACATCTGTGTCTCAGGCTCTTAAAAATATGGCAATTTTGATATTTGGAAGACCCCATCATCGGGAAGATCCATGCTAAGAGGTTGATTGTCTTGGAGAGGATCCTCTACGAGTTTATCGATGATGATACGACCCTTTATTGACTTTTGGCCAACAAACTCAAGGTCAAACTCCATCAACAACATGATCTATTTCGTTGTGGGACTACTATGATAGGTGTGACTCATCATGTAGCGCAATGGATTCTCTTTAGATACAACACACGTGGTATGGCTAAGCATGTAATACCACAACTTCTTGGTGGTGAAAACCATCGCTAGGCATAATATTTCAATGCATGCATACTTGATCTCATACCTAACCATGGTGCGGCTAAGATAATAAGTAGCCTATTCCTTGTGAAATTCATTGTTTTGGGCTAGCATGGCGCCCAATGCCATCTCAGTGGTTGAGATGTATAAGCGGAACGACACTCCTAGTCTAGGTGGTGTCAACACTAGCAACGAAGCCAGGTAGTGTTTAATTGTGTCAAAGGCATCCTCCTTGTACAAGAGTTTGTTCATGGATCGACACTTTTCTGACAATTATGCTATGAAGCGTTTGATGGATGCAATCATCCCCTACAAGCTACAAAGTTGCTTGATGGTAGTTAGGGGAGGCATTTCAAGGATTGCCTTGACCTTGTTAGGGTCCACTTTGATGCCTCATTTGGAATAGTAAGTCATCCATGTAATCTTCCAAAATATTGTACATATAGTCATGGAAGATATATGTCATGGCATGCTGGTAGGTGGTGTCAAGATTTTTAAGGCCAAAGGGCATGACCTTGTAAAAAAATGTTTCCCAAGGTGTTGTGAATGCCATTTTGAGCTGGTGTTTAGGGCTGATACGAATCTAATTATACCCAGAGAAGCCATCCATAAGGGAGATCATTTCATGGCCTGTGGTGGCATCTACCAGGGAATCAATGCTTGGAAAAGGAAAATCATCCTTAGGACTCGCTTGTTTAGGTCTTGAAAATTAGTGCAAATGCGAATTCTCCCATCAGGATTCTTGACGGGGATCATGTTGGACAACCATGGTGGATAGTCTAAATAAATGACAAACTTGGCATCCAATAGTTTTTGTAGCTTGTTTTTGACCATCAAGGCCACTTTTGGGTGCATCTTTCTCAACTTTTACTTGACAGGCTTGGCTTTGGGGTCAAGCGTTAGATTATGGGTGACTAGATTTGGATCTAGTCCCAGCATGTCTTTGTAAGACCATGCAAAAGTTGTCTTCTTCTCTGTGAGAAGGGCTATGTAATCGGCTTGCTCTTAGGGGGATAGGCTTTCCCCTCATTTGATACATTACAGGTTTTTAGGATTTGAGCCGATATATTTGTCAACCGTAGGCTTGATTGACATATGTGACCCCTCCTCCAACTAGTGGGGAGTGGGGATCAAATGGATGTCGTCAACTGGATTTAAATCCTCAATAAGAACCTCGGGTATCTCCTTAGCATAGAAGACATCATGAGTTGGTCCTGTGGAGAAGTGAAACAACTCATTGCAAGTCCAACACTCAGAGGGTGATGGGGGTGAATCAGCATGATCCCAATCAATAACATCTAGATCTATATGGTATGGCTTAAAAGGATCATTTGGGTTATGAAGTGGTGTGGTCAAATAAATGGAGATCATATTGATGGAATGTGTCTGCTCTCCAGGACCACGAACATGTGACTGTATATTAATATCATCTCCCATCCCCAGATGTGGTTCTGAGGGAATGGGGATCACAGGATCTTGTCTGGGAATAGACCATAGGATGGGATAATTAGGCTCAAGGAGCTCCATGTGTGTGGTGGGTCAGGGAAGACCTCATGATAAATTCAACCTAAATTGACAGGCCTTGCCCTTAAGTGTGGGCCAACGTGCAACTGACGATAGACTTCTTCTATGTCGATGGGCTCGTGGTGATGATGCAAGTAATGAGGACCAAGGTATGCCCTCTTTGTTTCATCCTCATAGTCATTGTCGTATATGGGAATCTCATTATTGCCTCTTGGGATCGGGCGATCAGGTAAGTGTGGTCCTATATATGCTCGTTTCTCATCATCATTGTCATGGATGAGAACTTCCTCATTCTTGTCTCGTAGTATTTCAAGCTCACGAGGATCCAGCTGCTTAAGCAAATTAATTGCGTCCTCTCTGGGAGGTCTAGCTTCCTGTGGGTAAATCGACTCTTCAGGAGGAAGGAGTTGCTTCTAGATGGGATCAAGGAAAGAGAACATACGCAGGAGGTCCTCCCGTGGGTCATCAACAAGAACAACTTGTGAATGATCACTATCCGACTCAAAAGGGTCATATGGCACCACCTCGTAACCCAACTCATCATCTAAGGTCCATTCATATGAGGTGCCTTGATCTGATTCATCATAGATATGAGGACAACTTTGTGAACCCTCTCCCCTCTCAAAATATGGGAGAATGTCAATGAGGATTGCGAGGTTCCCATCTGGACGTGGGAAATAGTTCCCAAGGGAGTAGACTGTATTGGGATTGGTATAAGGGTCTTGAGCCAACCCATCCCCATAACCTATAGTTAAGTGATCTAGGCCATGGTGAGACGGGGTCAACCCATGTCTTGCACTAACTCAATAGTAGGGGTAGTTGTGACTTCCATGACCATGTACTCTCCTAATCTGATGGAGGCCAAGTGAACTGTCACCTGAGGCTACGGATAAAAGATTGATGAGAGCGAGATCTGATCTAGATCATCTTCTATCACCTGTGGTAGCTCTTCATCATCTGGGTTAGGTATCTCCTCTATAGAGATGGTGGATATGGTCGATTGTGCCTCATAAATGGTTTCTTCCCCAGGTTCCTCAATAAAGGCTTCGTCGGCCTAGTGGGAATCAGAGAGGATGCCGATGATGAGGAAGGTATGTCATGCGATGATGAGGGGGTCAAACCTTGACTGGATTCATTCGGTTGGAAATCCAGATGTGTCAATGGTAATGTTGACTCAAGGATCTGCTGCACCATGTTACTATACTTGTAGGGCTCTAGGTTCGTAGGGATGACATGAACTTGCCCTTCATAGGTGTGTTTGGGGCACTGGTGAGCAATGGAAGGGACAAACTTCATGTCCCTAATCCATGGTCTGCCTAACAGGATATTTTACGCCATCTCACTCGCTAGTATGTGGCATAGCATCGAGATGGTCTTCTCTCCTACCTGAATAGGCAGGACAATCATACCAAATTTTGAGCATATGGCATCATTATAGGCTCAGAGGGTGTATGTAGATGGGACAATATGGGATGTTGGGAGCTTCAGGTGCTTGAGAGCTATTGTAGTGATGATATTGCTATAATACCTTGTGTCTATCAACACGCTCTTGTATGGTGTCCCATTTACACATACAACGATGTGCAATGGAGGGTCCACCATATCATTGGGAATCGATCTAAGCTCATTTTCTCAAAAATTTATCATCGATTCAGTGCACTATCTGACATGCCCCATGAAATTATTAAAGGAGTTGGACTCCTAGGGCTGAAGCTCAATGGCCTTAAGGATATCCATCAAAGCCTCCCTGTGGGGTTGCAATTGCTGAATCAGTTCATAGATGTAGATCCAGGCAGGCGTTGTTCTCAAGCTCTGAGTGAGCTTACTCTTGAGGGTGACCATAGGCCTAGGTGGAAGGGTCGACATAGGAGGCGATGACTGTTGTGATGTCAAAGGGACATCACTATGAGTTGCATGTGGTGCGGTCGGACTTGGGTACTGCCTATTTCTCGTGATGATGTTGATCATGCCAATGTATCCTTGCTGAGGGGGGCATGATGAAGCTCATTCACCTAGGGCATTGGCTTAGCCTACTCTACATGGGTAGACAAAGGATCTTTGAAGGCCTCCATCTGCTGGTTGTTTGGTGCGATAGGGTTGTCTACCTGAAGGTCCTTCCTATCGATCATGTCTTGTACCAAGTTTTTAAACTTGTAGCACATGTTCACATCATGCCCATTTTGCCTATGAAATTTGTAACATAGGTCTTATTTGTATCCCTTGGACCTAGGTGTATTGGGGTCAATAGGTGACTTCTAGGCATGTGAATCGCATTAGCCACTAAGAGGTGGTCAAACAACGAGTCCATAGACTCTGCAAGGGGCGTAAATTATCTCTTGGGGTGATGCTACTAATTTTGCCCTTGACTATTTTGATTATCCTTAGTATAATCCCAGTGTGTGGCCTGATAATTAGGCTTTTGATTTGATACAGCTTGTGCTAGTCCTGGGATTCTAAGGGCAACCTAATTTACTACTGTAGGCTTGGACTATGTCGGGGTGCTTTTGGCATTCTTATTCCATTCCTTCTTACGAGGCTTCGCAATCTCCCCCTCTTAAATATTTATTTCTTTGATGGTCCTAGCTTACGCCAGGGCGTCCTCAAGAGTGGGATATTGTTGCAACTACAACAACAAGGAAATGGGCCTCAGGAAGCTCTTGGTGAACATCTGAGTTAGATCTGACATGGGGAGAAAATAAGGCAACTTGGCGAGAAAGGCCCACCACCTATTTCCATAGTTTGTTATTGACTCATCATCATATTGCTTCAACCTGTCTATGTCAGCCAAGGTCACCTTCCTCTTGGTATTGAAGGTGAATTGTTCTAGGAACACATCTGCAAGTTGATCCAAAGTGTGGATGCTATGCTTAGGGAGCTGGTAAAACCACTCCAAGGTGGGGCCCGAAAGGGTAGTCACAAATTTTTGCAAAAGCAAAGCATCATCATCATGGATGCCAAAACACTGACCCAAAAATTTGGTGACATGCTCCTGCGCATCCTCTTTTCCCTTAAATATAACAATTGGGGCAACTTAAACTACTTTGGATAGGGCATCATAGGTACCGAAGGATGTATGGGCTAGCTATGCAATTAGTGCATAGTGGGCTTTTGAGATCCAGACCCAGAGGTCTTGTTCTCTACCGATTCTAGGTGCTCTAGAAGCTCTTTGTATGGTTCTGAGGACTTGATCTCCTCATCCTTGCACACACCCTGAGGTGGAGATCTGGGACTCTCCAGCCTATTGGAGGGCAGTGGCCTATCACCCCCTTGCCTTGATAAGGCATTTCAAAATATTCATCTTCTAGCTTGTGCTCACTCTAGGCCCCATAGGGCGTCTCTCGAGCCAGTATATATATAGGGGTGCCCACTGGCCTATGAGGTAAGTCTCTCTCCTACATAGGAGGTCATGGAGGCAATGTTGTATAAGGTCTAGGAGACCTATCTCGAACAAGCATCGATTGCCTCGAAGAGACTTCCTGCCTATGCGTCTTAGGGGTAGGGACCCTCTCACATAGAGTCTGCTAGAACAACTCGTTAGTTTGTCACTCAATCCTCTCTTTCTCAAGCTAATGCAAGTGGTCTAGTTGCTCTTGATCATGCCACAACTTCTTAAAATGTGCTTGGCATGCTGCATACCTCGCAATTGTTTGCCTAACTTGTTCCGCTGTGTAAGGCCTAGGTGGTCTAGGAGCCTCGCCTTGGGGATGACCTCGTTCAAGATAATTTATGATCTCTATTGGGTGCTTGCCTCTTGTTGGAGCCAAATTTGACTCAACTTTGAAACCCCCAAATTTAAATTTTTGGTTTCAATCAAACTGCTAATACTGTTGGTCATTGCTTAAGTTGTTGTGAGTAATTCGATTTTTCTTTGGTTGGTTTGATAAAGTCTAACCTTAGCCTTTTTAATAATGTGGGCTTCATGGTATAAATCAAAGTACCTCAAATGGTTAGGGAAGAAAATTTCAAATTAAAAACCTAAAGCCAAAGTTCGACCTTCATAAATATTTCCTTGGGCCTAAAAATCGATTAATAAAGTCCTTAAATCATAAGTCGGTTAAACATTCACCATGGTCTCAAAATCCGAAAGGTCTAAGGTTAAAGCAAATATTAATTAATTAAAACCTAAGGGTATGCACCCCACTAAGCTAACAAGCGAGCACCTCAGAATTAATCCAAAGGTCGCGCTCGATCCAGACAAAATCGGATGACAGTGCATTAATAAAATCGACCAAGGGATAAATCAAAAGTCAAAGCCATGGTAAGAGTTAAAGAGTTTGCATCTTAAAATTAATCGAACGACTGCGCATTCATCATAAAAAAATCTAACGGATGTGCATTCCAAAAGAACCCGTATAATAAGACAAAGGGTCTAAAATATTCTAACCCAAGGTTTTTAAACGAGCAAGTTGTCTTCGATCTAACGGCAGTGCTTTGTCGAGGAGTAAATCCAACGGACACGCACTCGCTAAGATTCTGAAGGTTAAGTCATAGACTAATAACAAACATGATTAAAGTCCTTGCACCTTTAACAAGATCAATGGACGTGCTGACCCCAAGATCAAATCGATGGTCGCGCGCTGTTCGAAGAGTCAAAAATTTAAATGCAAGACTTGATGGTCAAAGGTTCCGATTAAACAGTGAGTAAGTCCGACAGATCGAACGATCATGCCAAACAAAGTATAGATCGACAGTTGTGATTTCTTTGATTAAAGTGAACTTTAAAAGTCAATATTAAAAAGGATGCGCCCCATTTGATTAATCATCGGGCTAGTTACCAAGATCGAACGATCGCGCTCGATCGATTTTTAATCTAACGGTGGCGCACTAATTGAAGATGCATTAAAGAGTGTTAAGGTTTGGAAAAATTAATTAATGTTAATCATGTAATTAAAAAGGGTTTAATACATCGGCTAATTTTCCCCCTTTCACCTTAATCACGATTAATATTATACGTGCTTGATTAAACTAACTTGCAGGTTGACTAGATCCAATGACTGCGCTTGTCTCCACTCGAAATCCGATGGCCGCGTCGAAACCGTGAATGGTAAAAGAAAGGCAAAGGTAAAAACAAAATTAATCATGTTTAGTAAGGGTTTAATACGTCGACTAATCCCCCCCCTTTTTTGCCTTAATCATGATTAATGGAAAATCAAAAGTTTTTACATTGACTATATGGTGGGCATCTTATTGGCAATCTAACGATAGCGCCCAAACTAATCCAAAAATCGATGGTCACGAAGGCTTGTAGTGGTGGAAAAATATCCAAAGCTAAATAAAGATGCTTTAAGGATACACAAATCGGATGGCAATGCTCATTGATCACCCAGATCCAATGGTGCGCATATGAAAAATCAACCGAAGGTTAATCTAAGCATTATTATTTCAAAAGGTTGATTAATTAAACCAAGGTACGTATAAATGTTTCCCATTTATTAAAAACCATGTGCATATATACAATCCAATGGTCGCGCCTCACCACAGTAAGATCTAACGGTGATCGCAAAAGAAAAATGCCCGTATCATATGTTACCATCGATTAATACGAGTTGCTAAGGTTTGAAAATATAAGGATTAAACATTGGATAATCATGATTAATTGAAGACCATAAAACATGTTATGTCAAGTGTTTATATGTAGCTAGGTACATTAACCATCATGCAGGTCTCGAGATATCAACGATCGCGCTAGCATCCTACCCAGATCGGACGACAACGCATCAATCGACATTCCAAGAGCAAAACCAATCACTTGTATCTGATGGTTGCGATTAATCACGGTTGACTTAAGGAAAAAGGGGCATCATAGGAAATATGAAAACCAACGCTCACACCGAGAATCGAATATCATAGAAATCTCGAAGGAGACATAATCGATCCCAAAGATCTAGTTATCACTCGGATCCGAGGTGGCACGAGGTTCAAAAAGGACACTACCCCCATGGCACATACCGTTCCATGTCAGATTAAAATATCCCCATTGACGAATGAATAGAAAGCATGAATTATTGCAGGCACATGGATCAAAGGGGCCCAGGCACATAAGTTAACAGATATCGACCCATCATAAAACACAAAATTCTAGAAATGGTTGAGTTGGCATGATTCCATTGGCCAATTTTGAACAACGGTTGGTGGCATCAGGTCGATAACGAAATGTGCAAATTTATCAAGTTCACTCCACCACCCTGTATATGAACTTACGAAACTAGTCAAGGCCACTCCACTGGTATACCAAGAATTAGAATTGATACATCAGAAGCACATAGGGAAGAGAGTATTCGTATTCTGAGAACTCGAAGAAGAACTTGACCAACAATCATGAGAGCAATGGCATCATGGGGAGATGTGTTCGTACCTATAGATACATGAGAAGCCATGAAGTTTATCACAGATAAATCACCCTATTCTGTGATTTTTGGACCGCCTATTCCTGGTACCACTATGTATGATTTTGCCCAAAAATGTGGGGCAGATAAAAAACCCAACTCAGCTCAACTGTACGAGATCGAAAATGCCTGCATTAAGAGTTTCACCCGAGTGATGGAAGGCGATAACAGAACCCCATGGATAATGGCAGATTTGTTCCATAAAGCTCGAAGGTGGTAGTACAAGGGTTTCCCCAGAGAAAATAGATGGAACAGTAACCTTGGGAAGCTGATATGCCCAAAAGTGCATTTCTCCTCAGATTTTATGGCTTGGCTGGTAGTGGCATATGACGAAAGAACGAGGACCTTTCGAGACCACAAGAATCGAAAGGTGTTCAGTGCCAAAGTCGAAGATATCCAGGAAGTGTTCAATATGATGAAGTATACCACATTTCTGGTGGACCAGGTAATCGAACACCAATCTCGTATGTTCATTGATATGGAAATTTTTAAAAAATTGTTTGATACACATGCAACAATAGAGAAAAATTTCCCAATTAATAAAAATGCTTTTAAACCCTGGGTACAAGACTTCTGTGACATGATAAACATAGTATTGGGAGTACAGGATATGAGTAGAATAACGAAAAGGGTTTTGTATTTAGCTGCACAATGTAATAGAGGACATAACACCCCAATCTATGCTTGGGAACTGGAATTGAGCTCACAAATACACAGAGAAATGGTAGAACTAAAGAGAGCAATTTTTGAACAGAGGCAGGAGATGCCTCACTTTTCACAATATTCTTTTCTCACTCACTTAATAGCGGGCCAATTGGGGGAAGAAGCCCGTAAGAGATTAAAAGCCATAGATAGCCCCTATGTACAGAATAGCTTCTGGAGACTTCATGAAGGACGAACTCACATGGGCTGGTTTTGTGATCACTTCCTGGTAGAAATCCATTGGGCCTTAACTGGGCTAATTCCAGAAATATTAGGGCCAAGGGTAAGAGCATTCATTAAAGAAAAGGAGATAGGAGATTTCTTCTTCATAGAGGGTTTTACTTACATCAGATTATATGGAGCTAAAATCCCTCCTAAGGTGTTACCCCAGTACTGCCCATTGTCCATAGCAACCCTAGAATTATGCAGACAAGTGGTAGAAGAGGCTAAAATGAGATTGGTTAAGAAGCATGGAAAAGTCCCCTGGCTTGATGTTCCCTGCCATTTTGGGGATTATGTATTTGTTGGATATCCTTCCCTACTCAAGGGAATGTTTGAATTGGACAATATGGGATTCGATGAAGTGTCATGGAGGTTTTATGACCCAAAAGGAACTTACAACAAGATGATGGAGAAGAGAGAGTATGCTCGAATCAAGCACCGAGAAGATGCTTTTGAAGAAAGCTTATTAGAAGCTATAGAGCAAAGATCAGATTTACAAAAAGTATGGGATAATTTCCCTCCAAGAAAGAGAGGTAGCACATAGGTTTGTGAAGCCTATGACTACCCAACAGAACTAAGAAGGCTTCAAGAAATTTTAGTAGATACTACAACACATGTTATGCCAAGGACAGACCCAACAATTAAAGAAGACCCTTTGCTAGAATTAATAGAGGAGCAGGACATAGACTTAATGGAGGTCACTGTTAGAACTGTTGATGTAGTAGAACAATAGGTTAAACTCCTAGTGAATGATCAACTCAGAATAGAAGCAACACCAAAAGAAGTTCCTCAACAGACCTGTACAGACAAAGGCAAAGAAATAGTAACTTCCTCTTCTCAGAAAGCATCACCTACAGAGCAAGTTGTAGTTCCCATATCTGATAATGTGCTAGCTGTAACCAATGTGAGGAAATTGGCACCCATGGCCATCCCTACCTCCATAACCATAAAGGGATAGGAGATCAAAATCCCATCAGTGATACAAATGAATCCCAGAAAAATTGGTGGACTGGGTGGCCTTTTTCGAAGTTACTTAGTGAAGAGTCAAACAGAAATAACTCCAGTAGAAGCAAAGAAGCCCATATTGTCTTTACTAGTTGCCAAGGTTGTTTTGGAAAGAGCAGATGAGCAGACTGCCTTCACTGTTACAGATGAACAAGAGTTGCAGTTAGTAGCAGGGATGGGAAATACAGAAGAACAATCTTCAGAAAAAGCAGATTTGAGGACAACTGTGTCAGATATTGCTGAGATTAATCTCCCTCCTCTGCAAGACCCAATAGTTCTCAGTACCAATGAGGAAACAGGAGGATCATCAGTACTGGGTAAAGACGTTGATATAGCAAAACTTGTCAAAATAGTGAATGCTCAGGCCATTGATCAATTTGTTGAAAATATTGAAACACTCAAAAAACAATTGGACCAAGAAGAAAAGGAAAAGGCAGAATTAAAAGTTGTGATAAGTAAGCAACAAGAAGAATTAAATAAGAAAGATGCTTCAATTTCCCAACCCCCTGTAGTAACCAAGGTTCAAGATCATGTATATTATTTGAATGTAATGAAAAAGGACATGTACAGAAGAATAAAAGCTCAGGCCAAAGGTTTTACTGAAATGTTCAGGCAAATAAGGGTGATTCAAATAACTGCTCAAGAAATCATGACCTTGATGCAGGAAAGAGAAAAATATTTTAAATTC
Source organism: Wollemia nobilis (assembly GCA_028583015.1). NCBI lineage: Eukaryota > Viridiplantae > Streptophyta > Pinopsida > Araucariales > Araucariaceae > Wollemia > Wollemia nobilis. The sequence goes on from JAQPPZ010016604.1 coordinate 4,711,204, forward strand.
ATTCACCCAACCCTGGACTACATAGGGGATCATTTTGAAGAACTGCAAGGACAAGAAATAACGACACCTGAAGGCAATAAGATTCAAATCAATTTTGAATTTTTCAAAGCAGCCCTATTTGGATCAAACCAAGAAAAATGGACAAATTCTGTGATTGAGATGAATGACCTAATAAAGGATGCTACAGATAAACTGACAGATATTGGCCTATCCTTAGATCAATGCCTGGAAGCATCAGACATAGAAGGAATATTCAAAGAAACCCTTGAGAGATTTGAATGTGAACAAGGTGATGAGGAGGAGATGATTAAACAAACTACACTCATGGTGAATGCTACAGAAGCCTTACTACTTCAATATGATAGAAACATGCCTGTTATTGTTATACAAAAATATTTTTTTTGCAAGAAATGAATATGCTCAGGATTGCAACCACTTTTGACACATAAATATGGAGGTTGATTGATGAGCATATTAAAGGGTTGCAAAGGAGTTTAAAAGGAAAAAATGTCAATACCTGCAAACAACAAAAAGTAGATTCTACACCACAGACAGTTGCAATAACAGGAGACATCTCTGGGGCAGTTAAAGGGTCAAAGGATCAAGGAAAGGCAACTCAAAAGAGGCCAGTTTAGAAAGCAACAACTAAACACACCAAGAAGTAGTAGAATCAGATGAAAGTTCTCCTCATACTTAAATCACCAGTTTAGTGGGAATTTGTTTGAACAAGTCAAAGAAGGGAGCACAGTCAAAACCTCAAAGCCAGCTAGAAAGCACCAATTTTGGAAATTCAATCAGATGTTGACAAGTGTACAGTCAGGGATGAACCAAGAATAATAGAATCAAGAACCTAAAGCTATAAAAGAAAGCAGTGGTGTTCGGATTCTGCATCAAGCAATTAGAGAATAGCATTTTTGCTAAGAGGTATACTTGAGTGCCCTGTTAGTTGTGATGTTGTATTTATTTGTGTCTATTTTCTTTTATTCATTCTTTCTTCCTCCCCTTGCTGTGCAGGATTGTATGATAGGAAAGCGTTCAAGAAGCTGAGAATATTTCCAGTCTTATTGAGCCTAGGATTCAGAGATTCTTCTGTTACTAGATTGGAATAAGGAGAGTAGGAGAGACTTGTTACATCATTTGAACAGAGTCTTCTCCATTGTATTGTTGTATTCTTTTGAGAAAAATAGAGTTAAAAGGCATTTTGCCCACTCTGCATGTAATTTTTCCATGAATCAATACAATTCTAAATCTTATTCCTGTCATTTCTTTGTCTCAGTATTGTGTGTATCTGTATAATGGGTTACATTATTTGAATGCATTATACACGTTTCTTTCATTAGTTAACTTTTGATTTTGTTACGACATTCGAATGAAATCAAGAACGCTAATTTCCTTTTCCCCTTCTCTTTGTTCATAATTAAAATTGTTGTTAAATTGCTATAACAACCCAATGAATCTAGGCACCGGTCTACATAAGGCATAACAGTTGGTTATTTTCATGCTTGGTCATTTTAATAAGAATACTTATAGTTTAATATAAATCTGGAGCGTGCAAATTAGAAGTTTAATTAAAGAATTGTCGTTGGGGTTTCCTTACCCATTCTACCATCTTCTTTAGCAATATTTGGGTTTAGCATAACATGAGGCAGGTCGACCAGAGCCTGTAATAGCTTGTTGGTTTCAAACGGATTCTTGTAGCATGACAATTGATTTCCTACGGATGCAAGAATCGGTTCCAATAGTTTTTTATTCAAGAATTTCTTTGATATCATATTATTCATACGATTTTTCAATATATAAAAAAAAATGATGAAGAAAAGAAAGAAAAATAGGAAGGAAGTTTTTTTCTGTTATGCATTTCAAGTTTTGCTTAAAAATCAAAATTTTGTTGTTTTTTGTTAAATTTTTGCAAAATAAAACTAGGATATTCTATGGTTCTCAAGTGCTTCACATTTTCAACACATTGTCCCAGTCAGAGCCTATGTTGGAGCAAAATTTGATTCAACTCCTCTCTCGAGGTTCACCGCATTGACCTAAGGTTCGGGCTGGAACATGTGCTCATTGTACTTAGCTGGTGCAGAGGCACATCGGGCATGCACATAATACTGCTCTTGAGGAAAATCTAGTATCTCCTCATGCATTCCTTCCTAAACAAGAAAGGGTAAGGTCAAATTGGCTCACCCTGACCGACGAGAGTCATTCCCATTGGGCTGCATGAGCTATTGTACCTATCAAGGTGACGCAGAGGTAAAGTCATATCAACTTGCTCCGGCTAGTGTGTGAAGTCGTGCTCCTGCCTATGATTAGGTGTGTTAGCCCTAATCGGTATGCGAATGCATGGTATCGCTCTGTTTATTAGCACCTCAATGCGCAATTGCCTCTCACTAAAGAGGGCTTTTGAGGTATCTACATATCGGGAACTCTCTCCCAAGTAATGCTTATCATCCCTTAGGGTGTCCTATAGAGGATCTATTTGAAAATGAGGCTCATGCCCTGCTGTATTGGGGCTAGGGGGAGTAAAAGCTCACCAAGGAGGTATAACTAGGTCCCTAGGGCTATAGCAGAGATGATTCATCTCTCCTACTCCACTCTCTATAGCTTCCACCCGTGTTTAGGCTTGGCTACGGGTGTGCACCATCGCACTCCTCTATCAATACTCCAAATGATTATCTTCTTTACAAATTTTTAATGAAACAACAAACAATAAGGAAACACTCAATAAGATAGATGATTATCTTGTTTAAGTTTTAAATGTGAGTCCCTAAACTGTTTTGTGTGTTTTAGATGTATTGTTTGTAAAGAATGACCTTGTATCATGTGTTTGAAAGCTTGTTGGATGATATTCTTATGTTTAATTGGCTTTCACCTGTATACTTGTAGCTCGTCAACCTGGATATGAACTCCATGTTGCGTTATCCCTCCTATAATGTGTGGTGATGAGGTCCACACACGGCCAGGGAGCATAGGTCCTACCAGTTCCTCACCCAATTCACCCATAGTCTGCAATACACCTTTTCGAAGAAAGATGTGTGCTATAACCCATGGGTTATGACAAATCTTGGAATCAGCCTTGGCAAAGAACAAGGTTCAAGGGATTTGAGATGACGGGTGGAGATGAAAGCCACCTCGTCAAACTCTACTAGTGGATGGTGATGAAGTCCACCTCAATAGCGTTTAAATGTGTCATGGTGTGTGTGGTTATTTTAACTTAAATAAAGTGAGCAAAGAAGCATTCAATGATACTTCACTAAATGCATGCATAAGGTGCGTTTTACTTTTAGAAAGGGTTAGTAACAAAAAAAAACTCACGAATGTAACTAGGAATGTGAAACCCTAAATGTTAGCCTACCCATTGGGTAGACTACAAGCAAACAAGCCAAAGAGATGCATTCCTACTCTGAATTTGTTTTGAATTTTCTCCTTTATATGTTTTTGTTATTTTTGTGTTTAAGAAAAGAGAAATGAACTTTTAACCTTTTTAAACAAGCAAGATGTAAGAAAAAACCAAATAAAGTTGAAAATAAGTAGTTTCAGTAAATGCAAAATAGAGATGACAGATTCAGGGACCTACCTCATCACTGCCCAAAATTGTTATTTCTGAAATTCTTCTCTGAAAGCTCTCTGTTCTCTATTCACTCCAGGGTGCAACGAATAGCAGGTCTGCATTCACTCGAGGGTGAGGTGAATTCACATTCGCCCTAGGGAGGCACGAATAATAGGCTAGAGTTCACTTTAGGCTAGAACAAATAGCACCTGCAACATAAAAAGATAAAAAATGAGATCCAAAATTCACCTAAAGCAAAAGGGACTAGGTCCCACCATGATCACCACTTAAGTAGGGAAAAAGAGTGCACCAAATAAAGATTAAAAAATATGCGTATCTATGTCCTATTGCATATGAGCATCAAACGGAAGCATGCAAGTAAAGTGGAAAGATGACGAGTAACAAGAAATAAAGCAAAGCAAGTAGGTTTCTTGTTAATCAGATGGATCAAATCTAGGTTACAAAATTTCTCGTTGAGGAGTCAAAGTGGATGATACAAATTTTTACAACTCGGGTGCCCAATGTTAAGATCCTGCTATAAAATAAACTCAAATAACACACTCTCACACGATTGCTTGGAAATAAACTCACATAAACATCATATTAATATAACAAAAATTTGCATAAAGGAACAATCTCACAATAAGACAGAATCGCAGGCCTCTTCGAGGGGGCAACCTCCTTCAATACTTCATTAATTTGCAAAAATATGGTTACATTGGTGCCTTTTCGGGTATTTAAGGAGTTTCCTTCCAAGGTTGGCTTACATGCAAAATGCCACCTGGATTACATGCATAATGCCACCCGAATTACATGCATAGTGCCACTTTGAATTACATGCACAATGCCACTCGAATTACATGCATAATGCCACACGAATTACATGCACAATGCCACCTTACCTAACCTATCTACCATGTGTTACATAAAAAGGGTGCCATTTGTCATAGGCACTACCTAAGCTAAAACTTAGAACATTACAAAATATTAATCATGGGTACTACCCACGTTCACTAGGAATTATTACATCAGGGAAGTTATTACATTAAGGGTTAGGATGAGATCCTAACATGCCCTTCTCCTTGAAGAAGCTTTGTCCTCAAAGCTGAAAATGAGGAAACTGTTGCTGGAGTTGATGGAGAGACTCCCATGTAGCATCCTCAGGTTGAAGTCCACGCCACTGAACCAGGACCTCTGTAATGGTACGGTTGCGCAGAGTGCGAGTTCGACGATCCAACAGCTGCTCCGATGCAAGTAAGATGGAGCCTTCTTCATCCAATTCGGGGAGTGTTGATTGAACCTATACCTTTGTGCCCACAACTTTCTTGAGAAGGGAAACATGAAAAATAGGGTGGATCTTGGAAGTGGGGGGAAGAGCCAATTTGTAAGCTGTTGGACCAATCCGTTGTAGAACCTGGTAAGGACCATAGAATTTTGGAGTGAGCTTCCGACACTCGACGGAGTTGTAGGGATGATTGTTTGTATGGTTGTAAGCGAAGGAAGACCATATCACCCACATCAAAACTATGCTCATAACGATGCTGATCAGCTTGTTGGCGCATCCGATTCTGGGCCATGTTCAAATTTTGCTTGAGTTGGCGGAGGACCTCGGTGTGTTGACTCAGAGCATTGTCGACGGCCTGGACCTTGGAGCTGCCCGAAATGTAGGAGGAAGGCGTGAGTGGAGGGCGCCCGTAAACTGCCTCAAACGGTGTGAGTTTGGTGGCGGTATGATAGGAAGTGTTGTACCACCATTCGGCCAAAGAAAGCCATTTTGCCCAATGAGTAGGATGATCGGAGGCAAAGCAACGAAGGTAGGTTTCCAAGCATTTATTAACAACCTCTCGTTTGACCATCCGTTTGCGGATGGTAGGCTGAACTCATTTTGAGCCGAGTCCCCAGCAACTTAAACAACTCTTGCCAAAAATTGCTAGTAAAGGTGGGATCACGATCAGATACAATGGAGGTTGGCATGCCATGAAGGCGAAATATGGAGTCAAGAAAAATTTGGGCAATAGTGGATGCTGTGTAAGGATGGGTTAGGGCACAAAAGTGAGCATACTTTGAAAGGCGGTCCACTACCATGAAAATAATAGACTTGCCTCCAGATTTAGGTAGCCCTTCTATGAAGTCCATGGAGATGTCAGTCCACACCTGATCTGGTATCGACAATGGTTGAAGAGTGCCCGGAGAGCGCACTGTTTCTCCTTTCATCCTTTGACATGTGTCGCAGTCCGCTACAAAAGAGTGAATGTCCTATTTCATACCTTTCCAAAAGAAGGTGCGCTTGAGTCGCTCATAAGTTTTTAGGAACCCTGAATGGCCAGCAGATGGAGTAGCATGTGATTCCTTCATGAGGAGCTCTCGAAGTGGGGACTTAGGAGGAAGAACCAGGCGTTGATGGTAACGCAGATCCTGGCCATCCCAACTATATCCTGGTGTAGACTCTGGATCATCCCTAAGTGAAGCAACCAAGTCTTTCAAATCTGCATCCTGAAGTATTTCCTGACGTAAGGGCTCAATCCATTGGGGCAATGGTGCAGAGATGGCACACAACATACTAAGGGTCTCAAATTGGCGAGAGAGAGCATCTGCCACAAGATTTTCCTTCCCTTTTTTGTACGTGATGTCATAATCATAGCCCATGAGTTTTGATACCCACTTTTGTTGCTCGAGGGTGGCAACCCGTTGTTCTAGAAAGTATTTCAGACTCTGGTGGTCAGTTTTGATGGAGAAATGGCGCCCAATGAGGTAAGGTCGCCAATGCAGGACTGCATGCAATATTGCCAACATTTCCTTGGCATATGTGGATTTCCCCAAATTGCGATCAGATAGGGCTTTGCTGGTAAAAGCCAAAGGGCATCCTTCTTGCATCAATACCACCCCAATACCATGACCAGAAGCGTCACTTTCAATGACAAATTTTTTTAGAGAAGTCTGGCATGGCTAAAACTGGAGTGGTGGTCATGGCATGCTTGAGGTCCAGGAATGCTTGCTCAGTCGGCCCTGTCCAAGTAAAAGAATCCTTCTTCAACATGGAGGTGAGGGGGGCGGCTATCTTTCCATAATTGCAGACAAATTTATGGTAATATCCTGTAAGCCCTAAAAATCCTCGAAGCCCCTTGAGTGTGCGAGGTTTCGGCCATTCTTGGACCGCTTGGATCTTCTTAGGGTCAACCTTGACACCATCCTTTGAGACAATGTGTCCCAGATACTCTACTTCAATCAAACCAAAGGAACACTTGGACCTTTTTGCAAACAGTTTATGGTCGGCCAGTAGTTGGAGGGTTTGATCTACATGCTTGAGATGCTCTTCCCATGTGTGACTGTAAATCAAGATGTCATCGAAGAACACAAGGATGAACTTCCACAAAAAAGGGCGAAAGATGTTGTTCATCAGGCTTTGGAATGTGGAAGGAGCATTTGTGAGACCAAATGGCATTACCAAGAATTCATAATGACCTTCATGAGTGCGAAAAGCAGTTTTAGGAATATCTTCATCCCTGAGCCGGATCTGATGGTACCCAGAGCGGAGGTCTAGCTTGGTGAAGTACATGGTCCCATGTAATTCATCTAGTAATTCATCAACCACAGGGATAGGAAATTTATCCTTGACAGTTATCTTGTTGAGTTCTCGGTAGTCAATACACAATCGCCAAGAGCCATCCTTCTTGAGGACCAGTAAGACTGGTGCAGAGTAGGGACTAGTACTAGGCCGAATGACACCCGCCTTGAGTAATTCTTGTATCATCTTCTCAATCTCTGACTTCATGGCATGGGGGTACCTGTATGGTCTGATATTGGGAGGTGTACTATCCGGCAATAATGGAATGGCATGGTCGTGAGAGCGATGCGGTGGTAGTGTGGTTGGTTCTGAAAAGATGGCCTCATGTTTGTGGAGAATCTGTTGCATGTCTGGTGGGATTTCACCCATTGGAGATGTGGATGGTTGGATGGAGAATAGTTGTGCAATGACCCCACGTGATGATTTCTTTAGCAATTTCTCCATGCCGTTTGAACCGATAATTTGAGGTGTTCCTGCTGGGGAGCCCTTGATGATGTGTGTTTGTCCGTTTTGGGAGAACTGCATCCAAAGTTCAGCAAAGTTCCAACTGATAGTGCCCAACGTACTCAACCATTGAGATCCCAAAACAATATCACATCCACCCAACTGGAGGGCAAACATGTCCTGCTTGAGTTCATAGTCCCCTATCTTGATTTTAACATTGCGACACTTTCCTTTACAAGGTAAGGTTCCCCCATTGGCTACCATGACCTCAAAGGAATTACAAGTGTGGATATAGCAATTTTCCCGCTGAGCAACTCTAGGGTCAATGAAGTTGTGCGTGCTTCCCGAATCCAGAAGGATGGAAAGACGTTGGCCCTTGAAAAATCTTGTAACCTTCATGGTTTGAGGAGTAGTAATGCCTGCAAGGGCATGGACTGTAATTGCTGTCTCAGGTTCCTGTTTCACTTCTTCTTGTGGAGGAGGTGTTTCTGGAGGGTCCTCATCCTCATCACTCTCGTCAGAGGTATCAGGTTCTTCAACATCTATCAAGAACAATTTTTTGTGTGCACACTTATGCCCTTTGAAAAACTTTTCATCACAATTGTAGCATAATCCTTGGGCACGACGTGCATCCATCTCTTCGGTGGTGAGGCGCTTGGGTGCAACAAGTTTATTATCAGCTGGGTGTTGGGCTCTAGGAGGAAATGAAGGTCTATTTTGAGGAAACTTTGATGGGCGTCTTTGGGCAGAGAGTTTAGATTCGGCCAAACGGGCCAAACTGATAGCTTCCATCATAGTTCGTGGTTTCAACATTTTTACTTCCGCTTGGAGTTCCACCTTCAACCCACTGATATAACAACTCTGGAAGAACCCTTCACTCAATCCTCTTGTCTTATTGGCCAATTTTTCAAATTGAGCTTGGTACTCTCGGACTGACCCTGTTTGTTGTAGTTTGGTCAAGGCTCCTGTAAAGTCCTCATACTCACTAGGACCAAATCGAGTGAGTAGTTGGGATTCAAAATCCTCCCAAGAGAGATTTGGGTAGGCAACACGTAACCATTGAAACCAGTGTAGAGCCTCAGACTCCAAGTTAAAGGAAGCCATCTGGACTCGATGAAATATGGGTACATTATGAAGTCGAAAGAATTGGTCAACCCGACATAGCCACCCATCAACATCCTTCCCACTAAATTTGGGAAAGTCCAATTTGGGCATTCTAAAGGGTGGATCATGGTCATGATTCCTTGTAGAACTCTCAGCTTGGTATTCTGATTTGGGTGGTTCTCTTCTCAGTTTGTTGTCTACTTCTGTCAGTGCTTCTTCTAAGCGGTTGCTAGTGGCCTCATGCTCTAGGCGAAGACCTTGGACTTCTTCCCTTATGGAGTGAAAATCCGAGTTCAAGTTCTCAATGGCTTTTGTTAGGGATTCCAAGTGTTCTAGTTCTTTTTGGTGTCCACGGGTACCCTGGGCCATTTTTTAAACCTTTTGTGACCAGTTACTAAAAATAGAATTGAATTTTTAGGACTTACTATTTTTAGTAAGTGCCCAAAAAAGTGCTTGGGTGCTATATATCAAAACGATCAGCTCAAGGAGGTGGTCACAATGAGCTATATCTCTCAACACTACTTTTTGGCACCCCAGACTTTTTTTTTTATCTCCTGTTTTGCTGAGTCTAACGGTGTTTACAGTTTCTGATTCTGAGCTACAGAGCAAAAGTTGGGTACTGGAGCACTATCTATAACTGGCCTCATTTCATACTCAAGATTCTCTGTATTTTGTAGGTGACTGTTATGACAGTTCTGTTCTGACCCTGAAGACTGTGAATTCTGCCCTGACTGTGCTGACCTCTCTGACTCCGATCGACTCGACCGTGGATCGCCACTATAAATTTGACTGTTATTCTCCAGACCGTCAACTTAAGTGTCACCCTCATGGCTTATCCCGAATGCATGTCCTTTCTATTATTTTTTTAGTAGAGGACTCCTTTCTCATATGCTCACTTTTGAAATGCAGGTTTACGAACAAGGATGTTTGGATTTTTATATTTTTTTTTTTTTGCATTTTTTACAGGTTGAAGTTTTAACAGAACCAGGGAATGCTAAGTATAGGAGTATGTACCACCCATAGGCCCTCTAATATACCGAAAGTGACGAACAATAGTGCTCGGACCAATATTTCAGGCCACTACTCAAGGAGGATTCCACACATACCCTTGAGCACACTACCTGCCTCTCTGACAATACGGGAGGGTAATCGTCCAGGATGCTGTGTCCCGTAGACTATGAGTAATACAAGGCCGAAGAGCTTCCTAATGGCTAAAAGTTTGTTTAATCCTAGATGGTCTCCCGATATACCCGAAGATACGTGGGAGCTCAAGTCCGTGCGCGAGTTCTGGCTGAGGCCTGGGTATTGGAGCCTGATCGCCCCTCACTTCACTAGATGCTTTATGGGCTATCTAGCTTAGCCAATAACGACAGATCCTTCACGATATTTTAAAACCCCGATACAGGGTTTCTACCTACTCAACTAAAAAGATTTTTTTTTTTTTTGGTCTGGAAAAAAATGCACTGTATTTTTTTGGATTTTTTTTTTTAATAAGGAAAAACAGAAATGGGAAAAACACACAGAATTTATACCTAACAGGCGGATTGGATGGCAAGAATCATTGCAGTTGCAGCAGAACTTGGCCCTGGAAAGCGCTCTGATACCACTTGTTAAGATCCTGCTATAAAATAAACTCAAATAACACACTCTCACACGATTGCTTGGAAATAAACTCACATAAACATCATATTAATATAACAAAAATTTGCATAAAGGAACAATCTCACAATAAGACAAAATCGCAGGCCTCTTCGAGGGGGCAACCTCCTTCAATACTTCATTAATTTGCAAAAATATGGTTACATTGGTGCCTTTTCGGGTATTTAAGGAGTTTCCTTCCAAGGTTGGCTTACATGCAAAATGCCACCTGGATTACATGCATAATGCCACCCGAATTACATGCATAGTGCCACTTTGAATTACATGCACAATGCCACTCGAATTACATGCATAATGCCACACGAATTACATGCACAATGCCACCTTACCTAACCTATCTACCATGTGTTACATAAAAAGGGTGCCATTTGTCATAGGCACTACCTAAGCTAAAACTTAGAACATTACAAAATATTAATCATGGGTACTACCCACGTTCACTAGGAATTATTACATCAGGGAAGTTATTACATTAAGGGTTAGGATGAGATCCTAACACCCAAGGATCATATCCTTCAATAAATTTGGGTGCACATCCAATGTCTTTCCTCGTACCCACATTCGAAGTGGGCAGGCCAAAGTTACTGCCGCTTGTGTCAATGATCTTTGATGTATTAGGTTGCCTCCCAACATGCTTTAATAACCTACACCTACACACATGGAAACCATAATCGTCAAATAGCGAGTGTGTGTGATAAAAAGCATGCAATCCCCATAGGGGCAAGATAGCTAATAGTAAGAATGAGCATCAAATGAACTAGAAATAATATGAAATTGTAGAGGGATATGAAGCATAAGGTTTTGGAAAGATATCACCAAACATTGTACCAAAATTGCATCCGATGGGGGCTTCAAAACCCAAATGACCGTTCGCACCTACAAAACCCAAAGTAAGCAATTACCAACCCCATACATATCCAAAATACATGAAAATTAGACAGAATACATAAAATGCTATCCTAAGAAAACCCATTTGATCAAATTTGCAAGATTAATCACAGTTTGGGTGTTCTCTCAAATGACCGCCAGATACCTACAAGAGACCCTACACAACACTAAAAATGTAATATCTCGGCCAATATAGCTTAGAATGACATGAAATTTGGACTGTAGCATCATATAAGAATTCCTAAAATATATAACTAAAAAAAATAAACAAATGTATGCAGATCTCTATTCGTTTTGGATGGAGCGAATAATACTGTCATTGATTGGGAGGGCACCCTAGGGTGGAGCGCCCACAAAATCTTCCTTGATTTTGATACCAATTCCACTTGGGAATGATGCAAAACCCTATGAGACATGTAGTAATCAAATTTTGATATGGAAATCACCCAGATAGTTTGATTTTGGTAACAAATTTCATCTCCTAGTTCACTCGCAAAACCTCCTTCACTAGGTAGAGATTTCGAGGGAAATTAGGCACAAAAAGGGGTGGGAGAAAATATTGGCAGTACTTCATTGCTTTACTCTCAAAAATGTCTCCCTCTGTGGTGTGAAAAATATCTCCACTTTATAGCCTAAGGAGGTTTTGTGGTCCAAAGGCATGTGAGGGCATGCGAGGCATGAGGTGCCACTTGGCCACCAGGTTGGCATGCATTGGAGGTAGAAGAGAATCTCCCAATTTAGCCTCCCTCATGGGCTAAAGCATTAAGATGTTGTGTGCCCTACCTTCCTAGCCGTTATGGACCAAAAATGTGACCGATGGCAGGTGCCATTTGTCCAAGTTTGACTTTTTGCCAATAAAACCTGCTATTCGCTCCACCCCGGAGCGAATGCTGATATTCGCTCTGGGGTGGAGCGAATAGGTTTTGCATTTGTCCCAAGGTGGCACGAATAGTAGAAGGGTGTCAAAAAGGTGCCAAAAGTGACCTAGAACCTTTTAAACCTTGCACTAAGTGGTTAGAACCACTATATACCTCCTGATGGCTACCCTAGGGGCCTTGGTGTGTCACGATATCACTACTTTTGGTAGCACAATTGGATTGACCAATTTTTAGTGTCTACAAGGAATATGGGCATAATCAGGAACATGAATATGAATAGGAATATGGACATTGATAGAAACAAGAATAGGAACAGGAATATGGATATGAACAGGAACAAGAACATGGACATGGAAATAAATAGTTAAAGAAATCAGAAGGATCAGATAAGAAGGGAAAAGGACAAAGGTAAATACTAGTGCTTGTTAGGAGTAGAAATACTCCCACCTCAGAATTAACCACCTCAAGAGGGGATGGGTGAGGGGCTAAGCTAAGAGACTCATTCTTAGCCTCGATCCCCAAAGGTGACCCTTTTCCATTGATGTCAAAGGGGGAGAGATTTGGTTTTAAGGAGAGAGCATTGAGATAGGGGGAGCAATGTCCTACGGGGAGCATAACAAGAAAAATTTCTAGTGTTTGGTAAAAAGGCTTTGGGTTACCATCAATGACAAAGGGGGAGATTGTTGGATATTTTGAGTCAAAGTTGTCATTGATGTCAAGGAATGAAGTTGTCATTGATGTCAAGGAATAAGCTACCGTTGATGCCAAAAGGTCAAAAGGAGCAATGCAAAAGGTTGATGGCAAAAGAGATTCATAATATTTATTCTTAATATTATGTAAAGCATAAATAAACGGTTTTTTATTAAAACCATAGTTAGAAAATATAGAAGGTTTTTATTCAAACCATGGTTGGACAAAATAAAAGGTTTTTATTAAAAACCATAAATGGAAAAAATAAAAGGTTTTATTAAAAACCATAATGGGTAAAGTAAAAGGTTTTTATTAAAAACTAAGGAGGCTTTAATACTTAATAAAGAAAAAATATTTAAATATTAATTTATAATATTTAAATTCTAATGAATTTAAATAAATTATAAATTAAATATTTGAAGCCAAAACATTATAGTTGACCCCCAACGAATTCATCTCTACCGACGTGCATGAAATCAAGGGCAAAGGTATTTATACCTTAAGCCAAACCTTATGTTTGGCATTCAAAAAATATGTGTGATATTCGGTGCGAAAGAGCTCATGCAAAATCGAATGAAAGGTGCCTCTGAAGTATGTGTGGAGCAGGCACCGTGTCGAAAGAAGAGCCAAAGGCTCTAGGGGAGAGTGAAGAGGATAAAGCGCACATTGCACTTTAGAGTAGCAAGGTGAGCACGTGGATCACATGATATGGAAGCCGCGGCCAAGGTGTTGCTGAAGCAATTAGGTGCAAGTTTGAATCCCACCAATTGCGGAGCAGGTAATAAAGGTTTTATTTTGATTTTTATTATTGCACATGCTAAGGTTATTGGAGGTATAAGGTGTAAGTAATTTCTAATTTTCACCGAAGTGGTGAAAGGTTAATTTGGCTAGGGTAATTATTATTTTTACCTGAGGAAAATGGAAATTGATTTATTGCATTAAGTTATAAAGAGAGTTATTTAAATTAAATGCAATATTGAGTAGGGAGTTATAAGTAGAAGTTGAATTATATTTTTATAGGGGATTTTGATGAAATTTATGATGTTGAATGTTATTACTGAGATGGAGCAATAAGGTGTATTTGAGATTTAATTTATTTTTGTGATTAAGGTAAATTGTGAAAAGTGTTAGAGTGATAATTCTTGTCATCTAACTCTTTGTACTTGGCAAAGAAGTGTTTATGATTGTGGTATATTTGTGTGGTCTACTTCTACATCAAATAAAAGGTATGGGTACATTCTTCCTTGGTTGAGTTGAGTAGTTGGTTTTTTAGAAAATAATTTTGGAGTGAAAAGGACTTGATTAAGTTTCCTTATTGAGTTGTTGAGCTATTGTGAAATGAATGCTATGCACCTTGGTTTATAAGAATTATTGTTGAAGTGATTAATTGAGTGAAGAACTTGAACTAGGGTTTGCAAAGAACATGAGTATCATTGTTATGTGAAGATTGTTTTATAAGCATTATTGTTGAAGTGAATGGTTGAGTGAAGAACTTGAACTAGGGTTTGAAAAGAACATTAGTATAATTGTTATGTGAGATTGGATGATAAGCTTTGTTGAAAATATTTGAGTGAGTGTTCATATACTTGGACTAGGGTTTGTGAGCAAGGATTACATCATTGAGTGATTGGTTGAGTAGAGTTGGTTGAGCCTAGTCAAATGGGTGTGTGAAGTGATTGTTTAAGTTCTATAAAACAAATTGTTCTATATTTTGAATTGATTTACGAAAGAGATTTAGTGTTGATGAGTGTGAAACATATTGAGTCTCTAACAATTCTCTATATGTTTCTGTGATAAAAGAGAGATTGAAAGTGATTAAGAGTTTCTGAATGTGAAGCATATTTAGTATCTAATAATTCTCTATATGTTTCTAAAAGAGTGATTGAAAGTGATTGAGTATTGTGATGAATGTGAAGCATATTGAGTATCTAACAATTCTCTATATGTTTCTTAGAGAGTGATTGAAAGTGATTGAGCATTGTGATGAATGTGAAGCATATTGAGTCTCTAAAAATTTTCTATATGTTTTTAAGAGAGTGATTGAAAGTGATTGAGCATTGTGATGAATGTGAAGCATATTGAGTCTCTAACAATTCTCTTTATGTTTTTATGATATTGGACAAGTTATAGTGTGGACTTGTTGAGTAGATTTGAGGCAAGTCCTAGAGAGGACTTGTGGATAGATTTGTGTGAGCTTTTGTGAAAGCTTACAATATAGATTGAGAGTAGATATTGTATAAGTTCTAGTGAGGACTTATTGACTAGATTGAGACAAGTTCTATTGAGGACTTGTTGAGGATATTTGAGGTAAGTCTTAGTGAAGACTTGAGAGTAGATGGGAAAAGTTCTGGAGAGGACTTGTGGATAGATTAGTTTGAGCTTTTGTGAAAGCTTACAAGGCATATTAGAGATAAGTCTTTGAGAAGACTTGAGAGCAGAGTTGATTGATTGATTTATTCAAACCTTGAATTAAGGTTTGGGGTAGATATAGTAGTGTTGAGTTGATATTGGATCAAGCTTTGTGTTAAGGCTTGAGGACAAATATTGAGAGTAGATTTGTGCTAAATCGAAGGACTATTTTAGTGTAGATCATAGGATAGATATTAAGGATAAATTTGTGCTAGATCAAAGGAGTGGGGGCAATAGTTCTTCTAGAAGATCACCATCCAGAGCAAGAGGATAAAGGAGTTCTCCTGTGGATAGAGATACACGAACTTAAATAGGGGATTGGTATTTCCTTTGGATAGAGGTCCATAAACATTGTAATAGGGAAAGGATTCCCAAGAGATTAATTGAGAGAATTTTAGTGAAATATTTTCTCCATGGAGTAGCTGACATTGGGTGAACCACATAAAATTGGTATCTTTATTGTGTGTGGTGATTTGTGTATTACTTTAATTACTATCGTTGATATTGTTCAGGGTTATGCATAAGCGTGAAATATCGTAAATTGGCTCTATTTAGGATTTTCAAGATTTTAAATTGGCTAATTTTGGATCCTTTCAATGGGGCCCATTCGCTTGAAATTTACGGGGTGGAAATTTTTTTGGGATAAATTTGCCTGCCATTAATAATCATGAACCAAATTTTATTTTAATTCGTCGACCTCAAATCACAAATGATTTTGATTTTGTCACCTAATTCGTATTCAAATTATAAATGATTTTATATTTCCCACCCAAATTGCCTTCAAATTATAAATGATTTTATTTTTCCTACCCAAATTACATAATATACTACCCGTATATATACTATACTAGGTACCGATAAACACACATCAAAAATACTATAACTCAAAAATAACTTTGAAACAATGAAAAGCTTGACTAGGTTACAGAGAAGTGTCTATCAAAATAACTTGATCAGTTGTAGAGGAGTGTCGATCGACGTAAGACGATCAGTTGTAGAGCCATGTCTATCAGCATAAGATGATCAGTTGTAGAGGTATTGATCGACATTCGTCTATCGATTACAGATGTGTCAGTTAATTGTAGAGGTGTCGATCGATATTAGTCTATCAGTTATAGGGACTATTGATCAAAATTTATCTATCAATTGTAGAGGTATCGATCAACATTAGTTAATCGATTACAGGACCGTGTCGATCAACTTTAGTCGATCTATTGTAGAGGTGTTGATCGACATCAACCTATCGGTTGTAGGGATTATTGATCAACATTTATCTAACGATTTCAGAGGTATCGATCGATATTAGTCAGTTAGTTGTAGGACCATGTCGATTAACATTAGTTGGTCAGTTGCAGAGGTTTTGATCAAAATTCATCTATAGATTGCAAGGACTTTTGATCAATATTTGGCTATCATTTATAGGGATTATCGATCAGCATTTGTCTATCGATTGTAGAGGTATCGATCGACATTAGTCTATCAGTTGCAAGACTATGTCGATCGACATTAGTTGGTCGGTTGCAAAGGTGTAGATTGGTATTCATCGATTAATTACAGAGTTGTCTATCAATATAAGCCGATAATTTATAGGTACTATCGATCAGCATTTGTCTATCAGTTACAGAGGTTTCAATCGACATTAGTCTATCAGTTGCAGGGACGTATCGATCGATATTTGTCTATCGATTGCAGGGATGTGTTGATCAACATTTATCTATCAATTGTAGAGGTGTCGATTGGTATAAGCCTATTAATTACAGGGACTATCGATCAGTGTAAGCCGATCAATTTTAGAGAAGTGTCTATCGGCATAAGTCGATAGGTTGTAGAGCAATATCTATCGATATAATATTGTAGAGATGTATCAATCGACCTAAGCCAATCAGTTTTTGAGAAGATACTATCGGTAAAAGTCGATCGATTACATAGGATTCATGACTAAAAAATGGTAGAGTATTCTTCTTCTATTGTTATTTTATCCAAATCTCTTTTTCTTCAGTTTCATAGGCACTGTAGGTGAACTATACGCAACTGTGGTAGACAATTATCAATGTCATCTGGTTGTGTGTCGAGCATTTATCTTGTTAGAGACCGATTCTTGTCTCTTAGAGTATGTTTCATAGGCAATGTAGAAGTACTATCTGCAATTGTGGTCAATAAGTATCCATGTCATGTTGTATGTTAGGAGTATTTTCTTGTCAGACTGCTTTTTATCTTTCAGATGTCATTCTACAGGGCAACATAGGTTCGTCTTGAGGGAAGTTTGTTATTTTCCTTGAATTTCATATACATTTCCTAACATCTGAAGGTTTTACTTTATAGATACAATGTCATCTACTAAATATGGAAAGAAGGGAGGCCAATATTTTTGTAAAAAGACAATTTTGAAATATTTTACACAAATATCAAAATACAATGAGGCCTCAATCACTACATATTCTACACAACTTCCAAGTACAAACACCTTTTACCATCAAATTTTTAATATTTCTATTCTTCTTAAATATAAAACCTTTATCTATTAATAGATAAATGGTTTTTTACTTATCTACCTCTTTTTAAATGCTTTGTAAAACTATATTATGTTAATTCTTTAAAATATTACCTTTTTTACTTCAAAAAATGATAGAGAACACCAAACATGGAATGCAGTAAACATTGTCGACCCTGATGTGCGTTCACTCAAAGATATTCCAGTAGATGAGATTAGACCACATGATAATTTTCCTAATAACAACATTCAACAACCACTTCAGGAGATTTTAAATTCAGACACATAAACCGAAAAATAAAATGACAATACAATTAAAATTCAGAACTCTAGGGAATCTTGTAGTCAAAAATCTAAACATCAAAAGATAAGTGAATGGACTATTGGAAGGGATTTTAAAAAAGAATGGGTAAGGTTATACCCCTTTATTGAGCGATATGAGAAATTGAATGTGTGTAAATGCATTATTTGTACATGGAATCTAGGAAAGGATCATTTATTGCAAAATAAAAAAGACACAATAGAAAAACATTGTGGAAAAGTTTATATCAAAGAAATACGAAGTGATGGAACAATTAATAGATTTCATAGGTGGAATGATGCAATAGAATATGTGAGATATGCACTTGAATATGAAAAATCAATGAAACAAAAACAAACTCTCATTGAGAAGGGTGGAAAAATCGAGGCACAATTTCAAAAAATTAATAAGACTGTATTAGCCTCAAAGAAATTGCAATTTGCTATTGTATATAGTATTTTAAAAAAAGGTCGACCCATGTCTGATTTTGCTAATTTTAAGAAAATACTTCAACTGGCAAATGTAAAAAACCTTACCAGATCACATTGGTCAGATCGAAGTGGTTGGGAAATGGCAAAATGTCTATCATTGGTTGAGAAGGAAGACCTGAGAGAGAATGTGAAACAAGACAAATTTATTTCACTTTCCATTGATGAGGTAACGGCTGTTGACAACACATACTGGATTTGCATACATGTTTACACATTCAAAAATCATTTGAGACAACCTCATTTACTAGCACTGCATAAGATGATTGAAAATTATAATGCAGAAAATATTTATAATGTTGTTGTAACCAGTTTAAAGGATATTATCGAAATGGATGAAAAGGAAATTACCACAAAGTTAATTTGTGTTGGAGCTAATGGTGCAACTACAATGCAAGAACAAAGGAATGGTCTTTGTTTTAGGATTTAGACTTCTATTGCCCTATATGTGATTCCTATTCATTGCATGGCTCATCGAATGAATCTTGCATACAAAATTATGAGAAATTTTGATAATATATCTAGAGTGGAAGAACTTGTCCGTGAAATACAGTCATAATTTTTATGCAGTCCAAAAAGGTTTGCAGAATTTCAACAGTTTTCTCTAGGTGTAACTAAAGGCAGAAAAATGTTAAAAGATGTGGAAACCAGGTGGATTTCACAATTTCTTCTTGCAAAAAGGGTATTTTTAGAATATCAATCCTTGGTTGGGTTTATGTATGCACATCGTAGGGATGTTGACAAGGCAAAATATTTGCTTTTTCGTATAACTGACTTGGAAACTCTTCTCACATTATGTGGTATTCTACCAATGTTACAAGAAATGAATTCTATGATTAAACTTGCATAGGATAGGGCAATTTATATTGTCGATTTTAGGAGGATGAGAAAACAAATATGAATGATTATTGATAAAATTTATTTATCCAGAAAACGTTTTAAGGATCCCAAGTTTAATAGTTGGAATATGTTAGTTAATGTCAACTGAACAACTTTTTAAAGTTCAACATCAATGATAATATTTGTATTGCTATCCATAGAAAGTTGATTCATGTATATCATTTTGAAAAGCGATTAGATACACTAACAGATGATGTTGAACAAGTGCCCGTTACACATTCCGAATTCGATGAGGTTTTGGATAGCACTAAGAATAAATTGAAAATAATTGCAAATGCATTAACAAGTGAAATAAGAGATCGTTTTAAGAGATATGAGATACTTGAGGTCATGGCTGTTGTTAATCCTAATTTTTGGAATCCTTGTGGTGACCATAGTAGTAAAAGTGAGTTGTTTATAAAATATACGGGCAATATTATGACACATTTCTCTAAAAATGTGGAAATAAATGGCATTGAAATCAATAGTATTCTAAACAAAGATCTTTTGAGACAACAATCAGCCAATTTTGGAATAACAATGGATAATAAAATTGCACATTTCAAAAATACACATGAGAATGGTTCAATCACACGTTTCTGGCAAAAATTGTATCGAAGTAGTGTCTTACAAGAAACTATGAGTGAATACTTTATTTTATATGAATTATGTCAGACAATGATTTTGGGATCTGTTGAAGATGAAAGGGTTTTCAATGCATTATCTTTTGTTAAATTAAAATTTCGTAACAGATTGGACAGAAATTTAGAAATTTTTTGAGAATGTATGTGTCATCGTACGACATGGGTAATTTTCCCTATGATAGAGCGTTGACATATTGGAAGTCCCTGACAGAAATAAGAAGTCTCTCTAATAATGTTGATAATGATGAAAGTGATTCAACTTGGAGTGATGATGAGATTATGGAAATTTAGAATTCACAAATTATTCTTGGTTCTTCTGGAGAAGTCGATAAAGCTTTGTATTAGCTTCCAAAAATGTAAAAATTGCAATGATTATATGATGAATTCATATAATCTAAGATTTTTCGAATTTTAAATCATTTTATAAAATTTTAGTAATTTGAATAAATTCATATTATCAGTGATTTTCCATATTTGATATCATTTATAAATGTCAGTGATTTGAAAAAAATTATATTATCAAAGATTTTTCGTATTTTATTTGTTGTAAATTTTCAGTGATTTGAAAAAATCATATAATCATATTATTATGCATGTAGCAGAGCCTCCATATTTTTAGGTTCCTTTTCAACAACAAATTTGTTTTCTCCTTTTGAAAAATTATTGTATCGAGCATTAATTTTCTTTATCAACACATTGGTTTGATACTCTCATTTTTCATTTCTATTATATATGGAAGTAGTAAATCCTTAATTGTAGATTCAATGTTATCAGAAACCAAATATTTTTCTAAAATATTTAATCTTTCATCCTATGGTCAAGGAGGAGCTTGACGGGTTGTTTGTTTCCCTTGGAGGAGATTTGCTTGAACATTCTGCACCTTCATTTCCTTTGTCTTGAAGCAATTCTGATAGTTGAAAAGCAATGAGTGTGTTATCTTGCAAAAAGAAATCTTTATCAAGTGGAACTTCATCCAACCTAGCACCAGAAGCTTTCGATATATCCTTAAAAGTAAAATTAGCAATAAAAATATGACTGAATCTTGAAAATGTCTTTGAAGTTTATTTCTCTGAAAATTGTTGTGTTTTCCAACTAGAAAGCATTGACCTTGCATTTGAGTTTGGCGCAGTGGAGGAGGGGGTAGCATTTGTTAATTTTGTTGACGAAAATGTTGTAAGGGAACTTAAAACATAAAAATATATATTAGTTATAAAATTTGTGAAGGTAGAAAGTTTGTGAAGGTAGAAAATAAAAACTAGTTATAAAATTAAATTATGGAAATTGGTTGCAAAATTTGTTATAACACTTACTGGCTAAAGAAAAAATATTTGCGTAGCTATTGTTGCATATGGAATGTAGGCATGCTGTACATCTAAAAAAACAAAATTAATTAAAAATAGTAAAAAAATTGTAAAAATTTTGTTTAGGCAGTAATCAAAACTTACTCCCCGAATATGAAACCTCTTGCACAACTACGCCCGTTGGCAGTGGACGTGCAACCGCAGGTGGAGGTTATCGACAATCAGGAGAACCAAATATTCTATGTTTCCTTGTTGATCTTCTTCTTAGTGGTGGTGTTGTTTCCTCCATAGGTGTTTCGAAGTCTCCTGATTCCTCTGGATTATAACCTCTGACAACAAAATCCTACTTTGAAGAGGAAGATGATGCCCTTTTTTGTGTTTGATATAAAATGTCAAAATTATAAAAATAAAAACATAGGAAAAATAATTTTTTTTTACTTAAATATTAACAAAAAAATTACCTAAACCTATTGTTCTGTCATGGTTGCATTGGCTAAGGTTGAGTGTCAAGATCTTGGTACTAGAGTGTTCTACAAATCATAAAAATATTCATAAAAAAAACAATAATATAATTGCATGTGCTAACAGTCAATGAGGGTGAAGCGTGGGTTTTCACGTTCTCTATTTCCAATCTGATCCGATGTGAGACATAGGTGGACCAGTCAAATTGCTGGTGTGCAACACAAGAGACTAAATACGCTAAGGCCCATATCAAAATTTATGTCAGCCTTCTTTGTAGAACGAGTCTAGCAAGGAAGAATTTGCAACATGCTTGAAGAAATTTTTTTCCAATCGTTGGTGCGGTCAAACCCCTTCTGGACTTGGTGGATGTAACTAAAAAAAAACAAAATTAGTAATTGTACACTAGTGACTATATTTAAATTCAATTAAATAAAAATCATTTATACCTTGAAAATATTCTTACTACACATTGAAGTTGATCTCCAAGTAGT
Source organism: Wollemia nobilis (assembly GCA_028583015.1). Classification (NCBI taxonomy): domain Eukaryota; kingdom Viridiplantae; phylum Streptophyta; class Pinopsida; order Araucariales; family Araucariaceae; genus Wollemia; species Wollemia nobilis. The sequence goes on from JAQPPZ010016604.1 coordinate 4,733,442, forward strand.
GTTTGTCGTCATCAATTAATTGATATTTGGAAGTGATAGGCTCACAACCAACTTGGGGCAATGATGTCAATCTAGCGACATATGTGGCTGTGAAAGAAATAATGATGTTTTTATTATCAATGACCCCATTCAGAGGCAAGGAAGGATTGCAAAAATTTTAGGGTGTGATATAGAAAACCTCCCCACTTCGTATCTTGGTCTCCCTCTTCTCATTGGTTCTCCGAGAGAGTCAATGTGGGACAGGGTTATTGAAAGAATTCAAAAAAAACTTCTTGGATGGAAAGGTCATCTTCTACCTCAAGCAGGAAAGTTGACCTTCACTAAGGCCTCTCTTTAGAGCATTCCAATCTATTTTCTCTCCGTTTTCAAATCCCTTGTGAAGGTTTTCCAGAAATTTGAGAAACGCCAAAAAGAATTTTTATGGATTGGATCAAAGGAGAAAAAAAGGATACACCTTGTAGGATGACCAAAGTGTGTAGACCCAGGGAAAATGGGGGCTTATGTCTAGGAGAATTGCTCATATGAATTTAGCTTTACTAGCTAAGCAGACGTGGCGCCTCATTTTTGGTGAAGAAAATGAATAGACAACTATCATCAAATGAAAGTATCTTCAAAATATGGAATTTCTAAGTGACTCAGTTCGAATCAAAGGTTCTACTTTTTGGAAAACAATTCTCAATTGTAAGGAAATCATCAAAAAAGGTTTAAGATGGGTTTTAGGCAATGGTGAGAGGATAAATTGTTGGAATGACAGGTGGGCTAAGGATGAACCACTGACACAATATCCTAACTTAGCTCGAATCAGAGATATCACGGAAGAACTCATTGGTAGAAAATTCTTCGATTATATGGTTGAGGACAAAGGCAAAATGAAGTGGAAACAAATAAGGATTTAGGGATTTCAAGCGAAATCAAATGATCTTTGTAACATTCTCGGGCAACAGTTTATCCCCATGAGACTCAAGAAATATCAAGTGATATGGGCTCCTACGGAAAACGGGCAGTTCACTGTTAAATCAGCTTACAAGCTTCTGCTTGATGATGAGGATTTTGTCCTCCAAAAGGATAGTTTGGATAAAAAATTTAATTCCAAAAATTGTAGTCTTTTCATGGCTGGTTATCCAAGGAAGAATTCTAACCATTGATAATATGATGCATAAAGGTATTTGTATCGCTAATCCTTGTTATCTGTGCAGGGCTAATTGGGAGACCATTTATCACATTTTCCTTGAGTGACCTTTTTCCTTTACTATCCTAAGTGGGGTTTTTTAGGTCTTCAATATTTCTTGGATTAAACCAGCCATCGTACTTGATTTATTCATCCAATGGCCTTGCCGCTTTTCAAGCCAAAGACTTAGATACATGTGGAAAATTTGTCTCAATCACTATCTTTGGCAGGTGTCATTAGAAAGGAACCATAGAGTCTTTAATGAGTCTATCCATGATCATCAAACTATCATTGCCATGATCCTATCCTTTGCCAAAAAGAATGTGAACCTTATCTCTTTTGAAGTCGTAAACCTCATCTGTAGGAGACCATTATTGCTCAATATTTAAGCTTAACCTTGTTAGATGAGTTTGTGCCTAGGGTAGTCAACCCCAAAGCCAATATTAAGTGGTCCCCACCTCCTACAGGTTGGTTTAAACTTAATTTTTATGGAGCGGCTAAGGACAATCCTGGCAGAGCAGACACTAGCGGTATTGTGCGAGATCATAATGGGAATATGATGCTTGCATTTTTTGAATATTTGGGAACAAGGACGAAAAATGAAGCTGAAGCTAGAGCTATGTGGAGAGGCCTTCAAATGACTCAAGACTTAGAAGGCAATTTGATCGTAGAAGGAGACTCTATGCATGTTATAAATCTCCTCAATAATTAGAAAACACCTCCTTAGAGGATTAAAACAATTGTTGAGGAGGCTAGGATCCTTTTCCAGGGAAAACAGGACAGAAAAGCCCAACATGTCTTTCGAGAAGCTAACAAAGTTGCTGATAAGCTGGCCAATTTGGGTGTCGATGATGACAGACTTTTCAAATGGGAACACGATGTCCCGAGAAAAGTAGAGGAGCTTATTCAACAAGAATGCCAAGAATGATAGTCAAATTTACCAATAGGGAAGGCACTGTAAGTTCGAAGGCTATGAGTATTCTCATCTCTTTTTTTAAATGGACTCACAATAAAAATTATCCGAGTTGTCAGTCTTGGTGGATGCTGCTTGGAAATACCACAAAGACTAATGGGGATAGTCACATGTCATATAACATTGATCCTAGTCATCTTAGTAATTTGAGGTTGTTTGATAATCACAGGGTAGGAAAGAAACGACAATATAAGACTTCGAACCAGAGCCATGTGGACCACCAGATAGCCACCACCATAAATCTAGCCAGCAGGTTCACTTCTCCAAGGCTGATTGGCCAAGACGGGATGTGTTCCCAAAGCATGTCATATACGGAAGAAAGAAATTACCAAAGAATTATTAAGAGTAACTATCAATACAGAGCTTGTGGGAGTTTTTTTTAGTACTCTGCTATGTGTGTCTGCAGCTTTTTGTTTCTCCACTATTTCAAGGAAGGGATCCGTGTCTGTTTCTTTTTTTTGTAATTATGATGCAGGTGTGTTTTCTCGAGGTATACCCAAAATGTTGTATCGAAAGTTCTTTTTGATAACAGGCTATGTGCCTTATCGGATGTAATGGATTTGGCGACATGTCGATTTTACATATATAGGATCCTTAGTAAGGACATGTTCATCAACAGCCCTGGACTGATTTTTGTAAAAGGTTTTGGGTCAACCTATAAAACTCGGTATTAATGCTATAATATCTTATCTACCAAAAAATAGTGATTCCAATAAAGATTCTTGAGTTTCATTCTATGTCTATGTGGAATCATGCTCTTGAGCAATGTAAGGTCCAGTGGGACCAATTTTCTGAAAGAAATGTCACTTGGGAGAAAGTGGATGATATGCAAAAACATTTTCCCTTCTTGTTTGAAAATATATAATGTAATAATTTTTCTTTGTAAAATCTAGAAACACCCAGAAGATTGCTCAGGAGATAAGCAATCTTTGAAGACTCCAAAAGAGATTTGGGAGTCAAACCTAGCACTATTGTCATAAACCACATAGTCAAAACCCATTGTCGACCACACTACCTTGTAAATTGGGTTCTCTCCAAGCTAAGTAACCTTTTTAAAACCACCTTTGCACTATTTGGTTTAGGTGATTCGTAGTCTAGTTACCTTTATGTTGTGTCATTTGTGGGAGTTGGGTGGGTGTTGTTCCTTTCATCCATCCATCGTTTCCATTGTGATCTGCGTATTGTGTAATTTACCCCACCTTTCCCTTGTATGGACACCTTTTGTTTGGTATGTTCACAATTTTTGGTAACCGTCCCCTCTTGCCTTGTTCAAGTTTGACTAGCCATGTGTGTATGGCCCCATTTGGGCCTTTGTGGATGTATGCCTACTATAAGTTTCACAGTAGCATGTGAACCTTAGGTTATGAATTATTGTGAGGGGGAGTAAGTTTTAATTAATTATTAAGAGCTTTAATTTATTAATTAAAATTTACTTTTAATTACTTAATTCTAATTAAGTAATAGGAGAATTATTGGAGGATGGAAATGATTTGTTTATTTATGAAATTATGAAATGCTTTAATTTGTTAAATAAAGGGTAAAGGAAATGTTTTATTTTTATTAATTAGAGGTATGGGACTTTATTTAGTGAAAGTAAAGAAAATGTTGTATTTTTATTAATTAGAGGTATGGGACTCTATTTAGTGAAAGTAAATGAAATGTTTAATTTTTATTAATTAGAAGTATGAGACTCTATTTAGTGAAAGTAAAGGAAATTTTTTATTTTTATTAATTAGAGGTATGAGACTCTATTTAGTGGAAATAAAGGAAATGGGTTATTTTATAAATTGAAGTATGATGACTTGATTTATGAAATAAAGGAACCTAGATTTTTTAAAGATTAAAGGTATGGGACTTGAATTTTTTAATAAAGGTTGAAAAGAGATTGATTGAAGTAGGACCTGTAATTTAGTTGTATTTGTTGAAAGACTCTCCTTAGATAATGAGAGGGGAAATAAAAATAGTGGTTTTTATGATATCAACTATGTGGTAGATGGTTAGTTACTTTAATTTAAATTGTTTTGTTACAATTTGGCAAAGAAATGAATAAATACATTTAGAAGCATGTCTATCATGGAGCATGAGTGTCTGTTAGAGTATCTCTTAAGTTATACTAGGATATTCTATTTGGAGTTATCACTCTTGTTGAGATTGGTAAACTCCTAGTTGTGATTAGATCAGATCTATTAGATTATTGTAATGCAGTGGCTCATAAGAGATCAGCTTTGCTATTTATGCACAACTGATCTCATGGAATAATCAATCAGTTTTTTGAGCTTCACTCCATACTTGTGATGTCTTGCATAGCTATTTTTTGGGGGGATAGAATATTGTTTCTCAATATTTCTAACATGGTACCAGAGTGAGGATAGTTTTTTTGCAAGCATTCAAGTTTTTTGAAGTTTTCTTTCCAAATATAATTCATTAGTTTGGTCACTCTAGTGGGTCATTTCTTTTGGAAATTCTTAGATGAGATTTTATGCTTGTCTGATCCAAATATAAACCCTATCTAGTTGTGTAAAGATGCTTCATTTGGGCATCATCAGTCTTACCAGTTTGTATTTTTTTGGGCTCAATTTAACTTTTTTATTCATCTTTTATCATAGCGTCTGGTCTATCCTGGTCTAGCCTCCATGTTTATGAATGATAATGCAACCTAATGTAGTGGATGTTGCTTAAAAAATGCATATCATATTGTTTTTGTAACTTATCAATCATTGGTTTTAGTTATTACAGCAAATTTGATTTCCACTCACCCGTTGTTGCGTTTATATAGTACCTTGCATAGACATCAATCTTGGCATCATCAGAGACTACACAGACATTTAGTTTGATGGTGTCTACGATGCAGCCATCGAGAAGGCACTGAAGGAATATGATGTGCACTGTATCAATGATGCAACCATCAAGGAGATGCTGAAGGAGGGTGATGCATAAAATTTGAGCCTGTTGACAAAGCCAAAATCTGCGTAGACATCCAGTTTTGGTGATATCAATATGATGTTCTGTTGATTAAAAGCAAAAAAAAAATTGACATGATTTCCCTTTCTGGCATGCTCCAAACTCTGATCCTCTGTCACGTCAATCAATAAAATGTTAAGAGCTCCTCCAATAGATTTTTTTTTGTGCTCCAACGTTCCACCTGCTCTCAACGTAGAGTTATTTTTGGTGACCTCATCATGATTTGGAAATATCTACGATAAGAAAATTTTGCTATAAATATTGGTACTCCCATACTTGTTTTTGGTAGCAAAAGAAATATTTTGTGGTTTTGAAAGGAAGTTTTCTGGTCATGTTTTTCCAATATTTGCGTAGTTTGCTACGGAGTGACCCTCTCGAGGTTATTGAGGAAATTTGGATGTGGTTGGCTCGTTAGGCTTTTGACAATAGCAGAGAGACAACTATGTAACGGTCAAACAAGATTTGTTTTGGCTTACTACAACAGTAGTAATGGAGAGAAGTTTTGCTCATAACTAGCTCATGCATTTTGCCAATATCTGCATAAGTTTACTATGGAGCAAAGAAATTTTCCGTTTCTTGTAGGATAAAGCTTGGAGGCAACCGGGAAGATGCGATGAAGGACGAGCACCCGATTCAAAAGCATGAGTATATTTCCTATGGATAAGCATATATCCACCCTCTTGAGCTTATTGATAATATTTGGAGGTATTTGGCTCGTTAGGATTTTGGCAACAGCCGAGAGAAGAGCTTCATAATGATGACGAGATTTGTTTTTACTACAACAGCAGCAACAGAAAGAATTTCCTGTGGCTTCATAATGTGTAAATGAATTTTTTTTTTACTATAACAGCAATATTGTTCATGATTCTCAGCTTGAAATTTGGTGCTTTAAAAAAAAATTGAATTCATTGTTAAACCTTTTTTACTGTTGTAATACTGTATTTCTTCTATTGCAAAGTGAGAGGCCTTCATATTGTAAACAAACTCTTTTTTTGAGTTTGTAGGACCTCACTTCTATCAAGCCTATCCCAAAAGGCTTATTTTAAAATTGTAAAAAAAATGGAATAATTGTTTTTTGGGGGGGATATCTTGGTGCGAATTTTTAGCACCATTTGTTGCTTGATTCAAGGGGGTCTCTTGCTACTTTTCTTTTTGCACCTACTTCAAGATTTATTGCTGCTATATTTTATAATCTCTTATTAAGAATGGATTCTTCAACACCAAATATGATTGATCCACTCACTCCCCATAATTATCATACTTGGAAACCAAGGATGTTAAATCTAATTGCGTAGAGAGGTCTATCCCATCTATTAGAAGCGAAACAACTAGAATTTGAGAAAAATATGAAAAATTTATTCATAAGGGTATATTATATGAGAAAATGGGTATGATAAGCATGAATGTAAGTGAGGGTTTATGGTTTCACATTTTTGAGTGTAAAACTCCATTTGAAAGTTGGGATAAATTAAAAAAATTATTTGGTAAAGTGGACCAAATAAGATCTATGCAACTTGAAGCAAAATTAACAGCATTATCACCTGATGATTATAGCACAATTGTGGATTTCCTCATAAAATTTAAAGAACTCTTCAATAAATTAAAATGAAGTGGAAAAACTAAAACAGATGATGAGTGCATCTATCTTATTTTGGTAAAGTTAAGGGAGGATTTTCAAATATTTGCAACAACTTTTCCCTCAACTATGGATGCCCTTGGCATAAATTTCAAAATACCCAAATTAGAAGAATTTTGTGAAAGGCTCACTAGAGAAGAAATGAAACTCTCCAAATATAAAACATCTCCCTCTTCATCCAAAGCCTTGGTATCTTCTAACTCAAAACAAGAAAATTTTAAAAAGAGGGAAAAAGCACATGTAACCTATACCTATTACAAAAAATATGGTCATTCAGTCAATAAATTTTGGAAAAGGTTACAAGAATTAGAGGCAACAATGAAGGATCATAGTATTGATATCAAAAAACAAATAGGCAAAGCGCTAAATGTTAAATGTAAATCTAACAATTCTTATTAAAAATATTGGGTTCTAGATTTAGGGGCTACTCATTATATGACTTCTTCAAAAAGGTCATTTGCTTCTCTTTCCTCAAGTTCCACATTCAGTATTGAAGTAGGGGATTCTTCCTTCATTCCTATCAAAGGCAAAGGTGACATTCTCTTAGAAGGTGGATGCATCAATGATGTGCTTTATGTTCTAGATATATCAACCAATCTTCTTTTAGTCTATCAAATTTATCAATCTGGGATAGGAAAACAGTTTTGCTCACACCTATAGGAGTGGAGATTAGAAACTTGCAAGAACCAAAATCCCTTATAGCCAAAGGATAAATTGATCATAATGCCCGATTATATTACTTTGGAGGTTTTTATGATACTGCTCAATCTTCCTATTTTGTTGCTCACGTAGATCTTGAGAGCAAACTCTAGCATGAAATATTTGGTCATCTCAACTATCAATACTGAAAGGAGTTAATTAATCATGATATGGTACTTGGCTTACCCAAAATAACTCTTGTTGACAATGTTTGTCATGGATGTGCTCTTGGAAAATAGCATCAAAATCATTTTCCCTCAAGTAAATCACAAAGGGCATACTCACCTTTGGAACTTGTGCATAGTGATTTTGATAAGCTTCCCACATCCCTCCTTCAATGGAGCTAAATATGCTTTGACATTCATTGATGATTTTTCAAGACGTACTTGGGTATATTTTCTCAAGTACAAAAGTGATGTCTTCTTTCACTTTAAAAACTTTAATTCCATGGTTGAAAATCAAGAAAATTATCACATCAAAAAGCTTCGTACAAAAAATGGAGGAGAGTACTTCAGTAATGAGTTTTCATATTTCCTCTCTACTCATGGAATCATTCATCAACATTCAGTACCGCATAATCTTCAACAAAATTATGTGGTAGAAAGAGGAAGAACACAAGCTTATATTGAGAGGGGGAGGGTGAACAGTATAAGACCACTTTTTACTTTTTTTCCAAACCAATATCAATTAATTTCCTTAATTGCAATAACCAAATATAGCAATGTGCATTAATAACTTAGATAGAAATAGTAAGCAAGAGCACAAGTCACCACACACAATTGAGACACAATATTTAACGTAGTTCCCCCAATGTTGGGTACTCCACAAGATAATATCCTTATAATATCTCACACCAGGATTATGCGTAAGGGGTCGACCCCAAAATATATTTATAAAAATTTGGCGAATCGGTTTCAAAATCTAGATGAATAGTTTCGAAACACATATAGAATGTTCACTATTATTAGGGGTAATGTTGCAAAGTTAAACTTAAAATGGTCAAATTATTATAAAATTGGGGCGAATCGACCCAAAAAAAATTTACACCCAGAATTTTTTGGCTAATGGACCTTGGTCAAGGATCCCAAATATTAGTCAATCCCAAATTTTAAAAATCCTAATTTTAGCCAATTTTGTGAAAATAGCCACTATGCATAACCCTGTTTCACATATAAATAAGGATCCTTATCCAATACAATGATTTCTATGATCTGCTCAAAGCTAGGCAATAACAAGCTCACACAGAACTTGTCCAAATCTGCATAACAAACTCATACAGAACTTGTCCAAAACTGCTCAACAAGCTCACACAGAACTTGTCCAAATTTCTTTGATCTGCTCAAAGCTAGACAATAACAAGCTCACACAGAACTTGTCCGAATATGCATAACAAGCTCACACAAAACTTGTCCAAAACGGCTCAACAAGCTCACACAGAACTTGTCCAAAGATGCATAACAATCTCACACAAAACTTGTCCAAAACGGCTCAACAAGCTCACACAGAACTTGTCCAAATATGCATAACAATCTCACACAAAACTTGTCCAAAATGGCTCAACAAGCTCACACAGAACTTGTCCAAATCTACTCAACAAGCTCACACAGAACTTTCTTAAATTTGCTTGAACAAGCTCACTAAGAACTTGTCCAAATCTGCTCTAGCAATCTCACCAAGAACTTGCTCAAATATCCTCCAACAAACTCACTAAGAACTTGTCCAAATCTGCTCTAGCAAGCTCATCAAGAACTTGCTCAACTCTGCTCAATAGGCTCACTCAGACCCTCATCAAAATTTGTTCCAAATCTATTCACAAATCTGTCTAAAATTGTCCACAAATTTTTCCCAAAAACTTTCCACAAAGCCTTCTCAAAGGCTCAATCAATCATACACAAACTGCCACAAATCTGTCCAAAAATCTATCCCAAAGGCCTTCTCAAAGGGTCAATCAATCATGCTCAAGTAGTACTCAAATCTCATCCACAAATCTATGAAGGCAAGGCTCAAAGATGAACTCAACAATGAATGGCAATGTACTCTACAATGGATGACAACAATGATCCACAATGATCTCAACTCAACTCAACTAAAATCAATCTCAACTCAAGTCAACTCATAGAAGCATAAAGAGAATTTTTAGAGACTCAATATGTTCTAAGCTCAATCTCAACTCAAATCAGAATTATAAATTATAGAATAGTTTGTTTCATGGGACTTGAACAATCACCTCACACAATCACTTGACTAGGCTCAATCAACTCAACTCAACTCAACAAATCACCACAAGGGACACTCTTTCTCACAAAACCCTAGTCCAAGCATGTATCAACCAACTCAAATATTTCCAACAATGTTCAACAACAAATCTCACATAACAATGATACTCATGTTCTTCTCTAACTCAAGTTCAATTTCTTTGTACAACCAATGGGATTCAACAATAATGCTTATAAAACATTCTTCACATAACAATGATACTCATGTTCTTCTCAAACCCTAACTCAGGTTTTTCACACAACTAATGGCTTCAACAACAATGCTTATAAAACAAGGTTTTAATCATAACTCTCAAACCAGAAAACCTTGAAGCATTCAACCAACCACTTTCAAAAAGGAAACCACAATCAATCCTTTTCACTCCAATGATATTTCAGAAATCAACCACCATAAATAATCAATAGGAGAATGTGCCATACCTTTTTGATGCCAATAAGTTGTCCACAAATTCTGCCACACTACACACAAATTTCCTTTCCAATCTCAATAAGGGTTAGTGGAATTCAAATAGTAATCACAAGATAAAGCATAACTCAATTTACACCTTTTTACTCCAACTTAATAAAAACATCCACCAAAGTCCTTTTAATAAAAACCCTTATCAAAAATAATAATCAATAAACCTATCGAAAATTATTTTATAACAACTCCTTGTTTCTCCTAAATATTAATTCTCAATTTCATGAACATCAAATTAAATCAACAACTCATCCACCTTTGAAATAATAATCATAGCCCTTATAAAAATAAAGTTTAATTAAAAACTTTAATTATTCCTAACCACCTTATAATTCCAACTTAGGGCTTAACAAAAATAATTAGAGCAAAATCGTATTTACCTCCTCAAGGGGATTCGAATCCCCGACTTGCCCACATCGCGAGCGCCTTAGCCACGGCTAAGGTTGCCACACAAGCTAGCCGCTCTTTCAAAATGTAAAGGCACAACGTGCCTTAAAACATTTCTTGCATTTTCGCAAATCAAAAGCGCTTCGAGCGCTTTTCTTCCAACGCCTTCTGAATGCAGTCAAGGGGATTCGAAACCTTGATGTTTGTGCTACCACACGCCTTAGCCAAAAGCCAATTGTCAATGTGCCACTCTGACCACGATGACTTTGGACTTCGACCAACCTTCATTTATTCGTTGCTTATGCTTTCTAAAAGATTTTTGCATGAGCTCAATTCGGATGCTTAGCCAACGATTATTAACCACGAGCAAGCATTAGTTTATGAACCTTAGGTATCCCCTTTATATAGCCTCCTTATTATTTTTGATGACGTCGACGAAAATCTTGCATATTTAATTTTAAATTTAAATTTTAATTTTAAATAATTAAAATTTAAACTAAATATTAAAAATTAAATATCTCCATCACCGGGGCACATTTTTCGACAAAACGAAAGGCCAACTTGGGTTTTAAGAAAAATCCAGTTCAAATCTACCATCCATGATTTTAAATAAAAAAATTTATTTTGCCTACCTTGGTTTTTGCAAAAACCCTATATTTATCCATGCTTTCCAAAATATCATTTGGCCATCAAAACTCAATGTGATCCATGTGACATCAATGATCCATGTGACATCAATGACAACATAAAATGGCTCAAATTGCCAATAAAAGAAATAACAAATCCCTAAAGGAAATGGCAAATTGTATGCTCCAATCAAGAGATCTTACCAAATGTTTAGGTAGAGGCAATCAACTATGCAAATTTCATTCAAAATCGCACACCTCCCAAGGCTCTTGAACATTTGACTCTAGAGGAAGCATGGTCTGGCTCCAAACCTGATGTTTCTTTTTTTAGAATTTTTGGGAGCACTGCTTGTGCCCACATTCCAAAAAAAAAGAGAAAATCCTTAGATAAAAAAGTAAAAAACTTATATTTGTTGGCTACTGTGAGGATATGAAGGCCTATAGGCTCCTTGACCCAAAAACTCATGAAATTTTCTTTCACAGAAATGTTCAATTTGATGAAAATTTCCCTTCTCAAGATCCTCATATTTCTTCCTCTACCAACATTGATTCCATTGAGCCTTCCCCCTTCTTTGAGCCTCAATCTGATGAAGAACCAATCCTTGAGATAACTAATCAAAATGAGGATCCTATTCTTGAAAATCCTACACCAAATTCTGCCACACCCATTACTCCTCCAACAATGCCAAAATGGGCCCACACTACTATTCAAGAGGCAACCCCTTACATACAAGATCTTCCACCCTATAGACTTGGTCATTTCTTGGGCTTTGGACTTGTCTGTCATTCGGTACTAGTAATCCATAGTCCTTTATTCAGGCAAATTAAATCAAAGAGTGGGATGATGCCATGGAAAATGAATATTCCTCCTTGATTAGAAATCAAACTTGGGATCTAGTCCCACTTCCTAAGGGGAGAAAATTTGTTCGATGCAAATGGGTATATCAAACCAAGTATGTAGTAGATGGTTCCATTGATAAATAAAAAGCTTGCCTAGTAGCTAAAGGGTTTTCACATATTGAGGGTATTGATTACACAGAGACCTTTTCCCATGTTTCCAAAATGGATTCTGTTAGGCTTGTACTTGCACTTTTTGCCTCCCAAAATTGGCCCATTTTTAAGATGGATGTGAAAAGTGCCTTCCTGCATGGTGATCTTCAGGAAGAAATATATATGGAAAAACCCGCTAGCTTCATTCAAGATTCTTCCCTTGTTTGTAGACTAAAAAATCCCTCTATGGTCTCAAACAAACTCCTAGAGCTTGATATGAGAAAATGGACTCTTTCCTTCTCTCCAACGGATTTGCTCGCTGTGATTCAGATGCTACAGTGTATATTTGATGAGATGGAGAGGACATCACCATTCTTGTTCTCTATGTTGATGATTTACTTCTCACAGGTAGTTCCACTTCTCATATTTATATTGTTCGACACTCCCTTTTTGAGAGATTTGAGATGTCCGATTTGGGATTGGCTCATTACTTCCTTGGATTTCAGATCACTCAAACAGATTTTGGGGTCTTCTTATGTCAGCAAAAGTATACTCTTGATCTTCTTCAGAGGTTTCATATGGTTTATTATAAACCTTCACCTATGCCTTTCCAATCAAGTATCACTTTGAATTCCTCCTGCACTTTACCTCTTTGTGATGCTACTCTATATAGACAGCTAGTAGGAAGTCTATTGTACCTCACTCATACTTACCCTAAAATTTACTATATTGTTGGTTTGATATATCACTTCTCTCAAACACCTCATATCATTCATTGGTAGGCATCCAAGCAGATTCTTCACTATCTACAGGGAACTTCACATTTTGATTTATTCGATAGCAGAGGCTCTACAAAACTGGTGGGATTCACTGATTCAGATTGGGCAGGTTCAATTGATGATAGATGTTCAACCTATAGATATGTCTTTTGTCTAGGTTCTTCACCTATTTCTTGGTCATGCAAAAAATAACAGGCCATGCATTATAATCTACAGAGGTAGAGTACATGGTAGTAGTTTTAGCCAGTCAGGAGGCTCTTTGGCTTCGTCAGATTTTGGTAGAGTTTGATTTCTTTCATGACCAACCTATAGTACTTTGGTGTGACAACCAGAGTATAATACATATTTCTCATAATATTTTTGAGCATCAACGTACCAAGCACATTGAAATCCACATGAAATTCATTCGGTAGCACATTCAAGATGGAGATCTTAGCTTGGAGTGCATTCCAACCCATGATCATATTATTGACATCTTCACCAAATTCTTTGCTTCTCTGTTCTACCTTTAGTTGCATGACAGACTTGGGGTTAGGAAGATATCCTAGGAGGGATTGTTGACAAGGACATCTTCTTCTTCTTCTTCTTCTTCTTCTTTTATCTCTTTTGGAGGATGGTTTTTCCCATGTGGTTTTTTCATCATCTCTCCAAAATAAGATTTTCTACATATATTGTACATGAATACCTTATCAGGCCTTGTTTTTGGGACTCATTTCTGTGGATATGCCACCATTTTTTATTTTTTCTTGCTATTGTACATGAGTACCTTATTAGGTCTTGTTTTCAGGACTCATTTCTATGGATATGCCACCCTTTTATTTATCTTACTTTTTTACACTTATCCTTAGTATCACTTAGGGGGGTGTTAGAATATCTCTTAAGTTCTACAAGGATATTATGTTAGGAGTTATAACTCTTGTTGATATTGGTAAACTCTTAGTTGCGATTAGATCATATCTATTGGGTTGTTGTAATCCAACGGCTCACAAGAGATCAAATTTTCTATTTATGCACAGTTTATGTCATGGAATAATCAATCAGTTTTTTGAGCTTCACTCCATACTTGTGATGTCTTGCATAACTATTTCTTTTTTGGGATAGAATATTGTTTCTCAATATTTCTAACAATTCCCTGATCCCCTACTATCCTCAAATGATCGAGGGAAAGCTAAGAAGTACCAAGAAGGCAGTTGGAACCAATGTAGTAGATTGATTCTACTTTTATTGATTTACTTATGCTCAAATAGATTAACTATGTGAGGATATTTCCTTGATGAAATTAATGTAATATATTATTCTTTAAAGAGTATGGAGGATTTACCATACTTGTTTATATGTAATAATTATTAATTGTTGGGAGATGTACATTTAAATTGATGATTGAAATCATCTTTTTTTTTTGTATATTTATTTCTTTAAATGTTGTTCCTTTCTTGTATCATTTGTATGCATTGTGAATTATGCTCTTTTTTCTATAATTAGAATCTAAACTATTATGGCTTTCTTGCTAAAATATAGAAACATAAATATTGAGTTCTAGGGTGAACTTAGAGAGTGACCTAAGGGATTGAGACCCCTTAGGGTGAACATAGTGGACCTAATGGTATAAGACTTAAGTTGGAGGAAAGACCACATCTGAGTTAAGATAACTCATCATATAGACAAGATGGATAGTCTAACTCGTAATACGTGTATCATACCTACACAGACTAACTTGTGTATGGTATGGTGATGGGCGTATACCTTTGACCGATAAAAGGTGATAATTTTAGCTTATCAAGGATGATGAGAGGGATAAACTTATTTGCAGTGACACATAATACACCTACACATATGATATTTAAACAAAATATTAGTCTGGAGTGGATTAGGGGTTTATGAATTCCTCGCCTTAGTAATATATATATATATATATATATATATATATATATATATATATATATATATTCTTTCTATGTGTTTTATTGTAGTTAAATGTTGGGTCATTACATTTGGTATCAAAAATCTAGGTACGAGGGTATAGAGCTTCTTTTGTACTAAAATGATTTGAATGTCTCCAATGAAGCCTTGCTTAAAGTATAAGCTAAATCTAGGATGACCTAGGATGTCTTATTTTCTAGAATCTAGTGGGAACTAATCCCAAGGGTAAATGAATGTTATGATATATTAGTATGGGATTTTGTATTAATGATACATCATAACCTTGGAATATTACCCTAGTTAGATTATTGATGCCTTATAGCAAGAGAACTTTGTATTGTGGATTGAATTAGTGATACATTTTAAGGTGAAACTGTAACCTAATCTTTTCTTGGTTGTAACTAGGTTAAAATACCACCTGAAGCCAGAAGATAGAGGTATATACCTAGGCACTTGACAAAATAATATCAAATAAGAGATCCGAGAGGAGGATCTAGCAAACCCCAACAGAGATAGAATACCTCATTGCTACAGTTGTTGCTATGCAGGATTAGATGAGATAAGTGTTGGAAACAATTACAAATCAAAACTCACAAGCTAAATGCTTAGAGGTTAGCCAAGTTGATGGGCTAACTATAGATCAATTGTAAGCTAGAGCCCTTCTAGAAAAAGAAATGACTAGGGATCTAAAAAACATTTGTATCTCCAAGTTTGATGGAGAATATGAAGAGGATGCAGCTGAAGCATGGTTGACAGAATTAGGGATTTACTTCACAATAAAAGGCTATTCCCTAGGAACCCAAATGGTTTGGGCCATGATCAACCTATAAGGGGTTGCTTTAGACTAGTGGGGAACCTACTATGAGAAGAATAAGTTTGAACCTATGGATATTAAATGGAAATATTTTGTTGAAATCTTCAATAAGATGTTTTTTACAGAATACTTCTATGCCTTAAAGTTTGAAAAATTTTCCAGCCTTAGATAAAGAATTAAAATAGTGGAGACATACTATAAGAAGTTGGTTTGATTACTTAAGTATATACCTACTTATGATGATAAGATGAAAAATCATACTTTTATTCACGAGGTGGAATCTAGAGTGAATCATGATGTAAACATGCATGAACCTAAATCACTAGAAGGCATATGACTTTATGAAGAAAGTAGAGTCGCATTTCCAATTTAACTATGTCACCCTATCCAAGCAAGATCAACAAGCACTAAGCAAGAGGAATAGTCAAGGATTATTGAAATAGGAAGAGGAATATGATCAAAATATCAAGAACCCTTAGAATTTCAAGAAGATAAATAACGAGAAACAAAATCTAGAGGGGGAAAGTCACCCCATTGCTTGTGATAAGTAATATTTTTAATAAGCAAGTTAAATTT
The DNA here is from genome assembly GCA_028583015.1 of Wollemia nobilis. NCBI lineage: Eukaryota > Viridiplantae > Streptophyta > Pinopsida > Araucariales > Araucariaceae > Wollemia > Wollemia nobilis. Next base: position 4,749,707 of record JAQPPZ010016604.1, read on the forward strand.
TAATTGATAGTGGAGCCGCAGATAGCTTCAATTCTGCTAGTTTAGCAAGGGATATATCATAAATACCAAGATATTTGGCCCATGGATGGAAGGTAGAGTATGGTTCTGGGTAAACCTACTCTGTAAACCAATATTATCCAATGGCAAAAATTACTTTAGCTAGCGATACCACAAAATGTTGTTTGTATGTAGCTCCAATTCATGCCTTTGATGTGATCATAGGGATGGATTGGTTGCAAGCCCATAAAGCCTTGATCAATTTCCAAGACAATTGGATCGAATACTCAAAGGAAGGTAAGGAGATATTGAGACTTCATAGTGAGCAGTGGGTATTCAAACCCCAAATGTTGTTGAATATGCAATTCAAGAAAGCCCGCAAGAAAGGAAGGATAGTGTATATTGTAAAACTTAATGAAGTAGGAGATGATCAGAATAGAGAGTTTCTAGGAAAGCACCCAAATTTACAATATTTAAATGATGTATATCAAGAGGATTTACTTGGACTCCCTCCTGTATGGGTATTTGATTTCACAATTTATCTTATGCCAAGAGCAGAACCTATTCATAGATATTCATTTAGGATGAATCCTACAGGAAGTAAAAGTTCAACTACAAGGGCTATTAGAAAAGGGTTTGATAAAACCAAGTGTGTTACCTTGGGGTGCATCGATTTTATTTGTAAAAAAGAAATATGGCTCTCTAAGATTGTGTATTGACTACAAAATTCTAAATAAGGCCACAATCAAGAACCGATATCCCCTACCTAGGATCGAAGATTTATTCAATCAACTAAGAGATGCCATAGTATTCACTAAGATCAACTTGATATTAGGGTATCACCAATTAAGAATACGTGAGGAGGATACTCATAAAACAATATTTAAGACCAGGTACAAGCATTATGAGTTTATAGTCCTATCCTTTGGATTGACTAACACCCTAGCTATGTTCATGAATCTAATTAACAATATGTTTAGAGGGCATCTAGACCAGTTTGTCTTATATTCCTAAATTATATCTTAAGATACTCTCGAAACAAATTAGAGCATGATTAACATCTCAAGATCCTGTTAGAGTTGTTAAGGAAAAATCAACTCTATAGAAATCTATCCAAGAGTGATTTCTATGTTTTAGAGGTACGATATCTTGGACATATCATTTCAATAGAAGGAATTATTGTGGATCCAGAGAATATTGATTAAGGTAACTGAGGTGTGAAGCTTCATGGGGTTAATGGACTATTATAGACGTTACATAAAGGATTACTCCAAAATTATTATGACCATAACTAACATTCATAAAAAGGAAAAGGAATTCATGTGGTCAAAGAAGTGTGAGGTTACCTTTGCATTACTAAAATATAAACTCACTACCGTACCAATATTGAGAATTCTAGACCCTCAAGGATATTTTTTAGTATGTACGGATGCATCACTGGAAGGATTAGGAGTACTCATAAGAAGATTCAGTAGTACATATACTTAAATAAAGCTTAAAAAGCATGAAGTTATTTATGCTACTCACAATTTAGAGCTAGTTGTTGTGGTGTATGCTCTAAAGGTCTAGTGCCACTATTTTGTGGGGAGACTCTTTGAATTAAATGTTGACCATCAAAGTCTGAGGTACATATTTACCCAACCTATACTCAATGCGTGTCAAAGAAGATGGGTTTATTTTCTCACTAAGTATGACTTTGAAATTGAGTACATAAAAGGGAAAGAGAATAAGTTGGATGATGCTTTGAGTAGAAGGAAATACATAGCAGCCATAACTAGAATTCATATGGATGTGATGGATCGGGTGAGATAGGAGCAATCTCAGGATGAGTATTACTAGGAAATTCGAGTTAGGATGAATAGAGACCCTGAAGGTAATAAGAAATTTGGTATGAAAGATGACCTTTTGTGCTACAAAGGTAGAGTCATCATACCAAAAATGGGTGATTTAATAAAATTAATAATGGAAGAAGCCCATATATCTCCTTCTTATACTCATCGTGGAGGGGTCAAAATGTGGAAAAACATGAAAAGAATCTTCTTCTAGGTAGGAATGAAGAAGGACATCACTGATTTTGTTGCTTGATGCCTAAAATGTTAGAAAGTTAAGATAGAATGCAATCATTTGAATGATAATTATATCCACATGATGTGCCCATGCAGAATTGGTAGGTCATATCTATGGATTTTATAGTAGGTTTACCCAAAACTCAATATCAACATGATGTAATCTTGGTAGTAGTCGATATATTGACTAAGGTTGCACATTTCATACCCAGGAACATCAAGGATGACACTCAGGTGGTAGCTAAAAAATTTGCCAAAGAGGTATTCTAATTGCATGGATTTCCTGAGGTAATCATTTCAGATAGAGATCCCAAATTCACTTTTGAGTTTTGGAAATCCCTTCATAGTGCAATTGACATAAAACTGAATATGAGTTCAGTATACCACCCCAAGATAGATGGTCAAATGAAATGGGTAAACCAAGTACTAGAGGACATGCTCCATATGTACTACATGGATCACAAGTCTCATTGGAAATACTACCTACATCTTGTAAAGTTCACCTACAATAATGGGCATCACTCGTCTCTAGGAATGGCTTATTTCGATGCATTGTATGGATGAATATGTAGGATGCCATTATATTGGGGTAACCTAGAAGATCGACTTGTGATTGGGCCAAATATGGTAATAGATATGGAAGATTAGTTGAATATAATCAAACAAAGACTTAAAGAAGCTATTGCTAGGTAGAAAAGTTATGCCCACCTGAAGAGGACTCCCAAAGAGTACTCCATAGGAGATAAAGTATTTTTAAGAGTTAAATTTATGAAAAGTTCTATCAAATCCATGAAGTTGGATCCACTATTTGAATAACCCTTTGAAATCACTAAAAATATTAGCTCGGTTGCATATTGACTTGCTCTACCACCTAACCTATCCAATATCCATGACACCTTCCACATATCCTTGCTTAGGAAATATGTTGTTGATTCTGAATATGTGTGGGATGTTTCTAATTTACAAATGGCAAATACGAATGCTATTGAAGTGATTCCAATAAATATTATTGAGTTTCATTCTAAGTCTATGCAAAATCAGACTCTTGAGCAATGTAAGGTTAAGTGGGACCAGTTTTATGAAAGAAATGCTACTTGGAAGAAAGTGGATGATATGCAAAAATAATTTCCATTCTTGTTAGAAAATATATAAGGTAATAATTTTTATTTTGTAAAAACTGGAAATACCCAAGACAGTGTTTAGTCCTAGGGGGGTAGGATGTCATGGCCCTCCCTAGAGAACTTTTTGGCACAAAGAAACTATGTATTATTTAATGATGCTTTAATACCTACTTTGAGCAATTGAACTAACTATGTGATGTTTAGTTGATTTGGAAGAGCATGGTACTACTAATATATTTCCAAATGTGCAAGATCAGGTACACTTGTAGGTGGAATAAGTAGAATCATCCACTAGAAGTAGGGGTACTTGAGGTTGGGGAAATTATGATTAAGGCAACTCGGAGGTAACATTGATGGATATCATCATATAGACATGGATTCGATTAGGGATAATCATCAATAGCTAACCACCTGAGTCGCAATTGATAGCCTAGTAGCTATCATAAATTCTCTAGCTGAGATAGGTGACTAGGTTGATGGAAATATTCCCTCTTTGTTTGTTGCATATGTTTGATTGTATTTTACTTCATCACTATTTGCATCAATGATTTAGAAAAATGCATGACCTGGTTGTTTTTGGAAAAGCTCCTTGTTTTTCTTAAACCTTCCAAAATAATAATATGATGTTAGTATTGGATAAGAAAAACCTTTTTGTTTCTATGTTATGTATTTATATGAATAAATAGTTTAATTATTTTAAATGAAAAATAAACTTCATTTATAAATAATAATTTAATTATTTTAAATGAAAAAGGAACTTCAATTATAAATAATAGTTATTTATATTAAATGATAAAGAAACTTCATTTATAAATAATACTTTAATTATTTAAAATTAAAAAGGAACTTCATTTATAAATAATAATTTAATTATTTTAAATGAAAATGGAACTTCATCTATAAATAATAGTTCAGTTGTTTTTTTAAATGGTAAAAGAACTTCATTTTCCCTAAATGATATTTTAATAGTAAAAGAATCCCATTATAAACAAAGGTTGTTTAAATCTAAATAATAACGAATCTTCATTGATAAATAGCTGCATTTATGGTAAGATTTATCAAGATCTAATAAGATATAGATATTATCCAAAGTCAACCACCGTGTGAAAGTAGCTGAGAGAGGAGTTATGATGGCAGTGAAGCTTGGGGAACATAGGGAGTTGCGCATAAGAGGCTATGGGGAATGAAAGATAGAGGAGGAAGGAGAAATGATAGATAACGATGATTGGATGAGAGGAGAATTTAGAAAATACCAAGCCAAAGCAAAATGTTTGAATTCGCCACAAAAGGAGGTAGCCAACATGCTAGGTTGGATTATGGTTGCTATATTTACCTTAAAAACTTGGTTGTTTGTTCTTGCTTATTAGTTTTCACCGATTCTCTTCCAGTTATGTTGTGCTCGTTTGAGATCTCTTCTTTAGTTAAAACCTTCATCGTCAATATGTGTCAGTTGTTGTTATTGGTAGTGTTTCTTGTAACAACGTTGTCATTGTATTTTTGGTTGTGTGAGTTGCTCGTTGTTGATAGTGTTACTTGTAACAATGCTACCGTTGAGCTTTTGTTTGTGTGTGAATTGCTCACCATTGGTAGCATTTCTTGTAAAAACATTATCATTATGCTTTTGGTTGTGTGCGAGTTATTCGCTCTTGGTAGCGTTGCTTGTAACAACATTATCATTATGTTGGTTTGGTTGTTGGGTAGCACCGTCGTCAAGTAACATTGTTGCTATGTTGCTATTGCTATTGCGATATGGGTTTTCTCCTTGCATATTTTTTGTCATGTTGCCATTGAAGACTCCCAAAGAGAGTTGGGAGTCAAACACAATACCATTGTGGTAAACCACATAGTCAAAACCCATTGTCAACTGCACTACCCTATTAAGTGGGTTCTCTCCAAGCCATGCCACATTTTTAAAATAGCCTCTATGCTTTCTGGTTTAGGAAATTCATAGTTCGGTTACCTTCATGTTGTGTCATCTGTAGATGTTGGGTGGGTGTTCTTCCTTTCAGTCATCCGCCATCTCCACTACGTATTGCATAAGTCACCCAATCTTTCCCTTGTGTGGATGTCTTTCGTTTGGGATATTCACAATTGTTGGTTACCCTCCCCTCTTGCCTTGTTGAAGTTTGACCAGCTATGTGTGTATGGCCCCCTTTGGGCCTTTGTGTATGTCCGTCTATTGTAAGTTTCACAGTAGCATGCAAACCATGGGTTGTGAATTATTGTGAGGGGGAGTAAGTTTTAATTAATTATTAAGAGCTTTAATTAATTAATTAAAATTTACTTTTAATTACTTAATTCCAATTAAGTAGTAGGAGGATTATTGGAGGATGGAAATGATTTTTTTATTTATGAAATTATGAAATGAACTTTAATTTGTTAAATAAAGGGTAAAGGAAATGTTTTACTTTTATTAATTAGAGGTATGAGACTCTATTTAGTTAAAGTAAAGGAAATATTTTAATTTTTATTAATTAGAGGTATGGGACTCTATTTAATGAAAGTAAATGAAATATTTTATTTTATTAATTAGAGGTATGGGACTCTATATAGTGAAAGTAAATGAAATGTATTATTTTTATTAATTAGAGGTATGGGACTCTATTTAGTGGAAATAAAAGAAATGGGTTATTTTATAAATTGAAGTATGATGACTTGATTCATGAAATAAAGGAACCTAGATTATTTAAATATTAAAGGTATGGTACTTTAATTGTTGAATAAAGGTTGAAACGAGATTGATTGAAGTAGGACATATAATTTAGGTTCATTTGTTGAAAGACTCTCATTAGATAATGAGAGGGGAAATAAAAATAGTGGTTTTTATGATATCAACTATGTGGTAGATGGTTAGTTACTTTAATTTAAATTGTATAGTTATAATTTGGCAAAGAAATAAATAAATGCATTTAGAAGAATGTCTATCATGGAACCATGAGTGCCCTGATCCCCTACTATCCTCAAATGATCGAGAGAAAGTTGAGAAAGACCAAGAAGGCAGTTGGAACCAATGTAGCATATTGATTCTAATTTTATTGATTTACTTATGCTCAAATAGATTAACTATGTGGGGAGATTTCCCTGATGAAATTGATGTAATATATTATTCTTTAAAGAGTATGGAGGATTTACCATACTTTTTTATATGTAATAATTATTAATTGTTGGGATATGTACCTTTAAATTGTTGATTGAAATCATCTATGTTCTTTATCTACATTTCTTTAAATGTTGTTCATTTCTTGTATTTTTTGTATGCTTTGTGAATTATGCTATTTTTGTTAGATTTAGTATCTAAACTATTATGATTTTCTTGCTAAACTATAGAAACATAAATATTGAGTTATAGGTTGAACTTACAGAGTGACCTAAGGGATTGAGACCCCTTAGGGTGAACATAGTTGACCTAAGGTATTAAGACCCCTTAGGGAGAATGATAACTGAGTTGAAGGAAATACTACATCTAAGTTAAGATAGCTCATCATATAGATGATATGGATAGCTTAACTCGCAATATGCATAGCATACCTACACAAACTAACTTTTGTATGGTATGGTGATGGGCATATACCTTTGACTAACAAAAGGTGATAATTTTAACTCATTGAGGATGATGAGAGGGATAAACTTATTTGCAGTGACACATAATACACCTACATATATGGACTTGTGTTAGGGTATCTAGTGAGATGTAGCTCTTCACGAAACTTAGGGGATTTTAAAAAAAATATCAATCAAGAGTCGATTAGGGGTTTATAAATCCCTCACATTAGTAAAAAATAAATTCTTTTCTTTCAATGTGTTTTCTTGTAGTTAAATTTTGGGTCATTACATTTGGTATCAAACCTCTAGGTACAAGGGTATAAAGCTTCTTGTGTGCTAAAGAAATTTGGATGTCTCCAATGAAGGCTTGCTTAAAGTATAAGCTAAATCTAGTATGACTTAGGATGCCCTATTTGCTATAATAGAGTGGGAACTAATCCCAAGGGTGAATGAATATTATGATACCTTAGTATGGGATTTGGTATTAATGATACATTATAACCTTGGAATATTACCCTAGTTAGATTATTTATGCTTCTTAGCAAGAGAACTTTGTATTATGGCTTGAATTAGTGATACAGTTTAAGGTGAAACTATAACCTAATTTTTCTTGGTTGTAACCAAGTTAAAATGCCACCTAAGGCCTGAAGAGAGAGGCCTACACCTAGGCAAACTCAAAAAAATAATATAAAAAATAGATCTAAGAGGAGGATCCAGTAAACCCCAACAGAGAGGTAGAAGACCTCATTTATACGGTTGCTCCTATGCAAGATCATATGAGACAAGTGTTGGAGACAATTGAGAATTAGAACTCACTAGATAGAGGCTCATAGGTTGGCCAAGCTCATGGGCTAACTGCAAAGCAGTTTCAAGCTAGAGCCTTTCTAGAAAAGCAAACAACTAAGGATCTAAAAAACATTTGTATCTCCAGGTTTGATGAAGAAGGTGAAGGGGGTGCAACTGAAGTAGGGCTGAGAGAATTAGAGGTTTACTTCATGATAAAAGGCTATTCCCTGGGAACCTAAATAGTTTGGGCCACAAACAACATAGAAGGGGCTACTTTAGACTAGTGGGAAACCTACTATTATAAGAATAAGGTTGAACCTATGGATATTAAATGGAAATATTTTATTGAAATCTTTAAAAAGAGGTTTCTCACAGAACACTTCTATTCCTTAAAGTTTGAAAAATTTACCACCCTTCAGCAAGGAACTAAAATAGTGGAGATATACTATAATAAGTTGGTTCAATTACTTAAGTATGTACCTGCTTATGATGAGAAGATGAGAGTTCACAAGTTTATTCACAGGATGGAATCTAGAGTGAAGCATGATGTAAACATGCATGAACCTAAATCATTGCAAAAGGCGTATGACTTGGCGAAGAAAGTAGAGTCGCATTTCTAATTTAACTATCACCATGTCCAAGCAAGATCAACAAGCACTAAGGAAGAGGAATAATCAAGGATTCTTGAAATGGGAAGAGGAAGATGATCGAAAGACCAAGAACCCTCAAAATTGTGAGAAGAGAAATAATAGGAAATAAAAGTTAGAGGGCAAGTCACCCCATTGCTTGTGAAAGATAAGATTTTTAATAAGTAAAAATTTTAATTGTTAGTGGAGCCACATATAGCTTCATTTCTTCTACTTTACAAACGAATATGTCAAAAAGGCTAGGATATTTTGCCCATGGATGTAAGGTAGAGTATGGTTCTGAGAAAACCTATTCGATAAACCAGTATTATCCAATGGAAAAATTTACTTTAGCTAGCAGTACCACTGAAGTTTGTTTGTATGTAGCTCCACTTCATGCCTTTGATGTGATCCTAGGGATGGATTGGTTGCAGGTCCATAAAGTCTTGATCAATTTCCAAGACATATGGATTGAGTACTCAAAGGAAGGTAAGGAGAGACTAAGAAATCATAGTTAGCAGGGGGTATTCAAAACCCAGATGTTGTCGACTATGCAATTAAAGAAAGCCTTCAAGAAAGGAGGGATAGTGTAAGTTTTAAAACTTAATGAAGTAGGAGATGATTAGAAGAGAGATATGCTAGAAAGCACCCTATTTTACAAGATTTTAAGGATGTACTTCCAGAGGATTTGCCTAGACTTCATCCTATGTGGAAATTTAATTTCACAATTGATATTATGCTAGGAGTAGAACCTATTCATAGATCTTTGTATATAATGAATCCTATCGAGATGCAGGAACTCAAAGTTCAACTACAGGGGCTATTAGAAAAGGGTTTGATAAAACCAAGTGTGTCATCTTGGGGTGCACCAATTTTATTTGTAAAAATAAAATATGGCTCACTAAGATTGTGTATTGACTACAAAATGCTAAATAAGGCCACAATCAAGAATTGATACTCATAAAATGATATTTAAGACCAGGTACGGGTATTATGAGTATACAGTCATATGCTTTGGACTAAATAACACCCCAGGTATGTTCATAAATCTAATGAATAGTGTGTTTAGAAGGCCTCTAGACTAGTTTGTCCTTGTATTACTAGATGATATCTTAATATACTCTCAGAACAAAGAAGAGCATGATAAACATCTCAAGATCGTGTTAGATTTGTTAAGGGAAAATCAACTCTATGGAAATCTAGCCAAGAGTGATTTCTACATTTCAGAGGTACGATATCTTGGGCATATCATATCAGTAGAAGAAATTATTGTGGATCTAGAGAAGATTAAGGCCATCCTAAATTGGCCACCCCCTACTAATGTGACAAGGTACGAAGCTTCATGGGGTTAATGGGCTACTATAGATGTTACATAAAGGATTACTCCAAAAATTATTGTGGCCATAACTAACCTTTAGAAAAAGGGAAAAGAATTCAATTGGTCGATGAACTGTGAGGCTATCTTTGCATTGCTAAAACGTAAACTCACCACTGCACCAATATTGAGAATTCCAGACCCTCAAGGAGATTTTTTAGTATGTATGGATGCATCACTTGAGGGATTAGGAGTACTCTCACAAGAAGAGTCAGTAGTAGCATATACTTCAAGAAATATTAAAAAGCATGAAGTTAATTACGTTGCTCATTATTTAGATCTAGCTACTATGGTGTACACTCTAAATGTCTGGCACCACTACTTGGTGGGGAGGCCCTTTGAATATAAGACTACCCATAAAAGTCTAAGGTACATAATCTATACTCAATGCAAGACAAAGAAGATGGGTCAACTTCCTTGCTGAGTATGATTTTGAAATTGAGTACATAAAAGGGAAAGAGAATAAGGTGGTTGATGTTTTGAGTAGAAGGAAACACATAGCAACCATAAATAGAAGCCACATGGATTTTATGGATCAGGTGAGATAGGAGCAATATCAAGATGAGTATTTCTAAGAAATTCAAGTCAGGATGGACATAGACCCTAAAGGTAATAAGGAATTTTATATAAAATATGACCTTTTCTTCTACAAAGATAGAGTCATCATACCAAAAATAGATGATTTAAAAAACTTAATAATGCAAGAAGTCCATAGATCCCCTTATTCTGCTCATTCTAGAGGGGCCAAAATATAGAAAAATATGAAAAGAACCTTCTTCTGGATAGGAATGAAGAAGGACATCACTGATTTTTTTGCTCGATGCCTCGAATGTCAAAATGTTAAGGCTGAACGCAAGCATCTTGCAAGACAAATGTATCTACATGATGCACCCATGCAGAAGTCGTACGTCATATCTATGGATTTTATAGTAGGTTTATCCAAAACTCAGTATCAATATGATGCAATCTTAGTAGTAGTCGACAGATTGACTAAGGTTACACATTTCATACCTTGGAATATCAAGGATGATGCTCAGGTGGTGGCTAACAGATTTGTCAAAGGTATTTCGATTGCATGGGTTTCTTGAGGTAATCATTTCAAATAGGGATCCCAAAGTCACTTATGAGTTTTGAAAAGTCCTTCATAGTGTAGTTGGCATGAAATTGAATATGAGTTCAGCATACCACCCTGAGATAGATGGTCAAATTAAATGGGTAAACCAAGTACTAGAGGACATGCTCCACATGTACTACATTGATCACAAGTCTCGTTGGGAAGACTACCTACATATTGTAGTGTTCATCTATAATAATAGGCATCACTCCTCTCTAGGAATGGCTCCTTTTGATGCCTTGTATGGATGAAAGTGTAGGACGCCATTATCTTGGGACAACCTAGAATATCAAGTTGTGATTGTGCTAGATATGGTTAGAGAGATGGAAGATCAGTTGAAGGTAATGAGACAAAAACTTAAAGAAGTTACTGATAGGCATAAACGTTATGCTAACTTGAAGAGGAATCCCAAAGAGTACTCGATAGGAGACAAAGTATTTTAAGTGTTAAACCAATGAAAAGTTCTATCAAATCCACTAAGTTGAATCCATAGTTTGTGGGACCCTTCAAAAGCACTAAAATGATTAGCTCAGTTGCATACCAACTTGCTCTACCTCCTAACCTACCCAATATCCATAACACCTTCCACATATCCTTCCTTAGGAAATATGTTGCTGACCTTGAACATGTGTGGGATGTTTCTAAGCAAATGGTAAATTCGAAGGCTATTGAAGTGATGCTAGTAAAAATTCTTGAGTTTCGTTCTAAGTCTATGCATAATCGAACTCTTGAGCAATTTAAGGTTCAATGGGACCAATTTTTTTAAAATAAATACCACTTGGGATAAAGTGGATGGTATGCAAAAACATTTTCCCTTCTTATTTAAAATATATAATATAATAATTTTTATTTTGTAAAAACTGGAAACACCCAGGATAGTGTTTAGTCCCAAGAGGTAGGATGTCATGACCCTTCCTAGCGGACTTTTTGGCACAAAGAAACTATGTATTATTTAATGATGCTTTAATACCTAGTTTGAGCAATTAAACCAACTATGCGATGTTTAGTTGATTTGGAAGAGCATGGTACTACTGATATATTTCCAAATATGCAGGATCATATACACTCATAGGTGGAAGAAATAGAATCATCCACCATAAGCAAAGGTACTTGAAGTTGGGGAAATAATGATTAAGATGAATCGGGGATAACATTGATGGATACCTTTATATAGGCATGCATTCAGTTAGGAATAATCATCAATAGCTAACCACATTGAGACTCAGTTGATGGCCTAGTAGCTATCATAAATTCTTCGGTTGAGATGGGTGGTTAGGTTGATGGAAAGATTCCCTCTTGTTTGTTGCATATGTTTGATTTCTTTTACTTCATCACTATCTGCATCAATGATTTGGAAAAAATGCATGACCTAGTTGTTTTTGGAAAAGCTCCTTGTTTTTCTTAAACCTTCCAAAAGAATAATATGATGTTAGTATTGGATAAGAAAAACCTTTTTGTTTCTATGTTGTGTATTTATATGAATAAATAGTGTAATTATTTTAAATGAAAAGGAACTTCATTTATAAATAATAATTTAATTATTTTAAATGAAAAAAGAACTTTATTTATAAATAATAGTTTAATTATTTTAAATGATAAAAGAACTTCATTTATAAATAATAGTTTAATTATTTTAAATGAAAAAGGAACTTCATTTATAAATAATAATTTAATTATTTTAAATGAAAAAGGAAATTTATTTATAAATAATAGTTTAGTTGTTTTTTTAAATGGTAAAAGAACTTCATTTTTCCTAAAATGATAGTTTAATGGTAAAAGAATCCCATTATAAATAAAGGTTGTTTTAATTTAAATAATAACGAATCTTCATTGATAAATGATAGACGATTGTTATTAAGTGGTAATCAAATTCCATGTTAAATCAATTAGATATTTTTAATTATGAGAGCTCTGCCAAAGATATGCTTGAGTTGATGTGCACCTGCCAACGTTGAAAATAGAGAGAGAGCTCCATTTATGGCAAGGCTTATCAAGATTTAATAAGATATAGATATTATTCAAAGTTGATCACTACGTGAAAGTAGCTGAGAGAGGAGTTATGATGGGCGATGAAGCTTGGGAAACATAGGGAGTTACGTAGAAGAGGCAAGGGGGAACAAAAGATAGAGGAGGAAGGACAAATGATAAAATGATGATTGGATGAGAGGAAATTTTAGAAAACACCAAGTCAAAGCAAAATATTTGAATCAACCATAGAAGGAGGTAGCCAACGTGGTAGGTTGGATTATGACCGCTATCTTTACCTTAAAACTTGGTTGTTTGTTCTTGTTTATTGGTTTTCACTAGTTCTCTCCCAATTTTGTTGTACTCATTTGAGATATCTTCTTTAGTTAAAACCTTCACTGTTAATGTGTGTGATTTGCTCATTGTTGGTAGCATTTCTTGTAACAATTTTATCATTGTGCTTATGGTTGTGTGTGAGTTGCTCGTTGTTGATAGTGTTGATTGCAACAACGCTGTCATTGTGCTTTTGGTTGTGTGAGTTGCTCATTGTTGGTAGTGTTGCTTGTAACAATATTGTCAGTGTGCTTTTGGTTGTGTGTGAGTTACTCGTTGGTAGCATTGCTTGTAACAACACTATCATTGTGATGGTTTGGTTGCTGGGTAGCACCATCATCAAGTAACGTTACTACTATGTTGCTATCGATGTTGCGATGTGATTTTTCCCCTTGCATCCTTATTATCATGCTACCGTTGAAGACTCCCAAAGAGAGTTGGGAGTCAAACCCAATGTCATTATGGTAAAACACGTAGCCAAAACCCATTATCGACCGTGCTACCCTGTTAAGTGGGTTCTCTCCAAATCAAGTCACCTTTGTAAAATCGTTTCTACGCAGTCTGGTTTAGGCGATTCATAATCCGGTTACCTTCGTGTTGTGTTGTTTGTGGGAGTTGGGTGGGTGTTCTTCCTTTCAACCATTCACCATCTCCACTACGGTCTGCATATTACGTAAGTCACCCCACCTTTCCCTTATGTGGATGCCTTTCGTTTGGGACGTTTGTAGTTGTTGGTAACCCTCCCCTCTTACCTTATTGAATTTTGACTAGATATGTGCATATGGCCCCCTTTGGGACTTGTGGATGTCTCCTTGTTGTAATTTTCACAGTAGCGTGTGAACCTTGGGTTGTGAATTATTGTGAGGGGGAGTAAGTTTTATTAATTATTAAGAGTTTTAATTAATTAATTAAAAGTTACTTTTAATTACTTAATTCTAATTAAGTAGTAGGAGGATTATTGGAGGATGGAAATGATTTTTTTATTTATGAAATTATGAAACGAACTTTAATTTTTTAAATAAAGGGTAAAGGAAATGTTTTACTTTTCATTAATTAGAGGTATGGGACTTTATTTAGTGAAAGTAAAGGAAATATTGTATTTTTATTAATTAGAGGTATGGGACTCTATTTAGTGAAAGTAAAGAATTTGTTTTATTTTTATTAATTAGAGGTATGAGACTCTATTTAGTGAAAGTAAAGGAAATATTTTATTTTTATTAATTAGAGGTATGGGACTCTATTTAGTGGAAATAAAAGAAATGGGTTATTTTATAAATTGAAGTATGATGACTTAATTTATGAAATAAAGGAACCTAGCTTATTTAAATATTAAAGGTTGAAAAGAGATTGATTGAAGTAGGACCTGTAATCTAGTTGCATTTTTTGAAAGACTCTCATGAGATAATGAGAGCAGAAATAAAAATGGTGGTTTTTATGATATCAACTATGCGGTAGTGGTTAGTTACTTTAATTTAAATTTTATAGTTACAATTTGGTAAAGGAATGAATAAATATATTTAGAAGCATGTCTATCATGGAACCATGAGTGCCCTAAGCTGAGAAGGACCAAGAAGGCAGTTGGAATCAATGTAGCAGATTGATTCTACTTTTATTGATTTACTTATGCTTAAATAGATTAACTATGTGGGGGATTTCCCTCATGAAATTGATGTAATATATTATTCTTTAAAGAGTATGGAGGATTTGCCATACATTTTTATATGTAATAATTGTTAATTGTTGGGATATGTACCTTTAAATTGCTTATTGAAATCATCTAATTTTTGTATATGCATTTCTTTAAATGTTGTTCATTTCCTGTATCTTTTGTATGCTTTGTGAATTATGCTCTTTTTGTTAGATTTAGTATCTAAACTATTTTGGTTTTCTTGCTAAACTATAGAAACATAAATATTGAGTTCTAGGGTGAACTTAGAGAGTGACCTAAGGGATTGAGACCCATTAGGGTGAACATAGTGGACCTAAGGTATTAAGACCCCTTAGGGATAATGATAACTAAGTTGAAGGAAATACTACATCTGAGTTAAGATAGCTCATCGTATAGACGAGATGGATAGCTTAACTCGTAATATGTGTATCATATCTACACAGACTAACTTGTGTATGGTATGGTGATGGGTGTATACCTTCGACTAATAGAAGGTGATAAGTTTAGCTCATAAAGGATGATGAGAGGGATAAACTTATTTGCAGTAACACATAATATGCCTACACAAATGGACTTGTGTTAGGGTATCTAGTGAGATGTAGCTCTTCGGGAAACTTAGGGGATTTAAACAAAAGATCATTCTGGAATTGGTTAGGGGTTTATGAATCCCTTACCTTAGTAAAAAAAATTATTTTCTTTCTGTGTGTTTTGTTGTAGTTATATTTTGGATCATTATAGGTAGACAAACATGGTGAGGTGGTAATTGGTTCCTCCTTGTTTAATAATGTTCTTCATATTCCAAGTGTGATTCCTAATCTTATTTCTATATATTGCATCATGTATACAAATGAAAAGGTTGATTTTTGGTTGGATTGACAAGTGATTAAGGATATATATGATAGCTTCAAGATAGTTTCTTCAATATAGTATAATGAGTCCAATTAGATGTACAAGGTTGATGAGTGACCCTCTTCTTATTCCTACAAGAAGAGAGACCTTCTGGATATGGTAAAATAGATGGATGACACTAGCAAGCAATGGCACCATGGCTTGGACACATTGCCTATGGATACTTCATATATATGAGTCAACATTAGTTGATTGATGGTTCCTCTTATCTTTCTCCTCATGAAATTTTTGAGGGTGCATTTTGCAAAAGTGTCATTAAGAGTCATTTTCTAAATGGACAACCGAACATGCTACATGACCCTTGGAGCTTATTCATAATGATAGTTTTGAGCCTAGGGGGTCCCCATATCCCTCTAATAATAAATACTTCCTCATAATTACTAACGATTTGTCTAGATGTGTCTATTTATATGCCATTTGCACCAAAGATGAATCTTTTATAAAGTTTAAGGACTTCATGTCTCTTTTAGAAAATCAACTTTAAGAGTAAGATAAAATGCTTGAGTTCTAATTGGTATGCTTTTGGTGTTTTTGGGGTCTTTACAAAATTTCTTCTTATAGGACTATTCATTGTAACCTATAGCATAATAGCTTAGCTAATGAAAGAACATGGTTATCATGGATATGGGTACATATATATAGCATATTAAGCATATGGATCCTAATTTTTATGGTGAAATAGTGACTTGTACAACTCATTTAATTAATCAAATTTTATCCTTAGGTCATTTTGAATATGATTCATATCGAGAGATTGAGAGGTAAAAAGATTGATGTCTCCAAGTTTTGTATCTTTGGATCCATCACATAGGCTCATATTCTTATAGACACATGGAACAAGATTAATGCCAAGAGCTATCATTATATTATAATGGGCTATTCTAACACCTCCAAGTATTGTCGTTTATATGATCACATAAAGTGGGATGCCATTATTTATAGGGATGTGATCTTTAATAAGGAGATTACATCCATTCCTTTTAGATTATTTCTTATCCTTTTGGATGATTATTCTTTTCTTTTGGCTCTTCTAATGATTTTTCTTTTTCTACTAACATGAATGTATTAGTAGGTTCCATTGATATGGATCCTCTTCTAGGTCCTTCTCTAGCATCAACCATAATTTTGGATCATATAGTTGAGTAGATTGATCCTCCCATATCTTGTGCAACAATATTAAATTTTGAGGTGGATGGTGAGCTTAGGATTGATACTTCAACACTATGTTTTGATATTACTTCTATGTAGGATATGTCATATCCTTACATTGAACATCTAATGCCCAAGCAGGTCCAAACTCTCCCGTAGGATGGTCAACCAATCCTTTCTTAGGATCATCATTGGAAGGCCCAATATTAGATCCTCAACTCAAGATTTGATGGTTCTAAATATTTGCTCACTTACTATCATGCTAAGGATTGTCTAAAATGGGAGGATGTGAGTATGAGTCATTAATTAAGAAACAAACATTAGAGTTTGTTCCTATTCCTAAAGGGAAGACAATTGGTAGTTGTAAATGGATTCATAAGATGAAGTACATGTTTGATGGTCAAGTGGACAAGAACAATTGCTCAAACTAAGGTAGTTGACTATTTGAATACATTTGTTCTAGTTGTACCAAAGGACTCTATTTGAATTATTCTCTCTATTGCTACCTTTATGTATGGGAGGTAGATTAGATAGATGTGAAGATTGTCTTTCTTCATGTAAATATTTAGTAGGAGATTTACTTGAGACAACCACCTAGTTTTGATCTTGATAAGCCTACTTCTTTGGTGTGTAGGCTAAATAAGTCATTGCATGGGCTTAAGCAAGCTTCTTATACTCGGTATGCTAAGTTTTGGATTTAATAATACTTTCCAAAAATAAACAAATTTAACATATTACCAATAATGATATATTAACTCATAGATTAACATAATGCAATGTGAAGGGCATCCATAGACGCCTAAGTAGAGTCACTAAAGTAAGAATAAACACTACAAACCGATAATGAAATGGTTGGTCTCAAGGGTATATATGCTTGAATTATATGTGACCTTAGGTCAATATTAAAGAAACAATATTAAAGTTTATTAATAAAAAATTATAGTAAATCCACCTATATAAGGTGTACAAGGGCCCATAAGACTATAAAATTATAATATAAAAGTTGGTATCTGGTAAATCCACCTTGGGTCTAATAAACAAAAGGTTTCTACAAAGAGAAGTGGTATCTGGAAAGAAGATATGAATATCCAACATCCTAGTAATAAGGGGCCTCTCAGCATTCCAATTTTTCCTTCATTAACAAAGTCCACATCTCTACTTTCATCTTCTTCTGAAGGCAGAGAGACTTTAAAGGGGCCTCATAATTATTTTCTCCGATCACACAAATTAGCAGCTTTCTTTGAGAAGGGAGAAATCGCAGGAGGACTTAGCTTGGATGTTGTTAACTCACATGCCTTAGGGAGGAAATCAAACATTCAACTGGCAAAGGATCAAAATTTGAGGGAAGTAAAGACAGGGAAACAAAATCCAATAATAGGGGCACTTAGAGCAGGCAAAACCCCAGAATCAGTTAAATAATGTTAATCCTCTCTCAAAATATTCGGGGTCTGGGTAGCACCTCAAAAAAGACTGCTCTAAGGAGGTTAATGCAACTTCATCTTCCAGATATTCCATTTCTTCAAGAGACTATGGGAGTGGGTGTGAAAGTGGAAAGCATACTCCACACCCTTATAAAGGACTGGGAATTCTGCTCTTTGGACTCCGAGGGCAGATCAGGTGGCCTTGTACTGGGGTGGAAGAAGAGGAATTTTAGGTTTATAAAATATGCTTTTCTTACATCAGGAATAGGAGTGGAGCTCTTCTCTATGGAATTTGGGAAATCCTTTGTGTTGGTAAACATTTATGGCCCTTATGAAAATAATTACTGGGATACCCTATTTGCCAATAACTTTCTACAACATGGGAATCTTATCCTAGGGGGTGATCTAAATTTCACTTTGAATAGAGCTGAGATATGGGGGACATCAGCAAGAAGTGACCCACAATCTGGGTTTTTTAAACACGAATTTGAAATGGCAGACTTGGTAGATGTTGAACCAATCAAAATTACTCCTACTTGGAGCAACAATAGAGCAGGTGAGGATTATGTGGCAAAAATATTGGATCGATTCTGTCTCTGATTCCCTACTGATGGATGGGGAGAAAATTAGAACCTGGGTGGACCCTTGTGGCATCTCAGAGCATTTCCCTATTTTGCTTCAAATAGGCAACCCAGATAGGAAACCTCCAAGCCCTTTCAAATTCAATTCAACTTGGTTACAAGACAAAGATTTTTAGAATTTGGTTAAAGAAGAATGGAACTCTTATGATGAAAACTTGGGAAGTTCAACCTGCTCTCAAATGATAAAAATCCTGAAGAAAGTTAAAACAACTGTTTCTAAATGGGCTCATAATAAGTATAGGCAACAAATGCAGGAACTCCTTCTATTAGAACAACAGATTGCTATTTCTTATGAGAGAGTGAATGAGGTCGGTCTTTCAGAGGAATCCAAATCAACCATCAGAGCATTGGAAGGGAAAAAAAGTAATATCTTGCTAGCTCAAGAAGCCCAATGGAGGCTTAAAAGTAGAGCTATATGGCTGGAGTTAGGGGACGATAACACCAAATTATTTCAAAATTATGCAAATCACAGGAAAAATATTAACACCATTTTGGAATTGCCCAATGGAGAGGGGTCAAAAGCTAGGTCCTTCAAAGACCTCACAGCTCTTGGCATAAAACATTTCAAGCACTTGTTTAAAGATCCCAAAAGGGTAAACTTGGCTGAGATCTTAAAACATACAACCTTCTTTCCAAGTTTTGCAGACGAGGCTACTAATGAAACGATTCTTGAGAAAGTGTCATTGGAGGAATTAAAAGAAGTGCTATCTTCCTTTCAGAAGGACAAAATTCTTGGGCCAGATGGTTGGGGGGTAGAATTCTTCTTGGGTTTCTTTGACTTAATTGGGGAAGACCTGATTAGAGTTATTGAAGAAACTAAAGCTTCAGGGAAGATCCCAGTGGATTTCAACTCAACCTTCATCGCCTTGATTCCAAAGAAGGACTCTCCAACTTCTTTCGATGACTTCAGACCTATTTCCTGAAGAACATGAACTTATACTGAGAGGGGGGGGTGAACAGTATAAGACTTAACCATTTAATAATTTTAATTTCAGATAGCAGTGGCATCAACACAACATTAAACAAGACAGAAAACATCACACATTGAAGACCCATTTTTAACATGGTTCACCCAAAAAGGCTGGGCTACGTCCACAAAAATTTTCTCTAAAATTTTATCTCAAATTCTTTGGGAAACCTTCCCAATTACAAATTTTATGAGCCTCGGCTCAAAGGAGATACCTTCCCCTAACTCTGCTCTAGCTGGTGATCCTCTAGAAGACCTCTGCCTCTGTTGCTCTTAGCAAATGGAACTTTATCCATAGAAGACACCTGTCTTCCCTGCTCTGGCTGGAGACCTCTATCCTCAACTCTATCACCTCAAAGCTGGTCCTCGAATTTGCACTAAACACAGTCCTTCGGTCTAGCACAAATGTCCTCTTCCTCTTTCTCTGGTCTGGGTACAAATTTGTCCTCAAATCTACACCAAGCTCTATCTTCAACAGGTCTTTTTGCTCAGTCACAGCCGCACTTGGTTGAAACCAACTCTTGTACTGTTTGCATAACACAGCAGCACTCAACTCTCGACGATCGAACTTCTCACTCTGCACATTGACTCGCCACTTCTGCGCTATCTACGCTGTTATGGCTGCATCTCACACACTTCACTCAATTCGACATGACTCGCTCTCTATGCACCACGGACTTAACTTGCGCAAGTTCAATCACTTTAAAACTTGAAACAACCCTCCTTTTATAATAGAAAATTCAAGATCAAGAATTCAAACTCCGTCGGCTGCAAAACCCTAAACTCCATCGGCTGCAAAACCCTAATATTCATCGACTCAGATTTAACTCTGTCAGCTTCTGTAGTTCTGTAGCCATGCCCGCGAAACTCCAACATGTCGCGATATCGCGACACCTTTTGCAACCATGCGCATTCCTTTGGATTTTGTCACGATATCACGACACCTTAGCCTTTGTCGACTTAAGTTCTTATCGCGAAATCGTGACACTTTCTGCTTCTGCTGACGTCATCTTCACTTCTGTCGTGAAATCGTGACCCTTCTGTCTTCATTGCCTTCTTCTCTATTTTTGTCATGAAATCATGACACTTTTGCTATAAAAGACCTGCTTCCAGTTTCTGTCACGAAATCGTGACACTTTCACCATCCGTACGCTGCCATCTCAAGCTATCATGAAATCACGACACTTTTTGCATCCATAAGCTTTCTCTTCAACCTGTCGCAAAATCACGACACTTTATGCATCCGTACGATTTTCCTTCATCCTGTCATGAAATCGTGATGCTTTCAACTCCCGTATGCTTTCTTTGTAGCCTGTCACGAAATCGTGATGCTTCTCATTTCAGACTCTTCCCTTTGCTACATGTCGCAAAATCGTGACAGTTCTCACTTCGAGTTTTGCAACATGTCGCAAAATTGTGACAGTCCCCACTTCGTCTTTTGCAGCATGTCATGAAATCACGACTGTTCTCACTTGGAATTCTGTAGCATGTCGCGAAATCATGACACTTTTCGAGATACTTTATCTCTCTTCGAACTTGTCACGAAATCATGACAATTCACACTACGGACTCTCTCTTCTGCAATATGTCGTGAAATCGCGACACTTTTTTGTTCGTACAACTTTCCTGGCAATGTGTCACGAAATCGTGACACTTTTCCTTCTCTGCTTTCCTACACTTTTCGAGTCGTGAAAATGCGACATGTCGCGAAATCGCGACACTTTCCACCTTGCTCTTTTTCTCTGCCAACATGTCACGAAATCGCGACAGTTTTGCCAGCTCTTTCTCTCTCCTCTAACATGTCACGAAATCGTGATAGTTTTTCCAGCACTTTCTCTCTCCTCTAACATGTCGCGAAATCATGACAATTTTACCAGCACTTTCTCTCTCCTCTAACATGTCGTGAAATCGCAATAGTTTTTCTTACCTGCTGCATACTTTTTCTTGTCTTTTTCTTCGATCTTTTGTAGATGGGCCACTATGATCTTCTTGGAAACTCATTGTCCATGCTGTAACCTTCATCAAAACAAATTTCTTGACATCAAATCAGAATCCTTCAAAAGATTCTTGACATCAATGACAACTTCTACACTTGAGCAAAATGCAATGTACCCAAGGTACCCAAAATTACCAACAATCTCCCCCTTTGTCATTGATGGCAACCCTTAACTGAAAACATTACTCAAGAGCCAAAACTGAAACCAAATGTGCTAACAACTGAGAATCTGCCTTTGAAGTTTTTCTCCCCCTGACTTGAATCTCTTCTCTTCACTTGAAGCTCTCCCCCTTACTTATATCTCTCCCCCTTTGTCATCAATGGTAAAGGGTCACCTTTGGGGATCGGGACTAAGAATGAGCCTCTTAGCTTAGTCCCTTCCTCACCTCCTGATGAGGTGATTAATTTTGGGGTGGGAGTACAACTCCCAATTTCTCCCTTAGATACTCAAACGTGTCTCTTGGAAGAGGTTTGGTGAAGATATCTGCAATCTTCTCTTTAGTAGACACATACTCTACCTTGACCTGCTTGTCCTGCACTTTCTCCATTAGAAAATGATACTTGATGGAAATATGCTTTGTTCTTGAGTGCATTACTGGATTTTTGGAAATACTTATGGCACTTGTATTATCACAAAGAATGGAGATGGGTTGTTCATGCTTGACTTTGAAATCCTCCAAGGTGGTTTTCATCCATAAAACCTGTGTGCACCTAGCCAGTGCTGCTATGTATTCAGCCTTTGCTGTAGATAAGGAAACTGAAGGTTGTTTCTTACTTAGCCAAGAAACCAAACTCTTTCCCAAAAATAATTCTCCACCACTAGTGCTTTTCCTGTCATCAATACTGCCTGCCCAATCGGCATCTATATAGGCTATGAGGGTGAAATCATCACCTTTGGGATACCAAAGCCCAAAGTCCATAGTGCCCTTCAAATATCTGAATATCCTCTTAACTCGCTATAACATGAGATTCTTTTGGAGTCGCTCGAAATCTTGCTACTAACCCAACGGCCTCGCATGATATCCGGTCCGGTGGTTGTACTATATAGTAAACGTCCAATCATAGATCTCGTACAACTTCCGATCTCGCCGCTGGAGATTCATCATCTTTACTCAGATTGCACCCTGTAATCATTGGAGTACACACAGGTTTGCTGTCCATCATCCCAAATTTCTTCAACATTTCTTTGATATACTTTCCCTGAGAGAGAAACGTCTCTTCGAAATCAACACTTTCTACTTGAGCATAACCTTTACAAACTAACCTAGCTTTGTTTCTGACAATCTTTCCATCCTCGTTGAGTTTATTTCTGAATATCCATTTTGTGCCAATGACATTCTTGTCCTTAGGTCTTGGAACCAAATCCCAGGTTTCACTTTTCTCTATTTGATTTAGCTCTTCATCCATTGCTTTTACCAAAAACTTATTTGTACATGCTTCATCGAAATCTTTTGGCTCAATCGAGATAACAATGAAACATTCGCAGAATCATGTGAATGAATGACTCTTCTTCTTGTTTGCCTCGCTATTTGGATCACCAATGATCAAATATTTGGGATGATGTTTCCGAACATACCATGAAGGAGTTTTGGGAAGCAGCTTGTTGTTTTTCCTCTTCTTCATCCGAAACCTCTCTCGAATTCTTCTTGACAAATTTCATCACCTGAGTTCCTTGATCGGTTCTCTTATCCCCGTATTTTCATCTACTCGTTACATTTATGCTTTCTACAACCGTATGAGTTCTTTTGTTGAAGCATCTCGTAGGCCTTACTTCTGCTGGAATATCCAAGAAAAATTCCTTCATCACACCTAGGATCAAACTTACCCAAGTTCTGATCTTCCCTTCTGATGAAGCACTTACTCCCGAACACTTTGAAGTATTTTACTATAGCTGGTCTTCCTTTCCATAACTCATAGGGAGTTTTATGATGATTGACTCTAAGTTGAGCCCTAGTGATGATGTAGACTGCTGTACTGACTGCTTCTCTCCAAAAGCCATCTAAAAGTTTTGACTCATTTAACATTGCTCTGGCCATATTTTCAACAGTTATGTTTTTCCTTTCAACTACTCTATTTTGTTGAGGAGTTCTTGCTGCTAAATATTCTCTTTTGATTCCGTGTTGCTCACAGTATTCCACAAATTCATTTGAGGTGAACTCTCCTCCTCTATCCGATCTTAAGCATTTGAGTCTCTTGTCAGTCTCATTTTCAATCATTTCTTTAAAAGCTTTAAATTTTTCAAAGGCTTCAGATTTTTCTTTGAGAAAAGTAACCCAAGTCATTCTAGAATAATCATCTATAAATAGCATGAAGTAGCTTTCTCCCTGAATGCTCTGAGTTTTGGTAGGGCCACACAAATCAGTATGAATAAGATCCAATGGTTTTGAAGATGTATACCCTTTTGATTTGAAACTGGTTCGAGTCCGTTTTCTATGTTGACAAGGACAGCAAATGATGTTATGGGGCCTTTTTATTTTGGGCAAGTCTCTAACTGCTTCCTTGTTACTAATATTGATAAGATTATCAAAGCTCAAATGCCCCAATATTTTATACCATAACCAGCTCTCATCTTCTTGAGTTATAAAACATTTTTCCATTTTTATCTCACTTAGCATGTAAAGGTTGTTTGGAGTCCTTGTAGCACTAGCAATGAGTTTTCCATTTTTTTCTTTACTTATTTCACATCTATCTGAAAAGAAAGATACTATGTTCCCTTGATCACAAAGTTGACTCACACTAAGCAGATTATGTCTTAGGCGTTCTACATAAAGCACATTTTCTGTTTTGGATTTCCCATCCAAACTAAGAGTCCCTTTACCACAGATTTTAGCAGACCTAGTTATCTCCAAAACTGATTGTTCCTCTGTTTGTTTCTTTTAAGACCAAAAACTTTTTCTTTTCACCAGTCATATGTTTTGAACAACCACTATCAAGATACCATTTTTCTACTTTGTCTTGAGCATGAAAGGTAGTTTGAACTATCATTGACTTAGATTTGATCTCATTCTTCTTTTTGGTGAACTCAAAGCTAAATATATCCAAACTTCACATCCTTGCTATATGCCCAAAATTCTTGCACTTGTTTAACAAATGATATTTTTATTCATAAGAGGTGCAAATGAGTTAACATTTTCCTTACTATGGCTATTCAAAGACTTATTGCAATGCATAGCTATGTGACCAAATTTCTTACAGGAAAAACAATAGCCATGGAAGGTATTATGTAACCTGTTTTGATGCCTTGGATGATTGTTCTTCTTGTGATCAACTGGAATCCACTGCTCTTCAGGATGAAGATTGATCTTGCTCGAAGACCCTGTTTTATGAATGGTGATACCTTCCTTCTTTTGCTTTTCACATGGAGTATTCTGTCTGAGAGTCAACTGTTCCAACTTTACTCTAAGAGACATAACCTCTTCTAATTTCTCACAATCAGCTTCCTTTCCTTTTAGAGCCTCTCGTCGAACTCCGTTCAACCTTCTTCCCTTCTTCGACTAGAATTTTGAAGTCTATAACACTTTGAGACAATTCTGATCTTGCTATCTCTTCTTCCTGACATTGATGCTTGAGAACATAATTCTCTTCCCTGGATCTCTCAAGATTTCTTAAAGCCAAGAAGAATTCACCTTTGAGATCAAACTCAACCTCTTTATTTCTTTTTGAATCTGTATGATCCTCTGAAATATCCTTCTCCAAACTGTTAGGCTCTTTCTGGAGAGACCCGCTCTGATACCAATTAAAGAACATGAACTTATACTGAGAGGGGGGGGTGAACAGTATAAGACTTAACCATTTAATAATTTTAATTTCGGATAGCAGTGGCATCAACACAACATTAAACAAGACAGAAAACATCACACATTGAAGACCCATTTTTAACGTAGTTCACCCAGAAAGGCTGGGCTACGTCCACAAAACTTTTCTCTAAAATTTTATCTCAAATTCTTTGGAAAACCTTCCCAATTACAAATTTTATGAGCCTCGGCTCAAAGGAGATACCTTCCCCTAACTCTGCTCCGGCTGGTGATCCTCTAGAAGACCTCTGCCTCTCTCGCCCTTAGCAAATGGAACTTTATCCATAGAAGACACTTGTCTTCCTCGCTCCGGTCGGAGACCTCTCGTCCTCAACTCTATCACCTCAAAGCTGGTCCTCGAATTTGCACTAAACACAGTCCTTCGATCTAGCACAAATGTCCTCTTCCTCTTTCTCTGGTCTGGGTACAAATCTGTCCTCAAATCTGCACCAAACTCTGTCTTCAATAGGTCTCTCTACTCAGTCACAGCTGCACTTGGTCGAAACCAACTCTTGCACTATCTGCATAACACAGCAGCACTTAGCTCTCGACGATCGAACTTCTCACTCTGCACATTGACTCGCCACTTTTGTGTTATTTGTGTTGTTATGGCTGCATCTCGCACACTTCGCTCGATTCGACATGACTCGCTCTCTACACACCGTGGACTTAACTTGTGCAAGTTCAATCACTTTAAAACTCAAAACAGCCCTCCTTTTATAATAGAAAATTCAAGATCAAGAATTCAAACCTAGTTGGTTGTAACCCTAAATTCCATCGGCTACAAAACCCTAATCTTCGTCGGCTCAGATTTAACTCTGTCGGCTTCTGTAGTTCTATAGCCATGCTTGCAAAACTACAACATGTCGCAATATCGCGACACCTTTTGCAACCATACGCCTTCCTTTGGCTTTTGTCGCAATATCGCAACACCTTAGCCTTTGTCGACTTTACTTAAGTTCTTATCACAAAATCGTGACACTTTTTGCTTCTGTTGACATCATCTTCACTTCTGTCGTGAAATCGTGATCCTTCTGTCTTCATTGCCTTCTTCTCTGCTTTTGTCACGAAATTGTGACACTTATGCTATAAAATACTTGCTTCCAGTTTCTATCATGAAATCGTGACACTTTCACCATCCGTACACTGCCATCTCAAGCTGTCGTGAAATCGTGACACTTTTTGCATCCATAAGCTTTCTCTTCAACCTGTCATGAAATCGTGACACTTTATGCATCCGTATGATTTTCCTTCATCCTGTCACGAAATCGCGACGCTTTCAGCTCCCGTACGCTTTCTTTGTAGCCTGTTGCGAAATCACGATGCTTCTCATTTCAGACTCTTCCCTTTGCTGCATGTTGTGAAATCGCGATAGTTCTCACTTCGAGTTTTGTAGCATGTCACAAAATTGTGATAGTCCCCACTTCGTCTTTTGCAGCATGTCACGAAATCGTGACTTTTCTCACTTGGAATTTTACAGCATGTTACGAAATCGTGACACTTTTTGAGATACTTTATCTCTCTTCGAACTTGTCATGAAATCATGACAGTTCACACTACGGACTCTCTCTTCTGCAGTATGTCACGAAATCGTGACACTTTTTCGTCCGTACAACTTTCCTGGCAATGTGTCGCGAAATCGTGACACTTTTCCTTCTCTGCCTTCCTGCACTTTTCAAGTCGCGAAAATGCGACATGTCATGAAATCGTGACACTTTCCACCTTGCTCTTTTTCTTTGCCAACATGTCGCAAAATTACGACAATTTTGCCAGCTCTTTCTCTCTCCTCTAACATGTCACGAAATCGTGATAGTTTTGCCAGCACTTTCTCTCTCCTCTAACATGTCGCGAAATCATGACAGTTTTGCCAACACTTTCTCTCTCTTCTAACATGTCACGAAATCGTGACAGTTTTTCTTACCTATTGCATACTTTTTCTTACTTGTCTTTTTCTTCGATCTTTTGCAGATGGGCCACTATGATCTTCTTGGAAACTCACTGTCCATGTTGTAACCTTCATCAAAACAAATTTCTTGACATCAAATCAGAATCCTTCAAAAGCTTCTTGACATCAATGACAACTTCTACACTTGAGCAAAAGGCAATGTACCCAAGGTACCCAAAATTGCCAACATTTCCTTGTGCAACTGCCTCTATAAAATTATTGCCAAAATTATTGCCTTGAGGTTAAAAAGAGTTTTTTTCTGATTCCATCTCTAGTGAGCAATTCGGTTTTCTAAATGGGAGGCAAATCCACGACGTTGTAGGAGTGGCTCAAGAAGGGCTGCATACTATAAAAACCAAAAGACTTCTTGCTATAGTTGTAAAACTGGATCTTTCCAAAGCTTTTGATAGGGTGAATTGGTTGTATCTGAGGATCATGCTTCTTCAAATTGGGTTCAACCTCTGAGTTGTTAATTGGATCATGGTATGTGTGACCTCTGTCTCCTTTGTTGTACTTATAAATGGTTTTGCATCTAATTTCTTTTCCTCAGAGCATGGCATTAGGCAAGGTTGTCCCTTATCCCCATTTTTATTTCTTTTGGTGGCTAAAGGTTTGAGCAGGGCTATCAAAGAAGCTAAGAGAACAGGGCAGATTAAAGGAATTCAAATGAGTACATCATTCTCTCTAACACATCTCTTATTTGTAGATGATGTTATTTTGTTTAGTGTTGGTTCTGTTAGGGACATAAGCAAGCTTAATGATATTCTAAGGAGCTATTACCTTGCCACTGGTATGGAAATCAATATGGGAAAGTCTACGATGTCGTGTTTTGGCCTAGTGGAAGAGGAGGAATTTTTTTTTTAGAGAATTCTTTCTTTTCCTAAGACTGATTTCCAATCAGGGATAAAGTATCTGGGATTTTGTTTGAAGCCAAATAACTATGGCATAAGAGATTTCCTAGTGGAAAAGATAGATAAAAATGTGGTGTAATAGGTGGTTATCAATTGGAGGCAGATTAACTCTTGTAGAATCAGTCCTGGAGGCAATCCCTGTCTACTGGCATGGCATGGCTTTCATCCCAGTAGGGGTACTAGAAAAAATCAGAAAAAGGTGCTTCAAATTTTTGTGGAATGGAAAAAGGGACAAAGCAGCCATTGTTTTAGCCAATTGGAAATCAATAGCAAATCCAAAGGAAAAGGGAGATTGAGGTATTAAAAATATCCATATTTTTGGTAAAGCATTGGCTGCAAAAAGCTTATGGAGGCTGCTTACTCAAGAAAACCATTGGAGCAAAGTCATCAAGGCAAAATATATTGAACCTCTTTCTATGGAAAAGTGGATAAGGAAACTTGACAAGTCCATCAGAAAGGTGTCTAACTTCTGTAAATATGCTATTTAGGCCTTTCCACTTATGGGAAATTGGTTGGCTTGGAAAATTGGAAATGGTGAAAAAGTGAGAATTGGGGAAGATCCTTGGGTTGGTTGTGACAACGAGCATAGACTTTTTGAGGACCTCTTACTTTCTCTCCACAATGCAGGTTTTTATACTCTTTATCAGGTGGCAAACCAAGACACTACTACCATATGGCAGCAAGGTTGGATGAGTGTGCAACAACTGGGTCTTGAAGGCAAGAAGGTTGAGTCATGGCAAGCTTATGTGAAGGCACTTCTCATTAGTCATACTAGGATCAGACCAACAGTGGATGATGAGCTGGTTTGGACAAAAAATACTATGAGGGGGGTTTATACAGCTAGGATGGGATATAAAGACTTGTTTGCACATGATAGGCAGGAGGGCAATATATGGTGGTGGAAAGCGATTTGGAAGGTAAAGACGCCTTTAAAAACCAATTTTTTTTTATGGCTGGCCTTCAATAACAAAATGTTAACTTGGGATGTTTTAATGAAGAGGGGGTTTCAAGGTCCTGGAAGGTGTACACTCTATCATAAGGAGCTTGAAACTATCAACCATTTATTGGTTGGTTGTGTTTTCACAAAGTATGTATGGAAGGAGATTGAGGTGATAACTGGGAGCACAGGTACCTGGCAAGGAGACACATTGGAACACTGTTTGTAGCAATGGTTTGATTCTAAAGATCTGAAGTCCTACAGGGCCCTCCCTTTTGTGGTGGCATGGGGAGTTTGGCTAGCAAGAAACTCAGATATTTTCCAAGCCTCTTCTCAACCAACCTTTCAAATTGCTACTCAGATCCGTTCTTTCATTGCTGATCTTATGAAACCTACTGTACAAAAAGGCCCAAGAAAAACAAAAGCTGCCAATGTCAACAAATCAGCTCCCTGGGGTTTTTTTGATGGTGCTTGTCAAGGCACCCCTCTTATGTGTGGGGCAGGGGGAATCCTTTTTCTTAATGATTCTCATTTCATTCAGTTTAAGGCTAGCCTAGGAAGGGGCACAAATAATTATGCCAAATTAATTGCTTTGAAGTTACTCTTGAAAATTGCTCTGGACCACCATGTTCAACAACTCCAAGTTTTAGGAGACTCCTTGTTGGTCATCAATTGGATGAAGAAAATTTTCAGAATGGAGAACTTAACTTTGTAGCCAATTTTTCAATAGGTAAAAATTTTGGCAGATGTCGTAAACCCCATATCCTATACTCATATCTACAGAGAACTCAACTCCGGGGCGAATGCTTTGTCAAAGGAATGTCTGCAGCTGGTGCAAGGAATATGGGATCTGATGGAAATAAAGGATGGTGTGACTATCCAGGAGAAAACGATTTCTTTGCTCGATAATTAAAAAAAAAAAAATTGGGAGGCAGTTTCTTGTACGCTTTTTCTTTCCTTTCTGGTTTTCACTTGTAGACAATGTAGCTGAGCATTATTGACACCTCTGTGTAGAGGTCTTATGGGAAATTTTTAACTCTTAGCCCTTCCTTGATGGTTCTAAGAAATTTTAGGTGGGGACAGCCTGTGTGTTCCTACCTGGTTATTACAGCTTGCCTTGGGTAACTTCACAATGTAATTTTCTTTTTCTGGTGAAATAGAAATTATGATTTTTTTCGAGGAAAAAAAAAAGACTATAAAATTATAATATAAAAGTTGGTTAGTCATTCTTTATTTCTTAGTTGTGTATTATAACATTATGAGGCAAATAATAGTGTCTACATCAAGAATTATGATGGTTAAACTTTGGTGATCGTGTTAGATGTTGATGACTTCACCTAACAAGAAGCTCAATACCATTAATCTAGAATATGGAGCCATGGGTTCAAAAAAATTTTGAGATCATAGACTTGGGTTTCTTTTGTTATTCTTTGGAAATTTAGATCAATTAGTCATCTTCTAATATCATTGTTTCTTCGATTATCTTTCTAAAAGTAAGCATAGTATACAAAATTATTTCAACGATTTAACCAAATGGTTCTTCTTACAACCATTACAAGAAAAAGAAACTTAACACAAATATTCCCATAAAAGATCCAAGCAAAAATTTGAAAATATCCTCTGCTTCTTCTCTATAAGCCTATCATCAATGTTTTCATGGATACCATTAAAAGGACCTCCATAAACACCATAAACATCCTCCTTATTTCTCCCTAAAATTTTAAGAAGAAAGTTGTTTTAGTAAATAAAAATTTCAAGGTTTCGTCTATGCATGGCTGCCAATAATCAATCCAAGCTTAGGTTGAATATGGAGAGGTATTTAATACTTCTTCCATCAACTTTGTCCTCCCAAAACCCTCATGTCTAAAATCCTAAAAATAGATGTTATCTAAAATGAAGAATTAAAAATAGATCCAATGATTCAAAACCCTAATAGAAGTACCAAGGAGGAGTCTAAGTTAATATTGGAGAAGGGGTGGGAAGACTCATCCTAAGGACTCCACAAAAAATTAGCCAAACAAAAGACTAGACCATCCTAACGTTCATTCCCAAATAGAAGGAATTGAAGGAACCAAGCTAAAATTCCACACACACAACACAAATGTTGGAGTAAACTTTTACGCATTCATAATTGAAATCCTCATCAAATCAAAAAGCATCCATAAATTAATAATGCAATAAATATCCATACATTAGAAATGTAGCTACTAGTTGGTGTTTGTTCATTTTTTCCTCCTCTAAGTGTTTTAATTCATCTATCACCCTCTCCCTAGTAATGCCCTTCCTAGCTTTGTCAGGTGGAGCATGCCCAATCAACACTCAAGCACATTCAAATCCAAGTTAGTTCATTTAAGCATTTTTTCTTAAATTTAATTATAAAAATTAAATTTACAAATTTTAAAATGTTGAGTTAGCAATGACATGTCATCAATTATTTTCTATATTAAATGAAACAAAATTTGAGAGATGATAGGATTTGTGATTAAATCCTACTTGTGATAATTTGTCTTAAAAGATTGTACACTATATTTGCAACCATGTATTAGATAACAAAAATCTATTTGATATTTTTGTTATATGAGTTTTTCTAACACATCTGTTATCCTATGCATATTGAAAACTTGAAGGAATATTATCTTTGAATTCATAAATGAAGCAAAATCCTACATTGATTTAGACTGTCTAGGAGTATCATCCCTCTTTTCTAAAGGACATAGAATTGTATTGAAGTCCTCCCTAAGAACTCATAAATAATAATTATGAATCATTGTTGTATTTGACAAAAATACGTTGTGTTCATTCCAACATCTTTCATGAGTAACTATAGTTGAAGCATATATATTTATAACCCCACCGATAATATTTTTCTCTTTGTTGCAAAATAGACCAACAACTTGATTACTTTTTGCTTCTAACAATTATCCATCTCATCTATGTTTGTCACATATTCTGATAATACCTCTAGAAGCTCCTATAGAACTTGATGATCCCTTATCTTCTAAATCTGTTTGAATCCTTATACTCCTCATAACTTAGTTTTATTTCTTGTATTAAAATAAATTTAAGACTAATTAATGTTTTAATAACCTTCTTTGTAGAGATCATGTTCATATCCCTAATAATCCACTATATTGTTTTCATTATCACTTTTATTTTTATTTGTAGGCCTAGCCTCACTTCTTGTTAACACATATGATATGTGTTTTTGGTCTCCCAAATCAATATCCCTCCAAGTTTGTATTTTTTTTTCCTTTCTTTGAGGGTCTTCCTCTCTCTTTTTTATTCCACCAACACTCTCATTTTCATCAATATCTTCAATTTTTTCATATTGTTCATAATCAAACTTATCTTCCAAAGATTTATGTCTCCAAAAAAAAGAATCTTAAGCGCAAGAAATAGCCTCGTAAATGTTTTCTTTGGACCATCGCCTAAAAAACCTAACATACAAGAATTATCCTCCAAAATATTTTGTTTCTTATGCTATCTTGGAGACCCTAAATTTTTGTGAATATCCTCCATGTTCATTTCTATGTTATTGCTCTTAAAAACCTAAACTACATTAAAAACAATCTACACTATTTTTATTATTATATAAAAAAATAAAGATACTTTACTTGAAAAATTATGTTAATTAAAAAAAATAAAGATAATTTACTTGGATTAATATATTTTTTTTCTCTCTCTCCTTTCAAACTTTTAAAACTAAGAAAGATTTTTATGATTTTATTTGGCATAAAGAAAGTAATAAAGAAAATGGAAGACATGTCCTCAAGGGTTAGGTGGATTGATAAGACTTTGGACACTTACTAAGAGGAGATTTAGGTTCAAACTTTGTGGGCATGCCCAATAAGGGCACAGGTAGTACTCTGACTTGAGTCTTTTGAGTGTGCGCCAGCTTGACAATGGCAGTACTAACCCTAAGCAACCTAGGGTCTCCCTCACTCCGGACCATGTTTACCAAGGAGAAGCAGGGGTTATAGAGGCCGCTTCAATAATTTGACCTGTGTTGGGAGGAGAGACAGAGGTTATAAGAGACCAGCTTCAATAATTTAACCTGTATAAACCTCGGTGGGAATGTCTGATCTCATACCCAATTGTTAAAGACGAAAGGATGTTACACATTCCTTTTGAAAAAAAAAAAAAATGAAAGACATACTAGTGGGTGACAGTGGGCAGTGGGCAGCGAGAGAGAACATTTTCAAAGGAGGGAGCATTTTCCGCATGGGCACAAACAACGCACTTCCTAGTCCTTTCGACGAAAATACACCAGAGAGTGGAACATGTCTAGTCCTTTTAAAGAAAGGAGATATATCTAGATTTTCTCTTGCATAAAGAAAATAGAAGACTTCGTTGGTGGGTGAACTCTACTTGTGGACAGTGGAGAGTGGGAACACTATCCACCCCTTTATTCTACGAAGTACACCAAATTTTCTAATCCATTGTGATAAAGTAAAACACTTGAATAATTATATTTATTATTTTGATAATAATTAAAGGTGGGGTTTGCATTGGTATTTTTATTCCCTTCTCTCCCCGCGGATGAAAGTCTTCAATCTCCGCCATCATTGAAGCTGACTTTTCCTGTTACTCTCTGTCCGTGGGGGCAAACAAGACAAAAGAACGAGCTTTTTCCATTCCTATTCTTTAGGTGGGACCACACAACCAGAAGAAAGGAAGCATCTCCCCTTTTATTTGCCGCGTGGGGACAATATCAAGACCCCCACAAACGCGCTTCCTAGTCCCTTTCAACGAATATACAGCACATTTTCTTAACCCTTTCTAATGCTGAATAAAATAATGTAATATATTTTAATATTATAAGGTAAATACTCACATTTTAATTTAAGATTTTTTCATTTTAAAGGTGTATTCAAGGTGGTATATTAGCATGTACTAAATAATGTAATATATTCCAACAAAAATTTCTTTTAAATGAGTATACATATGTCTATACTCAAATTTTAATTGATGTTTAAATGTGAAAGAGTTGTATCTTGCTAGATTGAAGGAATGTTTCTTCTTTTAAAGAATATTTTTTAGAATATTTCATATATATTCTTTATCTTTCAAATATTTTCTTCCATTTTCAAAATAATCTATTCTTTATGTTATGTTTTAAGAACCTTTTCAAAAAATTGTTTCACCAAATAAAACTTATGGAGGTGATAATGGTTATACCTCTTGGTTTTCTTCTTCTCTAACAAAGTGGAAGATTTTTTTGCCTTTCCTCAAAAAATATAAAATTTTCAAAATATGTATCCATCTTATATGCAATCTTGGTGCTCTATAGTTATCCACTTATCAACTTTTCATTTATCCTTTGACTTGTTTTTATGTCTAATTGTTTGCTCCATGGGTCTATTTTTTATTTGTCTTGTCAATTGTTTTTAAAACTTCCTTCTTTATTCACTTGATCGCTAGACCGATGTGTACCTTTGGAATGTTTTGTTGTGATTATTTTTTATAGGCTATTTTACCACTTTTAATCCTTGTTCAGTCCTTTCTTTGATCATCATATACCTTAGAATTTATTGGTTTTGTGTATGTTTCCACCTATGCCTCCAATGATTACAATTCGGGGCATTATCATCAAATTCTTCTATGAGATTTTGGTTTCACAAGATTTTTCAAGTCCTTGGAGACATCTCTCATTCTTTTGTTGCATCATTTACCTTTGTCTTGCCTCATGTTTTGCTTCTAATTTACATTGTTCAATTGCTTGGGTTCTTACTTCTCCCGTCTCCTTTTGACGTGAGAGCTCTTCTTTTTCTTGCATTCAATGTGATTCTTTTCTCTTGAATTTAGCATGATGTTTTTCTCCTATATAACAGGCTCTCTCCTCTTCAATCGTCTTATAGCTGTGTCAGAGTTCCCTACAAGCCTATTTCATAACGACAACATTTGATGAGTGGAGCAAGCCTCTTGCTCATTTCAAATTCTTCTAAATTCATCTCTAAAAATGCTACACTTGTGTTTATTTATATCTTCTACCTTCATGGAGTACATCCCTTTCTTATGTCTCATGAGTTCTTGTAAATTTGTTTACCATTTACAAATGGTTTTTGCTTGAATAGATGTCTTCACCTTGGTCTAGATCATAATGAATCTTTTCTAGAAAACAATTGTTGATGTGTCCAATTATTTTTGGAGAGCTTAACTCTATGCCAAATATAAGTGAGCACCTTCTTTCACACGCTCTTTAACTCTTTTTCTATTCATTCTTTAGTGCACTTCTTGATGTCAAATTAGAATGCACATTATACTTGTCTGAATTTTGCATTCTAGAATTTTTTCCATAATTACTTCTTGACCTCATTCTTTTTGAGTTCTTTTCTCCAATTTTGCTTGAAATTTTTGGAGTTTATTCTAGGCAATTTTCTTTTAAACTTTATTCAAAGCTGCAATTTGTTTTACTTCTTGAACCTTCTTTTAATAGTTCTTTTCAATTCCCTTTGAATGGTTTCAATGAGCTATATTTCCAACCTTTGTGGTCTATAAAAAGACTTTCTTCAAAAATACTTCAATAGGCTATATGAACCTTCTTAAATTTCTTCAAGAATTTCTTTTTCAAAAAATGACTTCCTTTTGTCACTCAAGAGGAGCTTCTATGGCTTCCTTGATATTATTATTATTTTTGTATTTCTTGCAAATAAGCTATAATGGATTCTTTTATCCTTTTCAAAAATTCTTCATATGATCCAACTTCTATTATGGTATGATTTTGTTGCTTCGTATTAAATTTTATCTTATAACCAAAATGTTTTGTCTCTTTCTCCATCAATTTCGCTTTGTAATTTCTTTCTATGTGTTTAATATCATAACATTTATGACATCTAAACATAATGCTTTCACAATCCACTTATTGATCCTATTCACTTCATTCAAAGTCAATCCTAAATTGGCAAAGGTTTTGAAATATCCATGGCAACACATATCTAGGTGAACACAACATGCCTTTGCTCCTTAGTAGTTGGTCCTTCCTAGATGAACTACCCTCGAGTATTGACGATATTCTTATAAATTTCCTTATTGATAAGCTCATAAGAAATCCAAAAAACCTATTCCACATTGAAATCATTTTAATAGTTTTTATTTCCATAGAAAAATTCTCACTACATGGTCTTAAATATAATAAACCTAGAGAAGACAATGAGGAAAGCCATTTCAAAAGAAAAGTAATGAAATAATTGGAATTTAATCCTCACTTCCACTTGATCCAATTTAGAATTTTCAAAAAAACTAGTTACTATTGATGGACATTATAAATTAGCTCTGTATTTTTAAGAACCATTATGCCATGCTTATCATCTCATCCTTGATAATAACTTATGGTGTACCATCTAATACCTATATAAGGTTTCCCATAGACTTACTTATCCTTTTGTCCCTAACTAAGGCATTCACACCTCTAGTTAAAACTTTCAAAAATGACTTTCTTTCCATGCTACCTAGATTTTTCTACTCGTATTTGCAACACTTGTTTGCTTTATAAAATAAGAAAATACCAAACTTATTCATGACTCACACTTAAAAATAATAATTACAAGATAACAATGATTGGATTTTACAAAACATATTTACATATTATTTATTTATTTAAATTAACATATAATTAACATTTTATTTAAAATATATTTTTATTAGAAAATACAATATTTATCTTACATTATATATATATATATATATATATGGTAATATTAAGAGATGGGGGGTTTTGACCAGGAATCCCCCAACCTGTTACAACAACTCCACCAGGAAGACACACATCCACCCCCTCACACACTCACCCACACCACGGTTTGAACCTTAGACCTCCCGAAAAAGAGCCAAAGCCCAAACCGTTGCGCTGCACCCAAAGTGCTATATTTAATATATATTACCATTAATTATCAATTAAAATTTATTAATTCTTTGTGTTAACCGCTTAAACTCTGCTTTTTTATTTTTACATCCTCCTTAAACTATGAGAAGTTTGATCTTATAAAAATATCTTTCGTGTGCTCAACGATAAAAAAAAATCCACAAAAGACAATCCTGCTAAACTTTCGCTATAACTTTTTTTTTATTATTATTTGTGGAAAACATCCCAAAAGGAATGCCACTTTTGGGTAAGACCCAAGGAGTCAGGGTATCAATTTTTCCAAAAACGCCCAGGACTAGGACCTGGCCTACCACCTTTGATATACTCAAGGAGCAAACAAACACACAAAACCAATTTAAAAATAAGTAAATAACAACAAAAATAATAAAATAAAATAAAAAACATGCTCCTTGAGTGTGTCAAAAACAAAAGCACAACCAAACATGCACAATAAGATAAAAGAAACCACAACACAAACCACATAGAAAAAGACATAGAAAAACACAAGAAACACATAACAAAACACAAACAAGACAAAAACAACAGAACACTACAAAGACATAACCCAAAAAAACATGAAAAATAAACACAACCAAAACCTAAAAAAATTAAAAAATAAATAAAATAAAAATAAAAACAACCAACAACAGACAATAAACAAAAACAAAAAACATAGAAAACACTCACACATAAAAATACCAAATAACACAAACAAAGAGAAACCTAAGAACAAGAACGAAAAAAACACAAGAACAATAACAAAAAACATAAAAACAAAACAACAAAAACACATGAACAAAAAAAAACAACACAAATAACACAAAAACAAAACAAAACAAAAGAACCCACCCACCTTAAAAACTAAACAAAAAAAAAAATGAACATAACAATGACCTATCTAGACCAGAAGACTATTAAGGCAAGAATCAATAGAAGAAACAAAATAAAGAATAAAATAAGCTAGGGAACTAAAAAAAATTGAATGAACAAAAGA